>OY987269.1:18680728-19945536 GCA_963920665.1 Straminergon stramineum | reverse complement strand
GAATATTAATTGAGTGAATTGCATTTTTCAAAACAATCATCTATTAGTTGAATGGTTTAGCTAGCAATTAGGGGGATAACACATCTCTACAAAAATTCAAATCAAGAGATGAATGTTGTTGTTTAAAGGATAGTATTGTAGTATTTACATTTTTTGTAAGATAAGTACCCCCATAATTGTCACAATTAAAATTGAACATAATTACTAGTATTGAACATAAATGATCTATATTGGATTTTTTGGCTAGTGAAAGGGGATTTGAAAGCACTTCTATACAAATTCTTCTGACATTCTATGAATAAATATGAATTTTTTGAATTTTATCTATGTGTGTACCAAAAATCGTGACTAGACTATCATAATCCGAAGTTCAAAATGCATACATGTTGTGTAATCAATATCTAAATTCCTTGTGTCACCTTCTTGGTTCAAACGAAGGTGTTGCGTTTTGGACAATGGTGAGCACAAGTGCGTGTGCCTTGGCACCCAAAAAATATGGTACGGTATAGGATTGTAAAACCAACATTGTTCTAAAATGGTTCAAGTGTTTAACCCATGAACGACGCGGCAAACGATTAGTGTCTGATGAATGACAAGGAATTCTCTTGTTTATGACAGAATTGCAACTATTCATCCTCGGAATTAGGGGTGGAAAAGAAACATCTTCTACGGTAGTTTGACTCCCAATAAATATTTCTAGTTTTTCGAAAGTGGATAATGTCAAACTGTTCCAAAATGGCTGATTTCCACGGTTACCAGCCCGGCGTTCAAGGGTTAACTGCGTAAAATGATCCCCATGGGCACATTTTAGAACCCTCTGGTTCCCTCCTTTAGAAGGTTTCCTGTAAGGTCGGCCACATGATTGTGTGAACGCGCTGACTGTGACTACCCTCGAGGCGGGAAACTGCAAATTGGCGCCAACCGCTCTTTCAAAATCCCTCCCTCCGATGAAAATCCTACGGTCAGAAACCTCGATCCTCGCCTTGCCAACCAAGCCCTCCCATTGGTCCACTTTTGTACAAGCAGTATATAAGCCTATTGGCCCCTCCAGGGATTTTCTTACAACTGAGTGAAACCCTTGCCTACGCTCTGTTATTCTCTGGGCATCGATTATCGTTTGAGGAAGCTTCTCGTTCTCTCTTTTACTTCGGTTTTCTAGTAGCAGCGATGGCTCCCAAGGTTGCGGAGGAGCAGAAGGCCGGCAAGTCCAAGGCCGAGAAGAAGCCCGTGGTGAAGAAGGCGGAGAAGAAGATCAAGGCGGACAGCAAGGGCGACGCCAAGAAGAAGAGGACAAAGAAGAGCGTGGAGACGTACAAGATCTACATCTACAAGGTGTTGAAGCAGGTATGCGGTGTTGGGCATTCGGTATCGTGAGATTTAGGATTGTGGGAGGTTTTGTCGATTTCTGGCTTCTGGATGTTGCATGAGCTCGGTTGTAGGAAGTGATGGCATTATGGCGTGCGCGGCAGCTGTGCGGAGTTTTTGATTTTTAGAGGGAGGTTGAACTTGCGTTGGTCTGAGCGGTGTGTGGTATTTTTTTCTATATCGCAGGTTCATCCTGACACCGGTATCTCCTCGAAGGCGATGGGAATCATGAACTCTTTCATCAACGACATTTTCGAGAAGTTGGCTCAGGAGGCTGCTCGTTTGGCTCGTTACAACAAGAAGCCGACTATCACTTCTCGCGAGATCCAGACTGCTGTGCGTTTGATTTTGCCCGGTGAGTTGGCGAAGCACGCTGTTTCTGAGGGTACGAAGGCTGTGACGAAGTTTACGAGTGCTTGAAGCGCTGTTGGGCTTGAGTCGTGAAGTAACCCCACTTTTCAATTGGTGTTTGTGAACACCATCTTTGATATGAAAAGCTTGGCTCCAAAGCTTAAAGTTTCGTATGGATGGATACTGGGTTCGGTGTTTCGGAGGGTTTGTGTTGTAAATGCAATTTCCCACTCGAAAGTGTAGCGAGAGTAATCCTGAGAGGGGTAATAGACATCGCTCCGCAAGTATGGTATAGTGTCAGTTTGTAAATAGTGATTCTTTTTCAATACGAGACAGTTTTGGATGAGCCAGCTGAGATGTCACTTTTATAAAAGAAGGGAATGAAGTGTACTGCCATCGGTCTTCAATGAAATTTTGTATTTGATTAGAATTCTTGAGTCGCTCACTCCTGAGGTTAGTTCTTGTGGGAGGTAAAGGATCCATTGCAAATAATGATCTAGATTGGTCCTGTATCTCTGTTGAGTTTCTGAAAATGAACAATTTGAAGTGCGTGTCTTTCAAGTAATGATTTCTGCAATTACTTTAGAGTTTAGTGAACGTCTTCAGAAGTTTTAGCATTCGTGACATTGAGAATTTCGGCGATAATCTGTGTTCTTTAAAGGTGGTCGAGGAGATAAGTGTAATGCGTTTTATTTTAAATCTTTGTGAATCGGTTTACAGTACCATTCCGAGCTGTTCATTCCAGGTCCCACGGTAAGTAGCAAACTAAACTCCCTCTAGGTACTTCAAAAAATCTAAAATCAATCGTGTACATTCATCATGGACCAAGTGTCTAATAGTCTGGCTTGGTCGGCTCGGGTTGTATTTGGAGCGGAAATTGCATGAAATACATGCAAAACTATTTGGAGGGAAGATAAGGTGATGTGTTTAAGCATTTGGGTGATGGAAGTACCATGTCTAATTAAAAATCCTGCTGGGCATCATCTCATTCTTGTTGAGCTTATGAATTAGTTATGCCGTTCGTCGCCGGTAAGCATGACACGTACCGGTACTTCCAGTAACCAAGTTCGAGTTTGCAATGTTTGCATCAAGAGTGTCAAGACTGGAGTTGTTATTACACAATTGACTTCATAATGAAATTACAGTTTGGAACCAATGTCAACCATGTGTGAATTTATTTTGAAGGTTTCATTCAAAAGTTTGATTTTCTTCAATTTCACTTTTGAAATTCCTGTGACATATTGTAAAATAGCATTTGAGACTCATTTCGAAAATTGGAGAAGGATCTCCAACACAAGGATTCGTTGGGGCAATGCAAAGTACCGTACATGAGAACCGAGCTGCAACACTCCCTCAACACTCCCTCCAGTGTAAAGAAAAAATGAGTAAGGTAAAACAGCCCATTATGGACAGGTTTTTTTTTGACTAGTGTCCCCTGTATTGGCTTCACTGCATAGGTCAGATTTTGGAGGGAGATTCACAGTGGTCAGATTCTGACAGATCCGGCAAAATTTCGCCAGAAATAAAAACAATGATTACTGACCTTCTACCCATTGTGGACTCCTAAGAATGACCCCATTATGGTTTTCTTTTACTTATTTAGATTTGGGCCACATTCAATGTCTTAGCTAACTGAGATGGAGCAATCAGTGATCTCAATAGGAACTTTTAGTTTTTTAGTGTTAGTTCATTGTAGGAAGTGTCTTTTTCAGGTCTTTTATGTTAGTAAATATTGTGACTGCAATAGGTGAGTAAGATGAGCGTTATGGATCAATTTTGGTTGGTTGGGGTAGTCTACAGACTCTTTTAGGCTGTGATGGGATAAACACTTCAAAATTCATAACAAATTCACACTTTGTCGAAAAAATATAGTTTCAAATGCTCTCACCATTTCTATCACTTGACTTTCTCTAGAAAAAAAAGTAGAAAATTTCAGAAATGACAAGAGGGCAAATCCCCCATTTGGTCTGTAATGGGCTATTTTACCTTAGTTCTCTTGCAAACTATCCCAAAACTATGAGAAACTGCATACATGTGATTGATGAACAACATCCACAAGTCAAGTTATGAACACAACACAGTTTCCATCATAGCTCGAAGGATTAGACCAGTTGAAAAGTACTCAACACAACAATACTTGGTGACAGTTATCATTAAACAGTTTTTCCAGAGTCCTACTCTTCATTTAAAATACAACAACCATTTCCATGACCATGGATCACGAAGTGTTCTATGGACTTGTCTCCGGTTAGTTCAATGAGTAGGAGAAAAAAAACTTTGTTATGTTATGACTAGAGTGAATGAAGAGTCTCTTGTGGCAGTTCTACTATATCAGTCACAAACTTCGAATAGTTCCAAACTTCCAAACCCTACCAATGGACTAAATAACCTTCATGAACTTCAAGAAGGTAGTCAGATATGAAGTCAAGATCAATTGATCCAAAGGTTCACAAACTGTTTATAAATTATATCCCCCTATTGACTATCCAATGAAACTGAAACCTAATATTACATAGAGATAATCAAGATAACTACAACTAATTACGGAACTTGTTTCTAAAACTGAGTAGTATTTTTAATGTACAACTTCTATTTACACGACCTTATAGTCGATCATGGGAACACCCACTTCCACCACTGCAAATATCCATGGTGAAAAAATGTGCTACAATCAAGGATACTGTAGCAACTATGCAACAAATATTGTTTGCAGACGTCAGGATTGTTTTTTTTCGAAACCTAGTTTTCTCCTCCCTTTCAGAACCACGAAGAAGGCCAAAATATGATTTCAGTTATTCTCAACATCCAGCCGCGGTATGGTACATAGTGTCATAAAATAGAGATTTGAGTGTATTTAGACTATTCTAGGGTTCAGGTTTTTTAGGGTTTAGAGTTTAGGTTAGGGTTTAGTTAAGGTTTAGGATCCCTCGATGCGACCAAGTAATCAAGAGAGAAGCTAGTAATCCCCGCGGCGCGCATACTTCACACTGTGCCTTCGCACCCACAGCTCGAACATCGTCATATGAAAAGCGTCATATGGCTTTGGCGGGTCGTTCCAGTGCATATGCAAACTCGCCTGCATCCCCAAGTACTGCATCCGCTTGTACTCTCCCACCGGCATGCTCTTCATCACTTCCGTCACCCTCCGCATCTCCGACGCCCCCATCAGCACCGCAAACTCATGCCACTTGAGAATGTCCTGGAACGGAAGGTCGTAGAAAAGCGTGTCGGAGACCAGCACGGGGACGCACCCCGCTCGCAAGGCGTCCACCACGTTCCGCAGGGAGTCCGTCACGCAGAACTTCGCATCGTGAAGTTGTGATGAGTCGAAGACGAAGTTGAAGTCGGAGGACCAGTCCGAAGGTGGTGTCAAGGATTGAAACCCGATGTAGGCGAGGTAGGATCGCTGGTGTTCATGACAGGGAAACACAGGCAATTGATTAGTCAAGAGTACTTTTTGCTTTTAGATTTCTGACAAGATTCTAAAGAAACGCAATCTTTGTCACGAGGGCGAGTTCTGCGTCTGTATGTGGGAAATAGGTTATGAATTTGGATTGAGACCTAATTTCCACGTACAGAAACAGAGGAAACAGAGGCTTCATGAGTGGGACACACAGGCAATTGGTTTATTAAACTTTTTCGTGAAAAGATTTCTGACATGATTCGAAAGAAATGCCATCTGTATCACAAGGGACGCGTTCTCTGTCTGCATGTGGGAAACAGTATGGACTTGGGCTTCAGTTTTGACCTAATTTCCACGAACAGAGACGGAGGATCGGTGGTATTGCTCTCAATTTGTAAACGTCAAATGCATGGTGCACCGTTAGTTTGGAATGCGGTCCCAATTTAGTTGGAAAAATCGAACATAATTAATAGTGAACTACAGAATTCTGAGTTCAATGAATTCCACTGGAGTAGAGTAGATTTCTGAAAAGATTCTGATTTCTTAGAAATCGCAATCTGTATCACAAGGGACGCGTTCTGTATCTGTATGTGGGATTGAGACCTAATTTCCATGTACAGATACAGAGGATTGGTAATATTGCTCTCTATTCGTGAACGTCAATTTACGGTACACAGTTAGTTTGAATTGCGGTACCACTTTCGTTGTAAAAATCGAACACAACTATTATAAATTAAGTTTCATAATTCGAGTTCAATTAGCTCCGTTAGAGTAGAATTTAAACTTCAACGACATTCTTGAACTCAGATGCCTGAAACCCAGAATTCTCTTGTGACCAAAAGCGCAATCAATTGCAGATTCTCCAAGCGCTCACCTTTTCAACGGCAGTTGGATTCCGTGATTCGACTCTTTCGGCTTGGTACGTGGGCAACGCAATGTCTTTGTGTGGATAGAAGAACTGCAGCGGGGGTAGCGGCGATCTCGCAACTTGGATGGCGTTTTTCGTGAACTCCAGGTTGTTTCTGTGATTAAAAAACTCATATCCTTCTGTGGCAAAATAAAAGTGGTCGGATCCCAGCGAGCGATCCCAGAAAGTGAAATTCTCCCGGATGCCTTGGAGGTAGTGTCGGAGATGGTGACCTACTCCACCAGGACCAAGCTTGGCGACAAGGGCAGTGAACGACAGCGGCAGAAAAAACAGATGCGCTTCTTCGGGAGCCTTGGTCACAAAAACACTCGTCTTCAGTAAGTTCAGGAACTGCAGCTCGAACCCTTTCCCCTCCAAACTCTTCTTCTCGCTTGTGACGTCGTACTCGTAAGACACGTTCTGGGAATTCGGGTAAATGAACACCTTCAGATTCTCGATCATCTCCTTGTAATTCAGAGCGAAAACTCCAGGCGTGTGGTACAACTGCGGAAGGGAGCACTGGAGCTTGACGAGCTCTGGGTCTACTTGTGGTTCGTCAATTGGTGTCTCGTTTGTGGCTTCCGTTACCTGCGTGGTTTCAATTTCTTCAGTGGAGGTGAGCGATCTGGCAGTTGCTGTCCAGGTTTCCTGGGTCGACAAGCTTGGGGATACCAGAAGGGATTCAGAGACCCGCGTGGAACATACTCCGGAAATGAACGCCGCCGCACAACAGTACAGTAGCGTGAGCAGTACCAGTCTCTGCGTGGGAAACGACATCATAGCTCAAAGCTTCAAAAATTTGGTGTCGGGATAAGCAATAGTAGCCCTTGCCAGTCCAAATTCGAAGAGAAGTATATCTGGGTAACACGGATTGAGTCGAATTTCAGTAGAGCTATGGAGGTCACGTCATGTTGCCGGCTTCATCGATCGTCCGATTTTCAAACACAGAAAGCATGGAAGATTATCGCTCAATCTTCACGGGACCTGGACAAGTAGGAAAAACGAAACTGAGCGAGGTTTCACCAGAGCCTCCCTCCAAGGAGAAACGATACCAATACAGGTACCAGACAGGATTCAACCTCGACAAGCAGACACCAACACCGAGGAAGGTCTCTTGTGATAGTCATAAAAATTCATACACAACCCTGACAAAACAATAACCTTCCAAAGATTCTATTCAACAAATGGTTTTTTTTCGTTAGACCGTGCAACGACGCTCTCAAGAGAATCAAATCTACTACAAAACCCCTCCACGGATGAAAATATACATCAAACCAACCTTAACACCATCACTGCTGGGAACGAATACGAAGCATCACAAATTAGAAACTTATCACCCTCAGACAACAAACCACTGCACTACCTACCCATCATCAAAACGCTCATAAACCTTTTAACTCTCCCTCCCTCAGAAACCCACCTCGAACGAATGGCGCCAGCACCAAACCCACACGCAAGGGTAGCCTAGTTTTGCCAATTCTTCAAATTCCGGGAGCCTAGACGAAGCTCGATTCTTGACGCACCCCCCAAAACAGGACGATGAGATCGAAGAGATCGACTCATGCGTGGAGGTGCATGCATGTCAAGAACCAGGGTTCGACTGGAGTTCATACGTAGTGCGCGTGTGGGGACGCTTGTTTGGTAGGTGACTGGAAAGAAAAACGAAACTTCGGACAGTACCAAGGCACCGGCGGAGACTACGACTTGACGAAACGGCTGGGCACCTTTGTGAGGCAGGAAAACGAAAGCAAAGAGGGATAGCTCTACTTGAAAATTGCAATCCAGAAAGGAAGAAAGCCAGCCAAGGTTGACTATCAGAGTTGCCTTGAATTTCCTTTTGCGGTGAACAACAACCGGAGGCTCAATGGAAGTTTATTAGGCGGGGCAGCAGCACATGGTTCTGCAGGTCTGCCGGCGCGCAGGTTTGGCCCAGTCATGATGAAATTCTCACGTCGCGTTTCGTTTCGTTTCGTTTCATTTCGTGGCGCTGGGTCCGCGGGGGACGCGCCTACTCAAGCAAAGAGGGATCCTCTTCCGAAAGCGGTTGGGCACTCACGTTTCGCAGTGTCGCCACGAGTCCGGAGTTTGAGCATCTTCTGAATTTTGTAAATCTTTTTTTAAACCTTAAAGGTCTCATGGGAACCGTGCATACGGTCATGCATTTTATTCTTAGAATATGAAGTTTGTACTAAAATATGGCAAGACATACACTGCTGAATTGAATATTTAACATTAACTAACCTCTTACATCTATACTGAATAGGGGTACTAAGGGGACCAAAAACCAAAAGGAGACTAATTGTAGAAAACTGTAGATGTTTGAAACATGATGTACATCTCGTAGACACTTCAATAACTACTGATGTACAATAAAGGTAGATATTTATATAGTGTGGAATGTCGATTAACCCTTAAAGGTCCGAGGCACATTTCGGGCAGGAATTGTCAAAACCTGACACCTTTTAGGGCAGTAAGAAAAAAATGAAAAAAAAAGTGTTTTTTTCAAAATTCAACCGTACAAATTTGAACTAGACTTCTTTGGGAATATGTGGAAAAAATTTTAGAAACTTTGACCGCACGGATTGAAAGATTATAACGTTTGAAGTTAGGTGAAAAAGTTTTTTTCCAACCTTGCCCGACATGGCTTGCAAACTTTAACTCCTTCTAGAATGAGATTCTTACACTGTATAGGGTTATTTTTTTTTGACATTTTCAACTTGGATCATGTAAGCTACACACCCGCCAAATTTCAAAATCATAGGAAGAGTTTTGCACATGCTGCCCGAAGCTGCCCGAGCTGCCCGAGCTGCCCGCAAAGTTCAGGGCAGCGTAACTTTTGATCTGGGCACCCGATCGGAAAAAAAATTAGATTTTCAGGAAGGGGATACAGAGATACACTACATGTCCAAATTTCATGAACATCCGACTATAAATGACTTCATAGGAGCCTACCCGAGATTTCTAGCGTATCCTAAACGGACACTTGGTCCTTTAGGGGTTAATTAGTATGGGTCCCCTTAATACCCTATTCAGTGTAGAAGTCATTTTAATATCTAAACCTAATCATGTTCAAATAAGGCATTGTACATGTAGAATACATGGCCATTTTGCAACTTTTCCAACATGTAGGAGGTGCAATAATTATCTTAATTGGAAGTTCAATGTATCATTGGATTTGGCTCACCATAAATACAAACTTTTGTAACGGTTGTTGTGTATGTCAATTTATGCACCTTGTATGTCAAATACCCCCAAATTTTGTGTTGCACTTCAAATTTGACTTTGCCAACTTTCAAGAATTAAGAAGATAGAGTTACTTTTAGCAACTTGCACTTGGGAATGCATGGTGAGATGCATGTTGGTAAAGGGAAAATGGATGGAATCATCCATCTTCGTAAGTTCATCATGTATCATCATGTCTATGTTGAAAAATCTCTATTTTTTTTGCCTTTGAAATTTTCTTTAAAACAAATGATGACAACTTTCCTTGCAAGCCAATGATGAGTAATTTCCTTGCATGTCTTCTTGTCATTCCAAACAATTCAACTTGGATTCGAATAAGTATTGAAGTAGGTATTACGTACATAAATAAGGGTTTATATGACTTTAGGACTAACTAAAGTATATGTAAAACCTCCAATCATAAGGATAACCTCAAGAAATGATTGGCAAGAAAAAAAAATTGTTGCTCACTATAGTACATATCACTCCCTTCTATGAAGATAAGGGAGCCGACCCCTTTCTGACCACTTAAGCAGATACACATACTGCAAGGGAGGTTTCAACAACGGGGAAATTTTTCCCATGAGCAGAAATAGAGTTCATAAGATTTCCATAATTTTTCAGATTTTTTTTCCTCACAAAATAATTACTACGAATTTTTAAGCTGAAGATTCTGTTCTACCCATATTGGCCACACAGACCTTCCTCTTTTCGACCAAGGGCTGGTTGCAAAATCCAAGAAGGGCTGGGTCCAAATTTGAGAGTCTTGTAGCCAATTGTAATGCACCACGAATTGCCCAGGAACTGTGCCAGCATTAATTGTTGCTAATCACCTACTGATTGAAATTACTCCACCCTACATTGCCACATTGGGTCTGTGATTAGTAAGGGGTCAGCTCCCTTACTCAATAAGAGAAATACAAAATGTTGTATGTGCAATAGTTTGGGACATATGGACTCAGAAAAGAGCAAAGAAGCAATTAAGACAATTGATTAAACCCATTATCCTTCCTTTCCCAATTAATACATAACATGTTGAATTTCTGTTGGAGAGTTCAGATTCCGGTACTCCTTTTGTAAGGCCAAGCTTGATGAGAAGTGTCCTTAAAGCTCATCTGGGAGTAAAGCTCATTTGAGAGAGTAAAGTTGAAGAGATCAGTACTGATAGTAGTTGAACAAAATTCTATGCTGGGACTATTGAAACTTTGAAATATTTTTTTTAAAAATTTTCAGAGATGAAATTACATGTAATTTATACACTATCATAAGTACTGTTTACAGATTTTTCTGTGGAAATTTGAAATTATTATGTGTGTGTTTTTAAAGAAAAAGTGAAAAAAATTCATATCAAATACAAAAATTAATTCACTATGGGTGTATGATAGTATGCAAAATATCATGAAGTCAAATCATTCTCTATGTCTCCTTGTAATTAGATAATCAGAAAATTATGGTTATAGGTCCAACATTCAAAATGTGATAAAATATTCAATTTCAGGATTATTTCATTCATTGGGCTCAAATTCAAAAAAGATCATTTCTATGGCTGAAATTAACATCAAGAATTGGGACTTTGAAGTTGCCAAAATACACTATATTGTGACATGAGGATAAGCATCTTCCTATGTAGAATAATAGTCAACAGTACCACAAAGGTAGGATTTCCACCACCACCTTGCGAAAGAGCTCAACCAAGTCCCAAAACAAATTTGGATGAAAAAGTGTTTCTTTCCAACTTCTAAAGTTGCTGCATGTCATCCAAAGGCCATTTGGGGGGGGCCTCCATGGCATTTCAAGGTTATCCCCTGAAGGAGTAACAGCAAGAGCTTCTGATGTCAGCCACCTGGACTGATTTCCATTTCCTTCATTTGGAAAACCAATGTATTTGTGCAGAACCCAAACTTGAGGGGATCTAAATGTACAATTGCTTGCAATATTTCTAAACCCAAAATTCATACAAATGTGGATTTCTATAGCTTAGATGAGGAGTTTGAATTTGGTGTAAGTGTTTATGAGACAATAAGGTTACGGCCTCGAAAGATTTTGTTTTCATAAGTTTCTTGTCTTGTAATACAAATGTATCCAAAAGTAACATTAGAATAAAAGCAATTATATTTACCAAAGTCATAAATTTGAAAACCTCAAATGTATGACATTGGTATCTAAGTTTGGCCCCCCACATTGTCCCCAAACCACCATCATTACTTTGTGTACATCTCCAAAATGAATATGTACCTATGGTGAAAGAAATGATTTTAGAACCTCTACCAAAAAACACTTTGACCCTTCGTAACTTTTGCATATTGTATCCAAATGTGTGGTGGAACCTCCTTTCACTTGCCAACAAGAAAATCAATGAAAATTTGACCAATATAATAATAATAATAATAATAATAATAATAATAATAATAATAATAATAGTAATAGTAATAGTAATGCCTAAGCACAATAGCAAAAAAGTAGCAATTTGGGGGTGCCCACCAACCCTTTTTTTTTACTTTTCAAGAAAGTGCCAAGATGGCAATCACTTAAATTTTGGTGAAGTACGGTATTTCTACATTCATGCATCTTATGGACCGAAAAATACTTTTCAATCATATTCATGCACTTTTTCATTCAAATTTGGCAAATTCATCCACATTTTAAATAGAAATGGAAAATCTCTGGCAAAAAAAGATTATTTTTTTCTGGTGAGAAGTAAATATTTATTTTGAAATGGTGCAATCTGGCCCCATGGTGCCAAAAAAAAAGAGCTGGTGCCCACCTTAGTGTTGGTTTTAGTTGCCGGCATGCAAGCTTCACTTCTTCACGTCCATTGCTTCTGCAAGTGCTTGTCCATGTTTATGTTCCTGTTGAAAGTATCATCCCCTTCAGCTGCCAAGATCTATACAATGGTTCCTTGATATTCCTACAAATTCAGAGGCAAGTAAATGGATTAGGAGACCTTAGACCACACAGGTCATAGGCTCAGGCGATTCAGGGTTAAATCGTGTGATTTCCTCTTTGAAAAATAAATCCAAAAAGTTTCGCTCATCAAATAGCTGCAAAATGGAGGATTTTTAAGTGGAGGTATGACTTCACGGACCTGGGTTCCGTCCTTACAGGACTAACCCAAATATCACTAACTCTAAAATTCAAGCTCGCTATCTTCAGCCATAGGACACAATGCTGTTCGCACTTGATCAACATCAAGGCTCTACGACAAACCCCTTCACTCCACATGCTAGCTAACTTTATGATACACAATTTACAAGTGGAGAAACCCAACAAGTTCTGGGCCGTAGACTCTAATTTTCAGTTGATCAATAATTTTCAAGGCAATAGAATCCCTCTCTACCTTCCATGGGCTCCATCTAGAGCTCCATTTCCACACCGCCTTGAATCACATGGGACTAAATTTGCTGACTCAAACCGTGGCTTTCTAAATTAAAACCTCCACAGATGGATCCGATATTATGATACACTTGAATTGTACACTCCAGTCTGAAAACCTCGGCAAAACAGTTTCCTGAACTAAGTGATGAACGTCGTCTCTAAAGCAACTTACAGCGAGAGCCGGTGAGAAACCACGATACTATAATTTAGTTCTGGACGGCGACAAATAACTCGATACTTCGTTCTGCTTGGGCTTGCCGTTTAGAGCTTACAGCAATGAATGGGGGGCCAATTTCTTGTTGACGATCATCATACATTCAGAGAATTTTGCAAGCTGCTTTTTGAGGTTGATATATCTGTCCATTTCAGGTCGTCAAATGGATCAGTTGGAGTATATCCCTTGGGCTCTGGGGTTTATTTTAGCGCTTCCAATCCAGAACCAATGCAAAGGGTCATGTGAACGGGTGATTGGAAGAATACCTCGCAGCGATTATCAAGCTCAAAAGCAACACGCTGTGGTCGTGAGCATTTCAGGGGTGGTTGAAGCTTGACATCGGATATGTGCACTATTGTGCAGTGAACAGTCGTGGAAGATGGGAACTTGGGAGGATCTCGGCGCAAGATGTATTACATCCACTACGGACCTGAGTCTTTAGGAGCTCGAACCCCAGTTGAGCTTTGGGTGTAGTCCATGCAGGGAATAAACTGCTTCAGCACTTGCTCCAGTCTCTTTAAAGTCACAGGCTTTGCAACAAAGCAATCCATTCCATGCATGTAACACTCCGTCATGTTATCAGATAACGCATTTGCCGTCATCTGCAGAACAGCAATCTGAGCGTCAATTGAACATCCAATAAGGAACCTCAACTTCGTCGCCACACACTTAACAAATAGAGACATCTAAAACTCATAGCCCCCAAACTACGGCCTAAATAACGATCAATACAATTGAACACAGTTCTTGTGTAGAAGCAGTTGGCTCAAGTCGGAACACAACTGTATTACAAACAGAATGAATACGGGAATAAGACTGCATCACAATTAACTTACAGCAATAATGGGGGTTCTATGTCGATTAAGAGTTTGAGAAGTTGTGTTTCCGAGGTCCATATTGGAAGAGCTAGCTTCTGCATTCCTGTTTGCCTCTCCTTCCCTCAAGTCCTCCCATGATCCCGTTGCCTCGTAACGACGTATCCTGCGTGTAGCTTCAAGCCCATCCATGACGGGCATACATACGTCCTGCAAATCCAAGAATGGCAAGAGGACTCCAATTTAGCAACGCTAAACTTCCAGAGGAAATGACAACAAGAGTCTTGGTCCTTGTCATAAGTTTCAAATGTGGAAAGAGAACATCAGGGTACTCAGCACTGGCTGGGCCAGCAGGTAGAGTCGTGAACGGCAGGTGAATTTCGGTCACGAAAGCTATGTTTGACATTGGAAGTAAGCGAGCATTAAGTGCCACAAATTGAAATTCCCCAGATTGATTCTCGCAAAAAATTGTCATGATGAGCCGCAAACCAGAAATATTTTCTACCTCCACACTTACCATCAAAATGACATCATAGGAATTTCGCTGAACAGCTGCAATTGCCTCAGCCCCATTGTTGACAACCTCTAATTTGTGTCCAAGCCTCTGCATCATCGACTGCGCCACCATTACGTTAACTTTGTTGTCCTCTGCTAGCAGAATCCGTGACCGTCTTTGGAGCTGGATGTCGTGAGCTGAAAGTGGCAACATGCCTTTGTCTTGAGTTTTGCCAGTCTTCTTCCCTTGCCCTACCAGACCTCCTGGCGAGCGGACCCTAGACTGAGAAAGAAGGGAACCAGAAGAAGATCCATCCAATCTGCGTTCAAGTGGAAGAGAAGGAATCGGACAAAGTGGCATAGACAAACCAGGAATGTGCTCCATGTGGTCAGGTGCCTTCGAGTCACAGTCCATGAACTCGGGTGTACTGTCATGATAGAATGCTAGAGAAACTGGTTTTCCAAGTGAAACCGGCCTTCGGCGGTTCGAAGATCTATGACCCTCTCGAGTCTTGGGCACAACTTTTCTTTTCGGATCAGGGTTTGATTGCTTCCGTGCATCACTCCATATAGGGTTACTAGGGCTCGGAGGAATAGGTGGAGTTGGAGACGGACTTGCATTCAGACTTGAAGATGGACTTGAAGATTTCGAGGAAACTTTTGATGTAAAATGGTAGTAACCAACCTTTTTCGCAGACGCCAACATATCAGATCCCTCTACTTTCGCTTCCTTGGTCATCATATCGTACACCTCGTCACTCAATTGACCTGAACTCATAGATCTTTCTGGATGTACTCTGAAAGGGAGAGAGAAAGAAAACGTGGAACCGTGATTCTCTTTACTCGATACCGTCAAGCTTCCACCCATCAACTCCACCTGCGTATTCCATGTTACACAAAAATCAGCACTTCTAATCCCATGTGAGAGGGAAACAGTTGACACATACAATAAACGTGTCAAGAAAGATGGAACTCGTACGATCAATGTCCCGTAATGATTCTCAGTATTGCCAGAGATAATAGGCCCAGAGGTCCACTATGCACTATGTAAGCCCAAATGACATAAATTAATTTCATGTACACATTGCTTACCAAATTCTTGCAGATAGCCAGACCCAATCCAGTACCGCCGTATTTCCGGGCATGAGTTGTGCTGACCTGAGTGTACTTCTCAAACAACGTAGGCAACGCTGATTCTACACACATTATAGTAAAGAACCACATTTAGAACAGCCCGATCAAAATTCAAACTCTAAGTAGCAGGCTGCAAAACTAAATGTGAAATCACAGGAGATAGGGTTGAAGCAATCCTTGCTTCTTGCCTAACCACATAGTAAACCTTGACAAGCCAGCACTCGGAGACTCTTATATTCACTAACATCCTACTGGATCGAGACGCATATGGTAAGTACGAATCCCAGCGGTATTTTATGCAACCTTACCTGGGATGCCAATGCCGGAGTCGGTAACTTCACAATTTAACCATACAGTGTCCTCGACTTCAGCCTCCACTTCGGATCTTCTGCCTGTAGGAGTGGACTGTACACTTATAAGACGTGGACTGCTCTCGGTAGCATAAGGGTACCCTGACGAGTTACCTACTTCCTGGTGCAAGGCTACACCAGTAGAATGCGGTCTTGAAACACCCGGTAAAACTCCAGAGGAGGTTACACTATCAGCAGTTGCAGTTATGCCAGTAGTTGCTTGAAAAACATTTTTGGCTGCTCTTTCTATTGAGGGCGGGGGGGGAGGGACCACGCCAACAACTATCATCACTGAACCTTCATGAGTGAACTTAATAGCATTGCTGCACCCCACCCCCCACAAACATGCACACGTACACAATCAAAACAAAGACATACAGGAATGTGCTGCTTAATGGGTTCACATGATTTATACGGAGCACGGTAGATACCAAAAAGTCTATACAGGGAGCCACAAAATCTGAAATTAAGGACAAAAGGGTCCGAAGATGCATTACCCAACTAGATTAGTGAAAACTTGACGGATCCGCAAAACATCACCAATGACCTCAAGCGGTACATCGTCATAGATACGTCCTTCTAAGACAAGGTTCTTGGATTGCATGTTAGCAAGAGCCATTTGCAACACGTGCTTCACCACCTCTCGAGGTCGGAACTTTTTGGCTTCAAACTTCATTGCTCCTGCCAGAGCAGAGTAAACAATCAAAATCCAATATTGCAAATTCATACACTCTTCAACAGAACGTACCCAAACTCTTCAAAGGTTTTACCGCAAGTGCCGCAATTGCCCCAGGAATAATCGTGCCAAAATAGTACTCCGTAATACATACCCGATTGAACCTTGGAGAGATCTAGAATGTCATTGATGAGCTGGAGCACAAGATCACCAGATGAGACCATGACGTCCACTAGCTGCCGCTGTTCCTCGTCAAGCTGCGTGGTGGCCAAGACCTCCGCCATGCTTACTACACCAGACAGAGGTGATCGAATTTCATGCGACATCGTTGCCAGCATTTGCTTCGCCCGCATTGTTTCCTCTACAAAATTCCACAGATTCAGTCCGCTTAAGAATAGCATATGGAAACTTTCAAATCTTTAATAATTCCAACGCGGTCATATCATACGAGGTTGCTGAAGTAAGCAACTGGGAGGAAGCCATGATACCACTTAGAGCCTGTGATTACCAACCCTAACGTGCTGAAGGCTCAGAGAAATTACTCCCATACCAGAGGACGAAGCAATTCAGCACCCTAAACTGCGCGATATAATAAATTTCATCCTATTAAATTTGCAATAACAAGTCTCGAGAGGAAAGTACCCGTGATGTGAATGGTTTTGTGAAGCTCTGCTTCCATGGCTTTTTGCACAGCAACTTGCTCGCGAAGACGTGCGATTCGTTCACGTTTGTCCACCTGTTCACTTACGTCCATAGCAACATAGTTGATCCCCACGGCTTCTCCTGAACGGCTAAACACAGGTTCTACAGCAACCAAGAATGTTTTTTCGCCAAAAAGGTCGGTGTTGAACGATATTTCTCGTTTCTCAGGGCGACCCTTCCGCATTACCTCACGCTTGAAGTCCATCAACTCTATCACTCCTGCTCCCCTATATATCTCTCCATCCGTCTTACCAATCACCTCCTAAACAACAAAATGACAAGAACAGGGTTAATGAAAATATAACAGCAATTGATGTTGTGTTGCTGCAGAGTGTCTCGTCGCTGAAGTCATCAAAACGGATTCACGAGAATGAACATGAGAAGAAATGGAGCGTTCCCAAAGTACCTCCTCAAGCAGTGTAGGGAAGGCGTTGTAGATGAACCGATATCTTAATTCGCTGTCCTGCAAATCGAATGAAATAACAATTTAGATTTTTCCAGCCCACGACATAGCCGAAAAGCATTCGGAAGGTCAAAATGCTTCAACGACCAAGGTATAAGAACCAAAATTTCGCAATTTTCTGATGGAATTTTGCGACTTCTATGAGTGCCAGAGCGTAGGAGTACTCCAAAAAAAGAAAATATACTGGCACTTGCTAACAGGAACCTTGTTCTCTTTTAAAACCTTTAAATCGGATCATACATCGCAAATAGCTTCCACTACGGTGAAAGCTTTTCACTGGATAATATAGCAGCAGAAAATATTACCTAGGTCTGATACACTTTAATTGGAAGACATGGGAATAATTAACCTGAAAACGCTGTACCACCTGCGACATTCTAAAATTTGCAAATTGAACGGTAGAAATATCAAGTGAAGACCTCAAGAATTGCCAATCTGAGAGAAATCATAGCGCCACCTCTGTTCAGATTGAGAAAAAAAGGATTATTTTTTTTGAATTTCACAAGAGGTGGAAAGATTGGAGGTGCACCTGGTGTCCGATTACGATCGGCGCCTTCCTTAAAGAAAATCGTAAGAAATTGTCAAAGCGATGGAGCTGCTGCCGAACCTCTTCCATAGGCTGCCAAGTCTGAGGAGGAAGAGAAGCATACTCATTCAATTTCTGAATCAAAACCTCCTCCCGACGTATGCTATCCGTCAACAGCTTCGCATAACCACGAGCGCGGTCTCGCCAAATCTCAGCAGGCCCGAAGCTGTCTCCTTCCATGTCCACTGAACAGCTATCACTGCCGGGCACGGAGCTCCAGGACCCCGGACCATCGTCACCAAGACAATGCTCGTACCGAGGGCTGTCTTCACTGAGCGTGGACCCATCGCCAGTGCTATATATAGGCTCATACATGCTCTCCTCCATAATTTGGATCTGACGCTGTTCGGCTTCCAATCGCGCGGCGTTCAAAGTTTCAAGCTCCTGCTTGAGGAGATTCACGGCATTGACTTGACGATCTTCATAGAGACGGACGAGGGAAGCATGATGCGCATCTCCGGAGCCACTCCGGTGTAAGAGCTCCATGAAGTGCTCGGAATCCACAAACGTGTTTTCCTTCGGCAGCATATTTGTGTCGGCCACCTTCGGATTCCTAACATGCCCGCTCCGCCTGTCCACCATCAACGCCTGCGTGGACTCCGGCCACAGCCAGGACATTGGTTGCACGTCCACCATGTCCGCAGCGGGAAACAACTCGCTTCCCATTTACATACCTCACTCTACTCTCATCCAAAATCCCGAAACTCCACACACGTTCACGAACTTCTTACACCGCCGCTTCCACCACCACAACTCCACAACTCTACCCCGAATCATCCCTGTTCTGTTTCTTGAATCCCCCTAACCTCCAAGATTCACCCCAAGCTCCATTCATTTTCCTCCTCAAATTCAAGATCCTATCCACTCTTCAATTTCTCACAAACCTCCTCCCTCTTGTTCACGCCATTAGGATTCATAAACCTCAAATAGACTTTCTCGACCTTCTCCATTCCCCCGCGGCTACCGCATCAATTCCACACAACCATTCACCGTCGCTCTTCCTCTTCCACCGCTTCATCCCTGTTCTCCCTTCTAAACCAATTCTCAAATCTCACCATCCCCGTCCGAAACGCATCATGCTCCCTAACCAAAATCAAACAACACCGTCCTCCGCAAGAATCCCTCACCAAATCGCTCCTCCACAAACTATCCACCCCCCAAAATTCTCCTCTTCCTCTTCCTCTCCCTTTCCCCCGCCATCTACATCTTTCTAAAACAACAAAATTCCCGAGCCAATGACCCTCGCTACAACACAGAAAAGTCCTCTTTCCCCGCCAGAGCTCGATCAACCATCCATGTGCGACCATACCACCACACACAAGGTCCACAACCCATTCCAGTCAGTCCAGGCAAACAACAAAACTCTAGTAGAAAACCGCATACTAATAAATCCTCGAACGCATAACCCGCCCGTTCATCCACAGAAATCATCCGAAAACGACCTCAGTACATCCACGTTTCTTCATCCCTCCCGTCACAATTTCATTCATCCGCTGACTGGGAATGCACGCTTCCTAGCCGGTACACAACCTTACGGCCCATCACTGTCGTCCATTGGGATTCCTTTTATAGGAGGTCTAATTTCCTTTTATTTAGACCTCGTGTTTTGTTTGTCAATTCGTTCGAAATTCTAAATGGGGTGAAGCTTCTTCCCGTGGATCAGAAGCTCTCTTTCTTTCCGGAAGAGGTTCACTAGTCTAGTAAGATAGGGGTGGATTCATTCATCCATCCAAATTTTATCATCCATGTTTTATCATATCAGAAAAACTAAAAAAACTAAAAAAAACTTTAGATTTGTATTGGAAGGGGGGCCCCGCAGGCCCACATGCCCATACCCTTTCGTTAAAATTGATTCGCTGATTTCGCTTGAATACAGGCGCTGGCGCTCGTTGTTTTGTTTTTTCTTTTTCTTTTTCAGCGGTGGTGGGGTCCACGGAGGGTTTTTTTACCTTCGTCCGTCTTTCCGATGGCCTCGCAGGCTTGCATCCGCTGGCGTCAAGTACTTATCCCTTTGCCATATCTTTTTCTTTTTCGCCTTTCTTGCAATTCGGAGACTGACGACCCTTTTTGTCATTGGGGGCAGGACTATCTTACAAGGTTTTGTTTTTTTCATTTATTTTGAGCAGTGCAGGAAGCATGGCAATCTTCACTAGAGTGACAAAGCTTTTTCCATCTAGTGGAAATGGCTGAAACCTGCAATGGATGGATGGAAATATAATTATTCATCCAAAATAGTGTACATTCATCCAAAATAGAGTGATCCCATCCCAAGATTCGATGCAACTTAGCAATTTCGTTTATTGAAAAGGAAGAACATCTTGCCGAATATTCCCTCTAAGAGAATTTCAATGCTTCTTATCAAAAAATCACTCAAAAGAAATCTCTTAAGGACTAGTTGTAAGTGTGGGTCAAAGGGGAGGGGGGGGAAACACTAATTACTCAAGCCTAAAACTGTTCGATTCAATTGATGTACCAAAATAGAATCAAAATTATTACTAGTGTCCTTTTTTTTAATCAAAATCAATTTCAAAGAAATAAAAATCATTATAAGATTTTATCCAAAATAATGCATCTTTATCCTTTGATGAATGAAATCAGTTCTGAATTTTGCACATTTTTGCTTTCAACTTTTAGCAAAGCTACAGTAACCTCAATGTCATCAAATATAACATAAAAGAGAGTTTATACATTATATTCAAATATTAGGCCAAGTTTAAATCAAAATGTCCAGTGGTAGCATTATAAGAGAAAGGGGTATTTTAAGTATAGTCCTAGTAGTATAGTCCTATAAGTAATGATCTGGAAAGAGTGTTTCTAGAATTTTTTTTGCTTAAAACACATATATTTCTAGTGAAATTTTACTAACACCCCCCCCCCCTTTTAAGTCATTACTTTTAGGACTATACTTAAAATACCTTTTTTTTCTCTTGTAGTGCAGTGGACGAAACCCTTAGTCTCACTACTTCATCTACTTTACTATGGAGGAAAATTTCTATGCCATCATGGATTTTGTCCATCCAATGCATAGCTTCACATTAGGAACTCAACGTCTAGTGGAATTATATTCATTTGTGAAAGTTCCTTTGTAGTTGCACTATTATTTCATAGAAGCTCCTTCACAACTCCTTTGATCTTGAACAAATCCATTTTGTCGACCAAACAAAATTTGGAATTACCTCACGACTTGATCCCAAACTTGTCTACTATAAGTATAGTTTCGTCTTGAGTTTTGGAGGGAGTGGGTGATGATATGATGTTAACTTCAAGTGAATGTTGCACTAGTGTGAATTCCCTAGTAGATAAAAACTTTTCATAGAGCAATGAAATTGTTTTTCATATTGTTTACTACCACTAGACGTCTTTATTTGAACCAGCGTATACATTAGGTAATGGAAATTTATTTGGATGAAACAATGCCCACAAGCACTTTATTCATCATTAATGATATTGACTATGAAGCATGTAGAGGTTTGAGTGTTATTTTAAGTGCTTCTTCAGATCACCTTTAGAAAAATTCAAAATTGTGTACAAAAAGGATTTATTACTTTACACTACTATTATGTTGCTCTATATGTAAAATTGAAGAAATTATGCTAACACTTACCTAAGAAAAATCTGAACTTATTCATAACTCTTCAAAAGACCTCTACCAAACAAAATTAAGGCATGTTGGAGTAGGGTTGGAGTGGAGGCACAACTTCACATACTTCTACTTGAATTCCAATAGTGCAAGATCCTTTTACACTAATTGAATCAATCTTGACTATGAATGAGGGTATTTTCCATCAATCAGAGGAAATGTAGATGAGAATTACACAAGAATTGAATGACAATCAATCTCTATGTGATAGTATGAAAATAATGTAGATCCTACTATATTAATTGTATCTAGAACATTTTGAACTTCAAGAGTAGTATGAGTTATAATCTATTCTTTTGTAGTGAATATACAAGTTTTAATCTTCAAAATTAAAATGGCAATTGAAACTCATTCAATATCTCACATGTCCAATGTGAAAGCATGCAACACAAGGCTAGATATGATGGGATTTAGTCACTCATTTTCTCTATATTTGACCCGCAAAACTAAATAGTGGGTCAAAATTTTCCTATTAGGCCTAGCATCCCACCCAACCCAACATGTAAAAGGACAATCTTTGTCCAAAGGATATAGTTTTGAGAAAGCCTTCACTTTGGTGTTTCCAATACTCAACTACATACCAATTTCTTAATAGCATTCTCTTTGCCACCACAAAATGTACATATCCTGCTAAGTTTTAGACTTCAAAACACAATTTGAATGTGTGATTCTTGCATCATGCAGTTTGTTAAGAAATTTTTGAGTAGAAGCTCTTAGAGGTTATCCATTGCCTCAAGGGGAATCCTCTTTACAAATTCACCCCTTTCTACAAATCTATATCAAAATCTCACTTTTGTTGCAAATCCCCTAACGTGAACAACCCATTATCATTCAATTATTGTGGAATGCATTTATGGAAATAAAAACAATGCATTCAATTGCTCTTTTTCCCCCCTTCTTCTTCTCTCTTTTCTCTTCTCTTTTCTTTTTCCCTTTCTTCTTCTTCCTCTTCTTCCCGACCATGTAACCAAGTCTTCCATTGTATGGTATTCCTTATTATTGTGGTGTTCTTTCTATAATTCTTTTCCCCTCCTTTTTCTCCCTTGTCTCTTCTTTTACCCCGTTCTTCCCCTTCTCCTTCCCTACCATATAACCAAGCCTTCCATCGTGTACTCTTCTACTTATTCCTGTGGGACACCCAAATTAAAATAACTAGAGTACAGACAACATACTGCTCTCTTTTTTTTGTCCTCTCAATTTTTTCCCCCCTTTCTTTTGGCTCTTCCTTTTGTCTCTTTTTCTTTTTTTCTTTTTTCTTTTTCCCTGCCTGTCCGCCTGCCTGCCTGCCCCATAACCACCCAAGCCCGCCATTCGTGCGGTAACTAGTAAGGCCACTGTACGACTGGCTGCTGCTGTCGCCGTTCCCCATCGGAGTCAGTTCCTTAACTCCCTTTGCTGTACCGGTCAACGTTCCCCGACTGTCTGAGAACGTCAGGGGAACTTGGGGAGCTTTCCTCGGGAACCAAGTGACCAACGTTCCCCCCGTGATCCATCTAGGGCAAGTTTTGAACCGAGATAATCAAGGGCCGTTGATTTTCATTGGTGGGGAACTGGAGATCCGACGGTGGGGATGGAGCCCCCCTGAGTCCCAGAACCCGGCCTGGGTTGGAAACGAAACGAAAATCAAAAGCTTTTTATTTAAAAAAATAATAATTTTAAAAATTGGAACAGTGTATAACCAGTTGATTACCAATGAGGCAGGGGGCCTTTTAGAAAGGGGGGACTTGTGAGTAAAAGGGGACCCCTACAGTGAACAAAATTGTCTTATTTGATATGATGTGGCTCCTCACATAATCAATTGTTTAGGTGGAGGGGCAGGGGGGGCTTTTGCCTCCTTAAAATGGGGATCCCCGTAGTGAACAAAATTGTCTTATTGATGGCTCTTCAACCAACCCCAATCCTTACATTACTGCTTGATAAATCTCTCACATGCATCTTGGGAGGCTTATATAGTAGCTTTCAAACATGGAGAGGACCGTTGCCTGGTTATTAGACAATGTTATGGAGCCCACTCCTATCCTCTAATTCACTGAGAAGTCTTTCTTGGGTATCTAGCAAAGCATCATACCTTCCCAACACATTGATCTACAGTAAGTCAGGTTGGTTATACAATAGTGATCTAGAAAAGTCATCCATTAGACACTTGTCGACCTTAACCCCTAAAGGACCAAAGTTGCGAAGATGTACTATGAAATGCAACTTAGGAGAATAATTTGATGATGACTCTCAAAAAGTAGTTGTAAAAAATGATCCATAGATTATATCCATGCAGCTAGATCAAATGGTACACAAACCAATCATTTTCAATAATATGTGAACTCAAAAATTTAAAACTCCTACAAAAATCAATTAAATATTGACTATTTTTTATTTTTACAAAAAAAATGCCTTTGAGTTTAAAATGTTAAGTTCTAATCATAGTGATTTTTGAAGATTTTTAGTTTAATTTTTTTTTTCAAGTCATTTTTGAAAGGTCATTATTTGAACTAAAAATGTTATTTTTTGAGGCTAGACCTACAATACCTTTTGAATTATAGAATATTTGCAAAGCAAAAACTTTAGAATTTATACCATACAAATGTTCAAGAACTAACACAAGAATATTTATTTAAATGATGGATGAAAAAATATATTTTTGTATGCTTAGAATGTGTTTGCATTCATCAATTGTTCAAAATTTGAACACCTAATCCTCTAAGGGTTAACTTGGATGTGTTTTGGATTATGTAGACAAAGAAACACAATATTGTCTCTTAATGGATTGAAATATTCTAATGTTTGATAAGGAAAGGATTTGAAAGTGAATTGAAGTCCTCTAATCTTCTTTTTACACATGTGTCAAATCAAAAATAATCATAATAAAAATAATATGAAGCCATAACAGGTATACCTATGATAAATTTATTGTATCTCAAATTTACCCTACATTTTTTTGAATGAACTTGTAATTTGATCCCCCCCCCCCCGCCAAGATCTAGTGGGCTAGGGCTAGAACTTTTCTAGTCTTATGGTCTTTTAACCTTTGGAGAGAACACATGAACTTACCATTTCCCACACATGATTAAAATTGGGAAATTGAATTCATATTTGGAACTACAAATTCTAAATTAATTGTATGATGTTATGAAACAAAATTTGCAAGCCTAGACAAGCACTAACCCTAGACAAGGAGATGGATACATTTAATTTGTTATTTTTGATGTAAATGTTGTGTGTCTAGAATTTTTAAGGGTGGATATCATACCATCTTTAATACCCCTTCTAACATAGTTGGACAAAAAATATTTATAATTTTTGACTAATGTGAAAGTAGTGTATTGAGGATGCTCTCAAATCCATATTTGTTGAACTAACATTCTCCCCTAATCCTTGAAAGATGGAGCCAATGAGCTTGTATGCAAAATGTCAAGATCCTTTACTTCTATGTTCCATTTTGCAAGTTTGAATGAATGAGGTCTAATATTTTTAATTTTTTTCTAATATCCTCTAGAAGCCATAAATTTTAGATTGAAAATGATCTACAAGCTTTTTTGAAGAAACACCCAAGAAAGTCACTTATAATGATCAAATCACATTCCTTTTAAGTAACAATTTAGGATACATATACCTTATATAACACTCAAGGGATCTACAAGTTGTAATTTTTTCATTTTTCCATTTTATTGGTTGAAAGTTTTTTTATTTGAAATTACTCGCGAGAAAACTACACTCTAAGGCCTATAAGTCGGTTTGATTAGTAGATATATGCTTGTAGAAACTAATTCCAAAACCCCAAACAATCGTAGGTCTAGAACTTAGTCTATTTTAGCAAACATCCTACTAGTGGCTTCATTGACCTTCTTAAGAATTATTGAGGTTTCTATCTTAGTTAAATTTTATACCAGTTGGATGAATTCTTATTATTTGGAATTAAGATGGTATTTAATATTCAAATGCTCAATCAATCATTTTAAGATAGTTGCCCAACTTCAAATGTTGTTCATATCTTCAAAGAATATTTTTATAATTTTATATTTTACTCGTTTAGTTCATCAAGTTACCTTCCTTTGGCCCAAAATTACTTTTGATTAGAACAAAAGTTTGCATTCTATCATTTTTCCATGTCAAACACTTCTTGAAATGCTCACTATGGATTGTCTTTGAGAGAGAAACCTAGCCAAACAAAGGCCATCTCAAGAAAAAGATTCCTTGAATTTGTTTTTCCTATGTACCTAATTTCATAACATGGCTTTGAAAACAATCTTCTATTACTCCAATCCTTATGGAAATTAACAAGCAAGTTCATAATGAGGTTGTCTTGTGCACTAGAGGGGATTTGTGGCCACGGGAGGGCCATTTCAAGCCTATTCCCCTCCTTGTTTCCTTGCGTTGTCCAGTAACAACTGGCTACTATCAAAAATAAATATCAAAAAATTAAAAAAAAAATGATTAGTTTTGAATTACAAAAAGAAGTTGATAAAAAAAATTCATTTTTTTCTTTGACATGGCATGGTCTCAGCCACATCAAACTACAATAGTGGCGCAATTCTTGCATTCCCCGCAACTTAGGAACTCACAATCTTGTAAAGGCCTCAAACCTCCCCTAATGGAGGTGCATACATCCTAGATGTATGTAGGTGTATAAGGGATGTGATTGACATTGGAATACCAAGACCTACCCCTCATCCATAAATAGGGCCACTTTTTGCATTGTACACCCTTGTAGTGTGCACCCGCAATTGCATTTTTAATTCATAACTATTCATAAATACATTTTTTTTTTATTCCAATTACAGGTTGAAATTTAAAAAAAAAATTCACTTAGACTATGAGACAAAACAAATTCTACACTTCGTTGTCCCTATTTGGGAATGAGAGGAATTTATTTAGCATCACCCAAAAATTTTCCATTTGTAAAAATTGGTTCCATTTAATAAAATTTCAACATGAAACTCTTTCAAAAGACATGACACCAACCCCGTCCTATGAAGTGGGCCATGTAGGGTGAATTTTGTGTTCTACAAGGGGCACCTATTTTGTGTTGTGTTAATTCTATGTTCTTCACCTCTACCAACTAATTTGGGGCTTCTAATTACAAATATGAATTCAAAATTTGCAAATTTTATCATATGTGGCAAATAAAAAATTCCTATATTTTTTTGAAGGATGAATTCACCCTTCAGGGATTACTTTATAGGATGGATTTACATCCACCTTTCTAAATAATATGACTTGGATCAATTAGTGTCATCCATCCTAGTAAGACAAATCAAAGTAGCCCTAGTGGCATTTGGTCCAATGTAGCTCCTTTGTAACTTACTTACTTTCATTTCATTTTTGCACCATGGTAGAACCACCCACTACCAACTAGGCCCTCTGGACAATCTATGGGTACTAGAAAATTCAACAAAGATATGATTGATTTCTAACCATTAGTTTTTGAGTTTCTCACCATCTTCTCACTATCTTTGTAATGACACATGTGCTTGGTTTTGAGAGTCAAATTAGTCATTGGATGAGTAGTTATAGAAGATTCTATGTATTGGGGATGGGTGCAAGCCAACTTTTGGCTTCCAAAATTCTTAACAATTTGAATTTTAAGCAAAAAAATTATGAAAATTTAACAACACCCATCATTTCTATCTTTTTACAAGGCAATAAATTAACATTGCCTTTCACTACTCCAGATCATGCACAAAATGCTTGAGTAACTAATAATGGATGGTTCTACCATAGGTAAGGGCATGTTTACACCTAGAACACTCTCTGTTGGAGCCCAAAGAAATGGAGTGTTTTGATAGAAACTTTGTGTTGGGATCATATCTCTCTTCCAATAAAAAACACTCCATTACTTTGGTCTCTAACCCAAAATATTTTGGTATAAAGAGGCCCTAACTTCGAAGGGACATATGACTTACATATATGGTAGTCCAAATCTAAATTATTTCTACAGTTATACTAAACTCAATATAATACTCCATAACTATTTACAAAGTTGTGCACTAGATTCACTCAAAATTCTCTCACTGGATTCAAGTGGATGATTTTTTTTATTTTTAAATTTCTTCTTTTTTTGTGACAGACAAAGAACTCAGGACAGAAGTTTATTTAATGATTCTTTTGCCTAGTCTTTTGGACATAACTTATCCAATGACCCTGGCTTGCCTTGAGTTCTGTTCCCTTTTACTCAACTCAATGGAATGTTTCCCCTTGCCATGGAAATTGTCCATGTGCTTCCCCAAAACAAATTTTTTTTTAAATCAATGGAATGTCTTCGTCACACAATAGAATACCCTGTTCCTTTCTTTCCATTCTAAGTCCCTGCATTTCTGGATAGAATTTTTTTTAATTTTTCATTGTCATATTCGGACTTCAACTCTCAACATGACACTTACTTTCAATTTCAAACAATTTCATCGACATTTGATCGATCGATGAATTATCATCATCATTCGAGCAAGCAATCGAGAACTTTTCACTGGAGTGAAGTACTTTGGGAATCCGTCAAACGATCTTCACTTGTTGTCATACCCGGAAAGTTGCAAAGTGTCTTGATTCAAGAATTTCACAGGCAGCATCCACATTGCACAAGACGACATATAAAATACATGATGCGCCGTCGCTCGTCATGCTTGTCCGTCGGCCATGTGGTGGCCTTTCTGGGGATGGCCACTACAAGGCTGCCATACATTACTTTTTTATGCCTTTTTATGTCTTTTTATGCCTTTTTATGCCTTTTGGGGGGTCTAAAAGTGTGCTAAAAGTTTTACTCACTACTCCAAGTGTAATCTAATCCAATTTGGCCAACCTTTTTCTTTTCTTTTTTGTTTTCCTTTATTTGTTTTGTTTTTAGTGTAGCAAATTACATTAAAAATGGTGATAATAAAGAGTAGACAATGGGAGTAGTAAATGTGGGTCCCATATGAATAAAGAGTCTTTTAGGAGTGTTTTTGCTAATCGAATCATGTCAATCATATAACTTAAAGAGGTAGAACCTCTTTTAGTGCACCCTCCCTTGGTGTATAATATGCATTAAGAGAGTTTGTAAATAGTAGGTGGCCCATGCCCATGATTCAAGATGAAAAGACGTGTGGCACATGCTACAAAATAAAAAGACAAGTGGCCCTATGGCTTCTCTAAATGCATAAACCTCTCTTAGTGCATAGTCCCAACACCATGCACTAAAGGAGGTTCTACCTGTATAAGGTAAAACAACCCATTGTGGACCAAAATGGGGGGTTTGCGTTCTTGTTATTTCTGTAATTTTATACTTTTTTTTTCCCAAAGAAAGTCAAGTGATAGAAATGGTGAGAGCATCTAAAACTAAATTTTTTTCGACACATTGTGAATTTGTTATGAATTTTTAAAGTATTTAGCCCATCATGGCCTTAAAGAGTTTGTAGGCCTAAAAAAGTCAGTACATACATGAATTTTTCTAGATCCAAGTGAATAATCATTTATATTTGGGAGCATGTTGTAATTTATTAATTGGATTGGTAAGGCTATCTTTTAAGTGGATAGTGAGGAAGGCTATCTGAGGCAATTAAAATTGGATTCAATTTTAATTGCACAACCCCCCTAACCTCATGGGAAAAAACAGTACCCCCCCTCACTCTTGTATTTTTCAAAACAAAGTCATCTAACAATCGATATGGGATAATCTGTATCTGTTTCTGTATATGTTTTCCATATCCGTATACATATGGTATATGTATGGTATGAAGATCAACGGCAGGGAAGGGGGTGTTTTATTTTTTTCGAAAATGATCAATGGCTACTAATTTTGGGGGGAGGTGGGGGGGGGCTAATTAATTTGAGCAGGAAGTGCTTTGTCTTTTCACTGGATAGTTAGTAGTAGATTATAATAGCATCATTGTGAAGAAAAGAATGGAAAAATGATTGAAGCACAATGAGTGGGAAGTCCAAATATGACTCATTTATGCAATTTCTTCCTAATTTTGTCACTCACTCTATATATTTTGTTTTTTCATAGATCCACAATGGTATTTAAAAAAAAGGCAAATCCACTATGCTTCCTTCTTAGTGAACATATATTCTCATCCAAATCTTGCATTTCATAAAGCATTTGAATTTCCAAGTATGTAGAAAGGTTATCTAACAACAACAAACAAATATTTGATGATCATGTTAGGGTCTAACTATAGAAATTGCAATGAAGATTTTGTGTAATACAATTCAAATGTCTTTGAGTTGAGAGGGATGTTATCAAGGGTATGTTGTACCATACAATCCCTCCCTAAACAAAGAATGTAAAATTCCCATCATTCAAGCCACTGTTTTGTTCACTTCAATGTGAAATCTAAATTAATAAACCTCTTTCTTTACATTAGCCTCAAGAAATAAATGGCTATTTTCTACTTTTGAGAACTTTAACTTGTATATATATATATATATATATATATATATAATTTACAAGTGCAAGATTCCAAGATATTCAAATTACAAATTTTCAAATTGGTTGTCATTGGGAGTTCATTGAAGAATTAATATGGAAACAATGCTTTTCCTTTTATTTATGTAGAAAGTAGTTATTTTTGTGTTCTTTCAAGTTTGAAATGGTTATTTAGATCATTTGCACAATTGAACCCCATCCACTTCCTTTTCCTCATTGTATACATCTCATGTCACCAATGTTTGTATTTCATTATTATTTTTGGTTCAAATGTAAGTGTTTAGTTTTGGGCAAAGATCAATATTTTATGAGAGGTAGCTTATTTGTGCATTCAACAAATGAATGTCCCTTCCCGCCTTCTTAGTAGTTTCATAATTGGATAAAAACCATCTTTGAATAGAGTGAATGCTTCACACATGTAAGGTATGTGCACTAATAATGGGCTAAATATTTGACACGTACATTTGGACTAGAAACCAACACTAAAGTTGATATAAGATGTACACAATCAACATGAAAGCTTAGGAGAGCTTAGTGAAGTTTAGTTTCACCTTTCATACATCCATACATTAGATTAGGTTTTTTGTTTTGATTTAATTAGTCACCCCATTTGTCATCCGAAACTAGCCACTGACTTGTTCATTATGGAAGATGGAGTGGTCTATTCTCAAGCCCCTTTGGTTCCTTTGTCCCAGCTATCACCCCCTAATTGGCCACTTGCTACTTCAATATGGAAGGTAGAGTGTGCTATTTTGAAGCCCATCATGTTCCTTGTCCCATCGACCACCCCCAATTGTTCACTCGCTATTTCATTATGGAAGGTAGAATGGCCTATGTCCGATCTCTTTCATGTTCCTCTACCCACTACCACTGTCCACTTCACTATAAAAGGTAGAATAGGATGTATTCCCAGTCTCCTTCCTACTCATCTACCCACCTGCTATTAGATACTTTATTATGAAAGGTAGAATGGGCTATTCCTATTCTCTTTCACATTCGTATGGACCACCAACTACCTGACACTTCATTATAAAAAGTAGAATAGACTATTCCCAATCTCTTTTTCGTTCCTTTGGCCCATCAACCTGCCACTTCATTATGAAAGGTAGAATGGGCTATTCTTGATCCCTCTCCCATTCCTCTCAAAGTAATCACTTCATAATCCCATCCCAAACAAGCCATTTCATAATGCAATTGAAGATAAAATGGTTCAACGTTTGACATATTGGTGAACCCTTGTCCATTCAAATCATATTGACATATATAATGACCCTTCTATTATTGATGAACTTTTTTATATAGAGAGATCTATTGTGAACATGTATTGTTGACACTTCACATTTGTTTTATTGATGAACATTTTTACTAATGTACGTAGATCAATTGTAGACACTTGCCCATTCAATTCCTAGAATTCAACCTTCCATTATTGATGAACAATTTCAAAGTAGACAAAACCATTGTCGACAATTAGGTTATGAGCATGGCATAATATAAATCATCATTATTTTTATTCAAAGCATTATAGGTTTCTATATATAATTATATTTAAAAAAGGAAATATTGAATTTTTTTTAATAATGTAAAATATAACACACATTCTTTAAAAAATTATCCAAATTATCGTAAAAAACATTTCATGAGAGGTAGCTTCCTTGTGCATCCAACAATGTCCATACCACCTTCCTAGCAATTTCATAATTAGATGAAAATTGTCTTTGAATATGCTTCACAAATGTAAGGTATATGCACCAATAATCATCACAAAATTTGACACCTACATTTGGACCCGAAAATGGCACAAAAACTTAAATATTGATGATACAAGATGTATCTTATGCAATCAATATGAAAGCTTTGGATATGAGTTTAGTGAAGTTTTGATGCACCCTTCATACAAAACTTTGAAAATTCATATATAAGGTGGAAAAAACCATTGCGGCTATAAGTTTCCATTGTGGATAGCTAGAGAATAGCCTCATTTTGGTTATTTTCAATAAATGAGATTTGGATCATAATCGGTGTCTTATTTGACAATAATGGAATGATTAGTGACCTCATTAGGAACTTCTAGCTAAGTTTAAATGTAAATTCATTGTAGGAAGTGCCTATTTTAGGCCTTCCACATCAAAAAATGTTGTAACTCCTTTAGGTGAGTAAGATGAGCGTTATGGCTAAAAATTTGTTGGTTGGGGGAAGTCTAGAGACTCTTTGGGGCCATCATGGGCTAAACACTTCAAAAATTCATAGCAAATTCAGACTTTGTCAAAAAAAATATATATATATATTTAATTTCAATTTCTCTCCCTGTATCTCACACTTGTCCTTATGGGGGGGGGGGGGGGATTAAAAAAATATTAGTTATGGCATGAGGACAAACTCCTAGTTTTGACCACAACGGGTTGTTTTACCTCAATGTTCAAATAGTGCATGCTAAAGTGCGATAGAAATCTCTTTCACTTGGCAATAAAATCCAATGTAAAATAGTTTGTGTTAATACGGAGTACTAAGTTAGTAAGTATTCTCAATTGCTATTAAGGTAGGAGGCTCGAAATCCACACAGGCTCTAAAACCACACACCTCCTCAAATGTACACTGTTTGTACATTGGTTTTTTTCATCTTTACAGGGATGTATGAACAATATACATTTGAGGACGTGTGCAGTTTCAGAGCCCTACACCATTTCGACTTCAAAAATTCATAACCAATTCTACAAAGCTCCAAAAAATATGAAACGACTTGGGTTAGATGTCAATTCCTCTTGTCTTTCAAGAAAAATTTACTGAAAAATATTTCAATAAGTTTCACATCCCCAAAATTCAGTTTCAGTTCTTAGATAGGCTCTTTGTGGACCTCCCACCTTAGTGTTGATTATGTGGTGATTGCTATTAGTGTCAACTAAGTTACAATTTTGCGGTGATTTTGTGGTGATTTTGTGGTGATTTTGTGGTGATTTTGTGGTAGAGTTCCCAGTTCTTCAACATCTGGAACAAAGTTCACTCAGCATAGAAAACTTCAGTTACTGCAATCCTGTGATCTGTGGGAGATGGGCTTTTGAACAGGTGACCTAAAACTTTTAATTTCAAAGTTGGCGGACAAGTATTGTCATGGGTCGACAGTACATTCCCCCAAAATTCTGGGCTTTAGACACACCATGTGATGGGTCTCTCCACTGGGAGACATGCGCTATCTTTAGCTAAAGCAGACACAGTTCTGAGATTCAGCATCTATGAACACAAATTTTTTTAGGAAAAAAGCATAAGAATGAAGGCGTTATCTAAAGAAAGTGAGTGGAAGTGAATGCAATTGGTTTGAGAATTTTCAGAGACTGTATGAATAAACTATGAATTTTCAAAGTAGAGGTTGTAGGAATATCTACTATTGACACTAGACTACCTTTAACCCCTGAAGTAAGTAAATTCTTTGACTATGTTTTGTCAAAAAATAATATGAATTGCTACTCCATTTCTAGTTTTCTAGACTTGAATTTGGATTTGAGATATTTGGGGGGGAATTTGACTGTACAGTCTGGAGGTAGACTACCCTAAGCATGTTTTGTAAAAATTTCAACATGTTTGAGTGCATGGGTTGAAAGATTATAGTATTTGAAAGGAAGGCATATTTGTTTTGAGCCATGATCATGATAACCTCTTAAAAAAATTTGGACAATTTTTTGAGAGACTTCTTTGCAATAGATACATAGGGAAAATCATGAAATATTGTTTTCCCTCTTTAATAGTACTTCTATGCAAAGTTTTACCTTATTAAGTGTTAGAAGAGTGTACCATGTGCCCATATATATATATATATATATATATATATATAGGTGCTGAATTAATACAATTCAACCAATATGTTGGAAAATGGATTGCTTATATGTGTGAATGGTTCAAATGCTCTTGATAGTTATCAATGTAAAGAATAAATAAAATTAATGAATACTTTTAAAATATATATTTTTAGCTACTTGGTTTGACATTGAAATTGAAAAAACTTATTCCTTGCAATATTTATGGATATGACATAAAACCAAGCTTTACAAATACATAAGGATGATTAATATCTATCCTTAAATTCTCATGCAAAAATTTCAAATTTTGAAATGAATAGAGCCTACCAAATTCTTAAAATTCCCAAAGTGAGCTCTTTATTATTTTAGAGGTAAAAAGTAGCTAGTGAAGGAAACTTCAATAAAGATTGTGTAATATGTCAATGGAAAGACTAGAGAATGCTCCATACAAACAAGCGCCTAATCGCACGTATCTCTATCAAAATATTTATGTGTCCCTTTTGTATGTCTCTTTTTATATTATCTATGGCACAATCTTCTATTGAAATTTTATTGATTGAAAATATTGAAATCCCTATGTGATAATCTTTGAATGCTAATCAACGACCCTAGTGTGTGAACCTATAAGCCTTGAGCCTAGAGTTTGGGAACCAAAAGAACTAAACTCTTAGAGATTATCTTTGAAAATTTTCAACAATAGTAGGTTTTTTAGAAAAAAATTGATGTTTAGAAAAGGATGGTACTTAAGAGTGGAAAATGTTGGTATCCTATAACCATGATAGATAACTTGAATCACCAAATTTGAGAAATAGTTTCAAAGTTTTCAAGTAAATTGTTCAAACATGTTCAAGTATGAGAGAAACCTAATGGGATCAAAAGTATAGTACCTATGACCTTCAAAAATCCACGTACCTTATCTCTATGTCCTTTGATTGCATGTTGCACAAGACTATTGTCTAAACCTATTAATTTGTAATGTGGACTTTGTGGAGAATTTCTTGAATTTCTTGATATCCCATCCCACCAACAATGGAGTTTCAGGCCTTGAGAAGGATCTCTTGGTGTGTGTGTGTGAAGATTTTACTTGATTTTTGAGAGGCATTCACATAGTGTACCCTAACTACCTGTTTTGTATTTCTTGACTATAAATTTTATATTTCCCTAAACCATGTTCATGGGTCCTAGACCAAAAAACCTCCAAAAATACCTTAAGTATTAGAGGCTTTCAAACTCACATTCTAGCAAGCCTAGAATACTACTCTTAGAATATCCATAAGTCACAATTCTATTAGACATAAGAAACAAATTCGTAATAATGACATGCCCTAACATAAGACTATTTCTTTTAAGATATGTTTCATTTTCATCTACCTACTTAACTATTGAACTTTTGATCCTTTGAACCATTGTGCACAATTGCTAAATCTCTCCCTATGGGTAAAGATAATAAATGATATGGAAGAGTTAATATTACTTGTTCATATTTCTTTTGATTGATTTTGTTTTTTTTAGTATGGGAAATTAGGAGTTTATTATGAATTCCATTCCATGTATGACTATTTGCAAATCATCATTCCATTCTTTTAGCTGAAGCATTGTTAGTACTTTCTTATATAATTTCTATGTAGAAATCAAATAGGAATATAATTTTATCAGTCCTCCAATGTAACAACATTATCAATGCCAATTAAAGGGGCTTTTTAAAGCTAGATATTGAATTTCACTTATTTTTTATTTAAAATGCAATGAAGTTCAATTTTATGAAATGAAGCTATAACAATTTACTTCTATTTCTTTTTTAATCTTTCCAAAATTGCCATAACTACTAATGGTAGTTCTTTAAAGCTAATGTCTTGAAATCTCAGCCCTTAATCCCTGCTTGCCCAAGCCTTTTGAAGTGTGTTTTTCATATGAAAAATGATCATGGGCTTATAGTTATCCCTAATGAAACAATTTATTTTTTTCCAAAATCTAATTGTATAGATGCTTAAAGAACTTGCTTATTAACGTGCTTACCAATTTTGAGTGTGAAATTGCATAGGAGTTGTGAGATTATAACAAGGAGAATGTAATTATCCTATTGCATATAAATTGTGTAATTTTGAGAAATTATCCTATAATGTTTGAGAAATTTGCATAAAAGAGTTTTTTGGGATTGGAGATGACATGAACAACTAAAAATTGTGTTAGAACACGAAAATGCATTCCAAAAATCTTACATTCAAATGAAGAGCTATCAAATTCATCATACAATCCACCTTACAACTCATCTTACAATTGTTGAAATGCAATTTTTTTTTACATAGAGATTGCAAATAATTCCAAATCAACACTTGAATGTTTTATTTTTCAATGATGAAAACCATGAAAACCCTTTATTCTTTCTATTTGGACCATTTTCAAAGCAAATGGATAAGCACAATTTTTTTGATCTCAAATCAAGTGTAATTGGCAAACTTACTCAAAGCCATGAAATGAAGTAAAATTGGCAAGTTCTATACCTCTATTAATGGCACATATATGTGTCTGAGGATCTCTGAAAAATCAAATATTTACCTTTTTAGTGAAAAATAATTACTTTCAAAAGTTAACCTCCAAAACTACTTGTGAAAAAATTTTAAATGGTAAAAGGATTTAACTACCAACACCAAAACAAGTCTAAAATTTTAGATCAACCATATATGGTTGGTTAGGCAGTTAGGGGTTAACGACTAGATGTTCAAATTTTAAACAACTAATAAACACAATTTTGTCCCAATGTACCAAGTCTTCGTGTTTTCATCCATCCAAATGTTTGTAGAATTTTTTCATTTCTTATCTTACCTTTATATGGTAAGGATGTTGAGGGATTTTCTTTGTAAATATTACATGGTTCAAGGTATACAAACATGTTTGAAGATAAAAAAATGATTTTTCAATTCAAAAAAGGTTAGCTCAAAACATCTTGAAAAAGAAAGTAAAGTTCAAATTATAAAAATGACCTTAATTAGAAATTAACATTTTGAATTCGAAAAGAAAAGAAAATTCAAATTAAAAAAAATAATCTGTAATTAAAATTTGAAGGAATTTTCAGTTTTTAATTTTCTTGAAAAAGATAGGTTTGTGTAGCACTTGATCAAACTATATTGATGACATATGATTCATACTTTTAGATTCTATTGTTGATTATCATCAAATTGTTCTCCAAAGTTGCATTTTATAATACATCACGAGAAGTTTGGAAATGTGGATTACCCCATGTATTTTGACCCTTTAAAGACTAGGGAGTAGTCTATATCTCCAAAATTGTGGAGATTTACTATAAAACACAATGTAGAATGGCAATTTAATGATGAGTTTAGAAAAACAGTTGGAAAATATGATTTATATATCATATCCCATACATTTAGAACAGTTGCTATTAGTACTAACCCATATTTTATAAAAGAAATGGAACTATAAATTGAAATTTCCTTTAAATTCAATTGTAGATTGAATATTTGTAATTTTCACAAGATTTTTTTCTTTGAGTTTAAAATGTGGAATTCTAATTATGGTGGGGGGTTTTCAAAATTTTCTTTTGGTCATTTATTTATTTTCAAAGGATGTTGTTTTGAACTAAAGAATTTAGTTTAGGGACTCATAGATGCTTCTATACTATGAGCTATAGAAGATTTATAAAAGGAAGTGTTAAAAATCTACATTTGTACAAATATAAGTGAATAAAAAGAAGAATCTACTAATATTTAGATGGATTAAAAAACAAAGATTTGATGTGTTTGGGGAATATTTGCATTCATATATTGTTCAAAATTTGAATGTTTGCCCTTTTAGGGGTTAAAAAGGTAAATGCTCAGTAATTATTAAAAAAATCTATTGGATTTCTTCTATACAAGCTAAAAAGTTTGCCAATTATATCATGGTGTTTATCAAAATTATCTCCAACTGTACAAAATATTCCACACCATTTAAAGCACATAGGCAATTGCTTACAAATAATTTACTTGGAATCTTAAAGTTTTTTGAATATATGAAAAAATGGAAAAATATACTCTATAAATTATTACATGGATTTTGATACTATGATTGGATTAATTAATTATTATTTAGAAATAGCTTCTTGTAAGAGGGTAGTATTAATTTAAAAAATTCAATTTGAACTATTACTTGAGGAATATTTTGATACTATGAATATTTTTCTTGGTATGCATTGCATAAATGTTAAATTTATCTAAGCTATACATATATCTTCCTAGAACCTTTACATTTGAAACATATATCATATATATTGTGCTTCATAGCATTGAACAACTATTTACATTTGAATTCATGTAGCTTTATAATATACAAGAAAGTGAAAGTGGCTCAAGGATTTGTGCTTTAAAATTGTTCATCAAGAATAGGAGTGGTTGCACTCTAGGATTCAAGTAGACAAGTGTTTACAATGGATCTACCTACATTATTAAAATTGTTTATCAATAATACAAGTGTGAAATGTCAATAATAAGTGTTCCTGATGAATTTGTCTTCATAAAAATTATTCATCAATGACACAAAGGTCATTACATATATTTTGAATGGATAAAGTCCCAAAATATGTCAAAAGGTAATTTATTTGATCTTCAATTGCATTATGAAGAGGAATAGAAAGGAAATGGTGAATAAACCATTCTACCTTTCATAATGAAGTGACCGGTGGCAAGTGGACAAAGGAATGGGAATGGGATTGGGAATAGCCCATTCTAACTACCTTTCCTAATGAAGTAGCTAGTGTCCGGTGGGCAAAAGAATGGGATTAGGAATAGTCTATTCTACCTTTCACATCGAACTGGCACGTGGGACAAAGGAACGGGAAGGACATCATGCACAAGCCATTCTACCTTCAATAATGAAGTAGTCAGTGGTTGCTTGAGATTGAGATAGGTGAAGGCAAAAGAACACGAAGGGGCTCGAGAATAGCCCACTCTACCTTCCATTATGAAGTGGCTATTGGATGATAGGTGGGTTAGAAGACCAGAAAGAAGATGGGGAATAGCCCATTATACCTTCCATAATGAAGTGGTTAATGGTCAATTTTGGGTGATAGGTGGGATAGAGGATCATGAAGAAGATGGGAAATAGGCCTCTCTACCTTCCATGATGAAGTGGCTAGTGTCCAATTTTCAGTGACAAGTGGGTTGAGAAATGAGAAGGGAATTGAAAACAATCCATTCTCCCTTCCATAATGAAGTGGCTAGTGACTAATTTTCATTGATAGATGGGACAAAGGAATACAAAGGGTCTCACAAATAGCCCATTCTATCTTCATTAAATCAATGATACAAATATTACTAATGAAGTACAAGTGCTTCATAAGATTAATCCCTAAAGGACCAAGGCTTTTTTTTTTGCCAAATAACACTCAAAACTACCATTTCTATTGCAAAAAGTAGACAAATTTGAAACTTTTATTTTTTGGACGTTTGATCATACACCTAAATAGTATGAGAATGTGTGGGATAAATTTCAGAAATTTTGACCTCATAGATTGCAAGATATTTGTGTTTAAAGTGAAAAAATATTTCTTTTGCACACTGGTGGATTAGATAATTTGACTTTGAACCTTCTCAACTTAAATTTTTTTGAACTACAAAGTTTTGAAGTTTAAATCTTTATGGTGGAAAATTGAGTTGAGAGTCTAGTGGAAGAAAAGAAATTTTTTAAAAAATGAATTTTCATTCTTAAAAATATTAAGTAGAAGTCGGTATGAGATAGAAGGAAAATCTAAATTATTAATACCTCTAAGATAGAATTAAAATTCACTAATCCCTATGGTGAGATTGCTCTAGCAAGGAAACTAAACCATGTGGACCTTTTCTTTCCTCTTAAAATCGTATAAATTGCATTTGGAAATGAATCCCACAAGTTACATTTTCAAGAAGATTCTTAAATTACCTGAAGATTAAGATTATCCATAACTTTCACATCACTTATCCAAATGAAATGAATCCAAGCTTTCCATGTACACAAAAATGTAATCTATTAGATTTTTTTGAATTTACCAAAAAAAAAATCAAATTTTTGATTTTTTTTGTTGCTACCCAATCTCCCATGTTTTGAGCTTTATTTGGGCATAATTTTTGTTCCCAAGCACCAATTAAAAAAAATAAATTATATTCCCACAAAGCTAATCAGTTTTCTTATTTCCACAAAAAATTTCAAAAAATCATGACAAAAATTGAGACTGCTTGAAATCCAGTTTGTCCCCCAAGGGGACAATGGTCCTCTAGGGGTTAAAAAACAAATAAATCAAACCATCTCTTTCATTCAAACACTTGTAGTGTTCAACTAATACCTAAGCCATGATGGAACACATTTATTTTTTATTTTTTTTATTGTGTTCTCCACAACAAGAATTTTTTTTGCACTATCAGCAGCAAGGGACGAAAGCACAAGTGGGCACTGAACAATGCCGTATGAATGATGTGGACCTCTGAATCTTGTGAAGGAATTATCATTAAGTGCACCTGGTCACACCAAATAAGGGGCCACACTAATTGCTTGAAACTGACCGGTTCTTGCATTCCAAAGGGGGGCTTGGAACAGTGTGAAGCAAGTGGTCGGGAATGGCGGAGGAGGAGGGGCTGCCATTGCTGCTGTTGCTGCTGCTGATGTGACAAGGTGGAACCATCAAATCTTGCAATGCCTTAAGGCAGTTGCTTTGCTTTCCTTTCCTTTGCTTAGGCGACAAAATTGATTGGAAATAATTTAATTTACTCCCATTTGATGGAATTGGGGGTCTCTTAGATTCCTCAATATTCTGATGATAGGGACTCCTGCCAAATCATGAAACATGCTTTTGGAAACAAATCAACTGTAGCTTTTACCTTAGATTACATTGGAAGTTGCCTTGCTTTGAGCACTTTGGGTTGACATGTCTGTAACGTAACCCATAAATGACGCGGTGGACGTTTTTTTGTCTAATGAATGACAAGGAATTTTCCTTTGTAGGAGAGAGTTGCAACTATAATATTCATCCTTGGAATTAGGGGTGGAAAGGGGAGATCTTCTATAATAGTTTGACTCCCCCAATGAATATTTTTGTTTTTTTTGAAGTAGATGATGTCACACGATTCCAAAAGGGCTGATTTTCACGGTCACTAGTTCAACATTTAAGGGTTAAGGTGGGCATTGGGGGTGTTTTGGGGGGCTTTCTAGTGCCAGATTGCACTGGAAAAAAATAATTTGGCTAGAAAATGGTAGCCAACTATGAGGTTTTTTGGAAGAAGACTTCAGGGTTTTTTTAAATGGATGAAATTGTCAAATTGTGGATGAAAACAAATTCATGGACATGTGACATGTGCTAATGTGACATTTTCTATCCAATGTGTGGATGGATGATGAAATTTGGAGCACCATTGTAACATTTTATATTGCCACTTTGGCATTGTATAAAAATTGGAAAAAAAAAGCCATGTAGGTACTTCCCAAATTTGCCACTTTTTGCTATTGTGATTTGTTACTATTATTAGACTAGTTAAATTTTCTTTGATTTTCTTGTTGCCAAGTGAAAGGAGATTCCAACGCATCAAAGAATGTAGTGTTTGGAGACAATATGAAAAAGTTATGAAGGAACAAAGTTTAAGTCTAAAATTGTTTGTTCCACCTAGGTACATAATTGATTTGGGAGATGTACACAAAGTGGAGATGGTGATTTAGGGTTAGTGGTGCATGTGTGTGTGGAGGGCACCTTAGTAGAAAACACAACATGATTCAAATCTCTAAGTTTTAAGACCCACTCTTGGTCTAACTTGTCTAATTAAAAACTTGTAAAATTAATTTGAACAAATTGGATTAACACAATGTGATGAGTTGGACCAATGGTCTACTTTAAAAAATAATCTATTTAGAGCTCTATGTTTTCCATTATACTAATAATGCTATCAATATAAACCATACTAATTAATTTATAAGTGCTATCAATTTTTATTTTTTAAAGAATATTTTTTACCAACTATATTTATAAATGATTCCTTCTCTCTCTCTCTCTCTCTCTCTCTCTCTCTCTATATATATATATATATATATATATATATACAGGTATAGGTAGAACCTTTCTTAGTGCACCGTCCTTTGGTGCATATTATGCATTAAGAAAGTCTGTAAACAATAGGTGGCCCATGCCTATGATTCAAGATGAAAAGACATGTGGCACATGCTTCAAGATAAAAAGACAAGTAGCCCTATGGCATTCTCTAAATGCATAAAACTCTCTTAGTGCATAGTCTCAACACCATGCACTACAAGAGATTCTACTTGTATATATATTCTTGGTCAAAATAGTCATCGAAACTAAAAAAAACTTACAGAATTTCCAAATCAATTAGTGTGGTTGTGTAAAATATCCTTATTAGTGTAGTGAGCATTGGTTTCACCTACAATCTCAATTTTTTTTCACCAACTCTTCCTAATTAATCCACGATGAATATTCAATTTTCGTCATCGTTCCATAAGTCATTTCCCCATGCGGATCTCGCTGCCCACATGGGAACACACCCACGACTTTGCAAGTCCGTCGTCCCCAGTCATTACTCATCATACCATCCCCCCCCTGCGGGCTCTTTCCAATGTCCATTCCTTGCGCTTTCCCCTTTTGCGCAAGTGGGAGTGCACAATAGTACAAGCGTACAGAATACAGTAACTTAAGTTAATAAAAGTTCTTGTCTTGCAATGCAACGGAGTCTCCACTGACCCCAAATGAGCAAGCAATGGCACCGGGAAAGCAGATGCGGCGCCCAGGTGGAAAAAAAGGGTGCAGACCCGGAACCCCAAACAGTGTTGGGGGTTCAATCCAATGTCAGTTAGTTTAATAGTCACTTTGAATAAGGAATGCAATGAAACTCATTTTTTCATGTCACAGCAAAAGGAAGGATGGATGGATGGATGGATGAATGGAGTTTGTAATTGGCACGTGATTGCATTGCATTGCATTGATCGAGAGTTTTATGAAATTGGGAAAAAATATCATAATTTATATTGTGTTGCAAGTAAAAAGTGACATTTAGTGGTCCTTGAAGGACTCGATTGATCGGGTGGTCATTGTGGAAGAAAAAAAACATTTTTTTTTTGTTGGTTATGATGGTTGTTGGCTTGAAAAAAACAAATGCAAGAGCATTCATTGGAGGTCAAACTACTGTGCAAGACCTTCTCCTTTCCACACAAATACCAAGGATGAATTGATTTTGGCACTTCTGTCTTACGTGGAAGGATTTGGTGTCATCCATTGGAAACTTAGTATTTGCATAGTGACAATCACTTGTAGGGTTAAGAAGGTATTTGGAGGTTGTTTGGGTCATAGTTATCAAATATTGAATATTGAGTACATGTATTTAGTATTTGTAATTAATTCACTTCTTCATATGGTGTCTTAAAAAGTGTATGCTATGAGAAGTTGGAATTCTTGTTGAGTTACCAATAAGAACCAACAATATTAAAAATAGGAAGTCTACTCATATTCTTATTGGACTTTTTTAATGTGATTTTTCTTACATGTTGAGTAGGTTCATATTAAGCTTGGTAAAACTAATTTCTGGCTTTGAAAATCTGACCTCATGCTTGATTTTTTTCACCAACCTAGAGATAGTATTAGAATGTGACCCACCCCCAATTTGTGGTTAGTTAATTTCGTATTTCTTACCTCTCTCATACTAATTTGGGGTCTATAATTCCAAATATGAATATGCATTTGATCATTAGTGGGCAATAATTAGTTTTAGGATTTTGTGTAGATAGGTGAGAAATAAAGAAGATGTAGGTTAATTCTCCTTAGCCATGATTTTTACTATTCGTGAGGGCTTAAAAGTAGTGCTAATTGCTGATTTCATGTCAATACTAACCCTATTAAGTTACTTGTGGACATTAATATCTTCACTAATCTAAAGTAATGGAACTTTGATAAATTCTATATTGGACGTATTAATAAGGTGGAAGCACCTATAATCAACACTTTAACCAAATATGCATACATTGGTGTGAAATCAATACATGATGCTATTTATAACACATTGACAATTGAAAAATTTGAATCTCCCTCCAAATGGTAATTTACTAGATTTAGATGAATATACTATCATTTTTAAAGTTCAACTATACGACATGGTTCAAAATATTTTTTACATTCATGTAAGTAGGGTGTACATTTCAAACTCTTTGTATCTAAATATTTTCACGATTGGTTTAAGGGGAATAGGTGCCTATATCTTATTAGGGGAAAATCAGCAAACCAATGCGATCCCCAGAGAAAAAAATAGAAGACTACACTAAATAGTGAAATTAGGTTGCCACACACTAATTTCTTGACATTTGACACTATATAAATATTTATAGGTATTATATAAGAATGCACTACTTTTGAATTAGATATTGTTGTAATTGGGACTCATAAACCTCCATGTATACAAATGGAAAAGTTTGTAGCAATATTTGTTGACTTTGATGGCTTGTAAAGTGATTTTTGAAGGGTAAGGCAACCTAATTGTTAAGGCAACCTAATTTCACTATTGAGTGTAGAGAAAGAAAAAGAAGCGGAAACGAAAGAGAAATCAACAGTGATAAGGAGTAAACAGAGTCTAATTAGGGTTTCGGAATCCCGGCATTGATCGTCAAGTTGGGATCGCTTAGGTAGAAATTCTCAACTACAATTCTCATCTGCGACGAAATTTGTTCGTCGTGGAAGGTTGCTTTGCTTGAAGGTGAATACTCTGCATTCCGTAATTAGGTCGCGGACATACTTTCGTGATTGCATCTTTTGAAAATATCGGTTAATATCGTTTTTTAGGGTTTAAGAATTGGACTATCGCGACGAAATTAAGCTCGGAAAGAGAGTTTCTGTTCTGTTTCCTTCCTAACGGAATCCCCCAATGCTCGAAACCTTTATTCGTATAGAGATGACATCGCTGAGGTTTACAAGCTGAGGGTGCAAGCTATTTGTTCTTTGGATAGATTCTTGCTCTTTGCTGATATGGGTCTTTCTTTTTTTTCTTTCAGCTTTTGTTCTAGCTAATAGATTTGTTCTAATTCAGCTACCTGATTTAGTTACTTTTGCCTTGTGAAACTGAGACGTAGTTCTACTGGCATTCAAGAACAATTCCGTGGAACTACTAGAAGAACAATTGCTTGACCTAATTTTCAGTGTGAGTTAACAATTCGGGACAGTGCGTTTCGGAATTTGACGAACTTGTTAGCATACCATACTCTGGTGATGAAAATTGATATCTTGAAGTCCTCTGCGAAGGAATTTGAACATACAGTAGAAGAAATGTATCGCATGGTACCAATGTCTAGTGGTGGTATCCGTCCGCATGATTTCATGGACTGTCGAGTAAATCCTTAGCTGGTAAAACAACAGGCGAGCCTCCCGTATGGTCAATGTGCTGGCAAGGCGTTCTTTTGCCCGCAGAATACTTGCTCCGTTGCCAGCTCATTGCGAGCTCCGACATGAACGCAGAATACTTGCCCTTATTTACTTGACTCTTGATTTCCTTGACGTGCGTCACATACCTCAAGGTTTCATTGTGTGGATTATAGAATTTTGTTGTTGCTCCGTGCGATATGAAATGTCCTACTGGTACGGCCTGCTAGGCATTCAATCTGTAAACAAGGCTTTCCTATACCCGCAGATAATAAGCTCTTGCACTTTGTGATTTTAGAGTGGTGTGAAAGGGAATTAGGTTGCTGTGTGTGGATATTTTTGAGTAAATTCTTAATGCTCTGTTTCTCTTTCTCTGAGTGGGTGGATTTGATGTTGTGCAGGGATGAACTTAGCATGTCTGGAGGGGGCAGTCGTCATGTGGGAGCTCCGAGGACGTTAAACGTACAGCAGTTTGCCAATGCACGAGGGGTGGACGTGCAATCTCTGCACGCTGCGTTGAAAGACAAGAAGGCGCAGGATGGTAATGAGGCTGGGGTTGCAATTCCCCGTTGTCTGCGGAGACGAACGACGAGCCACAATCGTCGTGCGTCGTTTTTTTGGCAAAGGAAGGAGAAGAAGAGGAAGCGTGTGGCTTCGGATGAGGTGCCAGTGTCGGCGACCGATGCTGAGGCTGGAGTAGCGGATATTGGGGGCGACGAAGTTGCGGTGACTGCGAAGAGGCCGCCTTGTAGGCGTGTACGGAGAAAAATCGAGCTGAAAGGAGATGAGAAAGGGGGAGGTGGTTGCTCCAGAGATGGAACGCAGCGGCTGGTTACTCATGTTTGGCATGCAAAGCGTTTCACAATGACAAAAATTTGGGGCCACTGGCTTGCAGAGGGGCTCCCCGGAAGGTGAGAAGCTTGTCGGTACAGGGTTCAGGGTTTTTCGACGTTTGCATTATCTTTGTCACTGTTTAAGCTTCGCATTAAATTTGCGAATATGAATTTTAATGCCTTTTTTTGCACTGCCTCAGAAGGTGTATCATTTAGAGAATTGCAGTATGCTTGTAATTTGGGACGTTTGTTATGCAGAGGGTTTTTTCAGAAGTTTAAACCCTTATCTTTGGTGTTAATGCACGTGGACGTGCTCATTTATGGCATTTGGATCCTCAGTTTTTTTCTGGCTGATGTAAGAGCAGAGGTCGAGGTTCACGTGCAGTCATTAGGTGGAAGAATGAGGCTGCTGTTCTGCACGATGCCAGCTTCTATTCTGCCATCGAGCTTGAAGGTAGTTGGGTAAGTTTAATCTCTAGCTCTCAAGTGTCATTTGGAATGGTCTGTACGTGCATCTGGGAAGAATTGACGCTCCATCTTATGTACACACGGTGCTGCTCTTTGATTGAAGCTCCTAGTGGAAACGCTGCTGGAGTTGAAAACAAAGAAATATCGACTACCCGTATTTGGCAGTTTAATTGGTGATATCTTCTTGAATGCTGTAAGAAGTTTGAGAGCGTGCACACTACTCTTATATTCATTTGTGCAGTGTCCTGTCGATGTCGAGACTAACCTCTGGTTTCATCGAATCGTGGGTAACCAGAAATCTATCACAGAAGCTTTGCAGTTGGTATTAGAGCCAGCGCCGCCAAGATCTGTCGAATTGATGTCACAAAAAGATCAATCCGTGTGTAGCGGGGCAGAGTATGGAAAAGCTATGGTAAGGCGTTGTTGCAATAATTTTTTTGGAGATATTTGAGAGCAGAAGCGTACAAGTTGTGTCTTCGATATCTACTCATTTCGAAAGGTTGTCAGATGCTTCCTCAGGTCCTGCCCTTTGGCTATTACTGATATCATTCTTTAGAAGAAATCTTTATTGTGGGCTCTTTGTTTGGACGTTCATTAATTTCGCTAACTATCATGTTCGGTTGCAGTTACATCACTTGGGTAGGTCTCCTCGCGGAGCAATTGCGCCGGTTACATACATATGGCGTCGCGAATCAAATGCAGCTGGGGAGCGAAGGATATGGCTCTGGGTGCACGCTGGAGCTTTTGAAGAAGCCTTGTCTTGTCTCCAGCTTTTGTGTCAAAGTCAGGTGCTCTATTTTTCCATCTCTAGCTGCTTCTCAATCGCTCTCTAAACGAGTCGGAAACTAACTCTTTTATAACTAGGATAGTGCCTGCACCTGTGTCATTTATACTTGAGTTTCTTGACGATGAGTAGATAAGGTTGCATTGAGTTGTGAAAGCATGCTTCCCTTGTTGGATTGGCTCTAGTAATTCACGATCGTTACTGCTGAAGATAGAGCATTTTGCACGGTTTGGGAGATATAATTCGAGATTTTGCAGCATCGTAATTTGTTTTGTAGTTCGTCGTCAAAATAAAAGTGTTGTAGGTTTGGATAGATTATCTCCCAAAACTACCTTTGTTACAGTTTTTTTTTTTTTTTTTTTTTTTTTTTTTTTTTTTTTTTTCCTTTTTGAGGATATTACAGTGATATAATATCATAATGTAGATATCTAAAGTTGGTCACTGGTACGGTGGATGAATGTTGAAGTGACCCTTGCGATTTACTTTTACTTGCAACCACTTATCACTTCGTATTTTACCAGGGTATTCATGACAAGGATAAGCTGCAATGCTGGTCGAGGAAGGGTCAATTTGGGCGTCTTGACCTATTAGGGAGTAAAGCAATTTCCGTCCTCCAGAAAGTGCTCCACCCTGTTGCCAGGTCTGTTGTCCAGCGTTGTTTTCCCCTACTATTAGTGTAATGAGGCCAGTACATCGGACATCAAATATCTTGCATATTAAAATTTGAAACCTTTCTTTAAGTTCCTATTTGTCAAGATGCCATACTAGAAAGCGTGATTTGCTGAGGCCATATCAGATTTTTTACGGACTCTGGTTTCAGTAGAGATGATTAATGTTCTAAATTTGTTAGTTGTTTTGGCAGCTCGGCAACACAAGATGGTGGCGTGGATGCTGTATTTTCTAAGTTTCTCGAAAATAATGATCAATTTCCTGCGGGTGCGGTTGTTGAATTGGAGGTGTGGGATCCTAGGTTTCGACCTGGCTCAGATACGACGTTCGAACCATCAGTTATCTTAGATGCAGGTTGTGATGGAAATGGAGTGGACGCCATGGATCCTGTGGGTCAGAAACTCGAACGTCCTTCGCCTTTCAACCAGTTGAACGTTTTAGATAGTTCCGATATTTGGGGTCGGTCAGGCCCGGCAAGGCAAGAAAGCGTAGTGATGCCTTTGAGTGAGAAGGATTTGAGCATTAGACGGCACAAGAAGCGTCTGTCCTACATCCAACTCAACGACAGAAGTGAAGACTCTCAAGAGGAGCGAAATGCTAAAATTGGAAATTCCAAGTGCTCTATCATGGTATTAAAACATGAGCATTGCGGGTACGTCTTCTTACTTGAAACCGGTACTACCCTCAGAAGTTTGGGATAATGGAGAGAATAATGGCAGTGTCAGCGATATTTTAAAGCTGTTATCTTGTTTCGTCCATATTGTGTCCGAGTCGTGTGTTTATTTAAATCTTAACGTATTGTAGGGGTGTGCAGAATTTCACTTCTACTGCCAATAGGATGGGTGCGGGCTTTTTGGGTACCGTTGGTATTTGCAGGAGGTCATGTTATTGGACTACGAGAGCGGCATTGGATACAAACAGATGTACGAGTCTTCTTAGTGCCATCCTTTTCTCTTATTTACGATCTGATAGGTGGTCTGCTCATGATCTTTCTTTTGTTCACATTTGTTAGGTGAAGTTCTCATGTTCTTGCTTCTGGTTTCATCTCTTTATCAGTTGGTTGTACGATTCCGAGTTGGTGGATTCCCCGTATGCTTGAAAGCTTGTAGACATGTCTAGAGCCGTCTCAATTGTGTTGGTCATTCACAAAGATTCAGAGAGCAATGTTCACTTTGGCTTTATATTTATATAATATTTTATTCTGAACCTTTACCTCCTCGAATTTCACAGGCCAAGCTTCCATCGTTCCCTCACGATTACCCAGACTGTTACTCCTACGACCAGCTTATGGCCGAGAAATCTGCAGAATATCAAGAAACCTACAATCGGAAACCCCCTTCTAAAAGAGGCCTTTGGAAGAGCGAGGTTCTAGGCTGGGAATTTGTACATGAAGCGTCCCGGTTGGCTTCAGGGAATCGCATCATAGCTCCATCTTTTTCAAGGGCAGGTTTTGAAGCAGACATATTTTGTGGTGCAGTGGCTGCAGATTCCGATACAGATCCAAGCAAGACAACTGATAGCGGGCTTGCTGCTCTCTCGGCTGACTCTGAAGCACCTTCGGTGCAGCTAAACATTTGCAGCTCTGCTCAATATGTCCAAATGGCCGTTTCTGGAGTAGGGGTATCAGTTGTGGCAATGACCGGAAATTCTGTAATGGATTTAAGAGAGCTCTCAAATGAAGCCCTTATCTCTTCGTCCCCAAAGGATCTTACAGCTCAGATGATTGCTAATGACGTAGGAGGCGATTGCAGTATTGCTCCCGTGGCAGTTGTGCAAGAGAGACAAAGATACGTTAATATTGTCGAGTTGCATGGAGGACTTTCTCCGGAGCCGGACCCTAGTTTTACTTCCCGGCCCGTGGCAATCACCGATGAGGGGCAGGAGAAGAAACGTGACGGTTCAGCTGCTGATTTGGAGGTATGTAAGGTTTTCTGGATACGGAGTACTCAGGAAGAGCCTGAGGTCAGAAATACTTGCAAGTGACGGACAACTATCCAGTTTTACTTGATGCTGATATAGGGTTTAGAGCACCTTAGCCTTAAACCCAATTTAGGGTTGATTACTGTTATTCCTTACCCTCCAGCAAGATGGTACATCAGGAAACTAACCCCCCATTGCATCAGTACTGTTGCAATGGTTGAACAGTCCAATATTGAAATTGGACTGTTGTAATACTGCAACAGAATTGCAATAGTTCTGCAGTAGTACATTTTCAGCAAATCTACAGAAAATGTACTGAAATGTACTGTTGCAATACTATTTACAGTATTGCGACAGTCCAATTTCCATATTGGACTGTTCAACCATCGCAACAGTACTGCAACAGTACTGATGCAATGGGGGGCTTTTTTCCGATGAGTACTTTTGGTGGTGGTGGTGGGCACGAATGAAAAGAAGATTTCATTGCTTGAGGAGTACTATTTTCATGCATCTCGGGACTCTTGTTGCAGGACGTCGCTGTGATCAAGGATCACATGGTATCAAATGGTGGCGGCTCTGGAGAGTCGTCTATGTTCGTGGCACGCACTCGGCAGACTTTGCATAAGATTCTAAGGGACTGTAGCATTCCTGACCTGCCATTATTACGGAAATCTAGTGAGAAACTTCTTTCGAATGGTCTATCTTCAGAACTGGCTGACGATGGCAGCACGGAGTTGCTAAAGAAAGGTTGCCTCGTCAGGGTGCTGATTCATGCTCCTCGAAAAGGAGTCTTCGATGAAGGAGCCATCATCTATTTGCCTCTGCTATCTGACGTCGACTCCTATTTTTGCTCGTAAGTTGTCCTTGTCAGAGCCTCTTTTATGAATTTTTTTAAACATGTTCTTTTTCTGTAAAATAAGAGGAACCTGTAATGTACTGTAGATTGTGAAGAGAACTTATTTATGATCAATAGTGGGCGCCGGTCGGGCCAGGGGGATTGACTCCCTTATTGCCCCTCATTACCCCTGGGGAAAACACTGAAATTTTTTATTTGCCACCCATGATAAGCGGCTCCGAATAAGGTATTAGAGGTGGTGAAATACAAAATTAGCGCAGCACAAAATAGGGGCAATTCCCCTGGCCCGCCAGTCGCCAGAATTGGGTTTTGAAGGGGGGGAAGTCGAATACCTAGTTTTGACTTCCTTTTGAGGGGAACCAATCACGTTCCCAGAAGAGATTCTCAAAGTTCAGCAGATGCTCAAAATTCAGCAGATGGTCAAAATTCATCCCCCCTTTGAGGCCCCCTAATTTCTGTGCTGCAGTCAAAGTGTCTGGGTAATTGTAGAAACGAAGAATGCACCTATTCATCCAGGAATACGATAATTTTTGGTTGTCTACCTTGCACTCATAGGCCTCGTCTTTCCAGGGTTATTATGTTATTATCAATTAGACAATTTTGTAACTCATTTGATTAATCATTTAATGCCTTGCGCATTTTGTGTGCCAGGTCCCCGAGGTGGCAAGGTTTTGAAGATCGGCGCTTCAAACAGGTCCAGCAATCTTGGAGCACATCCTGCCATACCGATATGCCTGAGCTGAGATCCGAAAGTTGCAGCTTGCGAGTTGCAATAGGAATCATAACATCTGCTTCGGTTAGAGGAAGGTAAACTTGATGCATGAAGCTTTTATTGTGTGCTAGTAACATTCGTACTGAATTGGCAAGAATAGTGTTTACCGGTATTGCCGATTCTGTGTCTGCATTTCTTCAAAGTTCATAATCTCCCTCCACTTGGATCTAGCTGGTCGAAGTACAACTAGTGAGTCGAATTCAACTTGTCCCTTTAGATTCACAGATTCCAATTAATGTCTAAGCTCGGTTGATTGGTGCAGTGCATCCATTGAAGCGATTGGAATCAGCGAAGTTGCTGCTCTAGACGTTTTGAGAGCGAGGCAGTTGACTGACAAGCGGTGGCCCAGCATCACCTCCGAAATATTCTTACTTGTCCGCAACAAATTCTCGTCTATGTATCGCCCAGCATTAGCTTCAATTGTAGCTGAGACTAGCGATGATCTTGAATGATTCTTACATCGCATCTCGTAGTTTGCAGGAATCTTAGGACGTATACTGGGTCATACAAACCCAACCACTGTACATGTTCGACATAAATTTTGACCTATGGAGCAGAGGAATTTGAACCGTCTGCTCTCCAAATCACCTGATAATCAGACTTTATTTCACATTTCCCCTTGTGTTTGAGTTGTTGGTCGCCTTTGCATCACTTACGTAGTTTGTATCTCTTAAACTCTTCACAATGTCAATTCATGATGTCAATCCGAAAGCTCTCCATCAAGTGATCACAGTAAGCACACATTGCAGCCACGGAGAAGACGATCAACCCAGCATTGCGCACCAAACCCTAATCGGCAGCACCATCTCTTTTACGAGGCTTCGTCACCAGATCGAGCCAAAATTCTGACATGGATGATGAAAGCAGAGAATTGCAGGGGCGCCCTATTAATGGTTGTTATCGCCATCCTTAAACGATCTGGGGCAGAAACTCTCCAGGCGAGACAGTACTGAAGCTGAAGCGGGATGGGGCGAGCTGGAGATGGTGCTCACAACTTGGGAGCGGTGGTGTTCTTCGCGGCCATGCTGCGAGCGGGGTTGATCGTCTACGGAGAATGGCAGGATTCGCACATGGAGGTGCCCTACACCGACATCGACTACACGGTGTTTTCCGATGCGGCGCGGTTGATCGTGGAAGGGAAGTCACCGTTCGAGAGGGATACGTACCGCTATTCACCGCTACTGGCCCTCGCGCTCGTGCCCAACGTGGTGCTGCATCGATGCTGGGGCAAACTCTTGTTCGCAGCTGCTGGTATGCTCCGATCTCCTCACTCCGCAAATCCTTTACGGTTTTGGGCTAGGAGTAGGTGTCTGGTTATCTCTTCCATCGTTGGACTGAACTTGCCATTTGCCGCAATCGCATTCTTCAAGGAGTCTTCCGAGTTTGGAAATTGGCACTCATCTTGGGCAAACTCTTGTTCGGGGCTGCTGGTATGCTCCGATCTCCTCACTCTGCAGCTCCTAAAGGTTTAGGGTTACTAGTAGGTTTCAGAATTATCCTCTTCCATCGTTGGAAAACACTCGCCGTGTGTCGCACTCGCAATTCTTCAACGAGTCTTGTGAGTTTGGAAGTTGGAACGCATCTGGGGAAACTCTTGTTCGCGGCTGCTTGTATGCTCCGATCTCGTCACTCTGGAGCTCCTTAAGGTTTAGGGTTACGAGTAGGTTTCAAAGTATCCACTTCCGTCGTTGGACGAAATTCTTTATATCTCGCACTCGCATTCTTCAACGAGTCTTCCGCTTTTGAAAATTGGAACTCACCTTCACGATTGGTGACTCACTTCCAACTATGGAGACTCACCTTCCTCAATTAGAAAATTGACAGAGGATGGGGTTTTAAAGTATCCACCGGTTTGTGTCCTCCTTGATTTTCAAGTTTTAGAAGCATGGTGGAGATTCAGCCTTCTAAGCTAGTCTCCAACCGAGCATTGTAAGAATCGACAAACCACTGAGAGTTGCTGATCCATGTTGCAGATCTGTTGGTGGGCCTTCTGATCAGCCAAGTGCTGAAGCTCCGGGGCGTGGCGGCGAACGCCCGAGTCGTGTGCGCCGCGTTGTGGTTCTTCAACCCGTTCACATTCGCCGTTGCGACGCGCGGAAATTGCGAGGCGCTCGTTTGTGCCGTCATCCTTTGGATCCTCAAATGTCTCATGACAGGTACTTCGCGCTTTCTCGCAATTAGGTCTGATCATGGGTTGCATGAACTCCAACTTTCCTGACCTCTTCTGTTTTCTTTTCTCGTATAGTCGCTGTGTAGCGTCAAGGATTTGGTTGCGGCTACCAATTCTGGGCGAGTTTCGCACAATGTTTGTGATATGTTGGTAGCTGCACTACAATTTCTGGCGATTTACAGTAGTTCTGGCTAAATAGTCGCAATTTCCCCGTGAAATTAGATCAGATCATGGGTTGCATGAACTCTTTCCTTCCTGACCCCATCGTAGCGTTTCAAATGTCTCGTATAATCGGTGTGTGGCGTCAAGAATTTTTGGTTGTGGCTATCAATTCTGGAATTTGGCATAATGTTAGTGATATTGTGGTATTTGCACTACAGTTTCTTGCGAGTTACAGCATATCTGTCTAAGCAATCGCAATTTCCCCGTGAAATTAGATCAGATCATGGGTTGCATGACCTCTCTTTCTTTCCTAACACCAGCGCAGCATTTCTAATGTCTCGTATAATCGTTGTGTGGCGTCAAGAATTTGGTTGTGGCTACCAATTCTAGGCGAGTTTTGCATAGTGTTTGTGATATTTTGGTTTCTGCGCTACAATTACTGGCGATTGGCATCTAATTTGGTTACGTAATCGCAATTTCCCCGTGAAATTAGGTCAGATCATAGGTTGCATGAACTCTTTCTTTCCGAACCCCAGTACAGCGTTTCTAATGTCTCGTATAATCGGGGTGTGTGGCGTTAAGAATTTGGTTGAGGCTACTATTTCTGGGCGAGTTTCGCATTATGTTTGTGATATGTTGGTGTCAACACTACAATTTCTGGCGCATTACAGCAAATCTGGCTAAGTAATCGCAATTTCCTCGTAAAATTTTCTATAGAATTGCAGCTGAACTAAACAAGTTGTCGAAATCTGGCGATATTTAACTCCAGAAGACAGTGACTGATGTTCCAGTGTTTCGATTTTCGACAGGGCGTCTGGTGCAGGCGGCGATTTGGTATGGCGTCGTGGTTCACTTCCGCATCTACCCGATCATCTACGCCATACCCATCATCTTGTTTCTGGACGACGACTACCCCTCCGTGGTCTCCGGCATTTCGAGATTCCACAAGCGAGACGCCGTGCCATGGTTGAATCCTGAGAGGATTGTGTTTGGGATCGTTTCGGGAGGCACGTTCTTTGCGCTCACGGGACTCTGCTATTCCTTCTACGGCATGGAGTTTCTGCGAGAAGCGTTGCTGTACCACTTCACGCGCACTGATCCACGACACAACTTCTCCATCTACTTCTACTACGTATACCTGCATCATTCGCTGGGGTTCTCGTTGCTGGAGCGACTCTTGGCGTTTGTGCCGCAAATGGGGGTGCAATCCGTGCTCGCGAACTACTTCGCCAAGGACCTGCCGTTCTGTTTCTTCGCTCAAACCGTGGCTTTCGTCGCTTTCAACAAGGTACATGGGGACAATTATTTGTAATTGTCGAATACAGTTTTTATTTTTTCATTTAGGAGTATTGCACTAAGAGATACTCCGCATTTAGAGATTACCGTGCATAAAAAGAGCCGTTAAAAAATCATTTTGAGGATTTAAAAATTGTTTCGAGGATAATATTATCTGGTTAGGGTAGATATACTTACAATGAGCCGTTTGTTTTGTATATCCGGAGGGAAGAGACTAAGGACTGGTTTGAAGATTATGGTATCCTATGGGACATGTTAAAAGCAACATTAGCGTCATTCCAAAGAATGAATTTTTATGTCTTGAGTAGCTTTGTGACATGGCATTTTGGGATTGTTGAAAGGATTTCTGAAATATTCAATCAACGAGGATTATATTGAGGAATATTTTGAGAAATGTACGACAGATCATATAGTAGTAGATGTGTGAAAATTTTGCATTTCTATCTAGAGTTCACTTTGGATTAACTAATGTCAAGTTGGGAACATTATCAATGAAAATACATCAGTACAGGACAGTGGATGGAAGGCAATCTACTCACGTGTACCGTTATTTTTTGGGGGTATGCACAGGTGATTACTGCACAGTATTTCGTGTGGTTCTTTTGCTTACTGCCGCTCGTCATTCCAGCGAGTAGATTGAGTTGGAAGAACGGAGTGGTTTGCACGGTTGTCTGGACAGCCGCGCAGCTGCATTGGCTAAGCTGGGCATACCTTTTAGAATTCAGGGGTCAGAATGTTTTTTTCCAGCTATGGACAGCAAGCGTGGTGTTCTTTGCTGCGACTGTGGGCATTTTAGGAGTTCTTGTGCATCAGCAATCTTTCAATCCCGTTTTCCAACAGGGTAAGCTTGTACGGATCCGCCGGTTTTCTAATACAAAGTCTGATTGATAGCCTTATTATTCCCATGTAATATGCTTGACCAAGCGGAATGATTCAGTGCTTATTTCACAACCCCTGAATGTTCAGTTTGAGCTTCTGCCTGAAGGAAACCATAGAGAGCAGTTTGCTGCAGAGTTTTTATTTTTATGACATGTTCTGGTTCACTCCTTGCATCACACCTTCAACTGATTCCAGTCTCCGACCAACTTGAAAGTTTGGGCTGCATATTACTCTGGAGCTTGGAAGACAGGGAGTCTCCCCTTAAAGAGAAATGTCTCACACGAGGATCACCTTCATAATGTTTATCGCATTAACTTAAATTTCTTTTGTTAATTGATCGATACAGAATGTCCCAAACCAATGATTAACTCGCGGGTTTTTCCGGACCCAATGATTCAAATCAGTTTCGACAAATCAGTTTGCATCAACCCAGAAGGCAGTGAGTGGATCAGGAGTACATCAGTATTTGTAATTTGAAATTTGATTTTCTGACGAAACTATTAAAATGTGAAAGAGAACCTTCACAGCCTGGAGCAAATAATGGAGTCTACCGATACATACATGCACGTCAACCATTTTGAACCTGATATTCCGACGCTCAACTCTCCGCTGTTTCGAGCCACGACTTGGCTAAAAAATGTTGTTCTGTAACAAGCTGGTATCTACAATCGCTGCTAAAGAAGTCGTGCCATTAAGTGCGGAGTTTCTTCGAGGAATCTCGTTGCTGAGAGATCGGTAAAGACGTGTACTTGAACACTCGTTCCAGCAACACCTCATCGACATTAAACCGTTCGGCCAGTGCTTTCACGTCCACAGACTTTTGTTCTTGCCCTTCACCGAGGCCCTGATACAGACGCAATGCCTCCTGAATCCCTGCAATGTTCAAAGTGCCGGCAGCCACCACCTTCTCCTCGTCTGGTCCCGTCGCCGCTGTTGTATGCCGATTGGCCGGCTTCAACCGACGAAACTCTGCAGTCACATGAGCCTGCAGAAGGAGAAACCATCAAAGTCTTGTTTGAAGATCATCGAAAGTTGCTTCACACAGAGATTCTAATGCAGAGAGCGCAACCCCTAACAAAACAGTTCCAAATTGGACTGCAATTTCAAATTACGTCATTGAAAGATGCAATAAAACAGTCATCGACGTTTTGTTCGAAGAGATTCTAATGCAGAGTGTACCACCCCGAAAGTTCCACATTCGACATCGTGCAATTTCGAATTACGTCATTGAAAGGTGCAAGTAAACGCAGTCAAATGCAGTTGCATCCCTCTAACCCTAAATTGGAATTGGAAGAGCCGACTTACACTTCCCATCTCTTGGCCTCCAGCAGGTCGCGTGGTAATCCTGCCCACCACCTGTTGCATCATGGCGGAGTATTTAGGATCGCCGCGGTCCCACTCTCCTTGAATTGGCTCTGGCTCGATGATGCGTTCTGCAAGCAACCAAGGACGGAGTCAAACCCTGCATGATCGCAATTGCAGCAATGTGCCTAAACCCTAAACCATTTCCGATTGCAATCATACTCTAGAGAAGAAATGAAGAATTGAACTAACACATACGAGGCTCTGGCGCTTGCGGCTTCACTTCGACAGACTGGCGCACCGTCGCCGATGGTTGAACGGGGTCAATAGCTTGCTGGCGAACAGGAGCTTTCGAAGCTCCTCCCAGTTTTGCAGCTCTACTGCCTCCTCCCAATTTCTGGAGAGCTTGCCCCATCGCTGCAACAATCCAGCAACCCTAAAACCTAAATCCTAAAACCACTTGAAAACCACTTGGTTTCGAAACACGTTAACCGCATCTCTTCCTCCGTTGGAACTTCCTTCTCGCTCACTTACCATCGTCAACTGCAATTCGGAATTTCAGCTGAGTGCACATCCATCAATGTCTGCTTCAGTCACGTACACACGTCTCGTCTGATGGCCACGAGGAGGAAGGGACATACTATTAAAAGATCCACTCTAATTGTTAAGACTAGGACATACATATCATTGTTTACACAGGGGTCTTTTCAGCCTGAAGACGTCGAAAAGACGAATATTCTTCCCTTCAATCTTGTTAGTCAAAGCATTTGCGAAGAAATGGTGTACCAAATTCCAAGGGTCAACAAACAGTCAGACTGAAAAGGGAATAATTGTAAATAGAAAGCGAAATCCACTTCAGTAGCGCCAGGTCACTAGACCGAACTGGAGGTTTACTGTAGAAAATGTTGCGCCGTAGCAAAAACCTCAACGGTAACGTACGGCGAAGGAATACGCCGAATTACCTGGTTGTGGGTACCACCACAATCACAAAAATCTTGGCATCCCCCATTTCAGCAGACTTGTTTGAGTGCGACTTTCGAGGAACTCTGTGTCTCCGTTATCGTTCTAATGTTGAGCTTGGTATGTGATTGTAGGGTTTCGGGTTCTGCGCCTGTGAAGTTTTCGGAGGTACTAGCTAGCTGGTTGGATCTACACTAGTACTAAACAATCGATTTACTTGCCAATTTCGGTCTGGGCGCTGTATCTGCAGAAAGTTTTTAGAGACTTTCGTGCCCAAGACTCAAACTAGTCTGGACGAGGTAGATATGATTTTGGTTGAAGATTGTTAAAGTGGTTGTTTGTAATTCAAGCATTAGTGGGGCTCGCAATTTCGGGTGATCTAGCATGCGGGCGCTGCCTTCGTATTTTTTCTGTGCACATCATTCGTGGTTCCGAAGAGCATTTGGATTTGTGAGAGTAGAATTGCAAGTGCAAGTGCATGAGTGGTGATTTTTCAAGATTGGTCGTCCCTGGCGTGATGGAGCTTGACAGAGTAGATAGGCTAGCGAGTGATTCGGAACAACGACAACAACAACAGCAAGAAGCTTCGGAGAGGTCACATCTGCTTGTAAGTTATCTCGTCCTCCGAGGGCTTAACTACGAATTCTATGCTTAATTGTGTCATTTGGTTGACTTTGGTTTCAAACTTATTAAGCAAGAAATATCAGGGTCTTTTTTTCATTTTGGGATTTTTGCTTGAGTGGCTTTTAGGATTTGGTCGAGGCTACCAATTCTAGTGAATTTTGCATAGTTTTTGCCTTGTGGGATGGTATGATACAATCTGTTGCGGTTTTTGAATTTTTGTAATATATTTTCTGTTGATCTGGCTAAGTAATTACACCTTCCTCTTTGAATTCCCTACAGGCTTTAAGTGATGTCAAAAAAATACGAATTCTATGTTCCTTTTTGGGTGTCTAGATTTGATTTTGCCTTTAGTTATATTCTGCAAGGAGTATCAGTTCTGTTTTCTTCGATTGTTGGGTTTTCGCTTGGTAGCTTCAAGAATTTGGTTGAAGCTATAAATTCTAGTGAATTTCGTATATGTTTAGTTTCTGCCGACTTTCAACAACATTTTACTATATGTTCTGTAAATCCCGCTGAATAATTGCATCTTCCCACTTAAATTTCCTCTAGGTTTCTAGCTAGACCAATTTTATCGAATTCTGGCGATGTTTAGCCAAAAAAAGAGCCATAACCCAAAAGAGAGTATGATGCGGGGCAGGAATTGCGTACAGGACCAATCACTGTTATTGATGGGGTGGATCACCATGGCTATATTACAGTTGAAGAAGCCATCGAAACTATTGGTAAGTTATCTGCACTCTTTCATTTTTCGTTTTTTCAAACGAGTATTTCAGTTTTTTATTTCTTCTGATGCGTTTTGGGACGTTGGGGTTGTGTAGGCTTCGGCAAGTTTCAGATGGGAATTTTGACATACACCGGCCTTGCATGGCTGGCCGACGCGGCGGAGATGATCCTCTTGTCTTTCATTGGACCTGAGGTACTCTTGATCTCTTCTAATCAACTGCAATTCTATGAGTTTCTAGAGTCAAAATGATTTTCAAACCACATGCTAATTTATCAATGGAATACACTTTATTAATGTAGAATTATGTAGGTCATATGCGGACCCTTTTTTGTTCCAGCTCCTTTTTTTTTCTCGGTTCAGCATGTGCAATATTCTTCACTGATGCTGATGATATATAATCTGGCCCCACTTGAGTTATGTTTTTCACAATTATGGTCAATAGAATTGGTTGTTTAATAATTATAATTCCTTGGTCCGTTACGGGTTAATTCATTATAGGCTAACCCACTTCTAGAAGTGTAGCTGGCGTTCGTTTTGTGTTCGCCAATTTAAGGGGTTGGTCTTCTTTTGGATGGATGTAAATTGCGGGTGACAGGCACGGTGTGAGTGGGGGTTGTCGTCCTTTGCGGAAGGAGCCATTTCCAGTGCAGTTTTTGCCGGAATTTTTGTGTAAATGCTAGTACCTTATTCCGTTGCTTCATTTGTACCTTGGTTGGTTGACATGTATCTCGATATCATTGAGCTGATTTGAAGTAAATTGATCAGGTTTTGATTGCTTTACTTTTTATTTTGTCTCTCTTTCGTTTTCCATTTTCAACGAAGACTCTTCAACACTTCCTCTGCCATTCAAGTTTATTTTAGTTTGATTCAGCAATATAGCTGTTGTCACTCAAAGCTTGTTGCGGTACAGGGGTGCGTATGTATGGGGATTAGTATCTGACATGAAAGGACGCAGACTGGGATTCCTGGCAACTGCTCTTTTCACGTTTTTCTTCGGTTTGTTAAGGCAAGTTCATCCCACAAAGAAGCGAATAATTCTTGACGTGTTGGTGGTCCAGACATCATATGTTTGGTTGACTCCTGTTTAAACTTGCTTAGTTTCTTATTTTTTTTTTCTGTGTGTGATTCTTCTTCTCTGGGTAATTATGATCTTGTTAAGCTGATGTTGGATGTACGTTTTACATTGCAGTGCTTGGTCTCCAACTTATTGGTTCCTTCTCCTTGCCCGGACACTGGTTGGTTTTGGACTTGGCGGTTCATCCGTAAGTCTTTTTCTAAAGTCTTTTGTTTTTTTAATCCCGAATTATGGTAATTGTTCCTGTTCTAGTCCAAGGAGACATAGATAACGGGCATGATCGTTTAGGTCACCGTTCTGCCTCAGTATCAGACTGCGAGGGTTCATCCAGCTTAGAGTTCAAGGAATTTCATTTTCCATTTTTGAATCGCACTTGGGTAGGTGTAATTCTACGCTTTGGATAAGACTTTGTCTCCTTCAATATCCTGGAACATGCCAGGTCCTCTGTATTACTATTGCGTCGAACGTCTTACTTAATCTCATCTGCATGAGAATTCGTGATGCAGGTAGTATTCTCCTTGTGCATGGAGTTTCTGCCAGCATCCTCCAGAGGTTTCTGGCTTGTTTTTATGGAGGTTCTGTGGACGGTACGTGGCTTCTTGGTGGGTCGTTGATTGGTCATCTGCACGCAAGCCTTATTATCTAGTATAATGCCAACAATAGTTGTCTAGAGATTTGAAGGATCTCGCCAGTTCCTTGTTGCTCTACCTTGACGTTCTTTTACGCAAGTTTATTGTATTTCTAGCTCTTGCTGTAGCTGTTCAGACCAGTAACAAAGCTAATTGTCTCGTAGGCTGAAACTGTCACCATGTTGTTGGTGTGTTTTAGGTGGGATCAGTATCATCGGCACTCTTGGCTTGGCTCATTTTACCCAATTACAATTGGAGGTGTGTGCTTCTTAAATCACGTGTTTCGTTTATTCAGTCCATTTTTTCTTGCATTTTCGTTGATTTTCTTTGCAACGAACAAAGTCATTTTCTGAAATCCTTGACTTAAACTTATGTCGGAAAATTATTTATGCAGGATATTAGTCGCCATTTCTGCCTTGCCATTCTTGCTGTTGCTTGTTTTCTACTCTTGGGTCCCTGAGTCTCCCCGGTACCTAATGGTACGCCTATCATACCTCCTCTCTTCTCTCTTTCTCCGCACCTCATGCAGTTCTTCTCTCCTAGCCTCTGGAAGCTTTTAATACTAAATGCATAGATGTGTCATGAAACACGTGTTAGTGAAAATGTCAAAAGGTCTAAGTGTCCTTGATTTATGACTGTTGTTGGGAGCAGGTGAAAGGGGATGTAGAAGGAGCACGCAAGGTTATAAGACAGGTTGCATATGTAAATAGAGCACCTGTCCCCGCTGGCTCCCTCTCCCTTGCAAAGTCATCGCGTCAAACTGTTGAAAAGGAAGGTGAGACTTAGCAGTTGTTTGATAATCTAGTGCCCAGTCAAAGTGAGTCATGTGTAAAAAGCAAGAGTAACTTTTCTATCTGCTTGGTGACGGGTTCAATGTAATTCCTGACCGGGGAGATGCAGACCAGTTAACGATGAGTAAGACTGTAAAGTGAGATCCTTTTCTTATATTGTTGAGACATTAGTGTCTGGCAAGAGAGGACATTAGGTATTCTTGAATTCAGTATTGCCGAAAAATGAATTTATGCTATCACCAGTACCACTGTAGAAGGCTTGAAGAACTTTGGCTTCCAGATGCTTATCGACAACCACTTTAATTTCTGTCCGGTTGAGAATGCAGACCAGTTAAGAAGGAGCGATGCTTCGGACGAGGAGAAGCAGGCCAAACCAAAAGGCATCACAGGAGCATATCAGATTTTTCTGCAGCTCTTCTCCCCTGAGCTCAAACTCACCACAATCCTGTTATGGTCCTTCTTCTTCGCCAACGCCTTCACGTACTACGGCCTGGTGCTGCTCACCACGCAACTGCCCGTGAAGTCCCACGACAAGCCGGTATCGTCAACCCCCGAGTGCATGCCTGACGGGCGTCCGGGCATGGATGTGTCCAGTTACAAGGCCGTGCTGATCACTTCCTTGGCTGAGCTTCCGGGCTTGGTGGTGGCGTGCTTGACGGTGGAACGCTACGGAAGAAAAGCCAGCTTGGGTTCACTATTGTTGGGGACGGGTCTGTTCGTTGCCCCTCTTTGGAAACCTCTTTCTGAGGTCATGACTACCACGCTCATGTTCGGTGCCCGGAGTTGCATCATGGGCGCGTTCTCCATTCTTTGGGCGTTTGCTCCGGAGCTTTACCCGACCAAGCTCAGGTCGACTGGGCTGGGGTTCAGCAACTCGGCGGGGCGGGTGGGAGGGTTCTTGTGTCCCTTCGTAGCGATCCAAATGATGAAGGATGGGCACAGGGTATGTACGCTCTATGCATGGTTTACTGTCGTATTTCCTTGTGGTTGGATTGCTGCACTACGACTCCTTTTGTAGTGTGGACCAGTCTACGTCTCGTCAAAGCCTTTGACCCCTAAATGCATGGACTCCATAACATTCTTGAATGGGAAGGCAGAGGGGTCCTTCTACAGCTAGTATCACTATAACAAAAAGATATATTCATGTTACAGTGGCACACAATACATGGGCAAGCTTGCATTCAAGATGTTCTATAGTGAAAATAGTGAAAGGAGCCTTGAAGATCAAAGGGTCCCCTCCCTTGAAGTTCAAGAATCTTATGTCATCTTAACCGGCCCTTAAGGGTACAGTCACACTAAGGTGGCATATCTTAACCTTGACAAGGATAAGGTAACCCTTACTAGGATTGAGATTTGGTCTTATTGGAGTTATTTTTTTTCCTCTCAAGGTTAGAATTTCCCCTCGGTGGTGTAAATTCCATCTCTATAGTTGGATTTGAATTTAAAGTTCCAGAACTAGTGCAGATTGAATTTGAAACTTTAAATTCAAAGTTCATTCTGAAATTGACTACTCGCACATCACAAGTATTGATCATTTTACTTGGACTGATCATTGACCTGATTTTGTTGGAATTGATAATCACAATGTAAAGAATCCATAATAAATATCAGCCTGAAACTACAATGCATGCTCAATTTATGTACAATTTGAGTGTTTTCCCAGACCAGGCATGGGTGAACAGAAGTTTTCATTATGATCCTTGTGACATGGTGGGCTTGTTTGATGACAGTTACTTTCGGTAACGCTCTTTGCTGCGGTTCCTTTGATCACAAGCATGGCCACCTTACTCTTTCCTGTGGAAACCAAGGTACTGTGTTCCGCTTACTTCATCTGTCATGTTCAATTTCTATTTGAATGATATGTTTTGTTTTCTATTCACGGTTGGGGAGATTCTGATATTCCTTCATCATGGTTGTCATTGCAGGGACTACGGCTGGCTGATGATATTCAATCCCAAGAGCCAGCTTCTGAAGATCATTTGAGGGTGTGATGTCATGTTATCAATTTTATAGGAACGCACAACCCATAATAAGGCTTTGAATAATTTATTTTCCTCGTGTTATCTCAATCTTTTTGTGGGCTTTAGGTTTCTGAGGGCATGCACACCTGCTATCTTACGTTTTCCTAAAAAAGATTGGTTAGTGTCCCAGTAGTATGAACATATCCATCAATTTTTATAATTAGTTAGTAACCCTCAGCAAATCCTTTTCTTCACTTGTGCAATATACAAAACAATTAACAGTTTACAAATCAGTAATTAGCAGTCAATTCTCTTTTACCAAAGTCCTTTTGGGTCACTCTCTCCCCTTTTATCACCCATTCACCCATTCGGCCATTCCTTCATTAGACTATCATTCAATTAGCCCAGTAAGGTAGGTTGCTGTAAACCCAATGGGAACCCAATTCAGTCAAAATTTAAGAGGATATGTCTTTGAAAATTGCCAAATTTTAAGACCATAAGTTTATTCGAAAGCACTCCAAGACATCTTAGATGTTGAATCTCAGATTGTTGTCTCCAATCCTGAAACAGAGAGTGGTGTTCTTGAGATTTTTTGACCAAAAAAAATTGATTTTTTGTGCATGAGCTTGCTTGTTTGTTTTTTAACAATAAAATCTTTACTTTTAGTATAAATAAATAGTTTGAGTGTCATATACCTTTGGTATGAACAGGTCATTTGGATGTTAAGAAATTATTAGTGTGAAATATCAAGTTCAGTGCCATGAAATTTTGAACTTTTAATGTCACTTGCATCTTTAGTTATAAAAAAGTTACATTTTTTAGGAATAAAAGATAATTTGGGTTTCAAAAAGCTCGCACTTTAGTGGTGGAAAGGTCATTTGGATGTTTTAAAACCTCAGCCTTTAAGAGTAATTATGTCACAGTCATGGAATGTTGACAAAAACGGAGAATTTCATTAAAATGGTGCCCATTCCGCAATGTTTGCACTGTTATGGTTTAGGCCACATGGTCCGAAAATGGCATATGGAATGGCACCATTTTAACAAAATTTTCTCTAAAATTGACAATTTTGGTTTGAATTGGTTTGCTGGATGTTCATAGAATTGTGATCTAGGTGTATGGAGGTCATTTGGAATGTTATAATAAACTCTTATTGTCATTTGGAACTTGTAGAAACCCACCTTTCTAATTTATGGTCATTTGAGTGTCAAAAAACCTTAACATATGTTCATACTTCATAAATTTGTTATAAAATTGGTGTTAGGAAAATGAGTTCAATCCAAATGTAAACCTAGATTCATTTAGAGATATTCTCTCTAAAACTATGTTTTAGTTCAAAGTTAGAATATACAAATGGATGATTGCAAGAAACACTTCACATTTTTGGCTCAAAAATGCGATTTCTGGCCGTAGGATTAGAAATACTATAGACTACTATGAATTTCACGCATTAGCCTACGCTTGTGAATCTCAACCCTTGATTTCAGAAGCCTGCAAATCTAAATCGTTGATTCAGTACTATACAATACTATGTAGTACTATAGACTACTATGGTGTACTATAGATACCACTAGGAACAAAAAATAGTAGAAAAAGGCTCTGTGGACCTTTTCATTTTTAGTAATTTAAAAAAAATTCAAAAAATTCCCCCCCAAAAGCCATTTTTATAGACAAGCTTACTCTCACATTGCACCAAAAATTTCTTCAAGGAAAATTTTCTCCTGCCTGAAAAATATGCACGAACAACAGTCACTTTGACCCCATGTAGACACCTCATGCAAAGGTTTTTTGCGAAAAACTCTTTGTTTGTCATTGAAATGCAAGTACACCTCTAGCTTCTCTAATTTGTGGCTTTCAATTTGCATTTTTGGGTACAACTTCATACCAACCCTCCCCCCCAAAATGGCAAGGTAGACACCCAATTGGGGGCACCTTAAAAATAGTAAATTAATTTTGAAAAAAACCGAAAAATTACAGAATGTGTGAAACTTTTATGTGTACCTTCATTTTAAATTTCAAGACAAACAGACTTACGATGCAAAAGTTATGACCAAAATACCACGTGTTTGAGGGCAAGGGGACAAAAAATAGGACAAGTGTTTCTTGCAATCACCCAAATACACATTTATTGTGAATGCATCAAAACTTTGAGTGTCTATAAAAACAATCACTTTTGGTGCATGGATAGATTGTTATTGCTTTAAACCCTAAATGCCTAAGGCTATTTTTGAGCTTCTAGGAATTTATTCAAAATTGAACAAAAATCCATCATTTTGATAAACCATACAAATTCAAAATAGACATGTTAGAGATCGCTTAGGAAAAGAAAACACAACAATATCACTTATGGATTGAAAGATTATAATGTTTGATCATGAGGGTGTTAAAACTACAAAAGTGATTTGAAGTCTTTCAATTCATTTTTTCACATGTCAAAGCTAAAATTTAGTCACCAAAAAAATATGAGGTTAAAGGGCCTAACATGTGTAACCCCAATCAATTTATAGCGTCTCAAAATCTACTCTTCAATTTTTTTAAATGAATTTCAAATGTGATTTTTTCTCCAAGATCTAGTGTATTTGAGGCTCATTTCCAAGAGCCCCCAACACTACAAAAGGTCAAGATTGCAATGGACTTCCTTGTACAAAATCTTGAGTAGAAAAATCATAATCAATCATTTTCAAAATCGGATTGTTGATGCTAAAACTAGACTTCCAAAAGAATTTTTGAAAAACATAAACTACTAAAAATAACAATTTGGTTAGGTTTTATCTAACTTCAAAGTATTGTCAACACCAAAATTTGGTGCCCTAAGCAATTTGGGGGTAAGCTTTGGGGAGGCAACCCATTCCTAATCACCGCCCCACTCTGTTAGCATAAGGTGGAGTAATTTCAATTAGGAGGTGAATAACAATGATTAATGTTGGCACAATTCTTGGGGAAGGTGTGGCTCATTATGATTGGCTACAAGACTTTCAATATTGCAACCAACTCTTGTTGGATTTTGCAACCAATCCAATGTTGGAAATAGGAAGATAAATATGACCAATAAGGGTGGAACAAAATCTTTAGCTAAAAAATTCATAGTAAAATTCATGTTTTGAGAAATAAAAATCTGAAAAATTATGGAAATCTTGTGAACTCTTATTTGAGCACATAGGAAAATTTCCCCACCATTGAAACATCTCTTACAGATACGTGTATCTGCTGAAGTGGTCAGAAATGGGTTGCCTCCCCTTAGTGTTAAGATAACTCAGCCTATGACAGGCTCTCAACATACCTATTGTGGTCCCAAAAATTCTTGTGGTGTACATGTGTCTTGTAAAATATACCGCACAAGGAGAAGTGGGACTGCATTAGGCTTGTCCAGAGTTGTGCCTGTCATAGGCTGAGTTACCTTATATAAAAAATTTTGCACTTTCGCTGAATGAATAGATGAGTGTCTTCAAAACACTCACACATCTGGCGTGTGAAAAGGCCTCTCGGGTGCGGCACACGAGGAGGATCTTTGCCACCGGAAAGAGCATGACAAGGACTTGGACTGCAGTTAAGGGATGTCCTACCGCAGATTACGTGTACCACCGGCCATCGCTGACGGAGAAGTGCATGAAGGGCAAACAAAAAGAATTGAAGAAAACAGCTTTCCATAAGATTTGAAAATGGTGGGATCATCCCCAATTGACCTGCCAAAGCTAAAGGAGCCGAGGAGCAAGAAAGGAGCTCGACCTGCAGCTCCTTTGCAAGAAAAGCTTCTAAAGCTACTGATCGGCGTGCTCTTATGGCAAATTCTTTCAATTTTTAGATTAGAAGTTGTGCGTGCACTGCGCTCTGGAGAAGTAATGGTTTTGTGATGGAATCTTAGATTTTCAAACTAAGATTCAAGGTTTCTATTAGCGACTTCAATTCGGTTGCTGTATGTGTGCACACAAGTTAAGATTGGAGAGCTAGCTAGCTATGGCGGAGCCCACGCTGGATACCATGTCCGCTCTTGAAGCCCAAGAGCGGTCTCGGAAGGTAAGCCCATGTCTGCAGAAATTTCTCTTTCAGCTGTTTATGAGATGTTGCGAGAGTTTTCGCAAATTTTTTGTGAGATGGGGTTCAGCTCGGCCGGTGATTCGATGGCGATGCTGGAATTTTTTGTTGTTGGAAGTTCATGGAGGTTTGTCATTGAAGAGGAATCTTGTAAAACGCTGAAGATACCACACGTCATAGCTTCCAATTCCAAATAATCATGGTTCGTATTGTTAAACTATCTTAGTTTTAGTTTTGGTTGGATCTTGCTCGAGTCTCTTTGGAAACTGAAAGAGGATTCCAACTCGCAGCTTTGCATGTTTTGTTTCGACATCGGCCATATGGACAAACTATGGATTTCAAAGTGTTGCCTGTGGGTATACCCAAAATCGACTTTAGACACTAATCTCCAAAAGATGTGCAGAAAGTGTACAAATAGGCAAGAATCTTAAGGGGTTTATGGGCAAGAATCTTAAGGCAAGAATCTCAAAGCAAGAATCTTTTAAGGGTTAGTTTTCGGGGTAAAGGTCGTAATTATGTGTGGTTACCTTAGTCTGAGACAGTGAAAATTCAATTGGAGCACTCTTTTTCTGTTAAAGCCAATTGCGGAGGAAAATAACGGACACTCGTTCCAGTAAGAGATCACAAAATTTTTAGAGTTGTACCTAAAGACTATTATTCTGGGGTTGCAACGCTGTGGCCACCCTACAATGAATCTGAGTTGCTTCTGGTTGTTTCACTGTTTTGAAGAAATTCTAGCTGGCGAACCTTTTTTGTGTTTATCGACAAGGTTGACTCAAAGGCGCTGTTCTAACTTGCCGAAATGGATGTTGATTGCAGGGCAGGGCTACGGGTTACCTGGTGTGTTGGCTCCTTGGAAATGGCTGCTTGTTCAGTTGGAATAGCCTGCTTACCATCCAAGATTATTTTTTGGTTGTCTTTGATGTAAGTAGCTCCTGATATCAATCTAACCTCTTGAGTATTGCCCAATCGAAAATGGTGGAATGTAACGTATTCAGAGCCTTGATCCTTGTTTCATATTTAATTCGTCGTTTTTAGGGTTCAAGTTAACAGCAGAAAGAATTGAGTTAACCAACTGGTTGCAGGGTTATCATCCGGCAAGAGTGTTTACTCTGGTGTATCAACCATTTGCACTGGGGACCATCATATTCCTCACATACAACGAGGCCCGCATCAACACACGCTTGCGGATTGTATCTGGCTACTCGCTCTTCTTCATTTTCATTCTTCTCATTCCTATTGTAAGTGCCGTGGCCATGAATCTTTCTTGAATGGGTTAACATTGAGTCTAGAGAAAACTTCAAAGTCGGAATCGAAAAGAATTTCTGAGTTTGCCAGAGTCGGAATTGCCCTGGCCGAGTTTCATGATGCTTTCAATTTTGTATGAGTGGGTAGGGAGAACCTGCATTCTAAAAGTAACTTTGTCTAGCTATGAAACAAAAAAAACTAAAAGCAACCCAAAAGTTCAAGTCCAATGTTAAAAATAGTTTTCTTGCCTCCCCGCTTCTCCTGATCCTCCCAGAAATTTTGTTCCTCCCCAAAAATTTTGTTGACCAACAATTCTGATTCTCCTCTTGCAAATATCGGACACTTCCATGTAGAATTCCGAAATTTGTTTTGTCTTTTATGGGAGGCTTGGTCGAGTCTTGGTTCATGGAAGTCCACCCTTTATCCGTGATGTCAACTATCATCTACACTTGGGGTTGCAGATTCCCTGTCTTTTTTTCAATTTCTCAGGAGCAGTTTATTTATGCGCTGAATGTGGGTAAACAATGCAGTTGGATATAGCCACCCATGGGCGCGGAGGCATCGGACCCTTTGTTGGTACCTGTGTTTTTATTGCAGGCTTTGGTTTTGCTGATGCACTTGTCCAAGGGGGCATGTTCGGTGAGGTTTCGTTTATGGATCCAAGCTATGTTCAGGTGTAGTATTGATCCCCTGCTTCCAAGTTCCTAGGAGTTTTTTGGGTGAGGGTTTAGGTAAGGGTTTATTAATAGCCACAGCAAACATTGTAGATTTGTACATTGAGATAGAATTTGAAAAGTCTCCATGGATTATGCAGTCACTGTCTTGCACAAATTGCGAATATAAACTCAATCCTGTTCAGCAAAGTTCCATATGCATCTTGCAATTGATTCCTGGAAAAGGTAATTAGGGCGTAATTTTCACACTGCGTTCATTAAACAACTTATTTTACTAGTTGAAGTAGTTGCCTGATGTTTTCGAGTTTGTAGGCCTTCAGTGCAGGCTTAGCTGCTTCAGGTGCTATAACCTCAGGTCTTCGCTTGATCTGCAAGGCCAGCTTTCCGAACACCAGGACTGGACTTCGTAACAGTGCTTGTAAGTAAATATATCTACTCTCATTTTTTTTATTTTTTTTCAAAACCCTAAACCCTAAACATCAATTTTTTACTGAAACAATTTTTCAGTTTCTTCACTTCCTAGTGTTTCTGAAACTAGCAGTTCAAACTTTGATACACTCAGCTAGTGATGTGAATCTAAATTGAATCATCTATTCCGAAGTTCACAAAATTTTATATGAAAAAAAATTCACAGTTGGATATCAACTTTCCAAGGCTACACACTTGAGCAACACACGATCTCTGAATTGAATGATCTGTTTTATCTTGAAAAGCATTCTCTAATGTTATTACTCTGGTTACTTGTGCAGTGCTTTTCTTCTTCATTTCAGCCTTTTTCGAATTCACCTGCATTTTTCTATATGCCTACGTGTTCCCGAACTTGACATGCGTCAAATATTACCGCGCCAAAGCTGCATCTGAAGGATCCCTCACAGTCACCGCTGATCTTGCTGCAGTCGGCAGCACTGATTTTGTAAACGAAAGAGTGAGTCAAATCATGAATTTCAGTCATTCTGGTTATTGCAAGAAGGAAGCATATATTTCTGTAGCACGTATGGATTTCCCTCTGAATCTATTGGGAATGACTGTAATGAACTGTAAGCTGACTAATGGATTTGTATGACAGGACAATCAGAAGGGTATCAAGGCCTTAGCACCCCTGCAGCGTCTCACCACTGCTCAATTGGTGAAAAGAAATGCCGACTATTGTTTTGTGATCTTCTTCTGTTACACCTTAACCCTTTCCATCTTCCCCGGATTCCTCGCTGAGGACACTGGGAAACATCACTTGGGCACATGGTATGATTCTGCAACTTCAATTCTTATCATAGCTCATTAAGAAATCAGGTTTTGCAAGTTTATATAGTCACAAAATTTCGTCCTCTATGCGGTTCCTCTTTCAATTCTTATTCTAGATTGCATTTCAAATTCTTATTCAAATTGTATACTTTTGGGGATGGCAACAAGGCATGATTGATTGCAATCTAATCACATTGAGTTGTCTTCTTCCTAACCTAAGGAACTAAGGTTTAACCTTAAGTACTCAATCTAAAGATAGTAAGATTACCTTTGAAAATTTATGATAAATAATTGAAACTCTCCAACATGTCTATCATGTAGAGCATTCATTCTTCTCCCCTTTGATGCATTACATGAATTTTTTCTTTAATTGAAGCTTCCTCAAGGAATATTAATTTTGTGAAGTTCATTTTTTGTAACATCCATTGTCCACCCAATGGCTGGTTGAGTGCTAATGGCTTTAGTCTTACCTTTGCAATTGTGATCCATAGGATGTTTTTGCATCTCAATTGGTTTGTAAATTATCTGTGATCTTTTGCTCACATGTGTGCAAAGTCTTGTTTTAAATTGGTTTGGTTTGGTTTTCAGGTATGCTGTAACGTTGATAGCAATGTTCAACGTTGGCGATCTGTTAGGCCGCTATATTCCTCTCATTGATGGACTTCGTCTGAAATCACGGCGAATCCTGGTGGTGGCTGTTCTCTCTCGAGCTGCGTTTATCCCCGCCTTCTACAGCACAGCCAAATACGGCACCCAAGGGTGGATGATCATTTTGACAGTCTTTCTGGGCATATCAAATGGATACGTCACCGTGTGCGCTTTTATGGGCGCACCCAAAGGCTATTTGGTACGTAATTCTTCAGTTACCCGTCACCAAGGCAAACAATAGTCTGGCAATATCCCGAATATTAGCATTAATAAGACTTATAACATTACATTTTGAGTATCTTTTTTCTGTCGCTTTATACTTTTTAAGTAATATGTAAGAATGTGGACATCACTCTATCAAGTTCATTGGAGAGATCACTATGGGTACATGAAACCAAACTCTCTTGAGGCCAAACTGTTTTCCTCACGTAATGTTAGTATTGGATGATTCCTTGTGTAATCAAATGAGGGTAGGACCGTGGATGTAGACCACCAAATTGAAGGAGTTGCTGACAGACCCATTTTCATTATATTCAAAAATTAGTGGTCACAGATTTTATTACCCACATTAGGAATACAACCAATGGTTGCTAATCACCAGTAGAAACAAGGTCACCAAACTAGTATTTTATGGACCTTTGGAATTCTACATACCCTTCACATTGTGCACTGTGGTACCCTTGGGACCTCTTCAATTTCTACTGGTGAGTATTGGACACAGATTAAACAATTGCAGCTATGAGTCACAGATGCACTAAGTTAAACGTGTTTTATGGATGCAGGGACCAGAGCAGAATGCAATTGGGAATATTCTTGTTGTTTTTCTAGTCACTGGGCTCTTTGTTGGAGTTGTTGCCGACTGGCTGTGGCTCATTGGAAAAGGGTGGTAGGAGCTTGGTTGTAATCTAGTAGCTTGCAATTTGTAAACAATAAAAGTCTCTTCTTCAAAACAGAAGAATTACTTGAAGGACTCCTCTTTTGAACCTGTTGTCATGAAATGCATACATGTGTGTTGGGGGTAGACTGTAGCAGCGGTGACCTCGAGGCCATTGCCGGAAGAATGGCCGGGCGCCGCTTTGATGCAACTATTGATCGCCTTCTCCATTGCCTTCTCTCATCTTGCCTGCTGCTCATCGACTCATCCTTTTCGTGCTCATTGCATTGCCTTCTAATCAACTTCTCATCCTTGTTCAAACCTTGTTGGCCCATGTATAAATTTAATCCTGAAATGTTGGGGCCTAATATGACCATGTGGTCAAAATTCAAAATCCTTTTGTTTGTATGGTTCATTTTGCAACTGAATTTCAATTAAAAAAAAACTATTTTTATTTTTCTGAGATGGAATCACATGTCTTTTATAAGTTATGAAATTTCAGATTTTTTGTGTAATTTGAAATTATTCAAAATTATTTTGTGTATCAGAATTTGAAATTATTGTGAATTTCTGAAGAAATAGTGAAGAAAATTCATATTAAATATAAAATAAGCTTAAAAAATTTGAAATTTCACCATATAGGCATACATTGTAGTTTAGAACATCATTGTAGTTTAGAAATATCATTTGTGTCATTCTATAATTAGAAAATAAACAGATTGTAGTTATAGGCCCATAGTTCAAATTGCATGAATTAACCCCTAAAGGACCATTGTACCATTTGGAAGACAAATTGGATTTTGGGCAAGTATTGATGATCTCAATTTTTGTCATGATTTTTTGAAATTTTTTTAAGAAGATAGAAAAACTGATTAGCTTTGTAAAAATATGGTTTTGTTTTCAATTGGTGCTCGGGAACAAAAGTTATGCCCCAAAAGCTCAAAACACAGGAGATTGGGCAACAAAAAAAGTTTCAAAAATATTTTTTTTCTCATAAATTATATTTATATCTACATGGAAAGTTTTTCTTCATTTCATTTGGATAATTGATGTGAAAGTTATGAACAATCTTGTTTTTCGGGCAATCTAAGCATCTTCTAAAAAAAATAACTTATAGGAATCATTTTTTAATGCAATTTTTATATTAAAAAAAATATATCATTCCACAAGGTTTGGTTTGCTTTCTAAAACAATCTCACCATTGGGATAGTGCATTTTAATTCCATCTTAGAGATATTAATAATTTAGATTTTCCTTCTATCCCATCCCTACTTCTACTTAACAATTTTTTTAAGAATGAAAATGGAGTTTCCTGAATTTTTTTTTATCCTAGACTCTCAACTCAATTTTCCACTTTAAAGATTTAACCCCTAAAGTCCCATTGTCCCTACAGGGAACAAAATGGATCTCGGGTAGCTTCTTATGATCTCAATTTTTACTAAAACTTTTTAAAACTTTCTTCTAAAATAAAGAAAAACTTATTAGGTTTAGGGGAATATAATTCTTATTTCAGTTAGTGCCCAAGAGCAAAAACTATGCCACAATAACCCCAAAACAAGGGAGACTAGGCAACAAAAAAATCCACAAAAAATTGAAATAAGAATTTTAATACTTTTTTTCTTATAGATTATATTTTTGTCTAAATGGTAAGCTTTGATTCATTCCATTTGGATTAGTGATGTGAAAGTTATGGAGCTTCTTGTTTTTTGGGCAATCAAAGTGACTTCTTGAAAGAAACTTTTTCTTTCACTTTGAATGCTAATATCTTTCAATCTATATGGTCAAAAATCACAAAATTTTTACCACTTGATCTAAAACAAGTGTAGAACAAGATCCTATGGTTAGATTCTAAAAAATATATTTTTTAGATTTTCTGATTTCATAGGTGAATGTAGCAGAAGTGACAATTTTGAGTGTTTTTTGACAGAAAAATGGCCTAAGGGACTTTAGGGGATAAATCTCAAAACTCTGTAATGCAAAAAATTGAAATTAAGAAGGTTCAAAGTCAAATAAACTAGTTCTGCACTATGAAAAAAAATTTATTCTCTTGACTTTAAATGCAAATATCTTGCAATTTGTGCGGTTAAATTTTTGAAATTTATTCCACACATTTTCATACTAGTTAGGTATAAGAACCTATAGTTAGATGTCCAAAAAATACAATTTTCGAAGTTTTTCACTCTTTGCAATACAAATGGCAGTTTTGAATGTTATTCAACAAAAAAAAGGACTTGGTCCTTTAGGGGTTAAACATATTCAATTTTAGGAATTTCTCAAATTTCAAATTTCAGTAGAAACGAGATTTAGTAAGCTTCATTTGATTAGTTGAACTCAAATTTCTTTCATGTTTAGAAGCCCCAAATTGCTTCAAAATACTAATCTCCAAAACAAAGCTCAAATCTTCATCTATATTTATTTTTGAACAAATCCAACCATAGAATCCTTTAGTCAACTTGTTACAATACACCCTTCTAAAATTTCAAAAGAAGAAACCTTACTAAGTGCAAGATAATAATTCTTGGATTTCAAAAAGAAGTATTTTCAACTCTTCCCAAATGACTAGATATCATCTTTCAAATGTTTTACCCAAAAATGTGTAGATCCTACAACTTGCAACTCTCTATAATGTATCAAAGAAATAAATTGGGAATATATATAAAAAATTTCAAAAAAAAAATTTCATATTCATGTTTGAAAAAATTAGTAATTTGAATGAAGTAGAAAATGATTTACAATACTAAATTGTTAAAATTTTAGTTATGGAATTGAAAAATGTCAATTGCAATGCTATAACAAGTATTATATCTCCAATGATTTTCTTTTTTCAAAAATTATGGAAAATGGAATTAATGAAAGAACTTCAAAGTTTATTTTAAAATAGAGAATCTATAACTACTCGCAAACTAAAACTCCTCATAACTTTCACCTTAGTAATCAAAATGTAATGATTCAAAGCTTTTCCTTTCTATTAAAAAAAAGAAAAAATAATTTCAGATTTTTATTTCTTAAAAAAATGATTGTTTTAGCTGTATGTGTTCCAAAAGAAAGTAAGAAATTACATATTATACAATAACTTTTTAAACATGTAATCAAAAGTTATTTAACCAAACATCCTACTATTCCAAATTGGCCTTTTGAATGTCATGATATAAAATGGAAGGACCAAAAGAAGTGAAAAGGTTGTAGAAGTACTAGGCAAAGCAACTTCCAAGTCCACAATTTCTCTACTACCCTCAACATTAAAGAACATACTATGCATTCATGCATAGATCTCTAAAATTATGCCATTTAAAATATACATGTAATCTTGTAAGTACCAAATTGAAAATGAAAAAAGATACACTACTAGAAAAATCCATGTTTGTTTCAATGTAGATTTCATATAGTTGTATTGATAGGAAGGGTTGATTAGGACAGTTTGATTTGGACACTTTTTAGGATAGACCTATATTGATCCAGACAATCTCAAAAAAAATTTGATCCTCAAAACAAAAAAATTTCCTCTCTTGCCTAAAAATTCTCGGGCAACTTAGAAAAATTGTCCAAAAATGGCAACCACAACAACCTCAACAAACTGACCATGTCGCGGGTGTGAGATTCAAACCCACCACCTCTCCTCTCACAACCACCGGCCCCAATCATTGCACCTTGGTTGGGGTCCCTTGTCATTTAAAAGGATGTTGGATGAGTTTTATTCATTTTTTCATTTTTTGTTTGTCAATTCAAAAGACTTTGAAGGCCCATATCTCCTTCATTGTAAGTCCATTTTTCATTAAATTTGTTGGAAATGATTCATTTTGAAGTCTAGTTTTAGTGGTCAAATTTTCAATTTAATTCAATATGATTTGAAAATTTGACAAGCATTTTTCTAGAGGTGATTTGGTCAAAACTTAGAGTTATGTCACATTTAACTACTTTTGGACTATTAAGTGAATTTTGGACTAAACATCAAGAGATCTCCAAATAATATCATCGGGAGATCTTCAGATGGTAATATGGATCCCCCAATGTTTGTATAGATCTCCGAATGTTTTATATTGATCTCCAAATGTTTTGCATAGATATCCCAATGTTTTGGATTATCCTGTGATGACTATTTTTTTTCTCATGATGACCATTATTAATTCTGGACTTTCAAAAGTTCAGAAGTAGTTAAATGTGGCATAGTTACATTGTTCAATTTTTGGGTGTTTCACATTTAAAAGTTTGAATAGTTCAAAACTTACATTTTGAATAGTTCAATATGTAAATTTCATATTTAAACCTCTAATCTACTTTGTCCCTTCGAATAGTTCAAAGACAAAATGGATTTCAAGTAGGTTTCTATGACCTCAAATTTTATTTAAACTTTTTCATTAAGCAAAGAATCTTATAAATTGTTTATGGTAATAGTTTTGATTTTTAATATTATATTTTTGTATGTATGTGAAGCTTTGATTCATTCTATTTGAACTTGTGAAGAGAAAGTTATGAACAACTTTCATTTTAGGGCAATCTAAGCATCTTGATGAGAAAAGAACTTAGAGGATTAATTATTTAGTGAAATTTTTTTTTAAATTCATTTTTTTGGCAAGGCTTAATTAGCGTGCTAGAAAAATCTAGTTGTTTTGATTTTGTGATTGAATTCCATCTCAAAGCTATCAATACTTAAATTTTTTATTCAATTTTAAACCTACATTTTCTTATCAATTTTTTAAAGATTGAAAATGAAGTTTGTTTGTTTTGAAAAAATTTCCTAGACTTTGAGTTCAAGATTCTTAAATTCAAAGTTCATAGTACAAAAAAATTCCACAAATGGTAGTCAAAGTCATTTAAAATTGTTGACTATTGTTCAAAAAAACTTTTCTTTCTAACTTTGAATACTAATGTCTTTCAATTAGTACAATCAAATTTGATGAAATTTGAACCATGGGATCTAAGGCAAGTATAAGATCCTATGGTTTGACTTCAAAAAAATATTCATTTTGTTTTCTTTGATGAATGCAATACAAATAGCAATTTTGAATTATTTCTGATAGAAGAATTGGGTCTTTACAATGTAGGGTTTAAATTACTCAAATGTAAATAGTTCAAATCTTGGAATTGAATTGAGATTTGAGAATAGTTCAATTAAAACTTTTTTGATTCAAAATTAAGAATTCAACTCAAATTTAAAATTAGAATAAAAATAGTTCATAACTACTCTTTGAGAGGTGAAATTATTAAATAAAGCAACTAAAGAATGTAGAAAATCCATTATGTATACTTGTTGTATTGCACTTCAAAATATAAGTTAAAGATTCAATTAAATTATAAGTTTGAACTCTAATTAAAGTATATTCTAGAGGAAACTAAATGAGAATTGTATTAAAATTTTAATTCCAAGTGGATTTGAATTTATTAGAGTAGAATCAAAGTTTGAATTTTAATTAAATTATTTGAATCAAAATTCTAATTAGATTTGAATTTGAATAAAATTTAGATTAAATTCTAAGTGTACAATGTAGTTATTGAATTTCATTGGAATTCAAATTGGAATTCAAATCAAATTCAAATCAAATTATACTCATTTCAAATTTCAATTGATGAAAATTCAAACTTTAAATTCATATTCTATAGAATATTCCAAATGATTATGATAGATTTAGGAAGATTCAAAAAGACTCTAAATGATTCCCAATATTTTTTCAAAAGGTTTTTCAGAAGATTCTAATAGACTCCAATAGATTTCCAAAAGATTTAAGAAATTCCTAAAAGATTCTACAAAATTATTAGAATTATTTTACCAATTCCAATCAATTTCCAAAAAGATTTTAAAAGACCTCAATAGATTCCTTAAAAATGAAAAAAAATGAAAAAAGATTCTCAAGAAATTCAAAAGATTCCAATAGATTCTTTAAAGATTTGAATAGATTTCGAAAATATCTCTAAGAAATTTAAAAGAGTCCAATAGATTTTTGAAAGGTTTCTAAGAAATCCAAAATTTTCTAGAAAACTACTTGAAATTGGATGAATTCTTTATAATTGGGTCATTGAACATTTCAAATCAATAGTTTTAGACTATCTATGTTGATTAGAACTCAATATTTCAACACATCTTTGTTGTTTACACAATCTATGTTGATTGCCTAAACAAAATCAACAAATGTGCTGTTTTAGTATAAATGATTGCTGAAATCAACAATAATCAACTCAATCTATTAAAAAACAAGCCCCTCTTTCTAGTAGTGTATAAGTCTTGTTTGTGGTCTTAGAAAAGAGGTGTACACAACAACTCCAATAACCAAGGTATTAAACTTAGATTCGAAATGGCAAGCGGTTGAAAACTAACAATTTCATAAAAGCATTGGCTACATATTTGCCTTTTATTTTTTCACACCAATTAATTGTTGTTCCTACAAGTTTTTATCTAGTTATGAATCTTCAAGTTTCTCACTCTAACTAATTATTTTACTAAAGGCACTAGCTAACATTGAACTAATTGGCAATTCTCTCAAAACATTGAATTCAATATAAAGCTTGGCATAAATTGAATGAGCCTAATATAAGCACAAGACCATTCTTGTGGTCGTACTAGTCATATTCACCTTACATATTGAAGAGTTCAAAAGGTAAAGAATATATATTTTTTGCAATTGGGTATTAGATTTGAATTTCATATCTAGTAAAACTTCAATATGAAAATCTATCAATTTGGATGATATATTTGTGTAAAAAATTATCTTGAAAAATTAGATGTCTCTAAAACAAAGTAGATATGGCTTGTCAATCAAGCCAACAATATATGGATTGTCTTATAATCAAATTGATATTTATAATTGATATATTTTTTTATTGAGATTATAGACCAAGCAATCTTCAAAAACTAGGAAGCTTAAACATATTATTGAAGATAAATTGAGGGCTCTCTGTTCCAACAACAAAAATATTTCTCTCTCAAATCTAATGTGCTCTTTGACATTATTTGTGACATGTCAAAATTAAAATTTCATAGTAAAATAATGAAATAGGGAGCCCTCTAGAGTAATACCTAGTTTTCTCATAAAAATCTAAATATTGAGATTTAAACTTTTGGTTGATCAAAGCTCTCACATTTTACAAAAGGATCATGAATTATAAAATCTTTAGTGACGAACTAAGGTTTAAGGACGCCTAATTCGGAATTGGCTAATATTGGAAACAATCTTTTAAAAATTAGAAAATAATGTAAATATGGATGTATATAGCATGAAGCCTTAGGTGATGACATTGAATTTTGGAGGCATTGCCACTAGTAGCAATAAATCATTGAAAAACAGGAAAAGAACGATGTCACCATTTGTTTGTTTCTTGGGTCTTATAAAATAAACATATTCCCACCGTTTTTATTGCTTGATAGGACTTTATTTAAGACAACATTATTCAATTCAATATCTTCATTGCTTAAAGTGATAAGGTTTTAATATGGACCTTATTTGTATATGATAAGGTTACACTGTCATTGCCATATTGATTGGGTATGAGTATACTCTTGTTAACTCAGTTTGTACTACCAATATCTCATTGAACTACAGGTTTGATGAAAATGTTAACTATTTTTTGATAAACAATAAGGCAATTCTTTGTGATTTCTAAATTCAACAAAGTATTGAAGCAATTTTATTTAAAATAAACAAGTTATAAATTCAAAAGAGTTTGGAAATGTGGTATTCATCTCACCACTAATCTTGAACAATTTGCATACGAAATAGCAAGTTTTTGTCGTATAATTTGAAAAAAACACAAAATGAATTATGTATGAAAATAAATTGATTTCAATGCACAATGACACCTATAGCAGTGATGATTTTATGTCACTTTTGTCAACATGAAGAATGAATAAATGACTCTTATCCATTGAATGAGATTGAGGTGCTAAACAAGAATGAGAATTTCCTTGAATCCATGCTGTGAATCACCACGAGGGGTGAAGAAAGGGATGTGAGTGTCCCTTTCAAATTAAAATAAAAACCATTAAACATTAGTGAAAATTGGGGGGCAACGTAAAGTGTCAAAACTCGTCACTAGAAGTACAGAAATGCGGTGTTTATTTCGCAGCAAAAAGAGCTTCTATGCTAGTCTGTGATTTAGGGTTTGTAACAACCAAGCAAAAATGCATCCAAATGGCCATACCAGTGTAGAGAGTGGAAGTCCAACCAGAGATAAGTATTCGTCTAACACTAATCTCTTGTGTTGCATAGCGTTTGCTACATTTATTTGTCCAAATATGCCAAACTAGAAAAGATCTTAATAAATCCGAAGCCTAATTCTTATAAACGAACTTATTGTGCTCTTCATAACTATGAATTCTAAAATGTTCTAAAATCACTTGTTGAAGTGACTCAAGTTGCGCAATCATGATTTGTTAGGAGAGCCACTTCCCTGTTATAATATCATGATTTAAAGTTTGCCTAATGAACATAGCTTGTTTCCTAGGGCGACTATTATGCCATAATAGTTGAAACACCTTTTTAATATCTTCTAGAGATAAACCCTGATTCATAAGCTCTTGTACACCAATGGGTCTTTCAGCTTTAAATTTTAAACTTTGCTTATAACCACGCCTCGCTGAATAACCAAAAAAAGGAGATTCCCGAAATTTGTCAATTCAGGACCAAAACCAGTCTCCTGGATCCTATTTTAGATGTGTGAGAATTCCATTCCTATATACCCATACCAAACTTGGTCTGTCTGGAACTTGTTGTGGATTGCAATCTAGAAAATTCCTAGATAATATATCCCATCTAACAACTCGAGTTTGTTTAAGGCCATCCACTAGTAGTTGGTGGTCCCCATCTTGCCAAATTAACACCCCAGTTTCCGGTTTCATGTAAAACTGTGACACTTTTCCATTGACAAAATCACCCATCTTATGAAAATAGAATAAGTTAGTCCCCGGTACAATAAATTAGGCTACCTTTTCTCTTTCATGTAAGGCCTGAGGGTCTCACGGAATATGAGAGATAATCTTTATTCGTCTATACCTTCTATTTTTTGTAACTGCTCCTCTTCGTGGAAGCTGCCTTTGAATAGACTCCATTTGTATCCAATCATTGGTCTGTTGGTTCCAAATATCTTGAATCTGACAAATTCTGGCCCTGGCCCAAAGATGTAGCCCTACATTAATGCCCATTCCCAACGGGATATTGGCCTCCTCAAAGATCTTTGGATTTCCAAATAAAGGCTGCCGAAGAATATTGTTAGTTGTTTTTGGCACTTTATAAACTAAATTTTCCTTACTGAAATAAATGCCTTGATACAAGCAGTAAGTAAAAGAGAATGATTATCCTTTTTTAATCCTTTACTGAAAAATAGCCAATTGGAAGAAGGATTCCATTTTGCATCACCTAATGGTCGTCCTATTGAAATTTTAAACAATAAAAGTTTCTTCCAAGGCTCCTCTCGTGTTGTTAGCCCGCGCACTACTAATTTTGTTAAAAGAGCCTACGTTTGGAGGAAATGATCGATTAAATTAATCCCCTCTTCTATAATCGGTTGTATACATGATGTCCACTTAACTCGTGAAGCACACCTGCCCTCATCTTTCTCGGTCCATAAAAATTGGGTCACCAATCCTTTTATAATGTCACAGTTTTTCATAGAAATACTATAGCAGGTTGCCGTATATCAAAATGTTGCTAACAAAACCTAATTTATGATAATCACCCTTCCTACCATAGAAACCTATTTTGTGGCCTACAATCTTAATTTTTTCTTTATAGAAGTAAGCAAAGGTTTCGTATTAGCGTCATGAGGCAAATGAAAGTCAATCAATAGACCATAATATCTTACCCCAACACCTTCTAGAATCCAAATGATTCCTAAGTCCTCACCCCAAACGATATCTTTCTTTTTCTTTGAAGCCCCAATATCATATATCTTATCCCAATTCACCTTGGACCTGAATCCTAAACAGAAAATACATAAGACCTTATAAGCCTTATCCAAGTTTTCTATAGTACTCAATAAATATAATGAGGTATCATCGGCATAGGAAGCATATTTCACTTGTGAACCATCTAGAAGTATAAAACCTTTGATACCATATCTGAGATCTTGAAGCATATATTCCAATGAGTCTAAAACAACCACAAAAGAAAGGGTGCTAAGGGACACCCTTTTTAAACCCATTGAGATAAGTCAAATTGTGGCCCTACCTCTTCATTCACTATAACGGATAAAGAAACATTTTTGTATAAGGATATGACTCCTCAAATAAAATCTGAGTGAAATCCCTGTTTCTCCAATATGGCCCTCATAAAATTCCAAGAAATACGATCATAAGCCTTCTCAAAGTCCAATAAAAGAAGTATCAAATCTTAGCCTGATTCTTTCGCATAATACATGGATTTCTGGGCCAAAAAGATGTTGTCAATGATGCACCTTTCGGAAACAAAGCTAGTTTAATTAGGTTTGATAATTTCAGGTAGAATTCGTTGCAGCCTTCGAGCCAAAATTTTTGCTACAAGCTTGTAAAATGAAGAAAGCAACATGATAGGTCGGAAATTCTTAATTAGAATATTGCCCCCTTTAAGAATTAACGCTATTATTCCAAAATTGTAACCATTGGAAAGCTCCCCTTTACGCAGTATCTCTCTGACAGCGGCCAATAAATCTTCTTAAATCACATTCTCATATAATTTTAAAAAATTTGTGGGTATTCCATTCACTCCGGGGGTATTGCCAGAAGACAGATCTTTTATAGCTTCATGCAGCTCCTTCATGGAAATTTCCACCGAAAATATCATATTTTGTTCCTGCGATACTACCAACGGTAGACTACTTAAAATCTGGTTGCATGCAGTGAGCACTTCTTCCATCTCCGCGCCTTCCGAATAAAGATTCTGGTAAAAATCAGTTACCACAAATGCCTTTTCCTATTGATCAGTGACCATCAATCCAATCACCAGCAATTGAGAAATGGAAGATCATACCATGCCTTGGGCGATTGTTTCAAGCTGTAGAGGGCCCTGTTGATCCTATATATCTTTGTGTTGTCTCCTATTGTTGGAAATCCATCTGGTATTTCGATGAGAATTTTTTCGTCTATGGTTCCATTCAAGAAGGCAATTATTACATTCATTCGGTACATGAATCAATTATGTTTTGCATCCAATGCCAATATGACGTGAATTGTGGACCATCTCATGATTGCTTCGAATATATCATAGTAATCAACACCCTTCCTTTGTTGAAATCCCTCGGCTACAACTCCAGCTTTGAATTTATTGATTCCTCCTTTTGAATTCTTCTTGATTTGAATAGCCATTTTGCTATTATAGGTTTGTTGTTGTTGGGACAATCTATAACCTCCTAGGTTTTGTTCTTTAGTAAAGAGTTGACTTCACTTTGAATTATTGCATGCTATTCTTTTCTTTTAGATGTAATCAGAAAATCTAATGCTTCTTCTATTAATTCTGAAAGTATAATCTAGAAGTCTTGCAACTTGATTGATGGCATTCTATTGGAACTTAAGTAGCATTGTTCTACTGAACCAACTCTGCGATCTATTAGAACAAGTCGTATAAGTTTTGGGGTGGTTTTGGTTGCTTGTGATGATTGATCTCTCTATGGCTTATTAAGATTGTTGGGTTTAGGTCTCCAAGACTCAAGTTGATCTAAGTTATCGGTATTTTCAAGTTGATCGTATGTGTTAGATTCATCTGATTGTGCCATACTGATCTCTATTTCAGAGGCTTGAAGTTCGGTGTCCTTCCTAATTTTATTCATTTCTAAGCTGTTTTCAGTGAATCCAAATATGCTATGCAATGGTGTTAGTGGATCTAGGTGTTGGTAGCCTATTTTAGCCTTGTCAAATACCACATCTCTAATTATGATTATTTCTATCTAGCATGGTTGCTAACATGGTTGTAGAGTCAATAAGCTTTGGTCTCATTGTTGAAGCCTAAAAACAAGCACTTTTAGATTTTGCTATCTAAGTCCTCGCGACTCTCTTTTGGTACACGAACATAGGCAATGTAGTCAAAATTTTTAAGATTTGAGACATCAGAATTCCTACCTAAGTATTTGGCTTCTTGTGTTTGTCTAGAATTTATTCTAATAGGGCTTCGATTGATCGAGTACATGACATATGAAACCACTTTTGACTAGAGATGAGTTGGTAGTTAGTAATCATGAGACATGCTTCTTGCCTTCTCCGTGATGGTCTTATTCCTTCTTTCGGAGATCCCGTTTTGCTATAATGTGTTGGCTTGGGTGAATTCTCAACGTATGCCTTGCTTTGCGTAGAACTTCGTAAATTCTTCCAACGTATAATTTCCTCCTTAGTCTAATTGGAGTACTTGGATCTTGTTACATGTTTTGTTTTCGATTCTTTCCTTAAAGGTGCCAAATTTTGATATTGTTTCACTTCTACACTTCATGAAGTACATCCAACTTTTATGTGAGAAATTGTCTATAAGTACCAATACATAGCAAGAACCTCCTAAAGAGACTTGTTGCATAAAATCCATGAAATCTAAGTGAATTTGTTGACCTAGTTTATTTGCTCAAGTAGTCGAGTTTCTAACTTTTTTGGAAATCATTCTCTATGTTGGTGTCCTACCAAGTAGTAGGGGCACATTCTCTTCTCCGAATCAATATTTAGCCATCCAATCACATTCTCTGTTTTTGAAAAAAGTTTATTTTAGCAAAACTCAAGTGTTTCAAACGGTGGTGCCATAGGGTTACTTGATTGTTACATTCGGTTGATAGTGCCATCATTCAATTTGTTTCCAAATGAATAGAGGCCATTTGTGGGATCTCTTTCCCTAGATGTGACTAGATGTCCTTGATTATTTATGATTCAATTTAACATTAATGACTAGAAAATAATATCTCATAGCTAGAGTCGACAATTGCTCTTATAAAAATCAAATTCTTCTTCATACTAGGTATGTATTTAACATCTTTTAGCTTTATTTCTCAAATCATAGTTAGTATAGTGGCTGAGTTGGACCGTTTCATTAGATGTGATTCTCCTCCTCCGGTTTTAATCTCATTGATTTTGCACCCTAGAGGAACTAGAAGGATGGTCTAGTTTTGGTGATCAACAACAATGTGGCCAAAGGTCCTGCTATCTAGATATTAGGGACCATTGGTCCAGTAGTAGTACGGGTTATAGCTATTTTGAACTACTTGTAAATCAAAGAACTCAACTCCGTTTGCATATTTTCAATTGTTGGATGAGTCTTGATTATGAAATGTATAGGGATTGTGTGGCATCCTACAATCCCTAGCTAAGTATCCCGGTTAGTGATAGTTAAAGCATACCAGAGGTGGTCTTGCTAGGCTATAAAATCTTCTACTTGGAAAATTGCGACCTCTAATGATTTGCAACCATTGCCCTCCTCCCTTGCATCCTAGTGTTTGCATGTTTGTCTGCCTTTGGAAGCTTGCCACTAGTGTTTCTTCATCGCCTAGTTGTTGGTTGCAAAGCTGTTGTTGGTACAACTCAGAGATTAGGCATGCGATGAGTCTTTCGAATGTCATCTCAAGATTTAAGTGTGTAAGAGGTTGAATAGTACTCTTGTATGAGAAAGGGAGCCTATTCATTACCATTTCATTGATATTGTAGTCAACAATTTTTTCTTCCATACTACTTAGTCAATTCTTGAGCTCCTATGCTTTCTTTGCATAGTCCTTGATCAAACCCCTTTTGTTCATTTGAAGTGACTAAAGTTGTCCCATGAGAGTCAACATTTACAATTGGTCACTTGAGTAAAACTGATTTTGAGTACCTTTCACACTATTGTAAAGTCTGAGTGTTTTGTGATAAGATCAATGAAATAGTCAAATATTGACTACAATAGTAATCAACATGCTAAGACCTTTTTCTTATTTAGTTGCACTTTTGTCAGCGCCTCTCCATCTTCAATCATAGGGAATGTGGTGTGAGCTTGTTTGTTCTCTGTAATTGCCCATTGTCCCTCACCTCTCAATACAAACCTCATCTTTAGAGCCCATACATAGTAGTTTGAGGTGCCTTTCAATTTGTCTCCCTCCCTAAATGCTATGTTCGAATTCTCAACCATTTCTCATGTCTCTTGTATTGAGGAGTAGAATTCTATTGAATTCCTATAATTTAGCCTCTCTCAAAAAGTTTTATACTAGGTCTCACTCTCGACTATGCTTTGATACCATGAAGAAGTATGATCAACTCTGAGTTGATTGAATTAAGCTTGATATTTTGTCATAATATTAAAATGAATATATATGTTACATAGAGGAGAGAGCAAAAGGCTTGAGCCTTGCTCATAGCTATAGTTATAGTAGGTTACTAATACCACAACCTTGAGTAACTTAATGTACTATACAATGCCGTTAGGCTTCAATTAGTAACTAACCCCGTTCTATTTATGTTTGCTAATGTTACTAGTAAGGATGAATGAGTTTTGTTCAAATGAATTGGTTGAGAAGGTAGGGGTTTGAGAGTGTCATTCAACAATAAAGCCCTTCAAGGCTTGAGCATGATACATAAGGCATTTGTCAATCATTATGTCAAATTTTGAAGTTTTGTTCAATTTTGAGCATCATAATGAAAATTTGAAAATGTTATAGCATATTTTTTCATTCTCTAGCATATGATGTTATCAGAAATTTATCAAAATTGTATAAATATAGCAATTCTTTTTGAACTACCATGCATTATGTTAGCCTTTTTTTATGAAGAAAAAAAACCACTCACTATACTAAATACCAAAATTATATATTGCAAACTATCTACTATAATACAATAACTATTAATATTGCAAAACTTTTGACCACTTGTTTAGCTTGGGGGTAAATAGAGATAAAAGTGTGAAATGAATTTTAGAAGGTTGATTCTCATGCCTCAAAAGCAAATTGGATTGAGTTCTTAGGGTGTTGTATAATTAGATATTCTTTGTAGCAATATATAGAGGAAAATGATGTGTAGGAAGAAAACTCTCACGTTTGTTAATAGATTCTATAGCTTGTAAACAAGAATTCTTTGGTTTAAAGTTGCAATGGACCACTAGGTGAATTGAGAGGACATTTAGAGACTTGTGGGCTTCCATTAGCTAGAACCCATTGTTGAAATTGAAGTATCCTAACCTACTTATCTTTGCAAACATAATGAAGTGCCAATATATGGGCACTACTACTTGTGAACATGTGTTTTCTATTCAAAATTTGATAAAGATTTAGAACCAAAATCACATAGCAACTTTGAATTTGGAAAGTATTATGCAAATCTCTATGGAAGGACTTGAGAAAGAATTTGATTCTAAACTTGTGGATGCCAATATACCATTCTATTGTGGAAGAATGGCACAAAGTTTTCGGTATTTGTTTACAAATCCAAAGATGTACCTTGCCACAAGGGCAATTGAAGATATTCCTAAATAAGGCAAAAATCTCAAATTCTAAATTCTATTGATGTTTTGTAACTTTTTCTAAACCACTCTCAACTCACTCTTGGTTGAGTTGGATGGATCCTTGGCCTTTCATTGGTAAAGGGCTATGCTAGGTTCAAATCCTCTCAAGTATGTACTAAAATTTGGAGTGTAGTTTCAAAAGCGGCATGTCTTTGAAAGAGGAGGATTGTAGCCTTTGCAAATCTAAATTTGAAGGAAAGTGGCTTATAAAAATTTGATACTACACTAAATAGTGAAATTAGGTTGCCCCACACTAATTTCTTGACATTTGGCACTATATAAATGTTTTTAGTTATTGGACAAGAATGCACTACTTTTGAATTAGCTATTGTTGTAATTGGGACCCATGAACCTCCTTGTTTATAAATGAAAATATTTTTAGAAATATTTGTTGAATTTGATGGTTGGTAAAGTAACTTTCTTCATGTAAGGCAATCTAACTGTTAAGGCAACCTAATTTCACTATTTTGTGTTGAGGAAATGAACCGGGAGATTTTGATAAGGAGAGGATGGAACTAGTGCCCTTGGAAAGAAACCCAGCTCCTTCTAAAACAGGGTTGACTTACCTCTGCGACCCAATTGAGCTCAGTTTTAGTCAAGTGAAATTTCGTTCATTCGATTCACGGAATGAATGAATGAATCCCTTTGAGGGTGGCCATTTCTGCAATGTCTGAAGCTAGCGGTTTTTAAAGCCAGGATTTGCAGCGAAGTCCTGGCTATGGCGACCACCCTGCTTCATGTACAACTTCTGCCTACCAAACCATGTAAGCCTCTTCAATTCACCTCCACAGAAAGCACAAAAAAATCCTCTTGTTGCATGTTACATTGATTTCGAACAACTCGCCGTTGACGATTGCTTGAACTGGGGTTGCGCTGAAGACAATGGTTTGTAAAAACGATGATTGATTTGTTGAGCACCTGAGATTTTCTGTTTGCAGGGGGAGTGTACGGAAGTTTTTGGGAGAGGCGACCCATGAGCCGGACCTGGCGTCCCAATTTTGAACAAATCGTATGCACAGTTGGGAAGCATCCTCCAGAGGTTCGAAGACTTCTTACCAATCATCTTCTTGTGAATTTTTTTAATGTAGGATCTTGAATTCTGCTGAACCCGTGACAGATCAAGGATTCATGGTATTAAATGTGTAGTTCGAGTATTGTTCAAATCATTAATGAAATTGCATACAAGAAAGTACGTCGCTAATTGATGTTCTCAAACCTGCTATAATAGATTGAAAACCAATCTTCTTGTGAATTTCTTTACGATTTTCTTTCTTGTCGTATCTTGAATTCTGTTAACCAGTATTAGACCAAGGATCCGTGGTATTATAATAAGTATTCGAGTGTTGCTCAAAGCAGTAATAAAAATTGGGTATAAGAAAGTCCCTATTTAACTCACTCAAACCTGCTAAAAAGATTTGAGACCTAATCTGGGCTTATTAACACTGGGGGTTAACAACCTGCTAATGAAAATTTTTTGTTCTTGTTTTGCAATCTGTGTTTGCAGCCACTCAAGGATTTTGCACATCTTGATGGAAAGCCAAGGAAAGTGCCGAAGGTGATTAAGAAGAAGAATAAGAAGACTGGGCTTCCTGTTTTAATTACAGTCAACAGGAGTGATAGTAAGTGGAGCGATGCATGGAACACAGAGCAAGCCACGACGTTGAAAGACCTGGAGCTTGAAGAAATTTCCACAGATTCTAGTTTCCAGGGACCGGGGAAAATTCCGAAAGACATTGTGCATGTGGAGCTGGCCGTGCAGAAGGTAAGTAAAGCCGTTTGCATTCAACTATGCTGATTTATCATGTTGGTGAAGGGCGCAAAATTAGTGTCACTGCAATATTTTCTTTTTGTAGACAGGAGTATAATTCATTGATATTTCAGCGTGCACTAATTTAAAAGAGTAGGGCTTTGGAATGTTAGTTCCTCACGCTCTCTTCTGCGGTAATCGGTGTGAAGCAAATCAATGTACTCTTTATGTTACTACTCTATAGAACCCCTACATGACCTAGGATTCTTGGTTTTTGAAAATGTCCAATTTGATTGATCATGTTGTGGAATATCAACAATTCGGATGGAGCTAATATTATGCCAGTGCTGAACATTTCATGTGTTGGTCCGAAAATAAAATTGGACAACAGACAGTCCCATATGAACTTTTCAAAACTGCTGAAATATATATGACTCCTGGTTTCAGCTTCTTGGTCCTTCGAGTTAACCCATAAAAGCCGTAGAGCCTTTTCTGGGTGTATGATCTTATTCGTATTTTCCTTGTGTCTGCTAGGCCTAGAAGTCAGATACATTGTAAGAAGAAATAAAAAAATGTAGATATTATGTGTTGAAAAAAGATAATCATTTGCTTACACATTTATATTACATTGGTACTCATCGTGTTAGTCACCTATCATGCATAAGTACAAAAATACAATACCCTGAATGTAGAGAAATCCTTTAGGGCCAAAAAAACATGTCTTAGGATTTATCTGTCACCCTGCAACAATACTTGCTATCCTTTGAAGTAGGTTTGAAGCTGAAGTGGTTAATATTGAGGGTTCTGGTGGTTGTGTTTCATGCATTTGGGTCCTTCTCAATAACCAGATGGAGAACAGTCTTCTGAGTATTCACGCACGGCAATTGGTGTGATTGGGGGGAGGACAGAGTGGGTGGGGATTTTTCGTTCAAGCACAAGTGCGCTCAACAGTGAGACGACAATGCAACCGTTGTTTTAAAAAATATTCCTCTCCGGTAAGTCCTCACACCAGGTGTATGCTCTTTGCACGTAATGAATGGGAACATTAACCATTTTAGATTAAATAATCTTACAACTCCTTAGTGATATGCTTGTTGAATTCTTTCTTGTCACATTTGTATCCAACTTCTTGGACCATACAGAGTGTGGTTGTGAGTATTGAGCTGGGCATGTCTGTTCCCAGGGTTCGGCAGGATGAGAGAATAGAGGATGTGATATTAGAAAAGGTGATATTAAGGAGATCTAAGTGTATGTATAATACTGAGTTTGGAGTTTAGACTTTACAGCTTCTGGTTCCTTGCTGTTGAAGTAAGAGCATTTTTACCCATGGGATTTAGAAATTCAGTTGCCTCGTGATTTTCTCTTAGGTTGATGGCCATTTTTTTTATGCAGTTGAATGGTTCATTTCAAGCATGGTTGACGCCGACACAAGACATGTTTATGCATCCGCAAGGGAAAAGTGAAGAGAATGGTGATCCAACTGTAAGTTGCGGATTCCAAACACAGAATTTAACACATTTGATACATGGAGGAGTTGCTCATGAGGATTGAATTTAGCTTTTTGTTCTTTCAGGTTGTGTATTTTCCACTCGGGGAGGAAGTTGCTGACCTGACGGGAATGGTGCGAGACACCATCAGACTTAGTTACACACCCAAGGTGACGAGACAATATAATTCAATTCCACATGGGCAGTTACTCTTCAATATTGAGAAGCACTCATGAACTTCTCTCCTTTATCCTATTAGCGAGGACCCAAAATTCGTGTGATCAAAACAACTTTGCTTGTGGAAACCAGTTCAATTCAATAATATTTCAGTTTGCACTAATTGAAAATAGTCAGACTTTGGTCAATTTGTGTCAGATGCACTAATAGGACAAATCACTGTTGTAGTAAAATTGGATTTATGATTCTTCAGATGTTTTTGAGCTATAGGTTCAGCAATGGTCCTAATATGATAAAGTGGTATGTCCCAATATGCAGGCAATTTGCTCTGAGGAATGTGACAAGCTTGGACCCCGGACATGGGAGGGTAAGCTTCACACTTTCTTTGTCTATTTGAATGATAAATTTCTTCTGAATTTTTATTGAGATTGACATGCTTTGCTGGGTTTGGTGGTTTGCAGTGGGCAGTGGGTCAGAGCGGCGAGTGGTAGACAGTAGATGGTTGCCCTTACTGAAGGCCAAGCAAAACCTCTGAAGCTCTCTATTAGTAGTGCTCTTGCATTTGTGTCATTTTTATTATTCTCTTTGTAGAAGATTTTTTCTTCTTTACCCGCTGATGGTGGTGTGTGGAATTTGCCTTCAGTACTGGATGAAATGCTTTGTCAACCCCTAAAGGGTCGAAGCACATTTTAGGCAGAAATTGTCAAAAAGTGATAAATACCGAGGAAAAAATGAATTTAGAAGAAGGTACTAAGACTGAACATCCCAAAGCTGGGCTTCATCTTGTCTCAACCTAACTTTAACCAAACAAATGTTTTGGCATATCTTTACAATACAAAGGTATGACCTAACAATTCATAGGTAATTCACCAAATAGTCTCAAGATGACACTATGAAGTAGAAACAATATCCTTTATAAAATGATGTAATCTCTCATATGGAGTCAAGTACCAGTAAACATAAGAAACTACAAATATCCATAATAAGCACATCAAAGTAACAAAGAGCTTAGGTGTTTGAAAATTTTCCTTCGCTCTAGAAATTCCAAAATGGAATTCAAGATTTGAAGGTGCAGCCTCACCTGTACCCATCCTAAAACACACAACAAGTCAATGTTATGTTAGTGAGGATGTAACACGTGTCTTCAGTTGCATCCAATTGCTATCTATGTCACAGATCACAAATTCATAGTGAAGGAAATCAAAGAGGTCACTAAATCACAAAAACAAAGCAAATCTAGCATAATATCAAAAAGAATGAAAGCCCAAAGAGACCTTTGCCATTCCCAAAGTGAGGCAAGAAGCTCAAGAGTTTGCATAGACACGTCTCCTCACAAATCACCACCACATGGAACCGTCACAACAAAGATGGTGAAGTCAAGCAAGAACCAACTACCATATAGTTACGAAATTAGAGGGAAGGCCTCATTAATTAGGTAGTTTGAACCACTACCGTGCCATAATAATGGATTTAGCCAATAATGGGCCACCCAAAGTGGGTAGGTGGGTGGTTCAGATAACCCTTGTAGGCAATTTCAAATTCAAATTATCCCATGTGACAAACTTGGAACAACCTATGTATTGGTTGAACTGGGATATTAAATTTGAAAATAATTTTTACATTTAAGATTTTTTAAGGAAGTTTTTATCCTTAAAATAATGTAAATTCAAAAGTGAGTACTTATGTTGTGTGCTTATAGGAATAAAATTATATATTTATTTATTTTTTTGGGAAATTTTTATTTTGGCAATAGAAGATCAAAAAAGGTATAAGAAATCTAAGGGCCTACTTCCATCAAAATAGAATAGGATAATAATCCTAATTTCTGTGATTCCTCGTTATGTACAAAACGATAGCCAAAGAAGAAGGAACTAAGACTAAACATCCCTAAACAAGGCCTCAACTTGTCACCACCAAACTTTAACCAAATAAGAATCCAAGCAAATATTTCAAAAAACTTATATAGGATATGCCTTGTTAACTCATAGGTTGTATATAGAATAAAAAAGAATAAAAAAGAGCTAGCATTTCACAAATTATACAAATAATAGTCTCAAGCTAGAACATGATTACGGAGATAAAAATAAACTAATGTATACTCCCAAAAGTTTGCCAAATACAAGTATCCATAAAAAATACAATAAAAAGACTAAAAGTCAAGTGCTTGCAAATTGTCTTCTTTCTTGAAAACCAGAGTTTGGAATCTAGGATTTGAAGGGACAACCTCACATATCCCCGTTGTCGTGATGTAAATATATAGACTGTATAAAATGTATATTTATTTTGTATTTTGAATAGATTCTATGATTTGGAGGACAAACTTACTGGTAACGATTCTAGAGGCTTCAATGTGACGTTTATTGCCTATGGAGTTGTTTAAAAGACGAAAGCCCTAAACAAGCTTCACCAGTTTGGGGAATTCTTTTAAGTTTTATAAAATTTGTAAGTGAGTTTGAAGTTCGATTCTAGAATGTCGAACTAGAGGATTTTTATAGAGTTGCAAGATCTAGAGTCTCAACTAGAGGCTGAGCTAGAGCTTTCTTTGTCACAATTGCCAATTTGACCATCTTAGCCGAAAGTTTCTTTACCATTGCAAATCCATTTGTAAGATGAAGCTGAACCTTTTTGTCCGTTGAAGAACCCTCGTGTAGAGCAACGTTGGCATGGAAATCTTCAAAGAGATGCTTGTGCTTTGGTGATTCTACTTCAAGTTGGATGTATTAAACCGGGCACCCAAGATGTGACATTTGAAGCAAGTTATAAGGGCTTGAACGTCGACCAATATTATTGTATGGTTAAGCCAATTGAGGGAAGCCCTGGCCATCAACGTTAGTTGGAAGGGCTAGTTAATCCTTTAACGAAGGTCGAACGTGCAGATTACGTCGCAAACACGGTCAAGTGCATCCTGAAGTTCGTGCAGATGGAGTAGCACTTTTCTTTGACTTCAGTTTTTACCTCCATTTGGTTTTGGTTAAAGGTTTTTAGCTAATTCAAGTTTTTATCTAATTCCATTTTTTTGTATTCCATTTGTGTGTTCAGAATTGAGAGTTAGGGAGATAGAAGTAGTTTACCTCTTAGTTTGACCTTTGGGGTGTTTTGGCCTTGAAAGATGAAGATTGAAGACTTGAAGATATGAAGACTCGTGTGTAGTGGTTTATGAGTTGTTATTCCTAGCCAATTTTGGAGGCTCGTTGTCTTTCTATTTTTATTCCTAGCCGATTTTAGAGGCTTGTTGTTTTCATTTCTACATTGTAAACATTGTTGCGGGTTTTGTGGGTATCCATCAATAACCCCATTTTGTATTTGTGGCAACGAAGTGGGATTGATCATCCACAAGGTCATTATTTTTGATGTTCCCATTGGTGAGGCATGATTGCTAGTCACCATGGGTTTGAAGTTTAGGAGCCAATCTTTCGTACAGCTCAGCTCGTGGACTGGCCATCCCATTTTATTCGTTCAAAGCCTGTGGTTTCTTATCACCTACTCTAACCTTAAAACCCATTTAGATCCATTTCATAATAGGCCAACGAAGTTCAACTTGAAGATTTGAAGACTAGAAAACTCGACTCGACTTCCTAGCAAACTATTCTCAATCACAGCTAGATACTTTGTGTATTCCCAAAGTGTTCTCCTCTCTACATGACATCGTTCTAATATACAAAACAATCCAATGTTATATTAGTGAGGATGTAACAGGTGTTTTAAGTTGTAGCCAATTGCTATCTATATTACAAATCTGTAAAACCAAAAGAAAGCACAAAGAATTACAAAATGGCAAGCAAGGAAATGTGTAAGTAAAGCAAATCCTCAACATAAAACGAGTAACCCAATGACCTTTCTCATTCCCGTAGAGTGTAATCGCTTGAAGTTCAAGAGACATACAAGAATGCACCACAGTTCCAAAATATAACTGTCACAGTGAGAGAGGAAGGAAATAGAGCAAAGAAGCAACTATATGCTTACTAATTTGAAATGGGGGGGGGAGTGGTCATAATGAGTGATTTACACTTAATTATCATACCCAAGGTGGTAGGTATTAGCTAGTTAAATGCTCACCCATAGTAGAGGGTAGGTGGGAGGTACATCCCACTTGGAAGGCTTATTAAGAACCCTAGTTCTATTGCATAAGCCACCACATATGGTGGATGTACTGAGAAAATAGTACCTATAGCATATCTAAGTAAAAGGTAGCCAATGTGTTTAGGTCTATTTGTTAAAAATTATTTCTTATGCTTATAGTAGGGATGGTATAAACAATATCATTATCCTACAAAATAAGGTTATAAAGGGTTATTTAAAAAAATTTATATGTGGGTGCAAAGTTTGGAAAAATTTGGGAAATAAATCAAGGGCAAAAGTAAATAAGATTGTATAAGGTCTCCTAATAAGTAGGGTGTGGATTTACCACAACAAAAGCTAGGGTTTATTATACATGATTTAGCAATAGTAAATAAGTTAGGAAAGTTTCCCAATGAATGAACATGAATTGTTCTATGGCTAAAGAAAAAGATTTGACTATACAAATTTGCACTAGACTACAAAGGGAATGTGTGGAAAAAAAAATTTAGAAACTTTGGTTGCACAAATTGAAAGATTATAATGTTTGAAGTTAGAAGAGTTTTTTTTTCCAACCTTATCTGATAGGGTCAATAGACTTTGACTCCTAGAGTGAGATTTTTTCACTATACATAGTATTTTTTTATAATTGCATCCTATGTCATGTTAGTTACATACTTGCCAAATTCCACAAGTAGAAGAGAAGTTTTGTAGATGTTACTTGAAATTGTTTGAGTGGACAAAAAAATTTAAGGGAATATAACTTTTGATCTTGGCATCTAATTGGAAAAAAAGCACATTCCCATCAATGGGGTACATGTTCACACCTTGTATCTTTGTGAATATCCAACTAAAATTGACTTTGTAGGTAACCACTTTGAGATTTCTTGTACATGTTGAACAATCACTTGGTCCTTTTGGAATTAATCTAAGTAATTGAGTCTTGCTAGGTAGCATCCTATGAGAGAGAAGGTACTTGGTATAGAAAAGTGTTTAGTTGTTCTATCATTGTTGGTGGAACCTTTTCAATTCTACTATACAATATATTTCATCAAAAATAAATTCATCATGTACATTTTATCATTTATTGTACATGAGAGTTTGATTCAATAAGAAAGTGCCAGATATAATTTCCATATGAAATTGAGAGGTCTATGTCTTCCTAAATCAATCAAAAGATGACTTATGGCACTTTAAAAAAAAAATTCTTAAATTATGCTAAATCTACCTGTCATGTAGGGTATTAAGATCATCTAAAAATAGTTATTGGACAATATCAAAGTTGAAAATGTATAAAAGTGGAAGGATACTCCATCCAAAATTACTCACATTGAGAGGTCTTTCCTCTGGTGGATTGTTCAAAATAAAAATAGTAGTTGAAAACCCCACCTTTCCATAATAAAAGCAATCAATCTTGTTTAAATTTTTATTTTTATTTGGAATGTGTTTACATTTAAGATGTGAGATTGTCTTCTCTTCTCTATGCTTTTGTTGGTATTTCATTTGTCACTAGACTTGCCATTCACAACAAAAGGAGAAGAGAAAAACAAGGTGTAAATGAAAGTGAGACTATGTTGGGAGTAGTTCTACTAGCTTAAGCCATGCGAACCTAAACAATAAGGTACATGAGCTAGGAGATGAATCCCTTGCAGGTAAAATGGTTGCCTTACCTATGTGAGATGGATGAAAGTATTTGAATTTCTCTTCATATAGTGGCAAAAGAACACAATAGCGATTGAAATTGTAATTTTCAACAAAATAGTGAGTTTGTTATGAATTTCTAAAGTGTGTTGCCTAAGTACTCCCAAAGAGTGATTAGAGTGATTAGATCCCATTTTAACAATATTTTCTACAAATGATCAATCAAATTCATTGTTTAAAACCATGAATCCCTAATTCCTAAGGACCACAATCTTTTCTTGGTCAATAAACACTGAAGCCTACCAATTCTATTGCAAAGCAAAAAAAATATAAAGTTCTTTTTTTTGCATATCTAACTATAGAATCTTGCACTAGACTAGTATGAGAATGTACGGAAGAAATTTCAAAGAGTTTGGCTACATAGAATGAAAAATTTTGTGCATAAATGAAGAAAATAAATTTTTTTGCACCTTGCTTGACTAGATTATTTGACTTTAGACATTCTTCACTTCAATTTTTTGCTCTAAGATGGAATTTTAATCCTTAAAGGATAGATTGGTGACTATAGAAATCAACCCTTTTGGAACCATGTGACATCATCTACATTAAAAAAATAAAAAATACTCATTGGAGGTCAAAGTATTGTAGAAGATCTCCCCTTTCCGCACAAATTTCCAAAGATGAATAGATGCAATTTTGTCCTAAATAGAGAGATTCTTTATCATTCATCAAACACAAAACGTCTACTTCAACATTTAAGGGTTAAGTACTTAAAAAAATTTATACTGAAAAAGTTCATAATTTTTATACTTAAAAATACTTCAATTTTTAACTGAATGTATTTTTTTTATCTTCAAAAATTTATGACAAAAATTGAGACCATAGAAGCCTGCCCAAAATCCATTTTGTGCAACCCCCCCATCAGGGCAATGGTCCTTCAGGGGTAATCCACCAGAGTGGGTCAGGAGATGCATACAATAACTCTCTTAACAAGTGGTGATTGGATTTTCTTAGCAAATCAAGTTTTTTCAAGATAACAGTCCAGTCTCCAAACTCCAATAAGACAATCAATCTAAACGCCAGCCAGCCAACCAAACTCAGCCTTGCAATCAGTGCCATTATCTCCCTTGTTTCCCAAAATAGGCAGCCAGTTAGAATTGAGCTTCTGACAGGGCCCCGGTACGAGATGGATCAAATATCCAAAAAAACACAAGACAATGCCTTCGACAAATGAAAGTTTCTAAGACTTCTCTAAACAAAATGAGTCTTCAAACCCTACAGTCACCTCGAAAATCCCGTAGTCACGCTTTCTCCTTGGTCAAGGTGCGAGAGAAGGTTCAAAATCTCAGAACATCCACAAATTTAGATTAAAAATGAGCAGATCGGTCATAGTTAATGTTACAAAAGGTTCGCAAAAATTACGAAATCAAGTCCTAATTTCCTTTAACTGGGCCAATTCGACCCACCCCTTCCAAATGCCCTAACCAGGTAGCCTCAATAAAATGAAGTACACATTGGTTCACAAATATACAAGCTAAAGCGCACACAGAGATTGCGCACTTGGAAGAAAGCACTAAAATGTTAAAAGCTCTGTTTATGTGACCTCGTCCTCACTTGTGAATCTTCACACAAGAAAATGGTGAACTTCGTTTCACCTGATACTAGAGATCCAATGACAGAAGTATATTTCTTCGATCCCCGGACTTCAAAGAGGTTGCACATCACTTGCAGCAAGTTTCGGATCCTTAGGCTTTGGTATCTTAAACTTAGGGGCTGCTTTGCGTGACTCGAACATGCGATGCTTCACACGGCTTTTCTGCTTATCTACAATTCCAGCCTTCCGGAAATACTCTGCTGCCACTTCCTTGTTACCCAAAGCCTTCTCAGTGAGAGCAATTTCCTACAACGGAGACGACAGAGCAACATAAGAAAACAAAGAACTCCCCATATCAAACACGTTGAATAAAAAACTGCCAGATTCTACCATGGTTCAAATCGAAGAAAACACAAAGAACAAACAATGCATGACACAGCTTGTCGGAGCTTATTCAACGCTGCAAGAACTACGTTCATGAGGGAGCATCTCACCATCAAGACTGCAGAATTCTCATACTCCAGTGACAATGCAACCACCAATAGCTTTTGTGCAGCCTCTAAATTTCCATTGACACGTTCCATGTGAGCATAGGCCTGTCAACAAGACAACAGACCAACTCAGGAAATGGAGCATCGAGAAACCGGAACCTAGACTATTTCTTGTCAGATGTTTGAGACAAGATGGTATTATCGTGACATCAGCTTCAGATTTATTGACAGGTACCTGAAGACAGGGAATGCTCCGAGGATTAGTTCCAAGTCCTCTTTCAAAAAGAATTCTGGCACCTGTCATATTTCCAGCCTGTTCCTCCAATAAAGCCCATGCCTGTACTCAAAACACATCGATATTCCAGAAAAGGTCAATTGATATGATTGTCAGTTGATGCGATCAAAATTTGGTAACACAACCTACCAAACAAGCGACAATAAAATTTGAATTATCTACATCTGCTTACAAAACAAGCACAATGTGTGATTCTCTTCGTTAAAAGGGATATTACCTGCCAAGAATGGACATTCTCAGGGTTCACTTCCACACACCGTTGGTACAGTTTGCGAGCACGTTCCTTTGCTGAGTCTGAACCAAGCAATGATTCTTGATGTGCCCAAGCCTGGAAAAGGAGATGAGTTAGTACATGACAATAAGCTATTACAGAAGCAGGTGCGCTGGTAATATACATTTTCAATTGTAAATATTCATTGCACAATATCAGGAAAATAATAAAGATCAAACCTGTAATGCGTGAAGGTTTCCAGGTTCTACGTCAAGTGCCTTCTGAAAAAGTTGCCTCATTTTTCCACGCTTTCCTTGGCTGGCCTCAAATAATGCCCAAGCCTGTTAATCAGAGAACAAATAGCTTCCGTTACACATGGCACCCATATCATCAAGACGACAAAAACAACACTCTCTAGTTAAAAAGCTTTACAATACGAATCATTCACCACCAAAATCAATAAACAGGTAAACAACATGCACAATGGTCGATGGAGACGAGTATGACTTAACAGCACAGGATTGATTTGCTTAGCTGAGTGGCTAGATTACTGAAACTAGTGAGATCTTCGAGACAAAATTTTGAAAGCACCTTCAAGTAGCATATATTTCCAACCAGAAAATCAAGTAACTCATAATTCTTCGCTGCGAATAAAAGACCACCTTAACAAGACTGTACCAAAACACTACTCTGTCTCAATTTCTTGCTCACCTGCCAGCACTTCACATCTTCTGGAGCTGATTCCACAGCCAGTCTGAAGTGATAACGAGCAGCAGAATAGTTATGAGCTCGTGACTCTATAAGAGCTCGAGTTTGGTGAACTACTGCATTTCCAGGCTGTATCTTTGCAGCTCTTTCTAACAGCTCCCGGGCTTTGCTCCAATTTCCTAGCTTTTGCTCAAGCATAGCCCAGCCATGTAATCCATAAACGCCTGCTCCTTTCAGTTCTTTAACTCCGTTCTTCTCCCCCTTCAAGTGATTAAGAAGAATAAGAATGATTAAAACCCTAGTAGAATTGCCTGTCCAAATTACTAATTGAAGATCCTAATTGAAGCCCAAATTACTAATTCAGTCTTACTATAAAACAAAAAAAGACTACTTTAAAAGAGAAAAAGTCGATAAAACATTCTCAACAAGTAACTCCTGCCTATAATGCCCTAATAAAAAAGAAATGATGGATTTGCTTCATTCCTAAAGCGATAATCCGAATTAAACCAATAAACGATTGCAATATGAGATTGTAATCCAGTAAACCATAACCATTACCATGGTTTGCAAACACACAAATTGAAAAAGTGACAATGACAAAAGAAAAACACAGACAGTAACCTATACCTTGTGAGCTATTCGTACGGACTCCAGATATAAATATCTAGCTCTGGTGGCATTACGAGCCTGAGCTTCTAAAGACGCCCACCCTTGAAGCGCTTTAACATAGTTAAGACAGTAATCTCCTTCTCTAAATGCTCCAACTGCCCTCTCATAATACGCTCCAGCTGCAACAGAATCTCCTGCCATGCATAACGATGAACATCTCAAAATTTCGGTCCTACCAGAACAAACTGCATCTGAAAGCATCCTGATGCCCCGTATCTAATATCTCTGACGCAAACCGTTTCTCTCGACAAGTACATGACTAAACAATATAAGCAAAGGAGCATACAGTTTCACGACTAAGAGATTAAAAACCTACCCCTTTTTCGTTCCAGTTGAGCCAAATGGACCATGACATCTGCATTGCCGGGATGTTTCTTTGCTAGCTGCCAAAACAAACACAGATATGACGATCAGAACAAAACCGGGCTTGTTCACGCCCCAGAGAAAATCTTACTACCTACCGACCGGAACAAAACATACCTGTTTAACAGTCCTTCACGTGCGGAATCAGAACCATTAACAAGCACAGAGCAAAACATTTGAAAAATAGTAATCCAAAATCATGCTTTGCTCACCAAAACACTCATATAGTCATCTGCACATTGACAAAGATCAACTTAGGTCATACATGAATGCAGTTATCACAAATGGACTAACCTTCTCCAAGGTTCCATGTGCGGCTTTAATATCACCTGCTGCCAGCTGCTTCCTTGCTTTGCGTAACACTATGTCAAGATCCGACTCAACGTCCACTTCTTCAGAATACAACAGCATTGTGTCCTCTTTTTCAAATTGCTCAGTAGCTGACGATTGCCACGAATTTCTTTGAGCACCAGCGACATCCAGAACAGCATTTCCGTCAACAAACCTCTTCTCCTCTGATGTTGGAATGGGCTTGGAGGGTTTCGCTAACCTGGCGGGGCTTTGCACACTACTTCTACCGCTGCTACCACTAGTTGAACCATTCACTGAGTCATTAACCCGGTCCATCCACATCTGTTGTTCTAACTCTTTCAACGGATAATCAGCTTCCTGCACACTAGGAGAGGAGCTTCCAGATCCATTGACTCTCTCTTTCGCTTCAGCACGATTTCTTTCTCCTGCAGCAGTTTCATCATCTACATGCAAAAGAGTCTCCAAAACGTTCGCGGATGCGCTATCTTGACTCACAATACCATTTCCATTTCGTTGAGTTGCTGCAGCTGACAATAGTTTCTGATCCATCTGCGTTGTAAATTGCCTATCCACCCCCGCAAGATTTTCGAATATTTTAACCTGCAGTCATAATAGGCTCGTCAGGTTAAAGACAAACTGTGAACCAGCTGTGGTAGGCAGAAGCAACCTATGTGACAACAGAAATCGCCATTTCATGTGGAAAAATCAAACACCTACACGCACACACGAAGACAGTAAAAAAAGATGAACACAATCATCAAAAGCTTCCACACCACGATATCCAAGTCGTTTACTTTCAATAAAATGGAAGAATATTAGAAAACTAAGGAATGTGATATTACCTGCTGCCGGAAGTCTTTGAACTCCTCTTTGCTAACAGAGCCATCAAAATTGGAATCAACAAGTTTCATCAACTCGTGTGCATCGTCTCCGTCGCCTCCGAGCTCACCAATAACATCTTTAAACTCGTCCATACTGATTACCCCATCATTGTTCTTGTCGAACAAGGTGAACATATGGTCATTAACTTCGTTCTGTCCGTCTCTCTCATGAATAGCTTCAACCGAATTGTTTTCCATGTCTGCAAAGCGTGATGTAGCAACATCAGCTGCCGCTTGCATTATGGCCTTGAGGTAACCTGCCTGTATCGGCACAGAGCAGCAACATGGATCAAAAAGTTAAAATACAGAACCATGAGCAGGGAAACGCACCTAGAAAGGTGACTCTTGATTCACACCAACGTCATTTTGATTTTTTTCCCACTTACCATTTGTATCTTTGCACTTCCAGCCAGAAATTCCCTTTAAGAATGAAATTAAGCTAATTATATTCAACAAATTAATATACCCATTGCACCCAATGACATCTCAGATACGTGCCAAAAGTCACCTGTTCTGGATCAGTAAGTCCGCCTTTGTACATAGAATGAGAAGCGAGACCACCCTCTGCCATCGCATCCATTTCTGCTGTGCGGATCTGAATTTCCATAAGCGGTGCCCAGTTCCCGCGCTTGTTCAAAGTCACAGCTAAATGCAGACTCGCATAACCATTCTTCTTCGGTTTTGCGATATAATCCTTCAGTCTACCGGGTGCCTCCTCCCACAAAGTGGTGACTATTTCCATAGCCCTATAGCACGCCCTTGCACCATTATCCTTCGATGAATTGGATTCCTCCCTCGGAACCAGAATGACCCTAAGGCCCAAAACATCAAATACCTCTTCTGGTGATCTACCATCTCTAAGAAGCTTCTTCATAGTGCTATATTTACTTTTGCATCTGCCTGAAATCTTGACTGTTTCTATAAGGGATTTCATTTCTGTGTCCTCTTCCAAGGCCTTCTGCAAATCTTCTTGGCAGCGTTTTACGACATCGTCCCCATCAGAAAAATAATGTTTGAGCCAACTTCCAATGTAGGTATACGAATCTGGAAAAAGCACCCCGAAACCAAGGTCTTCCAGTTCATGACTGATTTTACCAGTTCCCATGGCATGGGCAAGAGGCGCATAGATTTGCATAGTCTCCAGCGCCAGTATCTGTTGCCGATACTTCGGAAGAACTTGGACAAAACGCATAGTATCTAACCGGGCCGCCACCTCCACTACAACAGCCCGTACATCGTGAAACGCTAGACAATATTGCCGCACAGCATTCACAGAAGCCTCATCAAGTGTCTCCAAGAGAGAAGGCATATGTTTGACCCGCGAACAGTCTTTCAAAAGGACGCCTACTTCACTACCCAGAACATTCTCCACTTCGGCAATGTTTAGATATCGTGCTTCAACAACCTGACGAAGAAGTCCAGCTGCAATAACCTCCGCGTCCATCTACACGCACAAGAGGCAATACTCAACGTCAGTGATTTTCCATGAAAGACTTCTATACCCACTTAGCAACACGCAAGAACGTAATTGCACAAAATGGCTTTAACTCGCTCAAAATTAAACAGCTACACGTAATAAAAAGAGAACAGTTTTGAAAATTATTTATCTTAAATAACATCCACATTCTTGTACTATCAGAACTGAGACTCAATCCTTTGAGAAGGTCGGCTCACCCGAAGATCGGCAAGGATGAAAGCGACGGACAGTGCACGGGAGAGAGGTTTGCGGCCATCGTCAGTAGGCGATGCGTGCCGAAGAGTACTAACAGTCAACTTCAAAGCAGCCAACAGAAGAGTAGAACCACTAGTGGTAGAAAAATCGGGGGGTAATCTTCCTGCTAATCCATCCCAGGCGCCAACCAGCTCAGCCACCCGCTGACCACCAGGAGTGCCCAGGAGAAGCTTCGAAGACTCAAACTCTACTTCAACTTCCTGCTCACCGGGCCATTGTTCCTCCGCACCACGCTCCACAGGACGAGCTGACGGTCCATCGCCAGAACTCTGTCTCATTTCTAAAAATCAAGGCAACGCGCCACTAGTCAAACGATCATGAGCGTGGAAATAGATCACAGAACAAGAAATACATTACCGCCAATACAACGACATTATGCAAAACAAATACAAGAAAATTGATAGATCAGGCCTGACGTATGAGAATCCAAGGTAGGCGGGTTTCACAAGGAGGTGAATCTACTGGAATTCTATTAGCCGTAAAGGTTATCACCACCAACAAATCTACAACTAGTAATATGACACGCATGAACCGGACAGGAAATGGTTACCGCCACTGAACTGATGCGAGGCAGCAATAACCACTCTCGAGGTCACACAGATCTAATAGAATCAAAGAGATACGTATGCTCTCCTGCTTGGGATGCTGTTGTGGCTCATTTCAGACATGATTAAAGGATTCTGGACCGAATTAAACACACTAAAATCATGCCCTACTCAAAGATAGAGGGTGGAGCTAATGAATTTGTTCAATTGGTGAATACAACAGAGTCAGAATTCGCATCGACTGACAAGTGGACAGAATATGAATGCTCTGCGGTGTTGGCGAAAGCAAGACTGGCTACCTCTTTCGGAGGCCAAGAATGTCTCAATTTCCAGTGGCGTAGCGGCTTGTGCAAGACTCGGCGCATCACCCTCTTGCCGAGTCTGTAATTCTTCAGCAGAGTAGAGGGAGCTGCTATCAATATCCGGAACATCATCAATATCTGCTCCATTAAAATCGTACTCAAAATACAGCCGCCCCTCTTCATCCCTCTGCACCCTATTCCGATTTTGCTGGCTGCTTAGCCGCAACCTAAGTTTACCTTCCTTCTTCCCCTTTGCGATTCCCAACTGCTCTTCTAAATCAACAAACCCATTGTTTGTTATCACCTGCACTCTCCTCCTCCTCTCGCTCCCATATCCATGCCTCCGACTTCGATCTTTACTCCGAGAATTGCCATCTAGCTCATTACCATCATAAGTTTCGTGCTCTACAGTATCCTGCACCCGCGCCTGTACACACACTGTCTGTTTCTGGTCCGACCTGCCACAACCTCTATGTCCTTTCAGTAAATCACCGCTTCCCCTGCTACTCCTGCCATGTCTAAAGCTACTCCTTTTCTGAGAATTGTCTAAAGACGAAGAGTGAATCAAGCTGCCCTTGTTGCTGGCATACCCCAGGCTACATATACAATCAGACGACAATGAAGCTACCACCTGTGCGCCTTTCTCTGGTCTCAACTGCATCAGAATGCACGATCATTTAATATGAAGCCATGCCAACCATAGACACAGTAGCCTGACTACGCAGACTACCTCTCTGACCTCCATATGGCGCTCAAAGATGCCACAGTGGAAGAAATTCAGTGGCAACGCCATCAATGCATTCAAAGAAATTGGATCGATTCTTAAACCTCTAGTATTTCATAATTCGCACCAAAAATTTTAAAGAATCAAAACTCGAGGCAGAAATTTCAATTATGCACATCTCATATAAATGGAATGAGATCGTTCTTACCGCCTACAATTAAAATTGCGCTGACAGCAACACGACCTAATTTGAACAACATCGCTTCAATTCAAAAACAGAGGCGAGAGTAATGCAAAGAATTCATACCTGACACGACAATGAGCTGGTGACCACGGGCGCTTTCGGAAGAAGCTGCAGCAAACCCGTACTGCATGCGCATACAGCCATCCTCTGCGTTCAGTCCTTCACCCCTGTCCTCAAACCCTACCCCAACACGAAACCTAAACTTTCTGTTGTACAGTATTGTGCCGGCACAGAGAAATTCGCCTCAATCTTCACAATTTGACACGCCCAGTGGACTCCAGGAGAACTCGACAAATTCAGACTGCACTGTGCACAAACGATCAAATCGGCTTCAGCTCCACGCACACGACTACTCCAGCAGGCTCACAACAGCAACTCGTGGTCGCCACGCCATAGTCGGTCCGTTTAGCCTCCGCCACAACAAAAACCTCGGAAAAACAGCAAATCCTACGAAAAAAGAACTCCGACTAAACGTCCAAATCAATGCCTCCAATTCATCGAATCAGAAGAACGAATCCGATAAGGGAGTTCCGACGTGCGGAGATGATCGTCAGCCCGCTTGTCAGGGGGATTGCCGCAGCTACGGAAGCTTATCTGTTGGAAATCTAGACGAGTGCGCCAGTGACGTATCGCGCGTCGTTTGCCGCGCGGTCGTGGCCGCCAGTCCTCCAAGAGTCCAGCACGCGTGATTCACCGCGCGGTTGCGGTTATGTGCAGAGGGCCACAAAGAGTGAGAGCTCCGAGACTTGCCACGTGAGCTTGCGTACGTGGAGCCACGCTGGCCTGATGTCATGTCCACGTCGACTAGAAAAAAACCCTTCCTCATTGGGCCGCAACGCAACGTATCTTTAATGGTGTCGTAACAGTGGGACTTGGATTCTGTTACTTTTCGATAGAGTCGTTCATCCGTGTCGACACTTGGCGACATTCAGTTCTTCCTCCAGGGCTTCCCAGTCCACACCTCAAAATAAGGTAAGGTCGACCTTCAATTCAGTACTTTGAGGTGTCTTTTGAGGTGTTACTAATCTAGTGAAATAGCTTTAACTTTACAAATGCGATGAATCTTCTTGTAGACAATTCGTAACTTACTGTAAGATTCCTTTAAGTCTTGACTTCGAAACTTCACTGGATTTACAAAAGCTCTCCAAAAGCAATATAAAAAAAAAATTAATTTGTGGTTGTCACTACTAACAGTAGTCTATTGACAAGGGAAACCATTCTCAAACTTTGACTCTGCCAGCTTATTAAAGGAGTTTTAGATAGTTCTACCATGCAATCTTTCGTATCAAAGATTTGTCTGCAAAATCATCAGAATCAACAATGGGTAGTAGGAGAACGTGGCGAGCTAGGACGGAGTGGTGACATGGGTTCTGACTCAACCTGCCTTTGCAAGGTGGAACATGAATCAGAATGGAATCTTGTGTGGAGATTCTAAAGTAAAGAGATCCAAAAGCGGTGGAGGGACTGGGATGTTGTTTTGTACTCCTGTACTGTACAAGAGTTTGCAACAAAGGCGGCAGGGACTCCCGGTCGAATGCTCATTTGCCAAGAGAAACAAGGACTCGTGTGTGTACCCCAAAAGTGATGAAGCTCCGAAGATAGTTGTCAGCCAGTTGGAAGTAATCTAGACACAATTCGAACATGGAGATGGTGAGAACGCATGATCTGGAAACAGGATGACGATAGATGAAGGTTCCAAGTTGCATATTTAATTTCATTTCAATTAAACACAAGAAGCGCCGCATCAATGGAGGATACTTCGTCGCCATCGAAGTCAAGCACAGTTGGCAATACTACTAAGTCAGGGCAACATAGAAGAATCCTGATTTACTAAAAGGAGCTCCTAACACCTTGAGTGCCTCTACTAATTCAAGGATGAATCAAAATATCCAAGATGTTCCAATCCTCTTTCTAGACCTGCATCTTCGAAGCGGTGGAGTCAAACATACTGACGAAGGAATCCCTGACTTCAATCGCTTTAGTAGCTCCCTGTCAATCGCTCCTGGGGCACTGATTTTTTCCAGCTCTCGTATACTTTCAATACCATTCCAAATAACACCTACCTGCAAGCAACAAAACGGATCAGAAACAACACAGTCGGCTTAAGAACCGAAAACCAGGGGACATTCAAAACTTCGTTCACATATCGATTTGAAGCTTCACCAAAACAGTCAATATCGCAGTCCCTGTTCCCATCGATATTGCATCCAAATAAAATCCTACTATCTCTAATACTCTGAAGAATGAGTAAGGAGACGCTGGAATAAAGAATTTGCCCATTCCCTAATGAGTGAACCCAAGGATGGACTCCAGGAAAATAGGGTTTGGCAACAACTTCACGTAAACTGACGTTCAAACTTCTTTACACTTCGATAATTCAAAGCAGACGTACAGCTCATGAATCCGCATAGCTGAAACGCAAAGCTCACAAATAAAAGACAACCAAACGAATGGACGATTCAGGGATTCCGCATCGCGCTTCACTCAAGCTGTTCAATCTTCATTAAGGTTTGATAACTCAAGGAAAAATATCGATCTCTAGAGAGCAGACGAAGAGCTTACGAATTTCCAAAGTTAACACCCAAACTGCGGACCACAATAGATAAAACGATCACTCCTTGCACTGTTTCAATCCCAAATTGCCACGACTTCACAAAAAAGTTGAAAATGAAAAGGGAGCAGAGATTCGGACACCAAGCAGAATTCCATGAGAATAGGGTTTAGCATCACACTTCACGCAAGTGCTGCAATTGAAGCCACTTTAGGGTGTAATACTTCATGGAAAAAAGTCGATCTCTATAAACCAGATCCTAAATTTCCAAAGATCACACACAAAGGGCGTGCCAAAGAGAAAAGGAGGCAAGAACACTAGTACATGCTTGCAATGTTGCAATCCCAAACTGTAACTACGGCAGGGAAGGAAAATTTGCAACGGGAGCACAGATTCAGACACCAAGCAGTTTTCAAGGAAAGGAGAGGTTTGGAATCACACTTCACACTGAAAGTACTGCAATTCAATCTACTTTAGGGTGGAACACTTCATGAAAAAACTTCGATCTCTATAGAACAGCTCCAAAAATTTCAAAGATGACACCAAAACTGAGCACCAGAGCGGAAAGAAAAGTAGACAATCACACGTTTGCATTGTTTTCAGTCTCACATTGCTTCCATTCCAATCCAATCTACTTCAGATTGGAATACTTCATGACAAAACCTCGATCTTTTTAAAATAGCTCTCAAATGACACCCAAATAGCGTACCAAACAGAATAAGACAAGCAGAAGCTAACATGCTTCCATGTTTGCCTTGGTTCAATCTCAAATAGCCTCCATTACCTGAAACATTAGGGTTTGCAAAAGCGCAGCAATTCAATACCCGCAGCATCCGAAAGACGAGGAAGCACCCGAACTCCACCTCACTGATCCCCAACCACGGCACCACTCCCCCTTTCAACCTCCCCCTCACAAGCTGAAAAATTCGCCAACTGAAAAATTGCTTGCCCTCCAATCCACGTCTGGATCCCAAACCAGTGAAGCCACCCGCACTCCACGCGCGCCATGGAAAGCAATGAGCCCATGAAAACATTACAAAATATCGGCTGTCAATGAAAACAACATCTTGCAACTGCAGTTAACTGGGCCTTTGCTCCTCATCCCCCCAAGTATAAATCTCAGGGTCTCCCCCTCCATTTTCCCACTTCGCTATTCATGAGCAAAGCTTTTGATTCTCATCACTAATTACCTCCCATAATTAGCTCCATTCTTCAGTTCCTAGATTGTCTTTCATGCATCTCACTTCATTACGATGGCATCCAACCAAGAAATCCTTGCGCAAGAGTCGTACCGTTCCTATCATTGCGGACTTGAATCTGCAGACAACTCGTTCAAGTACTTTGACAACAAGAAGGTGGACCAACCGCGGTACCAATGTCACTCTTGCCTCAAATTCTTCACGTTGGGGTCGCACGGTCGCCCCCAGGGCATGACCTACGTACGCCAAGAAGTGTAAAGAGTTGAAGAACCTGTCACGCTAGTGTCGCCATTGTGGTGTTGCCGACATTACACTCTTCATGTACTATAACATTAACAACTTCTTGCAACCGCGCTTCAAATGCCTAGGTTGTGGAAAACAATTCCAAATTAATGCGATTGTTGGGAACTGGCGAGGAAAGGCGCCCGGTGCACACCTCATCCCAGCAGACAAGAGCCTCCCACCGCCAGAAACAGGGCATGCTTGAGCCATTTCCAAATGCTTCCAGTAGCTCTGAGGATGGAAGCTCCCAATTATCTGATCGATCATGCATGCCAGTGCCCTCTGATCCACTAGAGCTCCGTGAATTCGGCGCTAGGTTGTTCCCAGAGATGAGTGATGAGGATGCGCAATATTCAAATTTCCTTGAGGTCGAATTGAAGAGGAGAATACTGAGGCTCATCCGCTCTCTTTGCATCAGAAATGGGGATGACGATGGAAACTTGCCTCTGCCTTCGAGTGATGCATGAGGCCATTGAGTACATGCATTTCCTTGAGGCCGAATCCTTCACAGATGAGAATAATCAAAGTATTCTTCGTCCACTGTTGGCACGACCATCATGTTTGATAATCCATTTCATGTCATGCTTGAACCCCAGTTGTTCCAACAAGCCTTGACTGAGGATGAACACTATTCCGGTTCTCATTGGAATGAGGATGATGAGGCCGAGGTTTATGTAGAAAGGGTTGTTTGGGCTTATAGCTAGCTAGAATTACAAGATCAATAATATTAGTTAATTCTAGCTAGTGTGTATAATTGCTTCCAAATATATATAAAGATTGAGAACATTTAATGGATAGGAATATTCTTATTGAATTATAATACTATTGCTCTTTTATGAGCAATCTATGTTTCTAGTATTTTCTATGCAAATAAAAAACTCATGTTTAGTTACAACCTGTTTCTAGTATATTGTGTGCAAATAAAAAACTCATATTCAGATACAACTTGTCATTAGGGGCTTCTTGAATGAGTCATTGGCATGTGTTTTTGTTGCTAAAGTGTTGCTAAACTTGAGGAATGCATGACTTGCTTGAATTGTCTGGGCAGTCGGATGTATGTTGTGCTCGGTGCTTCCTAATTTCATCTCAAAGAAAATCACTTCAGTAGCTCCCTACAAGTCGCTCCTTGATTGACACTTGCGAATAACCAAAAGTAGCACAAGAGTCCAAGGTGTGTATTGATTGAATCCAAGTAATAACTCATTTTTGGCAAGTGAAGAGTAAGATGAGAACACTCATAGAACAAAATTAAGAATGTTGTGCAAATCATACCATGGCATAGAAATATCTACACTAGAAAGCCAGAAGGATCTCTAGCATATGGAATTAAAAAATATATATGATACTAATCATGTATGGCCCACTGAACGGAATTTGTACATATACCCCAACTTAGCGGCATTTGGAGGTACAAACTGATTTGGTTGAACAATGTTACTCTACTTTGATTTACTCCACTTTAATGAAATCAATACTACTAGTCAAACCATCAGTCCATATATTACTACACAAATTAATCTACATGAGAAGCCATGATGTAGCTGTATAATCAACTTTTCAAATAATGGGAAAATAATCAGGATAATACCTAGGAGAATGAGGCTTCCAAGAAGAGCTTATTTCCTGCACAAGACTGAATAGTTGCAAGCAGCATGCCCGGTAATGATGTATCTACAAAACTCGGATCAATCAATAAAGGTCTAGTTCACAACGCCATACTTGACAATTGGCCTTGGGGATGATAAACATTGCTGCCCACTGGTCGGAAAGAAGAACCGAGCTGAAGAAGTAGTTGGCCCTTCAATTAAACTAAACCTTCTTAAATCAAAGCCTCTTCTACATCATCCTTGATGATGACAAAGAGAAGATATAGGGAAGCTGTAAAACTTGGTATAGTTGATCAACATTGCTCTCGGCCAAGACTTCTCTTCGTTTACCATCGTCGTCAACTTCCTCAGGATTTGGCATCTGGAAATCGTCTCAAACTGGACTCCGGAAGCACCAAGAGGACTACATCAATCATATGACATATCAAACACGTGGGGTCTGGTAAAACAGGCTTCGGCTGATACTGCAATCGAGGAAGTTCGCCATAAACATAACCCTGATATCGCCATTTGCTTAATTACGCTTCAGCCACTTGTAATAGCCAGCTATTAGAGAGAGTCCGGTACACCAACCCAGCGATCATGAACCCCACAAACCAGGCATTACTGTAAATGGCAGTGAAGACCGGTGGGCAGTCCTTGAGCACTCCAGTCGAGACCAGGAACCCAGGTATGTTAGGGACGATGCCAGCAGCTAGAGCTACCAAAGCAGCAATGTTGAAACCGTTCGTATACCAATACAAACCCTGTTCGCTGCGAGAGAAGAGAGCGTCAGTGTCCAGAGACCGAGCTCGCAAGCCGAAGTAATCCGCCAGCATGATCCCTCCTACAGGCCCCAACAACGCAGAGTATCCGATGAGCCAGGTGAAAATAAAGCCCTGGCTCGACTGAACCAGTCGCCATGGCTGCAGCAGGATCCCAATCACAGCTGTCAGGAGGCCCCCTCTTCTGAAGGTGAACATTTTCGGGCTCAAGTTCACCAGAGCATTGGCTGGGGCTACCACATTCGCAGCAATGTTTGTGGTGAGAGTTGCTAAAATAACGCCAACGAGAGACAAGAGAATAGGAAAGAAGCCATCGATGCGAGCCAGCAGCTGTATCGGGTCCGAAATCGCCTGCCCGAAGATCACAACGGTCGCCGAAGTCACTGCCAGGCCAACAAAAGTGAAGGCTGCCATGAATAGTGGCAACCCTATCGCTTGGCCAGTCAACTGGTCCACCTGGCTCTTGGAGTATCGAGTAAAATCTGCCATCACATGGTGCTCACTATTATTTCCATGAATCAAAAGACGCATGCAGACACAGTTGCTGATCAAGCCGTCATGTTAACCCCTCAAGGACAGAAGATTCATGATTTTAGAATGAACAATTCGATTGATCATAATGGGAAACTAATAGAATTCAGATGGGACTAAATTCCTTTTATTCCCGGAATCAGGGAAGAATCTTGCACATATCGGGCGATAAATAAAATTGGGCGAAAAAGAGTCCGCATAAGACCTGCTAGGAATTCAGGAATAATCAGGCTCACCTGGGATGTTCAGACTAAGCGTGGCCCAAAAGCCAACATTCGCGGTCAATGCTGGAAAGAAAGTTTGCCAGAACTGTCCTGCTTTAGCACCCCCAGGTATGAATTGTGAAGGTAGTGACAACATAGGTCCGAAGCCCCCTGCTTGAACGTAAGCCCATGCTAGTAATGCAGCAGACAAAACTATGAGAATTGGGGCACTGATTTTTTCCAGCTCTCGTATGCTTTCAATACCATTCCAAATAACACCTACCTGCAACCAACGAAACGGATGAGAAACAACACAGTCAGCTTAATAACCGAAAACCAGGGGACATTCGAATCTTCATTCACATATCAATTTGAAGCTTCACCAAAACAGTCAATACCGCAGTCCCTGTTCCTATCGATACTGCATCGAAATAAAATCCTACTATCTCTCATACTCTGAAGAATGAGTAAGGAGACACTGGAATAAAGAATTTGTCCATTCCCTAATGAGTGAACCCAAGTATGGACTCTAGGAAAATAGGGTTTCGCATCAAATTCACGTAAACTGACGTTGTTCAAACATCTTTAGGCTTCGATGATTCAAAGCAGACGTAGAGCTCATGAATCCGCATAGCTTCAATACAAAGCTCACAGATAAAAGACAACCAAACGAATGGACGATGCAAGGGTTCTGCATCACACTTCACTCAAGCTGTTCAATATTCATTAGGGTTCGATAACTCATGCAAAAATATCGATCTCCAGAGAGCAGGCGAAGAGCTTACGAATTTCCAAAAATGAAACCCAAACTGCGGACCACAAAAGATAAAACGATCACTCCTCGCACTGTTTCAATCCCAAATTGCCACGATCTCACAACAAAGTTCGAAATGAAGGGGAGCAAGGATTCGGACACCAAGAAGAATTCAACAAGAATAGGGTTTAGCATCATACTTCACTCAAGTGCAGCAATCCAATCTACTTTAGGGTGTCATACTTCATGAAAAAACTTCGATCTCTATAAACCAGATCCCAAATTTCCAAAGATGGCACACAAAGAGCGTGCCAAAGAGAAAAGAAGACAAGAAGACTATTACATGCTGGCAATGTTGCAATCCCAAACTGTCGCCACGGCAGGGGAGAAAAATTTAGAATGGGAGAAGAGACTCGGACACCAAGCAATGTTCAAGGAAAGTAGGGATTTCCATCACACTTCACGCAAGTGAAGCAATTCAATCTACCTTAGGGTGGAATACCTCCATTGGAAAACCTTCGATCTCCTTAAAACAGCTCCCAAATGACACCCAAACACCATACCAAACAGAAAAAGACAAGTGCACAATTCCATGTTTCCATTGCTGTAGTCCCAGATTGTCACCATGGCAGGGGACAAAACTGTACAATGGGAGCACAGATTCAGACGACACCTAGCAGTTTTCAAGGAAAGGAGGGGTTCTGAATCACACTTTCACTCAAGTGCTGCAATTCAATCGACTTTAAGGGGGAACACTTCATGAGAAAACTTCCATCTGTACAGAACAGCTCCAAAAAAATTCCAAAGACGACACCCAAACTGAGCACCAAAGAGAGAAAAAAAAGTGGACAATTACAGGTTTGCATTGTTTTCAGTCTCACATTGCCTCCATTCCAATCCAATCTACTTGAGAGCGTAATACTTCATGACAAAACCTCGATCTCGATCTACAGAACAGCTCGCAAATGAAAACCAAACTGCGTGCCGACGAGAAAGACAAGCAGACGCTAACATGCTCCATGTTTGCCTTAGTTCAAGCTCAAATAGCCTCCATTACACGACAAATTAGGGTTTTGCAAAAGCACTGCAATTCGGTACCTGCAGCATCCAAAAGACGAGGAAGCAACCGAACTCCGCCCCACTGATCCCCAACCACGGCACCACTCCCCCTTTCAAACTCCCTTTCACAAGCGTATTCACCAACTGAAAAATCGCCTGCCCTCCAATCCACGTCTGGATCCCAAACCACCCACACGCCACGAGCGCCCTCAGCATGGACGGCACATTGGCGCCTCGGATCCCGAACGCCGACCTCGCCAACACAGGGAACGGCACCCCGAACTTCGTCCCTGCGTGACCACTCAACACCATCGGCACCAGCACCACCAAATTCCCTATCAACACGGTGAGAATCCCTTCCCACCACGACATCCCCATCTCCACCAAGCTCCCCGCCATGTAATACGTCGGAACTCCGACCACAAGGCCTATCCACAAACAAGCCATGTCCCAGATAGTGAAAATACGTTGGTGGGGCATGGTGGGGGCGAAATCGGGGTTGTAAAGGGTACTGTCAGGGGAAATCGGTTGGCGTGGGGTGATGGGCTCCAACAATCCAGAAAACAACCCATTCTCCACAACAGTCTCCACATTCTTCTCTCCGTCACTACCAACTGCGCTCGTTCTGAGACTCCTCGAATTCTCGTCCCAGCACAATGGGGATCCAATTTTCAGGAAGCTTGGGTGAGGAGAGACGTGAGAGATTGGTAGTGATGGAGTATTGCGAATGCGGCGAGATGGAGTTGGTGAGAATTGGAGAGGAGATGAGGGGGTGAAGCGCATGGCTTGCACTGAAATGCAAGCCATGGCGAAATTCCAAGGGGATCGGTTGGATGGGAAGGTTTTCAAAACGGAGACGATGAGGGCGTGGAAGATCTGATGAGAGAGAGATGGTGGAGAAGCACGGCAATCTTGCGACTGCCTGCTCCCCGAAACAAATGCATTCCAAGGTTTCGCCCAGCTCGGGTGTCCTCCGATGGGAGTGTTTGTCACGCCAGCTTTCAGGGCTCCCAGAAACTTGGAATTTTGAGCATCTTGCGATCTTCTGAAGTTTGTGAATCTTTTTCGTGACATGCTTGGCTGTCGTTAACCCCTAAACGTTCAGATTCATCTCCAGAATTGACGATTTGAGAAAAATCATTATAAAGTGCTATTTGGAAGCATATTTTGGAATTGATATACAAATGAAAGTTGTAGATTTTGATTTTTAGATTCCATCTGTACTATTAGATTCACCAATTCTATCACCAATATTTTTTTATAAATTTTGAGAGAAATATTCCAAAATTCCTTCTAAATTTGATTACAAGCAAAATATTATCATTTTTTGAGTAAAATTTATTGTAATGGATTTGAAATGAGGTTCTCTTCACATGGTGATTTCTTGAAATTTTTGTGTTCTTCCTATCTATGACCTTATTTTGACTAATCCAGTTTAGAACTAAAGTCAATGCAATTTGACCACTTGACATACTTGCACATTTGTAATTTTAGAAAAATAGGAATTGTAGTAACACCAAATCCAACCCTTAGATAGGACAAAAACTTGATAATGTATCTTCAAAAATTAAAATAACTTTCATCCAAGTAGTTACGAGGATGAAAGCGATGTTTCAAATTGTTCATCATTCAAAAAATGGACATCAACACATTTAGGGGTTAACCCTTAAGCACTCCAAAGTCCAATTCCTAGATGACAAACAAATTGATATTCTTGTTTCTTTCTCATTATTGCTTGGATGAAAGTCATCCTAATTTGTGGAGATAATTTATCAAGTTGTCTTCAAATCTAATAGTTGGATTTGGTTTTACTAGAGTACATATTTTTCTAAAATTACAAATTTGGAGGTATGCCAAGTGGTTGACTAAGCTAAAATTGCATTGACTCTAGTTCAAAATTGGATTTGCAAAAATGAGGTCATAGATTTAAAGAATACAAAAATTTCAAAAAAATACTATGTTAAGAGAAATCATTTCAAATCCATTCCAACAAACTTTACTCAAAAATGATAACATTTTGCTTGTAATCAAATTTTGAAGGAATTTTGAAATTTTTCTTTCAAAATTTATAAAAGAAATGCTGGTGGTAGCGTTGATGAATCTAATTGTACAAATGGAATCTAAAACTCAAAATTTACAAATTTTATTGGTACATCAATCCCAAAATATTCTTCCAAATAGTATTTTATGATGATTTTTCTTAAATCATCAATTTTAGAGAATACTTTGTACCTTTAGGAATTAAAAAAGGGTCAAATCTTGGTTTTTCAATTCTCCAATTCTCAAACTTTGTTCAGGTAATAATACCATTTTTCCCATTTCTGTTAGATACTTGGCTATGAAAATGTCATTATTATGACCTCAAACCATTCTTTTTAAATGGCACCTATTTTACAAATTACACTTTGTGGTTCTAAAGTAATAAGCTTTTAGTAAATGGTTTGGGGTCTTTCTTAAACGGCACTTCAAACATGCACCTATTGAATACTTTGAAGTTTTTTCCTAATCTTAAATTTGCGAAATTCACAAAACATACAAAAATTATCCAATTTTTTTTTTTTGAAATATTACTAATATTTGTTTGTCTATAGAGCAAAAATAACACCTATATGTGATTTTGACTCCATCTATACACACCATCTCAAATAAATGGTAATAGATGTTTCTATCTTAGAGAATATATAGTTAGAAGCTTCATTCTCCGAACTTGATGAAGAAATCTACATGGAATGGTGTGAGTAGACAACGATTTTGTCTTCAACAAATGTGAAGAAGAAATTGTATGCACTCAAAGGGGTGAGTAATACTTCTTCCAACTCATTCAAGTGATTGGGTGCTATCATCATTCCTTAGTATTTTCTTACAATATTATTTTGTAATAGACTTCTTTCTTTCCTTTCCTTTTCACTTTTTTGAGCTTTTGTTTCTCATATTTGAATTCAAATTTTATAGGCAATGCAAATATAAGTTGAGCTCTTATGCCACTAGTTGAGTTTTGCTACAATTCACACAACATGATTCTTTTAGGGGCTATTACAACTTCCTTGTACTTCATTCAAAACGCACTGTAGCAAGTGGTGTACACTAACAATGAACAAGCACAAATAGAAAGAAGAAGAATGCTAAAAAAAGAGCATTCACAAGACCATTCAATGTTTACCAACTTTACTTTCAACAAAAGTCTCTTACAATTGAAACTATGAATTTTACTAAGTATAACTATTGTATAACATTGCAAATTACAAATGAGCCTCAACATTGCCCTAAAGAAGTTAGACCTTGCCACTAAAATCATCGTAAGGCTCAATCTTTGTACAATAACATTGCTACAAGCATTTGATACAAGCATGGACTTAGTTGAGTACAACTAAAAGTAGTCTATTATAGCAAACATACAAACCAACCCATCAAAGAGGTAGAAACAATTCTTCAAGCATTTTTAACATTTTTGAATGGCACATATGTAGATGGAGATATAATATCTTTTAGAAAGATCTATGGTTTAGTACAAAAGTACATTCTTTTATTGTTTACTTTCTACCAAAAATAACTATTGCTCATGACATTTTAAAGGAGTTGGTTGCAACCTACATAAATCCATGATATGAAAAAGAAAGGGAAAATGTACCTTCAAGTCTATATAAGGCTCATTGAATCCAAATTTCCATTAATTGAGCCATCGTTATAAAGATGATAAATTTAGCATTCATCACTGATTTAGGTGTTATAAAGTTGTAGTTACAATTGGAAGTGAAATAAATCCATTTATTTTTAATTAAGATTCAAATATAAGTGCAAAAGACAAGGACAAAAAAATGCTTTCTCTTATAGTTGCAATTTCATTGGTCTAAAGCTTACAAATGGTGCCAAGTTGTGTGTCATATTAGAAATAGTTAGACACATTCATATGCACCATTTGAAACTCATTCTCATGAAGACTGTGAGAAATACACTACAAAAGAAGGGTGTGTTTTAAGTAAGTTTTTAAGTATAGTCATAGATATATGATTAGAAGTAATGACCTTCAAGGAGATTTTCAATAAAATTTTACTAGAAATACATGCGTTTTTAATAAATATAATCTTATGTCTAGGACTATACTTAAAAACTTACTTCAAGAGCCCCTTTTTCTTGTAGTGATAGAACTATTGACACAAAAAATAGAAAATGAAATGGTATTGATTTGAAAAATAATTGAAGAATTATGAAGGAACTAGGGGAATAGGATCCTACTTACCATGACAAAAAATCCAAATGTATCCTCCCGTGTCCAAGAAAATTTTACCTTCTTGAAAACTATTACTTGTAGCTAATTCAACTCTCACATTATGAATTGAACTTTATACTTACAGTACTACATGCACATTGGCCCAAATTCATATATTACAGATTAGTGAAGATTTGCAAACTACATTATACAAGAATTGAGGACACAATGAACTATGAATGGTATTTTGATAAACTTAAAAAATTCATGTAGGAAAGGCCAACAATGAAATCTCTAGAAGAAACCCACTTTTTTTTGTGATAGGCCCATAACGTGCTAGGTATATTTTTTTGGACATTGGGCCCGTCAACATGGATGTCCAAAAAATTACATTATGATAGATAAGCCCCAAAATGTGTAAAATCACAAAAAACATAATTTGATTTCAAGGAGATTTTGGAGGACATCTTACAAAATATGGTCTTCTAAGTTGCCATAAAATGTTCAGCTATGTGGATGTCACCTCAACTCTATGTCAACACCAACATGGTGGGTAGTCCCATGTCATCCACTTTTTCATGTAGGGAGTTGATGATGTAGCACATGACCTGGCAAAGGTCAATCCATGATATGGCAGTTGCATTTGGTCCTAGGTCTTGTCTATTAGGACATCTACTTTGATGCGGACATATTTTTTTGGATGTCCATAGTAACATGAGGTATATTTTTTTAACGTCATGTCACATCTACCATATGTTACAGCATGTCCGTGGAGACATGATAATATCACGAACGACATCTTTAACAACGTGGCAAATGGGCATGTCTTAATTTTTGAGACATCAACTTAGACATATGCCATGCACCATATAGAATAAGCCATTTGCAAAACACCATACATTGTACACAATACTCCTTATATAGTATATCATATTTGGTAAATATGTCACATGGCTAAACACTTATTGAGAGTATGTTGACATGAGAAGATAATATATATATACAAGTAGGTGGTAGGAAGAAGACAAACCCTAATATTGAATATATTAAGCTTAGAAATTTTATTACAAGTTGAATTTCATACATGAGCATTCTAATGAACACTAAGTTGTCTCACTTGGTGTATAAAAAAATATTTGGATGTTTGAATTGATGTCATAAAAAACATCAAGATTTTTTTCTTGAGTGTGTATGTAAATATTTTGAATTACTATTAATAAATAATGTGTATATATATATACGTATAGTACAAAAAATAATAACGAGCAAAAAAATATAGCAGAAAAGATTCTTTGGGGGGAAGACTTAAGTTAGCTAGAGTTTTGGGTAGCTAAGGTGACTTATAGGTGATATGACATTTTTATCTGGGAATTCATATGCTAATTTGCCTCACAAGGAAATTTCAACATTAAAAGTGTCCATGTATATCTCATAAAAGAGATCTATAAATAAAACTAGGAATGTGTTTATTATGGATAAATTTGGAAAACAACCCATGGGATATAGAATCTTAATTCTCTCAATGCACATCACTCATGGCCATAATCAATTTCCATATACTTGCTTTTAAGTTCATAATCAAGTCATAGTCTAATTTCATAATCAATATCCATGGCCTTTTCATTTTATATAAATTCTTCCATTAATTCTATCACAATACTCTCATCTCAATTAACTTCATTTTCATTTTGATTAAACCTTGATTCACAAAACTTCATAACTTCCATTAATTATTCTCTCTCATTTATTCTTGTTTGCACCATCTTAATTCATAAAATAATAAATATTACAAATCATTGCCATATGATACTCATTATCATACTAAAAGTTTAGAATCACTCACAATTATTCTTTCTTAAAATATATTTATTCTTTCAGTCACAATCTTCACTCAACTACATAGCCTTAACTATCAAACATTTAGCCATTTTGCATTGGTCATTGCAATAGTCAATTTAGATTCAATATTAATAACACATTATGCACTTGTAATAAACTAAAAACAATGCTATGATTTATCATGCATACACCATGCACCTAAAAATTATAAAGAATCACTCTTTAATTTTCTCTCATATATTTAAACTTAACCCCTAAAGTTCTACAACTATGTTTTCACTGAAAATGCTTCAAAACTGCCATTTTTAGTACAAGTGCCAAATTTCTGTAAAAGAAACTTTTTTTGACACATTTAACCATAGGATCTTGTATAATACTGACTTGAGAGCATGTGCTAAAAATTTCAGAAATTTCCACCACATGGATTGCAAGATCTAAGCATTTAAATTCACTGAAATCATTTTTTGGGCCCTGCAAAAAACAGGGCAGCTGCACTTCACAAGTTCATTTTTCTATGAAAAAATGTCCAAAATGGTTGTGCTTCTTTGGATTCTTTTTCCTAGACAAGTTGGCCACATGCTTGAAAAATTTCAGATCATTTGGAATTGTACAACATATAGGAAAAAAATAGTATGTAGATAGTAGTAGAGAATGATTCAGAACACTAAATTGTTAATAATTTAATTATGGAATTGAAAAATGCCAATCCCAATGGTTGCAATGTTATAATAAACAATCTACATCGTATGATTTTATTTTTTTCCCAAAATATTGAAAATTGAGTAAGATAAAGGACTTTGAAGTTTATTTTAGAGTAGAGAATCCATAACTGCCCACAAACAAAAAAATCCTCTTAACTTTTGACTCCTTGATCAAAATGGAATGATTCAAAGCTTTCTAAAGATATATAACTCTAGAAAACCAATTTCAAATTTCAGTTTTTGAAAAAAGTGATTTTTAAAAATCTGCCCGGATTGCCCAGTTACAAAAAAAAGCAACATATTAGGCCATAACTTTTGACTTGTATTTTCAAATGTCATGAGATTTAGTGCACTTGAAAGATATTCCTTGTACCCACCTTCTATTAAAATTTGGGTAAAAAATATGGAAATCTCCAGCCACACGTACCTACCCAAAATTGCTATACAGCCAAAAAACGGAGGTTAGTCCTTTAGGGGTTAAACAATTATACATTATTCAATTTTAAATTCTCTTAATTTCACTACTCATTAAATTCCAAACACATACATAGTCTTCTCAATAGGCACTTGCATTCAACAACTTTGTATCACATACACATTCATAGTTCATTGAACACAATTTAACACAATTGCATATTAATACATCATAAAATAATTTATCACTAAATGGAATTGTGAAAAACATATATATATAATAGTTCATAGAAAAGAGGCGAGACTCTACTCATCCACTCGTACATAATAAAACTCATAACAACTTATACTACCAACTCCTCCGTAGTGCCTCTTCATTTGCATCCAACCTTAGCCGTTCTTGGAATTTGAACATTTCAACCGTCAATGGCCAACTTTTGAATTCTCTTGGCATTCACATTTACACCACATGAATTTTCAAAAATAAAATTGAAATAAAGCCCATTTCACACCAAATCCAAATTCTCAATGCAAAACTTGAAAATTCATGTTCACATAGCTCCACCAATAATGAATTGATGTCCTCGTCAATACTTCATGCCTAACGTAGTTGCCTTGTTCTTGCGCTCCTATTCCAATGCATACTCCATGTGTGAGCCCCTAATTTGTCACCAAAGGCTCACTCTTCCTTTTTCTTTTGTACTTTGTCATTTTAAATGCAATTTAATATACAAAAAGCCCCCAAAAGAGTGTAGAACCAAAATAGGTATGTCAAATATCAATATAGTATTTGGTCTAATTTTAAAATATTATAGCTAGAATGGCCCAACTACAAGTTGTAAATAGGTTGGAACCCAACTAATTGTGGCAAATTGGTCAATTGCAAGTGATGGGGGTATTAGGCTCAAAAATCCACATGGAGAGGACATCTCTAGGCTAGAATTGGTTGAGGGAACCTTGGTAAGGTATAAAAGTTAGTTCCCGAAGATAGGTTCCAATGTCCCCATTTCATCAACAAAGTAGCGGAATCCCAATTGTTGACTTCACTAGAAGAAAACAGTGCTAAGTTCAACATAACTCAGTTGATGCGAAAATCTAAAAACTATCAGAAAACGCAGTTTCTGCATTGGTTGTAATGTAGGTTTTTGTAAGTGTTGAAAATACCAAGGCGGGACCATGGAGGAATCTCAGGTCCAAAGAAGGTGATTTGGGATTAAGACCATGCCTAGGAACCAACAGCGAAGTCGGTTCACTAAAATTCCCCTTGGTATGGAAGATTCCCTAGTCACCAATAATTAAATGAGGAAGTGGATTTTGTCCCACTAGGCCAATGTATAGAGTAAAAATATGAGCCTACACATGTGCCATGGGATCCCATGAGAGGTTCCACAAAAAGTTTCGGAATTTTCTGATAGTTAGAAGATGTCTTTCTAGACGGTTAACTGCCCAAACCTATAATGGGAAATTCCTAGAAATTTCCCGAGTGGCGGCAAATTCCCACTAAAAATTAATATATCTTTTTTATATTAATAAGATACCCTGATAGTTTCAAGACATTCCAATAGTCAGAAGTACCCGAACTTATGAAATTCCTTGACAATTAACGGAATTTAAAGTCCACGATGGAGTTGATTAGCAGAATGGGAGCATATGAAAGCGGAATGGGGCCCAAGATAGGTCTTTTCCCACTCTCCCACACCTACTTAAGAGCCTAGGCTAGTTACTTTTGCTAGAAAAGTCACCCTCAAAAAGTTGGGATTTTTCCCAATTTTGGCATTAAGTTGGTGCTAGGTTTCATTGCGATTTTGAAGATAGAAAAGGGTGAAGAGGGTTACCTGAAAAGAAAAATGGCCTTCTAAAGCCAATGGCGCAATTTGTTTGTGATTCAGAGTTAATCTCTAAAAGTTAACTTAGCGGGCTAGCATAGAATGAAAACCTTGAGTTTAGATGAAAATCCAAGAAGATAAGGTTAACTTAGATGAATGAGGGGAGGTGGGTGCCTGGGGAAGAATATAAAAGGACACTCATTCTCTACTCTCACCACTCCCTTTTTGGTATAATTGGGTCCATTGGGTCCAATTTATGTTGAAAATTGTGGCATTTTAGCCACAAGCCTTGCAATAGTGTTTTTTGGGCATTTTTTGCCATTATTGTTGTGTTTTCAAGCTTGTGAGGCTTGTGGGCCCCTTGCATCTTGAGTGTGTGTGTAGTACTAACCCTTCCAAGTTTGAGCTTAAAGGCCTTTTACCTTACCGTATTACTAAACAGTGTGTGTGTTACCCTTGAGAGACCTTTGTTATTGCTCTCCTTGTCTTGTCATTGTACTAACCCTAGAGCAACCCCCCATATGATTGGCGATGCCACTTTGAGGGGCCTTTAGCTAAAGTCTTTCATGTTACTAACCCCATGTAGCTAGCTCTTTGAGTGTTGAGGTCTCCTTTGGTCCCTCTACTACTAACGTGGTATTTCTTGGAGAGGGTTAAAAGGGGGTAAGGGTTAGTGAATCCTACCGTGATGACGAAGCTTTGAACCCCTTTAGGATAAGAAGGTCCTAGTGGTATGTTAAAAGAGGGAACCACAATGAAGTTTTGAATCCCCTTGGGGTAAAAGGTCCTAGTGGTGTGTTAAAACCACCCCACGGGATAACCATGAATGCCCATGGGCCTTGTAGATAACCGATTAGGATTTAAGTTTGTAAATTTTGGTTGTTTTTAGGTGTCTTGTACTAATTTTGATTGGTTGTTTTTGAATTTGGTGTCTTAATTCTAAGTTTTAATGGGCTGATTGAATTTTATTTGGTGTGTTTTGGAGTGATGAATGAATGTTGGTAGTGTATGTACTGATTTAGATGGTTGGTTTCCTAATTGGAATGGTCATGCTGTCCAGCCAAGTTTCAAGTTTTCTGATTTGTAATCCAAATGGGGTGTTGATTCAGTCCAAGTCAAATTTTTAAGTGGTATGTATATCTAGTCTAGTTGGTTGTTTGGTAAGTAAATTCCAATTTGGATTTTATTTTATGTGTAATTCGGGTAGTTGCCTTTGTAGTTCCAATTTGATAGTTAGATGGTAGTTAGGTTGTCTCTTCCAAGTTGATAATTGGCGGTTTTGGAGTCCTATTTGATCTGTGGTTTTTGGTTTTTCTTTTACCCATTGATGAGAGTTTGAGCTTGAGTCCTAGCCAAGTAGTGCTGTGTATTTGTGTTTATTTTATGTGCATGTTTGTGTTTGTGAGTGAGGGAATGCTCATGTCAATTTGGAGTTTTATGTGTGATTGTGTATGTTAATTGATTTAATTGGGTAATGTGTCTGTAAGGTTCAAGATGGAGATGTTTGTGTCCTAGTTGGAAAGGACTAGAAGTTGAAAAGATTATGTGTTAATGTAGAAATTTAAATATGTGGTGGTTGTATTGTGATGAAGATGGCGAAGTGATCTAATTGAAGATTTATGAGAACCTAGCTGGAAGTTGTAGTGAGGAGAATCAAGTATTCCAATTAGAACTGAGATAAAAAATAAAAATAAAACATAATAAAAAGAATCAAAATAAAAAATGTATGTCTAAGTGATGAGAATGAGTGTGGAGAATGTTCCAAGTTGGAATGCTGTGAAGTAGTGAGTAATATTGGTTGGAGATTTTTGATAGGAAAAATTGTTTGTGAATGGTGATTTAATCACTAATTCGGAAATAAATATAAGAAAGTATTTAAGCTGAATTAGTGTGTTGAGATGGGTGTGTATGTGTGAGTTGAAAATTAAGATGTATGAGTTTTTGCTTGACTTGATTAAGTTGATGATTGAATATTGACGTGAAAATATTTTGTAAGCCTATTTGGAAGTTACAAAGTATGAAATTATGCATTTGATGTGGTGCTAATTTGGTAGTTAATGATTTGAGTGTTTTCCATTTTAATTCTGAATTAGAGTAAGTGAAAAATGTGTGATGTGACATGTAAGAGGAATCAATTTATAAGATAGTTAAAATTGAGAGTGTGCTGGAGAGGATGAGTAAGAAAGGAATTCCAAATTGGAGAAGCAAGAGGCTGCTGTTCTCCAAATTGGAGACAAGCAATCTAATAGAATCCAGCTAAGTCAGAAGCTGAAGAGTTGAAAGAGGTTACAACAGTGGAAGTCCAAATTGGAGAAAAGACTGAGGATCCCAGTTAAAGGTGAAAGAAGATGAAAGCCAATTTGGGAGTTACTTAACCTTGTGGCCATTAAGAGTGGAATGGAAAGAATCTAGTAATTAGTTATAATTGTGAGGTTTTCGATTACTCCTAGTTGGAAGTATTTCTCTTTTTGTGGTTGTTTTGGCTATTTGGCTATTATTTCCTAAGTTAGAAACATTCCTATTTGAAATAAGCCTCCCTTGGCACGAACTTTTCACTATTAGCTTGGAAGATAATTCTATGTAGAAACCAAGCTTATCTATAGGTCTTCTTCCCATAAGGTTTAGTTCCCAAAACGTGTCAAGATCAAGCCAAAATTTAGGCCCCAAAAAATAGTCATTAGAGGTCAAGACGAGCAAAAGGTAATGAGTACAAAATAGAGTAAGGTTGTCATCTCCACAAGCTTAAACCATCATCTACTAGCATGAACTATGACCCCCCAAGTTTCCCTTAGAAATTAGCATAGAAAGGAGAAAAGAACACCCAACCCCAACCCAGCCCAACATCTAGGGCCTGATACCGAAAGGGGGGGTCGGGCAGGGTACTGTTGGAAGTAGGCCAGGTGGGAGTCATCGTAACTGAGGAGGGGTTGGAAGTGGCCGTAACTAGGGAGCCGGGTCAGGTACCGTGAGGGTCGGGTCAAGTGGGAGTCGTTGTAACTCGGAGGGGTTTGGAAGTCACCGCAACTAGAGTCGGGCATGGGAGTCAATGTAATTGGGAGGGGTTTGGGAGTCATTGTAACTGAAAAGGGGGTTGGACCCAGTAGCTAGCTAGAAAAGGAAAGGAAATTGGGTGAACCCAAGAGTTTGGGAGAAGAGGAGGTGGTGAAGAAGGAGTGCGGTTCTTGCCCTAACACACTAAACGGAGCGAGGAATCCAATGCCCCGTCTCCTACAACTGGCACAAGGACAAAGAATACAAACAAGGAAGGATGGTAGAAGGCCGAAAGAATGAGGAGAAATGACAAGGGAGAAGACAACTTGAAGAAAGAAAGTGGAAGTAGATAAGGTAGGGGTGAAATCCTTGAGGCTTACTTAAGCCCTTAAATTAGAATTAGGTGATCACTACGAGATGAAGTGTAAGACGTAAGTGTAGGATGTAAGATGTAGGACGTAAGAAGTAGCTCAACTTTGGAGGATGGTATGACACGTCCTTAAGATTAGTTTAGTAGGTAGGAGCAAGGGTAGTTGGACTACCTCAGTACGTACGAGGAAAAAAAAGGGAAGAGGAGAAAAGAAATAGGGTGAGGCCAACGAATAAACTCTTGTATCAAATTATTTTATGATTAGAACGGTGGTTCATTGTCTCACGACACGGGAGTTCATGACGGAGGAGGGAGAGCTTCCGATGGGTGCAATCAACGATTCAAGTTTCCAAGGTATGAACTAAAACCCTTCCAAACTTTCCCTAGGTCTCAAATTAGAGACTAGTAACTTAGGCCGAGGCCTACCCCTAGTTCAGAACCTTAAGACTGTAGGTTAGGTCGTTTCCAAGGACATGAACCTAAAGAGGAAGGCCGTAGCTCTCCAAAACCCTAAGGCACACCCAAATCGAACCAAAAATGAGAAAGTTATCACTGGATGAAGATTAGGGTCAAATTGGATGAAGGATAGCTAAACTTCGGATTTGAAAGGGAATTCAGTAGATTAGGAGGAGGCTACCAAGTAGGGTCCAGGGCCGAAGAGAAAAGTTAATTCCGAATTATAGGTTAGGAGAAATTAGCGGATGAAGTTTAGGTAAGAGTTGGATGAGAATTTCATAGGAATCCCCGATCAAAGCCCAACTCCAGATCTAGGTAGGAGCAATTCTTTCAACTTATCCCTAAAATTTTTGGATCTTTCTCAATTGGGGAGTTAGGTGCAATTGATGGATGAAGTTTGAGGAACCGAATAGCGGTCAAACTTCATCCATCTATAACAGAATTATAGGAAGGTCAGATAGGGTCTAATTTTATGTTTTTAGAAATGGCACAAGATGAACTCATGGTTTTTTAGGTTAGTTTTGCCCTGGTGTAGATTCCATCTAGATCATACAGTAGGCCAACCATTCAATCAGCAAAAACATTGGAAGTAGATTAAACGAAACTTGCAAATTTGGGGTCACTTAGGCACTTAGTAAAAAGATACATTGGTTGGAAGGCACAATGGACCATGTTTAGACACCCAAAGGTAGGAGTTACTTAGCCAAAACCCATAACTTGGTTGTGTTTGCGAATTACCAAAGGTGGGTAATTTGGCGCTCACACCATGCCTATATGAATCTCCTCATCGGTCGCCACTCCAATTGTGTTATGGGCACATTAATGTAGAAAGAAGTGTTGACATGGTCCAAACCTTGTGTGAGGGAACTCGTTGATCAAACTCTTATGTGTGCCTACAATAAAATGTGTAATGGCCATAGTCTACATCATACATATGAATCGTGTAGAACAATACTGCATCTTCAACAATAGCTACATCTCCATGTTGCTAGGGTGATAGGTATTCACATCAATGACAATACTCCAATCATGACACCAATGAGCAAGGGCTGTACAAAACAACAATGCACAAAAACAAATTGGATCACAGTGGTTCTTGTGTCCGTTAAAGAAACCACAATAAACTTCTATACATTGGGCAGGGGTGCCAGAAGAACTAATGATATGTGGCTAGTAGTACTCCACACTATAAATAGTTGATTGTAGATCTCATTGGTATTGACATGCATAAGGACAAAAATGAGGATGAGCTCATATTTTTGGTGGAAGCTCTGAACTCTACCCCTCTCCGTGAATGCTCTATCAATTGCTGATCTACAACCTTATCTTCAGTTTGTGAAAGTCTATAGTCTACGAACATCCAATCCATAGCCTTCCAAGTAATAATAGACATCTCAAAATTCTTATCAAAAAGAGCCTTGTAGTTCTCCAAATACCTCCGATCAAGGACACTTTCTGAAACAAGCATTGAGGTAATAGGCGAAGTAGGACCAACCAAAGGAGATTGAGGAGATGCCTTTAGATCAGCTAGTAGGATATAGGAAAATAGCCTTTGTTGGTTATGTAGAAGTCTAGTAGTGGTATAAAGTCCGGTCAAAATAGAAGAAAAGCTCAAAACATAGTTTGTCGGCCCCAACTCTACAAGATTGCTCAAATCTTGTCGGGCTTGACTATAATCAACTATAGCCCTTAAGCATGTAAAATCTCCAATAGCAATAATCTAATCTTCAAGAACACATTGTCATGCGTGTAGTTGATGCCATGTAGGAGTTTGAATGGCAGACTGTATCACTTCCCGATAGCATTCCAAAATAAGAATTTGAGCCTGTGGAGAACTAGAAATAGCTTCTCCCTAAAAATGTAACTCACGCTCCAATTACTCATAATATAGTAAAGAGTGCACTTCAAAATCTTTGATAGTTAATGAAGCCCCAAATAGATCATGGAGACAAAGATCACCACCTACTATAATCTCTACCAATAAATGATGAGTGTTAAAAAAAATAGCCTCCTCCCATAATCTCTAAAGCATAAATTGGTTGATAGTCTAACCAAGGGTCAAATGAGAAAGAATAAAAAAAGACTCCTTTGGTTCTCATAGTGCTCAAAAAGCGAATGTGAAGAGTGAATCGTGTACTCCCGCTCCTACAATTGAGTCTTCAAAGTAGAAGGTATATCAACCACATCCACTGTTTGTATTGGAGAAACACTCTCAAGTGTATGAGATGGGACCACCATGTCATGAATCACATCAACGCCCTTATATGATGGAACAACAAGGCTAAATCTCCGTAGTAAGTCATCAAATAATATAATTGAATCAATGCTCATTTCTTGGTCAGACTTTTCCACCAAATACTTGTTAAGGCTGGCAATGAGTTTGGTAAGTGCCGCCTGATCTTGACTGTGGCATACATGGGCCCCTTTCAACTCCTTCTTGGTCATAGTTTTTTGCTCCTCCATCTTCTTCTCAATCTCCTTCATCTTGTCTTGTTGGTGAAGCAACTCCCGTTGACTAGTAGCCAACTTGGTCTTTGCCTTCTCCAATTTGGTTGTTAAGACCACATTTGAAGCTCTAAGAACCTTGGATTCCTCCTGCACTCTCCTCATTGTTTGGAGTAGCTCCTCCATCTTCTTCTTATATTCCACCATCTTCTACACATCAACTTGGGCAGCCATGTTTTGTTGAAACCGTGCCAATAGTTGTTGCACCAAAGTTGGGTCCATAGTAGGAGTGGTAGGAGCAATAGTCCTTGCCTTTTTGCATTGGTCCCAGTAGTCAGGTCTGCAACAGTAGGTGTGTTAGTCTTAGTTGCAACTGGTGGCAATGTTCGCTTCATACAATGAAATTGATCATCTCATGGTAAAACCCCATCCTTATGCTTCCCCTTCTTAACATTCTCAACCCTCTGAGAAGTAGTTGGTGGTGCTTTATCCACTTGCAAATGTAGATAGTGCTCATAAATTTTTGTGATCACACACTTTGTGTACTTAACGCAAACATCTTTCTTAGCTCATAGCATTTCCCTCTGCAAATAGGCTAATAAAACCGTGGCCCAATCCACCTTTTTGCCTCTCCAAGGAACCATCGCCATAAGAACCTCCGTTTGATGTAGCTCACTTAATATTTAATAAGTTCTCCAAACAAAAATTGGTATTGATGAAGGCAAAAAAATCGTTCCAATGTTTCAATGCGTCCATAAAATTCCAAGTATCAATTGTTGAACTGTATTGATTCCTCACATCACAAAAAACCTTAGCCCATTGTGCTAATGTAGGTATCTTTAAGTCCTTCACACATACCACCTCATCAGCCTTGGGTAGCTTGAAAGCATCTTCAAGAAACTCTACAATGATTTCAAAGTTGTGTCCCTCCATTGTGATAGTAAATCCATTAGATCCCATCACAAATGTTTTTACAAAGTCATGTATAATCTCCTATCGATAGCCCATAATGTATGGCAGTTGGAATAGTTGCCATATCCCAACCCCCTCTAAATTCTCCTTCTTAAAAAAAATTCGCTTAGGAGCACTTCCAACCTTAGTAAGCTTCCATATTGCCTTGGAAGGGATAGTTTTTGATATTGCCCTGTTTCATAGCCAAGTCACAATCTATATTCTTGAAGTACCATAGCCTATAGCTTAAATATCTTATGGGTTGTTTTCTGTAACATATGAAGTCATCAATAATCCTTCAAATCATAACTTGCAAGTCTTCTATTCAAAACAAACACTTTAGATTAAACATCCTATACCTCATTCAAATCTAATCAAGTAGATGTAGAAGGAAAAAAAATTTGTCAAATTTGTAACCTTGGACCACTCTTAATCATTATTATGGATATTATCATGTTCCACCTTTAGGTTATTTTTAATAATATTTAATTAATACTTACCTTAATATAAACTATATAATATCAACTACTATCCATCTCAAGTTTTCAGATTACCTTCACATGAAGGAAAAAAGGAAAAGAAATAATCAAGACTATGCTCAACAAGATCCTTCTTTCTTTTCTCTCTTCTATGAATAATCCTTATTAACATTAAGTAATAACTTTAAATCTAAAGAGAATCAGATAACCTCAAATAGTCTTATCTTTACTAATAGCCATTACAATTTATGTTCTTATTCTTTAGTTATATCACTCATGTAAAAATCTCCATTATCCTTCTTTTATTCACTCTTTAATAGCCAATATTTATTAAAGGACAACACTAAGTTTATTAATGATATTTCTCTATCTAAACTTAAAAATATCTATATCCTTATGGTTTAGTCATAAATCTTCTTCACTCTGCTTTGAAATAGATTATAAACTTCAACAAAAGAAATCAAATGAACAAAGACTTCTTTCACCAATTTCTATCTTCTTCAATTTCAAGTTTAATCTCTCTTAAAATATAAAAATATTTTTATAGCTCATCTGATTCTTTTCTTTTAATCTCTTTTAAAAAAATTATTTTCTTAAGCCATCTTCCATGTCTAAAATGTCAATTGTCATCCACAATTCTTAACATAATCTTGATTCTTAGGATTACTCATCTTTCTTATGTTGATCATCTAAATATTCAAAAATGTTCATCTTCTTCTTTAGTATTAATAGTACTTCATGAGAGTTCATTGAAAGAAAATGATAAAATCAACTTTGACTACTACATTGATGTTCTATTGGACTTAATGGAAGATTGAGCAAAATCTTATTTTCAGATTTCACAAGTTAAGACTATTAGAAAAAAAATAACTAAAAGCAATCAAACTCAATTCTCTTCAATCCTTTGTTAATTATGAACTGTTTTTGCATCCTTTAGCAATAATCTTCTTGATCAATAACATTTATCTTCAATATTAATCCCTTCTTCTCAATTCAATTATGTCTTTGATTAGACATAAATTATAAGCATAACAACAAAGAAGTTTCTCTATAATAGTCTCTTAACTAGGGCTAAAATTCAACTTATACAAACCTAGGCAAAGTGAATTAAAAAACATATTCTATTTTCTATTATTATCCATTCACTCAAACACCATCCTCTTCAACAATCAAAATAGGCTAAACCATCTTACTTTTGACATAAGGCATCATTTGCTCACATTCTATTATTCATTCTTTCAAAATTGCCTCTATAAATTTTATTTTTCATGTAAATCATTGACTAGAAAAAATCTCAACTTCAACTCCATTCATTTTTTTCTTTTTCTTTATTTTTGCCTTCCAAATTGGAGAATTCTCTCAAAATGATTATTTACTCTTTCAAGTCTACAACCAATCTCAAAACAATAATGGGCTAATCTATCATACCCTAAATCAAATGAACAATCTTAGAGAGTGCAAGTAATCTAGTCCACTAATGTTTAGATTCAAACTTATTGAGAGCTATATAAGCTTAACATTGTTTAGACAAAAATTACAATTGGTTGAGAAATCAATTGCAAAAGAATAAAAGTGCATAATTTATAATTTCAAACATTGCAGAGTCTAAAGAAAATCAAATATATTGAGGGAAATAATTGATACTCATTCACCATCCTTAATTTTTATTTTATTTATAAAGTCACCATTCATTGGATAATTTGTCACAATAATAAATAGTCTTCAAATATTTGGTTCATCATTCTTAACAATCAATATGGTCTCCAAAAATTATCATAGTCTCCAAGAATCTCTATATTGACATAATCTTGAAAAATCTTGAATGATCACTCATACATCTGCCTTAGCATCAAAATTTCATATAGTCTCAAGAAAAGAGTCTCAAAATAACTTCGCATCAACATCATTATTTTTTTCGTTTATTCGATTTTTTTCCTTCTTTTTTTAAATTTATTTTATTTTTAAGAATCTTTTCTTTATTTCTTTATTTGAATTAAAATAAAATTTTCTTATCTTATTATTATTATTTTCTCTCTTTCTCTTTTTAAAATTTTCCATTTTAGTAATATGATTTTTCTTTATTTTTAAAGTAAATAAGACAACTATATATTTTCAATAATCTCAAACTTGGCAATTTTGGTTCTTTCACAATAGTTCTACAAAAATAGTCTTCATAAGCTCAGAAGAAAAATCTTTTCACATTATATGTCTTGTCAAATAGCATAAAAACAATGTGCCTTGAGTGTGCACACAAAATCAATACATAGTCTTGAAAATCATAGTCTTTGCATGTTGAATTTAAAGAACTTGACATAATTGATTGCTCAAAGTTGAACTCATTGTAATAAATTAACCTACCAATAGTTCAATACTTGCAATAGGTACAACCACACTTTGAGGCAGTTTCTTGACGTCGTGAATAAGCTCCAATTTGATACTTCAACAACAAATAAGGCGAATCCAAACAACAGTTGTAGCAACTAGAACAAGGGTTGATAAAAAATTACTCCAAAATCTTGATTGCTCCAAACTTGGCTTGAATGGCAACAAGTTGCTAAAACAGCTCTTTGGATTACTACACTCAAAGCTTCAATCTTCAAAATCTTGGTGGGTTTCTTCACTCAATTCAACAACTCTTGATCAATCTTTCGTACTCACAATCTTGCAGTTACTTCAAAAAACTTTGATCAACTAGGCCAGCTATCTCTTGACCGAACTTGTAGCTTCTTGTCACCGTACTTTTGAAGTTTCTTGATCTCCCCTCTCCACTCAAACTTCCACAATCAACTGTAGAGTTCTCATTGTTCCAACTACAACACTAATCAACCTTCAATCAACCTTTTGCCTTCTAGTCTTCAAACACTTACACATAACTTTCACTTCCATCTTAATCATAAGTTAATGATCAAACTTTCTTGAACAACTCCTACAACCACTTCGATCATTCTTCCAACCACAATGATCTTGCTCACATAAGTTGCAGCTCTCAATCAAATGACTTCTCCAATTCCAATGCCTTGATTTTTAATCAATAATTCACTCAACTTCTTCAATCAGACTTGTTACAATCAATCTCCTTGGTCTTGTAAATGAGTCCCTCAAATTAGGCTTTGATTGTTCAAATGTCTCACACAAAGTGATCAAACTTCTCAAACACGTGTTGAGTTTGTGGCCATGTATCCAATCAAGCGTTGATCAACCAACCTCCTAAGTCTCTCAATGTAAAGCTCTCATGCTCAACTCTCGGATGGATATATCACAATCAATCTCTCACTCATCATACCTTCCAAATCTTAAAAGATACTCACCTTCACTCTTACTCCCAAGTCTTCTGATCAACCACTGGTCGCACAAAGCCACTCAATCATCTTCTCACTCACTCACTCAAACTAACAACCTCTTCCATAAACAAAAACAATTAAGACTTAATCAACTTCAATTCAATACATTCAATATCTCACCCAGAGTTTCACGATCAATGTGCACAGTCTTCTTTCTCCGCTCACAATCAACTACTTCCTCTCTCAAGGCTCTTATAGTCATGTTGCTCTAAACTCCAAAGACAAGCTTAGCGGTGCTCTCATAGTCTTAGGTAAGGTTGATCGCTCCCAAGTGCATGCCTAATCAACACTCAATGGTCCTTGACTCTATCTTGCAGAACAACAGATGGCAACACTCAAACTTCAAACCTGACTAACCAAAGACAAAAAATTAACTACTATAACATCTCTTATTAATTTTTCATCCAAATTTACTTCATCCAAGTACACTTAGAGTTATAATTCTTCAAACAAGCCTCTAATATTAATCCTCTTGTCATGAATTAGTATTGGTGAGCCTCCAATTTTTCACACTTGGTGATGGCCCATAACTTCCATAGCACATACACCAAGGTAAGTTATTAATGAAATGTGTCAATACCAAGTCATTTGCTAGCCTTGGATTCTATACTACCTTGATTACATTGTACTTAGTGTTGATGTCATATTGAGCCACCTCTATGATGCCTTGATATGACCATGACCCTACTATTCCGAATGGTGAAAACAATTTGAGTTGATTGCATTTGGAAGTATGAACGCGAATTTATTCACCCTTGGTAAATTGGGAGCACATATAGGTTATGAATTTTGACTAAGTAAATCCTACTTTTGGATGTCTAAGTGTGATCCATTGTGCCCTTCCAAGCTATGGATATTTTTTCTAAGTGCCTAAATGTAACCCAAACATACACAAATCACTTGATCTTCATCAGATGTCGTTGGCTTACCGACTGAATGGATGAAGCCAATGTGCATTTTTGTTGGAACTTGTATTAGGGAGGAACTAACTTTCAAACCCTTTAGAGCATCCCTTTCCATATCTAAGAACCTATAACTCGACCCCATCCGACCTTCCTAGCCAATGTTATGAGCGGATGAAGTTTGACCCCTACTTGGTTCCTCAAACTTCATCCACCAATTAAGTCTAGTTCCCTAATTCAAAATGATTCAAATTTTCTAGGAGTGGTTCAAGAGGATTATTCCTACCGAAATTTGGGGTTTGGTCCTAAGGATAAACTTCTATGGATTTCTCATCCAATCCTAGACTAGACTTCATCCTTCATTATCTTTTGGTTTTTTGGGGATCTTTCCTAATCGAGGGGGTCCTAGGGGCTCTATTCAACTTCTCCTACAAGCCTAGAGTCCTAAATTTCTCACTCAACTTCTACCTCCTAGCCTCGTGATTGACCCCTTTTAGTATTCGAGGCTTAAATTAACCTTGGCTTATTTACTATTATGTGGTAAGTTCATATTTTTCTTCGTATTCCTTAATCTTAGCTCTCCAGAATGGTAAGACACTTGCCAATTAGATACTCCCACTAAAAGTCTTTGATGGATGAAGTTTGACCGCTAGTTGGCGCTTAAAACTTCATCCACTAATTTCTCCTAATCTATAATTCAGAATTCACTTTTTCTTTCACCTCTAGACCTTAATTCATAACCTCTTCATAATCTCCTCAATTTAATACCGACCTCTATGTCTAACTATTTTTCATCTAAATTAAGTTTTACCTTCATCGGGTGATAATTTCCTTGTTTTACTCCGATTTGGGCATCCTTTGGGTTTTGGGAAAGCTATAATCTTCTAGGTTTCTACCCTAAAAATTACCTAACCTCTAGCCTTAGGGACTTAACCTTGGAATAGGCCTCGGCTAGACTTAATAACTATTAATTAGGAAAATTGGAAGAGTTAGGATGAGTTGTCTCATACCTTGGAACTCGAGCCGTTGTTTGTGCCTACCGGGAGTTCTCCCTCCTCTGCCACAAACTTCCTTGATACGATGCAATAAACCATTGTTTTAATAATAGAGTGAATTAATATAGGATTTGCTCGGTGGCTTCGCCCTATTTATTTCCTTCCCTCTTTTTTTCCTTCTACACTATTCCTCTTATATCCTATGGTGGCCCAACTACCCTCATTTCTACCTATGAGGCTAACTAAGGATGCATCATGGTGTCCTTCAAAGTTGAACTATCTTTTACGTCCTACATCTTACATCTAATCTCATGGTAATCCCTAAGTTTTTTAGCCAATGGTTGTCACTTAATAGGGAGATTTCCCTTCTATCTTATCCCTCCCAACTTCTTCCTATCTAATCTCAAGTTGTCTCCCTCCCCTTGCCACTCTTCATCCTTTCTTCTATCTCTATCTTCTCTTCCTCTAGCTTGTTTTATGGGAGACGGGGAGTTAGCTTCCTCGCTCCGATGTTTGGTTGGTTGATGGTGGAACTTGGTCATTGCTTCATTCGTCCCTTTATTTCTTTTCTTCCCTCTCTACCCCGCTTTTATTTTTCCTCCCTCCCTAGGTTTCCAATTTTCTACACAAATCCCTCCTTCCCTTGTCTTCCCCTCAACCCTGGAACCCTAGTGCGACACTGCCCTCTCTAGCCCTTGGAGTTGTATCCCCCCAACCTAACAATTGTAACCCCCCCTCCGACCCTGGTAGATTGTATCCCCAAATCCGGCAGCTAAAACCCCAACCCTAGTGACTGAACCTCAACCCTAGTAGTTGAAACCCTGACCCTGGTGACTATAACCCTTGTCCATGATGATTGGATCTTCCAACCCCAACGATTGTAACCTTACTCCGGTGACTAAACCCTTACCTCGGCTTCGTATCTGTTTTTCTCAATATCTGCCCTAACGGGGAGGTTGTTGGGTTGGATTGGAATTGATTGGGGTGTATTGGTCTCGCCTTTTTTTTTTTTTTTTCCAAGTCTACTATTAATTTTACACTAATCTTTGCCGAATTTGTGAAGAAAAAAGGAGGTGGTACTTAGGGGTTAGTAGTGTAGCTAACCACAAGGAGACAAATGCACCATTATGTCTCCTCTAAATTATTGACCCTACCTTCTACTTTGGGGGGGAGGCTAAACTTTGTTTCATTCCCAACGTGTTTTGGAAACTAAACTTTGTAAGAAAAAAACCACGGAAAGTTAAGGTTCACCTATGGGATAGTCTTAACACACAACTAGGACTTTTAAACCTAGAGGGGGTTCAAAGCTTTGCCGTGGTTTCCACTTTTGACACACAACTACGACTCTTTGACCCTAGGGGGGTTCAAAGCTTCGCCGGGGTTTCCACTTTTGACACACAACTAAGACTCTTTGATCCTAGGGGGGGTTCAAAGTTTTGTCGTCAAAGTGGGATCCATCTACCCCCACTCTCTCTTGGTTCCTTCTACGGATCACCACGTTAGTATTAGGGGACAAAAAGACACTTGACATCCAATGGTTAGCTACATGAAGTTAGTACAATAACAAACTTGATCTAAAGGCCCCCTAAAGCGGAATTGCTAGGTCATATGGGGGATTACTCTAAGGTTAGTACAAAAAGAAGACAAGGAGAAGGACTAAGGAATCCCTCAAGAACATACTAAACCACAACTTCTAACAATACGATAAAAGTGAACTCCCAACCTCAAAAGCGTGGAAGGATTAGTACAAAAGGAGCTCAAGGTGCAAGGGATCCACAAAGACCTTACAAGCTTGAAAAAGAGCAACAACAACCAAAAAGTGCCCAAAAAACACCGTTGCAAGGTTTGTCTCTAAAACACCACAATTCCAACACAAATTGGACCTAACAAATCCAAATACACAAATGGGGGTGGTGAGAGAAGAAAAGGGGTGCCCTTTTATTCTCTTTCCCAGGCACCCACTTCCTCTCACTCATCTAAGGTAACCCTATCTTTTTTGGATTTTCATCTTTATCCTCAAGGGTTTTCATCCAATGCTAATCTAGAAACTCAATTTTTGAAGATTAACTCCAAATCGCAAATGGTTTGCGTCATTGGCTTTAGAAGGCCATTTTTAGTATGCGGCAATCCCCCGTCCTCTTTTTCTAACTCCGAAATCTCATCAAAACTTAGCACCACCTTAATGCCAAAACCGAGCAAAGACAAGAAGAAATTTGCGTTTGCCTCAATAAAATCCATATGATGTGTTTGTTGAGGCAAACACAAAATTTGCATTTCTCTACGTTTTTCAGTACAAATTTTGCATTTGCTTCAACAAACCCATCTTGTACATTTTATTGAGGCAAATGCAGATTTCTTCTACTAAAAAACCCAACTTTTGGATTTGGATTCTTTTGGCAAAAGTAACTAGCCTAGGCTTTGAAGTGCATATGAGGGAGTAAGAAAAGACCTATCTTTGGCCTCATTCTACTTCCATATGTTCCTACTTCATTGGTCAACTCTACCGTGGACTTTAATTTTTGTTGGCAATCAAGGAATCTTGCAGGTTTGGGTACTTCTGACTATCAAAATGTCTTAAAACTTGTCGGGGTAGATTATAAACATAAAAGAATATATTCTGATTTCTAGTGAGATTTTATTGCCATCTAGGTAATTTCTAAGAATTTTCCATCGTAGATTTGGATAGTTGACAGTCCAAAAAGGCATCTTTTGAGTATTACAAAATTCTAAAACTTTTTGTGGAACCTTTCATGGAATCCCACAACACATGTGTAGTCTCATATTGTTAGTTTACACACCAGCCTAAGGGGGATAAAATCCACCCCCTCATTCAACTATTGGTGGCTATGGAATCTTTCACACCAATGGAAATCTGAATGAATTGGCTTTGCCATTGGGAATCCCACGCGTGGTTCTAATCCAAAGTCACCCTCTTTTGGCCATAGATTCTTCCACCGTCCCATCTTGGTATTTTTAATAGTTGCAAGCCTACAATTGGGGTTACACTATTTCGTTGATGCAATGGGGAAATTGGAACTTATCTTTGGGAACTAACCTAATTGCCTCACTAGGGTTCCCTCAACCAATATTAGTCTAGAGATGTCTCTTTTATGTGGGATTTTGAGCATGGAGCGCCCATAACTCATAATCCACCAATTTATCACGATTAGTTGGGTTCTAACCTATGTACAACTTGTGGTTGGGGCATTCTTGTTATAATATTCTAAATATAGACCAAATACTATATTGATACGTAACACACCTACTTTGGTTCTACACTCTTAGGGGGGCTTTTGTATATAAACTACATTTAAAATAACAAAATATGAAAGAAAAAAAAAAAAAAAAAAAGTGAGTCCTTGGTGACTAATTGGGGGCTCACACCCTCACCTTTTTCTAGTCTTGACATTAGAAAATGCACACTCTTAAATGTATAAATGAATTGCATGCTTCAAAATTAACTCTTAAAGGACATTTCATATCTAGGCTTGATCAAACTTCATTAAAATATCTACATTAAAACAGACATTTCAAATTTTTCATTTTTTTCATGAGTAGTAATGTATGTATAATATTTAATCTCATTTTCTATAATGAAAATTATATAAATTTAATTTTTATATGATTTTTTAATAAATCTTTCTTCATAATAATCATAGTAATACCCCAAAATGATGAAAATACAATGAAATTTATAATAAAAAAAAAATAACTAATAGTGAAAAAATCATGGTATAAATAGTTAACCCTTTGAGCTCGCACCAATTGATATAACTCTGAAGAAATTTGATAGAAAAGGTTTGAAAGTGGTTTATTTTTAGCTTCCAAGATGATATCTTCAAAGTGTCACAAAAATTAATATTTTTAACTATTTTGAAAAAAAAATTAAATGGAGTGAAAATTAGATTCACAAAGCTACATTTTCTTTGTTAAACTTTAAAATAATTAAAATCAAGAACTATGTGAAAATTTAAGTTTGGACTTTCAAAATGCCCATGAAGATTGTATTGTCCTTAACACCTAAAGAACCAAATGATCGTTTAATGTATGTAGCTAATCTCGGGTAGGTGCGTATGAAGTCATTTCATAATGGATATTCTTCAGATTTTGATACATGGTGTAAACATGTACACCCTAAGTGGGTATGTAATTTTTTTTCCAATTTGGTGCCTAGATAAAAAGTTATGTTGCCCTAAACTCTTAAGGCAACTTGGGCAGCTTTGGGCAACATGTGCAAAACACCTCCTCTACTTCTAAAATTTGGTAGGTATGTAACTTACATGATACAAGATGCAAATGTCAAAAGAAATAACCATATGTAGTGTAAAAATCTCACTTTAGGAGGAGTTAAAGGTTGATGGCCCTCTCAAGCAAGCCAAGTTGGAAAAAAAAATCTTTCTCCTAACTTCAAACGTTATAATCTTTCAATCTGCATGATCAAAGTTTCTGAAAAATTTTCTACCCATTCCCATAGGAGTCGAGTACAAATTTATAGGGTTGCATTTTGAAAAAGAAACTTTTTATTTACCATTTTTTTTCATTGCCCTAAAAAGTGGTAGTTTTTTACAATTTTTGTGTGAAATGTGCCTCAATCCTTTAGGGGTTAAAAGGTAATGTCAAAATGAAAGGAGAGAATTATTACAAGGCTTGAGAGCATAGATCTAACTTTTTTGCAAAATGAAGCATTTTATTCATATTGGTGCATTTTCCTTTATCTTCTCTTTGACACTAAGCATGGCTAAACCAATTTTTTAACACATCTAACTAATACAAACTCCCTCTATTCCATAATGCTTTTGTTTTTTAATTTGTCCTTAATTACATATCCCTTAAGCAAATTACTTAAGACATGATTTCAGGGTCGAAGTTGATTTCTTTTGTTTTTTTATCAACTTAGGAAATGAAGCAGAAAAGTCTAGTTTTATTATCCTATCCTAATTTAAAAATTTATAGCAATTTGAAGTCAAATCGGACAAAGACCAAAAGACATTGGACTTTTTGTTGAATATATTGAATTCCAAACAATTCTTAATATGTAGACCTACTATGAGCCACCACATTAGCTCACAATTTAGTATAAATTCGTTAGTAGAACACCTAATAGTTTGGGAAATTAGCAAAGATTAGTAAAGGCACTTTGACAACAAACAACAAATAAGGATTAGAGAAATTAACACAAGAAAATAGAAGAGAAATTTCAGCAATTAGGTGAAAGCCAAATGATGAGCACATGGCATGATTAATTGGAAAATATTATAGTTAGAAATGGGAATTAGCAAGTAAATTCCATCTCTCCACTGATCAGATTTTGAACACTCACTAGCACTTCAAGCTCAGTGGATTGGACCGCAATGAGAACAATCCACAATTATTTAGAGTTTCCTTGATTGTAAAGGGTATCAATGAGGGAGCAAGAACTAGAGTTTGATAAAAAAAACCTAGAGGACAAAGCTCCTTGAAGCACTCAAATTAGGATGTGATGGAGTTTGGTGCTATGTTTCTTTTGTACTAAGGTAAGAGCACCCGATGGCATCCTTGTACCCAATAGCGTCAGATTCTACAGAGCAGAATCATTTCGAACTATAAATGTAAGTAGATAGTACAAGGCTCATTTTTTTGACCTAAAATGATAAGAGGTCTATAGTCCAACTACATTTATGTTCTAGAATGAATTCTTGACATAGAAAGGGATGCCATTGGGTGCTCTAACCTTATTCTTAATTAAGCCTTCCTTTGCCCCCCCTTGTACAAATTGAGGTTCACATTATGATTAACTTGGTGTTGGTGTTGGTGTTGGTGCAAATAGGCAAGACATTTCAGCTTGTTGAGCTCATGAATGGATAACTGAAGTTCAATCAACCCAATTCCATCCCAAAAAAACATCCAAATCCATTCATTTTATGACAAAATCAAAGTATAAGACAACAAAATCTAAAAAATATATGACAACATGGGATAGCATGTCAATACTCTAATGACAAATAAGGTAAAACAACCCATTGTGGACTCCTAAGAATGACCCCATTACAATTTTCTTTTAGTTATTGAGATTTGGGCCACATTCAACATCTTCGCTAACTGGAATGGAGTAATTAGTGACTGCAATAGGAACTTTTAGTTTTTTAGTGTTAGTTCATTGTAGGAAGTGCCTTTCTTAGGTCTTCTGTGTTAGAAAATATTGTGACTACAATAAGTGAGTAAGATGAGTGTTATGGATCAGTTTTTGTTGGTTTTGGGGTAGTCTACAAGTTGTGATGGGCTGAACACTTCAAAAATTCATAACAAATTCACACTTTGTCGAAAAAATATAGTTTCAAATGCTCTCGCCATTTCTATCACTTGACTTCTCTGGAAAAAAAAGGAAAAAAATTCAGAAATGACAGAGGGCACCCCACCCCCACCCCCCATTTGGTCCGTAATGGGTTGTTTTACCTTACTTAGTATTTGACTTGGTAGTTATGGGTTGTTTACAGGACAATTATGACTCCACTCTATGGAAAATTTTGTGATTTGAAGGCAAACCACTTCAGAAATTCACAAAAATTGCAATTTTAATCAAAAAAGTATAATTCCACTTGGGTTTGATTAGAGAAACATGTGCACACCTCTCGAAAATATGTGCCTCTCTTGGAGTTGGCCCCAATATGTTCAGAATTTCAGATTGCAAATCAAAGTGGTAATAAGTGAATAGGTTTGTCTACTGGGTGCAATTCTCAAGTTGGCAACCTGCAAATTTTGGGGCTCCGTGAGTTCTCTCCACCACCCGAAACGCATACTCTTTGTCTACATTCCACAATCATACTCACGACTTTCTTCCCCACAATTTCAAATCTCAGTCAATGCCAAGATACTGATTGCCAAAAATTTAAGTACATTTGCACTGCTGGTGTACCCAAATTTTACAGTTTCTTTCTTCCTATGTACTGTTTTGTCCGTGCCCAGGTCAGGTAGGAGACCCGTATTTGTGGCACTATGTAGCAGCCCTTTCTTTTTTGGCACCATGGGGCCAGACTTTGCATGGCATTTTAAAACAAATCAGTCTAATTTTCGCTAGATAAAAGTAATCTTGTTTCACTGTAGATTTTTCATTTCTTTAAAAAAAAAATCTGGATGAAGTTGACAAATTTGGATCAAGAAGTGCATGAATATGATGAAAAAGGGGGTTTTTTGGTCCAAAAGAAGGATGGATGTAGAAATACAATGCTTCATCAAATTTTGAATGATCACCATCTTGGTACTTTTTTTAGAAAATTTAGAAAAAAAAAGGGGGTTGCTATGTAGCAATAATGTATTGTAGAATCCAAACTTTCGAATGTTTGATTAGTTGAGAACTTACTATACATAAAGTGGGCACCTGCACCCAAAATGCTAGTTCTTGCTATTGTGCCTTGTTACTACTATTAGATTGGTCCAATTTTCATTGGTTTTCTTATTGGCAAGTAGAAGGAGGTTCTAACACATTGAAGGACGTGACATTTGGATATTAGCCTATACAAAGGTTAGATTTGGCAAAAATTAAGTAATTTTTGGATTAAAATGCCACATGCCATCTTGTAAATGGTCTAGGGTGACATGGACTCTGAGAACCTGACGTAGAAATTCAATTTCGGCACTCAAGTGCCCAAATCATACCTTCATGTACAGTAAATGCAAAAGTAATGAAAGGTGAAAATTCTTTTGGGTAGAGGTTCTAAAATTGTTTCTTCCATGTAGGTACTTATTGATTTTGGAGATGTAGATGGGGTAATGATGGCAATTTTGGATGAGTGGCACATTTGAAGAGGTGCCCACTTTAGATATCAATCGAAATGTGGCACAAATAGTCACATGGCATATAATTAGGTTTCTTACTTTATTCATTTTATAAGTATTTTGTTTCTGAGAACAATTAAAATATTCAATTTCAAATCCTCATCCTAAACACAATAAAAAGTTTTAATATTTATTCTTTTTTGTGGATTCAACTACTTAACCCCTAAAAGTCCAAGGTGCATTTTTTGGCAATATAGAAATTTTGAGCAGGTACATGTGACTAGAGATTTCTATTTTGGGGTCGAAACTTTAATAGAGGGTGTGGATGAGGAATATCTTTTATGTGCACTAAATTTCAAGACATTTGGAAATATGAGTCAAAAGTTATGGCCTAATATGTAGTTTGTTTCTCAACTTGGGTAGCCAAGGCAAATCTGAAAAAAATCACTTTTTTCCAAAAAAAAAATTGAAATTGGTTTTCTAGATTTATGTATACATAGAAAGTTTCAAATCATTCCATTATTATCAATGAGTCAAAAGTTATGAGATGTTTTAGTTTGCGTATAATTATGGATTCTCTTCTCTAAAATAAACTTTGAAGTCCTTTATTTAACCAAATTTTTCAATATTTTGGGAAAAAAATAAAAACCATAGGTGTAGATTTTTATTACAACATCACAACCATTGGGATTCACATTTTTCAATTCCAATTAATAAATTTTTAACAATTTTGTATTTTGAATAATTTTCTTTATCTTTCTACTTACTATTTTTTCCTATATGCTGCATAATTTCAAATGATCTAGAAATTTTCAAGCATGTAGACAACTTGCCTCAAAGAATGAATCTAAAGAAGCATCACCAATTGGGACATTTATTCATACAAATATGACCTTGTGAAGTGCAACTACCCATTTTTTAGCAAGGCCCCTAAAAATATTTTTGTCACTTCAAATGCTAATATCTTGCAATCTACACGGTGGAAACTTTTGATATTTTTTTCACATCTTCTCAATCTAGCATAATATAAGATCCTATGGTTACATGTGTCCAAAAATGATATTTTTCAAAAGTTTGGTACTTATATCAGAAACGGCAGTTTTTGAGAGTTTTTGGTGATAACATAGTCAAAGAAGTTTAGGGATTAGTCTCTTAGCCAAGTTGGTGTAGTATGTCTTCTTATAAAATTTAAATGGAAATTTCAATCCAATCGCAAGAATGTAATGATAAACCCCTTAAGCCATAATATGTTTTTACTTTGACCATCCATAATGTGTCTTTTTTCTCTCAAAAATGAGTTGACCAAAATACAAGTGAAAAAATATTTGATTTGCATTCTTATTGCATAAATAATTGTGAATCCAATTAGGCTAGATATATGCAACGACTAAGTAGATGACAATGGATCTTACATACCTTATTTGGTGTAGAAAAGTGGAATACATTTGGAATTATTGCCAAATATAGACGAGAGATTATGGCATGCAAAGGTGGCATTTCCTCTTTAAAATTTTAAAAAAAAATCCTCATGGCCCATAGTGAAAACACCCAAAGCCGTTCATTAGTATCCATTCTTGACAAGTAGATTTCTATCGAAAATGTCCTCAAAGTGTAATTAAGCCCAGAAGGATAGTGACCCCTCAAACAAAGTAGTCACCAAAATATTCCAATTATTGGACCTATAGGTGCATTGGCTTTGTTTCTCCATCCATTAGACCTTTAAGCATCCTTACAAAGTTAAACCGCTCCCATACTGATGCAATTGGTTGATTGCTAATTCTTTAAATTTTGGTATTATGACCAAGCTATCTAATGGTCTCAATGGCCTAGGGAGTTACACTTTGAAAATTCATAGTAATTATATGTCTTATCCAAAAATAATTAAAACTTTGAAAAAAAAAATTAATAATTTTCAATTGCTAAGACTACAAAAATATTTTTTTGCTAGAAAAAGATGCCTCCAACTATGCTAATGAATTGTTTATTTTGACAGTTTAGGGTGTTTTCACTTCGGTGCCCAACAATTGCAAAAGACTAGAAATGGCACAGAATTTAACCCCTAAGCACTCCAACGTCCATTTTGTGGACGATGAGCAAATTCAAACTAGAGTTTCATCCTCCTAACTACTTGGATGAAAGTTATTTTAATTTGTGGAGATACGTTATGAAGTTGTTGTCCTATCTAAGGGTTGGATTCGGTGTTCCTAGAGTATATATTTTTCTAAAATTACCAATGTGCAAGTATGTCCAGTGGGCAAACTGCATTGACTTTAGTTCAAAACTAGATATGCCCATATGAGGTTATAGATGTAAAGAACACAAAATTTTTTTAAAATCATCATGTGAAGAGAACCTCATTTCAAATCCACTCCAACAAATTTTACACAAAAAATGACAATATTTTGCTTGTACTCAAGTTTTGAAGGAATTTTGGAATTTCTCTTTCAAAATTTATAAAAAAAAAAAATTGATTGATAGCATTGGTGAATCTAAACGTATAGATGGAATCTAAAAATCAAAATCTACAACTTTTGTTTGTATGTCAATTCCAAATTATGCCTCCAAATAACACTTCCTAATGATTTTTCTCAAATCATCAATTCTAAAGATGATTCTAGACATTTAGGGGTTAAGGGGAGTAAAGTTAGGGGACCAGGGAAAGTAGGAAGGGTGCCTCGTAAGTTACCCAGTCGTCGACGATGGAATTGCTGCCCACTCATCACGCCCTTGTTACCGCCAGTCATTCATCAGGTCGGGCCGGGTCGGTCTGGGCTAGAGATCGGTGGCCGGTTCTCACCCGCTATTTGTCCATGGTGCAATTCCCCCCAAATTATCTTACCTGAAATTACGGCAGTACTGGCGAATTATACCCTGAAATGATTGTACAAAAATGGGGGTGAACTGAAGTGGTCAAATGCACCCGTAGTCAAGAGAATGTACATTTTCTACCCCCAAGTTCATAGATTTGAAGTGGACTAATAATTAATTTTCCATGTTTCAAGAAAAAAAAAGAAAAAGAAAAAAAAGAAGTGGACTAATAATTGGGAAATAGGAGGCTTGAAAAGTACACATTTGAGAAGGGGATATAATCAGAAAATGGATTGTTATAATACCCCCAGTCCCCCACCCACCCACTGCCGTGAAATTCCATTGTCACTCCGTCAGTCAGGACAAGAACTGACGATTCCCTCCTGACGGAATTCTCCACAAAACGTTAAATGAAATGGCATCGTGGAAGTATCATAATGGGGGAGTGATCAGGAATGGCATGGGTAAGTTATACAGTATCCTACATTTTTTGGAAAAAATGGTCAAATGTCGATCTTATTTCCCAGCAATGTTTGGATGAAAATTTGGATGAAGGTGTCCAGCGAACCTTCAACGAATTAGAGTAGCGTAATAATAGGACATTCGGTGACTGAAGTGACTGATGGGAAAACAAAAATGGATGACTAACTTAACTTACGGTCACCGAAGTGCTGCTGCTGCTGCTGCTGCGTTCGGAGGACCGGGGCTCGTCACTCCACTGACGAAATTATCAGAAAAGATCCCTGCGTTACGATTATCAATATTGATCCCAAATAGCAACATCATTATCAATATCAATCAAGAATGAAACAAACTTAGGCAAGCAAAGCAGGGCAGGGCCAGGCCACCGCAATACAGCTTGCTAAGATACTACAGTACTGTAAAGGAGAGCACCCATTTCCGATCAGTCTCCCATTCTCATAGTTTAGGCTTCTCCATTTTTTTTTTCTTGAAACACATGGACGATTTCCATTGATGGGGGAAACAGTACATAGCAACCAAGGGAACCAGTCCCTGGCGAAACATCTTTACATTTCCGAGTCCTGAAACACAGTGCAAGACTAAGCATTTCCACTTTTTTATTAGGCTTCTCCATTTTTGATCAGATGAAGTGTAGGTGACAGCTCATGCACTGCCGGATCCTGGGGGACAACAAAAATGTTTGGGTAGTATGGTAGAACCACCCATTACCAGCCATAACCCATGGTCAATACATAGGTAATGGGAAATTCAATAGAGAGGTGACTGACAGATAACCATTAAATTTTCAGTTTCCAACCATCTTGTAGCCATTATTGTAATGACAGATATGCTTCGATTTGAGAGCCCAATTAGTCTCTAGATGAGCAGTGATGGAAGAATCTATATATTGGGGATGGGAGCAGGTCAATTTTGGGCTTCTAAAATTCATAATAATTTGAATTTAAGGAATAAAATTATGAAACTTTGGCAATGCCCATGATTTTTATCTGTCCACAGGGTTGAAAATTAAAATTGCCTTCTACAACTCCGGACCATGCATAGATTCCTTAAGTGGTTGGTCATGGGCGGTTCCACTATATACATTGAAAGCTTACAATGATCACATCGTATGCATTGAAAGCCATACATCGATTATGGAATCATCCTATGGTTGGAAATAGGTTTAGCTATATATCGAGAATGGGAAAAATAGAATCTTCACAAACAAAATTCATGATAATTTTGCTTTTAAGGGGGAAAATTTAGGAAATTAGGAAATCCTTTTGAAATCTATTTCTCTACACAGGGAATTTTTTTTCATGAACTTTTCTTGTGCCGCATGTAGGCTGAATTGCTTAACCTAATAAGGATGCTATGGACCAAAGTGGTCCTATGGATGACAGAGAACCCTCCCATGTGAGACAGAAGTGTGATTGTTCATCCTTGGAATTTTTTGTAGAAAGGGGGAGGTCTTGCACAATAGTATGACCTCCAATGATTACTTTTGTTTATTTTAAAATAGATGATTCACATTGTTTTAGAAAAGAAGATTTTCACAATGACCAACCCGTCCTTACAAGGTTAACCCTCACACATCGAAGCAAATGTTTTGTGTCCGATGGATGACTTCACTATTGACTATAGAAAAAGAGAATGCACCTACTAGTCCAATAATCGGAACAATTTTGCTGACTACCTTGATCACGGGGCTCCGTCCTTTGAGGGTCAAGTGATCGGAAATGGGTGATCATCCACGACAACTTCCGCCCAGTCACTTCATGCTTTAGCCATGCCATGCCAAAGAGAAGCGGGGCCAAGAGAGTCCATTGGATAAATGAATGATTGGTGGTGCTGCTTCCCAGTCATCCCCCACTTGGGTAAAGTTCCGAGTGACTAACGTTGGGATTCTTTCTATAAATAAACGGAGTATATTAGTCGTCCACTGCCACAGTGCCACCTTCCTCAGTCCTCGGCTCCTCGCTCGCTCTCCACAGTCTCCACGAACTTTTAGTTAACGTACGTTCCTTCCCGAAATCCGGAACGTAGACGAGACAAACAGAAACCGAATGATGATTATTGAGTTGCAGTGCCTGCTCCTCACTGCAACTGAAGCGGATCCCGTCCGTCCGTCCGTCCGTCAGCTGATACGCTCCTTGGAGCTTCTCCTGTTTGAAGCTCTGCACTTTTCTACTACCTTACCTTACCTGAATTCTACTCTTGTTTGTTTGATACTTTGATTCCCTTAACTGCAATTTCTCATTACTGTACCGGCCGGTACTTCCTTTCGCTTTTGGCTTTCTACTCAAAGAAAAAAGAGGAAAGAGGAAAGGAAAGGGAAGGAGCACATGACCTTCTCGCTTCAGTATTTTAGTTGGGGTGTTCGTTGGGGTGTCGCCTACGAAAGAGAAAGGAAAAGGAAAGGACTTGGCATTGCAGTGCTGGAAGTCGGTCACCGAAACCTCCTTCAGTTAATAGACGAAGTTAGCGCATTCTGGAATGTTCGGAACCCCAACGTGGAGGGGAAATTTCGCCCTTTCTGAGGCGGCAGGATGGAGCAATGGTAAATTTTGTCCCTCCCAAACTGCGGTGCAAAGTTGCAGTGAAGGTTTTGTGGTAAGGTAAAACAGCCCATTACGGACCAAATGAGGGTTTTGCCCTCTTGTCATTTCTGAAATTTTCTACTTTTTTTTCCAGAGAAAGTCAAGTGACAGAAATGGCGAGAGCATTTGAAATTATATTTTTTCGACAAAGTGTGAATTTGTTATGAATTTTTGAAGTGTTCAGCCCATCACAGCCTGTAGACTACCCCAAAACCAACAAAAACTGATCCATAACACTCATCTTACTTACTTATTACAGTCACAATATTTTCTAACACAAAAGACCTGAAAAAGGCACTTCTTGCAATGAACTAACACTAAAAAACTGAAAGTTCCTATTGCAGTCACTAATTACTCCATTCCAGTTAGCTAAGACATTGAATGTGGCCCAAATCTCAAAAATTAAAAGAAAACTGTAATGAGCTCATTCATAGAGTTCTGTAATGGGTTGTTTTACCTTAAGTTCATTAGGTATTGTTCCAAAACAAAATTCACTGTTTGGAACCATTAATTCCTCATCACCCAAAGTGCAAACATGTGTAAAAGCATCCTTGCTTTTCAAGTGCTGTAAGTCTAAATTTCATTTCAGTGAAGTATGAAAATCTCAACCATCCATACCTTAAGAAAGGCTGTTTGTTTTGTTTTGTTTGTTTGTTTGTTACATTGAGATCTCCTAGACCGTTTGTCCCCTAGTCAAGTTCTTGGTATTGTTGGAAAGCCCTCAGCAAGGAGGGGTGCATGGGCTTTGTTTCATGATGTTTGGATCTACGATGTGAAAGTTATTGAATTTCAAAGTTTTTTTTAATCAAAAAAATTAGAAAATTACTTTTACTTTGATTTTGGTTGTGGTACCAGCATAGGGCACACTAGTACAATCTTGTAGTGTGCATGTTGCAGATGGTGTGAAATAAATTTGGGGTCATTTGACCAAATAGATTGCAAGATTAGAATGTTTTAGTCTTGATAAAAGATGCTGAAATTTTCTTAAAAACACATTTGGAGGTGAAATTCGATTTCTAAACCTACTCAAATGAAAAAAAATTTAACTTCAAAGTGATTCAAAACCCAAAGACAAACACTTTGGTGAAAAAAATTATCATTCAATTGACTCATTGTCTCTGCAAAATTGTTTTGAAATGTCAAAAAACAATGAAAAAAGTAGCAAAAAATCACATCTATGGCTAAACCTCCCTCTACTAAAATGCTTCTTAGTCACTCATTACCTCTTGGATTGATATGAAATTTTAACCACACAAAATAGACTAGTATGTAAAACTTTTCCAACAAAAATGATTGAAAATGGACCACATATGAAGAAGTTATAAGCTATGGAAGTTCACTATAATGCAAAAATGTCTAGATTTTGAACTTCGAACTACTCCCAAACATTCAAAACAACTTGTTATCACATGAAAATTTTACCACAATAACTAGACCTGAAGAGGAAAAAAGGCAACAAATTTTATTTAAGAAAAACATTTTATGAAAAAGTTACAAGCCCCCGAAGTTGTAGCCATTAGAATGCAATGTGGTGAAGTCAAATCGAACCTGTGAACTTTGAAGGGCTCTCAAAAACTCAGTACATCTTGGATTGCTCTGAAAATTTTACTAGTGAAACTAGACTAATATGCACAACTTTTACAACAAGGTTTATTGAATTCGGACATTGGATGCAAAAGTAACAACACTTTGAATATGACAGTTAGACAATGTGAGGATACTTTTTATCCCCTTGGGTGATGAGGGGTTAATCTACACGTTGAGCTTTGTTTCATGCCATCCCAATATTCATTGCAAAAGTTGTAAGTTTAAAAAAAAATTCAATTTCAAAATTGGACACCTAAAAATATGCCATCAAAAATATGAAGAAATTTTGTATGATTGTATAAATTGATACTTGAGTTGATACCTAGATTTGAATCATTCAATTCTAAATAACGAGGTGAAAGTTTTGAGTTTATTTATTTATTGTGTGGGTAATGAAGGTAGAAAAATTGAATGAAAAAGTCATTTTTTGAACTCAAGTTTGGAAATTTTGAAAGAAAATGAAAACATAGGATATTTATTACATACTAATACATTCTCACCATTGGAATTTATAATTCTTGATTTCTTGTAAAAGTTAATAGTGATGTAGTTTTTTCTTTCATCTAGAACAAATGTCCATTTTATAAATTTTTTGAAGATGAACATGAAAGTTTTTTGGTTAAATTTTTCCATGTGATCTCAAACCATTTTCCCATAGATTGACTAGATCACACAAGCTTATGGGCCATACATGTTTTTTTCCTTTAAAATCTTGAAAGACAAAAACTTCCCCTTTGGAAAGAACTAAATGAAACTACTTAAAAATTTTTTAGGTGATACATTGAACTTGCAATGGGTAGGGATTTTCACTCTAAAATTGGAGGGAGATGCATCTGCAGAAGTTATGAAAGAGTCCTAAGGTTGGATTTGTTAGAGAATAAATATAGATGAAGAGTTTAGTCTTACTTTGGGTATGAGTATTTTGAAGCAATTTGGGGCCTCGAAACACCCAAATATTTTATGGAGTCAAATATTTTCATGTATCTAATATACACAATGGATAGGGCAAGCAATTCTATATTGAATGTTTAATTTTTCACTGGAAGCCATAAGGTTTGTTGTGGTGAGATCTCTGGAACCATACGTACTACAATCACATTCATGGTACCATTAGAAAGCTCTCTACAAGGAGGGGTGCATGGTCTTAGTCTTTCGTAGAGTGAAAGTCATATACCAAAAACTAAATCATGACAAAAACTAGGCTGGAAATGGACAAAGGGCCTCACTAGTCCCAATGAACCTGAATATTCTTGAATTAGTTGGAAGACCATCTTTTAGGAAGAAGTAGTGCATAAGTTTACATGAAATTATTATTAGAGGGACAGATAGAATAGTGGAAGATCCAAATGTCCAGGAGAAAATGGAGGAGAATTTGTAGGACCCAAACCATCATATTTGCAGGCAAACTACCGTACCTTCTATCTTCTATATAAAGATTCCTGTAGTGGATGCATAGTGCGCTGTGCTGCAATGTCATGAAGGCTGTGATATAAAAGAGTTCCAAGTGCAACTTCTCTCTCAATTCAAGCACCTCTCTGATCAGCTTTTGGGCTAACTTCCACTGATTCCTTCCACCAACTTCCATTCTAAACTTAATGCAGTTATTACTGCAGTTGCCAGCCCAAGTCGCCCAGAATCTGGATCCTCCAGGCCGGCAAGTGCTCTCGGGACTGCTGGCTACTCATCAAAAGACTGACCCAATTCAAGGAAAACCGCCGACTCTCCAGCTGCAAGCATGTGTGATCACAAGCACGCCGGGTGCTTGCAACTCCCACACTAAACAGGTGTGCGAAAAATGCCGACCTATAAATGGAACAGACCAAAGATCCCTCTGCCAAAATTGGGTGTAAGCTAAAAGATTCTCATAATATCCTGTGAGTGTTTCAGGTTCCCAGGTGTCAGAAAAATTCAGCCAAAGGACTGACAATAGATACCAGACGAAGCATCGTCTCACACCGTAATGAACTCCAAATCCCCAATCCCACGCAACGTCACTCCCAACGTCAGGAACAGTAAAAGGACCTCGGGACGCCGCCCCAGGTCACAGCATCCGTCCAACGGTCGCAAGATCAAAGATACAAGCTTGTTATGCGGTGGTCGCGGCGTGGTGAACTGAGAAAACCCAAAAGCGCGCGCCGTGTTCGCGTCGTCCACGTATATTAGCGAGAGCTTGGAGAACAGTCCTCAGAACTGTTAGTTTCACTCCCAACCTTGCTTGAGCTATCTACTTCTCGGACCAATCCCGGAGAGAAACAATCTCCGCTGAACAGAAGTATCTCTTGGTCGTCTTTCTCTTGTTTGGAAATCAATTGTCGGGGGGTCGTGATAGTTGGGTTTGCGATTGTCGCCGTTTGGGATATTGTTGGGTTTGGGAGGATTGGCCTTTGAAATCGTTGGGTTTGCGATGGCGGAGAGCAATGGAAAGAGCTTCGGCGCTTACACTGCCACGAACTTGGACCGTGAGCTGTACTGGCCTGCGGAGAAGCTGCGAATCTCCATCACGGGCGCTGGGGGGTTCATCGCGTCGCACATCGCGCGTCGTCTGCGCAGCGAGGGTCATTACATCATCGCCTCCGACTGGAAGAAGAACGAGCACATGAGCGAGGACATGTTCTGTGATGAGTTTCACCTCGTGGACTTGCGGGTCATGGATAATTGTTTGACTGTCACCAAAGGCGCGCACCATGTGTTCAACTTGGCGGCGGACATGGGCGGCATGGGCTTCATCCAGAGCAATCACGCGGTGATTATGTATAACAACACTATGATCAGCTTCAATATGCTCGAAGCCGCTCGCATCAATGGCGTTACAAGGTCCATAGCTCTCTCAATCTGTTTCTGTGTCTGCGTCTCTTCTGTTGCTGGGATTTCATTGAAGAACACGAGCTGTTGAAGTTTGTTTGAATTTTTTTTCTTTGCTTCATTCGCGCTGTTGGTTTCCCGGTTATAGCAACGCGTGCGTTGAATTCCGAGTTTTCTGAGGGTTTTGGTGTGTCATGTCGAGTGTCTTAACTTTTTACTTTTTCGTACTTTGGGTTTTTTTGTGTATACTTGTGGTCGTAGTGCTAGGATTCCAGGATATGGCAGTCGCTTGAATTTTAGGGACGACTGTTGCTCAGGAGACGCCACGCCGTGAAATGTACCTCCCTGGGACATGGAAGGTACTGTGGTGTCTCGTGAGCAGCTCTCCACGGAAATGGTTTCACCTGGGAGAGTTTTGGTGCGCTGTTGCGAGTCTCCAATCTTTGTTTTCTTTTTGGATTTCTTTTTGAGTCTGCGGGGTCTAGTCCCACCCCAGCTATTCTCCTTGTTTAGTGCTATTTTGTTGATGTTTAGTGCTAAAGGCCAGGAAATTACACTCACTCAAATGTTGGTGACGACACTCCTGGTACATAGGTCAACACTGGGTGTCTCCTGACCGGCACTTCTCCCAAGAAAATTCTCCTCGTAGATTTCTGGTTCTTCGTTTCGAGTGCTCATGTTGTGCATCACTTTTGAATCTTTTTTTTCCCTAAAGATTGTCGCTTACGGGGATATGGGGGATGCAGGTTTTTCTATGCTTCCAGCGCGTGTATCTACCCAGAATTCAAGCAACTGGAGACTGACGTGAGCAGTTTGAAGGAATCAGATGCTTGGCCTGCCTTGGTATGTCCCAATCACAGTACCAAAAACGAAAAATTTCAGGACTGTTTGTGTGTGCTTCATGATGGAGTAGAGGTTGGATGTGTCGTTGCCAGTTGAAAGGTAGGTACTGATGTCTGGATTAACAAAAAAAAATTGATATCTGAGAGGTGGGTACTAATGACTGGATTTACTGGCAGCAGTCCCCTCTGTTGCGCAGATAGGTGATTTCTGTGTAAGGTCTGTGCAGGGAATATACCAGAGGTGTACTGTACATTTCAGGGGTTGGTGAATCACTGGCTAAGGGAAAGTGTTGTTTTGTGTGACAGCCCCAAGACGCTTATGGTCTGGAGAAGTTGGCCACCGAGGAGTTGTGCAAGCATTACACGAAGGATTTCGGCATGGAATGCCGTATTGGTCGCTTCCACAATATCTATGGCCCCTACGGAACCTGGAAGGGTAAGCAATTAGTATTTGCTTAGCTCCTCCTAGCCTAGTTCCTTCTATTGAACTGACTCATATTTTTATTCGTTTTTCTTGGGAAATGAAACAGGAATCTAATTCGATTGTTGGGTAGATATAACTTTAAAACTGACTATTGAAAAGAAATTTAGACGGTCTACATTCTCTTCATCAGTATGTAGCTCCATGGGCTAAGATTTTAGGGTGTTGATTATGGTTGTCGTAATCATTATGCTACTCCTATTAGCGCTGAGTATAGTTTCAACTATTCGACTATAGTCAGATTTTAAAAAGTTCTTAGCAATTTAAAGGACTCGAACGCATCAAAGAAATGGATTCCTTGGTTACTGCGTCCAAGGTCCAAAGCACTATTTTTAGATGACTTAAAGAAGGTGCTAAAGGTGGTCTAGAAGCTTTTATTCAACATGTACCCATTGGCGAAGTTTTACGTTGTGGATTATGGGTGCCTCAAATGTTGTGCCCTGCTCCTTGTCGCCCTGAGTATAATTGCTACCATCTGACTGGTCCCAGTTTTTATATTTTCTTTTCAGCAATTGAAAGAGGATTTCAACGCTTCAAAGTAAAGTTTTTTTTTGAATATGCAAATTCTTCCAACTCTTAGTGGTAGATGGCATTAATGATTGTTCCCAAAGTTGTTAAAAGGCGGTCTAGATTCTCGGAATCAGTATGTACACGTTGTTAATTTTTTTATGGTGGGGAATATTGTAATGGTGGCTTAAGATGTGAGCTTGTTGCTTTGCGCGCAGGTGGGCGTGAGAAGGCACCAGCTGCTTTCTGCAGGAAGGCCTTGACAGCCACGGAGTACTTCGAGATGTGGGGCGATGGCAAGCAGACACGTTCATTCACCTTTATTGACGAGTGTGTGGAAGGTGTCCTAAGGTAACTATTCTTCTTGCATTGTACCTCTACGCATGGAAAAGGATACTTTATTTCTAGACTTTTTTTATTGTTTCCTCGACTTTATTTGGCAGGCTATGGTCTTAATACTTTTGTAAGCTTTTATGACTGTTAACAACATTGGAAAGATATTGTCTGGCGCATCGTCAATAAGCAAGTGGGCACATATTCCTCTTATTTTATACATCTCAAGGTTCAGATATCCGCTTCGGTGTGAAAGTACCCTTGTACTGTACCACCGGCCTTTTTTAGTTTTGGCCCTAAATACGGGTGAAATTGAGAAGTATTGAAGCTCAATTTCTTCATAGAATTCATTTATGGTAGTCGGATTCTTTTTTTAAGTAAATTATCAAACTATGATCACAACTATAAATTGTTGCCAGATGTCCACAATCACATGTGCAGTAGTGTCCTTCTGGTTACAAGAAAAGAAAAGCTTTATAAAAGAGTGCTTGGTACCACAGCGGTGATTTTTGTCACAGGGCAATGACATTTTTACGTGGGTTTTTCCGCAAGAGCTCTGTGGATTTCTGTACTAGTGACTTTTAGAGTGCACGTTTGTCTCGTTGCAACCCACCGTCCCTTCTTAGATTAATCAAATGTATCTTGAAACTCTTATATCCCATTCTACTGAGGGTTCACTCATGGATTCTTAGGTACAGGGGTCTTTGCAAGACATTGCCACCCTAATATGGAATCATACGATTAAATGTTTAAAGCATTTCATTCTCAAGCAGCTATAGAATAAAAAATATGAACAGTTACTACAGTGTTTGAAGTGTCCGATGAATGACTTACAACGAAACTGTAGAAATGAAGAGTGCACTTATTTCTTCAGGAATCTTGGTGACTACCTTGGTGACACTGCCCCGTTCTTCCAGAGTAAATGTGATAAAAAATTTTAACTTTTTCTAACATGGTTTATGTACCACCAATGCAGGTTGACGAAGTCAGACTTCCAGGAGCCAGTAAACATCGGCAGTGACGAGATGGTGAGCATGAACGAGATGGCTGAGATTGTGCTCGGCTTCGGCAACAAGAAGCTGCCCATTCACCACATCCCCGGACCCGAGGGCGTCCGCGGCCGAAACTCGGACAACACCCTAATCAAGGAGAAGCTGGGTTGGGCTCCTTCCATGCGGCTCCGGGATGGGCTCGCCATTACGTACAAGTGGATCAAGGAGCAAATTGAGAAGGAAAAACAGTCCGGTGCTGATCTCGCGACCAAGTATGGGTCTTCCAAGGTGGTCGGCACCCAGGCACCTGTGCAGTTGGGCTCTTTGAGAGCTGCGGATGGTAAGGAGTGAAGGCCAACAAAACTCGTGAGAAAAGTAAAGCAAAAATTTGAATTTATTTTTCTTCAAGGTTGGAAATTCTTCACTAAGAAAAGAGTGGTCGATTGCTGTAACTTAGGTGATAAATATCCTTTGCTGGCTTGAAAGCGGAGGATTGTTCAGATGTAACTTAATAGAGGCAGCCTGAAAAACTGACCATTCTTTCCTCGCATTGTCCCTTGCTTTGGTACTCAGACCGGACCTGGTAGCAACTGAGTTTGCAGTCAAGGGCAACCTTGACCAGGTAGATGATTTGGTTACTTGTAAGAAAACAGCATTTTTTTCAATAAGAAATAGAGAGCATTTGGGAACTCGCAGTCGGGGATTTTGCCCGGAGAACGGATGGCATTGCTTGGAGAGTCTCAAAATTTATTTTGCACTTGAAAAATTACTGGATTTTGTTTATAGTGGATTTCGTTACAATGCGGGAATGATAATTGTGCAATTATAATGACACATGCCTGGGAAGCGTGACAGCCCCCAAGATCACTCGTTATAATCTGAAACTGTACTCCACAAAAGTCTTATTGGAAAATTGCATTCTACAGACGTCAAAGGTAACAATCAATTGAAATGTGAACTTCAACTCTTTTTATGAAAGTCTACACCTGTAGAATTCAATTTATTGGCTCTATCCTTTGGACATAGACTATGGCAATGACTCCGCATCGACTCCTCCACATCAACTGTGGTATGTGAAAGTCCCAATCCTATCTACAACCATATTCACATTGCACGGTTGGAGGTCCGACGATTGGTCCAAGAGGGGGGTCCGCTTGGGGGGGTCTACCTAGGTAGGGCGTCCGATTTGGGGGGGGGGGTTGCTTGGGTAGGGGGTTTGATTGGGGGTGTGTCCTATTGGGGGAGGTCCAACTAGACAAGGGGTATAATTGGGGGTGGGGGTGGGGGGGGGGGGGGGGGGGTTGATTAGGTAAGGGGGAAATTGGGCAAATTAGGGTTGATCCTATACATCTTCCTCATTGCAGAAGTCCAACTTGCAACATCGCCTTTATCTCGCTCCTCTCTTGCACACCACCAATAGTCTCTAAAATAATTTCTCATGATGATGATGCAGCTTAAACCCTAAATTAGTTCTCCTGCACGTTCTTCCTAATCCACCTCTATTGTGACTTTTCGAGGATAGAGGCCATAGCAGCCATGGCTCCTCCTATCGTTGCCTAACTTGTTGCTAGTCCTTCCCGTTGTTGCTCTGCTCCACTTCTAGAGCTTTGAGCTTCGTGCATTCGACAAATTGATGGTAGGGTTTAGAGTCATTGTCGGCTCTATCTTCATCATTTCCATCAGTGTGTTTTTCTCGTCGAAGTAGATGGCTATTTGTTGATAATTTCTTTTTGCAAAGCGCAGCATGGACATTGTTGTGTGTCAAATGTCGCGGTAGTAAAGGAATGAGTTTGAGTATTGCAATTGCGGAGAGCAAGTGCAGAGGAGCTTCATCATTGCTCTTTAGAACTCCGATTTTGAGGTACTATTGGTTGATTTAGGGCAATAAATCATGTCATTCATTCAAGGTTTTGTAGCTATGTGAAATGATTTGAATTGATCATGTCATGAAGATTCAAGGCAACCAATGTACTTACAACCTAAATTAATTGGTGCACATGGTTTGGTTTGTGAGCATGGTTAACATAAGAAGCCTAAATTGGGTCTCATGTTGTTTTTTCTAGCAGTTTTGAGTAGGTAGAATGTGGACTTCTTTTTGTTCAAATTTATTTGTTTTTTACCAACAATGCAAAATTTCTAATTTTGATGCTATGATTATTTAATTCACAATATGAATTTGTCATATTGAAACCATAAGTTCTTGATCCTTTAGGGTTTAATCTCTAGTGTTGGAGAGCCATCACTTGCTACTCTTTACACAAACCCTCTATTTTATTCTAAGGTCTCATACTTGATTTCAAAAGGTACAATAAAGGTTTAGTTCTCATTTATATTTAATAGCAATATGGTGTTCTCACCTCTAGCTCATAGTTCATGTCATGGTATTGTCTTCTATACCTATGAGTGTTGCATGTACTCTCCTCAAAACATGTTTGTTGTCATGGCGCAACTCCACTCTCTAGCAACAACTCATTGTCATTGATCAAGGATGACTTCATCAAAGCTCAACCTCCTTGAGACCATAAGCTTAGAGTAAAAATTACGTATTTTTTTTATCAATTCTCTTGATTTGGAATAAGCATACTAAAGCACATTAAATTTGTATGATGTGTTGATTTTTGTGCTCCATAGTTTCAACTTGGGTTCAAGGTTGTTTACCTGTATTGATTACAAGGTTGGATTGTGGTGTGTATGCAAGTGAGGGTAGAGTTGTCCGGAAAAGATACACAGAGGGTCTTTGACTCCGTGGTGCAAAGTATAGCAAAATCTCTCTATGTGACCATTTGAAGTAGAAGAAACTATTTGCATAGGATTGTGATTCTCAGAAGATCATGCCTACAAACGTGGGGTTAGTGGATATTACCAATTGTCAAAGGTACAAATCAAGAGGAGGTAAACAATCCACACAATTGAAAATTGTTCTCATGATTGTTTGATTGTATTTTGCTAAGCTTGATATCACCTCATACTCGATGAAGATAGCTTGGTTGTTGTGAATTTTCATTTGAACACAATTCAATTTGGAGAGCATTTCATTGCTTAGTGGGTCATGTGTACATTTTTTAGGTCTTAATTGAGTTATGGTTCAAGATGCTTTTTTCATCCTATTTACTCAAACTAACTCTTTCATGTTGAACATTTGTAGGTATATTTGTATATTTGTATATTTGTACAATTTGTGGAAAAATTTGTATTTTGGAAATCCATAAATTGGATATCTATCAAGGCCGATTCACCAACCTCCATTGTAGTTCAAATATTACATAAAAAGATGATCAAATGAACAACTTATAGCTCCTCGAAGTCTTAACTCCTTAACATCTAGATCCACCACCTATTTCAAAGATGTGTTCTAAAATGTTTGATGAATCACAAAAATGTAGATATATAATGAAAAGTTGTCAATCTCAATTTGTAGATCACATCTATACAGTTGGATTTATCCAAAAATTATTCATAGTTTTTAATTTGTTTTGCAAGGTTATCTTTTGAAATTCAATTGAAAGTCCCAAATTAACAATTTTTTATTAAAAATATTTATAATGAATTTGGAAGAATGTGCACTATGAGATGGTATAATTTTTATTATTTGATTTGACTTATTTTGGAAAATCATTGTTATGGTCTCACTTTTTAACCCCTAAACGCCCTCACCCTTCTCCAAATTTGGAGAATTTCAAAGATGTCTTATAAAATGTAACTAAGAGGGATATTTTGAACTTGTTGTATGAATAAAAGTTGTACATTATGAATTTTAGATTCTATCCATATGGTTAGATTTATAATCATTGTCACCAATATTTTTGTATAAAATTTGAAACTTGAAATTCAAAATTATTTTGTAATTTGATTACAAATAAGAGATTCACAATTTATATTTGAAATTTGTTGAGATTTCTTGAAATGTAACATTCTAAGTGTTGTGATTTTTTGAGATTTTTTGGTTGTTTAATTTTATGAGTTGACTTTTAGAAGAGCACTTTTTCATTGAAATCTTCGAAATTTTGGATGAATCACTACATGAAATGAGGCATAAAAATTTCACAAATCATCCCCTTTCTAATCGGATTACACATGTATGAAGCTAACTTCCCATATAATATATATTAAAAGTCCACACTTCAAAAAGTCAACGACAGATGAGAAAATTGTGTTTGATTATGTACATCTTTCACTTTCTAGATGGTTGGTCGTTTAGGGGTTAAACTAAGAATGAAACTTGATATAAACCAATTTTTTCATTTAAAAAAAATCACAATATCTTATTTTGAAAATCCATACTGTACAAATGGTAGTCAATTTGTACAAATGGTAGTCAACTAACACATGAACAAAGGAAAATTTGAATGGATGAAAAATTGTATGGAATGTAGTGAAGAGAAGGCTTACAATCTATTAATCGTCTATTATATGGATGTGGGCACATCAAAGGATTAAATGAGTAAGAATACATTCAGCTACCCTATATATTATATATATCATGTATAATTTAGAGGACTAATTGTAACATTTGAAACATGGTTTAAAACTATTTATTATAAATAAAACAAAATTTAAATTGTGGGTGGGTGAACCAATTTTCTTCAAATTTTTATTCTATTATAGGTATGTATGATTTTGTTACTGTTATGAATGGGACAAAGCCTCACGATTGCACCGTTTTTGTTCGAGAAGCATACATTTGCACAGACCATAGCTAGGCGGTGAGGGGTTTAACCTCTAAAGGTCCATAACTATGCTTCGCCTAAAATCTCTTGGAAGCTGCCATCTTTAGTGCAGCCAAAGAGTTGCGATGGAAACAAACGTACTGTTTTTGCATATTCAAATGCAAGATCTTACATTAGACCCTACACGCCTAGAGTCTTCTCCAAAATTGATGATTTCATAAAGTACTACACTGAATAGGGGTATTAAGGGGACCCATAATAATTAATCGACATTCTACACTATATAAATATCTACCTTTATTGTACATCAGTAGTGATTGAAGTCTCCAGGGGATGTACATTGTGTTTCAAACATCTATAGTTTTCTACAATCAGTCCCTTTAATTTTTTGGTCCCCTTAATACCCCTATTTAGTGTAGTTGGAAGAATGTCTTGGGATTGATGTGACAATTAAAGTTGTTCACTATCAATTTTAGATTCCATCCGTATTGTTAGATTCACCAATGCTATCATCAATATTTCTTTATAAATATGAAAAAACAAATTCAAAATTCCTTCTAAATTTGATTCCAAGCAAAGGATTATCATTTATTGAATAAAATTTGTTGGAATGGATTTGAAATGAGGTTTTCTTGACATGGTGATTTTTTGAAATTTTTGGGTTCTTGAATTTTCTTACCTCATTTTTGCAAATCCAATTTTGAACGAGAGTCAATGTAGTTTTGGCTTGGTCAACCACTTGGTGTACTTGTACATTTGTAATTTTAGAAAAATATGAGAAAAATATGTATTCTAATAACACCAAATCCAACCATTAGATAGGACAACAACTTCATAGACTATCTCCATAAATTAGGATGATTTTCATCCAAAAAATACATAAATGAGGATGAAATTGAAGTTTCAATTTGTTCGTTGACTAGAAAGTGGACATCGGAGCACTTAGGCAATAGAATTGTATGAGAAAGCATAGAAAAGAATTTTGACACTTTTATCATGTATAATGTATGATATTAGTGTTCAAAGTGAAAATGAAAGATTCTCTTGTACCTTGCTTTACTGGGTTTTAAGACTTGAAACCCCCTTGGCTTAAATTTTTGGCACTTCAAAGTTTTGAGATTTAAATCCTTAGAGAGGAGAATTGAATCTAAGAGATAAAATGAAAATGAAAATCTACATTTTTCATTCTTAAAAATATTGTTAATCAAAAGTAGATATAAGATGGAAGGAAAATTAAATCACTAATAGTTCTAAAATGGAATATATTGAAATGAGTCAATCTTAATGGTGAGATTGTTGTAGCAAGTAAGCTATATTCTACAGAAATTTTTGTTTTGAAAAATTGTGAAAATTGAGTTTAGGAACTAATTCTACATAATATTTTTTCATGAAGATGTCTTAATTGCCCCTAAATTGAGACACCTCATGACTTTTACATCACTAACTTGAATGGAATGAATTGAAACTTTTCCTATGGAAAAAAATGATATTCCATGAGTAAAAATATGAAAAATGAAATTTTGAGTTTTGACAACCTGGGCTTGAACATTTTGTGCTTAAGAGGGCATAATTTTTTCTCCCATACAGAAAATGAAATAAAAATAATATTCCAAAAAAGCTAATATATTCCTTCACTTTCAAAAGAAGTTTAAAAAATATACTAAATTTTGACATCATAAGAACTTGCCCAAAATCCTAAAACCCCACTCCATGACTTTGAACCTTTAAGGGTTAAACACCTTTAATAAGCATTAGAATAAGGTTCCTATTATTGATTTGTCTAATTTTCTAGTTGGGTCTTGATGGAAATCAATAGAGAACTATATTTCCTCTTAGCATTTATTTTTGGGACATTTCATGATTAAACTTTGAAATTTTCCAAAGTGTTGCTTATTTATAGAGGTATTCAAAATTGACTCTAGGTTCCCCAAGATATACATTAGGCAACAATATATGAAGTGAGTTTTGCAATTGCATTGCAATTTGGGGTATTTACTTTATACTTGAAAAAATAAGAAGACTATCATTCAAGAAAAAATTATGTGTAGCTCTTATAATGATTGAAACATAAGCTTGTATGGAGATATTAGAAATTTAGAATGATGGAAGAAATAGTGGAGAAGATGGTAGAAGAATCAAATGGTTGTTAATAGATAACTTATAAGAGTCTAGAAGATTTTTTTTTGTCAAAATAAGATATCTTGATTTGTAATGAAGATTCCTTCAGAAGATAAATCAATTTCCTTTGTTTTGAAATGTTATGTTGAATTGTCAAATTGAAAATCATCCCTCTTGATATTAAACAAGTAGCAACAAGAAACCTAAGAAGTCATTACTTCAACTACGTAAATATATTGCTATGTTGTCCCCAATAAATATTTTCTAGAGGATGAATTTTAATTCTTATAGAATGTTATGTTACATTAGGAAGTTCATGATTATGCTTTTAGGAATTCATCTAAGAATTAATGGAATGAACAATTATTTTAAAAGGTATTTACTTCACCCATTTATATTTGGATGTACATGTATTCTACAAGTTAATATAAGAGAAAACAACAAGTTGTTAAAGGAATTGCCATGTATAGAGTATGAAATTGAATTGCATCAATTTTATTGAAATGAGTGGTTTCCAAATCATATCTTATTTAAAAAATAATGCAATTTTTAAATTCAATAAAAAGATGTGATTTGGTGTACTTTTGAAGTTGAAATTGCAATTGTTGGTACATACTTCAATATAGAATAAACCTCTTCCAAATTCAAAATCCACAAAGAAATAGATTGTAATATTGGTGTCATTATGTTATTGAATTACTTTTAATTTGCCAAATTTCCTTTCACTCTTATTAGGAAAATAATCAGGGCTATGTAGGGCTGGGAGTTTATGAGGGCCTTGGTATACAATAATGCTTTGTATGCCTAACAGAAGTCATCCTTAGCCTTATGTGATGTGGTCACAATCCAATTGTTCAGAGTTGTGCTTCTAGTTGGCAGGTTACCATTCACTCAAGGAGTGTGCTTGATGAATGTGGAGGCAAAAAAATTTGCTTTGTTGTTTGAGTAGGAGTAGAAGGAATTAGGCAAGAGGGTTCACTACTGTTGCCGTGTTTCTTTTGGTTTAGCAACATCTTGGACAATTAGTTCCCGCCTTGAAGCTTCGGGTTTCTTTGGTTTTGGGGGGACACTTTAATCATGAGGCCACAAGCACACATCTAGAGTGTAGTTTTGTTTAACAATAGAGATGAAAATGATGATTACATTCCTCTAAAAATTGAGGTAAATAGTTGGGTTGCTTTGCAATCAAATGAACCAAAAGGAAGGATAGTTGATGGCACACATAAGGCCCGTGTTAAGAACTTTCGATGTAGTAGTGACTGAGATCAATGTCTAATATGCTTACATGTAATAGGAATTGTCAATGCACCCTACATGTCCTGACATACAATCTAGCACTTGCAATTGTAAGTTTCTGAAGTTCCAAACTGAAACCTTGCCTTCTTCTAAACTTTTGAATCTCTGCTTGTTGTCTACAATACTTCAAAACCCAAGCCTTTAGATTCTGTAGCCTTGTATGTGCCAAAACTTAATTCAAAACTTTAGTTTGTGGCTAGCTTCATGTAGAGATGGTAGAGTATAAGCCTTCAAACCTTCTAAACTTCAGTTTACAACAAAGCTTAAGTAGAAAATAAGCCTTCAAACCTTCTAAACTTCAGTTTACAACAAAGCTTAAGTAGAAAATAAGCCTTCAAATATTTATGTAGAAATTGTTGCTTACATGCATGTAGAAAATTGCTTCTATTTGAATGATAAAGTCCAAATTGCCTTAGTCTAAATTTTTTTTGTTAGATTTCAGATCTGTATCCATCTCATAATAGTAAATGGATTGATTCTAGGAGTGTTCTATAAGTGCTTTGTGTCATTCATGTTGAGATTAGGGAGTTAAGTAGAGGATCTCAAAATCATAGACAACTGCTTCTATACTCTATCTTCTTCTACAATGCTGAGTATATTCCAAACCCTAAAGGTGGCTACCGCTATACAAATCCAATTCCATTGCCTAGTTTCAATGACCCTACTTGACCATTACCTAACATAGCAACCACTAAAGCATTCAGAGCACAAATGAGAGAAGATTTTTGACATGCATGTAAGCCAAATACAGGTAGCAAAATAAATCGGATTAGTTGGTTTACGCTAATTGTTATAATGGTGGACATATTTGCTATAGTTAACAATATGCATAGAACACCTATGTTGTTTGTCTTCAAGTATATAGCAAATGAACTCTTGGCTTCCTTAATGGACAAAGGATGGAACGAGGCAATAATATTGGGAGAAAATGAAATTAAATGCATTATTGAACATTTGAACCTCACTTTGTGCTCTCCAAGTATCACATAGGCAAGTCGATGATGTAAGCAAATTTTCAATTTAATAGGTTGAGATTGAAACATGGCGGGGTGTGGGAACAAATAGATCAACATGAACTTGTCAGGATTGTCATGATTCAATGTGTGATGGGTGCGTGGCATCAAGAAATTGAAGTAAGACACAACTGGCTACTCACTTCTATAAGATCATAAATTGAAATTGCATTGGGATCCACTACACTTGAAGACTTCAACATGAGCATTGTACAAGAAGGGCAAACAACCATAAAGGTACAAGCTCCAATGTCAAAGAATCAATCCCTCTCTACAGAAGTGCTTCGACTGTTTGATTTGTTTTAGAACCAACTGTTCATAAAATGATTATGCCTCCCAACCACTCTGAGTGTATGATTAGCTACAATGTTACTTACCTATTGAAACGTGTGCAAGTCAATTGAAAGAAAGGGAAGACTGTTATTGTTGGAGAGGTGTTGCCCCCAAAGATTCTCCTACTTTGATTGGTTCCTTAGAATCACTAGTAGGATTGCCTGAAGTGCTCTCTTGAGCTACTTGACTTTGGGTCACCCACGTGCTTCCAAGTCGATCACATTTTTCCCTCCAAAGAGCAACTTATGTAGCAACGTTAGAGATAACTTTTGCCTCTCTCTTAATCCAAACTCATACCTCATTATTAATATTATTTTCAACATTAAGAGCTTCGTTGTCAAGTCTTGTTTTTTTCTCCATCTCTTTGAATTGATGTTGTATGATTTGGTACCGGTGTTGGTAAATTTGAACAAGTGGGTTCTTTTTGGACTTTTCTCCCCCATTTTGCATGTGTTGTTGGTATGCATATTTTGTTGCATATTGGTTGTACTCCATCTCTTGAAATGACCATACACTAAGGCTTCCATATTCAATAACGAACCAAACAAGATGCTTAACAAACACACTCCGTTATGAAAGGGATGTGGAATTGCATCACTACATTGATCATGGAATTCAATAGTAGAGGTTTTCCAATTGCATAGACAACAATGTACAATTTAAAACTAGAGTAATTGAATGTTTTTAAAATTTAGGATTGAATTGTATCATCTTCAAAATTCAAGGTTAGTCAATGCATCTTATGAAATTTGGGTTTAGGTTTGACCCAAAAAGTGTGCAATGGTCATTTGCCAACCCAACAACAACCTCCTCACTACCAAATGAAATCTAATCTACTATATAACAAACTACAACTCCATAAGAGCCTAAATCAAACTCGAACTATAAGTAGACCCTAGAGAAGAAAGATATGAGAATAGATCTCAATGTCATTGTCTCTTGTGATCCTTAAACAACAAAGTGAGATTCAATAAATAAAAATTTGGTATAATTCAGCCTTGAAAATGTAACATGTGGGTGATTGCAAGAAACACTTGTTCTATTTTTTGTCCCCTTGTCCTTGGACAGGTGATTTTTTGTTCATAACTTTTTCATAATTTGTCTATTTGGTGTGAAATTTGGAACGAAGGTACTTGTGGTAGTTTCACACATTGTATAATTTTTTCAAATTTTTTCAAATAATTTTACTATTTTTAACCTGACCTCAATTTAGGTGTCTACCTTGGCCATTTGGGGGGGGGGGATTAGTCCTATTTTTGACCCAAAAATGTGAATTCAAAGCCACAAATTGGACATGTTTGAGGTCTACCAACATTACAAGGATTGAAAATGAGTTTTTATGAAAATAGTAACATGTCAATTGTCTATATGGGGCCAAAGTGACCTTCCTTTGCATGAAGTCTACTAAGAGGGAAAAAATTTCCTAAATGAATATTTTGGTGCAATGTGAGTGCAATCTTCTCTAGCAAAATAAATTTTTTATGGAATTTTTTTGAATTTTCTTGAAATTTCCAAAAATGAAAAGTCCCACAAACCCTTTTCTACTATTTTTTGCTCCTACTGGCTTCTGTAGTACTCCATAGTACTGAATCGACAGTGTAGATCTACAGGCGCACACTAATGCGTAGAATTGATAGTAGTCTATCGTACTGCCAATCCCTACAACCAGAAATTATTTTTTTGACTTGAAAACATGAAGTGTTTTTTGCAGTCACCCATGTGCTAAGATTTAGTCCACCTAAAAAACATTCTAATCCAGTAAGTTAAAAGAAAAATGGAATAGAACTATAGAAGCATACATCAATATTGGATATGGAGTACTATTATAGTAATATTACAATACCAATATGACTTCAAGGATTACCTCACAATAATAGCAATCACCAAATGACTAGCAAAAAGGTTCAACTCACAGTATAATGTGTCACGTGATGTTCGCCGAATGCTTTAATGCAGGCTCGGCCCCATGCTTCAATTTCTATCTTGAACATCAATTTGGAACTTGGGGATAATTTTAGGCATGTGAAGTAAGGCCATAGCTTATCCAAACCTTGCCAAACTCCAAGCTTGGCCCTCTTTGAAACACCAAAATCAATAAAGTTTTTCTCAACAGCAATGACGTACATCAATGTAAAGTTTGTTTGAGTCCCCTAGCAATGTCAACAGTTGGAAAAGCTTGGCTTCATGTGCTCAGTTGAAAGATGGTTTACTTGGCATAGTGTTTGATTTACCTGATAAATTGTCATCTTTAAAAATTAAGACGTTTCCTTTATGTGCTCTAGTAAAAGATGAGACCTTTTGCATATCTGAAGTTGCTTGTTATGGAGCGTCTAGATGAATTGAAAGTGCAATAGTACAAGTTTATCTACAATTCAATTAAAAACATGTAAAGTGCATATATGAACTCGATTCATTAGAATTGGCAACACTGGTTTGCATCTTCTATGTGAAGCTACACTCATGACTGGCTTTGTGGGAATAATATATAGAAGAAAATAAAACTCCACCCCATCCACTAAATCATTAGAAGAGAATGAGCTCGTGTGGAAGACTGCGAGTTCCCACAAGTTTCCACAAGTTCCTACAAGTTCTTGGATTCTGGGAACTCGGCCACAGCAACTCATCGACGTGGTTAGGTGACACCCACGTCACATAATAATAAAACAAGTATTTTTTTTGAAAAAAAATATTTTCAAAATAATTTTATTTAATAATTGAATAATTTTTTAATAGTTTTAAATTCTGGCTAGTCCTAGTTGGTTCCTGGCTTTGGGAACTGTCTTGAAACAACCCTCCAAGGCACTTGAATCCTATCTAATGTTTTTAGCAAAGGCAGCCAATGCTTATGCCTCAGTACCAACTTCTGGCTTGACACTCTTGGGAGCAATATATATAGTTGTAAGTTGAACATGCACCATGACTTAACCCATATATGGACTTAATTATTTTCAAATGTGAAGCTAGATGCCACTCAACCTTGAAATTACCAACTCTAAGTACATACAACAATTGTCTATTATTTTGATTTTCAATCAATGCTAGAATCATAGTCTAACTAAAAACCCCAGACAAGACTTTGTAGCATTCTTTTCGCACTTGGAAGCATCCAATCATTCCAATGGGCCAAATTTCACATTCACTTTGCACAACAAAGTATTCAAGGATGCCTATTTCAATGTCATTATTGAGTACACAATTCATGAACGTAATGCTTACACACTCCAATTTTTGGCCATGCACGATCTTTGCCTTATCTAATTTGAAGACGAAGATAAGTGCTTGTCACCTACCTCTGCATTACAAAATCCAATACCATCTTAATATTAGATAGAAGGCAACATGGAGTTCAATCATATAATGATTAAAATAGGCTTAATTAAATATATTGGGTTCAATTAAATATGGTTGTATACCAACAATAAATATTAAAAAAATGTTGAGAAATTAGTGAGACAAAAACCAAGGATATTGATGAGGTTGTTTATAGAAAGCGAGGAACTTAGCTTATTTAGACCTTGTGATCTCATTATATGGGACACAAATAGCAAAAGGATCAACTTAATGCTTACATGCTCCACACCATATTAGATTCTCAATTCCAAAGACTAATTTATTCCTTGGTTAGACTAGAGACACGTAAATTAATAGAAAGGCTATTGAATTTTATAGACTAAGTTTTATCCTATAATTGAATCTAAATTATGTGATGAGCAACTAATCTCATATGATTTGCACATAATTTTTTGGCTCCAACTTCTAAACAAAAATTGCATCTCTAAATCATACAACAAAGGAACAATCTTCCCAATCAGTCTCACATATCCGAAACAAACAAAAGCTAAACAAGTTTTTCATACTGCAATAAGTCCGTGATTCTAAGTTGGTTTCCTTGGAATTTCATAAAATTGGACCCAACTAACTCCAAATGGTTGCTTGAACTTGAAAGCAATTAGATGAAAGCTACATTGAGTAAGTCTAACAAACAAGCTTTCACAGAACTATTGGCATGTGCAAGACATATAGCTAGAGGGACAAAATTTGACAAACTAAAGGAAAAGACTATAATACTTACCAATAGGAGTGAATTTGTACAATTGCACCATTGTTTTTTGGACAATTTCTACATTCACAAACAATAAATTGTTCTCATTTAACTCGATTTGCATTGGTTCCTTTTTTTGGACTTAGGGCCAGACAAAATCTCCAATGTATTCTTCATGGGGTAATAATCACCGATAAAATCACATAGCTTATTGCTGAATTCTTTCTACAATAGCGACACATGGTATTGCTTCAACAAACACCCTATATGGAGTCCCTTGCTTGTGACTTTGGCCCCCCCCTTTTCAACTTCTTGTAAATGTTGTTGAAAGCTTTGTTTGTGAAACCACTATGTTCTTCTATGGCAAGTATTTCACAAGCCCCAATTTCTACACCTATTTTATCTAAATAGTGGTTGGTAATGTCAATTCCAATTGACTCCATGACTCGCATGTGTAACATGGTTGACACCTCCGTCTTTGACAGAATTGTTGCAAAGACCTTGCTTGACTCAACTTGTGCCTCTTTAGAACCACAGAGCCTTTGCTTTGTGCAATTGGCAAAGTTGCTTTCTTGTATTCGTCTAGTAATCGTAGTTGCCACAATTGAGCGGGCTAACCTCTTCTGCGCTTTTGGGTGACCACTAGATTGGAAGAGGTTGTGAATATCTTGTCGATTTCTTTGTTGTTTTCTGTATGCATAGAAGGTGATCTGAAGCTTCAATATTCCATTTTCTCTCCAATGGTGAGAGATTCTTAGTAGTGGTCACCAATTCTAGCTTGGCTCTTTCTAATTTAGCATAATTACTTTCAACCAAATTTTGTGTATGCTTGATATGATCTCTTTCTAATTTCTCAATATCTTTCTTACACTCAACCTTAGCTATTATGCTTTCCTCAAGATCCTTTGTAGCTTGTCCAATTCACCTCTTAGTGATATTATCAAATTTTCTAAACTAGTTTGTACACCATTATGTCATTTTTTCCACTCCTGAATTCCAACAAGTAAGATTTACTATTCTAACACTTGTTGGCTCAAACACTACTACTCTTGATTTTTGGACAACTCTAAACTTTCCTTCAATGATGCAATCTCACTTTCGCATCTACCTTGTTCAATTACAAGCCGGTTAGTAAGATCAACATTTGAATTCTCTAAGCAGTTTAAGTAGCCTAGCATTCCTTTTTCTCCATCTCCCATGTACTCCAACAAACTCTTGACATCATGAAATCGAGGGTGCTTTCTTATCAAAGGATCCATCGGATAAATGTGCCCATCCAACCAGAAATCCAAGTTATTGTGACAAGCCTTGCGCTTCTCAAGGAACATTGATTTTGTAGGTTGCTTGTGGATCATACAACTTCTAACTAAGAGCAATTTGTACTTGGGATCCAAGGCCACTTGTATCTTGTAAGGCACGTCAATTGTTGCAATAAGTCTTCCTTCCATTGCAAAAGGAATCAATAAGTCCAAAATTGAATTCTAAGCGTTCTAGGTGTATGTATGACATATCTTTGACTCTTTGTATGCAATTTCTACTGGAAATAATTAGATATGATATTGCTTTCCAGAATGCAACAAGACTTTGTAAGTTATTTATTTATAGTGAAAGTCTATACTACAATGATTAACCCCTCAAAGATCAAATATCAATTTATGTTTTGAAAAATGGATCGCGAACTCTGAAACTCTTACTGTAAATAGATCAACTAAGTAGTACATGTTGCAGCATCTTGTAATCCTGAGCTCTAAACTTCAATTTGAACTTTAAAATAAAAGAATCTAATTCACATAATCACCAGAAAATATTGAGAAAATGCAAAAATCGGAAAGCATGATGCAAAAAATGCTCTTAGAAGCATAATGCAATTGAAAGATCAAGAAAAATTTGGCACAACACCAAAGCTCTTCTAAAAAATTGGGCATAATAAGAATGCCAACCTTGCAAATTTTGGCTAGAAGGAAAGTGACTACAAATGCCAACAAGATTGCCAAGATGGCAAAGGTGGGTTGCATATACAACCAAGCAAGATCATACAAGTAGGAGAAATCAGCAATGATTCTTGTGAGGTAATGACACTCAAATCCCAACCGTTCATCTACTATGCAAGCATACGGGAAAACAATTGTGCTTGAGTATTCTTGGCATGCTACCCTATCCAAATAAATTCTTCTTAATGGCCTTTTGGAGGCCTAAATTTTTTTTTAATGCAAATTGAAGTTTGTATGGAGTTTTTTAATGCTTTTAAGTGATAAGCATCTTGGCATTATGCCTTGAAAATCGAATTTAATAATAAATACAATGAACACATTAGCTAGGAAATTAATACAATTACAACATTTTTTAATTTTATGTTGACTATTCAAAAATCTAAATATAGTTTTATTACACAAACAAACTCTTCTGCTGTTAACAATGATCACATAATTTTTTTAAATGATTTTAAGCTTATGAACTTTTGAAATTAAAATTTTTGAACCCTTTGAGACTTGTTTGTTAAAGTTTTAGCACTTCTAAAGGAAACACATTCAACCTCTTTGTGGAGGTTTGTGTAATTACAAAACAATGTATTAAATGAGGGAGTTTTGGATGAATAATAACTATGATCTTCAAGAATATGGTTTCAACAATATTAGTCTAGCCCTATGCCGTTGGCCTAATTTTTGTCATGATTTTGTCATGTTTTTGTTATGTGTTAAGGTTTTGAAATAATTTATCTATCGTTTAATAAAAATAACTTGAAAATCTATAATTTTCACTCTATACAATACCCTCCAATAAGTCTTGCAACCCCACTATGAAGCCCTTCAAATTTTTTCTTTTTGACTCCATTTTAAAAATACTCTATCAAAACTATCCTATTAAATCTATTGCTTTATGGAACCTTAATCAACTTATGAAATTTCAATGTCAAAAAATAGGAACTCCATTTTTGGTAAATTATTTCATTATCTTTTCATGGCCTTACATAATAATTAATTGAAAAATATATGTGATGATTTTTTAAGATTTGATTGCACAAGTATTTAGGAAATATCATTGTTCACATCTTTCATGTTACAAAGACTCATGTTATGTAGGTAAAATTTTCCTATATATGATTTTGCAATTTTCTTTCATAAACATTTAAGGCAAAGAAAAACAAGTCTATTTATAGAAATTTTTTTTAACAAATGTTGTCAAATAGGGTATCAATAGAAAGCTCTAGTACTATAGAAGCCTACTACTAATAATAGTAGACTCACATTATGTCTTGTTCATTAGCAACTATTTTGCATCAAAGTGGTACATACACTACCATCAAATACTACCACCTTGAGCTACCATCACAACTTCCATTCAGTTTGGCATTGTAGAAATGAACTTTTTGATACTTTCTTGAGGTATATCCTCCCAAGTCAAATTCACTAATGTCCACATTTGGTCTTTGTTATGGGGTCTACACCTGCTTTGCACTCGATCTTTGACTTTCTCCCATAAGTTTTCTATAGGATTGAGGTCAGAAGAATTTGATTGGCAATCAATGACTTACATATTATGTCAAGGTGCAAAGTTAACCAACACTACTTAGAACTTCACAAGGTTTGCTTATAGAACTCCTAGCAATACCACATACACAATATTCTAGACAAATATTGATCTTTTTTCACAAAACTTCTAGGCAATGTCTACAAGCAACAATCACTAGAAGCATGCACAGGGTTGTTCCAGCGGACAGTTTGACAACACGATGAACACGACGTCCAACACGTCAAGTAGACCCTCTTGTCTGTCTAATAGAGTCAAACTTAGCTTTGACTTTTAAAAAAAAATTCACCCTGCCCGTGAGGCCACCTGGATGCCATGTGGCAGACACGTGTCTGCCACGTGGCATCCTAAAGGGGCGCATGTGGGTGTGGGCGACCACGGGTGCACGCGATTACAGATAGGGCGACTTCAGGTTCAAGTTGGTAGGCGACCACAGGTGGGAAGTACGTGGCGACTTGCGAAGCAAAGACATGAAGTCGAAGCCTAAAGAAAAGTAACGCCTCACAAATACTTGCGGTCGCCCCAAAAGACCCATAGTCGCCTCCTAGGGGACCCGCACACGCCTCAAAAGACCTGCAGTCGCCCTCCAAAGGACCCGTAGTCGCCCCTGGACCCGTAGTCACCCTGTCCAGAACCTACAGTCGCCCTGTCCAGGACCCACAGTCGCCCCTGGACCCGCAGTCGCCCTGTCCAAAACCCGCAGTCGCCCCTGGACGACAATCGCCCTGTCTAGGACCCACAGTCGCCCTGTCTAGGACCTACAGTCGCCCTGTCTAGGACTTGCAGTTCCCTTGTCTAGGACCTACAATCGCCCTATCCAGGATCAACAGTCGCCCCTGGACCCGCAGTCGCCTCCTCAAACCCGAATGCGCCCTACCAGACCCGTGGTCACTCCCCGAGATCTGTCTGCGCCCCTTGCAAACCGCAGGTTCAATCAAATTGGGCTCAATAACAACAAGACTTGAACTCGCCCTCATCCGCGGTCGCCCAAGACCTGAATTCACCCAAAACCTAATGTCGCCCCCCACCCGAAGTCGCCCCCCATTCCACCAAATTAGGCTCAACAACAACAAGACTTGAACACACCCTCACCCGCGGTCGCCCAAGACCCGAAGTCACCCCCCATTCCACCAAATTGGGCTCAATAATAACAAGACTTGAACGTGCCCTCACTCGCGGTTGCTCAAGACTTGAATTCGCCCAAGACCCGAGGCCGCCCCCCATTCCACCAAATTGGGCTCAACAACAACAAGACTTGAACGCGCCCTCACCCGCGGTCGCCCAAGACCCGAAGTCGCCCCCCACCCAAAATTGCCCCCCATTCCACCAAATTGGACTTAACAACAATAAGACTTGAACGCGCCCTCACCCGTGGTCGCCCAAGACCCGAAGTCACCCCCCACCCGAAGTCACCCCCCATTCCACCAAATTGGGCTCAACAACAACAAGACTTGAATTCGCCCTCACCCGCGGTCGCTCAAGACTTGAACTCACCCAAGACCCAAGGTCGCCCCCCATTCCACCAAATTGGACTCAACAACCACAATACTTGAACGCGCCCTCACCCGTGGTCGCCCCCCACTCAAAGTCGCCCCCCATTCCACCAAATTGGGCTCAACAACAATAAGACTTGAACTCGCCTCCACCCATGGTCGCCTAAGACCTCAAGTCACCCTTCACCCACAGTCGCCTCTATCTTAAAGTCACGTCAGTGCAGGAACCAACATACCACAAGATGTGAGCCATCTCCAACTCTAATGAAATCAAGCTTAATTGCATCTTCCATACACTATAATTGACATGTCCTTCAATGCTCGTAGTTAGTTAATACTACAAAATCAGTCTATAAATACAGAAATTTTAGTATGACTAATTAGAGAAATTGAAGAAGGTTTTTCAAACCCTAAACCCTAACCCTATACCCTAAACCCTATAGAAAAACCATGGACCTTCTCCATGTATGCCATCCCAAAAGTAATGTACTTCTATTTTTTAGGGTGGATAAAATGACAAACACATGTGATTTTCTTTTCATTATATGTCATTAAAAAGTTTGAACTCCTAAACCTTGCACTTGTAAGATATAAACCATTCAAGGTGTCATTTCCTAACTTTTTAATCTTTAATAAATTCAGTATTCATTCACCCCTCCAAATGTGTTTTAAATCCCCTTGATGTATCAAGGGGAGGACTATATTGAAATTCCTATGTTGGAGGATGGAAAATGAAATGATGAGGAGAAGGACTTCCCCAAGTCTCCATTTCATAAACCACTTCTTATGTAGATAAAAGGATTTCTTCTTCATGCATCCCACGGTGTTAGTATTTTTTTTGTACATGGTTCCCCCCAAAAGGGAAGGTTTCCTCTCAATGTACTCCCTCCAAAAATTAAAATAGGAAATGGTCATGTTGAATTTTACACGAGCATGAGGAAAAAAAAAATGTCAATTAGAAGAGCTTCCCCAAGTCTCCATTTCTTAAAACCACTTCTTATGTAGATAAAAAGATTTCTTCTTTGTGCATCCCACGATGTTAGTATTTTTTTTGTACATGGTTTCCCCCAAAAGGGAAGGTCTCCTCTCAATGTACTCCCTCCAAAAATTAAAATAAGAAATGGTTACGTTGAATTTGACATGACCACAAGGATGGATAAAGGAGAAATGAAATGTTAGGAAAAAGGGCTTTTCCAAATCTCCACTTCCTAAACCAATTTGCTTTCTTTATTACTTAATTAACTTTTGATCACTTAGTATTGAATGCCTCAGTTTTAGGATTTTCTGGAGTTATTCCTTAGAAAAGGGGGGAGCGGTACTTGAAAAGTTTGAACGCCTTCCCTCCACTTTGTAAGGGGGGAAACTCAAACTCATGTTTTTTGGCGCCCCTGACCCGCGGTCGCCCCATACGCAGCCGCCTCCATCATCATGAACTAGAAGACCTCTTGAATTTGAGACCTGCAGTCGCCCTATCAGTCGCGGTCGCCCAAGAAATGACAGGTGGTCGCCCCCCTAAGCCCCCTTCTACCCGCACTTGCCCCCCCCTCATCGACCTGTAGTCGCCTTGGATTGGACCCGCAGTCGCCCCGGATTGGACCCGCAGTTGCCCCACCTTACCCGCACGCGCCCCACCTGCAGTCGCCCATTGTGACATGGTGGAGGCTTTCCACGTCACTGTTGACAACCCGCCACGTAAGATTAAATTTTTGGCTTCCCTGCCCGAAAATTTCAAACCCTAATTCCATACTCGTCAAATTTGTCTCATATATGCGACACTCGTCTTTTATGACATGCGACATCAGACGAACAACTCGACACCCAAACCCCAAAACACGTTCGACAGAACAATCCTGAGCATGCATGTAGTAATGTTGATCCACTAGAAGAAAATCAGGAGTTTTGCGACTACAATTAGCAACTAGTTTTGTAGTTGCACTAGACATTTGCAACTAGGTGACAATTTGGAGCTCGCAATTGCAGTGGACAAGTTGCACCAATTGCAATGTAGTTGCAAAAGTTGACAAGATTGGGTTTTTTTGGACAGCCTACGTGGAACTTCATCGATGAACTTCATCGATGAACTCTTCTGACGTGGAAAGTATTTTTGTGCAACTCGTTTGCAACTAATTTGCGACTTATTTGCAATTCATTTGCAACTAGTTTGCGACTCATTTACAACTTGTTTGCAACTCATTTGCAACTTGTTTGTAACTCATTTGCAACTTGTTTGCAACTCATTTGCAACTTCACATTTAGCTTTTTTTAGATGACCAAATTCAAATATTGATATTGAATAGATTTCACCAGTTTATGAAACTTTAAATTTCATAAGTTTTAAAATTTCTTATACTTTAAACATTTGTAGATATCTACAAGTTGTAGAAATCTGCAAAGTTGTAGAAATCTACAAAGTCTATTATCAAACTTCATTATGTAAACATGATATAACTTACAATTCTTATGTGTTCAATCTAATGGTACTCTTGACAATTGATATGGGACAATTAAAAGAAAACTTGATTCTATTTATTTTTTAGTCTTATTTTAGTTGCATTCTAGTTGTTTTCTAGTTGCATTTTAGTTGCAGTGTAGTTGCAGTCAAGTCAAATTCAAATTATATGCAACTGTAGTTTGACACACTAAACTTTATAGAACGTAAAGTTATCCACGTCGACCATTGTGATGAATATTGGATGTAGAATAAATCACAGTAATTCTGTTGTTACATTCTTGTAACCCAAAACTTCAATCTACGACTACTTTGCAACTACATGCAACTTGAAACTTCAATCTACAACTACTTTGCAACTACAGTAATGTATATATCAAATTTGGTGAAAATATAGAGGGTTGTAGTTGTAGGGCAGTTGCATAGGACATATAGTTGCATTTCAGTTGGTTGTGGCAGACACGATTTTCTTCTAGTGATCTTCTCAACTCCAAAGTCGGTTGACATCTACTACGTGTGATCTCCTACAATGAAATTTTTAAGAGTAGCATTGTACCTTTGAACTCAACATAGTGTTTTCAAAATCAACCACCTCTCACAAAAATAGATATTTTAAAACAAGTGAAATGAGTTACAACAAGGTACATAACTCACCTTGTACAAGGCAAAAAATTTCAATCAAATACCTAAATTATCTACCAAGAATATGTTTTGTAATCAAACTTCTTGGTAGAGAATTAGACATGGGGTTGCAAGACTTATTGGAGGGCACCGTACATCCAAATGCCACAAAACAAAGTCCATGCACCCCTCCTCAAAGAGAGCTTTCTAACGGTACCATGAAAGCTACAAGGGGGATGCATAGTTCTCGAGATCTCATTGTAACTAACAAACAAAACAAGCAACCTATTTTAAGGAATAGGTGAGTTAAAAGAGTAACCACTTGGTTTAGGTCAGGGTTAAAATTCTTTAATTATTGGGTCCGGTTGATCATTGCAAAGAGACAAATTAAACCCAGTTTGCAATGGCTTCTTGAAGGCCATGAGTACCCATTCCAAGGACTTCAGCTCGGGTTGCCTCTTCATGGCCACTGTCTTTGCGTTCACTTCCATTTATAAACTTCACTTCAAAGTTGATAAAGGTCACTCACTTGCCTCTTAATAGAGAGGAACACAACATCATCGTGAATAAGTAAAAAAAATCATGTTGCCTTACTGCAGGATTATTGTTGTACTTGAAAATTGAGTTGTGGACATTAATAATATGAACATAATTATGCTTGGGTTTATCAATTTTCAACTGTCCAGAAGTCTGCACAAATTTGACAGCAAACAATTACACAATGCTCAACCTCTTGTGCCTATATGCATAAAATAAAATTTCATGAAAATATGTTGATTTCCTCATCAAATTCAACAACCCAGAGAGTCCCTGGGATACCCAATAACTTAGGTCAAGCTTTGTGATTCATCTCTCACACTATCTGTGCACACCTAAGGTACAACTCTTCCAAATTCAGGAGCCCTCAATCAATCTCCCAGTGAGAAATAGACACGATTTACTGCTGCGATTCTTCTCAAGAGAATCTGAATAACTACACCATGTGCTGATGGCAGAAGAGTGAAGAGACTTTGCATCCAATATTCAATTCTAAATTTATTGAAAATACAAATACCTCCAACTTACAGAATATAATGCAAAAATGTCAGTTAACTTTTCTCCCCACGACGATGATGACATGATGTGCAGAATTGCCTCAGTGGGTGTCCCTTCATGCTGTTGCAGCAATATTGAGTTCCTCTCATGCATTTAGGGTTACCTGGTGGAGCAGAGTGACAGCGAATGGGTTGCTGGTTGCAAGCTCAGCAGTGTTTTTGAAGCAAGTGTCAGGGTATGTAAGCTTAGCAAAGGGCCACTTGGATTGGCAAGCCTTCACCTCTCTCGACATGCACAAGCAGGACGTGCAGGAGAAGATTGGGAGTTTACTGGTGTTGCTGGCCGTAGGACTGCAGTTGGAGGCCTTTGGAGGCCTTTTCCAATCCAAAAGTCAGTTCACAATTCTTCACATTTCAGACCCAGCTTCAGGGATTCATGCATCAAGCTGTCGCTGTCACTGTCACTGGCCGCTCAAGAGAACTTCAAAACATTGAATAATGGAATTAATGATCTTGAGATGGCATTGAAGGTTTCTGAAGACAATGCATGTGAAAGTCTTGCAAAGAATTTTACCACTTGCATAGGAAAAGAGAAACCCTGAAGACTGAAATGTCACATGCATGAAGTGCTAAAGAGGGCAGTCCTGCTGACAGGCAGACAACATTCTGCAATTCACATGTTTTCTCACATGTAAACCAGTCATGTGATTGTGAGAGCCTAGGTCTAAATACCTTAGAAATTGGAAAACCAGCAGGCGGTTCAAGTAGCGTACATTCAGTTTACTGTAGCTTTAGAACCCTAAAACCTATGCAGCAATACAGCTGGAGGCATATTCACCCTACCAAACATGTACTGCACTGCTGCTTCCTGATGAAACTCTGAGAACCACTTACTGTAATGCCATTCTTAAAGCTCTAATCCTGAATTGAACAATTCTCTGTGGACATGGATGCATCTGATTCTTTAGTGTCTCCTGTTGCAGGAAGTATGATGATTGTAACAGCAAGCTCAGCATTGTGTGCAGCGTGCCTTATCCAAGCATCATCATTCAAGTGAAAAGAAGGAATTGCCAGAAGGAAACCCACCGGCATGCCTTCTGTAAACTGTCTGGACCCATGACAATTCTCTGCAGAATGATACTTGCATGGTTGATTAACAGAGAAGATGCTGAATGAAAGACGAAGAAAAACACACTTGAGTTGGATAGCAGCATGGGAAGGCCAAGGTGAGTACAACTGAAACATTCAGCTGTAACGTATAATAAACTACAGAGTTGAGTGTCCTTGGCCACAATTCTCACACAATGAAACTACTCAAAGTTCCTTCTTCATGCTAATTGAGAATTGCTATGAAGGCCAGAGTGTAAACAATGCGTTACAAAATGATATCACACAAGCTGCTCAATACACCCACCTGTCGATCTCATTCGGATCCATACAAGATCAAAATATATAAAAAAACGGATAACAAAATGTCATCACAAGCTTCTCAATGTAATTATTCTTTGACCTAATATGTATCCACACAAATGTCCCACGCCACATCCAAAAAAACCCTACATAAATTTCAGGTTCAAATTTCTTACATCTGTTCAGCGAAAAACTCCTCTACCTCGATGTTATTCCTACCAGAAGCACCACCGCTCATGGAAAAAGAAAGCATAAAGCTACACCACAGGCAAGGGTAATATAAAAATGAGATATCTTACCAAGTATGTGAATGCTAGGTTAGAACCCTAAAACATGTAGAGGACAGCCCCGCTTGAGATAATTTGCATTCACGAGCATATGACTCTACCCCAGTCCCCTGCTTCAAGAGATTAGTATACAATCCCTGATCCCAATTCAGCCTGTGAACACGAAAGACGAAAAATCAAACTAGGGCTGGCTAGTAGTATGGTAACGTTCACATTCATGGTTGAGAAACAAAAAAGTTGTCGACAAAAGAGCGAGACTATCGATGTGTGTTTATTAGGAACCCTTTCAACTTATCAGGACGCAACCCCCGAATAACTCTATTGCACTATGGAACAGAAAAAAGATATAACGCTAAAACACAACAGAACGAAGATGAAATCAACTTCCCAGTGGAGGTATTTTTTGGGGGTATTTCTTTTCCTGGTTTCTGTTTTCATAGAACTCATTCATATAAGCTCCTGTGCATAGTAATCTTTACATGGGTTTAATCCCTACACTGTCAACAACAACCCACTGCAACATCATACCGCTAAACGCCCATACAGGATTGAGAGAAAAAAAATGTTGATATCCAGGGTATCACAGGTATACGGTCAGAGAAAAAGAGAGAGAGAGAAATCTAGAGGAGGACGACAGTCATGTCCTGTTGTTGTGTGTCCCTCCACCACCAGCACCGGCAGGGGCGGCAGTCGCAGTAGCAGCAGCAGCAATGGAAGAAGCTTCCCTTCCCTTTCCGGTTTACGAGAATTCTTGCGAGCGCCTGACAATTCTTCTGACCTTCCTCTGAAACTCGTCCCTGGTCTCTCGCCACTCTTTCGCGGCGTCGACATTGGCAGGTGACTCGTCATTGGGATTCGATAGCATGGCGATGATGCTGATGAGAATAGTCTCCACGGTGTGCACGGGCGACCATCGTTCGCTTGCGAGCTCGTAGCCATTGGGATCGTCGCCCGGGGCGTGAAGGATGGAGATGCAGACGCGTCCGTCGGGGTAGACGTTGGGGTGCCACATCTCGGAGGTGAACCTAACGGTCGGCGGGCTGTTGGGATAATCGGGAGGGAAGCTCATGATGGCGTTGAAGAAGCCGCCCTCGTAAAGCGTCTCCGAGGGGCCGATGATGGTCACGTTCCACTCGAACACGCTGCTGTCGTCCACCAAGCCCGCGCTGAAGCCGTCCACGGGATTCCTAGACAAATCCTTGAGCTGCTTCCGCAACAGCAGGCTCGCCTGATTGTCCGCCATCGCCCACACCCAACAACAAAACCCAACAGCACACACCAACACCCACTCACTTACAACACAACCCACTCCACTCCACTCACACCACCAAACCACTCAACCAAAGAAACGGCAACCCAAAATGGCAACCCAAAATCAAAGCCCAAAAGGAACCCGAATGGACGAAATTGTGGATCCGAGTAAGAGGGAAATCCGGCCAGCCACCGCCTTGGGTGTTCCGCTACGAAAGCTCTTGAGGTGCAGGAGCAGGAGCAGAAGTTCCAGCAAAAGCAACAGCAGGTGCAGCAGGAGCCGCAGCAGCAGCAACGGTGATGGAAATGAAAGACAGTGCTGCGGGCGAAGGCCAACAAAACCTTGGGTGGAACATTCTGGGCTCCAAGCGGGCCTGGTGGATGGTATATATTTTTCTCAGCCGGGCGGGGGCCGGGGCTTGGGCCTGCAACCCTGAAAGCTTCCTTGCCCTGCTGCCAGCCACCAGGCACCAGCCAGCCTCTTGTGCTTCACCTTCGTTGGGGAAGCTTTTCCGTTGCTAGGTTTGCTTTTCCATCACTTTTGTGGAGAGGGAGTGGTGTCACTTTGGGGTTGGTTAGGGCTTTGCACGTTGGTGTCAAAATTGGTTGTTTGATTAGTCTTGCGAGTTGTGGAAGTTGTGGGTGTCATTGGTGTCAATGTTAGGGAAATGGCACCGGAGAATGGAGAGAAAGAATCTATTGGCTTGCAAGATCCAATTAACTAAGAACATGAACTAACCTATTCATTTAACACCCACGTCTCAATTGTGCCCTTACATATCCACAAGGTACATTTCAAAACAAAAATGAATACCATGAGTATATGAAGGTGGGATTCTAATTTGGGTGGTAGTAGGCTCATTCACCTTATTGGAGAATGAATCTTATTACTTGTGGCTAAAACTTTGTCATTGGTGTGTTTGTTTTTCTAGTGAGTTTTTTTTTGAGGAGATAGAGAGGTGTTGGAGTGGTCTCTATCTTGTGTTAGTTAGGTGTTGTTAGGAGGTGTCAAATTGGTTGTTTCTATTAGTTGCAAGTGTCAAAGTTAGTGAATTATTTTTTGGTGATTGGTTGTTCGGGTAGTTGTGGGTGGTGTTGATTAGGGCTTCCAAGTTAGTGGTAAAATTGGTTGTTTGAGCAGTTAGGGGGTCAGTGTCAAAGAAAGAATTATTAAAGGATGGTGGTTTTAGTAGTTGTGGGTGTCAAAATCAAAGAAATAATTAATAGTGAATGGTATGTTTGAGTAGTCATGGGTGTCATAGTCATTGAAGGGATTAACCTTTTAGTGCTCAGTTGACCAATTTTGGGTTGATTTTGGGACTTTTTGTTTACTATTGTTCACAAAACATTTGATTTTAAAAAAACCTAGGGAACAACGCTTTTAGAGTATCTTCATATGCTCCAAAGAAAATCAATTTCAAGAGAGTGCGTGCAAAAACACATGAACTGTGCTTATCCAAACTTAAATGTCTTGAGCCTTCACAAGTGAAATATCATAAAGAAATACATATTTAATGTAAGGGATGACTACTTATATGCATGAAAGAACTAGATGGAAGGTTTATGATTGATTTTTGGAGCATTTACTAAAATTTATGCCCAATTGTGGCAGACCATATGTAGCACCACTACTGAAGATTGTTTACAACATATCGATCTTTGAAGATTATTTACAAGCATGTGCATGGTTGGATCACTTTCATTTTTTGTTTGGTTCAAATATCTGCCCTATAGATTCAATTGATAGGATCCGATTTAGGAATTCATCCTTAGAGCAACCACAAAATTTCATCTTGTCAAAATTATATTAAAAAATTGTGCTCGCCCCCTAAATCAACCACGGGCACTAAAGAGTTAAGAATGGATGGTTGTTTGAGCAATCTCAAGTGTCTGTATCAACAAAAGAATTATTAGTAGATGGTTGTTTTAGGAGTCTTCAGGGGTAGAATTAAAAAAAAAGGACTCACAATGCATGGTTGTTTGAGCAATCATAGATGTTATAGTCAATGAAAGAATTAACAATGGATGGTTGTTTGAGCAGTTGTGTGTGTTAGAGTCAAAGAAAGAATCACTAGAAGAAAATTGTGTTGCTTTAAATACAATCTAGATGACATTTTTGTTTACAGTAACATAGAAACATGAATTTCAATGCACTTTCTTTGATGAAATTCGTGTTTCTATGTTACTGTAAACAAAAATGTCATCTAAATTGTATTTAAAGTAACACCATTTTCTTCTAGTGAATTAACAATGGGTGCTAGAGTTAGAAAAAGAATTATCTATAGATGGTTGTTTGAGCGATAGTAGGTGTCAGAGTTAGAGAAAGAATTAACAATGGATGGTTGTTTGAGCAATCATGGGTGTCAAAGTCGGAGAAAGAACTAATAGTGGATAGCTATTTGATTAGCAATAGGTGTTGGCAGCTAAGACTTGTTTAGGTGTCAAATTTGGTTGTTTGATGAGTCATGGGTGTTAAAGTTAAGGATTGAATTAGTGGTAGAATGAATGATTGTTTGATTAATGGTAGGTGCTATTGGTTAGGCTTGCTAGTTGGTGTTAAAATTGGATGTTTGATCAATTGTTGGTGTAAGAGTGAATGAATCACCAATCATTGGTAGGAAAATAGTGTTTGTAATTCTTGAAAAATCGTCAACAACGATTTGTTTATAGTCATTAAAACAAAGTTTGGTCATTATGGATATGCTTTACTACTAGTGAGTGAATGGAAAGAAAGAATCCAGAGCTTGCAAGATCTACTTGAATTTCACAATCTATGCTTGCAACCTTTTCATTGATCCCTTTACTTTTCCATCACCTTTTTTCTTTTGACTATCAAAAGATGGGATAGTACTATAACGAAACATGGTAATAAACCGCACTTAAAATCGAGGGCAGTTCTTTCGACCACATTTTTGTGTAGGCCCATTATGCACACAAACAATTTCTTTTGCAATTTTCAACTACAATTTCTAGAATTTTGGGGCGTATAATATACTCTTAGAAAGGTATTAAAAAGACCTTTCCTATAATATATTATATGCCCCCCAAATCTAAAAAGTGTAGTCCAAAATTGCAAAAGAAGATAACAACCCACCACACAAGCATACACAGAAACGTGGTCAAAAGAACCGCACCCAAATTTGAGTGTGGTCTTTTTTACCATGTTTTGTTATAGTGATAGGGAGGTGAATGAGGCATAGAAGTGGAGTTACTATGCTGTTTGTTTGGATTTTCTTGTTAGTGTCAAAATTAGTTGTTCAATTAGTAGTAAGTGGGTGTTAGAGTAAATAAACAACTAGTAGATAGAGAGAACAAATCAATAGCTTGTAAAATCTCTTTAATGACTAGAGAATTTCATTACCCATGGATGAAACCTTTCCATTGATGAATTTGTTTTTCCATCACTTTTTCCTTTGGGGTAGTGAGGGGGATAGGAGGGTTTGAGAAGTATTCACTTTGGTATTAGCACTACAAGAGAAAGGGGTGTTTTAAGTGAGTTCTTAAGTAGAGTCCTAGACATAAGTTTTTAAGTAATGACCTTTAAGGAGATTTTTAGTAAGAATTTACTAGAAACACATGTATTTCTAGTAAATTTTTACTGAAAATCACCTTAAAGGTCATTACTTAAAATCTTATGTCTAGGACTCTACTTAAGAACTCGTTTAAAACACCCCTTTCTCTTGTAGTGTAGTTAGGGCTCACTAGTAGGTATCAATGATTTTTGTTTGATCACTAGTAGGTGGTGGATGTGAAAGTTAGTGTGTGTATTAATTGTTGGTGCATGGTTTGATTAGTCTTGGATGTCATAGATAGTGATTTAATTTCCTATGGATGTTTATTTGATCTATTGTTGGTGTAGAACGACATGAAGGAATGTATTCATGTTGTTTCATTAGTCTTGGACTCAAGGGGGGGCAAAGTTAGTGAGTTTGTTCATAATAGATGATAGTTTGATCAATCATGGATGTCAACACTACAAGAGAAAGGGGTATTTAAAGTGAATTTTTAAGTATAGTCCTAAACATAAGATTTTAAGTAATGACCTTTAAGGTGATTTTTAGTAAAAATTTACTAGAAACACATGTATTTCTAGTAAATTTTTATTGAAAATCTCCTTAAAGGTCATTACTTAAAATCTTGTGTCTAGGACTATACTTAAAAACTCACTTAAAACACCTCTTTCTCTTGTGGTGCAAAGTTAGAAAATATATTTACCTATGCTTGGTTGTTTGTATAGTCTTGAGAACATATTCCTAATGAGTAGTGGTTAAATTAAGAATGAACTTTGCAGGCAAGGATTGTATTTATAGGAATATAGTTTTTAAATTAATTGTGGGCATTGTAGGTAGGGATTGTATTTAGGGGTGTACTATAGTGTGACATGACTTATATTTATTTATTAATTTATTAATGTCAAAACTGAATTTCTATAAAAAGTTAAGAGACAAATAATTATCAAAATTTGTGGAAATAAGTGGGAACTTGGTCAAAAACTTCACTATTAAAGGGTGAGCATTAGAAGGATTTTGAATTTGTAGCCAACATACTCAGAATGTCAAGAGTTGGTGCAACATATGAATGACACCATTTAGCACTCATTTCACAAATATCAAAATGCTTTTAATAATCACTTTGTCTATATATGATACCTTGAACCGTTAACAATGCCGTTAACAAATAAATGAACCACTAGTACCTTGAACTATTTCAATGCCCACTTCTTCCATGCATGCATGTCAACGGTAAACAAAATCATAACAACTAAATTGTTTATGGTTTTACAATTCTCTTAAATTTGAAAGGACATGACATTTAAACATTTTGATTACAATGAAGAAATGACAAATTGTGAAATAATTACAAGACCTCAAAAACATAATCATCATTAATTCATATATATAAGTGTAAATGAATCACTTTGGGTGAAAAAAATATACTTCATCATTGCAAAGATGAAAACTATATCACACTATTATATATTTGTTTTGGTAGTTGTGGGTATCAAAATTATTAATTTAATTCCCTATGGATGGTTCTTTGATCAATTGAAAGTGTTAGAGGTAGTTTATGAATTGTTGGTCAATGATTGTTTAATTAGTCTTGGGTGTCAAAGTCAACGAATAAATTACCTATGGATAGAGAGTAAGAATGAAGAGCTTGCAAGATCCATTTAAAAACCAAAGAATCTCATCATTGATAGCTTAAACTATTTTGTTGTTGTCTTTGCTTTTCTTCTTGAAGGAGGGAGCTAGTGAGGTTTAGAAAAGTCATTATATTGGTGTGATTCTATTATTGTTTAGACAAATAATCAATTGAAGAACCTATAGGGTACATTCAAATTCAAGGAGGAAATATAAAACTTAGAAGGTTAATTCAAATTAATTGTTTGCAACAAGGTGTCAAGTCTTCACTATAGATAATTGAATGTTAAATGTGACATTATGATCAAATGGGTTAAGATGTAAATTGTCTAAGGTTATAATTTTATAATATTTAGATGTAGAAGAAGGAAGCACTTGGGCCATTTACATTGTATATGTAGGAGACAAGGCTAAAAGGATAGACAAAAACTCAATGGGAGCACCAATAGGAGGGGGCAACTAGAGGGAGTGTCTCTTTACTATTGATTAGAGCTTTTGTTAGTTAGTGTCAAGATTAGTTGTTTGATCAATGATTGTTTAGAGCAAATTATTTCTAGAGAGTTTTCACTTCTTCAACAATAAGCTTCAAAGTAGTTTGGAGCAAAATATTCAACATTGAGTGCATCAAATGTTGGAATGAGAAAAACAACATAAGGGACAAAAGTAAAATGTGATGTCTTTAAAATCCCATTTTCTTCAATTTTCTCAAAAAAACCACATTAATCTTTGCCCTTAAAAGCATGAAGATGAGTCATGAAGTTGAATTGCCAATTACAAAATATAAAGATGAGTTCAACATTAAAACTTGTTATTAAAAAAGCTTATGACAACCTCCACCATTGGAAAATCATCAATAAATAAAGTGTCTTCATGACAAGTTCTACTAATATTTAATGATGAAAAGTTTCAACAATAAAAGCAAACACTTTGAAGTCTACGAATAATTGATAAATACTTCTAAATATAAACTCCTATATTATGACAACTTCTCATATGATACCCTTACAATATGATAATCCTCCTATCATGACAAAGTTTGGAAACAAAAATATTGACTTCATTAATTATTCCCATACAATGACTTTTATAGTTTCTATTTAATAACATGAAGTTTCATTTGAGTGTGATAATATTGAATTGAATAAGTGTTATAGACAATTAAATTACAGGCAAAAAGTTATAGACAATTCAATGAAGAGTTTTTCAAAAAGGAATTTTCAATCATTTTCATTGAAGATAAGCAAATATTCAATCCTCAATATCATTTCCAAATCTTTCTTAGTTGTAGAAGTGATTACTCTAAAGAAATATCAAACATTTCTATAGATTTGCCTAAAACTGCTCTCTAATTCTTTCTAATTTTTTGTATAGCATAAACATTAGATGAGAATGACCTCCTGCAGAAGACCGTGAGTTCCCACAAGTTCTAAGACTGTGGGAACTCGGCCACAGCAGCTCGCTGACGTGGTCAGCCGACGACCACGTCGGATAATAATAAAAAATTAATTTTTAAATATTTTTTATTTTGTTTTTTAATTTTTTAATTTTTTTTTAATTTTTTTTTAATTTTTTTAATTTTTTAATAATTTTTTTAGTAATTTTAAATTCTGGCCAGCCCTGGCTGGTTCCCAGCCTTGGGAACTGGCCTGAAACGGCCCTCCAGGGCAGCTGAATCCCATCTAATGCATTTAAAGTTTCATTACTTCTAATTTTAGAGTAGATAGTGAGTTTTTGGAAAATTTCACATTCTATTTGCAAACTTAGTATTTGAACTTGAATTCAATGACTTTAGCACTTTATATTATTTGATAGAAAATTTTGGATGTAAATCTGGAAAATTTGTATTCATTTGTAACTTTCAAAATCATCCACCATTTTTCATTGATAGCATTGTGGTGGCAATTTGTTTCTGAAAAATTTCTTTACTATCTCAAATCTCAAAATCTACTATCCACTCCATGCTACTACTAGTGTCTCAAAGAATTGAATGTGTTATATTTTTCTTGAAATATTTGGAAATATTTGGAAAACAAATGAACTTTGAATGTAAATTTTTTCTTTTAAAAATTTGCATTTATTAATGGAGATACATGGAGTTATAATATTTAAAATAAAATAATTACTTGACAAGCATATATTGAATTTGCTTTAGAACATATTAAATAACATTAAGCCCTAAATGTCCAAAGTCCTCTCTAGAATTAACGATTTGAGAAAAACTATTATAAAGTGCTATTTGGAAGAATGTTTTGGAATTGGTATACAAATAAAAGTTGTAGATTGTGAGTTTTAGATTCCATCTATATGCTTAGATTCACCAATGTCATCAACAACATTTTTTTGGTAAATTTTGAAAGAAAAATTTCAAAATTCTTCAAAATTCAATTACAAGCAAAATATTATCATTTGGGGGGAAAAGTTTGTAGGAATGTTTTTGAAATGAGGTTCTCGAGACATGGTGATTTTTTGAAATTTTTGTGTTTTTAAAACCTTTGACCTCATTTTTGCAAATTTAGTTTTGAACTAGACTCGATGGCTTGGTCAATCACTTGACATCCTTGCACATTTGTAATTTTAGAAAAACATGTACTCTAGTAACACCAAATCCAACCATTAGATAGGAAAAGAACTTGATAAAGTATCTCCACAAATTAGGATGATTTTCATCCAAGTAATAACGAGGATGAAACTTGAGTTTCAATATGTTCATCTTCTAAAAAGTATATGTTGGAGTGCTTAGGGATTAATGAACAAGAATTATTTTTATTTTTTAATGAGTTCAATAAGTACCTTTTGAATTGGAAGTCAACAATGAATCTATATAATGGCAACACAATATTCATTGCAATCTTCAATTTAACCCCTAAAGGACCATAAGGCCACCAGGTAGCTTCTGCAACACTGTATTTTTCACCCTTGGTCCTTTAGGGGTTAATCTTCATTTTGGATGTATGAGAAGAATATTTTTCTTGACCTCGTTTTTTGAAAGGAAGATTTTTAATTATTCAAAAATACTATGAATTGTTTGCAAATTAATCCGCTGGGGATCAAGTGTTCAAATTTTGAATTATGCATGATTGCAAACACATCCCTAGTACACAAAAATGCATATTTTCATCCATTGATTTTTGTGAAGATTCTCATGTTAGTTCTTTAGCATTTATATGATATAGATTTTAAAGACTTTGCTTTGCAAATATTATGTGACTCAAAGGATGTTGGTATTAAATTTGACCTCAAAAAGTTTCTTTTTTCGTTCAAAAAATGACCCTTAAAAAAAGACTGGAATAAAAAAGTAACATAAAAATGTTCAAAAATCACAATGATTAGAACTTATCAATTCAAACTTAAAGTGAAAAAATTCTTGCAAAAATCACAAATATTAAATCTACAATCAATTTTAGAAGGAATTTCAATTTTTAGCTTTCAATTTTATTGAAAAATATTGATATGTTTATAAATTGGTCTTATTGCATTTCTCAGGTGTACCCCAAAAGTAGAAGGAAAAATCTTTTTTTGACTCTATTGGTATGTTTCTACTTCCAAATTCCTTGAAAATAAAAATCATTCTTCAATTTGAAATTTGGCATAAATATATGGTTTGTATGTACCATATCCTATTAGAGTGTGAATATTATCGAAAGGGAAGAAAGAATGAAAATGGATTTTAATGTATTCCACACTTATCTAAAAAAGATTGAATGAAATTTGGTCAATGAGATTTGTACTATTAAAATCACCATTAATTTTTTTATGCTATCAATTACTCTTAAGGTAAAACCTATTATAGCTTATGATGTGATCAAATTAAAATTATTAAATTGAGAAAAGATAATTTTACTTGAAAAATATGAGCTTATTTAATGTCCATGTTAACTACCAAATATTATGTAAAATTGGATAAAAGTTAGAAATTAGAAAGAAAGAACTACGTATGTTAATTTAACTAGTTCAAGAGCTCGAATATTGCAAGATTTGCTCATCCTAATTTTGATGAATGTTGGATGAATGTGTTTTCATTAACACAAACATTGAGATGAATATTGGATGAGTGTTGGATGAGTATAGATGAAAATTGGATGATAAGAACACTATTTGAGATAGTATGAAAAATAGTATAAATGATATTATATTGATTATATTTAAAAGAAATTGGATATATTGTATTCAAGGACCTTGCAAGTTTATAGAAGTCTCTAATTACTTAGTGCAAGATAAAGATATAAATAAGGGACATAATAATTGAATTAATTTGTGAAGATTAAAACATAAAGAAAACTAACAAAATTGAATACTTTAATAATAAAAATTTAAAAATAGTGTGGAGCTACCTAAAGAGCCTAAAAAGTGATTTTTCATAGATTTTTAAATTAATGAATGATTCCTTCAAATTGGGTGATATCATTCATCAATGAAAAGAAAGGTTTTCTACATCCTATTTCATTGCAATGCATTTACTATTTGAGCCAACAAATATATACATTAGAGTTTGAAATGCTCATTGGTTCCAACATAATATTAAAGAGAATATATAGAGTTCAAATTACATTCAACTTTGAGTAACATCTTGGGTGGAAGAAATTTTTTTTTTTCCTTCAAAATTTACATTTTTAGTGCAAACTAGATTGGATTGGCTTTTCTTATTATATCCTTCATTAAGATTGCTATAGACAAACAAGAATTATAAGGAAAGTAATACAAAGTGTTTTCTATTTGCCTAATGTTGCTGGAAGTTTATTATTTGGAGAAAGTATTGATGCTCCCATTATGAAATCTTTTGCCTTTTTGAATAAATAGAAACCTTTTACAAATCAATAGAAATTTTGACCAACCATATAAATTTTCATATGCTAAAGATAGAAATTATATTTTGGTGAATTTTTATAGTTCAATCTTCAAAATTCATTTGCAATTTGCAATTTATAGAAGATTTTTTGGAATGTGTATGTTGGCCAACTTGGAGGGGTGCATTCAACCTCACAATTTGAATATCATCATATTTCAATCCTTGTTTCAATCAAATTCTTTTATCAACATTACAAAGGATATAATTGATTCTAACAATACCACCAAAAATAATGTCAAATCTCTTATATCATAGTGTCAAAGTAGAAGGTGTTGCTCCAATTTGGCCTTCTCCTCAAGATTGGGATATTGACTATATCTTCCCCCATTTGTCATGCAAAGTTCTTTGAGTGTTGTTTGGAAACTATATTTTGAGTTGTCTTGCAAAAAACTCCCAATTTACTTACTTGAAGGGCTTGAGGTTGAACTCTCAATATTTCTCCTCCAATCCCTTCCTTCCATGCCCTTCAAGTCCATTCTTTCCTTCTTAACATTGGAAATACCATCCCTACTTCTTTCTTAAGTCATTTGAAAACTATCACCTCCCTCATCATCAACCATTAGTGCTAATATTTCCTTTGACCCCCCTCCTTTGGAAGCTCCATAGTATTATTCTAAACTTCAAATTCTAACTCATTCTTGTTTCTTAAGGGACATTTATATTTGGACTTGGTTAAAATTCATTAGATTTCTATATAAAAATAAAAATAATTTTTTTTTCACATGTAATAATACATATCTAAAATTTCATCTCATTTTTTCAAAATAAAAAACATAAAATTGAATTTTATATGATTTTAAATAAATTTTAAATAAAAAAAATCATAGTAATTATAATTCTTTTTTAAATAGTATGAATTTTTTTGATAAAAAATAGAATTAATAGTTTCAAACATCATGGTATAATTGATGCACCCTTTGAGATCACATTAAGAGAAATTAGATATAAAAAGTTGAAGAGTAGTGTATTCAGCTTTCAAGATGCTATCTTCAAAGTGACAAAAATTATAATTTTAACTATTTTGAAAAAAATTCAAAAAATTCAAAGTATTACTGGAGCTACATCTTTGATACTCTTCAAATCAAGATGCCTGAAAACTATTGTTTCAATTGCAACAAATGCAAATGCACTACATCAATATCATTTAGTTTCAAAGAACTTGATTATCAAAAACTGAAAATCTTCCTCATGAATGAATCACAAGATTCATTTAGTCCACAAATGTATCCAATAATACTTGAAAAACTATTCTTCTCATCCATACCTTAACCCTTGAAAGGCCCTTGGGGTCCCTCTATACGACCTGTATTTAGCTTTATAACTATTCACTTGTGGTGTAATAGATGAGTTATGATAGATTTTTATTTACGTACTATCATGAACATTAATTTACTTTGAATTGAAAAGTATTTGGTCAATGTTTTCCTAATCAAATACCACCAAATACATAATATACCATACAACCGTGAAGAGCTTTCAGGCACTTCTAGGGTTAAGTTAAACTTATAGTTTGTTTTGTTTTGTTTGTTAAGTTGAGATCTTTGGGACTGTGCTTCCCTTGGACACATTTTTGGTACCGTCGGAAGGCTCTCCGTGAGGAAGGCTGCACATGCTTTTAGGCTTTGTTTCATGATGTTCGGACCTCCGGAGAGAAAGTTATTGAATTTCAAAGTTTTAATGAATCAAAAAATCAAAAAATTACTTTTACTTTCAGTTTGACTGTAGTTGATACTCCGTACTCCGGTACTACCCCTCATTGAAATTCCAGATAGGCCGCTTTAATGAATTCCAAAGGGAAGTAAGTGAAACTCACCATGATGAATTCAGAATCGTCGACGTCGGCTGCCAGAGGTTCTTCCACGGCCTGCAGAGACGCCTGATTCTCCTCCAAGTGCGAATCCAGCTCCCTTGCTTTATCGCCCGCTGAATCCATGATGGTGACGATTAGCTTTTTCGGAAACCAGTGCTGGCGCCCGAGAATCGCAACCCTAATTTCAAACTGAAATTGAAATTGAGTAAGAAAACAATCCTCGATTTAAAACAATTAAAGTTCTGCATGATTGATTGTGATGTTGCTAGAACTGGGGCAGGAGAGAAGAAGAGGCTCTGTGCCGAAGGAGAGAGAAGAGGAGGTTGCTAGGAGGTTATAAAGTGAAATTGTTAAGTTTGGCGTTGTTCCTGTTTCCTTGCGGGTAAATAACCCAGTAAGAAATCTGTGAGGGCTACGGTCGCAGTTTGTTGTAAGTCCTGCGCCGTGAGGGCGAGAGGGTGTACGATTCATTATGATGTGCTGGCAGTCTATACATTTTCTTCGGGAATTCTTCTAAGAAATGCCATAGCTCAGTTTCTGAAATTCATAGGAATTGTCAATGTGATCAGACGTGTAATGTGATCGGACAGTATGTGAATGACTTGATTTCCGAATTGCTTGTTGTCCTAACCAAATTGGTCTCCTAGAGATTTGAGTCTTCAAATTATTTAGGGTTTAGGGTTTGAGGTTTACGACGTACCGGCTGTCTGGGGGTAGCGATCGCTTTCTGCTTTGCTTACAATTGGGTGTGAACATGACAGAGAAATCGCTGAGGAACACTTTGAAGATGGCCTGAGCAAGATGGCCAGGATTTGCCGCTGCCTTTGATTGCTGGATAATTCGAAAGTGGAGGCAGTGTCATGGACGCCTTGGTGTCCGCGGCACTGCATGAAATCGCTGTCGAAGCAGCTCAAGGTGAAGCCATTCTCCTAATTCGGAGTTTCTTTTTCTCTTCGGAGAACTTAAACTATCAGTGCAAACATTTGCTGTACCTGGCGCTTTTAAAAGCCGTGAACTGAGAGCTCGAATTTCTGTGTGAGTACAGGATGCTCCTTGCCAAAGCTATGGACAGGATTGCAGGGAGCTGCAGCATCCTTAGAGTTAGACCTGGATGCAAGAGTCAAGCAGATTCTATGGAAACAAATCCTTCACGTTCCAGGAATAAACTTCCTGATTTCGAAGGCACAAGGATCTCAAACCCTAGAGGCTTACCATCCGTCTATTCAATTGGTGGTGGAAGCAGAGAAGCTCGGGGTGCATGTTGTAGCTCCAGAGGGCCTACGTGAGAGTTGCTTGGGCCTGTATGATGGCAAACAATGCGATGCAGCTATTTCAAAAGACCAGCGAGAGCTTCTTGAACGGCTTGCCAAGGCCAGGTTTGTATCTGAATAGAATTAGTTCATTACCCTTCTCTGCGACATGTTTTGGATGTTTGAGTTTTGAGGCATATCACGTGGATACTTTTGCTCAATAGTATGGTGTGTTGCCCACTTTTTAATGACAGATGCAGATTTGCTTCGGGTCATAGGTAGAGTCACAAAGAGTAGGAATTCAAATGTTATTTTCATGAGAGAATTATTCTAGACCATGTTGATCGTTTCTTGTTTTAACCATGACCATTACAGTTTTGGTTCAATCAAGCGTATCATTGATTCAGAAACTTTTATGATGGTTTGCAGGAGCCAGGGAGTTACACAAAGCCAGTTAGGCAAAGAGTTCAAAACAGGCGGGAATAAAATGTTTTACGTCATTAAAAGCTTGGAGGCACGTGGACTTGTAGTTCGTCATGCCACAATAGTACGAACTCATCAGCCGGCATCAAAAGGGCCAAATAGCAAGTTTGTGCCGATTGTGGCAACCAATCTGGTCCATCTATCTCGCTATGAGAAGGATCAAAATCTTGGCTCGCATGCACGCTATGAAATCCCAAGTTCGTCCAAGTCCAATCTTTCACATAATAATTCTTCTGGATCTGGAGATGCGGGCGCTGGCGAAGAAGATGCCGGACAAGCAACAGAGGAGGTTCTGATCAATGATGATTATCCTGCTATGCAAAGGATTTGTGAGAAGCTTGAGTCTGCTGAAGACAAGGTTTGTCTCACAAGTGATTGCCATTTCACTTTGTCTTAAAGCGACATGCGGTGGAGCAATGTGCCATCACAACTGTACTTGGGTGGGGCGTTGAGGAACCTTGCATATTATCTTGTCTTATGAAGCACCTCGAAGTGATCTGTTTTACTGTTAATTTTTAAGAACTTGTTATTGCCTGATTGTTAACTGTTATGTTCTTTTGTTTTTCTCTGCCTCGTAAGTTACACTGATGTTTTCTGTGTTCTATGTGGATTTATCAAGGTGATGGTGGTGTCAGACCTGAAATTAGATCTGAATTATCGTTTTGCTCAAGGCCATCGAAGCTGGCGCAGAGTACGTGTTTTCGCTTCTCAAATTTTTTCTCTGAAGACGAGAAAGTGACTACGATCGATGATGGATCTTTGATTGCATTCTTTATAATATTTGTTCTTTCAGTTTCGCCTTGAATGCCAATCTTTGTGCTTTCTTAGTCACGGGGTTACTTCTTTTTTCTGTCGCTCATTGCTGTTCTGTTGGTAGTTAATGTTACAAGAATCGTAAGCTTCAATGTCGTTTTCGAATGTCTGTCTATAGTCGTGAATCTTAGTAGAGTGATTGCCCTGTGGCTGTGCGCTCTTGGAAAGTGCATCTTCTGAATAGGTTGAATAAGTTGCGTACAACTGATTTAGGTTTAATCTCTTAGTTGTTACTTTGACTTTAGGACTATTTTTCCTTGTGTTGTCTCGAGGACGTGGTTTAACCACAACTCTATTTATGTTCCTCCATTTCCAGAGAGCAGTAAGCACAGTAGCTAAATTTTTTATATCATTTGAAGGTTGATATCGGAATTTATCATGCGGTGCTGGGAGATTAAAGGATGGGGATGCTTTTGGTTGATGCAGCTGGCAAAACGACTGCAAGATGCTGGTATGGTGGAGGTCTTCAACGCCCAGATTGCGGGGTCGAAAGTGAGACCGGCTCCCGTATTGTCAGCAGTTCACATCGTATTACGTCATTGTTTTAGGTCGAATTTTGTAATGAATATGCTCGAGCCTTATGATGGCTATGGGTGAGAAGTAATTGAAGTCTGGTTTTGTGTTCGTCTTTTGAAACTCTTTGAAGTGCGTCGCGGGATGCCTAACCTGCAGTGAGGACTTTTCCTGCAGATTGCACCTTGTATTCGATTGTTGAAATCTTTCAATACCAAGGCTTTCAATGCTGGAAACGACGATACAGAAGCGGAGGCACAACTACGTGGTGTGAAACGTGGCCAAGTAACTGATCAAGTAGTTGAAAGTGCTCTCGATCGCCAGATTTATGATCTGATTGACAATTCAGGTCCTGGCGGATTATACATGATGGATGTAAGTTACGGGCGAACAGCCCTTCCATTTGTTTTGTATTTATTGAGAATCCTTCCCTTTTCTCTCTTTTGACGTTGTCTTTGCTGCAGTATAAGGTAACAAGATGAGGTTTAAGCAGACACATGTAATCTTCCTATTTAGCCTGGATCCATGTGTATATTGATTGCCATAGAGGTCAGAGCTTATTCTGTATTATCAGCTAGATGATTTGGAGGTCAGAGGATCAGTTGTGTTATGTCCCTCCAACCTCTTTGGACATGACAGAAAAATAAGTTTCATTATTGATTTTGAAGAACCACAATATTCTATAAATTCCATGTTTTAGAGTAAAATTTATATATTTAAATATAACTTTCAACAATATTTTCACTGTTATATTTATCACGTAGTCGTCAAGGGAAGGCTTGCAGCAATTCAGGTTTCTATTCGATGTGTTTATCCGCCTCATCGCAAGAATGTGCTCATGACACTCTTGTTGAGTCGTAAGAACTATTGTCTTTGTTGTGAATCTCATTTCTTCTTTCACCTAAGACGTGGGGTTTTACCGGTCCAATGAACATCTGCCATACTTGTTCGTTACTGCACTCCTCGTTTCTTGTTTGGGGATCTTTGAGATGGTTCGCGGCGCTTGGAATAATAACTCTAAATCAAAGATCAGAATAGCTGTCTGGTTTTCCTATCTTGAACTCTCTTTTATATGGTACACATTACAACTGCTTTGTTGTTCATGGTGGCGTCTGCCTAAACCTAGGCCTATCCGAGTGACAACAACGGTTGTTGTCCTATGTAGATTTGGAAGCAATTAGGCTTGAACAACAAGCGGAACTACTTCCGGATTACCAACATGCTTGCTAAGGGCTGCATCGTCTCCGAAGCAGAGCAGCACAAGAAATCAATGCTTTACCGGCTAAGAACAGCACCTAACGCCTGTCTGGCCACTAAGGCCGCTTTGAGTGTTGCAATTGCAAGCGCAAGTGTCGAGGCACAAAACATTACTCCGCTAGGTATATACTCTGTATATGTGTTTGCAAATCATAGTTTTTTAATTTATGAGATGTTCTAAATTCCCAATGAATGAGGAGAAACACCTTATGGTTGGATAATTGAATAAGTGCCCAACATCTATGTCATTTGCCCTATGAGTTTCTGTTTTAACAAACTTATTATCAAGTTTTTTCTCTTGTCTTCTGTCCCCCGTCAATTGCTCGGGTAAAGCATTTTCTATCTTTCTGGTACTAGACTGCGACTTCTCTTGAGATTATAATATTATCTCTGACATCATTAATTGGTTAGTGGTGGTCAACAGAATGTTTAATCACCATAAAATTGCACAGTCAGTACGTCAAGTGCATGTTTGGACGTGTGGTCACGCTTTTGTTATCAAGAGTAACAGATTTTGTTTAAGCTAATTCTGTAGAAAACATACGTCTTCCACGGTAGAAGATTTGTTTTTCTCTTTGTTCATTCAAATAATACCTGGTTTGATCTTGGCTGCAGCGCAAATTGCTCCTCCGTCTACTGCAAGAATTCGGAGAAAATCAACTAGCAAAGTGAAGAAGGAGAAGGAGAAACAGGAGAAGGAGAAAGAGAGGGAAAGGGAAAGGGAATGGGACAGAGAAAAGGAGAAGGGAAAGGAGCACGATAAGGACCTAACTGAAGATACCACTGGGGCACCTTCTGCAACAAATAAGCTTTTGAAGAGCCCAGAGAATTCAAATGATTGTCGAGAGATGACAGTAGTGGATTTGTCGATTGTGAAGGTGGATGAAGATGAGCCCCTGGTAGCCATGTATGAGAACGATCCTGGCTGCCTCCGCATTTTATTGATATCTTACACATCTAAATGTATCAGTCTAGTTCATTTCTGAAATTAATGTCTCTAATGTGAGTGAATAGGGATCACAGAATTGCAATGTCTTCAGAGCGATTCACTATTATCAGGGGTCCATGTTGCGCATGCACAAGATGCCTGTTCTGATCAATCTCAACCCCAATGGCTGCAATGTTTACATGTAGATCCGACCAGATGTATCCATTTCCGCTTCAAACCACCACGGCCATCCAGCGGGAACAACGTGTCATGCAAAGATTGTTTGTAAGTGTCCGCTAGGCATCATATGCTCATTTTATTTCTTTTTTGTTTTGTATGGTTTTCGGAAGTCATAGTGTTCGATTTATCGGTAAAGTCTTCGTAACCTTTAGATGAAACTAGAAGGTGCTAATTGCATTTAAAATTGATGTATGATTGGCTTGTATGTGGAGCAGGAAGAGAAGTTCATACCGCGAGTGGAGCTTCATAGGTGGATTGAGGAATCTGAGAAGGAGCATAAAGACACTATGATGGATCGCAAGACTCTGACACGCTTGCTACAGAAGCTGCGGCGGGAGGGTCGGGTCAAGTGCATTGCCTTGAGCATGCCAGGCCTTACCAACTGTGGTCGAAGTCGGCAAAGTGAGGTTGTTCTTCTTCCCGAGGTGCAGGTTGGGCCTGATTTGCTTGCCAAAGTGCATGACCGCATCCGGCATTTCGACATGATCAATAGGGGCTTCGGTTCATCGAAAGTCAAGGCAGATGCTTCCACAGTACCTGTTCTGATGAGTGTGAAGCAAATACACAAAGGTGGAAAGAGAAAATTTCTACCTGTAGCTGAAACAGAGGCCGAGAAAGCCAGGACGTTGAGTGAAAACGGATTTGTTCCTGCGAAGATGATTCGGGTTCGGATGCTTCACACTTTTCTTTGGTCATACGTTGATGGTATTTCGGGGTACGCTGATGACGAGCTGGTGATGAAGCCGGATGACAGCTCTTGTCGGGTCTTTTCACTAGCACTTGCAGTGAAGGTATTGAGCTACAACTTCTCTGGGACACGATTTTAGCAAATATTACTTCTTTTTTCTAAGTCACAAATTTTATCACCAATTGTAGAAAGGTAAGCGATCTATCAGCTCTAAGGGTGAAGAAGACTGCAAGGATCCATCTCAGCAGGCCTGTGCGCATCTAGTTTTTATTGAGCATCTGTGTTGAGCATCTAGTTCTGTTATCCACGTGAACCATAAGGTGAATCTTCCAATATAATGTTTAGTGGAGCTGTTTGGGATTTAAAAGTATATCGATATCACACTCACTCGTATACACTATGTATGTACAGGCAATGCCTTTGGACCTCTTTCTGCAAGTTATCGGCTCAACCAAGTCATCGGAGGAATTAGAGCCCTACACCAACAAGGGACAACGCTTGTGTGACCTTCCAGAGGCAGAAATTTCTTCACTACTTGTTTCTCACGCAAATAGTCGCCTTTCGTGGCTTATTGATATTTTACGGCGACTTAAGGTACATTGCACTTGTCAAGATCACCAAGCATTCTTCTTCTTTGAAATTTTTATTGTATACTTCTGGTAAAGATTTTATGGGTCTTTAGACACTCAGATGCAATGGGTGTGAAATTCTAAATGGACTGTATTAAGAGTCGCTTAAGACACATCTGTTGTAAGCTGGTTACCCCTTGATTAAATTTACCTGACGTTACCTGACGTTCTGCTGCAATCAAAAGAACATATATGTTTCGACACTCATTACGATGTTTGCTCGTCTTGCAGCTTATTCGGTTGGTGATGGGAACTGGCACTCCCCTCGGGCATTCAAAAACTGGCTTCAGTCGGGGTGCTAACTATTCTCTTGAAGCGTCACTTATATATGCCATGGAAATACAGCCCTACATAGAAGAACCAGCCCCACAACCTTTGTCGTCTCTTAGTTTAGATGCCTTTGACTTGACTCCAAGAGCCAGGCACGAGTTCACATTGACTTCAAGCGAAAGTTTGGAGGCCTACTGGCAGACACTAGAGTATTTCTTTTCAGGAGCGGTGCCCTCGGTTGCAAGGAAAGCATTTCCAGGCTCCAGCGTTCCCGAGGTCAGAATTTGTTTTTAGTTTACTTTTTTGAGGAAATTGTGAATGGTTGGCCTGTCTACCCATGATGTTGTCTGTTGTTCTTTTTCTCGCACGCAGATGTTTTCTACTCCTAGCTCTCTCTCTCTGCACAAATCCTGAGCACTGTATCGGGAATTTTTTTGCATGTTTCTTTAGAGAATGGCGACATGATCCATTTTTCCTTCCAAATAATTTCTTGCTCTCTTTGTGACGATTGTAGTTATTTGGCCTTCGGTCATGGGTATCGCTGCGGGTAATGACCTCAGAGCAACGGCAGAGGCTGATGAAGCGAGTGGATGAAGGAGGGGACGACAAGCGGTTATCGCATGCGGAGTGTTTATTGCTGGCCAGGGAACTGAACCTTACTCCCGAACAGGTATCGTGTATTAATAATTATGCACTTTGCTCGTTACGAGTACGTTACTACATGTGTTCATCCTTTTGTCTATCTCTGGATTTTTTGTAACACTGATTGTGGACCGCTAAGTACTTGCGAAACGCTTATCGAAGCATGCTGTTCACTGCTGATAACAATACCTCAGCATCTATTACATTCCCTTTTTCTCTGCTAGAAATTATCTTTTGGCAACAACAGTGTATTTGGAACGATGGGTTCTGACTCTCTGCATCCACGTCTAGTACGGGCAGTACATTAGAAAGTGAAGTTGGACGTATTCTGGTAGATTTTCTACTCTTTCAGATTGAATCGATGTGTCAAATTGGTCGCCAGAAAGGCATGATGTGTACTGCTGGATCATATCACAGTCCATGGTTATGCTACGTACCGTAGAATTTTTGTCGAACAGTCCTGTAAACAGAGATAATCAACCAGAGTTAATTTCAGGTTTTGAAGGTTTCATACGAGAAGAACCGGAGATATCGTCTTTCGCAACTGGATAAAGAAAACATGGGTTCAACCAGTGGAGCTTCTGAAAATGAAGTCAGTAGAGGTCATCGAATCAAACCAAATATACATGCCGGAGTCAAGAAGAGAGCCATCACTGATGCAGATCTCGTGGAAGTAGCTCATGTTAGGGCGTTCAAACGACAGCGCCAATTAGAACAGGCCTCTGCTGCTGAGGACGTGCCTAAAACTACGGGTGGGTATTTTTCAAGTTCATATCGGTATCTTGGTTGGAATTATCCTTAAGCAATTTCAAGAAATATTCACAGTTGATTCCGTCTTACTTGAAAAAACTTTTCTTATATCTGACCTTTTTCCAGCATTGTGTTGCTTTGTGGTGTTAGGTTCTTACTGTGAGAGTCTGCAATTAGATCTGACCGAAGAAGCATTATTCATGGAGCACTGCTTGACCTTCATGGCTTATTTCAGGTCTTGTGGATATGATGTTAAATTCAAACAAGGAGGGAGAAGCCAATGCTCTCATTGAAGATGAGGGTGAGGAGGACGAAGAGGAAGACAAAGGGACTGAGGAAAACCCTCTTAACAATCTCAAAACCATCTCTAAATTGAAACCTCCTCGGCGTAAACGGTTTCCCTGGTCAGAAAATTTAGATAGGTACTTCACTTCGTTACTTTCCTGATGGATATACATGTGTGCATTACTCCTTCAACTTCTCAGCAAATTTGAAATTTCACTGACAATTCTTCGTTGTTGAATGATGAGAGAGGAAAATTGAAAGGAGGGAATTGCTGGAATTGGATCTTGGTCATCCTTGTGCATTGGGAATTATTGCTCTTTTTCCTTTTGAGAGGTTGCATTGTCCTTTGTTTGATTATGGTTGTTTCTTTCTGACCTATGTGTTTTCTCATTGATACAGAGTTTTGATACGTTGCTATACAAGGCAACGTGCCATACTGGGTGCCTGTAACCAACGCGTGGAGTGGGCTTCAATACCCAATCTTCCTGGAAACCCCACTTCTTGCAGACGTCGAGTCGCTCTACTAAAGTCTGACCCTGCTATACGAAAAGCTCTCATGAACCTTTGTAATGTCTTGTCTGCTAGATATATGAAACAGCCGGACTACATATCATTAAATAGTACAGTAAGGGAAACAAATATTGAGTCTGGCGTCTCTGAAGCAATTATGCAACCTAACTCCAACAAAGATACTGTAGACAACCAACTAGAGTTATCGATTGTTAACCTTCAAGAAGAGTTGCCTTGGGACTCATTTGATGACATTTCTGTGTCATCGGCTTTGAACGAGGTTATGCAATTACGGAACATTGCGAAGGCTTTAAGTAACAGTAAGCGAAGTTCAGGATTTCGAACAAAGGTACCGAAGCCTGCAAAGAAAGTTGAGAGGCGTAGCAAGAAGGTATCAACATCTCTTTCCAGCATGATTAAGGATGTTGAATCTCCTGCAATTGTGCCAGTTTTACGAACAAAACCCGTCCCACTATCCAGTCGGGATCAGGGAACAGCCTCGACGGATCAAAAGGGCGATGCTGCAGCTAGTAAGTATAACCTGTGGATCAAGTCGATCAAATTAGTTGACTAAAGCTTGGGATCTAAATGATTTTGTATTAGCTCTAAGGCAAGGCTAATCTCCATATACTTATAGATTGGTTATATTGAAGTGATTGACATCAATGGAATTGCTCTTGAAGCTCTAATGCAAGTGTTTCATTTACAGCGACTCAATCTAAACCAAGAGCTCCCCGCGTGCGAAAACGGAAGAAATCAGAAAAGCCCGCATCCTTGAGTGAGATGACATCTGAGGAGATGGTGCGAAGGTCTTTGGGAATTGCTAACGCAATTGAGCTCGTGAAATTGGTCTTGCTAAATGCGGCAAGTGCGGAAGTCCCTTCTGAGGTGCTTGATGCATTTAGGCGATGTGAAGAGTCGCATGTCTTTGCTGCATTCAATTATCTGCGATATCAAGAGTTTGTGGTGAGTTTACTTTTCTTCTTGTGGGAACATTAGAACTGCGGATTTGTGGATTCAGCATATGTGTACGTACATCTGTGGTACTTCTCCGTCGATGTGAAAGGCTTTGTACTTTAACAGTCGCTTTTGGAGATTTTCATCTGCTTTATCTCATTTTACCGCGTTGTGTGGTCGGTACAGATTGTTGGAGCCAACGGTCAACCATTTGTTCTCTCTCAGAAATTCTTCTACAATGCCTCTGCCTCTCGTTTTCCTTTCGAGACTGGCCTTGAGGCACTTGGTACCACACAATGGCTGACTGTGCATGATCCCGAGGTGAATGCGGGTTGGGTGCCGTTACCTAGCGAGAACTTTTGTGGTCAGTTAATTCAGCTTCTTGGGATTGTCAGTGATGGTGAACTTATCATTGCCCCTTTTCTACCTGAGGAGGGAGGTGTTGGAGAAAGTGAGGACAACAAAAACGTTGTGCTAGGAACGAAGCGAAAAACTGAAGGCGGCCAGGAGATCCAGTTTATGAAACCGAAGATCCAGCGTTCTGATTCTTCATCTCCTGGATTTCGTCGCGAAAGGGGATTCCCTGGAGTTCAGGTTATTTTCATCTTTGAACTTCCCTTCTTTTTGTATGATTTTGAGAGAGCGTTACTTTCAGAGCGTTTCTTGGAGGATTAGATAATTGCGAGATGTAGTCAATAAATGATTCCTTTGTCTGCTTACCTTTATCCTTACTCACGTACTAGCCATCCAGGTATGCATTCACCGAGCTGCAAAACCTGTTCGAGAGCTTTTGGATGCTGCTGTCTCAGAAAGTGAAGAATCTATCGATCGTGGAGATCAATTAAATGATGACAGTATGTCTTAATCTAACAAACTCTCCCTACTGTACTTGACTCTTACTCTTCTTGAATTCACTTGTTCACTTTTACTCATCACGTCCTGAAGGCACTGGAAAGTACAGATACACATCCACAAAGAATGGCGTCTTACCGACTTTGTATTTGACTAAATTCTTCGCAGTGGACTTGGACCGAGAACAAATGACGCCCTCAGTTACAGGAAAAGTTTCTGAGTCGACCGAGGCCGCAGTGGTTGATGTCGCCGTGGCTTCAGCAGCAGAAAACGTTTCTGAATCGAGAGAGGCAACGGTGATTGCTGCAGACCTGGTCCCAGCAGGAGGGGATGTTTCTGAACCTATTGAGGCAATGGAGGTTGATGTAGTCATGCCTTCAGCGCCAGGGAATGTTCCAGATCCCAAAGAAGCAGTGATGATTGATGTCGCCTTGCCCTCAGCAGGAGCAGGAAATACTTCAGAATCTGTAGAGGCAATGGGGGTTGATGCAACCGCGCCCTTAGCAGTAAACGTTTCCGGATCGACGGTGAGACCGGAGATTGATGTAGTCGTGCCCTCAACAGTAGTCGATGTTCCTGAATCGACGAAGATCTTCTATGCTGCCGTGCCCTCAGCAACAGGAAATGCATCTGAACAAACAGTGGTAGGTGACAGTTATATAGCCCTGGCTGCAGGTGTCACGAGTTCGGACTTAGACGCCTGCATACATCACTTCTGCCGCTCATCGGAAGATTCATCAGATGCGGGTGGGGCCACAGACTCGAAGCTAGAGCCGCCGCTTCTGAGGGCAGCTGCACATGCAATTGAGGAGGCAGGGAATGAAGGACTCAGCATTCCGCAGTTGACAAGTCTTCTTGCAAACATTGGTATGAATTGCACTGCTTTGTCTTTTGGTGGAACAAGTGCATTATTTGCTCGCCAGTCGCCACTTAAAAAATCACTATCTCATATATCGAAGTTCACAAACCTTTAGGAGTCGGAGTTAAGGTATTTTTGGCTGAATTCCATTATTTTGAGGGGGCAGAGTACGCATTTTGGAACTTCTATATTGTTTTTTAAATTTTATTCACGATCCTTCGTTTTTCTGCATGAACACAGTAATCAACGATCTTTAGAAATATGCTCTAGAAACTCTTGCACGGGACAACTTGAATGGCAATCTTCTTTTTTGTACTAACCGGTCAATCGATTGGCAGATTATGATTATGAAATGACCGAGGAAGTAGTGGAGACTTACATCACAGCATTGGAGACCTTTGACGTCGTTAAACAGGTGAAGACTTTTGTATAACTGCAAAATTGTGTGAAGAACGCTGCATTTTCCTATCTACCGATATCTTCTGCTGACTAACGTAAGTTGTTTTTCATTGGCAGGTGAATGCCTACGATCATGTGCGAGTGATTGCTGCAGTGCATAGTACCCCATTCTTTATTCATGTTAAAGCTAGGAAAGAAGAAAGAAGTGCTGCGGGTGCAGGTTAGTCTCACCTCGGTACCCACAGGATCGATATGTGCCCTTCAAACAAGTGTTAAATGCACTTGAGAGCAGCTTTTTGTTTCAGATTCGAGGCATAATTCTGTACGATGAGAATTGTGTCTGAACGTGTTTGATACCATGTGTTGGGATACCGTCGACTGTTGTTGTTGTCTGCTGAACATGGTCATGGATATTTTTTAATGTACTGCCTTTGCCTGAGATATCCCTATTGCTCTGTATTTTCGCAGATGCTTCAGGTAAAGGAAGTGGAGAATCAAGTGAACGTGTCGCACAAGGTCTCTCTACAATGGCCACCTTGACTTCTATTGCTACAGGTTCAAGGAATTGGACTGGATTTCACGCGCCTATTCAGCCAACAGATGATAGTAGTCCGAGGGACAAAGATTCTGACGTGACTCACACCGTTCCCATCCTGCCATGGCTAACTGGAAATGGAGGCGTGAACACTCCAGTGCTGAAAAATCTCTCACGCAGGGTGATGGGAATCGTTATGCTAAACCCTGGAATTCTAGAGGTACGCTGCACTTTTCCACTTTTGAAAGCACGTACTTGACAAGTTATTCTGTCTGCGATATGTCTTCAATTTCATAGCTGGATCTCTCAAGTTGATGTTGTGTGGAACAGGAACACCTTGTGAGTCAAATGCGCGCTCTCAATCCACAGGTACCCTACCTCTTGGTTAAGATAGTCAAAATTTTTCAAGCTAGAGTATTGTGCAGGTCTTTTGGTTAAAGCATCTTACTACATGAGAATGGACTGCAATGAGGAAGAAACAATGTGTGATCTGTTTTACCCAGTTCTGAAGAGGTTTGTTCTAAAATAGCTATTTAACTGGTTATCAAGTTGAAATGTGTGGACGGAAATCTACATGAAGTCTTATAGCGAAATTCATGTTTTTCTCTTGCAGACAGCCAGGCAGCTTCTCCAACTGCTGGAACATGACGGTCATGTGAAAGTTCGTAAGTTTTTGCGAGCACAGTCCCCTGCACCCCCTGGCCTTCTGAGCCATTTGATGAAGTCGAAGCTATCAGCAAGTACTAAACCCACATTTGGCTCACATTACTACGCAAATTGTACAAGCGGTACTTTGTTGTAGTGACTTACTTTTGGGTTGTGTCACACCTTTTGCCCTTTAGTTGGGTTTTGTACCAAATGAACATCAGGGTAGATAATTTTTCTCCCTTGCGGCTGGGCACTCATAGGAAATATTAAAATGAGAGGTGACAATACACTTTGAATGAAAGCGGAGAAAACGTTCTTACTCATTATCACTCGTGTTTGTAGTACATACAAGGATATACTAGCAGTGCTACCCTTGCAACCCTTGCAAAAGCATCCTCTTTGCATAAGCATAAGGTAGAATGCCCTTGCTACTTGGTGTGGTGAAAATGATGATTTTTTGGGTAAGAATGTTAGTCTACTAAAGTGAAAATCAACCCAAGTTCATACTTTTTTAATAGTCACACATTACTCTATGAATTTTCAAAGTTGAAAGCATAGGGGACCTATTCATGCCTGCTAAACTCCCTTTTTAAGTATACACCTTGAAGAATGAAATGCTCAATTCCAATAGTTGCCTCAAATAACTCTTCAACTCCCATTGCTTATTATTGAAATGTGGTGGCAGTTTTGGGTGGTGGGTGGCCATCCAAGGCCAAACATCCAAGGCCAAAATGTAGATGGTTGACTTAGAACTAGGTCAATTTTGGGGCCTCTTACATTAGTGTTTCTAGGAATTTGCCAAAATTAGATTCTAAATCAAATAGCGCTTCCAAGTATGGATGAAAATGTACAAAGGTGAATATATGACCATCCAATACCATTTATGTGGTGACATTTGGCATTTAATATCAAAAATTTAAAATTGACTTATTGCCTAAATCCAAGTAGATTAGAAAATAATCTTTGTGAGTAGTCTTATTCAAGGGAAGCCATGCTATGAAGAATAGGAGACAAGTATCCAACCTCTTCCAAAATTCAAATAGATTTTTTGGGGAGTCATCATGAACTATGAAGATCCTAACATTCCATAGTAAAATATTTTAAATTTCCAAGTTTATAGATTAAAATAAACACCCCTACTTACACAACTAGAGACTAGTACATTGACAGCTATGCTACCTCTACATATGTGCATATGGTGTTGAAGACAAGTGTTGTAGGAAATCCATAAGCCATATAATAAAAGACCCTATGGCTTGCCCTATCTTAGCTTCAAGCAATCATGCTACAATAAATTAGTGTATGCAATTAGTTTAAAAAATTAATTAATTAATTAATTAATTTGACAATGGAATTTAAAAAGGTAATGTCAATATGTTCTAGTGAACCACAATTTAGAAGAAGTTGACAACCCTGATTTATTCTCCACAACCAACACACAAATGCATGAAGTTTTACCTTAATAAAGGTCAAATTTTGAAGTCTTACACACCTATTCAAAATAGGTGAAATAATATTTCCCTTGCAATTTTCGATCATATGAAAACCACAAGTGAAAGAAGACCTTATAGAATGACTTCTTAGAACCTTAATTTCTAATCTAAGCTTAAATCAATCAACAATAGAAACTTCAATGACAAATAAACCTTCATTTACAATGGCCTACTTCCAACCAAGTGTTTTCAACTACCATTAGAAACCAAGAGTTCTAATGTTCATATACACATGAAATAATACCATAGACTTGCTTTAGTACCTAAAATGACAAGTGCAACATCAACTATAAGGAAATCATAGAGAAACCAAGGTGAATGATAAACAACAAACATAGGAAGATCTTCAAAGAGAGAAACAACTTAGTTTAGTACTCGGAGCGCAAAAATGAAAGCTACATATGGAGAAGGTGGCATGCTAAAACAAAAAGAAGATTCTAACTATAATACATCCTAAAGTGGTGGTGCCAACAATCTAAACTTTCAACGGATTTTAAGGTTACAATGTTCAACTCATGACTTCAATTATTAAATGACTTTATTGGTTGTCATTTGTCAATTTGTAGTCAAACTTGCAATTTTTTCACTACATATAGTTATTTGACTACCAATGTTGTCTTTGGAGGGGAATGGAGGTGACTACATCATGTAATCTTCCTTCTAATATATTTGTCCTTTTGGTATAGTTGAAATCAAACGAGGATGCTAAGTATGAGATTTCTTATGTAACAATTTATTCATTGATTATTGAACTAATGGAAGATTTCAATTACAAAATATAAATATCAGTTTATTATCTTCCACTGTAAACAAACTTTTCCAAGAAATGATAATCTTTGTTGATGGTTGTAGCTCACAATTCTTTTTAATTTTAAATGCAAAAATAAAATTCAACTATATAATAGATGTTACCAATTTTCAAATATTTAGATTAAACTCTTGAAGATTAGATGATAGTTCAAATATTCATATGAGTTTTGTGTTATTAAAAGTGCAACTTAAAAAATTAACTTAATTGTAAATTCCAAAAGTATAGGAGGACCTAGGAATTAAAATGTGACAATGTATCAAATGAGGAAGAAGAAGGCATTCCTACAATATAGGACTGATAGGAGCTTGAAGTTTTCCCACAAAGTAAGTATTTATATGATGTAGAGACGATCAATGATTGCAAGGAATCATTGATGTTTAAGGAAGGATATCAATAGACAAATGACTAGTGTCATTAGTGTCAGAAATGCCTAGATCATATAGGATGTAGGACTTCAAGTACCCTAGAGTGAATGATAAGAAATAGTAAGAAAAAGCCTCAATGACAACTTGTGATTGTCATTTAGTGAGTCATTGGTGTTTCCAATTACATGAAACAAACATATGGAGAAGAAGATAATTAATACTAATAATTGAATTGCAAATCTAATGAATCTTAAAAGAACAAAAAATCTAAAGCTAAAATTTTTATTTTCTCTAAATTTAAAAAAAATTTAAAACTAGAAATCATTCTTGCATTTGGGACTTGGGCCCACTAGTCACGTGAGTATTAAACACTCATATTGTCCATTGTAACAATACCTAATTCCTTGAGATTCTTGCCATGAACTTTTGGATTTTATTTCTTATGACATTCCAATGATAAGCGCTTTGAAACAATGTTAGTCTTACCAAACCCTAACCTAGTAAGTTCAGTATATTCTCTTCAAATTGGAGTAGCGAGGGTCCATTGAATTTGTCATGACAAAGCTTGGTGAAATATATAATTATTCCAATACCATATATACAATTTTCAAGGAACGATATGACAACAAGCTATAACATTCAAGTGGAGCAAAGTAGCTCCAAAAGAACCTGGTAATTATGGCAACAAATTTTATTGTCAACAAGGTTATATGCCTATGAGATTTACTAAATAACCTTGTAACTATAGCAATACACCTTCATCTATATAAGATGCTATACCCCGTGCTATACTTGCAAGGTTTAGAAAGGAACTTGATAATTAACTATAGCAATGAATCCTACTCCTTACGACCTTCTCTATTGTCAAGACTCATTGAGGAAACTTAAGATTATGACTATACATACAACACCCTCTATGGAATCTTCAAAGCCTCCATGATTTGTAGACAAAGTTGGTAACAATGGCAATACACCTAGCTTAGTGTGGACTTCTATACCTTTCTAGATTTACTCTTGGATGTGACTACTATGAATATAAGTCCTTCAAATGTAAAGATGATTCTACATCCACCTCTAGATCTCCAAAGATTTCCTAGGCAAAATGCAATGTGGAGCAAAGACACTATATTTATGGAAACAAAGATACAAGGCAATAATTTTATGAAAGAGGAAAGAAGATTGGTGGATGGAAGCATATGCCAAGTAGCATGATGTTTGCATCTTATAGACAATATCCATTGAGAGATTCAAAATCTTAACCCCAATAAGAAAGGAATATAATAGAGCTATGCCACATTTAACTACTTTTGGACTTTGGGGGGAATTCCAAACTTTTTGTCGAGAGATCTCTAGATGAAAGCTATGTACATTATGATGCATTTGAGACCTCAATGATGTTTGAAGTAGGAAGGACTCTATTTGATAGAGCCTATAAATATACTAAGAGCTTTATGAGATAACATAGTTTAGCAATGCAAGCATGAAGATTGTTTATATTTGTACATAATTAACCAATCCATTTGGAGATATCTTCACATAAAAGAATAACAAAAATTAACTCTTAAAAACTGTAGATTGTATGTAAGCAATGAGCATTCATATTCTAAAACATCTACATGATGATGTAGAGGCATTTAGTTCCTCCATCAAACATCGGAGTTCCAATACTTAACTTTGAAATTAGACATCTGGAGATCTTCAAATGCCATCCTTCAACTTTCTTCCACAAGTTCATACACAAAAGAGAATTCCAGAACTAAACTTGGGAATGAGAGATCTGGAGATCTTCAGATAGCCATCCCCTCCACATTCTTTCACAAGTTCACACACAAAGAGAATTCCAAAATAGAACTTGGGAATAGGAGATCTGGAGATCTTCAGATAGCCATCCCCTCCACATTCTTTCACAAGTTCACACACAAAGAGAATTCCAAAACAGAACTTGGGAATGGGAGATCTGGAGATCTTTGGATAGCCATCCCCTCCACTTTCTTTCACAAGTTCACACACAAAGAGAATTCCAAAACAAAACTTGGGAATGGAAGATTTGGAGATCTTCGGATAGCCATCCCCTCTACTTTCTTTCACAAGTTCACACACAAAGAGAATTCCAAAATAGAACTTGGGAATGGGAGATCTAAGGATCTTCGAATAGCCATCCCCTCCACATTCTTTCACAAGTTCACACACAAAGAGAATTCCAAAACAAAACTTGGGAATGGAAGATTTGGAGATCTTCGGATAGCCATCCCTTCTACTTTCTTTCACAAGTTCACACACAAAGAGAATTCCAAAACAGAACTTGGGAATGGGAGATCTAAAGATCTTCAGATAGCCACCCCCTCCACTTTCTTTCACAAGTTCACACACAAAGACATTTATCTACTGAAGTAAAGAGGATTCACCCATATTTATTCACTTCGAGACACAAAGGAATAGGCCTGTGCCTTCCATTGCTTAGAGTTCTGAAGCTAGTCTATTTGATATTTGGAATGCAGGTATCCCTAATACGAACATGTGGGAGTATTATAGACCTCTGTCGCATGTTTACGGGATTGATGTCAATGAACATAACAGTGTGATTCCTAAGCAAATTGCGCATTGCATCCCTACTAAAGAGTTCCCTAAAGAAGTCCATCCTATTAGGATGCGGATCTGACTTGTCCAGTAAATCACATCCTTGAACAACAAATAGCCTAGAGACTATATTGCATGGAAGAATAAATTGAAGGAGGTCTTCCAATTTTGTAGTATTCATCCTTGACCAGATACCAATGGTAGTGCGTTCTAGCAACAATCGAACCAGATATTTGAGGCTCTCCAAGTACGCATTTTGTTCAGCAAGACAGCAACAGAAACAACACCCTCAATGGACAGAGGACCCATTAGTACGATGACCACCACCCTCTGCAAAGACCCACCTCAACACATAATCAATTGTAGACAACTTCCAAACGTATAACAAATGAACTAAAAACAACAGGAGATCTCCAAATATCCCACGACACACCAAACAAGGCTCATACAGAAATGGTCCCTTTATCCGCATTTACCACAAAACGAGCAGGAAGAACACAAAGCAAACTTTAGAATTTCAATGACATCTGCAAGTTACCAAAACCCTATGCGGGTCTTGTACCATAAGTACTATCCTTATGCATTACTAACCTAACAATTCAACAAAATACGTAAATTATTTCAATTGCAATGGATTCTTCAAAATACAAACTAAAAAAAGTGTCGGCATGAACAAATATTTTTCATTAGATATCCACATAAAAAGTGCCGAATGAAAACTACATATGTTCACTTGCAACGCCAACTACCAAAAAGTAATTGACAAATGCACCTACAATTTTACATACAATAAGATTACAATGCCTGTCATTCAAGAATGTACAATAGTTATGGCGCTAAAGGTAAAAGAGAGAGCATTCCCAATATTTACAATATGTTCAAGAACATCAGAGTCACTATTTCCATTCCTATGTACATCTATAGAAGTAGAGTAACTTGTAATAATGCCACGGAATTTATCATCTGGAGATCTCCAGATGATATCTTCCAGACACAAGTACTAGGCCTCCAAACATCCCTTCAAAACGCGATTTCCGAGACTGCTTAGTGGATCCTCCGACATTTGACTACCGAAAAGCGGATTAGCTCGAACATAAACCGGCATTGCTTTGTTGGACGTTAGAAGACCATCGAGCCAAGGCCGTAAGCAAGCATTCAAGAAGTTATCAAACTCATCACTAGACCAGGTTTGTGGGTGAATGGCATTGTGAGAATTATTCAACAAATTCTTCACTGGACTGTCGTCAATCAGGAAGACGTTGTCTACAGAATCTACTTCCTCCATGTGAATCAGGGTTGTCAAATCCTTCAAAAAATAAGGCTTATTTGGTTGAGCTGGATTCTTATAAGACAATCGAGTGCAATCCATCTGTATAAGATACAGGACCTCTTTGTAACCAATAGTAGTGCGTGACAGAACTACCTGTAACAACAGCAGCATGTTCTTCTCCAAAGCACTACTCCAGAAGATGATCCATGTCCTAGGAAATAGCCATTCAAGGAACTCCGTTAGACTCAGTCTCCGCTTCACTGTTGGATTAGTTCTATGGAAAATCCGGTGAATGAGAAGTCCATTCAAATCTAGGATGACATTATATTCCCGTCTTAATACCTGATCGGGCACAGTTGTCATCGTCTCCGTAGCTTGGAGTCCACCTGGACACCAAGGACCAAGACCGAGTTAGAAGCAAAGGAAAAAGACCAAGTTAGAGAGGTAATGTACACCACATGTAACAAAAAGAGAATGTCACCTCAGGCACCTTTGACGACGCCCACATCACCATCCTTCCCCTCTTGGAACTCCACCCCCTACCCCTCCTTCACAATATGGGTTCCCTCGTCCACTTTCGACTCAGCCCCTACCCCCAACAAAGCCATATTCGACCCCTTCTCAACAACGCAATTGGGCCCAATAGCAGGAGGCTGCAACATGTCCGCCCCCTTCACCAACTCACTTGCCCCCAATTTAGATTGAGGGATAGACTATGGACTAAACGGGTTCAAGTCCGTCAAAGTATCACTTTGAAGCGACTCCGACATTCCTTCTATAATCAATGAATTCAAAACCATCAGGGGATCTCCAGATGCACTTGGACCTTTCACTACCTCTACTCTATCCTCCTCTAGACAACGTGAGTTTATGACTTGTAGATTCAAAGATTGTTGAACAACTTGTGGAATCTCCGCACAAGAGCATTGAACAACTGGTACAACCAGGGCCACCACAGAACAATTAAGTAGAAGATCAGCTGCAACGCTATCATCGTCATTTCCAATGCTAGTATCAATAATTTGATCATCAGCAATTTCAGCATCAGGCATGGCTGCATTAGAAACTCCACCAAGTCTCAAACCACTGAGGTCCTCAGATGCATCCCCTGAAATATTGGCAACTCAATTAAACGTGCCACTCGAACTTCCCTTTCCGCAATGCCTTGTAGTCTTCTTTATTCTGAGCGGTTTTGTGGCCTTCTTTCGATTCTTCGCTGCAGGTGGATTCTTGAGCACTTGCGAACTCCTACCTTTCTTCTTGCTTGGTCCCTTTGACAACTTTGAAGGCTCTGATCATTTGATAGATTTTGTTTTCGTAGGAGTTGGGTTCTTCAACTTCTTTAGCGGCGCCGGTGGAGGGGGAGGTAAATCCTGAGATAATTGTATACAATACATCAGACTTGAGACATACAAAACAAAAGCACCAATCCAACATCTGGAGATCTCCAGATGATTAAAGGTCCAGTAATACTCACTTCAAGTAAGATACATTTGCGTGCCACAATCCCTTCACTTCTCTTGGAGTAGGAGTCATCATTGTTCGGTTCTGATTCACACGTATCAGCTAAAATTTCCTCAATCTGAGTTATAGCTTGCCGACTCAAAGCCATAGAATCACGTCCCAGAGCTCTAGACTAGTGTTCCGAATCCGAAGTTTCAGAGATTCCAATTGGAGCTGGAGGTTTAGGTCTATCATTAATGTTAAACTGCTCTATGATATGCTTGGCAATCATTTGCCCTGTCGACTCCGCATCCTTGGAATGAAAGATTTCAAGGACCTTCAATCGGCCCCACTAGTCCAAACAACAAATAGAAGTGAGTTTCCAATGAAAAAATACAAATTATCGCACATCAAAGTAATGTATGTCCAGAAATCATACCGCTCCTAGGTGAGTAATTTCCGGTCCCCCATTCACATTCACCAAAACCATGTCGGCCTCAAGGAAACTAGCAAATATTACTAATGTTGTATTTGACCTCAGATACGGAACACCTGGACGTTTCCAAGACATTTCAACGTCCGCTGGTAGGTCCTTTGAATAGTATACTGTGTCAATGGGGGCATCGTTGGGGAAAAAGGTTTTGAACCGTTTCCGTGCACTTTCAGCTCCATTATATCCGAAACAGAATACTAAGTAAACATCGAACTCGTCTCCCACAACACCCTCAGGAAAGCCGTCCTCGGTTTGTGCAATGTAGTGAATGATGTGCCAATCCCAAAGACGGTTTTCAGTTTCACAATTTCTTTTGCTCAAATGAGCCAATATTTCGTGAAATCCAAGAGCATCCATCATAAAAATCGCAGGAGAGCGAACTTCAACTGTGTTCTGATCAGAGTCTGTGAATTCAAGTGCATCAAAAAGTCTTCGTAGCTTCCGGTCTTCCAGAATCTTGGCCTGGGGTCTGCTAGGTGAGGCTTCAAACATGTACCACATGTACAGGTGTCTTTTTCCCTTCCACCACCAAGTAACAACGTCTGGTTGAGCAAGGACTCCACTGATGTTCCAGAAATGCTCGTCCATGATTTTAGACAGATAGAACTCTGCAAAGCCCTTTTCCAAAGCCTCTGCCACAACCACTTCCGCCTTGGCATTGATGAACGATTCCCACATGTCGTGCACAGCCTTTGGACAATCCAAGGGCTCGTGGGTTTTGTTGAGATTCCTCATTCGTCCTTCGAACCACTGCTTTCCGGCCTCAGTTGCCATAGCTTTGTCAACCCAATGACAGATTTCCAAATGAGTGATCTTCTTCTCTGACGAGAACTCCGCCCAATCCGCATCTGTATATGGCACATACTCAGGCTTCTTGCTTGGAAGATGGAACTTCTGATAGTGGCACATCATTTCGTTTTTCATTGCCCGGACAAGCCTCTCTCTTTGACCAGCATCATATAGAGACGGGAGTGAAGAGCCAGCGCCATGTTTCTTGGCCTTCGTGCTCTTAACACAAATTTTCTCATTTTCTACAAGACCCGCCAAAAAACTAATATCCTTCGAGCGAAGTCCATAAAGAGGCTTGAAGTCATTGATTGTCAACAGCTTCTACCTTGCGTCCACTTTCTTGGATAAGCTCCCTTCAGTACCAGGGAGCATATATTGGATGTACTTCTCTTCTATTTGGATCCATTTGTTAATGTCTTCATCGTCATCAAGGAATAGCAATGGAATTTTCGCATCCGCTTCATTCCCTTTTATAGTTGTAAAGATGGTCGACATAATTGGAAAGAACTCTTGCATTCGAGAACAGTAAGAATTACTTCAAGGCTGGATAAAACAAATGACGGTCTCCAAATCCATCTGTAAATGAAAATCTTATTTATACGAAGATCGTATTCCCAGATTGTAAATGAACTATATAGGCCTAACCGATAGTGCAGTGAGAAATGATGGGATTTATATCCAAGAAGGCAATAATTGAAGTAGTCACTCTGTGGGCTAAGCAAATAAAATAGGAAATGAAGTCTGAAATCATCTAGAGATCTCCAGATAGTCTAATCCGAAATGTTTCGCCAATGGAAAACAAAGGACGTAAAATGTAGAGACAGCAGGTTTTTTTGGCATTTCACATCCTATCTATTTCATCGCCGAAGCATTTGGGATTAAACTGTCTAGAGGCCCCCACATAAATTGAATAGAAATGGTATTCAGAAACTTCAATAACAGAATTTACCTCTGAAAGCTGCATTTAGATGGATACATACGAAAAAAATGGGAAATGAAGATAAGAATCACGTGGAGATCTCCAAATGATTCTACGGCAAATCGTCAAACAAAAAAAATAGGAAATGAAAGTCCCTCCATGTTAAAGTCATCTAGAGATCTCCAAATGACTTCAATAGAGATAGTCGGCTAAAAAACTTAATGTTCTTCTAAATGAAGAGACTGCCTATACGGAAATTATCTACACAGAACTGGATGAATTAAATAGAATGATACTCACAAAATAAAAGTAAAAAAATTATCTATACTAGAAACTATTATAAGATTGGTCACTAAAAAAGAAATCGGAAATGAAGTCAAGATTCATCTCAATTTGTTCAAATTATTTCAAGATAAGTCGCAGAGCCAAAAAAAATAGGAAATAAAATTTTTTTCCTCTTGAGACCATCTGGAGATCTCCAGATGACTTAAAGAAAACATTCATCTACAAAGAATTAACTAACAAATGTAGACAAAATATAAAACCGCAAAATGATTGTATACGAATTCCACCTAGAGAGATTTACGGTTCCATATAAAGTAACAAGGAATAGACAAGGACACATGACATACCAGATACAGCTGTAAGTGCGCTCGGCCACCGTAGGAAGTCTGAGGACTCCCCATTTCTTTCCACTTGATTCTTGCATGCATGAGTTGCTTGGTAAATGATTGCTCCCTTTGTTCACCAGCTACGTTTTGGTTCAGGGCTCGCGAAAGCAATATGAGGTCATTCCATTTGCTGCGTGGGGCATATACTAGAATTATATTAAAAGTGGAGGCTTCCTGCTTATCACACCCAGGGATCTCTCCATCCTGCACTAGGGTCCTGTATGCTTCCACTGTGTGCTGCCCTCCAATGATATAGTAAGGCGTGTCATTTTGGAGGAATTCCCTCTTTGGGCAAGTATCATAGAATTTGGCTTGCCCGTTAGCACCCTATGGCCCTTGCTTGATAGGAAGAACGGTAATGTGTCTAAATTCAGACTGATAGTCGGTTTCGAGGTGTGCTTTTTTTTTGATACTCTTCAATCGACCCTCATCGATTCCTCGATATACAAGTTGAGGGATTGGATCCTTGTGCAAGTAATCAAAATGCACCCGCAATGGCTCCCCGACCACATCTATGAATGGTTTTTTTCCCTATTTGTACAACGGATCGAATGTAGTCTTGTAAAGAGCCTTCATGACCTTCATGTCCTTCGGTTGAAGCTTCTTCACTTCCGCCTCATTCATTTTCACGCATTGGACAAGAGTAAGCTTCTTCGCATCGTCTTTCTCGGCATCGCTGGGGGCTCCCACGAGAGACTTCCGTTTCTTAGTCTTCTTCTTAGAAGACAGTTCCAACGTCTTGCCTTTATCATTTTGGGGGGTAGGGTTCACGTCATCTCGGGCCTCTTTGATCAGATCCCACTATACACTCATGCCCTTAGGAGTCCACCCTAGGACATCATTCTTGCAAAACAATAACCCACACTCCACACAGCTATGACACAAACCAAGGTCCATTTTACTGTAGTCTAGAATAAGCCCATATATTCTAGAATTTTTGGATTTTCCTATCTTCTCCTCATTTACAAGGAGGACACTGAACTCGTCGAGACCTTGCATTTCGAGAACATTCAAGCCTGCAGTCATGTTCACCCTTGCTTGATTGACAAAACTTGGAACAATTTGGACTACACCATCAGCATCCTCCTTCCACTCAATCCCCCATTCTATAATTTTTGCATTGCAATGATATATGGCTCCAATGTTGAAATCTCCACAATATGTGAACTTATGAACCCATCCATCATGGAAGGGGGCAATCTTCAAGGGTTGAGCATCCTCAAGACCCTCAGACAGGTGTTCATCTCTGCATCAAGTAAATGAGGATAGTAAAAATTTCCCTTCACGATCAAGAAGTCATCTGGAGATCTCTAGTTGATAGTGAAGATAATATGGACGATCCTGTTAGATAATCAGAATTTGCTAATTTATTCTCGACTTTAGGCTTAATTGGTTCTACAATTCCATCGATATGTGTGAATTACGTATGGAGTGTGTGGTTCATTTTTTGTCATCTGGAGATCTCTAGATGATATGTTGACTATGGGTTGTTCATTCTCTGTCATTTGGAGATCTCCAGATGATATGTAGACTGTGGGTTGTTCATTCTCTGTCATCTAGAGATCTCTAGGTGATATTTCGAGTGTGTTGTTCATTCTTTATCATCTAGAGATCTCCAGATGATGCTTACACTAATTCCTATAGACGTTGCAATTGATAGTACAAATACTATATTCATGGGACATTTTCGTTCTACTTTTACCCTATACTGTACTCACTAATACATACAGGGTGATCTCTACGTATATGCACGATAATAGGTGCTTTTTCTTTGTATTTCCACGACAGAGGTTTACAAAAGGTTGAGAGTATACAAACGTACGTGTCATCCCACAACGGCTGGATTCTCTTGCCTCGATCTAGTTCCATGATCTTCGACACTCACAACCCGCTGGAGCTTTCTTGTGTACAACAAACAGAGTACAAATTGAAAAACGTCTTCCACTCTCAATTTGCAGTGTAATAGATGTTTGATTTCCCTCAAACAACTAGAATTTTAGGTTTACCATCGGAAGGAATTGTGAAGACACTACTTGCAAGAAAGACCGCATCTGGAGATCAGTAGACAGAGAATGCCCTTCTCCATAACTAGATGTCCATTGCCAATTGGATGTCAACAAACAAAAACAGAATTGCGAAGTGCCTACTTAGTGATGATGTTGGTAAGTGCAGCAAAGCACACCCTCCGGAAGTTAGACTAACGTAAGTAAGATTGTCTCGCATCATAACCCTATTCCAAGAATGAAATTTTGAGACTACATTCATGTATTATTTACAAACTTACCAGCCTATCATTGATCAGTTGTTTCTGCAACTACAAAATTCAAGCACACAATCCTAGTAACAACTGTCGCCAACACTGTAAGGAAGTTACTTTCTCAAAAATAAATAAGAACCTGATTTCTTGCAGCAAGAGGCAACTTGTAGAATATAATATAAACCTATAATGGAATCAATGACATTCAAAGTTTGGCAGACCCTTACTATGAGGAGGTAGCTTCTGCGCATGTGAACTGTCCTATAGTGGAATGAAAATAAAAGTTCTCTATCTATTGCTGAGAAAAAAAAATGGGCGAATTTGAACATGCCTGGATTACCATTGTACAACTTCCGTGTCCCAACCTATAGTGCTAAACAAACAATGCACTATAATTGTGAGGAAACTAGTCAGACTTTGATTGCAAAATGAAGAGGACTAAATGATGATTTCGTTTCTACTTACTTGAACTGCAACTGCGCGCGCTCCACCTCTCTTAATACGAGCTCCAGGCGTTCCAGGTCCCCACGCCCCGCACCACACACAGCGCGTCGTGCCCCCGTGCCCTGTGCCCCGCACCACGCACAACACTTCGTGCCCCCGTGCCCCGTGCCCTACTCCCCACAAAGCACTTCGCGCCTCTCGCCCTGCATAGTGCCTCACGCCCCGCACACCTTGCCTCGCCCTGCGCCCCGCATGAACCCCTCCCTCAAAATTTGGAAATCAACGCTACTTTGAACCACTGTCATCTTCTCCAAGTAGGAGGTACTCACAACTCAAAAAAATTCTTCATGCACTCACACACCAAAAACGTAGGAAGGAAAATCAGTAAAATTCCTACAAGCTGAAGTTCAAGTCGCACGCCTGCTCCCAATCTGACTGGGAGAAACAAACAATCGCAAGAAACAAACAATCGCAAGAAACAATCGATGGCGAGAAACAAACAACCGCGAGAACGAAAGCAACAATCGAACTAAGCAGAAGGAAAGCAAAAGGGAGAGGAAGAAGCCATCAGGGGAGAAAAGGGGGGTAGCTAGAGTTGGCGTCTTGGTCCTCCATCATCAAGGCACCACCCCAACCCATAATGACAGGTGAACTCAAGTGAACATAAGCGTCAACTCAAGGTAAGTTCTCATTACTTGGGATTAGTGAATGTTATTAATTTAGATTTTTTTTAACCCTTTACCCCCCTGAACTTACAAATTCATCTCCCGAATTCCTAATTTGAGAAAATGAATTCAATGTGAGTGGGGGCAGTTGGAAGCATATGTTGGAATTGATATACAAATGGAACTTGTAGATTTTGATTTATATCTTCCATCTCTATAGTTACATTCACCAATACTATCATCCATATTTTTTTTTAATTTGAGACATAAATCCCGAAAATCCTTTTAAAATAATTCAATTAGAAGAACAATATTATCATTTTATAGTAAAACTAGATGCCACATCACTTGACAAATTGAAAGTTAGGAAACTCAAGATTGATGATGTGCATTGTAGTTGGCATATTTCAGATGTAAGTTGCCAATTTGCCATAAACAATCTGAATAGAAAATTTGTTGTGAAGGTGGTGTGAAATCAAATGTTGGAAGTCTCGAGATGAAAGCACTAAAAGATAGTTAAAAAATAGATAGAAATTTATAGTTTTTGAAGCTCTTAGCTTATTTTTGTGAAATGAAATTGAAATTTAATGAATAGAGAGATGTAGAAATTGTATGAGCAAAGATCACAGTTTAAGTTAGAGATTTTTTTTTATGTTTGTAAGTTAAACACCAAAAGAATGAGCTTGCATAATTGTTCTTATAGATTGTATTTGGAGATGAGTTGTGGAATTTGCTCTTTTCAATTCAATGAGTGTAAAGAAGATTATGGAAGTGAATCTTTAGTTTAAATTTAGGTTAGGTGTAGACCCTGCTCAAGGTATGCAATTTTAGGGAAATTGGATTTTTAGGCAAATTTCCGCATTGATCTCTACAAAAAATTTGTTGGGGATTCTCATTGCAATGGATTGCCCTTGAACCTTATTGTGCAATGCACAAGACTTTGACAAAACTTTGATAAAATTATTATTTTAGTATCTTTTCTTTGTTGGAATGGATTTATAATGAAGTTCTCTTCACATGGTCATTTAATTTTTGGAATTTCAATGTTCTTAAAATCCATGACCTCATCTTGGCTAATCCAATTTTGAACTAAAGTCAATGCCATTTGACCACTTCACATACGTGTACATTGTAGATTTAGAAAAATAATTATATAGTGTACTCTCTTAACACCAAATGCAAACCTTACATAGGACAACAACTTCATATAATTAAAGTTAGTATCTCCACAAATTAAAATATCAGTTTTCATCCTACATTAGTAGTTACAAGGATGAAATATGATTTCCAATTTGTTCATTGTCCAAAAAATGAATGTCAAAACGCTTATGGGGTAATTTGTTATGTATTTCAAAACCCAGTCTTCAAGCTTGCTAGTGTACATATTTTGAATTTCTCAAATTAACCCCTTTATTAGCAGACCCAAAGCTTTAATTCCTCCTTAAAAACACACTTAGAATTGCCAATTCTATTACAAGAGAAAAAAACTTGAAAAATTGTTTTGGTCTATATATCAAACGATAGGATCATGCACTAGACTAGAATGATCATAATTATATGATTGAAAGAAATTTCATATTAAACTTCAACAACATAGATTACAACATATTTGCATCCAAAGTAAAGGAAACCATTTTTTTACAACTTAGTACTTATGTAACTAAATTTTATGGCTTTCTAAACTTCTGATTTATGTATTATTTTTTTTTCATTTTCTAGGTTTCTATATTGAATACTTCATTGAGAATCTATGAAAAAATTTCACGAAAAAAAAAATTATTTCCTATTTTACTCATTAAGAAATTGTTATTAATAAGTAATAGTAGGTTCTAGATTGAATGAAAAACTAAATCATCCACAAATCTAAGATGAAATTGAAATACAATAATTCCAATGTTGTAATTGTTCTAATAACTAAAGCAAACATAACCCTCTGTAACAAAAAATTTGGAAAACGAATCTTTTAAGTTATTTTTACACAAAGATGCTTAGATTGCTCGAAAAACTAAGACTATCCATAACTTTCTCATCACTAGTGAAAATAGAATGAATCAATGCCTCAATGGTAGAGAACAAAATTATGCTTTCATTAGGAAATTTTTTTTTAATTGGTTAGACACTATATGATTTCTGTGAGCTGACTGCTAGCCTCCATTTATGGCTTCTTGATCCATCAATTTTTCCCACAAGCATCGATTCACATAAAATCTATATATCTACAAAGCTCTCACTAAATCGCACTTCCTCCCCCCCCCAAAAAAAAATTCCTAAGAATTAAAGTCATATGAACCTAACAAGGCCAAAATGTCCCCCGAGGAAACAAAGTATCATCCTTTACCAATTATACACGTTGCCCAATTGAAGTCATTCAAGTGTTGTCTCTCAAAACAATGAAGGCAATTGACATTATATTTTTTGGGCAAAGTGTGAAATGGTTATGAATTTGTAATTAAAGTAGGAAAACCATCTTTCAAAGCCAAAAAGAATCTCTCTAGTCCGTGAGAATCACCCAAAACTATATCCATTGTACTCCATCCACATTCTTAAAAGAACCACTTTGACTAGCAATAGAACTAATTATGTTCAGAGCCATAAACTTCTTATTGATGTATTGGACATGCATTAAATTTTGTAGGGTGTCTATGAAGAGGTTGGCAAAACAATCTCCAATTCCGTTCACTTTAGGGTTTAGGATTTGGTACATATTGCTTGCAAGTAATACTTTATTTAGGAACTATTTTGCAGTTTAAAAAAAGTGCTTAATATGGAATTTGTTAATTCAATTTTGATCATAAGTACTTATGGAATTATGCATTTTAATTTGGTAAGAGTTTTCATTATTTCTAACAAATGTACTAGTCTTCACAATTGATAATGAAGTATAGTCAAATACATATTTTTTATTTATATTAAATATGGTGTACTTTGATCTACAATCCACCCAAAGTGGCAACACTCCATTCAAAATACATGAAATGCATTATAATTATCATTTTCACACAAAATGGAGAGAGATATAATTACAAACTCATTCATGTGCTTCTAGAATTTATCATAGTTCTGAAATCATGAATCTAGAATTGCATTTATCGTTAGACAATTAAGTTTGCTATAAGTTAGAATCTCCCGCAATAGAATTGCCATTTTGTTATGCCATGGCCCTAGATAGCATCTTCAATACATTTCTTTGGTTGTTTGGACACTGAAGAAATTAATCTCCAATTTCATTTAGGGGTACTTTACAGTTAGACATGTATTGTGTACTATTGATATGATTAATATATTTGATCAATCTCCAATTCCCTTTATGATCAAAGGTTTCAAGTGAATCTTCTAGGATTCTCTTCAATAGTTGTTAGTCTTACAATAAGAAGTGTTTCTTGAATTCACTAACATGTGAAATGCCTATTTCTTTTATCTTAAGTAATGAATTTAATGCTTGTATACCAATTTCATGCTCCTTTACACTATCAACCTTAAATACAATTAGAACCATAATTTGTCAAATATGGGGATATAAATTATGAAGGGGATTTATTTAAAACAATCATTTTGGAGAGACTTACACCACCTTGGATGTTCTATAATAATAGGATAATTAACAAAATAAATATACCTCGATGGATAGCTTTAATTCTAAACTTCATCTACAATTACAAGTCATGACACTGCTATGTTTAACTAAACATGACAGTGAACTTTTTTGCTGTTCTTCAATGAAATATGGCATGATGATGCTTTTTCAAGCTTGCAAACATATTTCAATTATGGTGAAAGGGCACAATTACCAATTTGATTCGTACTTTATTTATATAAAAATTATGAATGATGAATGTAGTTTATGCATTAAGAGAGGCAGGAACTATGTTGATGCCCATGAAATAAAGGACCATAAAGAATCCTAAACCCTAAAACTTCGAAACAAGAATGACAAGAAAATGTAAATTACATTTAGAAATTATTATGAAGAGAACCCAACAAATTCTAAGGCCTAAACAACCAAGTTTCATGAAGGAAGACACTAAGGTTCGAAAGGTATGAAATTTGTCTTTTTCCTTCTCACCCTATTCTTCGTGGTAAGACACTTTGGTTGGTGTAAATTTCTTTCCCACACTTTTGTTTGGGGGGAAGACACTTTCACAGGAATTTTGGATATACTTGTGAGATTGAGGTTCACCATAGACATTTTTATAAGAAAAAACAAGCCAATTGGATTTTTTGCTACAACATTATCACCATTAGGACTTCCAATTTAAAAAAAATTTTAAGTCAGAGTAGAAGAAATATAGAATTATGTCAATTTCTGTGACTACAATTTTTCTTGTCCTTTGAAATCAATCCATGTTCCAACGTATTGAAAGAGACGAAAGTGTACCTCATAGTAGGACATAATTATTTGTTTTTTCCTCAAATTGTTGAAAGATAGAACCTCCCCTCTAACTTGGAAGTATTGAGAAAGCCTACCTTTAGAAGTTCAACCAACTGACCTAATTTTAGAAATTATCGGTGGATATATAATGCATCCTAAAATGATTCTATTGATCCTATTGCTAGATTCCCTAAAATATAAATATTTATGAAGTGAACAGTCATTTCACTTTCCATGTTTGACAAGTGTAGAATTTATGTTTTCCATGGTTTACGACTAACGAGTTGGGATTTTAGGGTGTATGGTTGGCACACAATGAGGTAGAAGTAGAGGTTATGTAAAACCCTAAACCTATGCAGTTTCTATATAGATATTCAGACAATGATCAGCTTCAAGTACGTAAAAATGGTCATTTATTTACTATAGTGAGTATGTATCCATTTCATTGACTGTGTCAAATGACTTTACCTCTTAATTGAAATGAAGTTGGATTTCATGAAATGTAGTTTTAACTACCTACGCTTATAATGTATGAAGGAAAATAATATCATCATAAACAAAGAATTTCAAGAATTTTTCATGAAAATCGATTTGAAAGTTGAAAAAAATGGTTCTATGTTGCACACCTAGTTACCTCTACAAGTACCATTTAGAATATTAAAAACTAATTACTTGGAAACAACTTATATTTAGTGGTACAATTATAAATGAAATATGTAATTTTGTGAGTACAAATTTAGTAAATTTTCCACTATGATGCTTGCCCATCACAAAATTTAGCAATTCTTCTCATCATTCTTTATCAATAGATCCCAAAAAATTTGACATTTACATTTTTGAAAATCATTAGTAACATACATCTTCATTTTGGTCTCTTGAGGTGTAAGAATATTTGTTCAATCTAGGGCCACAGTGGTCACTTGATCAAAATGATAAAATTAGACAAACTTTGGAGGGTTTAAACCCAAATTACCTAATTAGTGTGTCCAAAAAGTGATACCATAAGCTGACCATTGCCCCTTCCAATGCTTTTACTACATGTCATGATTATCTATAGAAATCTCTTGATGCTTATGTTCATCTCCAAATGTTTGCATACATCTCCAAATGTTTGCATACATTTGCTTTTGCTTTAGTTGGCGACCTCTAAATCTTCGAAGTTGATGTGTTCATGTTCTAGATACAAAAGAAGGGTTTCAAGCAATGAATCATTGAGATTGTTGACAATCTAGCTTTATTTCTTGTAGATTGAATTTTGAGATGGGTTTACTATCTAAATTTTTGGTGGTCTTACAGTCATCCAAATTCAATTTTCAATAGCAAAACCCTTTTTTAAAACAACTATTTGTGCATTCACTGAGTTCAATGATTGGGCATTATTTTCAAATATATATTATTTAAGATGAAAAGAAAGGAGTGAAAGAAGTCACTTGAATTTCAAGTCATACTTCTAGATAACGATGACCACATTCATTGGTATTATTGATGAGTACTAGGGTTTAGTTTTTATGTAGGGGCTAAGGTTGAGGGAGCAATGTGTTGTTTGTTCAATACATTGTCACCTTTGGAAGCATCTACAAATCTTCATGACCTTGTTTAAAGTATGACTTCATAAAGTAATTGTGGATGAAATTCTAAATATTAACTATGGAGATCCATTATTTGTAAATCCCTTGATTCCAAAAAATTATTTATGTCTGTCAGTGGATAAGTATTCATGGCCTTGCTACGTGTGTAACTTCATATTAAAGTGTTTGTCGACAAAATTCTAAATTATCTTTGAGATCCTTTATGTCTATAATCCTGATTCTTGTAAAATAATCCTTGGTCTGAGACAAATCGATTATGTCTATGTGCAATGTACATATGTATCAATATTTGTAGAATACAAAATTTGGCTGACTTCTATCATGTGGCTGATAGCCTCATTAATTTATTTCCATAAGTCAGATATTATACAAACTAAAACCAGCGTAAACTTAACAACAATAATTAGTATTCCTAAGTTTTGGGTAGAATATATATATATATATATATATATATATATATATATATACTTTGACAGAAATGAACATTTTCCTGGGTATAAGTCACGTGTTATTTCATTAGAAGACTGAAACTCACCAAATTTCATAATAAAATAGGTTAGAAAACAATTCTAGATTAATAATTACGTTAGGTGCATTGAAACTACAACTTACTTAATTTATGATCATTCTAAGGGTTAATGTATCATTAGGCAAAGTACTAAATTGACAATACGTTCTTATCATTGTGTGTTGAGGTTTACGGTTCCTTTTAGTATGATTATTGCCAACTCAAGTGACGACTGTGAAGTGAATACTCTCCATTAGCCTTTAGAAATATGAGTTTTTAAATTTCTTCACTATTATTTGAAATATAATTATCGAGTTTTATTCACCTAGCCATATGGTCCAAAATGTTATCTACGTTTTCCATGATGTGAAATATTAACAAGGATCCGCGAATATTTAGTATTCTCTCAAAAATAATTGGAATATATATATATATATATATATATATATATATATATATATATATATATATATATATATATATGTGTGTGTGTGTGTGTGTGTGTGTGTGTGTACACGTTTCATTGTAAACTTTGATATTAAAATAATATGAATGTAAGGAATCGTTTGATTGAACTACGGTAATTGAAGATTCCTTTTGGTCATTGGATGAATTCCTTCGCAAAAGCTCTTTCAATTTGTACACAATAAGTAAATGAAAACAAGATTGCAAAAATTAAAAATAAATCCTTAGTACTAACTTGAGTACCTTCCATTTTTTCCTTAGTTTTCTTCAAAATGGGAGATTCAATTTACGGGGAAATAAAGTAGACTAGCATATTACAACCTTGATTATGAATCTAAGTATATTGGGATGACCTCAAGGTGGGGTACATAATTTTCAGAGGTGTGCAAGCCTTTCCCGAATGAAATCCAACTACAATAATAGTTTTCGGATGAAAATTGTAATTTATATGAATTTCTGAAGTGGTATACCTCAAATTATAAACCCGCTTGTAGACTACAGTGACAAACATCCTAAAACAACCAAAAATTGCCTTTACTTGTACTTATGAGCACTTCAATTTCCATCAATGAAACACTACCATGTTACCCAAGTTGGAATTAATGCACAGTTAAGATTGTCAGGAAAGTAAATGTATGTACATAAGTTCTACGGTTGAGATGGGGCCCAAAATAGTATAGCAGGAATAGGAAGGTAGTGCAAATAGGTTGGTCTACCTTTGGATCCCAAAGCACCATAAAATAGAGTTGACCAGGCCAGCATCTTCGGAAGGCAGATTATGAATCCACGAGCCCATGAAGGCGCAGAATCATATCAGAATTGATGCCTTGTCATCCAGAATGTCGTCCTTTGGTCAAAGTTTGTAATCAAGAACCGCCACAAAGGAATTTTGTGCACACGCCTGTGGCAAGAGTTCAAATTCAAAAAAGAACTCCCTCCTAAGGTGTTGCCAACCATCTCATTCTCGGTCCTTATGTTTCTGTTGAACTTCTGATGAATCCTTTTGCACATGTCCACTCTCACGGCTTGGGCGATTCATGAAGGTGACGAAGTTTCTTGGCGGCCCTGTCTTTCCATGTAGAGAAGTTCTTCTTCGACAGTGGCTTCGAGTGACCATGCGCGCCATTGACAGTTCTAGGTATGCAACTTCTTTAGTGTTGCTTTCGATTATTTATGCAGGAAAGTCTTATGACAAATGACTCTTGAATCAATTATCACATCACTTAAGATCCAGCAAACCTAGTTTACTGGTTGAAGAGGATTTGATCGAGTCGACAGCTCCGTTGCGTATGGCTATTTGTAGTAGAAAACTAATGTTCTCTTGGACAAGAGGTGAAGGAATGCCATGTATTGTTGCTCTCTTGGATTGAATGAGAGAAAATGGATCAGGTTCCATCATGAAACGGATATCAATTAAATAATATAAATAGGTCAGTTGCAGTTAAGTATTCGTAGAAAATATGTATTAGGGATGCGTACGAGTACGGTGCATACCGGATGCTTCGTATTGGGACATGACTTCTTCATTACCCATCAGGAGATCTCCAGATGGTCGAGGATGTGGTCTACAAACCCTGAGTAATCCTTATAGAATTGGATGAGGCATCAGGAACGTTTCCGCCATGATTCATCATTTGGAGATCTCTAGATGATCCTAGTATAAGAATTCTAGAGCTAGTAGTACCCCATCATAATGCCAGCTCATTATAGTTTTGATGGAATTTCCTCATCTGGAGATCTCCAGATGGAGGCGGCTAATGAGCTAATTAACGATACCATGATGAACAAGGATGAACGGGAAATGTCTGCACCAGATCTTCGAAGTTTAGTTGGATCTTCGTTATCTGGAGATCTCCAGATAGAGGCTCACGTAGGAGTAGTTTACGGCATCGTACTTAACATAGATTGTTGCCGCGTCTCTATGCTAGATGAACAAAGTTTATTTTGATCGCACTTAGCTGGAGATCTCCAGATGAAGTCGGCTGTAGGATTAAATGACGAAGACATGGTATAGTAGGTTGGATGCTGCTACTCTATGGCAGATCAACAAAGTTTTGTCTGATCCTTCTGATCTAGAGATCTCCAGATGGGGGATACTATTAGAATCATTTGACAGAAATATAGAAAATTAGGGTGCATGTCTTATCCTAATGCTAAATCGCCGGTGCTTAGTTTTATCTTTTTTATTTGGAGATCTCCAGATGAAGGCGGCTTTTTGAATAGTAGACGACAACATAATAAGATAGATTATATGCTGCGTTCTTGAAGTGCTATAGCTCCATTACGTGATCTCTAAGTGCTGCTATATTTTGGAACTTGTTTCGTGAATAAGATAAAACGTGATGGATTTGGCATATATGATTTGACGGGTAGGACACCCTATTTGGAGATCTCTAGTTGAGGATGGATTCTTGTAGCCCCAAGTATACGAGTCACCGACTGGGTGGTCTTCGTGTGTCTTGCTTATTAGATGATGCCTTCTCGTTTTGAAAGTTGTCGAATTTTATTAGAATGACGAGTTCATCTTCTAGGAATTTATGTGGTCTTTGTATTTTCATAGGAGTGTTTCTTTCTGTAAAGTGTCCAAGGACATCCACATACAATTAGGACCACAAAAACCCTGATTTGCAGAATAGGATGATGCTTAGTGCTTAGAATGCTTGTTTGATTATCAAGTTTGTTGACCCTGGGAGGTGTCCCAATACTCTAAGGAAATTTCTAGGGAAATTTAGAGGGATTCCTTTGGTGGTTGCTATGGAACTACTCTCGTTTCATACTATAGTAACCCACCGATGGAAGAAGCCTCTGAAGTTTCAACCGCTCGATGTGAGCTGTTTCACAATGGAGATGAAGTCAAGCTATTTGTTCCTGGATTTGGTGAAGTTGGAGGAGGATTGGTTGTTGATGCTTGTCCGCTAGGCCAGTGGCTTGGGGTGGACATATCTTTAGAGCCAGGGCTTTTCATTTTGTTGCAGCCGCATATTGTTTTTCAAGAAGCCTACAGTATCCCTCTATCCCCCTCCCAAAGGGATATTACGTCATTGTGGGAGGCCAATGACCAGACTATATTGTGGAACACCAATGATGTGAGGAAATTATTTGATGATCCGCCGATGGATATATCTCCATTTGTTCCTCAAGAGAATTGGATTGGGCTTGAAGTGCATCTTCAGAATTGTGAGGGCACTGTTGAGGCGTCAGGTAGAATTAATTGTTGGAGGTCGAAAGATCATTTCCAGGATGGAACACTTGGTGAGGAATATGTGGGTGTAACTGTGTTGGATGTGTTTTGGGGGAACAAGGAGGCTTTAATGACCCACGCTTGGTGACCAATATCTTCCTGTTGCTTTCCTAGTGGCCGCTCTTTGAAAGAGACAATTGCCTATTTTGCCGCCATCCCCGTTCCTGATGATCCATTGGCATATGTAGGAGGAAGACTGAAAGCGCCTTACCGATTCGTCAAGCGGAAGCCCATTGTATGTGTCAAGGAGTCCTTAGTCGCCCGTAAAACTTAGGATTCTGAGATTCGGAAGGTTAGTTTTGCCAGATGTTGCAATAGGTTGTGCTACCAATTTTTTTCTCATGAGCAAACACTAATGATAAGGCAAAGATTCTATTTGAAATCTTTTGAAGACAGACATGAATACGGCGTTGATGCCCGTGGTCAAATTCACCATTTTGACAGAGATCAGAATTGAAAAGTCATTACACTAGAAGGTGCAGAAGTATGTATTCCGGCATGGTACATAATTCACGGAATTTCAAAGTCCACTTATCACAGTTATTCACTCATGTACAAAGATGGGGTTCTTTCGGGGACTCATGGAAACAAGGGAATTAAACGACCTCGGATTGGAACCGTTCAAGTCATTGGAACTATGAAAGCAATCATAGACGAGAGCGTTGATCAAATGCCACACCAAATGTGTAGCATTAGTCATGAACGAATGGACACTCTCAAATTTCTACTTGCAAGAAATAACTGGAAGCGCTTGCGTATTGAGGCAAACAAGGTAGTTTTTCAACTTCTATTCAGTGTTGTGAATCATCTGGAGATCTCCAGATGATCCAACCACAACTTGCATTACGTACTAATTGTAGTTGAGGAATTCTGATTTGCCTTAGTTTCCTTTGAAATTACATTGTACCGCTCCAACAACTCATGCATGTTTTTTTGGGGTTATGTAGTTAAATATTGACTACGGCCTTCCGCTAGTGAGTCAGTCCATAATTAGTCGAATCAAGAAGGAGCACTTTAACAATGTCTCCAGTTGGAAGTTCTTTTGTAAAATGTACCACATGCGACGAGCTTCAGCAGTTTATATTGAAATCACCAAAGGGGAGCCCTGAGTCCGTGGAGTTTATGAAGCAACGGACTGAACATCTTAATTTGCAAGCCTCTTGCTGTCACCTGTATGCATCTGGGCGTAAGGAGTCCAAGAGGAATCCCTTGGAAATTCTTTGTGTAATTCACGACAAAATGGATACCTCAAAGACAGCCCTTCCAAGGATGCACGTGACAACAAAGGCCACACAAGGTCTGGGTCAAATTCCGATGAGTGTTACTAGAATGGTAGCTCATGGTCACGTTGATGGTGCATATGCGCATTATGCCTCGTCTTGCTGGCTAGAAGACTCAAACTTCACAATATCCTCATTGGCTAGATTGTTTCGTCGATTGGAAGGTCCACCAATTTGAGAGACCGGTGACCTCTTCCCATATCCGCCGGCAAACCCTATGTTTGAGGCACTATTACAAAGGAAGTCAAGATGTGTGGATTGTTTAATCCTAACAAAACCATCAGCCAAACGTGGATCTTGCCCCCTTCCTAGAAATTTATACCTCCAACTTGACAACTCTGTAAAGGATAACAAGAACCAGTACCTAATGGCGTTCTTGTCCTTGTTGACTACACGAGGTGTCTTCAAGGAAATTCAGGTTGGGTTCCTACTCATCGGACATACTCACGAAGATATCGACACTTATTTCAGTCATCTTTCGAAGGCCTTGAAGTCGAAGAACACTTTTGTGGTTGCTGACCTCATGAAAACCTTCACGAAGTCTTAAGAAATGGCGTTCATGCCAGAGTTTATACAAGAGGTGGCGGACTTTAAGTCGTTCATCAAGGATTATGTAAACAATGGCACCGCTAGATTAATTGGATTGGGAGAAATGCATCTTTTCAAGTTCTATGTGGACAATGATGGTGTCCCCGTCATGAGATACAAAAATTCTGATGTTGATACACAGTGGTTACCAGTTGATAAACCATCTCTTCGCCTCTAGAAGAAAGACAGTAGTGGTCAGCCAAGGCTTCCCCCAAGTTGTCCAAAGCCTATTCCATTCAAGCCTATGTGGGGAAGCGAAGTTCAAAGCACGATCGTGAATCAAGAGAAGGCCATGGAGTTGGCAAGGAAAGCTACCCTAAACAAGAATTTCATTATGGTAGGACTTGAGAAGTACCTACAGTACTGGCAAAACGGTATGTCCAAGTGTGAAGGATTTGCAATGGCCTTCGGTCCATACATGGATTATTGGAATCGCATGTTGGGGGAACTGAAGAAACCACTACCTGACTCTCCTCTAGAATTAGTAGAAGGCTCTTGGCCAGAACACGATTGGAGGAAGCCACTTCATGAAATCCCTCGTCAATCATTAATGGTGAATCTTGTAGATGTCATTCTTGAAGAGGAGGACTGGGAATCGTATTGTCGCCCAACAAATGAAGCACCACCAGAAAGCTTCAATCCTTGGCTTGACACACGTCCAAGCTCATGGATTCTTCTGAGACCTGAAGACCCCTCAATTTGTGTTGTTTGGCAAGGAAGAGCTTTGTCCAATGTGTGTAGAGTGCTAGGAGATGAGAATAACCAGAAGTTTTTGTTGCAATACTAGAGACCGGATAACTCCAAAGCGAGTTTGGAGTTAAGGTACCGGAATTGTTGGTATGGCAAATGGGTTGTTGAGAACACTTCTCCTACATGGGTGGATGCAAATTGTGTAGTGTATTCAAATTGGTCTAAGATAGTAGATCCAAAATCAAGGACAATTCCTAAGAAGAGTAGGGAGGCTGCCTTGGTGAATTTGAATAGGGCTAATGAGGTAGATCCTTGACTGAGTTCTATGTCCTGCTAGTAAGGTCATTGGGAGATCTCCAGATGCATTTTCTGTCTGCGCTTGTGAGGATAGGTGAAGACATGAGGTTCTTGTTATACAAACCTCTTTCTAATTGTAATCAAAAAATTTAGTAGATTGTTCAACAAAGTTCTATTTGATGTTATGTGTAAATATAACACATCAAGAGATTAGATGTAGCATTCCAACTATTCATTTCTTCGATGTTGGAGAATGGAAACCCGGAAGCCTTAATCTATACTTGGCATTGTATTTGGCATTGTCTTTAATTGCTCTCATTTCTTGGAAGGGAACTCGTGCATATTTGAATGAAAAGAATAATTGCATGCTTAGAAATGACAAGCATTTGTAAGTTATGAGTCAATAAGATTGTCTTTCATGCCAAATTTAGTGTTATGCCATTGTTGGGTAGGCCTACTTATATTGTACCATGTATGCATTCATCTTGGTATCTTGAATGAATGATTGACCAAATTAATAAGTGCACTCCTCTAGACAACAATGTTGAACTTAGACTCACTTCTGACACTCACTTTCTAGACTTCCAGGGTATTGGACTTTGTTCTTCTAAATTACTATAAATTACTTGAGGTATTTAGTAAATATTGGAGATCAATTGAGGTGTATATGGTATCCCACATTCAATAATTGATCAATTGCTTGGGGGTGGGAGCCATATTCGCTTCTATTGTTTATCATCTGGAGATCTCTTGGTAGGTAGTGTCACGTTTTCTATGTTGAACAATGATTGGATGCAACCTTCCTTGCCATAGGGATAACTCAAGAATTCCTATCTAGAGAACTCCTGATCAAATTATAGGAATTCCTTCACATAAGGATGTATTTGAGACACTTCTAAAGAAGATGGGCCCCAAACTATATAATTTTTTTTTCTCTCCAAGCACAAAAAGCAATCCTTAGAATTATTACAAGTATAGAATTTGGAACATGTGAAGCATATATACGACTTTCGAACAGGAGTTCTCCAAGTATAATTACATATAGGGTAGAATTTGAAGCACATGAAACATCAATATTACTTGATTCTAGGAGATCTCCAGATATAGGTACATATAGGGTACAATTTGAAGCATGTGAAACATCAATATTACTTGATTCCAAGAGATCTCCAGATACATCAAGGAAATGGAGAGATCTCCAGATGCAACACTAACCATCTGGAGATTTTAGTAGTTTTTAATTTCTGGACTTCTCCAAAGTCCAGAAGTAATTAAATGTGGCATAGCTACATTGTAAGCAAAGGAGAATGTATCATATAGAGGGAGGAGTTGGAAGAAAGTACTTTATCTTTGCATGTTTCTATTGATATTAAATTAATGTTATATTTTTAAAATGTGAATGTTAGACCTTCATATGTATGTATAAATGAAAACACCTTTTCTAAATAAGAATTTAGTATTTTTTAGTTTGAGCCTTTTCATTTTGATTATTTAGATTTAAAGAAATATATTACTATTTATAATATTGTAATACAATATCATTCTTTCTAGATGTCAAATTTTTTTAAATGCTTTAATTCTGAAATTGGTAAACTACTATATAGGTTTTCAACCACCTTATTGAAGTGAAATTAGACATAGCCTTTGAACAATACATTGAATGAATTGAGGGTGTTTCCATGGAAGAGGGTGATCAAATTTTGTTAAACCAATGTGATAAACACACGAAGGATGTGACCTTTCTAAAGACTTATGCTATCATGAACCAAATATCCCTCATGACATTTACAATGTGTTGCAAAGCAAATTTGGACCAAATTTTAGTTTGAGCTAAGTGGATGATTGTTTCAATTCAATTATTTTCAATAAAAAAGCTATTTATTACACAAGTACCAAGTGAAATCCATACAAGTTTCAAAGACTATTTAGAATGTCATCATTGAACAAAGTACAAGAAGACAAGTTTCAAGACAAATTTCAACCAAATATATTCGTTCAAAGTGTACACCCGCTTGAGATGTATCTACACTATTGTAGGCAAGGCAAAGTCATGAAGGCTTTCCATCAAAGCATGTATGTATCTTTTTTATTTTGTATATTCACTAAATTTAAAATAAAATATGTATAATACAATCTTATGTGTTATGAATTGTATTAATTCATTATATTAGTAGATGATACACTCAATCTTAATTTGCATATTGAATTTTCTTCAAGTTCTTTTAGAAACATGCAAAGTACAGACAAATGCATGTAGTAGAAGAAGTTCACCAATTCCAAGCAATGAAAAAAGCTTAGTATGAGATTATGAAGTAAGGTTGATTCTAAATTGTTGTTGCACAAAGTTTAAAGTATCCTATGAATTTCATTCATAATTATATTGATGTAACTATTTAGAAAATTGTTCTAGCAAGCATAACATGTTCATAATAATAGTTGATTGATGAAGAAATTGGAGAGGATGTAGAATTGTTATTATTGAAGAATTAGGATGTTATTTTAAAAATTCTATGTATTCCTTAAGTATATGACATGGTTTGGGTGTGTAGGTTTATGCATTTTTCTCAAAGTATCTACAAGATATGGTATTTATTAATGCCAAGAAATTTTATTACAATATTTAATTTTTGGAAGAACTTTATATATGGAGCTATGTAAATTGTAAGGGTCACCTTGAGCATAAGAATGAAATCTATGTATAGAAAGGACATGTTTTCAAAAAGCACAAATTTCTCTTTGAATTGCAAGTGGGACTTTGTTGACCACTTCAATAGCAAATAGACAATTGTGCTTCTCTATCAATAGTAGAGGCTCTTACAACTTGTTATTAAGTGCAACCAAAAGTATTGATTCATTAAATATGAGTGTGCACTTTACAAAAAATGTTACTTATCTTTCAACATCTTTATCGACACTCTTCGTGATGCTTTTTTGATACTCTTCTCAACACTCTTTGTGAATCTTTTTTTTACACTTTTTTTATACTCTTTTTGACATTTTTTTACACTTTCTATAAAACTTTAGTGTCAACACTTTGTCAAAAAAATTGTCAAAAACTTTCCCAAAAAGCATGTCAAATTTTTTAGAAAAAAATAATATAAATAATCAAGAACTATTTTTCTATAATATTTTTGATATATAAGGTTCAACACTTTTATCAACACTTAAGTATGGAATATTAAAAAAATTAAATATTTCTTCAATTCAAAAGTAACAAAGAAAGTGGAAGGCTCTTGCAGCCTTAGCTCATTGACTTTTGCTTTGGCACACAAGTGCAATAGTCATGAATAGTCAAACCAAGGCATTGGTGAGGTGCCTACCACCATAGTCCACCCAATGAGTATGGTGGGAGTTCAAATGACCTCACCATCATATGTGGGGACTTAAGAATTTTGCAGGGGAAGGAACATGTCAATTCTTTATAGGGTCACCAAGGATAGAATTCACCATCTAGATTGATGAAGCTTAGATAGTGGTAGAACCATTCTCAATAAATAACAACCAAACATCAAACTGGAGTTAACTCTCTCAAAGAAAGTATCCAAGAAAGTGTTGAAAGCAACAACCTATGGGTGTTTCAGTAGTGGCTACTTCTAACCCTTAGAGGACGATGTGGCCATTTTGGAGGTGATGAATGACAAAGAATTCTTCTATGGAGGATGGAAGTGCAACTATTCATCCTAGGAATTTTGTGTGAAAAGGGGAGGTCTTCTATAGTAGTTTGACTTCCAATGAATGCTTTTGAATTTTTCTTAAACCAATGATTCACACAATATGAAAAGGGATGATTTCCACGGCTACCAGTCCATCCTTTAAGGACTAAAGGATTGATAAACCTCATCTAAACCTCTTTCCATCCACATAAATCCCCACCAAACATCTATCATTCAAAAGTAGGACATATTATTTCCCTCAATATCCTCCTTGATGCATGAAATCCACATAACTAGTGATTGTAGATTTTTCATTCATCCATCACATATTTCATCCTCGTATCAATTTCTAAGTAGGCGTTTAAGCAAAGCAATCCCTTCCTTGTTGAAAATTATGGCTAAAATTGGGAATTTCTGAATAGGCTTTCCCTCCTCATCAGGCCGGGATTTTTTTTCAGAATTCCTTCCACCTCGGTGATTGCCATATACAACTCCACGTCCCCCAGCACACCAGCAACAGGCCGTCGTCACAACCTCGACGAATGACGACCCTCATCCGAACTTCATCCATCCACAACGCCGCCATCAAGGAACTCAGCCCGACTGCCTCACCCCATCTCACTCGACGAATGTCCTCCCTCATCCACCTCGTTTTCCATCCACAACGGTAAGAGAGTAAGAGACCCCCCGGGCCCCTCGTCTCCTGAGTCTCCTTCTCGCAACGTTCTTTCCAGTGAGCTTCACCTTCCCAGCACCCGGCGACTTCCATGTATAATGCTCGCGAGAATCGGTACCCCATCCCAACACTGTACTCCATGAGGCCATTGCACTGACCCGGCTTCTTCGCATCGCGTTTTGCAAGGGAAGAAGAGCCAGAAGCTAACTCGCAAGGAATCCCGTCTCCTTCCTTATAGCGCGTGGGACAGGAACCCAGAGCCGCGCTTTTGACTCCCCTGCTGCTGACGTTTCGGCTTCCAACGATCCATCGTCTTTTTATTATCAGGTCGGTTGCACTTCCTCTCTCATATTACAGTTTTGCCTCGTTGATGTGGACTCATTATTGATCCACCTTGGTTTCGTCGATTTCAGCTGCCACCAGGTTCGTTGTGGCCTGACTTGGGAGTTTCTTGCGGTTTGAGTGCGTAGTTGATGCGAATTTGTGTGGTGGGTGGGGAGGAGGAGTTTGAGTTTGAGTGCGTGCGCGTGGATCTTGCGGTTTGTGAGGAGGTTGTTCTGGGATTTCAGGAATTTGGTGTGTTTTGAAGGTACTGGAATTTGTGAGATCGTTGTTTGGGGGGTGATTGGGGTTTGGAGACGGTAGCGAGGGTTTAGTCGGTCGCGAGTTTTGTGGTGGGGTGGTGCCGGCGAGCGTCGTTTTCACCTTTTACGTTGGATCTGCAGATCTTGCTACTAATTTCGAATTGAAGGAGTAGAGCTATAAAGTATTCTTGGAGAGGATTCGCGAGTCGAGTCGTGCTCTGTTTTGAAGCAAGGGTTTCATTTCAAGGGTTATTTTTTAAGGGTTTCGTAGATCATTTGCGGCTTTTGAATCATGGCACGGCGGGTTCCGAATAACCCTTTCGACGATGAGGAGACGTTCGCGAAGCTGCCTCGTGGCGGAAGCAAGGCCGTGGTGAAGACGACCTCCCACGAGGAGGATGAGCTTTTCAGCTACGGATCTTCCAAGCCGAACGGCGGATACGGTAACGGCAACGGAGAGGATGATGACGAGTTTGTGAACCAGGCGGTCATGGACTTGGAGAGGCACGCCGTGAAGAAGTCGCAGGAGACGACGTCCACGCTGAAGAACTGTCTGCGAGTGGCGGAGGATACCATGGGCGTGGGAGCGCAGACACTCATCAGTCTGCATGAACAAGGGGTGCAGATCGAGCGCACGCACGAGAAGGCCGTGGATCTCGACCAACATTTGAGCAGGGTATGATTCTTGGTTTCAAATCTCATATACTTATAAAAACACGGTAGAACGCTTGGGTCAGATTTGTCAAATGGGTACTGCAAGGGTACTGCAACGTGTGTATGACCTAACAAGGAACTCTGTCCGTTGTCAATGCTTCCAAGTGTGTTGTTGAAATTCAGTTTTGAAGCTACTAGTTGATCATAGTGAGTTGCAAAACATATTTCTATTATTCCAAATTGTACGATTTCTTCTTTTTATTGGTCTATTTGTTGCCTTCCTTGAAGCTTATTAAATGAATGATTTTAAATCCTATAGATATGGAAATGGGCACTACTGATGTCGACTGCTGTAGATATGGAAGTGGCTACTTCAGGCCGTTTGGACATTTAGAAGTTCAGTATGGTCCCCGGATTTGTGTCGCCGAGTTATAGTGTCCAATGTTGTGTTTGGTTTTGTTGATGATGTGTGCAGGGGGAGAAGCTTTTGGGAAGCTTGGGAGGGATGTTCTCCAAGTCGTGGAAACCCAAGAAGACGAAGAAAATTACTGGTCCAATGGTTGGCCGAGGTAATTTTTGAATCATTTCGTGGACTCAAGCGTTATACGCATCTGTTTTCATAGTGGAGCAATGTAGAACAGAAGTTACAGAATGCCATGGGAACTGAATTGGAGTTGTGATGATCATTTCGTGTATGCCAACTCTTTTGAGTGCTATACGGGTTGTTTTGAAAGGGGTTATTCTGAACAGAAAATAATTGTAATATCTTGCAGTTAACGAGAACCACAAGGAGAGCGCTGAGGATCGTGAAGCTTTGGGTTTGAATGGAAGCCAAGGCTTGAAGAAAGAACGCACTGTCTCTAACCACGATGCAGAGACATTTGAGGGTCAAATTAATGTGAGTTTATCTTTTGTTTTTTCCCTTTTTCGTTTTGTTTTGTTTTTGCTCGGAAATCAACGATCATCCATTTTTATCTGAACAAATGATTTTATTCTTGCCTCAACATTGTGTGATTGTTTTGGATTCATTATTAGGCACCCGCTGCAGATTCTTGTTTTCATTTTTGATTGCGCACTGCTAATGGTTAATTGACCCCACATTCGGTTTCTGATTGTTTCTCGTCTGCGTCTGGTTGTAGACTGAAAGGGAAACCCAGGATGACATGCTTGACGATTTGAGCACTGTTCTTTCTCAAATGAAGGAAATGTCGATGGATATGAACTCAGAAATTGACCGGTATGTTGTACCAGTATTTTTTAATGTGAATTTGTTATTTAAATTATCAACGAATTGTAGTCTTTTGATGGGCTTCTTTTTTATCTTTTGGACCTGCATTTTAACTTCCTTTTTTCTTCATTACAGGCAATCCCCTGCTATTGAGCATCTTCATGACGATATTCAGGAGCTTAACGGTAGAGTGAAGAGAGCCAATGTCAGGGGACAAAGGTTGCTTCGAAGATGAGTAATGTGAGTGGGAATTTACCAACTAGTTACTGATGAAGTCTGAGTGGAAACTGCATCCCAAGCGACCTGAAACTCGGTGTTGCTGAAATCTACGAGTGGTCTCCGCGCACGAAACAGCTAGGTTCTGCAGGTAGAAGTAGTCGAAGTAAAAAATGGACACTCTCAGCTGGCGCTGCGTATTGGGCAATTGAGCCTTCATTGTTTTATTCTTTTTAGTTTCATGGTGGTATCTAATCAGCTTCAGATGCCTCTATCCCTTCGACTAGCTGAGAAAATAACCAATGTAAAGTACTCTAGTTGTATAGGGAAGGTGGTCTGAATGCTGTACACTGAGCGACTGTATCTGTATGAGCTATCTTTATGCAGCTATTTTTTAAAAGATTTCTTGGTAATTACATCGTGTTCCACCTGATTCTCTTTTTTCAGTATGATACTGCTCCATTTTGAGTTTTGCTGTGTCAGTCGGCTTCCACGCTGAGATATTTATTTTTAATGTTGAGAACCCTGTCCTTCCCAGTTATCATAAGATTTGATATCTGATTTTTTTGCAGTCTTGAGCTCTGGTTCTTCTTCATTTCGCTGGAAAGATCAGTATTCTAATAATTGGCGATACTAAATAGAGCCATTGCGCAGACAGGGATTGCTTGTAATCTGGTGCTATTCAAACCTTAAAATTTTAGTATGTACTCAGGGGACTGGGTTCATTTATGTGGTGCACTCGGAGAGACGACTTTGGAATCAGAGCCGCTTGATGCATTGCAACGAAACAACCTAGACTTACATGATGAAGAGGCTGATGAGGCCAACCTTTACTTGAGAATTTTCATAACCAGAGAGCTCAACTGTAACTGAAACCCAAGGTTCACCTGTTTGTTTGCAGCAAACTTCAAAGAATTGTCCCGGGAATTTGAAGAGAAGACTAGGACACAAAAATAGACACTTGGATGTTTGTATTTTTACACAATAATCAATAGTTGAGTTGGTATTTGGGGGTCATTGGTATAGAGAGAGGGTTTGGTTTTGAAATTTCGAGCAACCAACGGGGTCCATTTGAAGATGGGGTGCACAACTAAAAGAATAATATTTGAGGCCATGCAACTACAGTTAAAGTGACTATTTTTAATCAATTGCATACCATTTTGAGGCCATTTTTATCTATCCTTTTATCCATTTGTGAGTTTGTATTGATTGAACATGGTTGACCAAGATCCAACCATCCAACATTGAGGTTATGTCCAGTAATGTGAAGGTAGAGGTTCATTTTGAGAAATAACATCCCTCACATGAGTCCCTTAGCTAGCTCGTCACATTATTTCTCATAACAAGGCTTTGCTTTCACATCACCTAATTCATAATATTCTTGAGCAAATCACTACCCTTGAATCTTTACGGCGCATACTTTATTTGTTGCAATAATTTAATTCCAATTTGATTTCTTCAATTTTCTACAATTGCTACAAGGAGTGCACGTTTTTATGACTAGCGAATCATATGACATCAACATCTACAATGACATGACTATATACCGTCCAGGAATCACCTTAGTTGTTAACCCTAGAAGGTTTGGGCGGACCATAAACATCCTTTTGACGAATGAAATCCGCACTGGTAGATGGAAAAAGCGTGGAATTCATCCATTTTCCGCCCAGATAGACAGTGCGACTGTCAATATTGACAGCATTATCGAGGAGGACCTCGTGGAGTGGTCATAGATTTCAGGAAGGCCACTGAATGACAAAAATTGGTAGCCAGGCTTGTAGAGAGGAGAGGACCCGGAAGAGGAAAAAGCAAGGGCCATAGAAGATGCAAAAATTTGACACTTGGTGCACTATATTTTATAGTCGAAGTTCAATATTTTGCAGGCAAGCTGCAACCATGTGCATCAGTACGTCAGCTTAGAAGTGCTGTTCATTGAAGCTACATGGCAGGGCAGTCAAGGAACAGTCTTCACTCTCGATGATCTAGTCAAGGTTGCACAGAATCCAAGGCCATGATCCGAAAATTCCGCTCCCTCCTACTTCAGCAAGTGCGTGTTGTCCTCTTCAAGATCACAAATTTCATTTTGATATCTGGCCTCATGAGATGGCCGTGTCCACCTCTTCCGAGTTTTCATTTAGCAAGTTTCGACTCTCTCCGAATTGGTATCCTGAAGGTGCAACTACTGAATCAATTCTAATATTCATCCGCACTCCTAGAGCCCAATTTGTTTGTGGATCTCACATGCAACAGCCAATGCTTTCATCTTTCACGTGGTTCAGTCAGCACAACATTTTGAGCTACTGTCACGAAGAAATACCTTCGGTTTCCTTGAGCCACGGCCCTAGGCATCTGTTACTGCTGCTACAAGTCCGGCCTTTCAGGATTAATATTCATACTACCCATCTTGTTAGTGATTCGTATATCTTTTAGTGAAGGAACATTTTTTAACGTTTCTTTTGTCACAGAAGAGAGTGAATGAATTGCCTACCAACTGCATGCTCCGGTAAGGAATCAGACAGGGTCCGAAAACTTCAAGCGCTCTCTAGCTAGGCGTTAAGCTTAGGAGGAAGGGATACGGGTTCAAGTCCTTAAAGATCAGCTAGTGACTAGCAAGCAATTTGTACGTATTGATTATATCAGAATCGAAACAATTAATGTACAGTACAGACTTCCGGAGGCACTAGCCACTGCAACGTATCACCTCGACTTTCCAATTCTGGTTTGTGCAGGACGCTAAATCCTGCAAATGAAGTGGGCCCCGCAGGGACATTTTGTGTTTTAGCCGGGGGTAAAAGTAAAAGCTGACCCCTATTTTGAGCCGCGTCTAGGGTATGTTCTAGACCTATCTTACCTAATTTGGGGTCTCTGATTGCAAATATGAATTTGGAATTTGCGAAAAAAATAATGTGCAAAAAATAAAAAATTCCTGTGTTTTTCTCCATGGTAAATCTTTCCCTGCAGGGCCCACTTCATTTGCAGGATTTAGCGTCCTCCCTGGTTTGTACCAAGCATGAATCTGAAACAAGAAATTCCAGCATAATCTAAGTTCTAGGCAACTAAAACTAAGCACAAATGGTCAATTTCATTAAAATGGCGGTATTCAAATGCCATTTTTCAGATGGCACAGTCGGAACTGTAAAAGGAACATCTAAGAGAGTTATAGATTTCGGACATCAAGGACACCTCTAAATCTCAAAAATTTGAAAATAGTATAGATTTCAGACCACGTGGTCTAAACTATCTATGACATGACTAGACATTAGACATCTAAGCTGAATCTAGACTTCTAACATCTAGGACAAGCTTAGATTTCAGACCATGCCAAAGTAGTGAAATGGACCACCAATTTACTAGAATACCGCCAATTTACTAGAACACCACTATTTTAATGAAATTGACCATACAAGCAACAATGATACAATGGTAGAAGCACAATAGCAACTAGAAATGAACTTCACCTAAAGAAAACATCGACGTATCAACAACCACCTCTCTCATAGAAGTTTCGAAGCCAAAAGTACGCAAAGCATCGATTCAAACCAAGAGAACTGATGGACAAGGATACTGTAGGCGAGTAGCTCCCCCACCTAGCTCCTCCAACTTCTCTCATGCCAGGGTAAATAAGGGATCGAGAATCCAAGCTAATTTTAAGTTAGTGCTCAAGCAAATTGATTCTGGAGTTTTTGGATTTACCCAATTTTTGTAGAATGGGTCAGTCTGCCATTCCGTCAGGTTTTCAGCCTTGTGTAAGTTTAGCTCAATTCTGGAATGTTCCAATTTTTGCCTTCAATAAATGGCTTCCTGTCTGTCAGTAGCGTCACAGCGTGGCTGCCCGCCGCCCATCCATGGCAGTGTTCAATTGCGTGCTGGAAATTGAGAAGAGGAGTATCATAAGGTCAATAGAGTTAATAGTAAAGTGAACCCCAGTTTGTAGAAGGGGTCTCAGAGGAAGGTTTAACTAAGAATGGTACTGAACATCAAACTTTATGAACATCAAGTTTGGGTGCTTCAAGGAGTTTCATCCCTGGGTTATTTTCAAACTCCAGTTCTTCGGCCCTCATTGTACACACTGTATGATTAACTCTATTAGATTAATCCTTGAACACATCATCAGAAAAGTTGGGCCAGATTGTTTTGGTGTCATTTTGACACCAAAGGCCGCATACAGGTCATTTTAGTGTGATGTTATCCATACTAGGTTGGTATGGAGGTTGGCACCAAATTAACTTAATTGCATTTCAATGCATCATCATGGCACCATGTTCACATGCCTTGAAGTTCCTGATGATAGGTGTAACCGTGGGAATCATCCCTCTTGGCATTGTATGACAGCATCTAATTTTTATTTTTATTAAATGATCATCGGAGGTCAAACTACTATACATGATCTCCCCTTTTTGCACAAAATTCCAAGGATGAACAATTGTATTTCTATCCTAAACAAAAATCTGGTTCAAACACATCCCAAGAACTTTCCCCCAAGAATTGGATGGAAAGATGCAATTTCCGCCATATTTAATTTATTTGAAATTGTCCAAGTGCCACTTTGTGGCTTTAAGGTCTTTAGGGTTAAGTTCAGCTGACCGTCCTTGTTTCCTACAAATGTTACACAAGTTCATACTTGCACAATTTAGGATTGCAATTGATAGAAAATAGATTTCTCTTATTAATCTCACCCAAATTTCAACTTATCTTCCACTTTTCCTACATAGAAATGGATGCAATTATTAATTTTTTGTGTGCAAATTGCACATTTCTAGACTTTTATTTCTTGAATAACATCAAAATTTTAATCTAATCAAACATTGGAGGTTCACCTTGCAAAATATATAGAGGTTGGATGATGAAAACAAAGATTTTCCATGATTTCATCTTGTATTCCACCTTCACCTCATTAAAAAGAGTGAATTTGGAAAAAAAATTCCATTCTTAGACTAATTGCATTTATATAGATTCAAATTAAGAATTAGGTGAACCCAACAAGTGGAAAATAACTCAAGAAATGAGAACATGGGTGAAAAGATTTATTTTCCTATTTTAATGCAAAGAATTCAATTCTTTAATCCATAAGACTTTAAATTGGCCTAAAGCTTTTTTTAATCCTAAATAGTCTTTAGGTGTTTGGATGTTTGGGTGTTTGGAGCATCCAAAATGAAGTATTAGATTTGGTATTTTTTTTTTTTGGAGATTGGAAAATCAATCAATCTTTAGGGAATCTAATTTTTACAAAGATCAAAAGGAGATGGTTATTAATAAATATTTTTTTTGTTTATTTGGTTTTCAAATTCTAATGTGAATAGGTGAAGTAGAATATTCTTTTGCTTTGAAAATTTGCAAACTTCTTTATAACTCAAGGCTTTAGTCAAATTTGAAGCCTTTAGATCCTTTTGCAAAGTAAAATTTGAGTTGTGGGGCTCAAAAACTTGACAAAGCTACATTGTCAAAAGCTTAGGCAACCTTGAAAAAATATTGTGCTATTCTTTGCTTGGTCATATTCACTAGTAGAAATTTGCATCACCTTCAACAAAATCTAGGTGACGCAGGGGTTTTTTTGGCCCCCAAACGCAAAATTTGTGTTTAAGTGTAACGCAGTTTTCTAAAAATTGTGTTACACTTAACACAAATTTTGCATTTGGGGGCCAAAAAAAACCCTGCGTCACCTAGATTTTGTTGAAGGTGATGCAAATTTCTACTAGTGATCACACACATATATTGCTTTTAGACTCCAATTCTTTCAGGCAGGTCCCTTGTATACATCAATAATACGATCCTATAGTTACAAATTCTAAAAAAGTGGATAAAATGTGATATAAATACTTATTTTTAGAAAATATTGTTTTGGGCAATTTGAAGAGTATTTTCTAATTTTTGACCCCAAGGAACTTTACACATTATAAAAACATAGGTATAAATCTATTAGATGAGTCTTCAATTTTGTCTACAATATTTTTAAATTGAAAAGATCCAGATCTCCTTTGAAAGGATCAATCAATCTTTAGAGAAATCCTTCATGATTGTAGCACCATAATCCTTAAATATTTGTTGATAACCATACATATGGTACCATAATTGACTCCTGTAGTACAAACTATAAACTAAAATATAGCAAGACATAAACCATTGGAATGATAATTAACCCCTAAATGCCCAAGTCTTTCCAAGTATGTTTTGACTATGAAAAAAGAACATAGGCTTATAGTTATCCCCAACCCCCCAAAATGTGGTTTTTTTTCAAAATCTAATCATATAGATGTCTAAAGATCTTGCTTATTAGTATGCATACTAATTTTGAGAGCAAAAGTGCATAGAAGTTGTGAGATTATAACAAGAGAAATGTACATTTTCTATTTTTAGTATATTGCCACTTCCCACAATGTTTCAAAATTTTGCATATAAGATTTTATTGGAATTGGAGGTGACATGACCAACTAAAATTTGTGTTAGCACACTAAAATGCATTTCCAAAAACCTTAAGTTCAAATGAAGAGCTATCAAACTCATTACACAATCCACCTTGCAATTGTTGAAATGCAATTTTTTTTTTATAAGTAGAAAATAATCGCAATTAACTCCAAATCAACATTTTCATGTTTAAGTTTTCAATGGTGAATATCATGAAAATTTTTTACTCTTTCCATTGGAACCATTTTCAAAGCAAAGGGATAAGTATAATTTTTTAGATTCCAAATCAAGTGAAATTGGCAAGCTTTGCTCAAAGCCAAGAAATCGAGTAAAATTTGCAAGCTTTACTCTTCTACTAAGATACATATATGCCTTTGAGGAACTCTCAAAAATCAAGTATTTACCTTTTTTTGTGAAAAATAAAAAATTTCAGAAGTTAACCTTCGAAAATGCCCATAAAAGTTTTTTAATTGGTCACAAGAATTTAACTACCCATCTCCAAATGAACGTGAAATTTTAGATCAACCATATATGGTCGGTTGGGCAATTAGGGGTTAAACAATGAGCATTTTTCATTGAATGTCATTTTGACATGTGACCTCAAATACAACACCATACACTTAAATTATGTAATCATTGCGTTGGAATTTTTAACAAAAGAAGGAGGTGCAAGAATGATCCACATTGGAAATGCCACTTGTGTTTCATTGGATTCAACTCAATATGAATGCAAATTGTTGTCACTAATATATACTTCAGTTCATGCACCTTTGTATGCCAAATACACAAAAACGTCATGTTGCATCCAAATTTGAGCATCCTATATCTTTAATGGTCAAGTGTATTATTGTTGTTCTAAAGATATATAATAACACATAGAATTCTATTAAAAGCAACTTCCACATGAACATTATCATATATTGCCGTTTAAACAACTAACCTTTATGCATGTTTGAACAATAACTTTTGCTACACTTAATACACTATTTATTCTTAACCCCTAAATGCCCAAGGCCTTTTTTGAGCTTCTAAGAATTTGCTCTAAATTGAACAAAAAGCCAACATTTTGATAGGTGTTATCAATTTTCGTTGAAATGTAACCATACAAATTCAAACTAGATATGTCAGAGATCACTTAAGAAAAGATAGTTCAACAATATCACTTATGGATTGAAAAATTATAATGTTTGATCATGAGGGTGTTAAAACTGCAAAAGTGACTTGAAGTCTTTCAATCCTCTTTTCACATGTCAAATCTAAAAAGTTGGTCACCAAAAAAATACGAGGTTAAAGGGCCTAACATGCATAACCCCAATCAATTTATAGTTTCTCAAAATCTACTCTACAATTTTTTTAAATGAATTTCTATTGTGCTTTTTCCTCCAAGAGCCCTTAACACTATGGAAAGTCAAGATTGTAATAGGCACCCTTGCCCAAAATCTTGAATAGAAAAATCATCCACAATCATTTTCAAGATCAGATTTTTGATGCTTAAACTAGACTTCAAAAAGAAGTTTTCAAAAATACAAACAACTAATAATAGCAACTTGGTTAGGTTTTATTTAACTTCAAAGTTTTGCAAACACCTGATTTTGGTGCCTTGGGCATTTAGGGGCTAAGGTGTGTCATCCCTTTGATGTGACATTCACATTCCCAGAAAGTACAAAGACCCATTTTTTGGACATGGGTACAATGAATAGATTAAACAATTGCATTGGTTTGTACCATAATTTTTCCAAAATACCAAATACAAGATTTTATATCATATATTATTGTAGTTATTCCAGAATACCAAGATATAACCACACAGAAGGCTATAAAAAAACTGGACGTAGATTTTATTTTATTTTATTTTGTCAAAAAATTGGACAATTTACATCATCACCTTACACATACATTTGTACTTTGCATTTTTCACAGACTCAAGTACAATCATTTCATGTATGTTTTTGACATTTTCTCGTTTTTTCAAGGACTCCATTGGTCCTCCAGACCCTTTATCGGTGAAGGCGAAGTTATTGCGATTCACAGACAAGATGCATAGCACTTCAGCACAAGTCAAGTCAAGTCAACTATGAGGATCACATTTTTTCAAACAAATGAATCTGACTTTTATTGCAGTAAGAAATAAAAGACAAGTCTGCCATCCACAAGCTACAAGGATCATTCTTTTTTTTTCTTGAAACACTGCAAAAATCATTTTCAATTCCCAGACTATATGCGACGGACAACTTTTTTTCATTCTTTTTTTTGGAAACAAATCTAATGCGATTTCATTGCATAGGGGTAAAGTACAAAGCCACCAGCCCCATGAGTGAGTGATGGACAGCTTTTGAGTTCCCTGTTTGTGAGGTTCCCAGTTTCCCACAAGGTCTGAATACAGGTATTGCTCCTTCTTTATGTTATTTGTAATGCAATGAAATGGAGTGCAAGTGCACAAGAATTGTTTGAGCAATCAACCGGCCCTGTCACATGTACAATTATGTTACATTCATATGGGCCTGCCGGCAACAACTATTAAGCTTTGGGGTACCCCTCAAAACCACCACTTTTTGCTACTCTGCCTAGTTACTATTATTAACCTGTGAAAGGCCCCAAGGTCGGTTGGGGTTTAATCCCGAAAGGATCGAGGCACATTTTAGGTAGAAATTGTGAAAAACTGCCACTTTTTGGGGCAGTGAAAAAAAATGAAAAAAAAAAGTTTTTTTTCAAAATTCAACCTTACAAATTTGTATTAGACTACTATGGGAATGCATGGAAAAATTTCAGAAACTTTGATTGTATAGATTGAAAGATTATAACATTTGAAGTTAGGAGAAAGAGGTTTTTTTCAACCTTGCCTCGCAGGGCCAACAGCCTTTAATTCCTCCTAAAGTGAGATTTTTACACTACACATGGTTATTTTTTTGACACTTGGATCTTGTATCATGTATGTTACATTCTTCCTAAATTTCAAAAGTAGAAGAGGTATTTTGCACATGTTGCCCAAAGCTACCCAAGCTACCTGAAAAATTTAGGGCAACATAACTTTTGATATGGGCACTTGATCAGAAAAAAAAATTACATTCCCACTTACAGGGATATATGTTCACACCTTGAATCAAAATTTGAATAACATCCATTATAAGATGACTTCATACGCACCTGCCCAAGATTAGTTGCGTACGTTCAACAGTCATTCGGTCCTTTAGGGGTTAAAACTAATTATTGCTTTTGAAGTATTACAGGTATGAAAGTCACTAAGGTATAGAAATTTCAATCATACAATCTTGTAGTGTATGTGTTGTAGATGATGTGAATCAAATTTGGAATCATTTGGCTACATAGATTGCAAAATTATAATGTTTTAGTGTTGGAATAGGATGTTGAAATTTTCCTAGAAACACATTTAGAGGTGAAATTTGATTTCTAAACCTACCCAAACACAAAAATTGTAAATTGTAAAGTGCTTCAAAACTAACATACAAGCACAATTGGTGAAAGGTAACATCATTCAATTGATTCATTGTCTCTTCAAACTGGTTTTGAAATGTAAAAGAAAATAGCCTAACAAGGAGAATATAACCCAACAAATTTGATTGAAAACAAACATTGGATGAAGGAGATGCAAGCCCTCAAAGTTGTACCCATCAAAATGCAATTTGGTGAACTCAAATGGACCCCGTGAACTTTGAATGGCTTTCAAAAACTAGTTACATTTGGATTGATCTGAAAATTTTATTACACAAACTAGAAGATAGAGCACAAATTTTCCAACAAATTTTATTCTCTTTGAACATTAGATGCAAAAACTATAACACTTTGAATTGGACCTCCAAACTATGTGAGAACACTTTTGGTGCCCCTAGGGTGCTCAGGGGTTAAGACTAGTCAAATTTCCATAAGTGATTTTTCTTATTGGTAAGTAGAAAGGAGATTCTACCGCACCAAAGAATGTGACATTTGAATATTATATGCAAAAGTCATAAAGGGCCAAAGATTTTTGATGGATGTGTAAAGGATCTTTCTAGCCCTTTGGAGCACTCCTTTGTTGGAATAATCAAAATTGTTAATTATATAATAATAGTAAGTGGTTTCTTGATTGGGTGGGCTTGCTATACTTATACTTGTACAAAGATCATATACATTGAATTGGTGCAACACAATCACAATATCTTAATTTGCTCAAAGGAGATTGTTTGATTCAAAGGTTGGATCATGAAATTGAAGCCTCAAGACTCTAAAACACTACATGAGCAAAAACTATTCTTATTTCCTTGGCTTAAAAGGCTAACCTTTCTCATTTATTTAGTTATTGACACACTCAAATACTCATTTCCACATCCTAAAATTTCATGCAAGATTCTTAGGGGGCCTTGCTAGGAATGAAATAGTCCTTTAAGGGTTAAAATCATTTCAATATATGTACATATTGATTTTGGAAATGTACATAGAATGATGGTGGCAGTTTTAGGCAAGCTATGATTCTGGTTTTGGGTGTACCCCTCTTCTTAAACGCTAACTACCTAAGCAACCATATATAGTTACTACAAAATTTTGAGTTCATTTGTGTTTGGGTAGTTAAATTTCTTTGACTATTCTAAAAACTTTTATAGGCAATATTGAAGGTTAACTATGAGAAGCTTTTATTTTTTTATTAAGAAAATTAAAATTATGATTTTTGAGAAGTCTTCAAAGGCATGTATATGTACTGTAGTAGAAAAATAAACCTTGCCAATTTTACTTGATTTGAGATTCTAAAAATTATACATATCCATTTTCTTTAAAAATGATTCTAATGAAAAAAATAAAGGGTTTTCATGATTTTCATTGTTGAAAATTTAAACATGCAAGTGTTGACTTGGAGTTATTTGCAATTTCTACTTCTCAAAGAAAATTGCATTTCAACAATTACAAGGTGGATTGCGTAATGAGTTTGATAGCTATTCCTTCAAACTCAAGGTTTTTGGAAGTGCATTTTAGCATGCTAACACAATTTCTATTTTTTCATGTCACCTTCAATCCCTGAAACTCTTATACTCAAATTTCTCAAACATTGTGGGAGGAGGGTAGCATACAAAAAATAGGATACATATATTTTTTACAACTCCTATGCACTTTCACACTCAAAATTGGTGTGTACACCAATAAGCAAGCTCCTTAAACATCTAAACGGTAAGAATTTGAAATTTTTTTGCCTCATTAGAGATAACTATAAGCCTATATTCTTTTTTCATTGGAAAAACACATTTAGAAAGGATTGGGCACTTAGGGGTTAAGCTAGCTTCTGAAGTCGCTTCCACAATTTACATAACATTATTAACATTTGCTTGGGGGGGCCCTTTTGCCCCCCAAGAATCAAGAGTCCTCCATACTTGCCTGACCAATGAGTCCCTAGAAACTCTGACAACCATGCAATACAAGTCGTAGCTAACGAATGATCTTCCATGTATTGTAACTAAAGTCTTCCCCCACGCATACAAGGAAATAATACCTCCACATGGGGGGAGCCAATCTACTCATTTAACAATGTTATGTAGAGGTCAAGGAGGATTGACCCCCTTATTGCCCCCATATTTTATCCCTAGGGAAATCACTAAATTTTTTTATTTGCCACCCATTAAAAAATTTGCAAATCCTGAGTTCATATTTGCAATTAGTGGTCCTAAAGTAGCTATGAGAGGTGAAGAAGTACAAAATTTATGTGACACAAAATACGGGTCAACTTTGGCATTTACCCTTGGCTTCAATCCTCCCAGGCCCAATTCAGAAACCTCAAACTTTTGCAACTGCTATTTCCGTCAGTGGGGCAATCAGGGTTAGCAAACAGTGACAATTCCACCAGAAAAAGAAAAAGAAAAAGAAAAAGAAAAGCCACATTGAATGGCTCCAGCCATACAAAGACAAATGAACCCCTAGTCCCCTACAGAACAGAGGGATCCCAAACTGAAATCATCATTCATGTTTCATCATAAATATTCATCCAAATTTTATCATTTAAAATAAACATCCTAAGAATGTAAAAGTGGAAACCCCATCCAAGAGTCGTCAATTGATATCCAAAATATCATCCAATGAAAAAAGAGTTATTGAGAAATGTAAAAGTTACTCAAAAAAAATATAAAAGTAGAAACCCAAGTGCTATAAAGGTGAACATTGAACTCGTTTAGTTTTCTTTTGTTGGGAAGGATTTTTTTTGTGTCGTATTAGTTATGAGACTTTCATAGTGTCCTTGGTGAAATTTCATCTCACATCAAAACTTGCCACACTTGAAATGCCCTTTTGCATCAATACTTGCCATTCAAGGCTTTGTAAATTTAATTGGTTAATTGGTGGAGATGGAAACTAGAGAGCCTAAAGAGAAGCAAACTGAGCAAGAAAACTACTATACATGTCTTGGTTTAAAAAATGATGCAAATACTAGTGAAATCCGAAAAGCATATTTGTTTAAAGCAAAGGCTCTCCATCCTGACAAGTAGAAAGAATTTGGTAATGTGGATTCATCTCACAAAGAATTTCTTGAAGTAAAAGAAGCATATCTCTTTTTAAGTGACGATGAGAAACGCAAAAATTATGATGAGATGCTTTCTAAATCAAAAAAATTAAAACAAAAAATAATCATAACAAGTTGTGCAAATGAAATCATTGAGAAATCTCATTCGCTAAACTACAAGTTTGAGAAGGACATTAGGAATCATCAGAGCGAGAGAAATCATGTGAGTCTATAGAGAATTAGTTAATGGGCCTAATACTAGGAATGAAATACATAAGACAAAAAAACTATTCAATGAGACCAATTAGTGAAACAAAAGCAAATGATAATTCCCGTAAAAATGAGCACAACAAAAATTCAAGCTTAGGGAGATTTGGCTTGGTAATTGGACCCAATTGGCACTAATATCTTCACAAATATATTAAGCTTTCATCGTTGATCATATTAATGGAGGATATGATCATTCATTAGATGAATTTGATGTACACATATAATAAAACTTTATTTTATTTTTATTTCTACGAAAGAAAAATCAAGTGTATAAAATATCAATATGATTAGATGATAGTATTTGAATCAAAATTCATAATAATTATTAATTATTTATTTACGAGGGATGTAAGCAAACCTTCTACCTCTTTAAAACTTATTTGTTAATTCATGTCTACTAGATAAATTTGGTCTATTTTCAACACATTATCTTTGGCCACTTTTGATTGTACTTGCATTGTGTTCAATGTTGAAGTTCATGTGTTCGTCACAATAGTGTTTCTTTCTAAGACATTTGAAGATAATTTACCAATTGTTGTAACATCAAATTCTCCATTGCATTGACCTTATAATCTATGTGGCACCACATGCACATAAAAAAAATGATATTTTTTTTGCATATTGATAAATGGTTATGAAGCAAAATGCAAGAAGATGCCTAAAAATTAGAGGCTCAAAGGATTTAGTTATAAAAATTTCAAGTTGAAGGTTATAAGAGGCTATAAGAGTAATCTAGGCGAATTCTAATATTCATTAGATGCATACAAAGAACACAAAATCTATCTATTGCATACTAGAATAGCAACTCAAATTTAATGAATATTACCATAGTTACATCAAAACATTATTTATCAAGCTAAGCAAGTCTCTTTAATAAATAAAAAGTCATGTACAATATATATTTTTGATTGAGCCAAGTTGCTTATTCATCAAAGAGGCAACAAGATGAAGAGGATACACTAACATTCTATAATCAAGTTGTATATTAGGAATCTATTATATATCAAAGAGTGTGGTAGGTGAGGGTGGACCCTTCAACGGTTGCACATGAAATCCCTACCAAAATTCTCGAATTTAAAAAAACCACTTTGAATACATTTATTCAAGAATTTTAGAAAAAAGAAAAGGTATGCATAGTAACTTACATCCCCTCTGCAATCTATAAACCCGCCCTGTCTTTTGTTGCTTTTTAGTTGACGTGATTTTGAAGTTTCAATGAGGTGGTTGGATGATTGATTTGAACCCCCTTTACTTTCATAATAAACTTTCTTTACGCTTTGCATCTTACACCTCACTCCCCACTCAGTTTCTGTTGCTTTGCAGCAATGCAGGAAGTTATACAGGGTTATACAGGGCCCACAGTAATACCGGACCCACAGTAATACCCGACCCATACCAATAACCGACCCATACCAATAACCGACCCATACCAATAACCGACCCACACTAACACCCGACCCACGCTAATGCCGGACCCACTGTAATAACCGACCCACACCTATAACCGGACCACACTAATAACTGACCCACAGTAATACCCGACTCACAGTAATACAGGACCCACAGTCTCTCATGTCATTCACATTAGTTTGTACTTTGTACTCCGGGCACTGTCATATGCTCTTCTCTTCTCTGATTTTTTGCAGTTCACCTTATTTTTCCGGCGTAGCAGGCTTTCTGCATGTGCTACCTTACTACACTAGTAAGTTAAGGTACGCCAGCCTATGCCAGGCAGGGTGACTGGTTTGCCCTGTTGGCATTGGTGAAAAGCTTTTAAATTTTTTCCACATGACTTAAAGACAAATGCGAAAAATGGGGAGAGCAATTGATTTTTTATTTTTTTGACAAAGTATGAGTTTGTTATGGATTTTTGATAACCCCCAAACCAACAAAAAGTGTACCCATACTGGTCATCTTGTTCATTGACTAAAGTTGTTGCGCCCCTTAGTGACACTTACCACCTTAAGTTCACCTTTTAGTGCTTTCCAAGCACTTCACCCTTTAGTGACACCAAGGATCACACTCTCCTAACATTGCACATGCCATGCACCCACAATGCTAGGTTCCAACTCAAGTCATGGGGTTTTCCATTCCTCTGTGACTCCCAATACTTCCAATCCAATTCTTAACTCCCACAAGACACCGGGCATGTCATTTGATGACATGGGGCGGAACTTTCATTGATGTCCAAGCACTTGGTGGAGGTACTACTCTACACCGGTGCTAACCGCCCCTGAATGGGACCCAACTCCCTACTAGGCCCAACCTAACTCATTTCGAGACTCACCAAACATAACACACACCATAGCTTAGTGTGGAGTGGGATACCACCCAACCGATACCAAGGAGTGCACAAGCACTGCACAGTAACACACAAGTGGTGGTGAGGCTCCAACACTAACCTCACTACCCGGGGCCACTTAGACTCACCTTGGTACCATCTAAGAGGGAGGAGGGAGACCACCCCTCCTCATAGTACTCTCTGTGGGATTCGTCAGCCTCCCCATACTAAAGGTCACCGGAAACCTCCAAGATGCTGCCCATCTTGGAAGACCACCCAATTCCAAGTGGAATCCCCCAAACCAGACCTCCAAAGACTCCCGATCTTTCCATCGGGATAAATTTTAGCTCCGAGTTCCAAATCCCAAGTGCGATCCCATTTTTGCGATCTTCATTTTCCGTAGATCACTTTGAACTATTCACATTCCCCAATACGACAAGTATTGAGGAAGTTATGGCCCTCCAAAGGTACGAGTCCCCTAGGAGGTGTAGTTCTCTAGGACTCCACCCTCTTTGGATGCCCATCATTTTTAGCTCACAGCTCATCTCTTCATGAGCCTTATCATTTTAGAAATCTTGTCTCCTTAGCTTTCCAATGATATGTGGCATGCCCTATTTGGCTCAAAGGAATCCTCCCAAACCTTGTTTCCTACATCCCCATGCCACGGGACGCGGTTGGGATACTTCCAACTTTGAGGAGCCATAACTTTTGACTCCCAACTTTGATTCTCGCGTTCTTTGAACCCATGGACGCGTCTTTTCACAAGCTTTCCAAGCATGTGTGACCCCCCCGTAATTCGTACATATCAGAGTGCTACATCGTTATGATTGCTCATAACTCCTAGTCCCCCTCACCCCATCTCTTGCAAGGCTTGGGGAGTCACCCCAACGTCCCCCTTGCTCACCAAGGTGGCACGGGCACGCCTCATGATGAGGGTTGTGACAAAAGTCATCACAATATCTCCTTATATGATCACAACATGAAGGTCTAAAACAATCCCTTTGTATAATGAATTTACACTTTGAAAGGTGGAAGTTTGTATTGCAATTAGTGATCACTCCATCACCATTGTCCCAAACATTGGTTGTAGCCACTAACTCAACCTAATGTAGTCCAAATCTCATTTATTGAATTTTTTTGGCATAGGTTGATGCAAGATTGTAATGGATCATTTCCAAAGTGTATGTCATCAGCCTTTTGCCTATCATAGGTTGGTTTATTTTGTTCCCTATGCCATTGCCACAAACATTTATATGTCATTTGTAAATGCCAGAAAAGTAATGGCCTATCCCCACATAAATTTCCTATTATATCCATATTTGAATTCTTTAAATTATTTGTAGTACTAGTGTTTAATATCACATTTGATATCAATTTTTCCATTATATTTTTTTCAACCCCAAAAGGCCAATTGTCTCCTTGGGGGATAAAATGGATTTTGGGCATGCTCCTATGATTTTAATTTTTGTCATGATTTTGAAAACTTTTTCTTAAAATAGGTAAACAAATAAGCTTTGGGGGAATATAATTTTTATTTTAGTCGGTTCATGGAAACAAAAGTTATGCCACCTAAAACACAATTAACACACTATTGGGCAAGAAAAGAAATCCACAAGAATTTGAAATTAAAAAAAAAAAAAAAATTGTCTGCATGGAAAGCTTTGATTCATTCCACTTGGATTAGTGATGTAAAAGTTTTAGACAATCTTGTCCTTCAAACAATAAAAGTATCTATTTTAAGAAATAACTTATATGATTCATTTTTTAATTTTCACAAATTTTCAAAAAAATTATTTGAAAATGACAAAGAGTCTTGGTAGAACAATCTCACCATTAGAATTATCATGTTTCAATTCTAGCTTAGAGCTATTATTGATTGAATTTTTTTTCAATCTCAGACCTAGTTCTATTCAACATTTTTTTAAAGAATGAAAATCTATTTTTTTTTTAAATCCAAGACCTTCAACTCAATTCTTCAAAATAATATTAGTTTTAACCCTTAAATGCTTGAGGCACCAAATTTTGGTGTTGACAATACTTTGAAGTTAAATAAAACCTTACCAAGTTGTTATTTTTTGTAGTTTCTATTCTGGAAAAAAAAAATGTTTTTGAAGTCTAGTTTTAGCATCAAAAATTCGATTTTGAAAATGAATGATTATAATTTTTCTATTCAAGATTTTGTGCAAGCATGTACATTGCAAATCTTGATTTTTTTAGTGTTGAGGGCTCTAGGAAATGAGCCTCAAATACACTACATTTTGGAGAAAAATCACATTTGAAAATTCATTTAAAAAAAACTGTAGAGTAGAGAAGTTGTAAATTGATTGGAGTTATGCATGTTATATCCTTTAACCTCATTTTTGGTGACCATTTTTTTAGATTTGACATGTGAAAAGAAGATTTTGAAGACTTTAAATCACTTCACAATTTTAACACCTTCATGATCAAACATTAGAATCTTTCAATCCTTGAGAGCTCATGTTTGTAGGCATGTAGGGGTTAAATTCAACATGTGTAGTACACAAATTTTGAGCTAAGAAGATTCAAAGCCTTAAAATCTAAGCATACAAGGTGCAAAAAGTCTAGATTTTTTTACTTTAAACACAAATATCTTGTAATCTACATGGGCAAAGTTTTTGGAATTTCTTCCCTATGTTCTCATATCAATCTAGTGCAAGATCCTACTATTAGAAATGAGAAAAAAAATTCTAATTAAATTTCTTCACTTTTTACTAGAATTTGATGAAAAAAGGATCTAAGATTTTAGGGGTTAAAATTGTTTTGTCAAACAAGAATATTTAAACAAAAAATTCATAGTAAAAATAAAGAAAAAAGTAAGAGTAAAAATGTGAGAGTGAAAGTAAATGTCAACTAAAAATTCAAATTATTTAACTGGAACATCCTCAGAACATACACTAATTTGATTTTGTCTATTCATACAAAGTTTAAAACTTAGATTACAATAGATCTAGACCTAACTTATGTCCATATAATTTTGAACTTTTAAGAGAGAAATTTGATCTAAAACAAGTTGTATGCAAGTTTTTGTGCTAGTACACAAGTTTTGCTTCATGTATGAGTCATATCTTACCAAAAACATACACGGGTGTATCCAAACTCTTTATAATGGAATTACAATAATCCTAAATTTGCAAACAACAAATAATTTAGTATTTGTTCATTCTAAATAAAAAAGGCCTTGATTCCTAAAGGACCGAAAAACATTCTTTGGCAACATAAAAATTTGGACAACTCACCAACAATAGAGTTTTGTTTGTTTTCTTTAAAATTTTACACGACTTGTAGTCAAATAGTAGCTTCTAGGTGCAACAAATTTCATAACTTTTGACTTCATGGTTAAATAATTATTGTATAATATTTAGTTTTTTTTTTCAATTTGGGTAGCCCAAACAACTAAAAAAATCACTTTCTTAAGAAACAAAAATTTGAAATTGGTTTTCTAGATTGATATTTACATAGAAAACTTTCAATCATTCTATTTTGATTAATTAGATGAAAGTTGTGAGGAATTTTAGTCTGCAAACAATTTTAGAATCTCTAGTCTAAAATAAACTTTGAAGTCTTCTCTTTGACTTAGTTTTTTATATTCTTGGAAATAAAGTAAAATCATAGGATGAAGATTGTTTAAATATTACAACATCACAACCATTGGGATTTGAATTTTGCAATTCCATAACAAAATTCTTAACAATTTAGTATTTTAAATTATTCTCTATATCTTTCTATATACTATTTTTTTCAAGCATGAATATGATTTTTTTTGGCAAATTTTTTATATGTATTTCCAATTTATTTCTTCAATATATTATGGAGAGTTGCAAGTTGTAGGATCTATATATTTTTGGTTTAAATGTATGAAAGATGAAATCTAACCACTTGAGAAGAGTTGAAAATACTTCTTTTTGAATCACAACCATCGAGATCTTGCAATTGGCAAGGTTTTTATTTTGAAATCTTAAGAAGGTGTACTCTAACAAGTTAACTACATGGTCCTACATAGGATTTGCTAAAAAATAAATATAGATGAAGATTTTAGCTTTGCATTGGAGACTAGTTTTAGAAGCAATTTTGGGTAGGCTTTTTTTTTTCATTTCTTGTGAAGTGCCAAAGTGGCCATATTAGATATTATAGTGGTGCTCCAAATTTTACCATTCATCCACATATTGGATAGAAAATATTATATTAGCACATTCTACATATCCATAATTCTATTTTCATCCATAATCTCGCAATTTCATCCAAGATTTTTTTAAATTTGAAGTTTTTTGGCAATTTCATCCAAAAAAATTCTATTTATGTTCTAAGGATTTGGTGTTGGGCCCATTATTTTGGTTCAAATTGACATCAAATTGCCAGAAAAAAACCCACTGATTTTAGGATCTCAAAGTTCTTTCAAACAAAGAGACCATAGACAATTTTTTTGTTGAATCCGTTGGTGCAATCCGATCATGAAATGATCAACTTTATAATTTTTGGTGAGTTTCTAGAGAATGGAGATGGTGTTTAGGACCTTTAGATACTTCATTTCTCTTTTTCCACACCTCAAAATGATCTGAAAAAATTACACATCAACATTATGAAGAAATGTACTAGTAGGAAAAAATCAAAGTTTTGGAGTATTTTTTAGCATTCCAATATTAGCATATATTCGAAGTACCCCTAACCAAACATCTTCCATCAATCTTGTCAATAGTAACATTTCCTCAAAAATTGTAGTATTTTGTTGATTTTTTTCCCATGGGATACCTACAAAAGCCTTATTTTATTTCAACAATGGTGATCATCAAAATTATTCCACACAAATGAAGAATTAAGCTTGTTACAAGAGCTATGCTCAAACACCCCTAATCCTTTAGGGGTTAAGCACACGATTCACATTGTACCCAAAAGATAGATTTCCACAATGACTAGCCTAACATTCCCAATGAAAACTATCCTTTGGGTAGCAATTATGAAATTACATGGAATTCTATGCCTTTAATAAATTTGTTTGTTTGTTTGTTTTAGTGTAATCTCCAGAACGGTGCATCTCCCAATTGTATTTTTGGTACTATTGGAAAGCTCTCTACGACGAGGGATCTACAAACTTTGTTTCTTGGTGTTTGGACCTATAGTATAAAAGTTATTGAATATTAATGTTTTTCTGAATTAAAAAAAAAAGATAAATACTTTTAATATTATTTTGGTTGTGGCAATGGCACAGGGTAAGCTTAACCATGAAATGTCCAAATTCATCTCCAAAATTGACAATTTGACAAAATCATTATAAAGTGCCATTTAGAAGCATATTTTGGAATTGACAAAGGAACAAAAGTTGTAGACTATGAGTTGCAAATTCCATCGGTATAGTTAGATCCACCAATGCTATCATCAATATATATTTTTTTATAAATTTTGAAAGAGAAATTCCAAAATTCCTTCTTTATTCGATTACAGGCAAAATATTATCATTTTTTTGAATAAAATTTGTTGGAATGTGTTTGAAATGAGGTTCTCTTTACATGGTGATTTTTTGAAGTTTTTGTGCTCTTGAAATCTTTGACCTCATTTTGGCAAATCTAGTTTTGAACTAAAGTCAATGCAATTTGACCACTTGACTTCCTCGCACATTTGTAATTTTAGAAAAATATATACTCTAGTAACACCAAATCCAACCTTTGGATAGGACAACAACTAGATAAAGTATCTCCACAAATTAGGATGACTTTCATCCAAGCAGTAATGAGAAGATCGAACAATTTCAATCTATTTGTCATCCACTTTTTGGGTTAACCCCTAAAGGACCATTTTTCCCTCAGGGGACAAAATGGATTTCGGGCAAGTTCTTATGAACTCAATTTGGGAATATAATTCTTATTTCAATTGGTGCCTAGGAGCAAAAGTTATGCCCGCTGAAACATAATTTACACATCACCAGGCAGAAAAAAAATCCACAAAAACTTAGGAAAATAATGTTGATTTATTTTTCTCATAGATTATATTTTTATCTACATTTGAAGCTTTGATTCATTCCATTTGGATAAGTGATGTGAAAGTTATGAACAATCTTGTTTTTCGGGCAATATGAGCATCTTTTAGAAAAAAATAACTTATAGGATTCATTTTTGAATGCAATTTTCACAATTTTTCAAAAAAAATTGTGTGACAAGGTTAAGTTTGTTTTTTAGAACAATCTCACTGTTTGGATTATTGTGTTTCAATCCCATCTTAGAGCTACTAATGATTTAGTTTTTCATATAATCTTGGACCTACTTCTACTTAACAATTTTTTAGAGAATGAAAATCAAGAGTTTTTCTTTTGAAATTTTTTTCCTAGAATATCAACTCAATTCTTCAACACAATTTTTTTAAAATTCAAAGTCTAGTGCAAAAACTTTCAACCAAAGGTGGTCGAAGTCATCTGAAATTGCAGGCCATTGTTCAAAAAAACTTCTTTTTCCAACTTTGAATGCTAATATCTCTCAATCTGTGCGGTCAAAATTCATGAAATTTTTTTCCACATGGTTTGAGACAAGTAAAGTACAAGATCCTATGGTTAGATTTTATTTTTTAAAGTATTTTTTTTGTATTTTTTGGGTGAATGCAACAGAAATGGCAATTCTTAGTGGTTTTCAACAGGAAAGTGGCCTTGGTCCTTTAGGGGTTAAACATACAACTAAGCTTAGTAAGTTTTGGAATTCAATTGTGTGCATTCAATTCTGCGAATCATTGAGTCTTTAAACGCAAGTTGCACCCGAGGCTTGTCTGAGGGCATGTCCGCTAGAGCGTCACCGCACAAAAAACAAAAACAAAAACAAAAAAACAAAAAAACAAACCCCAAAACCTGTTGTTTTCTTTGTCCTTCAGTCCCCGTCTGTCTTGTTGCCGTGATGTCCCTGTCTTTGGGGTGTTGTACTTCTCTTCTTTGCAATGAAATTCCGTTTCATTTGTGTCAGAAGAAAAAAAATTGTGTGGTCGTTGTCCTCCCTGCAGGCCACCTGTGGCTGCTTGGGTTTGTATTTTACTCTTTTGCAATGAAATCACTTTCATTTGTTTCAAATAAAATAAAATAAAATAGTGTGCATTCAGTTGTTTACTCTTTTTTGTGCCAGGCAGAACTGGCTCAGTTTAGCCTCGAAAGGCAACCATGATTGGGTGGGAGCTGGGAAGTCGGAACTGGAGAATCAAGTTCAGTTAACTTAAAGCACGGGAACCAGTTAGTCACTATTACAATTACATTAAATATCAATTAAATAAGAGAAAAGGACGATTCCTTGATGATTACCGTAGGCGACTAGTTAAATAGCCCTGAAACACCGGAGACTATTACCTACTGTACACTACAGTACAATATGGTCAAATATCCAGGGAAGTCTTCTGACATCTCTGACATCCCTGAACTGATACTTCAGTTTGTCAGTGAACATGCAGCATGAGCATCGCCACCGTTTAGGAAGAAATGTGACTCGGCAAAAGAGTTGTGCAGTGTTGACTTCATGGATGTAGGTAGACCCGGTACTATCTTTGCTCCCTCACTCTTTCATGGCATGGCTCCACAACATGCTTTATTTTTTAGCTACTGTTCATACACAGGAGCTGGAGGGCCTTATTGTTTGGCGACATTGCTCCTCCTCGCATCCTGACAAGTTAGATGATGACAAAATCTGAGAATTGTTCCTCCAGGATACCTGACAATTGCAACTCAGTAAATCAAAAACTGACACAGGAAGATGGAGTGCCAAATCATATTTTCAATGAGGGCCGGCCAAAATTTCACCTTCCTTGAGTCCACAGTAGGGGGGCCACATCACTTCCTGACTCAACAACTGCCGTGCCAGGCCCATATATTGGACAACAGTGGCCATGCTCTTAAGAGCCATCGCTAGCATTTCCCCGTACTTAAAAGGGCTCACCAAATCAGTGGGTTGGCCAAGACCTTTTATTTTTCAGAGAATAGAATAGATTCCATAGCAAAGTGTGTGAGTGCATTGTGGGACCAGGAGCTGGAGTTTGGGAAAAATACAGGAAGAGTCCATTTGTTACAAAAAAACAAAATAAAACAAACAGACAACGAAACTTTTTAAAACTAACAAACTAACAAACATGACAAATCTCCTTGGAACACCAAATCTCCTGTCCAATTGAGTATGGTGCCATGTTTCTTTTGTACTAATCTCAATTAAACCTTCCTCTGACACCCATTTACAAACATAAGACAAACTTCACAATTGACTCTATTAAGTCACATTTCTTTTACCAGACATAAGAATTTCAGATTTTTTTGTTAAAACGGAAAATTATTGTGAATTTTTGAAGAAAGAGTGAAGAAAATTCATATCAAATACAAAATAAGTTTAAGAAAATCTGAAAATTTTCACCATGTTGGTAAATTATGGTGTAAACCAAAGTTCCATATTACAGTATATTTGCATATTATGCATGAACTTGAATTTCAGATTTCGAAATCAAATTACGAACTTTCTGATATTTAACCCCTACAGGACTGAATGACTGTTGAATGTATGTAGGTAATTTTGGGTAGGTTTGTATGAAGTCATTTTCTAACAGATGTTCTTCAAATTTTGACACAAGGTGTGAACATGTATCCCCTAAGTGGAAATATAATTTTTTTCCCGATCGAGTGTCTGGATCAAAAGTTATGATGTCCTAAACTTTTCTAGCAGCTCGGGTAGCTTTGGGCAGCATTTGCAAAACACCTCCTCTACTTCTGAAATTTGTCAAGTATGTAACTTACATGATATAAGATGCAAATTTCTAAAAAACTAACCATGTGTAGTGTAAAAATCTTACTCTAGGAGGAGTTAAAGGATGCTGGCCCTGTCAAGCAAGGTTGAAAAAAAACTTTTTCTCCTAACTTCAAACATTATAATCTTTCAATCCATATGGTCAAAGTTTCTGAAATTTTTTCCACACATTCCCATAGTAGTCTAGTACAAATTTGTACAGTTTAATTTTGAATTTTTTTTTTCATTTCTTTCTCACTGCCCTAAAAATGGCAATTTTTCACAATTTGTGTCTAAAATATGCCTCGGTCCTTTAGGGGTTAATCAAATGGCAAAAAATCAACTTCTGTATATTAGTACAAGAGATTTTTTGAGAGATTTTTTTAATATAAAAGGGAAATGCACCCTTTTGGAAATCATCTGGTGAATATTTCATAATCTTTGAATTGTATAGAATGAGACATAATATCTCATTCTATAATTACTGATTGAAATATGAACCTACGTGATTTTATTTATTTTAAAAATCTTATAAGATGAAATTAGGAGGTTTTTGTGGTGGTATTAATGAAAGTGCTAGACTGATATGATCTAATGGCATGATTAACATCAACTTGAGTGTGCTCCCTTCTCTTGTTCCATCCATTTATTTATATTAGGATGGATTCTAATACATAGAAAATGTTTATTACTAACAAACTAGAATTTTGGAAAACTATTTCTATAACCAACATTGATCGTATAAATATTAATAAAGACTGCCATTAAGTAAATTTAATAATATGAACCACACTTGGATGCTTATTTGGGTATTTTTACAATGAGAGAAAAATAATCATTTGTCCTCCAAAAACTATTCAAATGACCAACACAATAAATAAATTGCACAATGATGAAACTATAATTTTTCCTTATTATTCTACATGGGATAATACAACAACAAGAACTACTAAACCAAAGTTGATTAGAACATCATTTGGAAAAAAAAAGGCCTGGATTGTTTAGCATAATGTTAGTTACATATTGTGTGCTAAAATTGACCCTAAATAATTGGCACTCCAACCAAGATTATAAATTTCATTTTCAACAGTGCATACAACAATCTTCAAATAAAGTGACAAAACAATTCACATCTTTAGACATGGCTGAAACATGTAAAATGTGAATAAAATATCATTTATGAATTCATCCCAAACAGTCTACATGCATTCAAAAACGATAAATACCAGTTTGTTTGTTTGTTTTCATTTTTGGTGAAGTGCCAAAGTGGCGACATTAAATGTTATAGTGGTGCTCCAAATTTCAACATTCATCCACATATTGGATCAAAAATATCACATTAGCACATATCACACATCCATAATTCTATTTTCATCCACAATCTAACAATTTCATCTAAGATTTTTTTTCATTTGAAGTTTTCTGGCAATTTCATCCAAAATTTTACTATTTATGTTCTATAGGCTTGGTGCAAGGCCTAATATTTTGGTGCAAATTGACGATAGATCGCTGGAAAAAAACCCCATTGAAATTAAATACCCAGTCCAAGATGACCTTAACCCCTAAAGGACCATTGTTCCTTCGGGGGACAAATGAGATTTCAGGCAGGTACCTACGGTCTCAATTTTTGTCCTGATTTTTTGAAACTTTTTATGAAGATAGAAAAACTGATTATCTTTGTGGGAATATAATTTTTTTTTCATTTGGTGCCTGGGAACAAAAGTTATGCCCACATAACCTCAAAACAGGGGAGAGGGGGCAACAAAAAAAAGTTTCAAAAATTTGAATTTTTTTATTTTTTATTTTTTTTCCCTTATATATTGTATTTTTGTCTACATGGAAAGCTTTGATTCATTCCATTTGGATTTGTTATGAGAAAGTTATAGACAATCTTGTTTTTCGGGCACTTAGAGCATCTTCCTGAAAAAATAACTTGTAGGATTCATTTCTGAATGCAATTTTTACAATATTTCCAGAAAAAAAGGTCCTTATCGTTTCATTTGCCTTCTAGAACAATCTCACCATTGGGATTAGTGCATTTTAATTCCATCTTAGAGATATTCATAATTTGGATTTTCCTTCTATCTTGTACCTACTTCTACTTAACAATTTTTTAAAGAATCAAAATTAATTCTTTTTGTATTTTCTTTTTTTTTCCCAGACTCTCAACTCAATTCTCCACCATAAAGATTTAAAGCTCAAAACTCTGTAGTGCAAAAAATTAAAGTTAAGAAGGGTTAAAGTCAAATAACCTAGTCCCGCAATGTGTGGAAAAACTTGTTTTCTTCACTTTAAACACAGATATCTTGCAATCTATGCGGTCAAAATTTCTGAAATTTTTTCCCCACATTTTCATACTAGTTAGGTGTAAGATCCTACGGTTAGATATGAAAAAAAATAAAAATTTCAAATCTTTTTACTCTTTGCTCTAAAAATGGCAGTTTTGAGTGTTTTTTTGCAGAAAAAAGGCCTTGGTCCTTTAGGGGTTAAACTACCGGGTGATGATGGTGAGGTACCGAGACCGAATGGCGTGGTAGCAAGTTCGATACCTGGCAGTGGCAAGCTCTTTACCTTGTGCAAAATAAGACTCTCTTCTTGACGGAAACCCAGCCCTTCGCAGTGTGTTTCCTGAACACACTCGTTTCACCAACAGAAAAGAGCAATTCCCATCCCAAAGATTCTGTAGCAATTTCTTTGCAACTTTTGTCAGTCCATTGTGAAGAGGAGAATATTCTGTCACCGAAAAGTGTAATATGACTTTCGAGTGTCTTTTTTGCTCAAAACAACACAAAATGACTGCAGGTAGGAAAAAACAAAAAATGGAGCCTTTTCATATTCTCTCAAAAAGAAAAAAAAGAAAAAAAAAGTGAAGCTTATTACTGGTGCTGACACCGCTGCTTCATTTATTACAAGTGCTGCCCTCCTGAGGAGTCCAGGCCCACCTTCTCAGTCAATGATTGGATACCGGTTGGTGCATTTTGTGGTGCTGGGTCAGCGGTGGGGCTTGCACGGGTGCACTGCTCACATGTGATTTTTTAGTTGCCCCGTCATTATGCCGTTGTCGTGGTGGTTCCGGGTAGGACTCGACGGTGGAGGGCTTCTAAACCTAAACTTAAGTTTACAGCCCCACAGTAAGGTGGAAGCACCCCTAACCGTCAGTATAAGTAATTCAGCATAGTTAGAGGCATCTTTTTCTAGAAAAATGCTTATGTAGTATTAGCAATTGTTAATCATGAATTATCAAAAAAAATTATAATTTTCGAATATGGTATGTATTTTCTATTAATTTTCAAAATTGCAACTTCCTAGCCCATGGAATGTGTCACATAGGTGGACCCAAAATCACAACTTGACAATTTCAGCAATCAACCAATCAACCGTTTGTAAGGGGACGATTTAATGACGTCAGTTACAAGAACACTTCAATGAAAGCCTAGGGGCATTTCTAAAGAACACTCACTACAAGAAATTTGTGTTTGCCTCAACAAAATCTATATGATGTGTTTGTTGAGGCAAATGCAAAATCTGCATTTTTCTACGTTATTCAATGTAGATTTTGTGTTTGCCTCAACAAATATGTCATGTAGATTTTGTTGAGGCAAACACAAATTTCTTCTAGTGACTATTGTATATTAATGGGAATAGGGACACTTTTGGGTGTTTCTACATTACTTTGTCATTAGAAACTTGAAAATTCTATAATTGAAAGCACATTCAAAAGTACTTGGAATGCATGTAGGTACAAAAAATTTGAAATTTTGACATTGGACAAAGAAAATAAAATTATAGTTGATTTGACAATCACGGTTACCAGGTGGAAGCAAATTGGGTGTAAATTGGAGTGAAATGTACATTGGGAAGTATGTTTTGCCAATACCTCTACAATTTTTGTCTTCGAATATGCTTTTGATGCTATTTTGTTTTTATTGTTTGATGTCTAAATTTGAGATTTCTTGTACCTATTCCGAGTACTTTTGAAAGCACTTCAAATGATATAATTTTCAAGCTCTAATTACAAAGTAGTCAAAAATTAGAGTTATATTTGGCAAGATAAATTTTGGAGTTCATTGAAGATGCTCCTAGGGCATTTTTGGTAGGACCTAAAAACAAGCCCTCCAAATATATTTCTATTTTTTTCCTACTTTATAATTAAAACTTGATCTTTTGTTATCATTTGAAGCACATTCTTAAGTATTTTTTCAAGTAAAATACTACTCAAACTTGCTCCTATAGAATCATTCTCATTGAAAAGTCTCCTCCACTTCTACCCATATCTAATAATGTTCCGAATTCTCGTCAATCAATTGCATTTTCTTCTCGTAACCTAGAATGGAAGTTTAAGTCCAAAGAGCATTTTGAAAGGCAACCCTCAATTTTCACATAGTTCTTCATTTTATGTGCATTCAAGTATAATTGAGAAAATGTAGCTCTAATAGTCTATTCATACTACAATTTATTCCAAAATTTTCAATTTTTTAACATTCTTTATTCGGCACAAAAGAAATAGAATTTCATTGCAAAATAAAAATACAAGACCACTAGCCACAAGTGACTAGGGAGGATTGCCTCCTTTATTGCCCCATCCAAAGGTAAATGTAAAAAATTGCCCCCTATTTTGTGCAATATAAACTTCCTATTTCATCACCTCACCTAGTTAACTAGAGGCCTTGGACTACAAATATGAATTCATAATTTGAAAAAAAAATCCCTAATATTTTCTCGGGGGTAAAACATGGGGCAATAAGGACCGGGGTGGATTGCCCCCCTTGCTCGTCCCCTCCAAGTCATTCCAAGGGTGCATGTAAAAATAAAGACCCCCTATTTTGTGCTACATTAATTTATCTTCTCTACCCCTCCAACCGCATTTGGTGCCTCTGATTGCAAATATGAATTCAGAATTTGCAAATTTTATCATGTGTGAAAAAAAGAAAATTTCAGGGTTTTTACTTGGGGACGAGCGAGAGGGTCAATCCACGCCGGCCGCAATAAGGGGGTCAATCCTCCCTGGCCGCAGTTGGCTGGATCCAAAATTGTGACCCAATCAGTTGATAGCCAACCCAGGAATATAAAAAAAGCGCAACAAAAGAAAAAGAGAAAAGTGCTCTTTTTGCACTCGAAGAGTTAGTTATTACCTGTCCATGGCGACGAAAAACGAATCTGCAGCACAGCTTCTCATCAAGCTTGCGGTGCGTGTGCAGCCACTTCACAAAAGGCAGCAGCAGCCAAGCAAGGTCCACACTCCACAGTTAACCCAGCACTCCAGCAGCCCAGGATCATCATGGAGAGGTGCGTCACGCACTCCAATGATGAGCTCGCAGCAGCTGGAATAAAAAAAAAAAAAAAAAATTCTCCCGGGTAGCAGGCGCTACTGTTTCCTTTTGTTACGGAAGCCTTTGCAATTTCACCTTGGATTGCTTGCATGCTTGGGTTCAGCTGAAACCTGGGCCAGGCTTCATCTCTTCTCTGGGCTTGGCGTGACCTAAATTTCCAAGCAGGTGGCTTGCTAGCTAGCGACTGATGAGTAAGGTAGTGAAAGTCCTTTCGTGGGTGCATGGAGCTCAAAGAATTTGAAGTTCTGGTGGAAGGCGGTCAAGGGCCTTGTCAACGGTTACCTTGTGATGGTCGTGGCTGTTGTTGAAGCTTGCTTTTTGAATCGGCTTGCGCAGTCGATCGCTGGTGCACGCCGTACCCGTGAACTCTTGTTCGTTCTTACCTTGTGTTGTTAGTAGTTGAGTGCTGCGATCACTGGTTGTTAATGTTGATTCCCGCTTCGATCAATAGTTTTTGGTGGGGTAGTCTGACTTCCGGAGATTTATTGGGGTGCGGTGGGGGGGTGGGGAGTGGGGGTGGGTGGGGTAAAGAGAGAGAGAGAGGAATGTGAGAAATTTGCTACAGCCTTGAATGTTTCCGGTGTGTGGGTGCTGGGACGCCGTCTGGAATAGTTCAAATCGGGAACAATGTGGAGTGATCAAAAGTGACCTTGTTTTTTTCTACGTATAAGGCATGCTCAGAATTATGTGGCATCCCTAGCTATGGAGCTGCACATTCTGAGATCACCGAAGTTCTGGAATGGAGTTTGTAGCTGGTGCAGATTGATTGCAGATTGATCTGGATGGATAGAGGCGTACTCATTGATTAGGGTAGAGTGCTGCTCAAGGGACACGCAGTGTACATGTGGAGAGATTGTAAGTTACTCCTGAGTTTTCGATTTCAGAGGGTGATGTAGACTCTGTTTGACAGTCGCCTCTGGTGCTTGTGGTACAGAGAGTGCTACTGGCAAGTCGCGGAATCGTGGGAGCCTTGTGGGAGCTGGGCGGCGATGAAGTTGCACATGGTGCTCAACATGTCTGTAACCAACTACTTCGACGTGCGATTCGTGTTTGGGTGAAGGCGCAGAATTCTACGAGACTTCGACGCGGCGATCTCGGGGGCGATTTTAGGTTACAAGCGTTTCGGGATGTTATGCGAGCAATTGCGTAAGCCATTGTGATCAACATGAAGTCGCCGACGCAACTTTTGGAGTATATCCCCCCTTCGAGCGCGCGTGGCTGGAACGCCGTGGTGCTTCTCATCGTGGTGAATTGCCTCCTCCTCTTGTTTCAAATCTCTTCCAATGCCAATCTCTACGCCCCTGGCTGGTGGTCAGCCTCGTCACTCCAACCCATGCCGTGCGCCAACACCACGCTCGCCATGGACGAAACACTCGACACGTCCAGTCTCGACCTTTCTCACGGGGAGGTTCGCTCCTTTCGCGCGCACGGGATCGCGACGCGCTTGATCGTGGAGGTCGGCTCATACCGCAACGGCCCTAGCACGTTCTCATCAGTTGTGATGACGAGCAAGCGCTTGAACAATTTGCACAAGATTCTCTACGAGTGCGAGTGGGTGGCGGGCGTGGACCGCCCAGGGGTGAAAGTGACTGCGCGCGCGCTCAAGCCCGACTGGAACATGGGCGAGTTGTACGGCACCATGGTAATCGTGTGCGCTTTCTCTCACGACGTCGGCACCGATGGCTCCGGCGGCAGGTTAGTCTTAACCGCAAGCTACCCGAACGCATTTCGTGCGCCGGAGAGGTTCATCGCGCTCACTGAGATGCGAGGAGAGTACAATGCCAGTCGATACCAGCCCCCCTACCCTTACGAAATCACCTTCTGCGGCTCCCCGCTCTACGGCAACATCAGCCCGCAGCGCATCCGGGAATGGATCGCCTACCACGCCTACTTCTTCGGCAACAGGACGCTCTTCTTCTTCCAGGACGCGGGGGGGATCCATGACGACGTGTACCGCGTGCTCAAGCCGTGGATAGACCTCGGAAGAGTGAAAGTCGAGAATCTGCGGCTAGCGGAGGTGTACGAGGGATACTATCATCATCAATTCACCATGCTGAATGATTGCTTGCAGAGGTCGCAAACGCTCAGCAACTGGACGTTCTTCTTCGACGTCGACGAGTTCCTATATATCCCGGGACAGAATGGCTCCCACACGCCGGGGCATCCCAATGCGATTGAGGCCCTGCTCGCGGAGAAAGCGAGAAATCAGACCACGCAAATCCTGTTTCAGAATGTCAAAATCTCGGATGCGCTTTGCCACAAACCCAACCGCGAGCTCCCGGATGGCAAGTTCCGCGACGAAATCTCCAAGTAAGGGCGCCAAACCTTAAACCATTAGCGTATTCGTTGCATTGCAAGCTTGGTAGTTGGCTATGGTGATCATCGCGAGAACTCGGTCCTCGCGCTACTAAAGTAAGAGCGTGAGTGCACTAGAGAAACGATATTGAATATGGAGGCCAATCTAAATTCAATAGTGCGAGGTTATAAGAGTGAAATTTTTTGCTCCAAAGAATGAGGGGATGCAAGCAACATGATTTCCATGTCCGTTTGGTTTTGACGTGGAATCGGGTTATTTTTGAATGTTCAAAGTGACAATAGAGTCTACCTCTCAAAGGAGACCCCAAGGGTAGTAATATAACTTCTCAATTCATCATACCAACAAGTAAGCATTTTTTTCACCATTTACACAAACTTTGAACCTTTCCCTACAATAATCTAGAAAATTTCACCATCCAAAGTTTGCACCTTTATTTTGTGGCAAGCTAAAAATCAATTACGAAAAAAGAAACGTCAACAGCTCAAGTATTTTCTCACTTAGCACAATTCGAAGTTCCCGTGCCTCGTCCATGGAACCTCGAATATACTGTCGTATGGGTTATGAGAGTCTCTACCTGTGTCCACATAAGATTTCACTGGTTTTCAACATTGTTTCAAATCCTCACTACCATTGTGTCAAACGAGTTAGACTACGTAAACAATCAGACTCTTTAATGTACACCGGTTGTTCCACCAAAGAACTGGAGTTAGTTCTCAGTGTGAAGGTCATCTTAGAATGAACCTCCCAAGAGAGTACCAAGGGTAGCACTCGCTATCTGTATCGATGTAGTCCAGGGGCTCCAGTTCTTCTCTTTTGCAGAATGTGCGATTTGTGTAGGTCAATACTGTTGCAATGTTGTTTCTCGACTTCTGAATGTGAGACTTGTGTAGGTCAATACTGTCTCAACGTTGCTTCTCTTTTGTTTAGATTTGTGGAGGTCAATCCTGTTTCAATGTTGCGCTTCTCTTCTGTTGAGATTTGTGGAGGTCGATACTGTTTCCCGAGCTGTTTCCATGTTGCTTCTCTTCTGTTGAGACTTCTGTAGCTCAATACTGTTGCAATGTTGATAGGAGATGGCTGGGATTGACACGATATTAAACAGGAACCCGGAATCCCAGGAGATTAGATGTTTGGTGCTTGCGGATCCCGTGCCGTATCAGAATTGGTGATGTTGATCATGTGTTGCTCACTCACGCAGGAAATGGGGGTTTGAGAAGCTGGTGTACGCAAACTGCAATTACAGGTGGGTGTCCGCGGAGTCACGGAAGTATGCGCTTCAGCCGCAGCGCGTGTGGGCCACGGGGGTCCACTACTCGGAGCACTTGAAGCAGGGCGGCACACAACAAGACATGGACCCCGCCACGGAGCTCCGGTCGTACCACTACCACAACACCGTGAACGCGCGCAGCGTGCTTTGCAAGGAGTTTCCGCGCCTGCCCTCCGGCGAACCCAACTCCGTGAACGTCACGAATTGCACGCTGGATTTCACCATGGCCGCCCTCGCGCCCGCCGTGCAGAAATACGAGCTTGACATGGTCGGGGTGCAACCCTTCATCCTGTAGCTTCTGCTCTGTAGCATAGAATTGAATCCACCAGTAGTCGCCTCTTGTAATCTCGCGTACAAATTCTTCATTCATAATCACGCAGTGGGTCACCATAGACTTTTAAGTCGCGATCGCGTACTTAGTCTCGATCCTTCTTGTAGATTTGCACAAGCTTCCAATAATCACAGAGAGCACATGTGTACCGGTTCAAGAGCAATTTGAGTTTCTGCTTCGATCACGCAACGGTGATCGTGCAGCAAAAGGTGTAACGTTTCTCCTGTACGAATTAAGTCTTCTCTCTATTGAATTGACTTTCACTTAGCAGTTACTCCGTACTATTATTCTCGCAGTGACTGTCACTTTAACTTATGTGAATCATCTTATATCCCTAAACTGTAACTGTAGGAGATTTGTAACGTGTAAGCTAATTTCCGAAATTAGGGCTTGCCGATCTGGAGTGACATCCCGATCAGTTACAGAAATCGGTGTGTGTGTCTGTTTTTTCGTCAGGCTGCACGTGGCCATTAGTGTGCAATTCCGCAGGAATTAGGTGAAGAGGATGGGCGAACACTCTGGTTTGTGGTGTCAGTATTTGGTCTGACGGACGGTGGACTTTGACGAATTATTTTTTCGTACCGGAAGTCGGTTTCGCTTTTTTTTGGCAAAGCTTGAGGTCCCACATCGTGCTCGCCTTTGACTGACTGACCGCAAGGAAGAAAGGTCTGCCAGCCGCTTACTTGTTGGGCACGTGAGGATTGCGGAAACTTATTTTCGGGGGTTTCACTGTTTCAGTTTCTGTTCTTTTCCGTCACTAGAGTTAGATCTCTAACTCCCACCGGATAAGGAAGTAGAGCGGAGAGAGCTGCCGCTGGAGGAACTGGGTGCGTGCTAGGATTCGGACAAATCCACATTCCAGAAGTGTTTGTGCACTAGGATTGCGACTCGAAATGCAGGCGCGAAGATGGAGTTTCTATAAATGAGAGTTCGCGGTCACTGTCGAGCTGCTGCTGCAGGTGAGTTCTTGTCTTGCTTGGCGTTAGGTTTTTGTTTTTGCAAGTCGGAGGTTTATGAAATCATCGCAACTTAGGGCGATCTCAATTCGTTTCAAGAATCGCTTAAACACGGGATTCACGAGTGCGCAGCTTCTTATCCAGAATTCAGACGATGGCCTTAGATCATTGGCTATTTCAGTATAAGAGAAGTTCGCTCCGATTTCAATTCGTTTGAAGGGCAGTTTTGAGCTTCTTGGACAGGGGTGCGAAACCGTAGATCCAGAATCCCGTTTTGTGGCCGTAGGTTAGTGCGCATTTCAGTAGTAAGAAGAGTGCCTATTCTTCTTCGGAGTTTTCGCGGTTTGCAAAATGTTATAAGTCGTTTGCTTGGCTGAAGCCCAGCACCGAACTCCGCCAGCTCTTCATTCTTGGGTACACATTAGTGTGAGTGACAAACTTAGTTTGCATGTCAAATTTTGGCCCAACAATCGGTTAACTGTTTGGGAATTCCACCTAGACGAAAGGAGGTCAATGTTCTGTTCGGGACCGGAGCATGAATTGTGTTCCATCATGTGTATGCACGGTAGATATCGAGATGTAAGGAACTTTAGAGATGGGAGAGATGAAGTATTTTGCTTGTGAAAGAGTCTGTGACTGATTTCAGTTGCAAATCGTTAGATACAGGATTTAGTTCGTAAGTGTCAAGGTCGGCGCGCATTTCAATAATAAGAAGCTCTTTGTTCTTCTTCGGAGTTTGTTCCTCGGAGTGTGTTCTATGGTTGCTAAATGATTTAAGCCAGGAATTCCAGTACCGAACTTCGCAGTCGTGGGAAATGATGAAATGGCTGGCTGTTCATTCTTGGTAACGCGTTAGTAAGCATTTCACTTCCTGAGGTAGTATGTCATTTCTTGTGTTAAATGTCCACAATTAGGCCTAATAATCAATATCTTAGCTCCTTGGTAACTTTGCCGAGATGTAAAGGAATTTTGTTGAGGACTGCATAAATTGTGCACTCGCATGGCTTGCTGTGTATTCTCCTTTGGAGTGTGTTCGAGGGTTGCAAATGTTCTTGTAGTCGCTTGTTCAGTTGAAGTCCATCACGGAGCTTTGCAGTCAATGAAGGATCTTCATTCTTGGGTATCCGTCAGTTTGCGGTAGCATTCGTTTCCTGTGGTAGTTCTCAAATGATGTCCCATTAGTCAGCATCTGAGCTCCTTGAGAATTCCTCTAAGAATACAGTATTCTGTTCGCGACCTGAGGACGGCATAAAATTGTGCGTGACACGTTAGACCTGCGCCTTGGAGAGGTTGATCGTGGTTCAAGATTGTCCCTTGAGTTGAGTTTCTAAGTAGGTGGGTTCTGGTCTGTGGCTTCAAAGATGACTTGAATTTTTCTGATATTTCAAGATAATTCGAGAACCAAACAGGTAAAACACTTGAAGCAACTCGTCGTTAGGATTTGAACGAGGGGATGGAGATTGGTCGGTGACTACAGCGTGCTTGAAGCTCACTGACAGAATTTAGAGCTTTCGTGATATTTGAACGTTCGCTTCGATTATGGTGCAACGGATCTACGACTCTTCTTTCGTTATAAATATTAATCAAGGATAATCTTTGTCCGGAAGCTTGACGAGGGTTGTCAGTGGGAGAATCTAGCTGCTTTTGTGGGAACTTCAACCCTTTTCTTCTTGCCTTCTTTCGTCTGCTCTTGCAATTTAGCCTTGGATTTGGATTCAAGAGGTGTTAAGGGATGATCGCAAGCAGCGTCTGAGTGATTTTCTTGCGGTTCAGCGCCAATGAGTTTTTTCTTCGAGAACGTCAATTAGTTTTGTTTAAAATGTAATTGAATTTTTTTCCACCTCTAGGTTGAACAATGTCCTGTTCATTGTACACTATCATGTAGCTTGTGACATGATTGAAATCCTATCAATGGGGAGCTATATTAGCGAAGGATTTCTCCACAATAGTGCATGATGTATAGGTAATGAATGTATGTGACTGAGAAAATAACTAATCGCAGTTGGTTTTATGCAATGGCTTATGTGAATTGTAGTTCCACAATTTTTGTGAATTTTGTACTATTGTTCCTCAAGTTATGGAGGTTTCAATCAACATGAGTTTTTGCTTGTTTAGAAAGGGTTGGATGAAAAAGAAATCATGGAATACAGATCTTATATCTCCATGTTAAACTTTGAAAATATCAAATCTATTCTTGAAATTAAGGTCGTTGGATTTTTTAACTCCTACAATGTGGAGAAGGTGTGTGCCCTTCAACATAAGCTTATATGCAACCTCCATGCTAGGCTCTTAGTGGTGAGCAAAGTGAAATTAGTAACTTTTAGATTGTATGTAACTCCTTTCTATGTGATCTTTTTCTTAATAGTGAAAATCCTTGGCATTTTGTTCAAGACTCTATGTTCTAATGCAATAGTTCTATGTATTTAGGATCTATCATTGGGTCTATTCTTCTTTTCATGTTTTGAACATTCATGCTTGTTCATTCCATGGCTTTAGCCCAGTCTTGTTGAACTAGAGACCATGGACATCTTGTTATTTGATTGAAGGCTTGACAACTTGTGAAGTTATGCACACTATTCACTTATGTTTCTCAATTTCACTGCTCTTTTTGGTCACTCAAGCAATTCATATTAAAATATAAGTTAGGTGTTTTGTCTTGTTGTCTATTCCACCATAAATCTCTATATGCGGGGCTATGGGGGTGTTTTTGGTGCTATCATAAAGCAATTGAGGAAGTGGTGTCTTTATTGAAAATTTTGTAAAATTTGGACTTCTAGGGTGGAAGATGTTGAATTTAAAAAGCAAAAAAATTGTCATTGAAAACTTCAGAAAATAGGAAAAGAAGAAGAAAGTCGAAAAAAATAGAAAAATTAAGAAATTTGTTTAGTATCGGTAGTAACTTTGATAGTAGGGTCAAGTAGAAGTGCCATCTTTATTTACTTCTTTCCCTACATTTTGAGAAGGTTGTATGATGCCCTATTTCTTCTTTGTTTTTTGTAGCCTCTTCTATTTTCTCTACATTTCTAGCCACCTCTCTCACGTAGAAAACTTTAAAATATGGAAAAAATTACCAAAAACAAGGGATTTAACTTTCATGACACTAATAATAGTTCATATTATTGTGTCTATTGCAAATGTTACATTGTTATAAGGAAATGAGTTTGACATTGTGATTGCATTTGTGTGCAAATGTAGATTCTCAAGCCAAACCAAGTAGAACTTATCATAGACATTTGATTGCCTATCTAGAGTGACTGGGTAAGCAAATCAACGAAGATGAACGGATTACAACCCATGAAGTCAGAGAATGTGGAGGCTCTAAAGTTGGGCCTAACAATGGAGCTAGAGCCACCTGTCTTCAAACATGCAAGCAATGTAGAGGATTGGCGAAAGGCATTGAACAAAGTAGTCCCTGCAGTTGTTGTTCTTCGCACCACTGCTACACGAGCATTTGATACTGAAGTGGCTGGAGTCGGTTACGCTACAGGCTTTGTTGTAGACAAGAAACGGGGCATTCTTCTCACCAATCGTCATGTGGTGAAGCCAGGACCCATTGTGGCTGAAGCTGTGTTTGTAAACCAAGAAGAAATTTCCATGTACCCTTTGTATCGAGACCCAATTCATGACTTTGGTTTCTTGTGGTTTGACCCTGATACTATCCAATTTTTGGAATATGAGGAAATCCCTTTAGCTCCAGATGCAGCAACGGTAGGATTGGAGATTCGTGTAGTAGGGAATGATAGCGGTGAAAAAATGTCGATCCTTGCAGGTACTCTTGCAAGGCTAGATCGTGATGCACCTCACTACAAGAAAAATGGATATAATGATTTCAACACGTTTTACATATAGGCTGCATCAGGGACAAAAGGTGGTTCTAGTGGCTCCCCTGTGATTGACATTCATGGCCAGGCTGTTGCACTTAACGCTAGAGGTAAGTCAGTCGGTACTTCGGCTTTTTACCTTCCTTTGGAACGCGTGGTGCGGGCTCTACATCTACTGCAAGAACAAAAAGATAAGACTTTGAAGGATTGGGAACCTGTAGTGATTCCACGTGGATGTTTTCAGATGACATTCTCTCATAAAGGGTTTGATGAGATACGACGATTAGGGTTGAAACTGGATACAGAGCAAATGGTGAGGAAGGTTTTGCCTTCATCTGAGACTGGGATGCTTGTGGTAGAGTCAGTTGTTCCTGGTGGTCCTGCATACAAACAGATGGAGCCAGGGGATGTTCTTGTGCGCGTTGGTGGTGAGGTTTTAACACAATTTCTGAAGTACGAAACTTTATTGGATGATAACGTGGGGAATCCTATCAGCTTGGAGTTTGAGCGAGGAGGGAAAACCATGATTGTGATGATTATAGTTCAGGATCTACACTCCATTACTCCCAATATGTTTTTGGAAGTGAGTGGTGGAGTGATCCATGCTCTTTCCTACCAACAAGCCCGAAATTTTCACTTTGTATGTGGTATTGTATATGTAGCTGAGCCTGGATACATGCTGTCTCGAGCAGGTGTCCCCAAACATGCCATTATTACAAAGATGGCTGGGGAGGAGATAGTTAACTTTGATAAATTCATTTCTGTTTTCTTTAAACTTGCAAAAGGGGCTCGCATTCCACTAGAATTTATTAGGCAGAGTGACAGGCATAGGAGCAAATCGGTTTTGGTGACTATTGATCGGCATGAATGGTATGCACCTCCTCAGATTTACACCCGGAATGACGCGACTGGGTTGTGGGATATTCAAATTGCAACTCCCATTGGAGAGGTTCCATTGATAACTCTAAAAGCCAAGTCCACGGAAGCAGTAGTCAATAGGGCTCTTAAAGCAGAGGATGATATTAAAAATATTGTTGTCAATGAAGAAATCCAAGTGGAAGTTGCTACAAAGCATCAAAAAGTGAACAAGGAGCTATCTGCTAATCATCTTGGTCTTACATTGGACAATTCTTTGAGGCAAGGAAGTGGTGTTGTATTGGGAACTAGCTCTTTTCTGGCAGAGCATATCATTGAACGGACTCTAGTGATGGTGGAAGTGCACATCCCACCTTCAGCTATGTTGGATGGTGTTCATGCCCGACACTTTCTTGGCACAGGCGTTATTGTACATCACTCCAAGGACCTTGGTTTAGTGGTAGTGGACAAGAACACTGTGGCCATCTCGGTCTCTGATGTCATGTTGAATTTTGCTGCATTTCCCATGGAAATTCCTAGTGAAGTCGTGTTCTTACATCCTGTGCACAACTACGCGATAGTTGCTTATAATCCAAATTCTTTGGGTGAAATGGGGATGGCAACAGTGCAAGCAACTATGCTCTTACCAGATCCTCCATTGCAAAGGGGGGACTTTGTTTATCTTGTTGGTCTTTCTAAAAGCTTGCAAATAACATCGCGGAAGTCAACTGTCACCAATGCTAGAGCTTCTCTTAAAGTGGCAAGTGCTGATTGCCCGCGCTACCGAGCTATGAACATGGAGGTCATTGAACTAGACATCGACTTTGGGCATACATTCTCTGGGGTCTTGACTGATGAGAATGGGAAAGTGCAAGCCTTGTGGGGTAGCTTCTCCACGCAAAGGAAAAGTGGAGAAGACCATGAATTTGTACGAGGGATTCCAATTCATACCATTTGTGAGGTTTTGGATGTCATTGTGAATGGACTTTCTAGTGGTCCATCCTTGTTCATTAATGGCTTGAAAAGGTCCATGCCATTGATGCGTATCTTGGAAGTTGAGCTTCAACCAACCTTGTTGTCCAAGGCTCGAAGCTTTGGTCTTAGTGACAAGTGGGTGCAGGCTCTAGCTAAGAAAGACTCTGTGAAACGTCAAGTCTTGAGTGTGAAGGGGTGCTTGGCTGGGTCATAGACTCATGGTGTGTTAGACCAAGGGGATATGCTTTTGGCTATTAGTGGGCAACCAATGACGTGCTTCCATGATGTGGAGATTGCTTGTAAAGCCACAAAGATGATTTCTTTTGAAGATCCAGAGAATTTGGCATCCAGAATTTTGAATTTGACAATGTTTCGACAAGGTCAAGAAATCAACATTGAGGTAGGCATTGATGACCGTGATGGTTTTGGGACCACCTGAATGGTGAATTGGGCTGGATGTGTTTTGCAAGAGCCCCATTCTGCAGTTCGAGCGCTAGGTTTTCTGCTTGAACAAGGGCATGGAGTGTATGTATCACGGAGGTGTCACGGAAGCCCCGTGCACACATATGGCTTGCACACCCTCCGGTGGATTGTAGAAGTCAATGGGAAGCCTACTCCAAATTTGCAAGACTTTGTGGATGTGACTCAGGAGTTGGAGCATGGGGCATTTGTGCGTGTGAAGACTGTGCACTTGAATGGGAAGCCAAAAGTGTTGACGGTGAAGCAAGATCTTCATTATTGGCCAACATGGGAGCTTTGCCTTGATCCTACAACATCAATGTGGCATCGTCACATCATCAAGGCACATTGAGGTAGAGAATCCAAGTTTCCTTAATTTAGATGGGTTTTTTTAATGTGGCTCATGTCCTTGTTTTCAAGAAGGATTCCAAAGCACCAAACTATGTATTATTTGGACATTGGATAAAGAAGTTTAAGATTTGTCAAAGCATGAGTATAACTATAGGAAAGCATTGACTCTTCAACTTTATTATGTCATTGTATTCACTAGATTATAAATGTGTACTTAGTAGTAACATTTTTACTATTTGTGATCTAAAGATCACCCATGAGAAAGGGTTTCCTATTGTTCTTTGAACTTATATATTTGTTGAATGTCATTCTCAATCCAATGACGCTAGCATGTGAGTCTAGAGTAGTGAACTTGTGAGCATAGGCCCCCCAAATATATATATATTTTAAATTCTCAAAAAAAAAAAAAAATAAAGGAAAACTTATTGTATATAGTAAATTTCTTGATCGTGCAAAGTTTCAACACTTATTTGATCAACTTCAACATAAAATATGTCAAATGTTGTAAGTATGCTACAAAGACATCTTTTTGGTGTAACTTTGTTGAATTGTTTTGACTAGCTAAATTGAATACATACAATAGTGACTTCTAAATATCCCGCAGCAATTAGGTTTTTTGACATGTGCTAGTATTAGAGGACATGTGTAGGATGAGTGTACAACCTAAAGGTTTGTTTGAGATGATGACTATAAGCCATTGTTGATTTGTGGTAAACATTTCACCCTAATCTTTAGGTGTTTTACTTCATACCATTTTCAATTCTGAAATTTATTTTTCGTGATGATAGTAATGTATTGCCAAATGTTGACATCTTGAAAAAAAATGTAATGATTGACCCAAAAAAATGGGGAAAGAGAAAAAAATGGGGACAGAAAAAAAAAATAGGGAAGGAATAACAAGAAAGAAAGGAGAATGAAAAAATCCTAGAAATAAATGGGAAAATGAAGGGGAAAACAGTGGAATTAAAAAGACAATGAAGAAGCTCAAAAAATGGGACAAAGATGGGAAGAAAAGGAGACAACGAAAATCGTATTTTCATATATGTGGTATTGAAATAGGGTTTATGGTTGTACATTATAGATCTATATGAACTAACTTCAAAACAATTGACTAATGAAACATGCTTCTATATTTCATGAAGGCATTCATTGGACAATTCCATAAGCTTCAAATCATTTCAATCATAATATATATGAATGAATACAATAAGAATGAAATATACGGATAAAAGTAGCCATGTTTATTCTCAAACTGTAATGATTTTCGCTCGAACTAGAAGGAGCTTCAACTCGTTAAGCTATAACTTAGTGCATGAATAAATTTGTCATCATGGATGTCCCTCTTGCAGAAGTAGCGACACAAATAGTATGAGTGCTTGCAATTCATGTATTGATAACAACCTCCAATAGTATAAACAACCATGTTCACAAAGTCTAGGCATGTGCACGTGGTAATCATACCGAGTGTAATTCAATACACATTTTTGTTTTGGTCTGCCCCGGCCTCTAGCAACACAATTACACCTAGCCCTAGAAAAGGAAGAAATGTCACTCCAAGTATTTGTCCTTAAATGTTGCATGTGCTTTCCTACTTGTTCCATTATTTTGTAGATGGTGCATTTGCTATTCACCATATGGTTCGATTGTTCCTAATTGTTGGATAGGAATTTGGATTTTAGCATAGTGGTTGGTCATATAAAATACTCTTGAAAATTTTGGACATGTTCAAGAGGTGATGTGGTAACAATATAGGTCGCTCTTGGAGATGGAAGCCCGCATGTTGTAGTAGCAAGGTCTCTTCTCGACTGAGATTGCTCCTAGTCAAAATTGGCCAAATCTGAAATCCCTTGTACCTTAGGCAAAATGAACCACTTTCGCTTTGTACCTTCTACACATCTTTCAATGTCATCACAATAGAACCCAAAGTCTACCACCACCTCTCGTTTACTCTCGTAATATTTTTTCTCCCGCTGTAGGTAGAAACTGGAATTCCCTTTTGTCTTGTTGCAATTTCGGCAATGCACTTCATGTTTGAACCCCACTATGAGCTTAGCATTTTGTGTTTAATTTGTGGCTATGTGCCACTTCAATGCGTCGTAGTCGTTTTCAAATGCAATTGTAACTTGTGTAGAAGGGTTCACTTCTATTTATTTTCCTTTGCCATCCATAGACTCTGTACGTAGAAGTTATTGACAACCTCATTCAAACATGAGGTTGAGAAAAATTGACTTTATCTAGTCAATGTGAGTCTCCTACATCACCAATGGGTATGTCCAACTTCTTCTTTGTGCTTCCAAAGATTTCCTCTCCTTCCAAATGCAGTACTGAAGTTCCAATCCCCTTAGCTCCAAGCAATGTGTTTAGTGCTTCAGCCATTTTCTTGGGATCTCTACTTCATCTAGCAACTCTCAACTTCAACTCAATGAACTAAATCTAGATGCATGGCCTCTCAAGTATATATAATAGTTTGTCATTTCTATCCAAGTACGGATATTGTCATCACAAGTGGTGTCAAACAAATTGTTTCCGTGATTTCCAAACATTTGAGGCCACTTATGTATTGTTTCTAACAATTTACTTGAAGGCATGTTGGTGATCTCTTCCAAATTCAAATTCTATGAACCCATCAAGAATAACAAGTGAGTTAGAACTTCTATTTAAATATTTCTAAGCCAATAGTATTTGTGAATTGCATTGACTAATTGTTAAGGACTTAGGGAAGTCTATATAAGATGAAGGACATGCAAACTTTAAAGACATGTAAATACAGATAAAATATTACTTCTCTATAAGTGAAGACTACAAAAATAGAAACCTTCACGGTAATGACACATACTCATTTTTCACAATGTCGTTCTAAAAGAAATCCAGTTTTTTTTATAAAGGTACCAAACATGGGGGGACTCGAAGGAACCATAGAAACATCAGTTAGATCCGACTAATGTATGAGACATGTCTCCTACTACTCTTTTTTTGGTACCTTAATAATTTTTTAGAATACTACTACTGTACTACAAAATCATTTGAAGTCATTCATCTTCATAAACTCATTGTCGGCAAGGACACATACATACCTCCTACTAAAAAGACAAAGTATTTTTTCAAACAACTCACTTTTCAAAGAAAAAGATTAGTATATAAATTAAATTTACATATTTAGTATTTATGTACCATTTGCATGAAGCTTCCCCACTGTGAGTACCAAAAATGCAAGAATGCCAACCAATGGTCTAAGTGATGCAGAGCTTCCTTATTGTTGGCCATGCGTGACAACCACCATGACCGAATTGGGAGATAATGTCTCTTTGCTTCTTCTATAGTAGCTAGTCACTACTTCACTTTCTAGCTTATAACTTTTACATCTTAACTTCAAACTAAGATAGTGATAGCTGTTTGAGGAGCTAAAACTAAACACAGAGTCATTTCAGAGGAAAATACTTTCCCATTAAAAAGATATGAACCCTCAAAAATTTTGCCCTCAAATTCAAAGACAATTAACTCTCTCACACTCCTTCAAGGCTTCAAGCCCAACTTTCTCATAAAAGTTTCAAATTGAATGAGTGATGGATTTTTGGGATACACAAAGAGAACACACTCCCAAGATTTCATTACAAAATTCACAAAACACAACACGCTATGTATCTCTAAATTCATGACTCTCTTCCAAAATTTATGACAATGAAGAAGAAAGGTCTCCACCTCATCCTCCATCCCATCTACCTAAACAAGTGGATTTCAGCCTCTAATGTACCACATTGTCTATACTTCATCCATTGGCTATTTCTATTTTCTCCATAATTCTATTCACCTCTTAAGTGGAGTTTTAAGCATTTAAAAAAACAAAACAAAAAACAAGCTTCACCTTTAATTTCAACAACTTCAAACACACGATCTAAAGTGTCAAAATATCTCTAAGTAGAAAAATAAAAGAATTCAAATCAAATAATTTTCTAATAGAGGTAAAAAATAAGAAAGTTTCAAGAAAGTGTCACTCATTCTACTTCTTGAGACCCCATTAAAAGATCCCTCTGAATTGACTTTCTAATATATTTTACATAATATACACATTTACAATGCGACAACATTAGGTTAGCTTGATCATTTTAACCCAAAATTTTCTTGGCTCAAAAGCAAGAAAATGCTCTCAAAATTGCACAAAAAAACCACTTTGAACAAAAGAGTTGCAAATAAAATTTTATGCATTTTGAAGAACTTCTATTCATAGGATCTCATTCTAGACTTGTGTTGCAATGACATTTAAAAAACTGAGGCCTTTAAGGCATTGCATGAATGAGATCCATGCATGCAAAAATTTGCTACCCTAAGTGAAGGTCAAATTCAACATAAATGAAGTTATTTTTGGAAAAAAAAATGTCATGTATCATCTTGTGAATGGTGTAAGATGATGTAAACCCTTGAGAATCTAAGGTGGAAATTAACTCAATTTTGGCACTTGTGTCAAATGGAACCTTCACATGTGGTACTTCACTTGAGCTGACCAAAACAACCTCAAACCATTTTGGATTTACAAGAGCCTTAAGAGTTAATTTGGAGAACTTTCAACCACAAAGGGTTATTCATTAGATTATGCTAGTAATTATGTAAGGTCGAGTGTGTACCAGTGATCCCAGAATGGATTTAGGTAAATTAGCCAAATGTTCATTTTTGGAGGATTTTTTTGAATTTAACACTAAGGGCATGAAGAAATTAAGTAGCAACCGAGCAAAATTTTGTCAGTTTTGGGATCGTTGGTGTGTACAAAGCACTTTGATCTGGATTTTTATATGTATTTTCCTTGAAAGACAAATAGAACTACCATGTAATCCACTTTAATTCATCGTTTTCAAACTCCTCATGATTTGGTTATGAATTTTGGAAAAGGAAATTGGGGTGTTGTAAGACAATCCAAACCTAGAGTAGTTGAGTTGCTACATAAAGCACCATTGAGGTGAAAACACCCAAAAACGTTAAAATAAACAATTCAACTTAGTTAGAGGATCTTTATTTAAGAAAAAAAACATTTTTATAGTAGTGTAAATTTAAAATCATGAATTAAAAATATGAATTTTGGGATAAGATATGTAATTTCTATAAATTTTGAAAGTAGACGCTCCCTAGGTCATTGAAACTATCACATAGTCTGGTTATAAAATTGAAATCTAGAGAATCAACAATCAACTAATCACAATCAAGTATCGGAATGGTTAATTCTACTTTTGGGGACATTTTCAATAGAAGTGTATTTGTTAGGAATGAGTACACAAATGGTTTTGAGTGATTTTTCCTTAATTAGTAGATTTTCCTCGCGATTTCTAAAAGAGGTATCAGTCTAATGTGGAATGAGGTTTATATTCATTCCATATATTTTCTAATAACCAAAAATTTCGAAAATTCATCCACCAAAAAATTTGTGCCTCCAAATTCTCTTAGCATTGCTTTAATTCAAGGAACCAATTACTCACTAGTTTTTTGGAAAAACACACCCTCTTTATTCGACTTTTGCCTCTTCAATGGGGGATCTTCTAGAAATCTGATCATTCCCTTTACAATGAAAACTCAAGTATGTACTTTTGTTTTAAAGACTACTTTAAGAACAATGGTAGTTTTAACTCATCCTACCATATATGTTGCATGCAAAGAAAATCTTGCATTTCAACCTTGACAAACCATAAGTGTCATAACATTAATAAGCACAATACTATTGATCCATCATTTGAAGCCAGAAAATTGTGCATAATGCTTGAGCTTTAGCCCATGGTGATCAAAGAATGAAAAATAGTCAATGTGCTCGATATCTTCATCTAGTGATACCTTGGAATTTTCCTCTTTTTGATGTGATTCAATACAATGAGATAATTCTTGTCGTAAGAAACAATCTATAAATAAATCTCATTCAAAATTGCTACTTTATATTTGAATCTATTTAGATAAAATTCTTAGTTGCACAAGTTTTCAAAGACGGGTGTGGCAAAATGGCATGTAGAGTAAAAAGAATTGGGGAGAAGACCAAAAAATCATTTTTTTTGGCTTTTTCTTACATGGATCAAAAATACTATGGGAACTTGCACGGCTCCAAGTCTATTGGAATAGCTCGTATAGATGCCTCACAACAATTTTTGTGAACACCAATAGCTCCACTTGCAGATTTTGTGCTTAATGATGCTAGCGCATGAGCACAAAGACATGAGCCTATGAGCCTTTAACCTAGTTGTAGGTACATACCTACAATCATTAGGCTCATGAATTTATAGATTCTATCACTAGAAGAAACCCATGTTTTTTATGACACATTTTTTTTGACATCTACTTGTTTATATGTCATATTTGATGTTACAACGAATGTCTTGATGTCATGTATGATGTCCTTGTTCATGTAAAAATCAGTGGACATCACAAAAAATGCGTCATAAAAAACATGAATTTCTTCTAGTGTATGTTCACATGCTATCACTCCCCATTTTGTGCTAGGTGAGGTTTCATGGAATATGACTCCTACAATAGAAGGACCTTCCTTATTGAGACTAATAACCACTAAAGAGGCCTCTATTTTTTTGACAAGCTCATTAACCTAGAAATACATTTTTCTAATGTGATAAATAACCTCTTGGATGTCCAATAAGATCCATTTAGATTGATGTGGCAATAACACCCCAAAATTAGAGAAAATGCACCTAATTTTTATTGTGACATTTGCTAAGACATGATTAAAGAAGGTGCCAAAAATGCACCATGTAGCAGGGTTGTTCTGTCGAACGTGTTTTGGGGTTTGGGTGTCGAGTTGTTCGTCTGATGTCGCATGTCGTATAAGACGAGTGTCGCATATACGAGACAAATTTGACGAGCACGAAATTAGGGTTTAGGGTTTTCGGGCAGGGCAGCCAAAATTTTTATCTTACGTGGCGGGTTGTCAACAGTGACGTGGAAAGCTTTGACCACGTCACCATAGGCGACTACGGGTGGGGCGACCGCGGGTCCTAGAATGAGGGCGACTGCGAGTTCAATCTGGGGCGATTGCGGGTCCAATTCAGGGCGACTACAAGTCGAGGGGGTGGGGCGAGTGCGGGTGGGGCGTGTGCGGGTAAGATGGGGCGACCTCATGTCCTAGAATGAGGGCGACTGCGGGTTCAATCCGGGGCGATTGCAGGTCCAATCCAGGGCGACTACAGGTCAAGGGGGGGGGGGCGAGTGTAGGTCCAGGGGGGCGAGTGCAGGTCCAGGGGGGCGAGTGCGGGTCCAAGGGGGGCGAGTGCAGGTAGAAGGGGGCGACTACGGGTCTAGGGGGGTGAGTGCGGGTCTAGGGGGGGCAAATGCGGATAGAAGGGGGCTTAGGGGGGTGACCACAGGTCATTTCTTGGGCAACCGCGGTTGATGGGGCGACTGCAGGTCTCAGACTCAAGAAGTCTTCTAGTTCATGACGATGGAGGCGGTTGCGTATGGGGCGACCGCGGGTCAGGGGCGCCAGAAAACATGAGTTTGAGTTTCCCCCCTTACAAAGTGGAGGGAAGGCGTTCAAACTTTTCAAGTACCGCTCCCCCCTTTTCTGAGGAATAACTCCAGAAAATCCTAAAACTAAGTCATTCAATACTAAGTGATCAAAAGTTAATTAAGTAATAAAGAAAGCAAATTGGTTTAGGAAGTGGAGATTTGGCAAAGCCTTTTTTCCTAACATTTCATTTCTCCTTCATCCATCCTTGTGGTCATGTCAAATTCAACGTAACCATTTCCTATTTTAATTTTTGGAGGGAGTACATTGAGAGGAGACCTTCCCTTTTGGGGGAAATCATGTACAAAAAAAATACTAACATCGTGGGATGCACAAAGAAGAAATCTTCTTATCTACATAAGAAGTGGTTTAAGAAATGGAGACTTGGGGAAGCTCTTCTAATTGACATTTTATTTTTCCTTCGTGGTCATGTCAAATTCAACGTGACCATTTCCTATTTTAATTTTTGGAGGGAGTACATTGAGAGGAGACCTTCCCTTTTGGGGGAAACCATGTACAAAAAAAATACTAACACCGTGGGATGCATGAAGAAGAAATCTTTTTATCTACATAAGAAGTGGTTTTAAGAAATGGAGACTTGGGGAAGCTCTTCTAATTGACATTTTTTTTTTTCCTCATGCTCATGTAAAATTCAACATGACCATTTCCTATTTTAATTTTTGGAGGGAGTACATTGAGAAGAGACCTTCCCTTTTGGGGGAAACCATGTACAAAAAAAATACTAACACTGTGGGATGCATGAAGAAGAAATCTTTTTATCTACATAAGAAGTGGTTTTAAGAAATGGAGACTTGGGGAAGCTCTTCTAATTGACATTTTTTTTTTCCTCATGCTCATGTAAAATTCAACATGACCATTTCATATTTTAATTTTTGGAGGGAGTATATTGAGAGGAGACCTTCCCTTTTGGGGGAAACCATGTACAAAAAAAATACTAACACTGTGGGATGCATGAAGAAGAAATCTTTTTATCTACATAAGAAGTGGTTTACGAAATGGAGACTTGGGGAAGCCCTTCTCCTCATCATTTCATTTTCCATCCTCCAACATAGAAATTTCAATATAGTCCTCCCCTTGATACATTAAGGGGATTTAAAACACATTTGAAGGGGTGAATGAATATTCAATTTATTGAAGATTAAAAAGTTAGGAAATGACACTTTGAATGGTTTTTATCTTACAAGTACAAGGTTTAGGAGTTCAAACATTTTTACGACATATAATGAAAAACAACTCACATGTGTGTGTCATTTTATCCATCCTAAAAAATAGAAGTACATTACTTTTGGACTCGCATACATAGAGAAGGTCCATGGTTTTTCTATAGGGTTTAGGGTATAGGGTTAGGGTTTAGGGTTTGGAAAACCCTCTTCAATTTCTCTAATTAGTCATACTAAAATTTTTGTATTTATAGACTAATTCTGTAGTATTAACTAACTATGAGTAGTGAAGGACATGTCAATTATAGTGTATGGAAGATGCAATTAAGCTTGACTTCATTAGAGTTGGAGATGGCTCACATCTTGTAGTATGTTGGTTCCTGCACTGACGTGACTTTAAGATAGAGGTGAATATAGGTCTTGGGCGAGTTCAGGTCTTGGGCGACCACGAGTGGAGGCGAATTCAAGTCTTGTTGTTGTTGAGCCCAATTTGGTGGAATGGGGGGCGACCTCGGGTCTTGGGCGACCACGGGTGAGGGCGAGTTCAAGTCTTGTTGTTGTTGAGCCCAATTTGGTGGAATGGGGGGCGACCTCGGGTCTTGGGCGACCGCGGGTGAGGGCGAGTTCGAGTCTTATTGTTGTGGAGCCCAATTTGGTGGTTTGGGGGGCGACTTCGGGTGGGGGGCGACCGCGTGTGAGGGCGAGTTCGAGTCTTGTTGTTGTTGAGCCCAATTTATCCTAGACAGGGCGACTGCGGGTCCTGCAGCGGCTGCAGGTCCTGGATAGGGTGATTGCGGGTCCTGTGGCGACTGCGGGTTCTGGACAGGGCAACTGCAGGTCCTGGACAGGGCGACTGCGGGTCCTCTGGAGGGCGACTGCAAGTCTTGGAGAGGGCGACTACGGGTTCTGGGCAGGGCGACTGCGGGTCCTCTAGAAGGCGACTGCAGGTCTTTTGAGGCGCGTACGGGTCCCCTGGGAGGCGACTGCGGGTCTTTTGGGGCGCCTGCGGGTATTTGTGAGGCATTACTCTCTTTAGGCTCCGACTTCATGTCTTTGCCTCACAAGTCGCTAAGTACTTCCCACCCGCGGTTGCCTAGCAGCGTGAACCCGAAGTCGCCCTATCTATAATTGCCTACAGCCATGGTCGCCCACACCCGAGGTCGCCTACACCCGCATGCGCCCCTTTAGGATGCCACGTAGAAGACACGTGTTTGCCACATGGCATCCAGGTGGCCTCACGGGCAGGGTGAATTTAAAAAAAAAAGTCAAAGCTAAGTTTGACTCTATTAGACGGACAAGAGGGTCTACTTGACGTGTTGGACGTCGTGTTCGTCGTGTTGTCGAACTGTCTGCCGGAACAACCATGCCATGTAGCAATCATGTCACCTCCATGTAAGTACTATGCACGTGGGCAGTGCCTCATAGGATTTTTTTCACCTGACCCAATGATGATGTGACACCTTACATTACAATGGCTAAGAAATTTAATACTATTTTTATTAATGTTAAGTTGTCAACTTAGATGTCTAAACACTTTTGAGACATAAATTGGTGCATCTCGTATCCATAGGGAAGGGTTGGCTCAAAATAATTATTTAAAAAAAAGTCAAAATATGAACAAGAAAAATTGAATGTCAAAATTAGCAAGAATTCATTGTCTATCTCCAAGAGAATTTTTGATGTCAAAGTGAATTTATTACTTCACAAACATTTAGTGAAGATGAAGGGTGGAAAAGCTCAAGGGGAGCACTCCCTCTTGGAATTTGCATACACCTATGATAATGTCCTATTTAATGCAGGGCTATTTACCTTATTGAATGGATTATAAGACATGCTATATTTTAAAATAAAGATAACTCTTTGAGTTTAGGGTCACCCTACTTGTAATTATAATTTCTTGGAGAGGTCAAAAAAAGGAACTCTATTTTACTTATATGTAAATTTTTTTGCACATCCAACCTATTTACCAACGAGGTAGTAGAACTTCACAAAATCCATTGAACATGTTTCATACAAATTATTTTGCAATATACAATTCTACACTACTAAATGATGAAAAAGCTTAGCAAGTACTCAAGTAGTGACATGTTGTGAGTCACCAATTTGTCACCAAGGACTCGCTGTGTCCTTTTTTGTATTTTGCAATTTTGAGTGTAGTTTTATATACAAAAAGCCCATAAAAGAGTGTAGAACCAAAATAGAGCATTAGGAAAGCCTAATAAGAAACTTAGGGGATCAAGCAGAGTAAAGAAGTTAGGACCCTAGGCTTATAGAGAAAGTTAAGTAGAGCTCATAGAACCCCTTTGCTTAGGAAAATACCAAAAAATCCAAGAAGATAAAGAAGGATGAAGTTTAGTATAGGTTTGGATAAAAAGTTTATAGAAGTGTAAAATTAGGGCCAAACTCCAGAGTTAGGTTGAACGAAGCCTCTTAAGCACCTCCATGAAATTTCAAGTTATTCCAAATTAGGGAACTAGACCTAAGTCGTGGATGAAGTTTGATGAACTGAGTAGCGGTCAAACTTCATCCGCCCATAACTTTTGTTAGGAAGTTCGGGTAGGGTCGAACTTTATGTTTTTAGAAAGGGAAAAGAATTCTCTAGAAGGATTTTCTATTAGCTACTTTCTAATGTATCTTTCACCCAACACCACAGTGACCCAATCCATTTGGCTAGATACCATTGTGGTTGCATTGGGAGTTAGGCTTTTGTGATTTTTGCACATTTGGGTACACTTAGGCATCTAGAAAATATCCATTGCTTGGAAGGCACAATGAACCAAGCTTAGACACCCCAAAGTAAGAATTATTTAATCAACCCCCCAAGAACCTGGTTGTGCTCGCAATTTATCAAAGGTGGGTAAATTTGCAGTCACAACTCGTCTTCCACCAAAAACTACAATGGCCTACTTCACTTGGCTAGTTACCTTATTTTACATTCAAAGTTGCATTTTGTGATATTTCCACACATTTGAATACACTTCAGCAATTAGAAAAGATCCATTGCTTAGAAGGCATAGTGGACCGCACCTAAACATCCTAAAGTAGTAACCACTTAGTTAAAACCTAAGAACCCAATTGTGCTTGCGATATACCAAAGGTGGGTAAATTGGCACTCACACCAACTTCCACTAATGAAACTCCACAACTCACCCTAATACAATTTCACTACTCCAACCCCATCCTGATTCCATGACCACAATGACAACTCATGATCTTCCATTGAAACTTGCTTGAGATCTAGACAGAGTTTCTCCTTTGCCTTAGTATACCATTGTAATACGTTGTTTGGTACAAGGGTCATTAGATGTTTTTCTAGGCCCTTGGAGGGTTGCATGTTCCCCTCAGTTCCCAAACCTTTGGAATTGCCCCACAGTAGCTGCTTGACGTAGCATAACAACTGCCATGTCATTTTTTAAATTTTTTCATTGTTAAATTTTTAAAAAAAAATTTAAACATTTTTTTTTCATTTTTCAAATTTCATAAAAAGAATTTTTTTTTAAATAAAATAAAATAAAATTTGACAATGGCCATTCTTAGACTGCTAGGGGAACAACAAAAGGAAGAGGCCTAAAACGGCCCTCCAAACCCCCACAAAAACATCAAATGGGACTTCATTAGAGGGCCATCTATCACTAAATGCTCCTTCGATCTATTCACAAATTCTCCTTGTGTGAGCACTACTTTACCCGCCCTTGGTAAATCACGAGCGCAACTAGGTTCTAGTTTTTTGCTAAGTGAGTCCTATTTTTGGGTGTCTAAGCCTGGTCCATTGTGCCTTCTAAGCGACGGATCTTTTTACTAAGTGCCTAAGGGGCCCCCCATCATGCACAAATCTCTTAGTCTATATCTAATTTCCTTGGCCGACCGAATGGATGGGCCACTGTATGTTTTGGACGGGACCTACGCTAGGGAGGAGCTAATCCAATAACCTTCTAAATTATTTTCTGCCATTTCTAAAAACCTAAAACTGGACCCCATCTGACCTTCCTAGCCAAAGTTATGGGTAGATGAAGTTTGACCGCTACTCGGTTCCTCAAACTTCATCCATCAATTGAGCCTAATTTCCTAGTTCAAAAGGATTCAAAATTTTTAGGGATTGACCAAAAGACTTGTTCCTACCTAGATTTGAAGTTTGGGCCTAATTGGGGGTTCTCACGAATTTCTCATCTGAACCTTGTCTAAACTTCATTTGCTAATTTCTCCTAACCTATAATTTGGAATTAACTTTTGGCTTCAGCCCTGGACCCTAATTAATAGCTTCTTCCTAATTTCCTCAATTTTTTGTCAAATTCTATGCCTCACTATTCTTCATCCAAATCAACCCTAACCTTCATTCGGCAATAACTTCCTTGTTTTTGACCCAATTAGGGCATGCCTTAGAGTTTTGGAAAGCTACACGCCTCTTCTTTAGAATTCTACCCTAAGAAGCAACATGACCTATATTCCTAAGGGTATGACCTAGGGGTGGGCCTCGGCCAAAGCTACAAATTGTTAATTAGAAGAGTTAGGAATGGTTTATCTCATACCCCGGAACTTGAATCACTGATCATGCCTACCAGAAGCACTCCCTCCTCAGCCATGAACTCTCGTGCCGCGATACAACGAACCACCATTCTTATTATAAAATACTTTAGTACAAGGGTTGATTTGTTGGCTTTGTCCTATTTCTTTCTCTCCCCTTCTTTTTCCTTTCCCTCTCTTCCTCCTACGTATTGTGGTGGCCCAACTACCCTTGTTTCTACCTATGAGGCTAACCAAGGACTTGTCATGGCATCCTACAAGGTTGAGCTACCTCTTACGTTCTATGTCTTATGCTAATCTTGTGGTAATCACCTAACTTTAATCTAAGGGCCCCAATGAGACTTGGGGATTCTACTCCTATCTACTCTCCCTCCCTCCTTTCAAATGGTCTCTTCTTCCTTATCAATCCATCATTTGTCTTCCTACTTTTTGGTATGTTTTGTGGAGACGAGGAGTTGGCTTCCCCGCTCTGTGTGTGGTCGGGTGTTCATGGGTTTGGTGTTGCTTTGTTCTTCTCTTGGTTTCGGCTCCCCTTCCCCTCCTTTGTTTAATTTTTCCTTCCTTCATGGCTATTGGATTTTTTCCCTTCTACCCCAACTTCCCCCCTAGCTGAACTCCTACTCGATAGTTGGAAACCCACCCCATCGCTGGCTTGTTGTAAACCCTCCCTGATGTTGGAGATCCACCCTGACTATGAATCCACCCTAGTATTGGAGATCCTACCCGATACTATAAACCCTCCTTGATACTAGACACCCACCTTGATGTTGGAGCCCCTACCCAGATACTGGAGCCCCTCCCGATACTGGAACCCACCTTGATTGTGAACCCACCTGGCATTGTGATCCACCCCGATACTAGAGACCCTGCCTCGACTATGTACCCACCCCGATATTGAAGACCCACCCCAATTGTAAACCCACCCCAACTTTGCGAGCCCCTGCTCGATACTTGGACCTTAACCTCGGCAACTACCCAAGGGATGTTGGACTGGTTGAGGGTGGATTGACCTTGCTTCCTTTTCACTTTTTGTTTCTTTTATTCTCGATTTTGGGCTTATCCTTGCTTAATTTATGAGGGAAAGAAAAAAGAGAAGACACCTAGGGGTTAGCCATAGAATTAGCCACAAGGAGCCAACCATGCCATTATGTCTCTTCTATCCTATTGGTTCCACCTTCTAATTCCTTTTTGGGAGCTAAACTTTGTTTTGTTCCCAACGCATTTTGGGAACTAAACTTTGTAGGGAAAGGGACCATCGGGGCTCATGGTTCTCCAATGGGGTGGTTTTAACGCACCAATAAGACTTTTGACCCTAAGGGGGTTCAAAGCTTCACCATGGTTTCCTCTTTTAACACACCACTAAGACTTTTGACCCCAAGGGGGGTCAAAGCTTTGCAGTCTCGGCGGAACCTATCACTCTCACACCCTCTTAGTCCTCTACAAGGAGCACCACGTTAGTAGTAGGGGACAAAAGAAAAGAACCCTTGACACCCACAGATTAGCAACACATGTTAGTCGAATGAAAGACTTGAACTAAAGGCCCCCCAAAGTGGCATCACTAGTCATATGGGAGGTTGCTCTAGGGTTAGTATAACAACAAGACTAAGAGGGTGACTAAGAACCCCCTCAGAAACAACGCACATCACTTTTAGTAACACGATAAGGTAAAAAAAAACCTTCAAGCTTCAAGGCTTGGGAGTGTTAGTACTACACAATTCAAAGTTCAAGGGACCCACAAGACCTCACAAGCTTGGAAAAGAGCAACAACGGCCAAAAAGTGCCCAAAAAACACCGTTGCAAGGTTTGTGGCTAAAATGTCACAATTCCAATACAAATTGGACCCAACAGACCTAATTACACAAAAAAGGGGGTGGTGAGAGAGGAGAAGGGGTGCCCTTTTATACTCCTTCCTAGGCACCCACCTCCTCTCATTCATCTAAGTTAACCTTATCTTTTTGGATTTTCATCCTCATCCTCAAGGTTTTCATCCTATGTTGGCCCACTAAGCTAACTTTTTGAGATTGACTCCGAATCGCAATCGGATTGCACCATTGGCTTCAGAAGGCAATTTCATGAAATATAGTTCTCCCCTCCCCTTTTCTATCTTCAAAATCTCAATGAAACCTAGTGCTAACTTAATGCCAAAACTGGAAAAAATCCCAACTTTTGGAGTTTGACTTTTTTTGGCAAAAGTAACTAGCCTAGGCTTTTAAGTGGGTGTGGGGGAGTAATTAAAGACCTATTTTGGGCCCCATTCCACTTCCGTATGCTCCCACTCCGCTAGTCAACCTCATCGTGGACCTTAAATTCCGTTAATTGTCAAGGAATCTTGCAGGTTCAGGTACTTTTGACTATCGGAATGTCTTGAATTTTTTTGGGGTAGCTTAATAACATATAATAAGCTATCAAAAAAATTTGTGAGATTTTACCGCCACTTGAGGAATTTTTAGGAATTTCCCATCACAGGTTTGGATAGTTGATTGTCCGGAAAGGCATCTTCTGACTATTAGAAAATTCCAAAATTTTATGTGGAACCTCCCATGGAATCCCACAACACATTTGTAGGCTCATATTTTTACTCTACTCATTGGCCTAGAGGGGACAAAATCCACCCCCTTGTTTAATTATTGGTGGCCAGGGAATCTTCCACATTGGAGGGAATCTTGGCAAACCAACTTTGCCGATGGTTCCCGCGTATGTTTTTAACTGCCCGTCACCCTCCTTGTACCAAAGATTCTTCCAAAGTCTTGTCTTGGTATTTTTGACACTTGCAAGCTAATAATTGGGGTTCTATTATTTCGTCGATGAAATGGGGAAACTGGAACCTATCTCTAGGTATTGACCTATATGCCTCACCAAGGTTCCCTCAACCAATTTTAGCCTAGAGATGTCCTTTCTATTGGAGATTTTGAGCTTGATACGCCCACAACTTGTAATCTACTAAATTGCCATGATTAGTTGGGATCTAACCTATTTACAACTTGTGGTTGGGCCATTCTAGCTGTAATATTCTAAATATAGACCAAATACTATATTGGTATGTGACACACCTATTTTGCTTCTACACTCTTTGGGGGGCTTTTTGTATATAAAATTGCATTTAAAATAGCAAATGACGGAAAAAAGAAAAGAGTGAGTGCTTGGTGACAAATTAGGGGCTTACACCGTGGTAGACAATTCACCTAGACATGCTACAACATCTAGTACTTCATCAGTGGTTTTGATTGATTCAACGTTGACCACAATGTCACCTATTGGAGGTTGTTTAGAGGATCCCACGTTATTTTCTTGTACTGGAATGAGATGAATAGATTCTCAAATGGAATTCAATGCTTCAAAATTGACATCTATTCTACAACCTTCTTCGACATCCCAAAATTGAAACAGTCCAAGCTGCTTGAAGACGTGTAATTGTTCCAATCTTGTCCTTCAAGTCTATAGAGATGCATCATCTTCTCTATTAATGGGACCGAGCAACTTTGGCGGATCCCCTTCTTGATTTCAAAAATAAATTTCCACCGTCATCTTCATGATGCTCAACTCCAAACATGCAGTTCTTCCTCAAAATGTGAACCCCAACCTTCAGCTTAGATTCAAAAACATAATCCTAAAGCACAACCCTAAACCTTGAAACCCAAATTATAAATCCCAAGGTAACACCCATGACCTAAGATTTGGAACCCTAAATACACATTGCATACTTGTGATTGCAAACTTTTCAAATAAATCCTGAACCCTAAGGGAAAACCTAAAATAGAAAATGATGCTACAACTTTTGCAAATTGAAGACACTATAGTGACCGAAGCCTTGCCCTATAATTATAGCACATACCTTCTTCAGAGATAGTAATCCAACACTAGTAGCCACCAAATGTAGATAACACCTCCAAACCTCAATCTAGTAGTAAGAACCAAATCAAAAATGAAACAATAAGGTCAAACCCCTCTCAAAGGTATCATTGGGATTACTTTCCAAGGACTAGTCTAAAGTCCTTTTTAGAAATTTCAAAGCTAAAAAATACTTTGATGTTGTCATTTTAAAATATATAGATATAGATATAGATGAATAGTACTGCAATGCATCCCTTTATTAAATTGGAGAAAACATTTCATGGAAAAAAACCCTTATAAAGATGTAAATCACTAGTTTTAAGGCTAAATTTAGTGTCTTTTTTTATAATATAGCACTTTCAAAGGATATTTTCATCCAAGTTTTTTATAATTCTCAAGCATAAAACTATTATAAAGGATTTTCCAATATTAAATCTTAAACAAAAAATAGTTTAATTTTTGAATTACTTAATTGATTATTGACAAACTATCAATTTGTTCTAAAAACAAATTTAAACACCCAATTCCAAAAATTGCTTAAGTGGTGTCCTTGATGTGAATGATATATACATTTTTTGTTTCGACACAATCATCATTTGGATTATTTTAAACATTGAAAAATGTCCATTCACGTATTTTTACTTATGAATATTATAGGAAATAAAAAAGTATTCAAACCATATCAAAAAAGTCCTTTTCTACTCTATCATATGATTGTATATATACATGATTTTTTTGGATTCAATCACATTATTATTCATTAGAAATTGAACTTCTTTTTGCCCATTGAAAAACTTGACAACTTGCCACTTGAATTGCAATTGGAACTTTAATAAAGAATTTTTGTTTTTTTGATGAATAAAAAAATATTAGTCTTAACATGACTTGAAGTTTTAGTCAAAAAGACTAAATTAGCTATAATTAATAGATTAGCATTAAAAAATAATAGATAGAAAGAAATTACATTGCAAATTTTAATATGTTTGACCCCTTCTTTGGTATCTTTGAGTGGGATTTGACCCAACAAGGCAGACAAGAATTTGAAAAATGTGTGTTTATCATTTTTTCCTTCACTTGGAATCCTAAGCTAGGCACTAGAAATCATGAATCACAAGAAATGAAATTAGACTTCAAATATTGGATACATGATATTTAGTTCGTTGGTGCCTATCATTCATCTTTCGATTTTGGATAGGAAAGCGTTAGTTTTCATCCATGTACCATAATTGAAAACCACTAAGATCTTGGTACCCTATTTATTCACAACCACACCTTTTTTGCCATGCTATTTTAGATATAATGCTTACACAATTCTATGATTTTATTTCTATGCTATATTACATATAATCATGTTTTTTGCACCTAAAGCACCCTATATTACATGAATTGTTTTTACAAATCTTACCCATAATTAATATATTAGACCCTATATTTTATCACACATAGTTTCTATGTTTTTCACCAATGCCACCACCAAGTGGAAAAGTCATATTTATACTGAAATCCATTGTATATCGATGGTCAAACAAAGGATACAAGATAATTAGAAGATGGGAACTTGACCGTTGTACATGTGGACGTTGTTTCAAACATTTGAACATTGATTCAAACATATGGACGCTTTTTCAAACAATCTATTTTGAACACAATTCTTGAATTGTTTAACATATCCCATATGGTTTATTGTACTTCCTACCATCCCACTTGTGTAAAGAGCTTATCTTTTCATCTTTAGTGTACATCCATCCATTTCCCTTTTTTTACAAAGTATGTCTCATGGCTACCCTTCCCCTACATTTTCACTTTCGGTCAGCATTTTAACTTAGCCCACAATAACTTTCACTAATTTATATGGAGTTAAACCAAAATCCCTTGCCAATGTGGTAGTTCCATGTTTTCTTGGACATTGTACAAAATGCAACTATATTTCTTTTGATGTCTTCCAGAACATCATTGTCATATAAGATCAATATGGATTGCTAATTTCTAGATAGATACAAACATTTTCTAGAACATCCAACTCAATTTTGCCTCCCATGGCCACATTCCCATCTTCGTGCTCCTCTTTTGAATAAGTTGCTTGTTTGATGCTATTGTCCCAAAAAAAATAAGTTTCTTGTAGTCACCCCTTGTTGTTGGGTTCTTCAATTGCAATAGGCCTTTGTTTTCACAACTATATTATAACATTATGAAGGAATATAGAACTCCATTATTAAAAGGCTTGTCATAAAATCTTTGTAATTATCAGGTTCATAACCTCTAAGCACCCTAGGGCACCAAAAGTGTCCTTACATAGTTTAGACTTTAGAGGTCTAATTTGAAGTTCTATAACTTTTGTATCCAATGTCTGAATTCAATAAAATTAGTTGTAAAAAATGCTCTTTCTCTTCTCAACTTTTGGGGCTTGTATCTCCTTCATCCAATGATTTTTTTTCTATAAAAGTTGTCATTGTATGTTTCTTTTGAAGTTTAATTATTGTGGTAAATTTTTCATGTCAATCCAAGTTGTTTTGAATGTTTTAAAATTCAAAATTCAAAATCTAGGCATTTGGGGATGATAGTGAACTTTGCCAACTTGTTTCTTGTTCAGACAATGTCCATTTGCAATGAGAAACAAGTAGGAAAGTTTTGCATACTAGTCTAGTTTGTCTAGTTAAATTTTCCTATCAATCCAAAAAGTTATGAGTGACTAAGCAACATTTAGTAGAAGGAGGGTCAACCTGAGATGTGTTTTTTGCAACTTTTTTGGCTATTTTTTTTACATTTGAAAGACATTCTACAAACACAATGAGTCAATTGAATGATATTTTCTTTCACCAATATATTTGAATGTTGATTTTGAAGCACTTTCTAGTTTAGAGCTTTTGCATTTTAGTAGGTTTAGAAATCAAATTTCAACTTCAAATGTGTTGCTAGGAAAATTTCAGCATCCTTTTTCAATTTCAACACTAAAAAATTATAATCTTACAGTCTACATAGCCAAATGACTCTAAATTTTATTCACATCATCTACAACATGTACAATACAAGATTGTACAATTGAGATTTCTATACCTTAGTGACCTTTAGACCTATAACACTTCAAAAGCAATGATGTTTTTAAACAAAAAGGCCTTGGGCCTTTAGGGGTTAACCTAGAGTGAATGATAAAACAAAGAGAGGTGACCCTTAATCTAAAATGAATGATGAATGGATGAACATCCACCCAATTACTTCCCCCTTGTCAAGTAGATACACTATTCTTCACTATAGACACCCCTTGTCCATTGTTGAATAGCTTTACATTTGAATCCTAACATGGTAACTACACCTAATTGCCACCTATTCTAAAATCAATCCATCTATAGTCTTACTTAACATATACTACATCTATTCATGAGCTCAAACTAGAGTATATTTGGATACACATATACTACATTTATTCATAAGAGACTAGAGTCAATTTGAGTACACGTATATATTACACTATGTTCCAAAAATGCATAAAAAAATAATCTAAAGTATCTTTTGACTTCCAATACAATCCAATAAAACTATTGCAAATCAATAAGGAGTACATGCTCAAAACCTTATTAAAAGGGTTTTTGGTCTTATACCTTATTGCATGTTTTGATGGGTAACCTTTTCTCCAACCTTACCAAGGATAATTGCAAGCTTGAGACTAATGCTAGCAAAGAACAACTCCATTACTGCACAAACTATTCCCATCTGGTATCCATAAAGAATCCAACAAGTATAGGCAGTGGCAGCTGAGGTCAAGATTGTGTCTAGAAGCACTAGTATGGAAGGAATGCTACGCAACCAACCGATTTTGCACATCCAATTCCAGGCAACCTTGTTTGGACATCCAAGGAGGTATCCTAAGAACACAGCTGTGACTGCGATGCCCCAAAAGTCACTTATCACAGACATCATCCATATATATCCGTAAAGTCTAAACATCCAATCATGGGCTATGTCAGGCATCGACACAAGTGGTTGGATTGATATAGATGCCATCAAGATCTCCTGGCAAACATTTGCATGAAAACTTGATCACTTTACATACTATTCCAAGAATATTCTAATCATTAGGGTACATTCACACCAAAAGTGATGAAAAGATGGGGAATTAATGTTGACCTCATGGGTGTGCAAGAAGATTAAAACAAAATTCACATGAGAAAAATAATTTTTCTAATGGTTGAGAGTTTGTTTTCACAAAAGGAGAGTTCATTTCCACTTATTTTCTCATTGTTTATCATTTAAATCATGGAATAAAGCAAAAATATTTGTGGCTTCATGGAACATATTGCAATTTCAAAGTTATTGAAATGAGTGGTAGAGACTTACTGCAATCAAGAAGTTACTCCAAAGTGTCACAAATCCTTGTTGCATTTCAATACCAGACTCTTCTTTTGAATGGAAGAACAGTGGCCATGTCTCCAATTGTGCTTTAAGCCCCTTGAATAAGGTTGCAAAATCCAGTTTAATCAACTTTTGGGTTGTAGGATTGTCATCCAAGGTGCGTAAATACAACAACTCCACTTTTGAAAGTTCATCTTCACTCCGAATTTGGTATCCACTTTCATCTTTAATGTCAAGCACCCCTATGTCATGACCAAGAAACATGTATGTATTATGGTGCAAGAAAAAGAAATCATATAGCTTTGTAAAAATAAAAAATTGTCTTAATTCACTTAGTTACAAGGAAAGTACAAAACATTCTTGAATAGAGAGTCTGGAAGATCCTTCTACATTGTAATTGTATAAGAAACAATTCCCAACACAATGGTTAACAATCCATGGGCAAGCTCCAATTCAAGATTTTCTTAGAGTGAAAGGTGAATCCATGCATTGGAAGCATGGGGTCCCTGCCATAAAGTTCAAGAATGTGATTCAAGTAATTTGAGCAATGGGCTAGATTGAAGTATATAGGAGGCAATATCGCTACTAACAGTAGCAAGGAAAATATTGGTAAATAATGCATGGAAACAGCGTTCTTGAACTTTACCACAATTTGAAGCATGATTTGCATTTGCTTCCTGATCTGATTTGCATGATCGGCGCATGCACACTTGAGTCATTGGCAATGGATTTGAATATGTAGCCATGATGTTTGAAGCTGTTGTAGACTTTCAGTCTGGGAAAAATTTGAAATGTTAGCCACTTAAGACTCTTTAAACCCTATTAGAACAGACCCATGACCATTGATTTCAAGATTCAATTGTCATCACTTTCTTTGCTGCCATTTTTCAACAAGATATGGATGAATTTTTTTTTAAAATTTCCAATCATGAAGTCATATGTCTACTACAAGTTGTGAAATTTTCAAATTCTTTGGGGGGGAATTTTGAAATTACAATGAATTTTGTAAGAAAAAAATGAAGAAAATTCATATCAAATACAAAATGTGCTCCAAAAATATGAAATTGTCACCATAGATGTACCGCCTAGTCTATCATGTCATGGTATAAACCAAAGTTATTGTGTCCCTCTAAAATTAAAAATCAATAAACCATGGTCATAGGCCCAAAGTTCATATTGTTGTAAAATATTGAAATTTATGAATTTTTCAAAATTTCCCTTTGGATTAGAAACTAAAATTGGTAAGCTTCATTTCATCAATTGGAGTATTGGACTTAAATTCAAAAAACATCATTTCTAAGCCTGAAATTCACATTAAGATAAAATAGCAAGAAATGTCCAAAATACACTAGAAGGGTGATCTGTGGATTGAGCATCTTTTTCTTCAGAAAAGTCAATAAGACCATAATAAGGAACTTTGCAATACTATTCATTGAAAATATACTCAAATACCCTCCAAATTAATAGATTGGACGAAAAAACATTTTTTTCCATCATACAGTGGCAAGTGAAGTCATCCATCAGACCACTCTGGTCCGCCAAGTCCTTACAGGGTTAAGATCAGCTTACTCCACAATTTCATGTTTTTGCTACTGCCTTCCAAGAGAACATTTCCAATAGACGAACCAACAAATTCTGTGGGTCAAAATCTACATTTCTTGTCCAATCAACAACACTGTTACATCTTCAAAATTTGGCAGCATCAATTCTGCAGTAGCCAAATTCAAGCTCAATTAAACTCCCCGGCCATTTCCCAACGCTAATCTGTCGCAAAAAGCTTCCCTCCTGCATCAGAGTTCTAACTCTTTGATACCCTCCTACTTGTGAGATTAAAAAAAAACATACATTCACTGGGAGCTTCACTAAAAATTACATATTTTCTTGACGACAGTGACATGAGTTCATTGAGTTGTATTTCTTGGGATGAAATCTCTCAAACAAAGCCATACCTGACACTAAAATGACTACTCCGTACTACACAAGTGAAGCGCCTATGCTGCTAGAAACATGCATACAGCAACTGGAATACAGTTTGCAACAAGTTGTTCTAAGCAGGAAAACTCTCCTGATCAGGAAATCTCTGAAACCTTGAGCACATGCAGAACCCAAGTTTTTCGACTTCAAGTATGAGCAATTAGAAACCCTAGAGGAAATGCCTCGTACAATCGAAATTTCGTGAAAATGGTGGTATTCCACAAACTTGGCATTTTCACGTTTAGACCATGCTGTCCTAGAAATGAATGGAAAAATGGAGTATGGAATACCGCCATTTTAACGAAATTTCCCTTATACCCATGCACAACTCCTCCTAATCCTCCTTAGTTACCTCATGGACTTTGTGTATTGAAATTTCAAACTCAAATTTTTTTTTTAAATTGGCTGAACAGAACCAAGATCTACAGATCGAACGTAAAAGAACGACGTGCACCGACACCCACCCCACCACAGAGCTCGCGAAACCCCCAAGTCGGGGCACAACGAACGAACCTGGTGGCAGCTGAAACCGACGAAACCAAGATGGATCCAAAGGAAAAATAGTAACGGAGTCCACATCATGATCAATGAGGCAAAACTGTATCGACGGAGAGGACGTGCAACCGACCTGACGGTAATCAAGAAGACGATGGATCGGCGGAAGCCGAAACGCGAGCAGCAGGGCCGGGAGTCAGAAGCGCAGTTCTGGGTTGTTATTCCACGCAATTTAAGGAAGCTAGGAGACGGGATTCCTTGCGAGTTGGCTTCTGGTTCTTCTTCCCTTCCAGGACCCGATGCAAAGAAGCCGGGTCAGTGCAATGGTCTCCGCATGGGGTACAGTGGTCTCCGCATGGGATACTGTACTTTGCTGTATTGTATAGCAGTACACTGGGAACTTTGAGGGGTGTAGCCGGGGCTAAACTGGGGTATTGGGTGTTGGGTGTTGGGATGGGTGTGCTGGGAAGGTGGAGCTCACTGGAAGGAGCGTTGCGTTGCGTACTACAGTAGAGAACCCGCCGCGTGGGAGGCGCATCGTACTATCTTACATAACATTATTAACGTTTGCTGGGGATCCCTTTTCCTCCTCCATACTTGCCTGACCAATGAGTCTGTAGGAACTCTGACAATCCTGCAATATAGCAGCTAGCGAATGATCTTCCATGTATTATAACTAAAGTCTCCCTAGGTATATAGGGAAGAATAATACCTCCACCCAGCATTCCGGTGACATTCACACTAGAGGAGATGAAAGGTGGGGAATCAGTGTCAACTCATGGGTGTACTAGACAAAGAGTTTAACCTCTGATTGCCCGAGGCAACAAATTATGGTGCCAACAAAACTTTGAAGTGAAGTAAAACCTGATCATGTTACTATTTTTTTGTAGTTTTTATTTTTGAAAACTTCTTTTTGAAGTCTAGTTTTAGCATCAAAAATCTGATTTGGAAAATAAATTGTTATGAATTTTCTATTCAAGATTTTGTCCGAGGGGGTCCATTGCAAATCTTGATATTCTAGTGTTGAGTGTTCTTGAAAATGAGCTTCAAATACACTAGAACTTAGAGAAAAAATCACATTAAAAATTCATTTAAAAAATTGTAGAGTAGTTTTTGAGAAGCCATAAATTGATTTGGGTTATGCATGCTATGTCCTTTAAACTCATATATTTTTGGTGATCAACTTTTTGTTTCAACATTTGTAAGGAAGATGGAAAGACTTCAAATCACTTTCACAATTTTCACACCCCATGATCAAACATTATAATCTCTCTATCCATAAGTGATATTGTTGTGTTTTCTTTTCCTATGTGATCTGTACGATATCTAGTTTGAATTTGTATGGTTACAATTCAAAAAAAATGATAAAACCTATCAAAATGTTGACTTTTTGTTCAATTTAGAGTGTATTCGAAGAGGCTCAAAAAAGGCCTTCGTCTTTTAGGGGTTAAAACATAATCCATGTGAAGAAAAGAATTTCTCCATTGGTTCAAACTTTGTTTTCACAAGAAAGAAGTTACTATTTTCAATCATTTCCTTCATGATCCTTGTATATAATTTAATCCCTAAAGGACCAATGTCTTTTTTCTGCAAAAAAACACTCAAAACTGCCATATCTATAGCAAAGAATAAAAAAATTGGAAAACTTTTTTTTTTGCACATATAATTGCAGAATCTTACACCTAACTAGTATGAGAATGTGTGGAAAAAAATTCAGAAATTTTGACCTCAAAGATTGTGAGACATCTACAAATAAAGTGAAAAAACAAAATTTTGAGCACATTGTGGGATTAGATTATTTGACTTTGAACCTTCTTAACCCTTGAACAACACTGTGGACGTTTTTTGTCCAATGGATGTCAGAAAAGCAATTTGCAAGATGTAAACAAGCCGTTTTTCATCCGTATTTTTTTTAATTGTAGTCGTGCAGAAGTGTATTGTCACGAAAAGCCTAAATTAGCCTCATTGGATGCATTGGCATTTTGGGGTACATTGGATTGTGTCAAGATGGCACGGAGAATTAGAAGACGATGTTAGGCCACATGCTACCCTTCCTTCAATTTCCGTAAGGGCGGCATGGGGTGCTGACTTTTGCAAGCTCAAGAACAATGCCTTCTTCTGCAATCAGCACACATTTTGTTGCCCCCTCTCCTTTGCTTTGAGCTTATATGGGCACAACTTTTGTTCCCAAGTACCAAATGAAAAAAACTTACAATCTCACAAAGATAATAAATTTTTCTATCTTTATAAAAAGTTTCAAAAAATTTGTACAAAAATTGAGACCATAGGTACCTACTTGAAATCCCATTTGTCCCTCAAAGGAACAATGGTCCTTTAGGGAGTGAATCATGGAAGAAAGCAAACACTTTTGTGGCTCCATGAAATGTTAATATTTCCATTTCAAAGTTATTGAAACAAGTGGTAGAAACTTATTGCAATTAACCCTTGAAGCCTAGAGGCATATTTCGGGCCGAAATTGTGAAAAACTGCCACTTTTTAGGGCAATGAGAAAAAAATGGAAAAAAAAGTTATTTTTCAAAATTCAACCATAAAAATTTGTACTAGACTACTTTGGGAATATGTGGAAGAACTTTCAAAAACTTTGATTGCATGGATTGAAAGATTATAACGTTTGAAGTTAGAAGAAAAAATTCTTTTTTAACCTTGCCTGACAGGGCCAACAACCTTAAAGTGAGATTTTTACATTGTACATTGTTTTTTTTAAATTTGCATCTTTTATCATGTACTTATCATACCTGCCAAATTTCAAAAATAGAGGAGGTATTTTGCACATGTTACCCGAAGTTGCCCTAGCTAGTAGCTACTAGATAAGTTCAGGGCAACATATCTTTTAATCTAGGCACCTGATCAGAAAAAAAAATCCCACTTGGGGGGGTTACATGTTCACACCTTGTGTTAAAATTTGAAAAACATCCGACAAAAATTAACTTCATAGGAACCTACTTGGATTTTCAATTGTCCTTTAGGGGTTAAGAAGTTACTCCAAAGTAACACCTATCCTTGTTGCAATTCAATACCAGACACCTTTAAAAGAGAGAAATACAATCATGTTTCAAATTGATTTTTAGGTCCATTGAATATGGTTGCCAAATTTAGTGTACACAAGTTTTTGGCTGCAGGATTGTCATCCATGGTGTCTAAGCACAATTGCTCCACTTTTGTAAGTTCATCTTCATTTTGAACTTTGTATCCACCTTTACCTTTACAGTCAAGGACTTTCTTGTTTATATTTTCATTATCCCCCATATTTATATTTTTTTTATCATATCAAAATTTACTAGTGTCACTCGAATCTATACAGAACCATTGATTCCCTCAAGGTACAAAATGGTTTTTGGGCAAGTTCCTATGACCTCAATTTTTAGTGAAACTTTCTTATAAGATAAAAAAGAACTTATTAGCTTCATGGGAATATCATTTTTATTTCAACTAGTGCCCAAGACCAAAAGTTATACCACAGTAAGCCCAAATTTCAACTCGGTGGGCAGAAAAATAAATCCACAAAAAATTAAAATTAATTGATTTTAAATCATTTTCTTAAAGATCATATTTTTGTCTACATGTAAAACTTTGATTAATTCCATTTCGACTAGTTATGTGAAAATTATGAAGAATCTTGTTTTTTTAGGCAATATGAGCATTTTCTTGAAAAAATAACCCATAGAATTCATTTTTGAATGCAATTTTCACAATATTTCAAAAACATTATTTGACAAGGTTAAGTTTTCTTGCTAAAAAAATCTCATCATTGGGATTATTCTGTTTCAATCCCATCTTAGAACTATTAGCAATTAAGTTTTTCTTGTAATCTTGGACCTACTTCTACTTATCTGTTTTTTAAAGAATGAAAATCAAGAGGGTTTTTTTGGAAGTTATTTTACTAGACTTTTAACACAATTCTTCAATACAATTATTTTAAAAATTCAAAGTCCATAGTGTAAAAGTTTTCAACAAAAGGCGGTCAAAGTCATCTAAAATTGCAAGCCAGTGTTCAAAAAACTTTTTTTCCAACTGTGAATGCTAATATCTTCCAATTTGTTTGTTTTCATGAAAGTTTTTCCACTTGGTTTCAAACAAGTAAAATACAAGATCCTATGATTAGATTCTTAAATTTTGTTTTGTTTTCTTTGGTAAACGCAACAAAAATGGTAGTTTTGAGTGGTTTTTGTTAGAAAAATGGCCTTAGTCCTTCAAAGATTAACTCTACAAGGATGTAGACTAGAATGGTCTAATTGATGATTTCACTAATTACTGTAAAAACAAAGAATGCACATGTTGCTCGAATAATTGGAGCATTTTTGTGACTACTTTGGTCATAAGGGGTCATATCTTTGCACAAGTAATGTAGTACCTTACACTCCTACTTGTGCAAGGCTTTTTTGATCATCTTGGATTTTTGTGGATTTATAGACTTCAACCCTGAAAAGTTGTTGAAGACGTAAAACGTCCTTGGGAAGACTTCACTTGAGTTTGTAGAATGGAAAAAAAGTTCTTTCATCCATTTTTGTTTTGGAAGTTGCTTGAGTACATTTTTAGAGAATATTGTAAATTTCCTCATGATGGTATTATTGACTTTTCTAAAAAAAAGTGTTGAATCCATAGATCACCCTCTTGTAGTGTGTTTTGGACAATTTTTGCTATTTACTCTTGATGTAAATTTTAGCCATAAAAATGATATTTTTTGAATTTGAGTCCATTTAATGAAATGAATCTTCAAAATTTTAGTTTCTAATCCAATTGGAAATTTTGGAAATTTCAGTGTTTTATTGCAATATGAATTTTTTGGCCTCTAACCATGGTTTGTTGATTTTCTACTCTAGAGTGACACAATAACTTTGGTTTAGTTATCCTAGTTTTAAAAACTATAATATTCATTTATGGTGAAAATTCTAGATTTTTTTTTAGTATATTGTGTATTTGATATGAATTTTCTTCATTCTTTTCTTAAAAACTTACAATAATTTCAATTTTTCCCCCAAAGAATTTGAAAATTTTATGATTTGTACTGGTCATGTAATTTCATCTCTAAAAAATAAAAGTAAAAAATGTCTTCCATATCTAGTTGCAAAATGACAACAAACAAAGTGATGGACAATGAGTTTTGAAAGTAGTGGTCCACACTCTAGGCTGGTGATTGTGGAATTCAACCCTTTTGGTATTGTGTGACATCATCTACTTTTAAAAAACCAAAACTACTCTTTGATGTTCAAACTATTGTACAAGATCTTTCTTTTTTACACAAAATTCTAAGGACAAACAATTGCACTTTTGCCTTACATAGGAAGATTCTTTGTCATCTATCAGACAAAAAACATCCTTGGTGTTGTTCAAGGGTTAACCATTGAAGGACATTGAGATCATTGTTCCTTGGAATAACAAAGAATTCACCCATTAGTCCAATAATTGGAACCATTTTGATAACTACCTTAGTCTTGGGGGCCAGATCCTTTTGGGTTAAAAATTTTTTAGCCCTTAAACGTTGGGCTGGTAACTGCGAAAATCATCACTTTTGGAACTATGTGACATCATCTACTTTAAAATAATCAAAAATACTCATTGGTAGTCGAACAACTACTATAAAAGATCTCCCCCTTTCCCCCCCTAATTTGGAGGATGAATAAGGTAGAACAACCCATTACGGACCAAATGGGGGGTTTGCCCTCTTGTCATTTCTGAAATTTTCTACTTTTTTTTCTAGAGAAAGTCAAGTGATAGAAATGATGAGAGCATTTGAAGCTATTTTTTTTCGACAAAGTGTGGATTTGTTATGAATTTTTGAAGTGTTCAGCCCATCATGGCCATAAGAGTCTATAGACTACCCCAAAACCAACCAAAACTGATCCACAACACTTATCTTACTCACCTATTGCAGTCACAATATTTTCTAACATAGAAGATGTGAAAAAGGCACTTCCTACAATGAACTAAGGTAGGAACACCCATAAGCATGACTGTCCCCATGGGCGTGACTTATGTTGTGACCCATTGCCGTTGTTCTAAGTCCCATGACAAACTGTTAAGAAGAAATGGTGGCTATGGAAGAAAACGATGGCAGAATTTAATGCCAATGGGTTTGCAAGTAGGTTCAATGGATGGTGGATTATTTTCATTAAGTAAAAATGACAAGGTGGATAGGGTGTTGGTTTAGGATACTGTGCATGGTGGAGCAGTGGCACCTACCTGTAGGCAGTAACTTCAAGGTTCAACTGCACTGAATCAAATGCATAGATAGGAATGATGAAGGAGGATACATTTACCCATGCATTTACTGTATAGATATGCCAATTCTAGAGTACCAGTCACTTGGTATTGTGGAGTACTTTCTGACGGATTTAAGTGTAGTTTGTAACTATTACAGTAACTAGTCAGGCTTAGCATTGTATTAGTAGAAGACAATTATGGTTTCAATTCGGCTTTACTTCAACACCTCCTACTGACATACATTGATTTTCAGTGATTTTGTGCTTTGGAAATTTACTGTGAACAAATGCTTGTGAGTGGCAATCATGAACTGCTACCAATATTTTTGTTTTCTTCTTGCTAATCTAATGATATAATTTTCAAGCTTAATTGGTCAGGTCTGGTACTTCAATCTCCTTAAAATGACGCATATGGGTGTTCCTACCTTAACACTAAAAAACTGAAAGTCCCTATTGTGGTCACTAATTACTCCATTCCAGTTAGCTAAGACATTGAATGTGGCCCAAATCTCAAGAACTAAAAAAAAACCATAATGGGATCATTTTTAGGAGTCCACAATGGGTAAAAGGTCAATAATGGGTTGTTTTACCGTAGTTGCACTTCTGTCCTACACAGGATAATTCCTTGTCATTCATTGGAAAAAAACCACGTCTGCTGTATCGTTTATGGGTTAGATTCCCCCAGCAGTTTGTCTCCATCTCCTCAGGGTTATTTGAATCTCCTCACGTTTGTCAGTTTGTCTGCATCTCCTTTATCAGTTATCACTGATTGAAGCATTCCTTGAACAGAGCTCATCATCAGAATCCCAGATCGTGCGTTACACGAATCTTTTTTTTCTACTTTTTTTCTGTTTGCAACCACTGTCCTTGCAAGAAATCAAACTCAATCCTGGTGAGTGGTGCAGAACTGCAGACAACTGAATAGTAAAATATCAAATGGGAGAGCCGCTGTCGGTAACTATACTGTATAGTAGACACCACGGAATATTAAGTAAACTAAAAACACCGACAAACAATTCACGTCCCCAAATCTTGCCGACTAAGTTAGAGGAACAAGTCAATCCCACGAAGCTATGATTACCGACGAAACAGCCGCACCACTCCATTTACCATGCAAAGTCTACAAAATCTCAAGATTTTTTTCTACAATAGGAGTTTGCTGTGGGCCACCGAAAGCTTACTGTAAGTAACTTATTATACTGGAGATGCCTGACCAGAAAAAGATTTGAGCGTGGATTCGGGGTCTCCGACAATCAGGATCAAGTGTCAGTCATCGGCAGTGAGATACTCACAAGGAGTGCCATGGTCGAGATTTAGGGCCTCTTCACACTATGGCCATCCAAGTCGAGAGATCGTGGGATTGAGTGACCAAACTTTGGTGAGAGTCCAAGGAAATGAGCAATAAATAGTCCCCAAAAAATATGAATTAGAGCCTTTGGCCAACTATATTGTGAAGTCTCCAAAGGCCAAGTCCAAAGTCCAAACCCTTAGCAATGAACTCCCACGGCCTCTCAACTTAGACGGTCATAGTATGAAGTCTCCAAAGGCCAAGTCCAAATGGTTCAAACCTTGGCAATGAACTCCCACGGCCTCTTATTGCGATGGCCATAGTATAAAGCCTCCCATGGCCAAGCCCAAAGTTCAAACCTATGCCAATCTTATGATTGAGATCTTATTAGATTCTGATTTTTAATGAAAAAACTCCCACAACCTCTCAACTTGAGTTTGGGTCTCTATTTTTGCTCGACCCAAATTCTACTTGAGAGCCCATTGCCATGCAAGCATTTGGCTACCATGTAAGCAATTTTGGGGACATCAAATTTTGATAGACTTTGGATTGTGCCACCTTGTGTGAAGGGCCGAAAGGCCGAAATCTTGGGTTCCTAAAATCTGATTGGCTAAGATTGATGGACTCTCGACCTTATGCCGTAGTGTGAAGTGGCCCTAAGGCATACGACCCATTTGTAACCACTTAAGCAATTATGCATATATGGAGTGCGAAATTCTCAAGTGGGGAAATTTTCATGTGTACAGAAATAGAGTTGGGAAGGATTCCATAGTTTTTCATAGTTTTATTTCTCAAAACATAATTACTACGAATTTTTTAGCTTAAGATTCTATTTGACCTATATTGGTCATATAGATTTTTGTATTTCCAATCAAAGGTTAGTTGCAAAATCGACCAAGGACTTATTGCAATATTGACAGTCCTGTAGTCAATTATAATGTGCCACAACTACATTGGGAATTGTGCTACAATTAATCACCATTCTTGACTACCTGATTTGAAAGAAATATAGTCTACATGGCAGAAATGGAGGGGTGATTGGAAAGGGGTTGCCTCCCTTAGTGCAACGAGTCGAATGTGGAGGTCTAGCCAAGGGTGAATGTAAAAAAAAGACCCTTGGGATGTTTAAGCATCAAATTGGGATGGTTGTTTCATCTTCTTGTCTGTCCTTGTTGTTGTTGTCTCTAGCCAAGCACTTGTGGCTAGTTTTTTCTCTGGTTTGTATTTTTTCTTTTGTAATGAAATTCCGTTTCATTTGTGTCAAAAAAAGAAAAGAAAAAAGCCCCCCTATTTTGTGCTTGACTAATCTATTTATCTACAATGCTTCTAGCTAATTTGGGGTCTCTGATTGCAAATATGAACTCAAAATTTGCAAATTTTGTCATGCCTTACAAATAAATCATTCCTGTGTTTTCCCTAAGAGTAAAATGTGGGGGGTAAAATGGTCCTTGTATTCGGCTCATTGCACTACTATAATCCCAATGGAGTGCCATCTTTCCATCACCCAAAGTATGTAAAGGAAGGAGATCACCCATTTTGGATCAGACTCCCATTCTCATAGTTTAGGCTTCTCCATTTCTAATCAAATGAAGTATAGGTGACATGTAGGTGACAGCTCATGTCCCGTAGGACCTTGGGGGATAACAAAAATGTCTAGGCGGTATACATTCAAAGCTTACAATCATCACACCGTGCACATTGAAAGCCTTACATTGATTTTGGAACCATCCTATGTTTGGAAATAGGTTTACCTACATATCAAGAATGGGACAAATAGAATCTTTAGGGAAAAAATTCATGATAATTTTGCTTTTGAAAGAAAACATTTAGGAAATTATGAAATCCTTCTGAAATCTATTTTTCTGTACGGGGAAATTTCTTCCTGAACTTTTTCCATGCTGTAGATAGGCTGAATTGCGTAAGTGATTAAAAATGGGTGATCATCCTCATATGTTTCAAGCCACTTGTGGTTGGTGTTTTGTACCTTGCCCTTGTAATGAAATTCCAAAAAAAAGTCTAGATGTTATGCATAAGGAATCAATGAATAATAAGTTATGTTTGTACAATGGGCCCCCCCAAATGGACCATTGACCCTAAATCACCATCTTCACTTTGTGTACATCTCCCAAATCAATTATGAATCTATGTGGAAAAAATGCTTATGGAACCAAACTTTGTTCCTTCATAACTTTCACATACAAAATCCAAATGCCACAAACTTTTTGCAATTTTATCCTCCTTTCACTTGCCAATAAGGAAATACAAAAATTTAAACAGTCTAATAATAGGCACAGTAGCAGTTAGTGGCGGTTTTGGGGTATCCACCTTAGTGCTAAATGAAATGATGCCGGCTGCTTTTCTGTACGTTAATGATCTTGTCTTAAGATCGACGGACTGTACTTTGCATGGGGTCAAACTGGATGAAGAATTATTTTGCTTTACAGTAGTTGTGGATGATTAAGTCATTCATCCTAAGGATGAAGAACTGACGTCGGAAATGACAGCGTCACTGATTTTAACGTATCCTACACGTCATGTGACAGTAATCTAAAGTACCAAAGTCAGGCCATTTTCAATTAAGTCAAGCAAGAATGAAATGATCAAGTTGTTGAAAACAAAAAAGCATCCAGCCTAAGAAAAGTCTACAGTCCAATGACATTGTGGGTAATCAATACCACCAACCAATGTGTCATTAGGTGAGAGCATCTACCACCAAGATAACTTTTCTTCACAACATGGAGGAAATAGAGCATTTGCAATGCTGCCTGCAACACATACCTCATTGGCGCTTTGCTGAGCGCAGAATTATTTCTAATTAACCCCTAAATGCCCAAGGCACCCAAATGTGGTGTTTGGAAAACTTTGAAGTTATGTAAAACCCAACCAAATTGCTATTATTATTAGTTTATATTTTTGGAGAATTCTTTTTGAAGTCTAGTTTTAGGATCAAAAAGCTGATCTTAAGAATAAAGGATTATGATTTTTCTATTGAAGATTTTGTGCAAGGATACCCAATGCAATCTTGACTTCCCGTAGTGTTGCGGGCTCTTGGAAATGAGCCTCAAATACACTAGATCTTGGAGGCAAAATCACATTAGAAATTCATTTAAAAAAATTGTAGAATAGATTTTGAAAAAACATAAATTGATTGGGGTTGTGCATGCTAGGCCCTATAACCTCATATTTTTTTAGTGACCAACTTTTTAGAGTTGACATGCAAAAAACGAATTGAAAATTTTTCAAAGTTTTTACACCTTCCTGATCAAACATTATAATCTTTCAATCTGTAAGTGATGTTGTTATGTTTTCTTTTCCTATGTGATCTCTAACATATCTAGTTTGAATTTGTACGCTTACAATTAAAAAAAATTGGTACAACTTATGAAAATGTTGACTTTTTGTTCAATTTAGAGCAAATTGCAAGAAGCTCCAAACAGGCCTTGGGCATTTAGGGGTTAAGATTGCACTCCAACGCAACCGTTATTGGGCCTCCAATTCCATGGCCTCGGTATGTGACCACCAAGGATCGGCTAATTTGCAAAATATGAAGGGCCCACAAGTTGGCCCCTTTAGGAATAGTCATTATTGTCAATGCTTTTCAAGCATTGATATGTGTGCTCATCAATACAAACTTCCCTTGTTTCCATGAAAAGTCTTTTTTTAATTTTGGTTCTTTTCTTTCTTTCTTTTTATAATACGGAAAAGTCCATTTGACATTTGGATTGCCGGCTTTGCATTGGGTCAATTTTTCCAAAGAAAAAAACGGCACTATGTAGGCCTCTTGGAATGGTCCACCATTTATTGTTAGAAGGCTTGTCTACCGAGTATGCATTGCAAATGCTCTTAGAGCAGGTCCAATGCTACAGCAAAAAAGGCCCATGAAGTTGTCAGAGAAGGGTCTGTTGCTGGAGCAAGGGTGGGCTTGGCCACTTTCCAGCACCATAGCCCAATGCAGCAATGGTTCCAGGAACGGCAAGCATTATTTTTTGGATTTCATGAGACCGCATTTTTAGTGAGAGTGCACTTTTGGTGTTGGGAACCACCATCACTTGTTGTCATCATCAGAGAATCCAAGTTTCTAGTGTACTCTTCACTACTCAGCAAATCGCCCAAATGTACCAAGCAGGGGCTCTCATGTGAAGAGCCTTGGCATGAGAAAAAATTTGGACCCTCAAAGAGGCCATTTCGCACTGCAATGCCAGTATAGAAAATATTTATTGAAAAAATAAATTAAAAAAAACACTGAAATTTTAATTTTTTTTGAAAATTGCCATATCCAACGTGGTTGCATCAGTGTCCCATCATTTTGGGATTTTTTTTTTAAATTTAAATTTTTTTAAATTAATTTTTTCCCTAATTGCACTACTATAGCAGTAAAGTCGTGGCCTCTTTCAGGGTCCAAATTTTTTGTAATGAAAATGTTGTAGGCTACAATGGCTACATTGGGGAGCAATTTGTTGCAGAAGGACACTACAAGCACCGTTAGCACCGTTCTTGTGGATGTTCCAATGTTGCATTGGAATTGCTCTTACTTCATAGACATTGTGTGAGAGTGGAAGGTAGAAAGGTCATTTTTAAAATGAAATCCATTGTTTGTCATGAATCCTTAAAAGGTATGGGACAATTTGAAGATGAGAATAGTCAAAATGTAGGAATCAATTTGAAAGTAGAATTTCAGACCTCATTTGGGTATAGTAGAATAACTTTAAAAAAAAATTTGGACTTAGAAAAGCTAGAAAATTAGGCTAACTTTCTTCTTCAAAAATCCATTTGTGATTTTGAGTCTTCAAAAAAAGTTATGGACAAAATTTAGAGGGGAAGTTTGAAAATGTCAAAGAAAATGTCTCTTCTAACTCTTCTATCAATTTTATCCATAATTTTTGATTGGAGATTTGAATGTCAAACAGGTTTTTGGAGACAATGTTAAGTTTTATTTTTTTAAACTTTTTTTAGTTCAAATTATTTTGAAAAAAATTAATCTACACTACCTAATTGAGGTCTAAAATTCTACTTTGAACACAATTATTGCTTTTGACTTAACTATGAGCAGTTGATCCCTTCTATTTCTAGTTTATATATCCCACATGGATTGTTTTACCTCCTACCACCCCACTTGTATAAAGACTTTGTATTCTTTGTATAGTGCACAAAAAATAATTGGCTTTTGAAGCTAGGATAGATAAGGGTTGATTTTTTTATATTTCTTTGAATTTCATGCAAAAATTTTAAAATTTAAATTTAAAGTGTAGAAGATACTTCTTATACTTTAATTAACATTTTGGAATCAATGTGTTAGATTGACCTATAGCTATGGTACTTAATTTTTTGAGTAGGAAGAAGGTTTGCATTTCGAAGAAGGTTTGCATTTCAAAGAAAATGGAAAAATATTAGGGTATCTAATTGTCCTAAAATTTTCTAGATCTTCTTTGGATATAGATTATCACAATGTATAGGAAGATCCAACAACTACTCTAAAATTAGCTAAGTGAAATTGAAAAATTATTGTCTTAATTTCAGTATTTTAGGTTGTATAACCAAACAGATAACTAGAGGTATAGGAAATGAACTACTTATGAAAAAACAAATGAAGTTTTTTCATCCTTTTTCCATCAAGAACAAGCGGATTTTAATTGCCCCTGAAAGTGCTCGTTGATTCCTAGTTGAGTAGCCCAAAGGTATAACCAATTACAATTGGTTCCCCTATTCAAAATCCAATTTTCAAGGATTGAGGTAGTTGGCATGGGTTTGATGTTTTTGAATGCTATTTTTATGTTTTAGGATGTTGTTTTCATATGATTGAGTATTATTTTCATATTTTCTTGATATAATACATGTGGTTACTTTCAAATAATGATTTGAAATTATTCTTTATCTTACATAGTGATCAATGTTGAATTAGGTGTACAAATTCTTTTGAATTGATGAATTCCCTTTGTATTATTATTTGAACCAAGTTGTAATTTTCTTTGTCAATTGTTTAACCGATTGCTTTCACAAACTTATGAATAATGTTGGTAATGCCCCCAAAATTAGATTTTTTACTAGATTAAATGATTAAATTTAGACAACAACTGAATAACAATGGAGAACTACCCAATGACACATGTAAAGAAGGGCAAAAAATTAAGTCACCCAATAAATTCCTCATTCTTTGGCTTGTTATTATCCATGATATCCCATCACCAAGCCAGTGTGTTCTAGAGAAATGCATTGTTTTTAGTTAGAATCGTATTTCCAAAATGTAATTACGCTATTGGCAGTTTTGGGTATATGCACTTGTCCAAACCATCCAATTTGGCTTCTATTTGGGAACAAAAATTGAATATGAATCCACCATTTTATGGTTAATACTTGCAACATCATATAGGATAACCACATCCTAATGGAGATGCAATCCTTTTGTGAAACAGACCCCTGAAAACTCTTTCAAAGCATCATATAAACCCTCTAGCATAAGAGTGAAAGATTGATTTTGGATAGATTAATAATCATCATTTTAAAAATAAAAAATTTATTCATACATACGATGTCCAAAAAAATACACAATCTAAGAGTATCTAAAATCTTCCTTCAATTGCCAACAAAAACCAATAGAAATAAAGACAATCTAATAACAAAAATGATTTTGAGATGCATATTTGGGTGATTTAATATATTTTATACCTTCCAAATTGAGATGAGGTTAGATGCCAATATGAATCTTTATATAGAGGCAACTACATGTTCATATCTTCACTAGAGGTAGAGCCTATAAAAACAACTAGATTACTACAATATTAGACCATTGTCATTGTGATGTCCTCTTTATGTTTGGACAACACTAAACATTATTGTACAAATGCAAAACAAACCTTAAAATTCTTTCACCTTGGATGGCCAAAGTTCCCTTCTAAAATCCCATTTTAAACACAATGCAAGATTTTTATTGATTTCTTTTTTTTATTCAACTTTTAGATCTTTTGTTTAACATCTTTAAGTATGTCTTCTTAATACTTGAAGTGAGAAAATCCAACCGACTATGAGACAATAATGTTTAAACTTGTGAAAACAAATTTAAGAGTCTTTCCTAAAGGTACAATTTTGTCTTTCAAGATTTTTAGGGAAAAAAGCATGCATTCCACAACTCCAATAAGTAGAAAGTATACTAGAGAATAGAATTTGAAATCTATGAAAAAGATTAAACCCGAAAAAAATTGATCCTCAATCTTTAAAACATATTAACCCCTAAAGTCCCAATGTCCCCTCGGAGGACAAAATGGATTTTGGGTAGGTTCCTATGAGCTCAATTTTTTGTAAAATTTTGTTTGAAATTAATCACAAGAAATAAAAACTTATGAGCTTTCTAGAAATATAATTTTTCTTTCAATTGGTGCCTAGAAAACAAAATTTATACCACAATAAATTGAGAACTAAACTTGGTAGGTAGAAAAAAATCCACAATAATTTGGAATAAAATATTTAAGAATTTTTTTCTAATATATTGTATTTTTGTCTATATGAAAATCTTTAATTCATTCCATTTGTACTTGTGATGTGAAAGTTAAGGTTGGACCATCCATTCTCAAGGAGAAACCCATATCCAACTTGTAGGGTGCAACTATTTCTAAGTAAGGCTAGAAAACATTTCCAATTGAAGCTTGAAATGTATTTTTTTCTCTTTTTCAAGGTTGGGAATAATAAGGTCATGACACGTGCCCCAAAGTGTACGGGAAGTAGTGAGTAAGAAAGTAGGAAATAGTGAGTGGGAAAGTAGTTCTTTAATGATTGAACTTGGAAGAGTCTAGACATTGGCTATAGGTTTGGAGCACCTTTGGCTCCTAAAGTTTATATTCATTTCAATTTTGGGAATAAAATTCCAAAAAAATTGCAATCCCTATGGAAAAAATTTGTATCACTTCATACTACTCATCATTTGTCACAAAATTACTTAAGTGATTATCTATGTATGGTTCGACATTATGAAGCATCTTGTTTTGTGGAAAATCAAAGAAATAAAAATAATAATATAGTGGATTTGTTTCTGAGCTCAATTTTCCCATTTTTCAAAACAGAAAGTTCCACAGGCCTAACTTTGATTTTGTAAGAACAATATCACCATTGGGATTAGTATACATGTTTTAATTCAATCGTAGAGCTATTGGTAATTTAATTTTTCCCTCCATTACATATCTTCTTCTACTTAACAATTTTTTAAAGAATGAAATAAAATTATTTTAAAATTTTAAAATTTTAAATATTCTTAATTCAAAATTTCATGAGAAAACTTTTAAATTCCATGCAAATTTTTTTAATTAAGAAGATTCAAAGTCTCATAAACTCTAATTTGCCACAATGCCAAAAAAAACATGATTTCTTCACTTTGAATGCATTTATCTTGCAATCTATGTGGTCAAAGCATTGAAAATGTTTTCTACACAATTTCACACTAGTCTACTATAAGACCCTACAATGAGATATGTAAAAAATACCATTTAAAAATGTTTTCTCTTTGCACTAGAAATGGTAGTTTTCAATGGTTTGACAAAAAAAGGCCTTCTGATTGTAAAAGTTAATCCTTTAACCCTTAAACGCCGGGTTGGTGACCGTGGAAATCAGCCATTTTGGAACCGGGTGACATCATCTACTTTATAAAAATAAAAAATACTCATTGGGAGTCAAACCACTACAGAAGATCTCCCCTTTCCACCCCTAATTCCGAGGATGAATAGTTGCAATTCTGTCCTACAGAGGAGAATTCCTTGATGTTCATTGAACAAAAAATGTCTGCTATGTCATTTAGGGGTTAAAGGACCAAAGATAGTCCATATTTCCAAAATTGTGAAGATATATTATAAAATGAAACTTAGAAAAATGGGTTAATGATGAATATTAAAAAAACATTATAAAATATAATATATAGAGCATATCCATACTCATACAGTTAGATCCAATGCTACATTTACCAATATATTTCAATAAAAGAATATAACCAATGATGTAATGTTCCATTGAGATTGAATTAACAAAATTTTACAAGAAATGTTTTCCTTCAAGTTCAAAATGTTAAGTTTAAATTATGGGGATTTTTTCCGATATTTTTAAATTAAATTAAATTATTCAAGTCAATTTTTGAGGTTCATTTTTGGAACTAGAAAAATATCTTTATGAAGTGAAACATATTTGTAGTCTTTGAACAATTGAATATTCACAAAAAGAAAGTTCAAAAGATCTAAATGGAACAACATGAGTAAGAAAATCTTTAAGAATCTAACTCAAGAATCTACAAACATTCAAATGGATGAAGAAAACCAAGATTTTATATGTTTGGGATACATTTGTGTTCAAATATTGTTTGAAATTTGAACGTTTGGTCCCAAAGAGATTAAATATATAGAGGTATGAAATGTCGAGAGTTATGAAATTGTTGCATATATAGAATTCTTCTTCTACTTCTAGAATTTGACAAGTTTATAATTAATATAATATGTAGTATGATGCATTTGTCAAAATATAGAAACGTGATTAGTCCAAAAATCTCACTTCTAGGAGAGTTAAAGTTTGCTTATCTTGGTAGGCAAGATTGAAATAATTCTTATCCTTCTAACTTTAGATGTTGTAATCTTTCAATTTGTTATTTGTCGGGTCAGCATTTCAATCTATAATTTATTCCACATTCCTATAGTATTCTATTACAATTTTTTGTAGTTGAATTTTGACCAAAAAAAAGAAGCTTGCCTTAGAGAAGGTGGTAGTTTGTGCCAGTTTATACAAGTTTATGTTAGTTTAGGCCAAAAATGTGCCTTAGTCCTTGAAGGGTTAATTTTTTTTATGATAACATTCATATAACTTAAATTTTGGAAGTCTTCTTCACTATCATTCTATAGTTCAAAGACTTCAATTATGTTTCACTTCAAAAATTGACTTCTCAAATCAACATGATTTAGTTTCTTGAACATGGTGTTCTTAAAAGACTTTTATTTCCAAAACTCTAAAGAAATTAACCTTTGAAGGACATTTTGGGCCTAATCGAGGGGTATGTTGTTTAGAGAATAACAAAAATTGCAAAAGGTAGTGTCAACAATTCTTTTTGAAAATTGATGATTTTTTTATCGATCTTATTCTAGGATGCATGGAGCGATGGAATGAGGCTATGCTTCATTGGAATTGTGATCATTACAAGGAGACAAATCTTCACTGACTTGTACAAAGGAGGAGGTGCCTCTTTCCCAACGTTGCTCAATGGAGAGCACTTGCTGCAATTTCTAGAACTCTGTTTATAAAGTTGTTTCACCTTGGTTTACATTTTTAAGCTCATCTCAAATAATCAATTTAGCTTTTGTGTTGCCATTGGAAGTTTTTTAAAGTGTCTACTAAAGGCCATTAGACAAGTGTATTACATTATTTTGAGTGCAAGCCATTAAGTACTATAGGACTTCTTGTCTATATGCACTTCTAACGGTCTTCATGGTTTCCGAACATGTACTTCAGAGGAGGAGCTTGCAAGGAGTGTTATTCAAATACAAATTGGAGTGTCAATTGCAAGAAGATTAGCATCAAGACAATCTTATGGTAGCACAAGTAATGCGCTTGCTAGACAAAGAGTCCTTGGTTTCACTATTATTGTCCAAGGGTATGGTTTGGCTACAAGCACCAAGACCTCAAATTTTTTTTATTCCTTTTCAGGCCAAGGTTGTTTGCATCATGTCACGTCGCGTTGTCAATATATATGTCATAACATCATCCTTCAAACCCAGCATCCTTCAAGATAGAATGTGGATTGATGCAAACTTGAGGTACCCCACTTCGGAACTAAGGAATTGTATTTGCATGCATACTTCTTGGAAAGGTATCCCAAATTGTAGAAAGTTGAAACCAATGATTGGATGGCAATTGATGGATTTAGAGTATCCTACCTCCTATTGCAACGATGCCCTCACCATAAAATGGTACAATTTAAAATAGATAGTGAAGATCCACTCCTTTCCAACAACTTTCCAACACTTTTTTGAGATATGTGTTGATTCACTAGAAGAAATCCATTTTTTATGACACATTTTTTGTGACGTTCACTTGGTTTTATGTCATATTTGATGTTACAACCAATGTCTTCATACCATGTCTGATGTCATTGTTGACATAAAAATAAGTGGATGCCACAAAAAATGCATCATAAAAAATATGGTTTTCTTCTAGTGACTATTCATAAATAGTTCAAGTAATATTTAGGATATTTTTGAAATCCTTGCAATAAACTTTTTCTAGTGTACAGTTGCAAATTTCTATTTTTTTTCTATTGTCTAATGACATGAGCATTTGTATAATGTGTAATAGACGCAACTTCAAAAAAAATGAATTGAAACTTTTTGCCACATTCTTGATTTGAGAAATTTAGTTATCCTACCAAATCCTCATTTGCAATCATCATATTTCTAAATCTAGGGTGTTATTAAGGCCATATTTGTTATATTGAGACTTTTTGTAGATTTTGAGACAGAATGCTAGTTATTGGAAAATTCATTTTAAAAAATAGTACTTGAAACCAAAAATAAATAATGCTCAAATAGTGATCCTATAATGAAATTCTAAAAGTTGGTGTTGTTACCTATTTATAAAAAAATACGAGTAAAGACATAAAGCGGTTTATCTTCGGGTCGAGGATAAAAATGAGACTACAAAAAGTCTCAATATAATGAATATGACCTTAAGAAATGTCCAAGAGCATTATATATTAACACCCTCGATTTATAAAATATAATATACAATGCTCTTGGACATTTCTTAAGGTCTTCAAATGTAGTTTAACCACCATAATAAGTTCCACATCTTGTAAACAAATTTGGATATACCTTATGCATTCTTGAATTAGGAAGGTCACTTGTAATAACATTCATGAATATCAATTCAGGACAACAAAACATCTCCTTCAAGAAACATTTCTTTGTAGCTAAGCGTGCACTACAACCACCATAGCTTAAGGTTCACATTGAATATCACATCTCTATCTAAATTTCATTCTTTGCTGAAATATTCATCTCCCAAAATGAAATATTCATCTCCCAAAATATAATATTAACTTCTTTTAAGGTTGTGATAGTAAATCTAGGGTACCCCAAGCATGCTTGTACCCATTTAAATGAAAATAGTTGTGATTTAGATGGACAAGATTATTTGATTGAAGTGCTTGATAGTATTTTGAGGTCCTCCAACTTGATGGACAAGCTCTCTAGCTTGACAAACTAGCAATCTAGCTTGACAAACACAGAGAACAGGCTTAACAAACTTCATTGACGCTTGGGATTTTAAGGAAAAAATTTGGTTGTCTGTATCCAAACAAGATTTTCTCTTGTCAAAACACATCATGACCATTGCTAACGAACACCATAACACAAAAAGCTTATGTCACATCAAGATAGAAAACCTTACTTCGAATAATAAATGGCTCATTTTCTTAGTTGGGCGGAGACTCCAAGAAAGAAGGGCAAAAGGCAACATCTAGATAGCTTCTCCAATAAAATCAATTGTTGCATCTCCAAAATTTGGCAACCCGATGTCGAAGTGAAGAAGCTTCACAACCCTATAGCAAGATGGAGGTCTAGGTAAGTCTCCTCTATCCATTTCTAACTAATCCATTCGAAGTGATTTCAACCCTCTAGAAGACTATGAGTTCCTAAAAATCCCCAATAGTGGGGAACTCTAGGGAGTGATGCCACATCAACAATCTAACATGGAAATGACACTGCCACGTCAGATAATAATTTTTCATTGATGATTTCTTGTTTTAAAGTTATTTTTCAAAAAAAATTAAATTTTTTTATTCTAGATAGAAGTAGCTCATTTTGAGTATAGGAAATAGGCCTGAAACAGTCTCTCTGTGCCCTCAAATCTCCCCTAATGCTTTCTTTATCAAAAGCCTTCTCTACTTCCAAGATGCAAGTAACTGTAGTGGCTATGCATTTGAATGCGTTGTCAATGATAACAAGAGAACAATACTGCAAGTTTTCAACTATGATGAAGTAGTAACAACACTTATTCTTCTTCATCTAATATAGAAAGTGTCCATATTATTAGGGTTGCACAAGGCAATGATACAATAAGATGTCATCTAGTGAAGCAACACTTGTGAGTTGGTGCATCTAGCGATGACATGATTCTAGAGTACAATCTTAACAATATTGTAGGGGCTAAAGAGTAGGAAACAAATCCCTCATTTCACCTCATATGTTTTGTGTTGATCTATTTTTTGTACAAGTCCAAGATTTATCTTGGATCTAAAACAATATATATGTTCGTTTTGTATATTTAGAGTTTACAATTGTTAAAAATAAAAATCCCTTTGTAAAAACATCAGTAGCTTCTGCGAGGACATCTCATACTCCTAATGGTCTTCTGAGATCAGTTACCAAGCTACTTGAATGGTAGAAAATGTTGAGCTTCTTAGGAAAGTGTGAAACTTGCAAGGAAATAGTAAGACTAAGTATTTAATGGAGTTGTAGCACTAGTTCACCATATCAATTTTGTATGTGACATATTAATGTTTTTGCAGAAGTTAAGTTTAGGGTTTAGGATATTGTATCATTTGTTTATAATTAATGATTACACTTAGAAAGAGTGTGTAAGGATTTTCTATACTCACTAATTTATACAAATTTGATGCCTAGAATCATTTATTTGCTACATGTTGGTGACAACAATGACTTGCAATTTGACTATTGTTGTGTTTATTTGGTATATATTAACAAATGGAAATATCATTTCACATTCTATATGAAGATGTGGGTGCTTTCAATGTTATTGTAGAGCTTTTTGTTCACAATTGTTGTATGTGGTTCTTCAAGCTATCAATCTGCATTGCATTTCATAGTTCTGTTACTACATGGTCTAAAAAATCAACCAATTAGTTGGGGCTTGCAAAAGTATGTTTGAGAGTTCTTAGCAACTAGTAGGAATTATGGACAATAGGAAATGGAATGAATATATATATTTCCCATAGGAATCCATTTTTAGGCTCTTGTGATGAATATAACATTTAATCCCTTGAATTCACTAAGTTTGGAACTTTTGCATGAGTTTACACTAGTTGTCTTGCACAAATATTGTGTCACTTCAACAATCATTGTACTCTAGGCTACGATATTCTGCAATGTTTGAATTGATCGGCATTACAAACTTGCAACATTGACTAAGTGGTGATAGTCTTACAAAGTACTAATTCAAATAGTTTCTGTGCTATAGAAATCATCAATGGAGCTTGTCCTTTGATATTGCACTCATTCATTTATAATATTTGACTAATCTAAAAATTAACGACTCACTAATAGGTGTCACAAGTAGACAAAGGAGTATGTGCTATTTCTTCAATGACATTTGAACAATGTTGAGAAGAAGAAGGTTGTGTTGTCTTGAAAGCACCATCAAAGAAAAGGAGGAGGAAAAAATTCGCTACTTCAAACTCCAAAGGTATGTTGTCAACTACTGTGCATTAAATATTTGTAGAGTAGGAGTTGTATCTTGTAGTAGCCCTAATTTCTTAAATTGTGATTTTTAATAGGGGAATTCAATTGCTAACTATGATATAAATGGTCTATTGCTAGCTCCAAGAGATTTGGAGGTCTACAATTTGTTCAAGATAATTGAAGTATTAGGAGAGATTTGAGGGCAAGGGAGGGCCATTTCAAGGTTGTTCCCCTTGCAGTCTGGGAACTCTAAACCAGCCACTATTGCCAGAAAATTTTAATAATTTAAAAAAAAATGTTGATTGAAAACTAATTTTTTTTAAAAATTAAAAATTAATTATATACTTCATATTCTCTAACGTGACATGATCTCGACCACGTCAGATCATTGCTACGGCCACTTCCCACAATTTGAAAGTTGTAGGGAACTCGGGGGCTTCTTTTGCCCCAAATCTCTTCTAATGAAGATTTCTAGAGAATATGGGGAACTAAAAAAGATGAATCCTAAAGGTGTAACACTTTGCTTTGATAAAAATAAACTTTTGCATGTGCCATTATTTCATCTATGGTTGCATGGAAGAACTTATAGGGTCATTGAAAGAAAGACCGTCCGGTTTTTGTAGAGTTTTGCATAGTACTCTTGATTTTTTTAGGAGTACTGTATAATTAGAAAAATAATTTTTAAAAAATATAAAAATATGTTTAATGTATACACCTTTAAGAAGAAGGTACCCTAGGAAGGAAAAGCCTAGAAAAATTTTCTAAGTAGGAGAACTAGAAAAGTGCAAAATCTCATGAAAATAGGTACTTTGACATTTTAATTTGTAAAAAATAGGAAAAACAATTTTCAAAGAAAATAAAAATTTTCCATTTGGTAAGACTTTATGTTGAAGATATTTCACCAAGAGAATGATCTTGAAACCATTTTCAATGTTCAGAACTGCGCACGCAAGGGAGCCATATTTGCATGAACGTAGAGGATGTAAAATAATGTTTTTTTAAGAGATCTTTGGTAGGCACATGCGTGACTAGAGTGGGAATATACCACACAAATTTCATCTCCATATCATTAATTTTGGGTACTCCCCAGTACTAAAAAACCCTAAACCACAAAGTATGACAAATTAGCTAAATTAAAATTTAATTATAAATTGATTTTTAAAAATTTCTGAAAAATGAGGGATCTAATTACTATCAAGTTATCCATCTCCAATAAAAATTTCAAGTCAATTGGATTCATACTTCAAAAGTTATAGCACAAAACAACTCCATCATTCCAAGTGTGACGCAAAATAGTACTATTTGGTCCGCAATGACCTTAAACTACCCTAGGTGAAGGCCAAGGGGAAGGGGCTTCCGTGGAACCCAAGAGGTTCCTGGTTCAACTCCCCATGGTGACATTGCTTGCATGGGGCTCCCCGTGTTGCTTTGGTCGCATGGGGAGGGGGTTTGTTCCTCCACTTGTTCCCGACGGAGATACCCAAGGTGTGTAATTCCCAGAAAAATAAACCGGGTCGCCTTGGTTGAGTCATGTCAGTCTAGCTGCGGCCCTTGAAGGCCGTATGTTTCAAAAAAAATTAAAAATAGTACTAGTCTTTCTTGCAATCACCCTATATTGTGCCTTGATGTAAATTGCCTTCTCTTGTCATTGCAAAGTCCTCACTTGCATATTCTCTTTAATATTGTGGGAGGTTGTTGTTGCTAAATTCTATAGTTCACATGAAGCCATTGACGTAGTAAGTGTGCTCTCATATGGTCCTTGGTCTTGTTTCAATGTTCCCAAAGCTAGGTTGTCAAATTTATAAATGATTGTGATGATTGTCATAAAGTTTCTTACTTGTTGTTATGGAGCAAGGAGTTGAGAACTTTGACCACGTCATGCTACATCTAATGGATCAAATTATGTCCTTAGGAGGTCAAAGTCATTAAACCATTCTTTCTCCACTTGCAATTTGGAAGAATTGATATGGACCTTGAATTTGAAAAAGTGGGTTTTTTAAAACATGCCTTCTAGGGAGTTGGGATTGCAATTTTCTCTTTGATTTCAAGATTTTAGTGCATTGCTACCTAAGAAGAGATTTGCTACATGCATGTTGAACTTTCTACTGCAAGAATTGCCATGAGTGGAGTGGACAAGAGGAACTTAAGAACTAAAGAGTCCTCTTGACTTCTTCATATTGTTCTAGTCAATTGACATGTTGTGCGCATTAGTACAAATGACGAATTTGTAAGCAACCTTCACATGTGAAGATGGAAGCATACGTGGGGGTACACTATGATTTAGGTACTATAAAAAACCCCGTGTTTTAACTGACGGGTTTTAGGTGACATCCAATGTAACAACTCGTGTTTTTATGTCAACATAACATCCAACGTAACATTTTGATTAGTAGTAGTGGAAGTCAATGGTTGCAACTACAAAAACATTCTAAAAAATAGAAGAAAAGAAAGAAAATATATAAATAGTTGGAAGATAAATAAAAAAGAAAGAAGTAGAAGAGAATAGGTTGAAAGAAACAATTAGATCATAGGTTGTAACCCACATACCTCATTGTAAAATCATCATTGAAGTGGTATACAAAAACCAGGAAAAATCAACAAAATGGAGCAAGATGAACCATATGACACGATTACAATTTGCATAGAGGAGAATCTAATGAAAATGGAGTCAAAGGATATGTGCCTAAATTTGTCACTTCATTATTTCATTTTTTTGTACATTAAAACCATGGTTAGTTAAAAAATGAGATGTTGAAGTCAAACCTTTGGGAATTTACCAAATCCCAAATTTGAATTTAGAATCACTTAAACAAATTCTAGAGGTTTTCAAAACCATATTACACTTTAAAAATAGATGAAAATTAAAGAAGATAGGTAAGGGTGAAGTTTGGTATTTAGAGGAGTTAGTTTTAGATGAAAAGTACTAAAAATCATCCAATTCAATTCCAAAAAGAATTTTAGAATCTAGATAAATCCAAAATAAAAATCCAACAAGAAGAGTAAATTTGAAAATATAGGTTGATAGAAATCATTGGATGAAGTTTAAGATTGCAATTTGGAAGCAAAATTTCATCCATTCTTAGCTTTTGATAGAAAAGTTCAAATCCAAAGTATCTTAGCACTTTTGAAATTCAATTTCATTTTCTATAGCTTGGAATCACTAGAAATCCCAAAATAGTTCGTCAAAATTAAAAGTCTAGAGTATGAGTTATTGTATAGATGTTCAAAGAAGACCTTTAATAGAAAAGCAAAATTCAAAGTGAAATCCCAAAACACTTAGGAAGTCTTTAGAGGATTCCATAACTATATCACACTTAGAAAATAAATCAAAATCAAAGAAGATAGACTAGGATGAAGTTTGGTATTTAAGAAGATTAAATTTGGATGAGAGATGCAATCATTCATTCAATTAAAATGAAACCAAAACCTCAGAATCTAAGAACAATCCAATCTAATATTCCAAAGTAAAAGTTAATTTGGAATTTTGGACCAATAAGTCAATAGGAAATGATGGATGAGGTTTGTTAGAGTAAATTAAAGATAAAACTTCATTTGTTTGTAATGTTTGGTAGGAAGGTCCAATTCAATAGTATATTCTTACCATTTTAGAATAGACACGTAGTGCATTGCAACTTAGGCTACCTAGAAGTTAGAATTTAACAATTTTCACTTGGAAGATCAAAGTTTTGGTTGTGTTGGCCAAAACTACCTCAAAACTTCTAACTTTTATAGTTTACATTGGTTTTAGTTGAGATTTGAACCAATTAAAACGCATTAGACCAAAAAAACTTGTTCATTGTTTAGAAGGCCAATTGAATGACACTTAGACACCCACCTTAAGATTTGAAGACTAAAACACAAAGAACCCGGTTGTGCCCGCTTTCTCTTAAGGGTATAGATAAAATGCTCACAACTTCCTACCTCCTCCAAACTCCAATTGCCTCCCAATACTATTTTTGTTTTTTGGTCATTGCTTTGTTTTCAAAACTTGATGCATTTCTTATTCTTTATAGTTCAATCTCCCCTACACATCCTACAACTCACCTATTACCCTTGCAGCTCTACCCACACTTCCTTTGTTCTAGATATGTTTATGAAAACATCTCTTTTTTGTTTGATGACTTGAATATTCTTTTCAACTTATTCTGTTATTTATCTTATTGACCATTCTTCCCTTTTGTTTTCCTTTTGTTTGCTTATAATTTTTGTTTCCATTATGATTGGAATTCTTGAGATTTTTAGATTTAAAACATGATTATAGATTAGGTTCTATTGTAGGCTTACTTTACCACAATACATTGATTGAGGATTTTAAATTCAAAGATTAGAATTCAAATTGCAATTAGATATTGCTATTGAGATTGAAATGCAACTTCATGCACACATTTTTTTAATATACTATTTTTTATATGTAAATTGTGAGTTTGGATTATGTTTCTCATTTTATACTCTATCTTCTTTCTATCAAATTGTTTGCATTTACTTCTCAATTCACCTTCATTGTTGCATTGGAAGAAACTTTCTCATTTTTCCTACAATCATCAAAATGTGTTTAGAATTGTTATTTTGCCTTTGGAATAAAGAATATATTAGAGGATATTGCTAGTGGAGTCATTGCTTTTTGTTCATTGTGAAGTTTTGGATATTGTATATTCAATCATACAAAGACTTACAACATACATTAGAGATGTGGTTGATGAATTGTGATTATCAGGTTTTTTACGTTGCTTTTTTAAACATCACAAGTTATGTACCACACTTTTGGAGCTTTAAACATTGTGATTGTTTTCTTCTCTCAAAATGTGAACTATCAAAATTTCAAAAGAAGAGTGTTTAGGGCCACTTAAGAAGGAGTGTCATTGCAAGAAACACTTGCTCTTTTTGGCTCAAAATGACCTATTTTAGTGAGTACTATGAGTTTTGGAATAAACTTTTTTCAAGTGAAATAAACTATGAATAATTCATAAATCAGCAAAAATAGTATATTTCTAAACATGCAGACCTTGAAAATTTCTATTTTGAAAAGTTATGCTAAAAAAAGAATGATAGAAAATACTAAAAAAAATGCACACTTTGATGTTTGATTTTTAGAAAATAGAAAAAAATTCAAAAATAATTTTTTTCCCTAAATTGAAGATGCTCCTTTTCAACCATTTTCATCTTTGGGAAGAAAAAAAATTTGTTCTCTACACTTGCACAAAGGTATTGCACTTTGAGTACATGTGGAAGGTGGACAATTTACAATTTTTAGAAATTTCTTTATGGACTTGTGTAACTTGAGTAGAAATCTTTGCTTACCAATTTTGAGCTTCAAATTTGCATTTTTGGATCAAAAATTGTACTGTAAACCCCTAAATGGCTAAGGTAGACATTCAATAGGGGGTGGGGGTGGGGGAATAATAAAATAAATTATTAAAAATAATAAAATATTTAGTGTCTAAAACTACCACATGTACCTTCATTTCAAATTTCATGTAAATTTGACATATGACACAAAATTTGTGAATAAAAAAACACTTGTCTAAGGCCAAGGGGACAAAAAACAAGACATGTGCTTCTTGCAATCACCTAGGAATTTGACATTTTTTATTATTTCTGGGATTAGATATTTTTTATAGGCATTGCTATTTTGTAGTATACATAATAATCTTCATGTACAATTCAAAGATGTTATAAGCATTGTGAATTATTGAATACTCTTTTTAGTAAGATGAAAGTTGACTTCAATGACGAAAGTATATTTGAACCATGATTTTTTGTGGGTGCCATGGATATTGTCATTTCATATGGATCAAGGGATTAAGCATGCTTCAAAGGTGTTTCAGGCCTCTTGATTATTTTACATTCTTGTGGGCGTGATGGATATTGTCTTCAAAATGAAAGTACCCTCATGGTAAACTTCAACCATGCTTCCAAGTATTATTGTATGATAGCTCATTATCCTTCAATCATATTCATAGGGTATGCTTTAAAATAATAATATTGAAATTTGGTATTATTGGCTACTCAATTTTTATTTTCAATTCATGTTTCTTTGAGTTTTATTGGCTTGGATGGCTAAGTTTGGAACATTGATTTCATCATTCTTATTTTGATTAAAGATTTAGGATTTAAAAATCAAGTATGGGGTAGTGATTTTTTATTTTGGCACCAATTGTAATGATGAGTATTGGATTTGTGGAGATAGGGATAGATATCAAGATATTTAGTTTTAATTTCAAAATCATTTGTAGTGATAGATATTGGTGTTGGAGACAAAGTTCTAAAAACCATGATTTGCTTTCAAAAGTTGTAGTGATACGTATTGACTTTAGAGACATAGTAATGTTGTGTCTTTTGAATGAATAGTGAGAAAAGGCATTTTTTCATTTAATCTTCAAATTAACAATACTAGTTGTACACATGGCATGTAGTGATAGGACATCAAATTAATTTAAAGAACCCCTATTCCAAAACTAGATTCACAGCTTTTACATCATATGGCACATGTTGATTATGATTACCAAAAAAGGTTTTATATCAATTCAAAGTTTGAGAGTTGAGAGTCCTCACATGGAAGAAGTGTACCAAAAAAAGAACCTAAAAATGTGAAGGAAGAAAACTGAAAGCTCCAAAAAAGTTTACATGATGAATACTACAATACAAAACTATTCAAATTGTCGTGATCACCATAGACTATGAGAATGTACATGACATCACCCATATTCTGTTATGTAGCACCAGTAGTGGTTTTGTTCAAATTTGTAGTTGCAGCAGGAACCTCCTGACTATCATCAACCACGATCATATTACCAAGAGTAGTACTTGTGAGCATTACAATACGTGTTTAAAAATCAAGAAAAACGAATAAGCAAATGAGGTAGTCAAGGAGAGTACTAAAATCAAAGAAAAAGAGGAGAAAGAATACATGGAACGACATAATCACATGGTGTACCTTCTTGGGCCTCCTCTAAGCTGATGCTAGCCTCTGTCACCCTAAATCAATAAAACGTGACCCGGGATTCGTATGCTCCAAAAAAATTTGAGTTACATCATCCATAATGTTTGTATCAGACTACATCTTATACTTCCATATTGCAAATGCTCTAATATATTCCATGTTGCCTTGACACACGTGTAGAATCCATAAAGCAAATAGAATATACTGACTGGATTGCAACATAGGCTAAAGGGTGCCAAGAAAAGTACTACCCAATTGTTTTTTGAATTTGAATCTGTAGAAAGTAGTAGCCCTTTCAATGAGATTTGTATGAATAAGAATGATTCGTTTTTTGGCAAAGGGAGTGCCATGTTTGACATACTCCTCAACACCTTCTTCAATCTGTTGGTTAGTCACATTGTGATGGACACACTCGAAGTGGTCTTCACCTTTGTCTTTAATGCAATACCCAAGCATGCCAATGAAAGTATGCAATCTAGTGTTATGGAGTGCTTTACAAAAAATATGGTACCGCACAGGAGTTGAAGCAACTTTATCCCATCCAAGATATATTTTTATGCATTTACTGACAATGGCAGCTTAGGACGCCATAATTCAACAGACCATTTGTAAATGGAGTCTAGAAAGTGCCCCCCCCCCTTTCAATAGAGCACAAGCCTAATATGCATTCTTTCTCAAGAAAATCTTCCATTATCTTCAAGTACTCCACAGTTATGTCAAAGCTTCCAATTGAAATGGTAACATTGAGATCCAATTGCTTTGGCTGTACAAGACATTTATTAGCAAGAGTTTTTTTGGTGCTAGTTTTTTCACAAATGTTTCCTTTTTGCTAGTTGAACCTCTTGGACCTCTTAGTCCATCAGCGAGACTAGTGTTATCCATATCAAGTTGCTTCCCTCTACGGGCTATAGCTTTGATAATCTGTGACATGGATGGTCCCATTTTTGAGATGCAACAATGATATAGAAGAGAACATTATCAAAACAACTAGAATGCCATCAACAATGTTGTTCCATTAAAAAAAATTAAGGTATAGTTACCAATCACTTGGATTGGTATGAAGGACCACCTCATAGAAGAAGGCAAGGAAAACAACCAAGTTTGTTAAGCCAAAGCAAAAACAAGACTCTATATTTAACTATAAAATTGTAAATCATCAAACCCTAAGATTTGAAATTAGGTGCCAAGATTTGAACTGCATCCACGGCAACCAGGATCACTTGCACAATGCCATGGAAATGAAAACATTGAACAATGTAGAAAAAATGAAAACATAGGACTTCTAACTTGGCAGCGCTATGCACTTCACAACATGATGCACTTCGAGGCACAATGCTCTACTAAGAAAGGAGTCCACATTGAAAGGAATGAACGTTTCTGAAATTGTTCTTTAAGCCTACTGAAGAAATACTTGTAAGCATCATGAAGAAAACAACAAACATGACAAACAAGGAACTCTTACCGAACAGTTGTAGAAGAAAGCCAAGGTCGTAGGAGCCCCAACAATGTGCTACCCTAAACCAAAGTGAGAAGAAAACCTTCAAATTAGGCTACATGCTGCAGTAGATCAAAAATAGATGTACATTTTCCAAATTCTACCATTGAGACTACTTAGAAACGCATACACTAACTATTGTCCACATTTCAAAAATTGATTGAGGAAGTCAACAGAAATAAAGGTTTCAATCGAAAGATCACTATAAATCAATACCCTAAAAAGGGAGGCTTGCTTTAAGAAGAGACGAGACATCTGTGCTTTCTGAATAACTAAACCTGATGTCAAGCCCGGCTAGAGTTCTGACAATATCTAACCTTTGACATGTGTTTTGGGCGGTGCACACCAATATATTAAACAAAAGAAATTTAAATCCAACAAACAACCTTGGGGTTTGTGAAAATCAGGTTCACCTAGTTTGCTAGGAACTTCGAAACTTGTCCCAAATTGAGCACATAACCATCAAGTTCCAATTCTATGCTGCAGAACTTACTTTTTTAGAACCTCGTTAGAGTCCTTGACAACAAGCTTGTAGAAGGAGCCTCTCATCAGCCATAGTATATACTAACAAACCTATGATCAATCGAGAACTAGAAGCTCTTGTAAGAAGATTAGAAAGCTAGTGCTCTGTACTAACCTTTAGTTACTAATAGGGTGAACAAAAGGAAATCAAAAGAAGTTGAAGAAGAATGATGCACCTGAAGGGCAATCGTGATTAGAGACAAGCAAGGGAGCACTGAGGCCAATTGTTGAAGACCAAGATGGATCAGAGATGCACATGAAAACTTGATCAAGGAAGAGTGTGGAAGATGCACCAGCAACTGAATTTGATTGAGGAAGGGCGAATTGAAACCCTACGTGTAACGGCTGCAATCAACTACATCAACGACTATGATTTTGTTTCTTGAAATCTCCATCAATAGTAGGGAAGGTTACTTTATTTTTTTTCTCTTTTCATCTAACAGTAGGGGATTTTCAAAGCGGAAGGGGAGTAGGGCTGCATACATGCTAATCACAGGAGATAGTTTAGGACTGTAACATTTTATTTCAATTTTTCCAATAGTGACAGACAATTTTTTTTTTCATTTTTTATGAAGTGCCAAAGTAGTGATATAAAATGCTATAGTGGTGCTCTAAATTTCAACATTCATCCACATATTAGATAGAAAATATCACATGTCCACAATTTGGTGATTTCATCCACACATTTTCTTTAATTTGAAGTTTTCTAGCAAAAAACTTCATGGTTTTTTGTCAATTTTTTAGCCAAATTACTTTTTCTGGTGCAATCTGGCACCATAAAGCCAATAAAAAGACCCTAGTGACAGTTATTGGCTTCAGAGACACAATTAAAGTTGACTACTTGTACCAACACGTATTGGCTTTGGAGATAGAGATTGTGACTTGCTTTTTGGGTTAACCCCTAAATGACAAGGTGGATGTTTTTTGTCCGATGAATGGTTAGGAATTCTCATGTGTAGGATAGAAGTGCAACTAATCATCCTTGGAATTAGGGGTGGAAAAGGAAGATCTTCTCTAGTAATTTTACTCCCAATGATTATTTTTGATTTTTTTAAAGTAGATGATGTCACACGGTTCCAAAATGGCTGATTTCCACGGTCACCAGCCCGGCTTTCAAGGGTTAAAAAAATTTAGGAAACGACACAAGAAAACAGGCACAGGGAACGATGTAGGCCGGGAACAGAGCAAGAGAATGAGCGCACACCCATTCCTTCCCTTTCATCCATTGCCGGGAGGGGCAATGAGAGGGTCAATCCCTCCTGGCCTCACAGAAAACATTTGCGCCCTTCCGAAAGGCCATGTGAATCACAGAATCCTGGTTAATCCCACAACAATTAACACAACCGATGATGCTTCTCCCAGGACCTTCCTCAATCGATGTGAGCGTCACTGTAACCGATGCTCAGCTGATTGAGCATCAGTCAAATTAAGTTCGATCTGCCATCTGTTGGTCTAGGGCGGAACCATTCCCGTTTCCGACATTGAAACTGTAAGTTACTATGCATTCGAAATCTTAGTTACCGCACAAACCTTCACAAGTCCAGGTGAAAGTCCTTGGTTTGAATTGAATAAATTCCAAATCTAGAGCAATTCAATTTGGTAAATATGAACCAAGAATAACAAATGAAGACTAGATCAATGTTCAGTTGGGACTTGGGAGTGAACCCTGGACGTGACCTAGGACGTTACCTTCACATGCAACTCTATAATTTGAATCTTATAAATCATGCAATTCGATGTGCATTTTCTGGAACATATTGTATACGCCAGCTTCATTTGTCCGTAGGGTCTAAATTCTCTGCTAAACTTCTGAAGGTGAATACCACTTGCTGATATAATTGATGGCATAATTATAGATGAACTGAATTGCCAATTGAGGAGGAGGAAGAGAGTGATCAATCGCCACCAGGATGAGAACGAGCACATATATGCAACAGTGGGCCAAAACCTTGAATGTTGATTGCTATTGCAACCATGAATTACGAGGGATGCAGACACTCAGGGCAAGTAATACTACCATTCGCAGAAAAGTCCACGTCAGTGCCTACATGAAAACCACCACAAAACGACCAAGAAGACCAACACCTAGTTGTGGACTCTACAAATAGCGCCTGGTATCAAATTGTTAGGGCTAGGTGCCCTAAAATATATTTGGTAATGTCCATCAGTTCATCCTCATTTCTCTGCCTGCAAGTTTCTTAGACTCTTTCATCAACACTCATCACAATAGATCCCTCTTGAGATTGATAAAGTTCTTATGAAATGCCAATGAATGAGTATGACTGTGGGTAAGCATTGACTCTTCAGCTCTACTATGTCGCTGTATTCGCTAGATTCTGAATGTGTATTTATCAGTAACATTTATACTATTTATGGCCTAAAGGTCACCCACGAGAAAGGGTTCACTTCCCTATCGTTCTTTGAACTTATATCTATAGGGCATCCTTCTCAACCTTCTTGTGAGTGGCATGAGAGATTCCTTTTGGTACATATTTTTTGAAAAGAACAGGGTTGGACAATTCCTCAGATCAGGATCATGGACTTATAATAATTCTGTCTGATCCATTGCAGATACCGTTGTGGACAAATTTGTGTCATTAAACAGATGCATATACACAGAAAACTCATATTGGGTTCCCGGTGTTAAATTTCCCGGTGAGTCTCACTTTTCCCGGGGTGTGATACACTGTGAACACCGGGAAAAGTGAGACTCACCGGGAAATTTAACATCGGGAACCCAATATGAGTTTCCTGTGTATATCAGGGACCTGTGCATTAAGCAAATGAAGCTATGTACTGTACTGCAACAAGCAAGGACTATATATATGGTGGGAGTATTAGCATCCAACTGCTGTCGATATAGTCGTGCTATTATTTTTAATTTTTACACAGGAAGTGATTTCAGTAATTAGTGTGATTCATTGGACAGAAAAATTTCACTAGGACATTCTTGGTGTGGATGTTACTCTTTCGAATTGAATTATGGCCTTTGACCATTCTGATAGAATTTTAACATACCCCTTCTCTGTCGTGGCTAGAGCCTGAGTCCTTGAACTCACTATAAGTCAGGTTAGCACGATCATGACTTTACCCTGCATTTTACCCCTAAAGATCCTTGGCTTCAGAAATAAGAAAAATACTTTCAAAATTGCACAAAAACAACACATTGGATTGAAAGTTTTGCAAATAAAATTTTATGCATTTTGGAGAACTTCTATCCATTAGATCTCATTCCTGACTTGTGTTGCAATGACTTTAAAAAAATTTCGGCCTGCAAGGCATTGCATGAGTGAGATCCATGCATGCTTAAAAACAATTTTTGCTACTTCACTTGAGGTGATCAAAACAACCCCAAACCATTTTGGATTTAAAAGAGCTTTCAGGGTTCATTTGGAGAACTTCCAAACATGGTGGGTTACTCAACAAATTATGCTAGTATTTATGTAAGGTGGTGCGTGCACAAAGTGCCTTTGGAATCATGTATTTTAGAAATTGGAATTGGGGTGCTATCAAAGTGTTCACCACCTAGAGTTGCTTCATAAAGCACCATTTAGATGAAAACACCCAAAATTGTCAATGTAAGTAGTTCAACATAATTAGAGGAACCTTTTTCAAAGAATTTTATTTGTAGTGTTAGCAATTGAAAAGCATGAATTTTAAAAAATAATTCTTTTAGACAAAACATTCAATAACTATGAATTTTCAAGTAGAAGCTCCCTCGACCACCGAAATTGTGACATAGCTAGTCCTTAAAACTAAAATCTAGAGAATTAATAGTCAACTAATCACAATTAAGTACATAGAACAATATAATTGCACTTTTGGAGATGCTTTCAAGAGAAGTCAACGACGCTAGTGTGTGAGCTTGGAGCCATGAGCCTGTGAGTGTGGAGTATGTGAGCCTAGAGCCCCCAAAACTTTTTGGAGGCAATTTTTTGCCCCAAAATTTTTTTTGTTCATTTTTTCTTCCAAAATAGACAAAAATTTCCTATTTTTAGTGAATATTGTGACCTATGATCGTGTCCCCTAAAACTGTGGACTCTGGAATGAGTTATTTTTTATTCTTCTAAAATTGTTTATTACTATGGGAAAAGATTGTCAAATTTTATTGGAAAGTTGCAACACTTAGTTCAATGATTACAATGGGAAATATGCTAGATGGTTTTAGTATTATAGATAGATGCCATTTGGACACAACTTAGTTGTGTTGTTTTCACTACCTAATTTAAATACATAGAATTTGGTGTCTGAATTGAATATCCTAGAACAATTGGGATTTTTCATGTGAGTTTGTATAAGTACATATGTGTAGGGTGAGTAGAAAACCTCAAGGTTTGGGTGAGATGATGAGTAGAAGCCATGGTGGATTTAGGATCGGCATTTGACTTAAATCTTAACACTTAAGTTTTGGTGGTTTATATAATTTACAATTATAAAATTCATTTCTCTTCATAATTGTAAGAACTACCAAAATTTTGACATCCTCCCCCAAATTGTAGGGAATGGAGAAGATAAATGAAATGTGAAAAGAAAAAAACCCGGGGAATCCAAAGAATGAAGAAAGAGAAAAAATGGGGAAAGGAAAAAAAATGGGAAAAAAACCCTGGGGACAGAGAAACTAAATAAAAATGGAAATTTAAAAAAGTGGGAAAATGAATGGGAACACATTGGAAGTAAAAAGACTATGAAGAGGTTCTGAAACTAGGAAAAATACTTGGAAATAGAGTCATTTCTATGAATTAGCAACAAAGTATTTCACTTATGAAACATGCTTCTATATTTCATTAATGCATTGACATTTTTCCTTTGTACACTGCAAATCATTTCAATCGCAATATATGTGAATGAATACTCTGTAATTGAAATACACGGATAAATGTAGCCATGCCTATTCTGGACTGTAATGATTCCTGCTCGAACTAGAAGTACCTTCAATTCACTAAAGCTATAACTAGGTGCATGAATGAATTTGTCTTCATGGATGTCCATCTTGTAGAAGTACCTACGCAATTAGTATAGGTGTTTGCAATTCATGTATTGCTGTCAACCTCCAATAGCTGAAACAACCATATTCACGAAGTCTAGGCATGTGCATGTGGGGAACATACCCACTATAATTTGATAGATGTTTTTGTTAGTGCATGTCCCTGTCTCAAGCGCCACTATTGCACCAAGGCCTGGAAAGGGAAGCAAGGTGACTCCCACTATTTGTCTTCTAACATTTCCTGCACTTTCCCACTTGTTCCATTGTTCCGTAGTTGATGCATTGGCTATCCTCTGAATGGTTCGGTTGTTCCTAACCGTTGGATATGCATCCAGGTTCTTGGGTGTTGGTTGGTCATACAAGACAGTCTAGAAAACCTTCGACATGGTGAAGAGTTGCTGTGGGGACAGTGTCGGCCTTTCTTGAAGGTGAAAGTCTGCATGTTGTAGCAGCAGAGTCTCCTCCCTATTGAGGTTGGTCCCATTGAGAATGGGCCACACCTCTAGTACCTCAGGCCAATCAATTACCCACTTCCTTTCAGTACCTTTTATACATTGTTCAATGTCATCCCAATAGAACTAGAAGTCCACCACCACCTCTCACTTGCTCCCGAAATCTTCTTTTCAGCCCTGATAGATTGGAGCTAGTGTTCCCTTCCTTCCCCTTGCGATTTTGGAGGCGCACCTAATGTTGGTGGTCTGTTGTTGAGTATGGCATTTTGTATTGGACTTGTGGTTGATTCTAGCAATGTGCCACTTGGAGGTGTCACAGTCACTTTCAAATGCCGTAGTGACATGTTTAGGGTTCTGGATTTGAGGTTATTCACTTGGGCTCTCCAAAGATTGAAGAGAAGCCGTTGTGGACCTGGTTCTCACACGTGGCTGAGAGAAGTTCACTTTGTCCGGTCTATGTGAGCCTTCTTCTACTTCTACAATTTGATAAGTTTATAACTAATATGATATGCAATCACTACAAAAAAATGACCACATAAATTACTTCAAAGAATGACTTTATAGCAATCATTTTGGATACATTTGACTGCAAAATGACTCAGGGGCCCTAAAGTCGTTGTAGACAAGTCATTTATAAATGACATTTGAGTTTATTATCACCAACAGATTGTACCTTGGATGTATAAATTGATGAAATATAGTTATTGTTGAACTAATGAAGAAAGATTTGCTTAATGAAATGGTTGCTATGTTGCCATGCGGAAAGTACTTATTTCTTCTGTCCCATGTGGACATCCACATGGCCAGTCATTTGCAAGTCATTTCAAAGTTACGATAGACCCATTAAACATTTGACTTGGACAACCAAGTTGGAAGTCATGTAGTCATTTAAAAGTTGCATTGGAGTCTTTACGTCATTCAAATGGACTCCCACGTGGCAAGTCATTTTGAAATGACTTGGATTTAGGAATTAAGTCACTTTCCAAACAAATGGGAAGTCATTTTCTCGTCATTTATAAGCTGTACTAATTGTGTGCAAAAAAGAATGTAATGACAATTGCACAAGGAGTAGTCATTTTGTAGTCACATATTCAAAATTTCATAGCAAAATACCATATACAATGTCATATACAATGCACCATGCATAGTACACCATTCACCATACATCATACTTGGTAAGTGTGCTACAGGGCTTCGAAAGCCACTTAGTCTATGAGTATTAAGAGACAAAATGACATGTCCTTTACACTAGTAGGGTGGTAGGAGGCGAGACAAACCATGTGGGATATGTAAAATGTAGGAATTAATATTGCATTACCAATAATATTTCAGACTGGTTATTTTAGGCATAGTAGATTAACTTTTTTCAAAAAACTTTGAACTAATAAAAGGTGGGAAATCAATCTTAATTTCATCTTTAAAAATCCGTTTTGGATTTCAAGCTTCAAATCAAAAGTTATAGAAAAATTTGCTAAAGGGATTGGAAAAGATTGATAGTTGGTACATCGAGAGTACAAGGGTCACCTACTCAACTTCTACAAAATAGGGATGTATGTAATTGTCCTAGATCTCCTCACTTCATGCAAGGAAAGTGTAATGATGGTTGCACATTATGTCTGCAGACCGCTCAAAGAATTACAAGGCACAAGGCACCGAAGTAGTCACTAGAAGAAAACCAGTGTTTTATGACTATGAAAATATAACTAGAGATGACTGGCAACTACTCACAGTCATATTTTTGGAGCCTAAGACCTTGGAAAAGAATATGACTACAAATATGACAGTTAGTCATATTCTAGTGTGGTATTTTGAGGACGTATAGTATACGCCCATTGGGAACACCAAAATACTTCATAGGGAACGATAGGGAACATGTTTGGAGAACGTCTAGTCATATTTGATAGTCATATTTTTACAGCAATCATATGTGGCAATCATATCTTTATGGTTGTGACTTTTTTCTCTTTTAGGGTAGCCCAAGGTAAATTTAGGTGGGAAACATGCTTGGAGAGGTCCTAGTCATATTTTTGCTTTAGTCATATTTTGCAGTCATATCTTTGTAGTTGTGATTTTTTTTTCTTTTAGGGCAGCCCAAGGTAAATTTGGGTGGAAAACATGCTTGGAGAGGTCCTAGTCATATTTTTGCTTTAGTCATATTTTGTAGTCATATTTTGCAAGCAATCATATTTTGTAGTCATATCTTTATGGTTGTGACTTTTTTTTTCTTTTAGGGCAGCCCAAGGTAAATTTGGGTGGGAAACATGCTTGGAGAGGTCCTAGTCATATTTTTGCTTTAGTCATATTTTGTAGTCATATTTTGCAAGCAATCATATTTTGTAGTCATGTCTTTATGGTTGTGACTTTTTTTTTCTTTTAGGGCAGCCCAAGGTAAATTTGGGTGGGAAACATGCTTGGAGAGGTCCTAGTCATATTTTTGCTTTAGTCATATTTTGTAGTCATATTTTGCAAGCAATCATATTTTGTAGTCATGTCTTTATGGTTGTGACTTTTTTTTTCTTTTAGGGCAGCCCAAGGTAAATTTGGGTGGGAAACATGCTTGGAGAGGTCCTAGTCATATTTTTGCTTTAGTCATATTTCGTAGTCCTATTTATTTTTTTTTGTGTGTGTGGGCAACCCAAGGAAAAGGTGGGCAATCTAAAATGGCCTTCTTATATTTTGGCCATAGGGACATCCCTTGGGGTGTACACATCACTTTTTTTTATTTCTATTAAAAAAAAGATTATTTTTTGTTGTGTATTTTGTCTATAACAAAATTGGCATCCAATAAATTCAAGTGCCAGATGTTCATATTTCAATTCATTAATTTATATTACTCATAGGTTTTACAAGTGAATTCCAAAAAAATAAATAAATTAATGGTAGGAGACAATAGATGGGTTCATATTCAAATCATCTTGTAGGAAGGGATTGGGGAAGGGTCTCCAAATGCATGTGAAACGTATTTTGATTTTAAGGTTCACATACACTTTTGGTGACAGTGGCAATCCTTAGAAATAGTATTCCAAACGTAGACTTTGTTATCATTACATAGAGGGTTTATTCTTTCATATACACATTAGATCAAGAAAAGATGGTCAATCTTGCAAGAGAGTGCAATGGCAGTGTTGGTGCTTGATGTATTATATGATAAATGCTATTCATTTTATTGACATTTTCCTACAAAGACTAACACGGTTACATGGTGTGTTTCTATGTGATGTGTTGAAGAGAATTTTATATACAAAATTCAAATTAAAACATGAAAGACAACTTCATTTACAACACTTGTAGCCATGATTGGGGAATCAATCATAATCTGCATGAAAGTATTGTATGTCATTTGCTACTATGTCATTATTAATCATATGTTGCAATGCAGTTGCAACCACATTGGGCTTTACTTCCACTACATCGTACATGATGGGTGTCTTTGGTATGAGGTCTTCATGTAAGGTTGTGGCTTCTAGTCCATGAAAATTATTTGTCTTATCCAACACTAAAACAAAATGGATGTTTTATGACTCTGAAAATATGATTGAGGATGATTAGTGACTACTTATAGTAATATTTTTGGAGGCCAATACTTTGGAGAGAAATATGACTGCTACTTATATTTTGGCCTTGTACATTGTGGGCTTATAGTATACATTTGTTTGGAACACCAAAATATTTTATAGGGCTTCATGGGGAACATGTTTGGAGAACGCACAGTCATATTTAATTAATAGTCATATTTTGCAGTCATATTTCTATGATAGTCACATTTTTTTCTTTTAGGGCAGCTTGAAGAAATTTGGATGGGGAATATATTTGGAGAGTGCTAAATCATACTTTCATTTCAGTCATATTTGTTAGTCATATTTTCACTTTAGTCATATTTTGCAATCATATTTTGTAGATATATTTCTTTGGTAGTTATTTTTTTTCCTTTGGAGGAAGCCTAAGGAAAAGGTGGGCAATCTAAGATGACTCTTTTATATTTTGCCCCTAGAGGCCATTCCTTGGAATTAAGGCATGACTTTGTTTAATACCTATTAAAATAAATTATTTTCTTTTGTATAATGTGTCTATTAAAGAATTAATGTCCAAATCATTTAGGGTGGCATATGTTTATATTTTTATTAATATATTTTAAAATTTTATAGAAATTAGAAAAAGAATAGAGAAGAATAAAGTAATTAATAATAGGAGATAATGAATTTTTTTTTGAGGATTTAAGGGAAAATTAGAGACGAATAAAAGCCTATAGACAGACCAAAGCACCAAAGTAGGACTAAGCCTGAGAACCCAAGATGAAAACTAGGCCTCCCTTGACCCAATATTGGAACTTGTCATCGGTTTGACTAATTATGCTAATTGATTGTGATGGTTAATACAAAACAAAACTTAATGCATTTAAACTAGTAATATAGATTGAAGGTTGTAGAGTTTAGAAAAAATACTTGAAGCTTAGGAAAGATCTAATTCAAGGAAAAGAAAGAAGAATGTGAGAATAATTCATACCTAAGTGGCCATGAAGCAAGAGTAAGCGAGGAGTGCGATTTGTGTTGAGAGTCTCTAAGTGTTTGAAGAAGAAGTGTAGGTTCCAAGTTACTACTGAAAACTTTGGACATGGTTAGGAGATTAATATGACCCCCTTATAGGGATTTGACTTTGAATTATATAGAGATTATTAATTACAATACATATAGTTGATCAAACGAAGTTTCAAAGTCTTAAGTAGATGTTTAGTTAGCAGTTATGAAGTTGATGTCATTACAATTGTTTGATTTCTAAAGTAATTAGAAATCAGTTAGTAGTAATAAAAGTTAAAGATTGCAATTCTAAACTATCCCCAAAAATAAAGGAAAAAAAAAATATTGAAAATAATATAGAGAAAGTAAAGAGGGAAAAGTAGAAAAAAATAGGTTGAAAGAAAAGAATTTGATCATACATCTAATTTATACCTCTTGTTGTAAAAGTTGTTATTTAAGTTATATACAAAAACACAATAAATGCAATAAAAATGGATTAAAGCAGAGCTCATGATACAATTACAATATACTTGTTGAATCATTGGAGAATGAGAATGTGGTGGAAACAAATTCCAAGGCATGTCCTTAAATTTGGCATTTAGTTTTTTCTCTTCTTGTAGAAACTATATTTGTGCTACAAATTAGAGGTTTAGGTCAAACCTCAAAAAATTTATTAAATCCAAATATGAATTCAAGATCATTTAGTTAATTTGTAGAAAATTCTAATAACATATCACACTTTAAAAAATAGATAAAAATTATGGAAGATAGAGAACAATGAAATTGAATATTCAATAGTATTAGTTTTAGATAAAAAATATGAAAGTTCATCCAATTCAAGTCAAAAAGGGAACTTGAAATGTAGTGACATTTAGAATCCAATTTTGAAATTAAAAATGAATTTAGACTTATAGGCTAAAATAAAGTGTTGGATGAAATCTTCAAGGATGAATTAGAGACAAACCTTTATCTATTTATATTTTTTTATTATTGGGCTTCAAATTTTCTAAGTTAGATATTTAAGTATTGTTCAATGGACGTTCTAACCAGTGAACAATTTTTTTTTCCAATGATAAACTATAAGTGGTTCACATTTAAACTAAAACAAACACAAATTATAAAAACTAGAAGTTTTAATTGATTTTGACCAATCTAGGTCAAAATTTTAGACCTCCAAATATCAAGGATATAAATAAAATACTCACATATATCATGTATTGAAGTTTGTTTCTTTCTTAAAAAGGTTCTCTGCAATGTTATGTAAGTCATATTTATAGAGGGACTTTAAAGGGCCATTTAGAAGTCACAAAATTATTCATATGAAGATTGAGGCTCACTACGATACACATGCTTGTATTGCAATTAAAAGATGGTTGCTTAAATGTTTTTTGAAGGATATAGACTATAAAAATATAATCCTTTTTTCTACTTCAAAGATATTTTTAAATAGTGTTTCTATCAAATATTTTTACTCTTATATACTTAGTGCATAGACATATATACTTTGATTGATGTAAGACATTTGTTAAGTTGTCTTTTTTTGCCATAATTGTAGGTGTTGAAGGCCTTGCAATTTTCTTTTAGACATTTTGTAGAAATGTATTGCAACATACATCCACTTTGAAGCAAATTTTGTTGTTAAAATAGCTTAGTTGCTTAGTATAGTCAGATTTAGTAAGTTGCATGACTACGTCAAGTGACATGACTAAAGCAAGTCATATGCATGACTAGGATAAGTCACATGACTACGTTAAGTTACATGACTACGTCAAGTCATGTGCATGACTAGGATAGGTCACATGACTAAAGCAAGTCATGTGCATAACTAGGATAAGTCACATGACTAGAGTTTGAAAACCCTAGCCGCTACTTCTATGTAGCCACCATTGATTTAGGGTTTTGAAACCCTAGCCACCTCTTCTTCTTCTTCTTCTTCTTCTTCTTCTTCTTCTTCTTCTTCTTCTTCTTCTTTGTTTTTGGTTGCCTCTTAGGTTTTGTCTCTTGTTGTTTTGTAGCTTTGGCTTCTTCTTTCTTATTAGTTCTTATTTTTTGTTGCTTCTTAGTTCTTGATTCTTGCTTCTAGTTTCTTCTTGTTACCTTTTAGTTCTTACTTTCTAATTCTTAATTCTTGCTTGTAGTTTTTGCTTGTTACGTCTTAATTCTTGCTTCCTAGTTCTTGATTCTTGCTTCTAGTCTTTTGTTTCTACCTCTTAATTCTTGTTTTCAAATTCTTGCCTCTTCTTGCTTCTTAGTTTTTGCTTCTTGCTTCTAGTTTCTTCTTGTTATGTCTTAATTCTTGTTTTCAAATTCTTGCTTCTTCTTGCTTCTTAGTTTTTGCTTCTTGCTTCTAGTTTCCTTTTATTATGTCTTAATTCTTGTTTCCTAATTCTTGTCTCTTATTGCTTCTTAATTCTTGCTTTTAATCTCTTCTTGATGCATTTTAACTTGTGTTTCTTATTGCCTTTCAATTCTTGTTTTTCTTGTTATTTGTTGCATTTTATTGCATCTTAACTTGTCTCTCTTGTTGTTTCTTGTTGCATCTTGATTTGTTTTTTCTTGTTATTTATAGCATCTTAAAATGTATTTCTTGTTGCTTCTTATTGCATCTTAATTCTTACTTCTTGTTTCTTTTTGTTACATCTTACTTCTTGCTTATTATTACCTCTTAACACTTGTCACCTTCTAGTTTTTGTTCCTTTTATCTCTATTGTTGTTCTTTCCTCTTATTTTCTTGTGTTTTCTAGAGATATAGTGATTATGGATTCTTCTTACTTTAAACTTGTGCTTCACATTTTATATTGCTTTAAATCTTTGAAGATTGAGCTATATTGTTCATTTACTAAAAATTAAACTCTTTCATTTTATGTGTAGGCACTTAAAGTTGGACTGAAGTTATTGGAGGCTATTTACAACACTAGAGAGACATCTTCTTCACATTTTTGTAAGGAATTACAAGTCTTAGAGTGTGTAGGAATATATATTTATAAACTATCATTGTAATATGTTTTTTGTTAGTGACTAATAAATGTCATTGAAAATAGTCACATTTTTTTTTGCATTTTCTCTCTTTAATATGATTATCTTTGTGCATCTCAAAAATCATATTTATTCATTTTTTATTGTATGTAGTCATTTATACAACTACTAAACCATATTGATGCACGATTGCAATGCCTCATGTCAATTTAGAATGTATGGAAAATATGATTACAATTTATGACAAAAGTTACTATAAACCTCAAGTCACCTAGTTACGAATATCACTTGCTTGAGTCATGTTTTATAATATATCTTAATCAAAATATGACTTGTTGTAGTTATATAATGCTCACAATCATGCCAATAATATGACTCTATACTTTTGAAAATATAACTACATTCAATCATAAAATTACTAGTAACATTCCATGTGAACTACTACATAGCCAAAAATATGACTTACATCAGTCATATTTCACATCAATAAAAAAAGCGACTCATGAAGGTCATATTCTACATCAATGAAAAATATGATCCATTAGAGTCATTTTTTACATCAACATGCAAAGAATATGACCCATGAGAGTCATTTTTCACATCGACAAAAAATATGACTCACAAAAATCATATTTCACATCATCCCAAAATATGACTACAAAAAGTCGTATGCCTCATCCGCCAAAATATGACTACAAAAAGTCATATGCCTCATCCGCCAAAATATGACTCACCATAGTCATACTCCACGTCCGCCAAAATATGACTCACCATAGTCATACTCCACATCTGCCAAAATATGACTCACCATAGTCATAGTCCACGTCAGCTTAAAATATGACTACAAGCAGTTACATACCACGTAGACTTTTTTTCCTTGCCCGAGCAGGTCAAGAGAAAATCAAGTCTCCAAGAATAGTCAACGTATATGCCACATTGGCAAAATATGGCTAATTATACCTTCCAAATACGATGACTACAAATATGACTCATGTCCGAAGCGACTAGTCAGTAATGACTAGACCTAGTCATGTTGTGCGTCATCTACAGTAATTCCTGCATAAGTCATATTTTCAAATTTTTTGACTCACTGCAGTCATTTTTTGAAGTCATAAAACATCCATTTTGTTGTAGTGAGTAGTAGAGTAGGTGCGTAGTAGTCTGAGACTTATGAGTAGTCATTTGGTAGTCATAGGAAGTCATTCTATAGTGGCATCGAAGAGGTGACGTTGTCATTTGTGTAAGGGGAAAACATGACTTAACAATTGTTGTTGGCCCCATTTAAATACCTTAGTGTATATTTACTACGACCCCTAGTAATTCAAATAGGAACCTTACAAAGTGTTTAGAATTAGTGTAATGACAATGTCACAAATTTCAAGAAGTCATTTCTACCATAGAAGTAGGAGTTTAAATAAATCATATAATGGACCTTGAGGAAGAAAATAATATACACCAACACTAGTAGAAAACAACGTTGATTTCAACAAAATTCAACTGACACGAATTTTGTTGAAATCAATGTTGTTTTCTACTAGTGCAACAAAGAGAAAAAGCCTCTAGCAATGCATGATTTCAAAGGAGAAGACAAAAGAAGTCTTTTGTTGGATTTAGAGTTTTAAAAAAACAGTAAAATAATAAACAAGGAGTGGAGAAATTGGAAAGACTTCAAAAAAATTGAAGAAATGAAGAATTCAAGAGAAAATGAAAAAAAATTAAAGTAAAAAGAAATTCACAAAAATGTTAAAAAAAATTTTAAAAAGAAGAGAGAAATAAAAAAAATAGAAAGAGTTAAAAAAATTAAAGCAGTGAAAAAAAATTAATGGAGAAGTCAGAGATAAAAAAGAGATAAAAGATTTATAAGAAAACAAGGAAAAAAGAGGAATGAAATTTAGGTGTAAAAGAAGAAAAGGAAGATAGAAAAGAAAAAAATAGAAAAAGATGAAAACAAGAAAGAGGGAAAAAAATAGGAAGAGAGAAAACGAAGAAAAAATTACTATGCAAGCTAAAGAAAAAAAGAGCAAGAATACATGAACAACGCAAATTAGAAGAGGGAAAGAAATTGTATACAAGATTAGTATATTAAAAGATTATCATAAGCAAAAAAGTCACACGTGATGCATCATCCTCTTCAACTCAAACTCCCTATAGGATATACAATATGTGGCCTTTTTTCTTTTCTTCTCAATGGAGGATAGGAAGTAAAAGAATAACAAGTGGACACATCAACCATCTTTCGGCCTATCCTTACACATAAGCCATTGCGGTGCTCCTTGGAGTCATTTTCTATTGACACTAGAGTAGTGCTCAGTCACAATATATGATAGGAAGTCATTTCACAATTGATTGGACCACTACTCTCTAAAACCATTGTGACCATGTCACTCAGTTAATGATGATGTCAACAAAATACTACAGATGAAGACTAGAACTCATGGAAGTCTCATTCCAAAGTTGCACTACCAACACTACTAGAAAACTGTGACCAAATCAATAGAAAATCAACTCATTTCTGTTGTTTGGGGCACTGCAATGACCAATTTCACTAATTTTTGAACTTTTTGTAAAAATCAACAAATTGATACCAACTTTCTGTTGATTTGATTAGTGCAATGACCAAATCAACAATACTTTCAAGAATCTAGAATCTTTTTGGAATCTTTTTGGAATCTTTTGGAAATCTTTAGAATCTTGTTGGAATCTGATTGGAAATTGTTAAAATCTATTAGAACCTTTGAAATCTTTTGCAATTTATGGACTCTACTTTGTACATTTATAAGATTTTGGAATGTTCTTATATTGTAGCAATAGGGCAAGGTTGGTACATTTATGCCAAATAAATAATTTATACTCAAAATCATGAGTCATGATTTCAAACCATTTTCTATTTAGTTTTGAGTAGGCTCTTCTTGATACAATATTTGTTGAATACAATTTTTGTTCAAGATGTAAAATTTTTAATAAACTTGTGTTTCACTACCAAATTAATGCCTAGAATTTTTTTGATCAATCTAAGTTACAATTAAAAAGTTATTTATGAAAAGGTAATTTTTTTTAGTTTTGGGTGATTTAGGGCACTCATGACAAATATATCCAATTGGTTTGAAATTCTTTATACAAACTCTCAACAAGATTGTGAACATAATCTCTAAAGTTGGAAGGCATCAAAACATACAATTGTGATTTTCAAAACAGTTAAAACATTTAAAACACCCTCATTTGGGCATCATTTAAAGCACAATGGTTGAAGTTCTATGTACTATGAAATTTTTTAACTTAATTATCATTCACAATTCTTTTTTTGAAAAACTCAGCAGACTTTGGTGGCCATTTTGGCATAGTAGAATAACTTTTTTCAAAAAACTTTGAACTAAACAAAGTTGGAAAACCAAGCTAACTTTCATCTCCAAAAATCCTTTTGAGATTTTGAGCCTCCATTCAAAAGTTATAGACAAAATTCAGAGTGGGGTAGCAAGGAATATTTTCTTTGATATTTTTAAACACCCTCTCTGAATTTTGTCTATAACTTTTGAATGGAGGCTTAAAATCACAAACGGATTTTTGGAGATGAAATTTAACTTGATATCCTAGATTTTCTTAGTCCAAAGATTTTTGAAAAAAGTTATTCTACTATGCCAAAATGGTCTTCAAAGTCTGCTGAGTTTCAAAATACCAAATTGTAAGTGTATATTTAAGAAACAAATACTCCTTTGAACGTTGAATTTAAATAGTGGTGAGTTGGTTAGGGAGTCGTGATTTCAAGTGCGAGGTTCCAAGTTCCAACCCGGGTGGCAACCGTAGGTGTATGGATTGGCTGTCCAAAGGCTTCAGGTAGCTGAAAAAAGAAAAAAAATTTGCTGCCCGAAAATTTTGGGCAGTGAAAAAAAAATCTTTTTTTTTCATCTTTTTTTTCATTTTTTATTTGAACAAAATCAACACAAAAAATACACAAATTTCTGTTGATTATTGTCCAAAACAACGAGTCCGAAACAACAGAAGGTATCAACACCTCTCTATTGGTTTGGACGTTGAATTTTCTAGTAGTGACTAGCCGTCTAGCCAATAGACAACCATCCAGCCAACAAATTGGTTGTCCAACTTGAAAGATATGGAGGATGACCTAACAAACCTCATAGATGCTTGTATTTTTAATATTTTTTTATAATGTCTGTATCCAGACAAGATTATAATGCATTAGGACATGTCCTCACCAACATTGATGGACATTTTGACCCAAAATAGCCTATGACATATCAAGATAGAAAACCCTATTTCAAGCAACAAGTGGCTTCACTATAAGAAACCCGTATTTTTGGTGACATGCCTCAATCGTTGATGTTTTTCTTGACATAAAAACATGGTCTTGTTGAATTGGGCATTTTGAAAAATCCGTTCCAAAAAATTGAGGCACGTCACCAAAAACGCGTATTTCTTACAGTACTTGTTTGCTTAGTTGGGTAGAGATTCAAAGAGAAGAGGAGAGGGCAACATAGACAACTTCTCAAGTGAAATTAATCATTACATTTGCAAAAGTGGGTGACCCAATGCCAAAGTGGAGGAGCTTTATAGCCTCGTTGCAAGAAGAGGGTCCAGTAAGTCTCCTTAGTCCACTTCTAACTTGTCATTTATTTCCCAAGGTGCTATCCACTTCCAAGATGCAAGTGATTGTAGCGGCTATCCATGAAAACCACCACAAAACCACCAAGAAGACCAACATCTTGTTTTGGGTTTTGCAAATAGCACATGTATCATATTGTTAGAGTTAGGTGCCCTAAAATATATCTAGTAATGTCCATTAGTTCATCCTCATTTCTCTACCTGTAAGTTTTATAGATTCTTTCATTGACACATCTCAAAGACAAAAATGATCCCACTATAGATTGATAAAGTTCTTATTTAGTTCATAATGCAGTCCTCATATTATGTTCATGTGACATTCATGTTAGTATAATGGTGGTGTAATGTAAATGGTGTCCACCCCTAAATTCAAGAACCAAATGAAGTTTTTTTAGCAACATAGTAATTTTAGGGAGCTCACTATGAATGGAATTTTTATTTTTTATTCTTTGACATTTTCACACAACATGTGCCCAAGGAGTAGCTTTAAAGTCCCAACAATATTCATACCTTTTGATTACATGGTAAAAAAGTTGTTGTATGGTATGTAATTTTTATTGTTCGACTAACAACCTCAGTAGCTCAAAATAATTTTTTAAAAATTTGAAATTGTTTTTCTAGATTTATATATAAGAGGAAATCATTGAATCATTCCATTTTGATTCATGGGATGAAAATTACGAGTTTTAGTTTGTAGGCAATTGTAGATTCTCTATTCTAAAATAAACTTCAAAGCCCTTTATTTAATTCAATTTTGAATATTTTTAGAAAAAAATAAAATCATTGGATGTAGATTGTCTATCACAACATTACAACCATTGAGATTGGCATTTTTCAATTTCATAGCTAAATTCTTAACAATTTGGTATTTTGAATCATTCTCTATTTTTTTCTACTTACTACTTTTTTCCTATATGTTGTACAATTCCAAATGACATGAATTTTTTTTAAGCATGTAGCCAACTTGCTTTGGAAAGTGAATCCAAAAAGCATTAGCAACATGGACATTTTTTCATACCATGTGACCTTGTGAAGTGCAATTGTCTGATTTGTGCAAGGCCTAAAAAAGGATTTTTGTCAATTTAAAGGCTGATATCTTGCAATCTCTATAGTGGAAATTTTTTCAATTTTTTCCACATCATCTCAAACCATCATACTACAAGATCTATCCTACAATTACATGTGTCTAGAAATGTTTCATTTTTTATAAAATTCAATATATGTACTTGAAATGGAACTTTTGACATTTTTGGTGAAAATGTAGTCAAAAACCTTTAGGGGTTAACTTACCTATATATGAGCTTGGAAGTCATATTATGGATGGACTATAAACAAAGCCTAGAAGATGATGTTTTGTCCAAATAATTTCTCATTCATCCAAAATTATGCTTAAATTTTTATAAAACAACCTTCTCCAAGACTAATTTGATGAAATTGAGATAATTATTATGAATTTACCAAAATATAAGGAAAAATCAGAAAAATCTTGAATTTAAAGGATTCAAGGGTTAACCCCCAAACACTCCAACGTCCATTTTTTGGATGATCAACAGATTGAATTTCAAGTTTCATCCTCTTAACTACTTGGATGAAAGTTATTCTAATTTGTGGACATACATTATCAAGTTGTTGTTCTTTCTAAGGGTTGGATTTGGTGTTACTAGAGTACATATTTTTCTAAAATTACCAATGTGCAAGTATGTCAAGTGGTCAAATTGCATTGACTCTAGTTTAAAATTGGATTTGCCAAAATGAGGTTATAGATTTAAAGAACACAAAAATTTAAAAAAATCACCATGTTGAAAGAACCTCATTTCAAATCCATTCCAAGAAATTTTACTCCAAAAATGATAATATTTTAGTTGTAATCGAATTTTGAAGGGATTTTGGAGTTTCTATTTCAAAATTTATAGAAAAAAATTGGTGATAGCATAGGTGAATCTAACCTTACAGATGGAATCTACAAATCAAAATCTACAACTTTTCCTTCTATAGCAATTCCAAAATATGCTTCCAAGTAGCACTTTATAATGATTTTTCTCAAATTGTCAATTTTGGAGATGAATTTGGACGTTTAGGGGTTAAAGGATTAATATTCGTGAGATGTTAAGTCTCATTGATATAAACTTGAAATGATAATGGAAAAAATTAAGTTAATATAAATTCATTAATTCCAAAATATTAATTAACAAGTTCTATCAGATTAACATAATCTTACTGTACATAAATTTGTGTGTCTAATAGGGGGATCTCTTGAGATGCACCATAGAATGCATTAGGGTATTCTTTGAAGGAGGATGGCTCCATTATTTACAATATCAAAGCATCACTAGGTTGGAAGGAATGATAGCATGCAACCACTTAAGTTACTTCTTCTGATTACTCACAAGATCCACCCTAAATACTTAACTCCCAAACCCTAAAAAAATAAACCAAAAAAACATGCGATTGAACCAATCAAGAACCAGCTTCTTCTAATTAAAACACATGATCCATTCTACATGACTACATCTCAAGACACAACAAGGAATGGAAAAAAAATTCTTGTTTTAATTGCTTGCAAAAGTTATGAAATTTTTTTTAGGGCAGCGCTCCAGCAATTCTAAATTTGGGTTCCTGGCTTCTGGTGACGGAGAAGCTGCACTCCCTTGGAAGAACCAGAAGGTAGAAGCTGACCCCAAACCACCACTTTTTCTGTCCCTACAAGATGGTTCAAAACATTGATATTTAGAGTAACCACACCTCAAATGCACAAATAAGCAATTGAGAATCAAGCAATACTAAGCAATACTCCCATTATTATATTAGAAATTTTCTTGTAGGGTCTTGTAGGTAGTGAGAAGGGGATTTTAGATTTTCTTAGAATGCATTTTTTGGACACAATATGAATAAACTATAAACTTTTAGAGTGCTGAAAATAGGTGTACCTATAAGCAATCATAGCATCTCATGAATAGTGGGAGTACATTTTAGGCAAGAATCTATAGTGTGTGATTTTAGGAAGCGTGCAATTTTAGGTGTATTACCTTATGGGTAAGATTTTAAGTTCCTTGAGGAATGACCCAGAAACCCAATCATTCCCACTACAATGAAAACTCCAATATTTACTTTTGTATAAGAGGGTACCTTAAGAACAAGGGTAGTTTTAACACACACACCCATATATACTACATGCAAAGCAAATTTTGCATTTTAAACTTAACAAATTGTTAGTGAGTCATAGCATTATTAAGCACACTACTATTGACCCATCACTTGAAGCGAAAATTTGCACATAATGCTTTACTACTTTAGCCCACAATGAACAAAGAATGAAAAAGAGTCAATGTGCTCAACATCTTCATCCAATCGCACCTTAAAGTTCTCCTTTCTTCTGTGTAGTTCAATGCAATGAGATAATTCATGTGCTAAGAAACAATCTATGAAATAAATCTCATCCAAAGTTGCTACTTTATATTAGTACCCATTTAGATAAAGTTCTTAGGTGCACAAGTTTTGAAAGAAGGGTGTGGCAACAACAAGGGCAAGGCCATGTAGAGTAGAAGGGATTGGGAAAAAGACCAAAAAAGTCATTTTGGGGGGCTTTTCCCTACATGGATCAAAAACTATATGGGGGCTTGTAGGGCTCCAAGTCCATTGGAATAGCTTGCATAGATGCCCTACAACAATCTTTGTAAGGACCAATAACACCTCATGGAGGTTTTGTGTCAAGTGAGGTTTGATGCAATGGGGGTCCTACAATGGCAGAATCTTCTTTGTTGGGCCTAAAAACCCTTGTTGTTGGGTTCTTTCACTATAGTATGCCTTTGTTTTCACAATTGTATTATAATAATACTAAATAGGATGAAAAATTCCATTGTTAAAGGGCTTGTGATGAAATCTTTTGTAATTGATAGGCCCTTAACCTAAAATGAATGATAAACAAGGAGAGGTGGCCCTTAATCTAAAATGATGGATGGATGAACATCCATCCAATTACTTCTTCCTTGTTAGATGAATACTATATTCTTAACCCTAAAGTTCCTTGACTATGTTTTTACCAAAAATGCTCCAAAACTACCATTTCTAGTACATGTACCAAATTTTAGAAAGAAAAACATTTTTGGAAACATATAACCATAGGTTTTTAAAGATGTAAAAAAAATTTCAGAAATTTCCATAGTTTAGATTGCAAGATATTAGCATTTGAATTGACAAAAATCCTTTTTTTCGCCTTGCAAAAAACTAGGCAGCAATACTTCACAAGGTCACATTTGTATTGAAAATTTTCAAAAATGGTGGTTCCCCTTTAGTTTAATTCTTCAAGGCAAGTTGGCTATATGCTTGAAAATTTTCAAATCATTTATAATTGTACAACATATAGGAAAAAAAATAGTAAGTAGAAAGAAGTAGAGAATGATTCAATATACTAAATTGTTAAGAATTTAGTTATGGAATTGAAAAATGCCAATCCCAATGATTTTAATGTTGTAATAAACTATCTACACCTATTTTTTAAAATTCTTTTTCAAAAAATATTAAAAAAATGAATTCATTAAAGAACTTCAAAGTTTATTTTAGAGTAGAGAATCTATAACTTCCTACAAGCTAAAGCTCCTCATAACTTTCATCTCATTGATCAAAATGGAATGATTCAAATCTTTCTCCGAATAAATAAATCTAGAAAACTAATTTCAAATTTTTATTTATGAAAAAGTGATTTTTTTTTATCTGCCTGGGTTGCCCTAGTTGAAAAACAAACACCATTTTGCATCACAACTTTTCACTTGTACACTCAAATGAAATGAAATTTAGTACTCATAGAAGATATTCCATGTCTATACCATGTAAAAAAATTAAGTCTAAATAAGTCAAATCTCTGTTGACATGTACATGCCCCCCAAAATTATGTTGCCAAAAATAAGGCTGGTCCTCGAGGGGGTAACTATAGACATCCTTGATCCATTGTTGAATAGCTTTACATTTGGATCCTACCATGGTAACTACACCTAATTGCAATCTATTCTAAAATCAATCAATCTATATTCTTGCTTACTATATATTATATCTATTCATGAGAGACTTGAATCAATTTGGGGTACACATATTACACTACATCCCAAAAATACATATAAAGAAAACCTAGAGTTGTTTTTGACTTCTAATATTGATCTTATAAAATTGTTGCAAATCAGTAAGAAAAAAACATGCTCAAAACCTTATTCAAGAGTTTTTTGATATTGTACCTTATTGCATGTTCTTCTGGGTAGCCTTTCCTCCAGCTTTACTAAGGATAGCCGCAAGCTTGAGACAACTACCAATAGAAAACAACTCTACCACCACACAAACTATCCCTATTTGGTATCCATAAAGAATCCAACAAGTATAGGCAACGGCAAGCAAGGTCAAGCTTGCATCTAGAAGCACCAATATAGAAGGAATGCTGCGCAACCAACCGATTTCACACATCTAATTCCAAGCAACCTTGTTTGGACATCCAAGGAGGAATCCCAAGAACAAGGCCGTAATTGCAATGCCCCAAAAGTCGCTTATCACGGATATCACCCATATACACCCATAAAGTTTAAACTTCCACCCATGGGCTATGTCAGGCATTGTCACAAGTGGTTGGATTGATATAGATGCTAGCAAGGTCTCCTGGTACACATTTGCATGAAAATTTGATCATCTTACATATTGATTCCAAGGATACTCTAGAGATTAGAATACATTCACACCAAAAGTGATGAAAAAGTGGGGGGTTAATGTTAGCTTCATGGGTGTACAAGGAGTTTAAAACATAACCTATGTAAGGATTAGAATTTATCCATTGGTTCAAAGTTTCTTTTCACAAAAGGGGAGTTAATTTCCATTCATTTTCTTCATGGTCACTATTTATCATTTAAATCATAGAATAAAACAACAATGTTCGTGGCTTCATAGAACATATTGGAATTTCAAAGTTATTGAAATGAGTAGTAGAAACTTACTGCAATCAAGAAGTTACTCCAAAGTGTCACAAATCCTTGTTGCATTTGAATACCAGATTCTTCCTTTGAGTGGAAAAACAATGGCCATGTCTCCAATTGATCTTTAAGCCCTTTGAATAAGGTTGCAAAATCCAGTTTAATCAACTTTTTGGTTGTAGAATCGCCATCTAGGGTGTGTATGCGCATCAACTCTTCTTTTGAAAGCTCATCTTCCCTACGAACTTGGTATCCACTTTCATCTTGAGTGTCAAGTGTCCCTTTGTCACAACCAAGAAACATATCTATATTATGGTGTAAGAAAAATATCATATAGTTTTACAAATACACGAAATTGTCTTGACTCACTTAGTTACAAGGAAAATAGTATAGAGAGTCTAGGGATCCTTCTAGAGTGTAATTGTACAATAAATAATTACCAATACAATGATTAACAATCCATGGGCAAGCTTCAATTGAAGATGTTTTTAGAGTGAAAGGAGACTTGATGCATGGGAAGCATAGGGTCCCAGGCCCTGCCATGAAGTTCAGGAATGTGAAGTAACAAGAGCAATGGGCTAGAAGTCTAGGAGGCAATATCGCTACTAATAGTAGCAAGGAAAATATTGGTAAATAATGCATGAAAACAACGTTCTTGAGCTTTACCACAATTTGAAGCATGATTTGCATTTGCTTCATGGTCTGATTTGAATGATCGGCGGATGGGCACTTGTGTCATTGGCAACCGATTTGAATATGTAGTCATGATGTTTGAAGCTGTTGTACACTTTCAGTCTGGGAAAAGTTTCAAATGTCAACCACTCAAAAGACTCGTTTAAGATCAGCTTTCTCCACAATTTTCATGTTTTTGTTACTGCCTTCCAAGAGAACATTTCCAATAGACAAATCTAACCATCCAATTCTGTGGATCAAAATTCACATTTCTTGTCAAAGCAACAAGAATTCTGCATCACATCTTCAGAATTTTGCAGCAGCAATTCTCAAGTAGCCAAATTCAAACTCAAATAAACTCCCCTGCCATTTCCCAACACTAATCTGTCGCAAAAGCTTCCATCCTGCTTATATGAGAGTTCCGGCTCTTTGATACCTTCCTACTTGTGAGATCAAAAACACGTTCATTCACTAGGAGCTTCGCTAAAAATTACATATTTTCTTGAGGACAGTGACATGAATAGTATTGATTGGGATGAAATCTCTCAAAACAAAGCCATGCCAAGCACTAAAATAAATACCACACAAGCGAAGTGCCAAGCTGCTAGTAACATACCACAACTGGAATTAATACGTACAGGTTGTTCAAAGCAGGAAAACCCTCGTGATCGGGAAATCTCTGAAACCTTGAGCACAAGCAGAACCCAAGTTTTTCGACTTCGAGTATGAGCAATTCGAAGCCCTAGAGGAATCGCCACGTACTTACCCACCGTAATCACGCAAGCTCCGCCTTGCAACTCCTCCTCAGATACCTCGTGGAACTTTTGTGTGCTGAAATTTACCGCTCATCAAGTCAAATCAAACCCAAAAAATTGGCTGCGTAGAACGACAGAATGCAGTCCACGGCAAGAATGGCTCTCCACACTCTAGTAACACTAATATTAACAGTTTGAAAGCACAATCAAATTTGGCAATTTCAAGCCTACCAGCACCGAGCTCCAGCCAAGCTTTTGCTACTGAATCACACACAGAGAAGGATGTTTCCAGAAGATGGACTTGGAAGTCTTCAACACTAAGGGTAGTCACAGTTCCTCCACCCTCTGGGATTTCCGTGGAGAATGGGAAGATCAACTGACGAATGGGGAGCCAATGCGGTTCATTCTCAGGTGGAGGAACTATGACACCCCTTTTTCGTCATACAAGGGTGGAGAAATGGAGGTCTGAGAATAGATTACCTCGGAAAGGGATGCTAGTTATTTTGTAGATTTTCAGGGTCCATTGCAGATTTCCAGGGTCCAACCACAGGACTTGATGGGCTGAGTGCCTGAGTGCAAACAGAACTGTAAACTTCCAACGGAGGTGAAAACGGCAAGGTGACTATGAAATGTGGACACTGCGGAGTGAAACTACAGTGTGAAAAGGAATATTCTTCTTGGAAGAAATTTTCTACGCATCCATTCTTCACCTCCGGAGGAAAAAAATAGATGCGTAGAAAATTTCTTCCAAGAAGAATATTCCTTTTCGCAACGCATGCAGGTAGCCAACCACAAATAAGCACGTCCCCATTCTCCACAGAAAATGCAGAGGATGGAGGAACTATGACTACCCCTACTGTCCTTGTTTGATATTTTGGAGCTGAAAGTAAGTTAGCATGTGAAGACTATTCTACGAAGTCTTCATTCACTGAATAATATTGATGTACATGCCTCGGTATCCATAATTAGTACGAATGTATGTAAATGACCAATGGATGACTTCCAAGGAACCTATTGTAGTGTAGAAAAACAAAGAATGCACCAAATCATTCGAGAATAATTTTTAATTGATGACCTTATCAACAGGGCCACGTCCTTCCATTGGAACTAGTGTGCTCTATGCTGTTGCCACAATCAAAATAAAAGTAAAAGTATTTTTTTTAATTTTTTTATTCAAAAATAACTTTGAAATTCAATAACTTTCACATCATAGATTAAAACCCCATGAAACAAAGTTGGTGCACCCCTCCTTGCCAAGGGCTTTCCAATGGTACGAAGAATGTGACTGGGGGACACACGATTTAAGAGATCTCAATGTAACAAACAACCTATCTTAATGTATGGATGTCATGTCCTTCATTTCCACAAAGTCATTCATGGAAGACCTTTTTGAATCCTTGGAAGTCACTCACAAAACATTTTTTTGAAATCATGAAAGTCATTAACCCTTTAGGTACTAAAAATCCATGATTTTAACTTGTAGACTTTGATTGATCATATTGTAGAAGGTATAATCCAAATGAAATTTTTTTATTATATCATCAACTTGAGTGAAGAATATTTCATGTATTGGCTTAAAGAAATAATTACTAAAATTTTGAAAAAAAAACATATAAATTCTTCAAAATTCCTAAAAAAAACATGAGACCCAATTAAATGTGACCCAATTGAATATGAAATATGAAAATTTAATTTTAAAATGAAAAAAATGAAAAATGAAATAATGCTATTTGACATGGTGAGATCTTGGCCATGTCAGACAATTCATGTGACAACGTTCCCACAATTCTCCATTCTCCATTGTCCAAGAACTTGCAATCTTCCCTCTAGTGCATTCATTGAACACTTTCTATCTATCTCAGAGTTAACTCTATAAGGACATGGCCCCCCATGACTAAAGTAGTCACCAATATTCTCCAATTATTGAACCAATAGGTGCATTCTCTTTTTTGATAGTTAACAATGAAGTCATCTATTGGACCACTCCATTGGTCCACAACGTCCTTACAGAGTTACACAGTTAAAAGTGTAGGTCCCAATAATGTGGTTTACACTAGAGTAATTGAACTTAATTTTGACCTATTTTCCGAATCATTCCATCTAAATTCTTGCCTTCAAATGTAAGCATTCTTAAACATGAGAGTCTAGGATCGAGTTTAGATACACCTATTTTTTACACTTTTAAATTCATAATTTATTCATATGTTGTCCAAAAAATGAATGCATATTTGGTCTCTCAATGAGTTCCAATAAAAACATTAGACAATTTGATTTTGGGAACCATCATTAGAAAAAAATTGAATCCCAAAAGAGGTCACTTTGTAATGCAAAAATTTGGATAGGAAGAGCCTTCTCAACTCACTAATTGGGCAAAGATTTGGATGATGGGCTCCATGATGAGCTCAAATATTTGTCATGATTACCCAATCCATTTCCACGATCTCATAAATCAATGGTTCACAATTCGAAATGGAGGTGCTTAATCTTGCAAGCAAATCATGGTTCATGTTGGTTCAATCATGGAGGATGGAACACACACCTCCCACAAATTTCTACATGCCAAGTAGCCACAAGGATTTCTATGTGGTGGTACTAATGATGATGTCACCATCTTCATACTCACCTCATTCATATTAAAATTCGTAAGAAAACTCAAAGCCTCATTGTAGGGTTCATTTTCCTCCTAATGGAAAAACTACTTCTTCTTACAAAGAGATTTTAGGTGTAATTCCCTTGCAAAGCGTGAAGATTGCATTCCTTCAACTCTTTCATTGAAGATGTCATGTTTCTAGACACTTAGTTCCTTCTTACCTTCTAATAAGCTTTAAGGTGGGTACACCCAAAATTGCACCATGTCATCATCACACTATGTATATCTCCAAATCAATATATTTGTCTACTCAAGAAACAATTTTAGAACATCTACCAAAAAACTTTAACCTTTCATAAATTTTGCATATGGTATCCAAATGTTGAGTTCTTTGGTGCATTGAAACCTCCTTTCACTTGCCAACAAGAAAATATGAAAATATGACTATAGTCAACTAGCTAGTTTAATAATAGTAAATAGGCTCAATAGCAAAGAGTGCTGGTGGGTTTGGAGGCACCCACCTTAATACTAAGAGCATCACCACCATGGGGTGGTGAAATTTCCAAGGGAAGCAAGGCATGATGGAGTCTATGAAATGAGAGGGCTTAGTGGATCAGCCCCCCCCAACTATAGGCCAAGATTTGTATGTTTCTACTAGCTCTTAATGACTACATATGATTGCATTTAATTCACATTCAAATTCTAAGTTCTAAGCGAGGAAAAGAATGCAAAAATTGGTCAACTTTTTGGAGAATGACATGTATTCTTGGTCCCAAAATAACCCTCGAAGGATGAGGTCTTTCACTCCCCCAAACCAATAGATTTTTGGATAAATAGGTGTATTTTCTGAATAACCTAAAAGTCACATGAAGCACTTTTGACTCTTATAATGTTTTAGAGTTAAGGTATTGTACTCAAGATTAACCCCTAAAAGACCAGCCTTGTATTTTTGGCAATATAACGTTTTTGGGCAGGTATATGTGAGTGGAAATTTGACTTACTCAGGCTGAATTTTTTTTTGACAAGGTGTGGACGAGGAATATCTTCTATGTGTGCTAAATTTCATTTCATTTGAGTATACAAGTGAAAAGTTATGATGCAAAATGGTGTTTGTTTCTCGACTTAGGCAACTTGGGCAGATCAGAAAAAATCACTTTTTTCAAAAATAAAAATTTGAAATTGGTTTTTTAAATTTATATATTTGGAGAAAGCTTTGAATCAATCCATTTTGATCAATGAGATGAAAGCTATGAGAAATTTTAGTTTGTGGGTAGTTATGGAATCTCTACTCTAAAATAAACTTTGAAGTCCTTTCTTTAACTCAATTTTTCATATTTTTTGAAAAAAATAAAATCATAATATGTAGATTTTTTATTACAACATTACAACCATTGGGATTGACATTTTTCAATTCCATAATTAAATTCTTGACAATTGAGTATTTTGAACCATTCTCTACTTCTTTCTCCTTACTATTTTTTTCCTATATGTTGTACAATTCCAAATGATTCGAAATTTTTCAAGCACATAGCCAACTTGCCTTGAAGAATGAATCCAGAGATGCACCACCATTTTGGACATTTTTTCATACAAATGTGACCTTTTGAAGTGCTGCTGCCCAGTTTTTTGCAAGGCAAAATAACTAATTTTTGTCACTTCAAATGTTAATATCTTGCAATCCACGTGGTGGAAATTTCTGAAATTTTTTCCAAGTATTTTCAAAACAACTTATGACAAGATCAAACAGTTTCATGTGGTCAGAAAATGTTGTTTTTTCTTAAATTTGGTACTTGTGCTAGAAATGGCAGTTTTAGAACGTTTGTGGTGAAAACATAGTGAGGGAACTTTAGGGGTTAACCTTGTAAAGATGATATGGACTAGAGATAGTATGATGGATGATAGAGAATCCTTTTATGTAAGACAAAAGTGCATATGTTCATCCTTGGAATTTTGTGTGAAAAGGGAAGGTCTTGTACAATACAATAGTTTGACCTCCAATGAGTGTTTTTTGTTTTTTGATAAGTAGATGATTCACACTATACCAAAAATTTTGATTTCTATGGGTACCAACCCATCTTTATACAAGGGTTAAGGTATGATCATTTATGATTGTCACTTATTGCAATTCAAGAAAAAATGATTGGAAATTAGAAATTGTGAACCACATTTATGAACTACATCAAATATTATAAATTTTCTAGCCATATGAAAATTCAAATTGTTATCTTTCAAGACATATTATGATCTTTCAATCCATAATTTGAACTATAAACTACTTGGATACTAACTATATAAGGTATATGACCTATTTTCGACAATATCAAGAATTTTAGCATGTTTGATTGAGAGATGGTGGGGGGATAATTCTCTCCGGTTAGGGAATAGAAATAATAGAAAGTGACTATCTTTTGCTAATTTTCCATCAAGTTTGGAATTAGTAGAAATTATGGAAGTGTAAATTATAGTTTGACTTATTCTCAATGCATAGGCAAATCTAAAAGTTGGTCTTAGCAACTTCATTAGGTGTCAATGAGTTATTATTTGTCATACATGAATGAAAACCCTAGTCATATTCCCCTCATTCATGAAAATAGGTCATCATGTCTTGTACAAGTGGGGCCCTTGGTCGGAAAAAAGTCATTTACTTTATGACATAACATGTTCCAAACTAAAGGTTCATTGTTGAAAATGCTATGCTCGCATGTTTAGCTTCTAACAACAAAATTGGTTGCCTCCACATCTTAACCCCTAAAGTCCCAAAGTTCCTACAAGGGACTTTTGGGATTTCAAGTAGGCACGTGTGACCTCAATTTTGAACATAATTTTCTGAAACATATTTCAATGATAGGACATCACATTAGCTTTCTAGAAATATCATTTTTATTTCAATTGGTGTCCAAGAGAAAAATTTATACCACCCTAAGTCCAACAAGTAGTTCTTAGGGCATCCCCCAAAAAATCCCCCCAAAATTAATTTTTTTAATTTAATTTTTTTTACTCCAAAATTATATTTTTGTCTACATGTGAATCTTTGATTCATTATATTTGAACTAGTGATGAGAAAGTCATGGACAATCTAAGCATCATCATGAAAAAATAATTTTATAGAATTCATTTTTGAATGCAATTTTTTTTTTAATTTAAAATAAATTTAGACAAGGTTAAATCTTCTTGCTAGAGCAATCTCATTATTGGAATTATTGTGTTTCAATTCCATCTTAGAGCTCTTAGTGATTTAGTTTTTGTTTCAATCTTGTACTCACTTCTACTAAACAATTTTCTTAAGAATGCAAATCAAGTTTATCTTTTTAAATTTCGAATTTCTTGACTCTCATCTCAATTCTTCAACATAAAAAAATTAGAAAAATAAAATTAATAATGCAAAAATTATTATTAAAATAACTAAAATTGTTAAGTTAAAAGGATTCAAAGCCAAAAAATCTAGTCAAGCACATTACAAAATGTTTTTTTTCTTCACTTTAAATGTAAATATCTTACAATTTGAAGAGTCAAAGTTTCTGAAATTTCTTCCAAATTCCTATAATAGTCTAATTTAGTGCAAGATCCTATGGTTAGATATGAAAGAAAAAACATTTTTTAAAACTTTTTACTCTTTGCAATAAAAATGACAGTTTTGAACATTTTTTGATGAAAAAAAGCCTTGGCCTTTAAAGTTAATACAATGATTTTGCATTCACCCAACAAAATGTACATTGTACAAGCTAACATCACCTATAACATTTTACAAATACCATAACATTGTATAATTAGGCAATGGTCCTCTCCATGATACAATTCATCAACATAAAGAGTGAGCTAGAGTAGAGCAAAGTGAATTTGAAGGTGGGACTAAGCATTAATTGCACATATTCATCCAAAATTTGGAAATCCAAGGACTCTTTCTTTGACTACTCTGGATAATCTAACTCTTAACCCCTCAACGCCCAAGCAGCGTAAAAATCACCTTTGAGGATTTTTCAATCTGCAATAGCAGTGGCAGATGACGGACAATCGAAAAAATGTAAAGTAGAAGTTGCAGGATTTTCCTTGCAGAACCCAACAATGTGCTTCCTAATCAGTCAGACGATTTTCAAATTGTGCGGTCGAGTCCAGATTGGCGAGAGCATATTGTAGGACATGGCAGTTTAGGCGGAAGTCCAAATTTTGACTAGCTATAGCCGGTGGGCAACCATTGCGTCTGCTTCCTTCGAGAAATCCAATATGGGGAGCTATAATTGTTGTATGCGACCTTGATCGTCCAGTTCAGACACTCACGTTTCCTTGACGAGTGCTGATAGTGGTAGGAGTAGAGAGGGAGAGATGGCGGCTACAAGGCAACCATTGCACCTGTCAACAATACAGTTTCTACATGCTTCTTTTTTGTTGGACGGTGAAGTTGCCAGCACTGACTCGAGACGGACTGCACTATGCTTGTGTGTGGGAGCACTAGTCTATGTTTAGCCATCTTCAATAACGTGCTAAACACTGCTGGTGTTCTTGAACCTTGTAATTCATGGATATTGCAATCTCCATTTCTCCGGCTTTGCACACGCATCTGTCGTATTGTCTTCCAAATTTGACGGTGTCCTCGAAGTCGGACCGGTCCCCAACCAGTTGCAATGAGCCCAGCCGGTTCCACTTCGTTGTAGTGTCTGGCGTCAATGTCTAGCAAAGATTGGAGTCTTTTCCGATGCTTTTGAAAATTGTTGTAGGCACTAGAGAGGGCCACACGCACCACATCCCAAATTCTCTGAGTCTCGATCATAGGAGATGGCAAGCTAGCCAACTTGAAAGTGCATGATTTGCCAAAATCGTCCCTGAAGTGCTGCCGGTTAGTGGTTCTAGATTGTTATAAAATTCATATCCGCACGGTGAAATCATCCCATAATACACTCAGTCTATACTTGAGTGGATTGACTATGTCAATCAGCAGTGAAATTTTCAACATGCATCGGAGGTGCCTGTGGTTCGATGCTAAGCAACGGTGGCTACTGTATTGTCTCCCACAAGCTGTTTAGGATGGGGCGTTGAGGGATTAAATGCTCTGGATAATCTAACCCTTAACCCATAAACGCCGATGCGGACGATTTTCGTCCGATGAGGAACAAGAAGTTGATCTGTGGGATGCAGGAATGCATTTTTTCATCCGTTTTTTTTTTAACACAATCGTGGAGATGTGCTGCATCATGGAGGGCCAAAAATTGTGTAATTTGGATGCATTCTTATTTTTAAGGAGCATGGAAATTGAGAACAAAGCACGGAAATACCAGTGCATGGTGTTAGGTCGTAGGCTGCCCTCCCACAATTTTCATGAGGGCAACGAGAGTTCCCCTTTCTTTGGTACTGTTCATGAACGTGTTTCTCTCCCACGGTCAGTGCACTATGAACAGTGCTCAGCCTGCCTCTTCCCCGCGGGGACCAGTCCGTCGTTTAGGGGTTAAATGTCAACACAAACGTTTTGTGTCCAATGGATGACAAGGAATTCTCCTATGTAAGACAAAAGTGCAACTATTCATCCTCAAAATTAGGGGTGGAAAGGGAAGATCTTCTACAGTAGCTTGACCTCCAATGGATATTTTTGGGTTTTTTAAAGTAGATGATATCAGACAGTTCCAAAAGTCATGATTTCCACGGTCACCAGTCCGTCCTTTAAGGGCTAAACATTGAACAGGTCTTTTACCAAGCCGACGACACAAATAACAGTATGAATCATACCTATTGAGGATCGTAGGTGTCCATTGTATATACAAAAATACCTCTCAATACAATTATAAGGACTCGACAGAAAACAATACATCAACATCAAGGAGGCCATGATACTCGAACATAGGTAACCAACCCAGCCAAAGGTTCCCTAGCAATTTTTAACACTAAATGAACATCAAGGAAACCACCAGGTCACCAACATGCCTAGACCCATTCAGACCACCATCTACATTAGTCCTCACCAATTATTGAGATGCAACATCAGCCTTGCCCAACTCAGATATTAATTCTGATCACCGACCTTTGTCCATCCACGAATTACATACTGTTACAGCCCTATCCAATAGACTAATGACTTCTATTAGCATTAGCACCGGAGCATTTCGTCAAGCTCAAAAACTTCTCGTGACTGTTTTACCACCCACCACTACCCACACCATACGTAAAACCAGATTTCAACAAACTGTAAGGCTAGCCATGACTACTTCCTTAAGTATCAGAGTGGTGTGAGGTAGTCCTCCCAGAGTCCTTCTCCACGGAGGAGGATACTGGAATAACATGCCCTTGCAAGTTATGCCCCAACCCATATGCCTTCGGTGCACCCACAAATCTCACATCTGCATCGATGTCCCCCGGCCGGGTGGCCATCTCATCAGCCTCCTCAACATGTGACTTCCCATTGCGACTATCTACATCAAACTTCTTCTGGGAATCACTCCTGGAAACCAGGTTTGAGGTTGGCCTTCCCGTCGAAGGGTTCCTTGTCTCTGCTAGATGAAAAACTTCATTCGAAGAGTCCGTCCGCTGAGACCCTGGTGAGATTGGCTGCCCAGCTTCACCATACGAGGCCCCTTTCGCCCTTCGTCGATTCCGCAGGCTCAGCATGGCTTGCTCATGCCTCCGGTGCATCTCCCGCAGCTCCTGCTCCTGCTTCTGCGCTAAATACTCCAGCTCTCGGGAAATCATTTCATCGTCATCATCCACCCCTGAAAGAGGCATTTCATCCTGAATACTACTATCTACTCTTTCCTGGTCCTGATGCAAAACTTCCCATGGTTCATGAGAGTATGAAGAAGTTCCCATATTTCTCCGGATTTCTACCAACTCGTTGAAGCTACTACCACTCCAGCGGCGGCTCCGCCCCTCCTGTTTTGAGCTCGATGCAGGCGACCCCTGGTCGTCAATGTAATCTCGCTCCTCTGACGACTCACTAGTAAAGATGGGCTCTGAACCACGTCGAGAACTGGCTCGGGCAGGATACGTCACTTCTTCGAAACGCCCATGCATTGTACCCTCCACCATCCTCGGAGGAGAAGCAGCAACAAGATGGCTGATTCTACCACCAGCAAACAGAGAAGCACAAAAAATGGAATAAATTAACCCCTTGCTTTAATTCCGTGAGTACAATCATCTCGCAAGATCATGCAATGCTAGTTCATCGAAACAAAATTCACGTCGTATCCAAAGCCATACCTAGGAGACATGGAGCGAGCCTTCCAACTAGAAGAAGGCAAATCTTCCAGTACAGAATCGTCTGAACCCACCACTTCGGATCCATCAGCTGCGGTTGTGTATGCAACGTCTGGGTCCGGCCCTCCGTCATCCACGGCAACCCCAGGTCGCCATGCCGGAACTAGAGCCAATATCTCTGCATCAATCATCTCAGCAATGGTTGTTACATCTTGGTCCGACAAGTCCAGCTCCGCCACCATCTCACTAGCAACGCACATTGCAGTATCACCCTCTATGTCGAAAGGGAAGTGGATGTTGCGGCTATGACCTGCACAACAGAGATAAAGATTATATTGGAATCCTTCATCATGATAACAACTCTTTCCCGTAAGACAAGCACCAACTACCATAGCTTCAAACACTCACCGTCATGATCAGCAATTCGTAGTCTCAAGAATATAGTAACGTCGTCTTTCCTTTTTCCTTTCACTCGGAAATCCCGGCTGCTTCTCCGGACACGGTCTTTGGAGTAACGAGTGCTCCCAGAAGGATCATCATCGTCATCAGAACGTCTTCCGGAAGACAATGCTGGCAACCTCCTCGAACCACTTTGCGATCTCTCTTCTTCACGGCTTTTTCTCTCATTCCCGTCATTATGTGACTTCAGGTTATTATACAATTCCCCAGCCTTGAGGCTTGGTACGCGATTCTCACAAATCACCCCAAGTTCCTCAAAATCGTCAGCTCGAGTTTTTGACAGAGTAATGGTAGGAAGGCATTCAATAGCCTCACGATCTCCATCGGACTGCAGAAACGGATCCATCAGGAGCTCCCTTGCAGGTAGTCTTCTCGACGCAGTGGCTAGGCATTTTTCCACAAAAGCCCGGACTTCAGGGTCCTTCACTTTCTCCAGTGCTGCAGGTTTCTTCCCCTGCATACAGATGCCAAATACAGGATCACTGTCAGAACTGAGAAGCATGAAAACGGGTGAGACCTTTATCAACACGTCCCTGCACAATAGGCCAGCAACTGCGATACTCGAGACTCTAAAGTAAGTCGATACTACCAACAAAGAAAGTTGCATGAACTCCAGCTCTTCTCCTGCGCACTTTGGAAGAGTTAAAATAAACGACTATTACGATCAGACGAGGATCTTACCGATGAGACTTTCTTGTAGATCTGAGCAGCATTAGTACATTCGCTGTACGGGTATTCAAAAGTCACCATCTCCAGCAAGCACATCCCAAACGAGTATATGTCAACCAGTTCATTGTATTCTTCTTCATACAGCTCAGGAGCCATAAACTCGGGTGTTCCTGAAAAAACAGTGTACTAATAGGAATCAGCTGCACAAATTTTTGTCACTGATTCCCAACAGCAACACCAAATCAACGTGCAGTCAGATAAAATTGAGTATCAGTGCACTTCTCTTACAGTGGATTCAACAATCAACCAAATCAACACGAACAGCTGAATTATGCTTCAAAAATACTCATGAACAATGAAAAATCACACTCACCGATAACACTGTGAGCAGCATGTGCCTGACGAAGGATCGCCGCAAGCCCGAGATCCCCAATCTTCACTTCCCCCTGATTGCCGTTCACAAATATGTTGTCGCACTTCAAGTCACGATGTATGATTGGGGGATCATGGCTATGAAGATATAGCAGACCCCGCAATATCTGCCTCGACCAATTCTTCACCGCTTTGATGTCCACATGTTTGTGCTTCTTGCGGTACCTGCCAACCCATTCAAGTTCAATATTTTATACTATAATGATAGACAACACCCAGCTCTACGCTCTGTAACTCTTAGCCGTTATCAGCGTCATCAAATTCACCCACGTCCAATATTGAATGCAACAAAAAATATCAATAAGTGACTCAGTCGGAACACGTACTGCCTCAAAGTGCCTGAAGTGAAAATCTCTGTGATGAAATTCACGTTCTTCGTCTTAGTGTCAACCCATGAATTATAGAGCTTGATGATGTTCTTGTGTTTTAAAGTCTTCAACAGGTGCACCTCAGAGTAAAGCCGCTCCAAGTCCTCAGGGCTCTGCAGAACGTCTTGTACTTTCACCTGGTTCCAAGCTACCTCGATACCCTCAACCTCGTCAAATGCCCTGTAGCTGTATAGAAATAAAAACAAAAAAACAAAACACTCAATACAGAATTATCCGCCCATCTAGGCAGTGACCATAAGCTCCAAAGATGTCGTAATTGATGTACACCTAAGGCCCGTGGGCAACGAAATGTCTGTTGCTAGAAACTAATAGGATCAACTACATAGGATGCTCACGTCAAGACTGATGTGGAGGACGAAGTGTTAGTTGAAGTAAAAGACAACAAGAAACATGATGATAAATGACTATCATAAAGCTACCAAAGAAAGACAGCCTCAAAAAGTCTTGCCTGGTCAGAAAAATGCATGGAAAAATAGAAATTCCCGTGATCACCCACTTTTTTACGGGCAAGCAGCTATAACGAATCTACTTTCCAAGTGACAGCAAGATTTTGCTATGTAAACATTTCAAAATTAAAATCCTGGACTTACACTGTCTTGAAGGCCCCTTTGCCCAATACCTCCGCATACTGTAACAACACCCAAACCCGAGATTCACAAATCAATGAATAAAAAAGGGATTTCCCACATTCAACAATGCATATTGACAATTCATTGTCTCTCGCTCTTACAGATTCGCTGATCTGCAGTTCAAAAAGAAACTCAACTGCCTCACAACTCAACCAATTCAAGGGACGACAAAGTTGTATCACGTTACATAAACCACTGGGACAACACACGGTCTTCGAAACTGAAACCACATAACATACCCGTCCATAGCGTTCAGTTGGGTCAACTTCAACGAATTCGACATCATCCCCGTCATTATCGTCAGGAGGGTCAACTGAGCCCATGGCGTCACTCTCCGACTTGTTATCTTGCTTATTTGGCATCCTGTCGTTTCCCCTGGTAATCTCGTGGCCACCTCCTGATAAACGAGCTGCAGTACTATTAGAGCCAAAATAAACAAGCCGCACAACACGCCGTGGATGATATTTTCAATACAAACCTTTCATCTACTTAAGCTACGAATGCCAATTGCGGACCCCAATGCCCCCGCATGTAGCATCACAATAACTTCTGCAATCGTCACAAAGTTCTGCTTTTGCTTTTGCTTTCGGGACAACAAACTCAAAAATATAATGTGATCGATCCACGTTTTACGCAACAATTCGAACCCTCTGCTACACGAATTCGAGAACCACCGAATTTACTGCTGACATCTAAACTATTTCTGGTAAAGTTTATCCAGGCCGTCTCCCTAGCGCTCAGATTACAACACAGCCACATTCCCAATCGACTAAAATTTCCAGATCCCCAAAACCACATTGGCTTCAGCTGAACTCTTCAAATTGGCAGAAATACCCGCATGCAGAGCAGCGCCACTCTGAAAACACCGAAAAAACTTAAAGACGAAAACTCAACTCCACGGGGCCCATCACGGTCGTCACAAATCTCAATTCCATCCTAAATTTCACAAAGGCCGTGCGCCTTGGACACACAGACCCCGATGCACCACCCCGATTTAACCTAATCAAGAGGTTGCCGAAACTTACGAGTCCGAAACCCCGAGATCCTCTTGCACCAGACCGAATTCCTATGCAAAATCTTCCCCTGCTGCCTGCTCCCCCCAACCTAACCCTAAAAGCAGTTACTCGTATCGACCGTGGTCTTGCGCATCACCACTTCGCCAGCCCGCCACCACCAACATCCTTCTTGGAGGTCCGCTTCTTGTCCGATCACACCGCAAACTCCCCCGTCGCCCGCCTCTCACGACTCGATCTGTCCAAACCCCAGGCCTTCCCAAACCCCCGGCGATCACTCCATACGTCTACCACCACTCAATTTCAGCATCCGGGTTAGACCTTCGCCACACGCTCGACCTCCCGCACTTCGTACATACAAATTTTAGTGTCTTCTGCGTGGAGCCACGAGATTTTCCACTCGAAAGGCTCAAGGACAGAACTTGGGTTCGCGTGAAGTGAACTCTGCACCATATGAGGCAGCGGACTGGACAAGTAGGAGAGGAAGGAAGTGACGAGATTCAAGGCGGTGAGTAGAACGGCCAGAGGAGCAGTGGCGACGGGGAAAGGGTAACTTATTAGTGACGACGGGAGAAGCAAGAGCAGCAGGGGCAGCAGCAGAAGGAAGCGGACGAGCGAGGGCACCTTCTGCTGGACTGCAACTACAGTAGGGCTCCCGGCCCTGCACGGACGCAGTCAGCCAGAATATGGGGTACCAACCACGCGGCTAACCGCGCGGGAGACCACGGTAGTCATGTGGAGACACGGGGCGACTCGTCTCCTGGCTTCCCGGGTTCACTGCCTACGCTCGGGTCAGTTTCGTAAATAATTAAGCAAAATTTGAAGCATGTTCAAAATTTTACAAATTTGCAGACCAATACCCAAAAGATATAAGCTTATATATTTTCAGGTCTTTAGTTCATTTTTCAAATTTAGAGTTCTACAGTATAATTAGAACTTATCCAAATAATTTGAAAATTAACCCCCAAAGTCTGGAGGCATGATTTTAGGCCAAATTTCATATTTGGGTAGGCCCTTCTTGTTGCAATATTTTTTGGATTCTTGTGAAAATTTTAGGAAAGGTGTTCTTTACTACTATCTTCATGCTTATAAAATTTTACAATAATCCAAATAGCTGTTAAAAAGTTATGTCTCAAAAGAACATTTTTTCGAAATAGGGGCAATTTGGGGCTACGTACCTTGATAGATACATCACAAAGTTTATAACCTGGGGTTTGTCAACAATTATCATGTAGTTATTGCTATTTCATGGGTTTGCATGTTAATATACAATTTAGCGCATGGTTATGATGCATTACTTTCAAGTTGAAAAACATATGAGCACATGGTTTTGACTAACAAGTCTTTGAAATTGGATTGTTTAAATTTTGAACATTGCCCAAAGAAGGATATTACGCTTCTCAAGGAAAGTAAAACATTTTAGGAAAAATTCTAGTCCTAGGATTGTTGCACCATTTGCACTATTGTTTAGTTGTATGAGAAAATTTAGTATTTGTTTAGTTTGTTGGAATTGGATTTGAATTTCAATAGTACTTTCAAAATGTGGACAAGAATGTACAAGTGAAAATCCACTTGGATGAGAATGTGGCAATGGGCCAAGACATTGTCCACTTAGTATGTTAAACATTCATGTAGAAATTTTTAGGAAGAAAAATTTAGTAATAAAAATTAGAGTTTTAAAATGAATTTGCAATAGTAAAATGAAATTACAACACTTTACAACACTTTGCAATTAGGATTTGGAAATAAATTTTGAAAAATAAAGAATCCAATATGTATGAAAATCCAATAGTTGGTAAAATTGTTAAGCATATTTTTGTTTTGACACTTTGCTTAGGTTGAAGAAGTTTATGCTTTGAAAATTTGTGTACTTCTTTTAAACATGATATTTGAGGCTCTACTCAAATATAAAACTCTTTGAAGGTACGTGTTACAATAATAATCACCTATCTTAAATCTTTATGCAAAGAAGAATATGAGTTAAATAGGGCTTAAAAGTCCTACAATGCCACATTGCCACCCACGCTTGGGCAATATTGAAATAAACTATTTTCCCCGCTATTTTCTCTTCTTTGCATGCTTTGATTTCACACATACATTATCCTAATGCATGATAATTTTATCTAAAATCCTAGTAATAGTCAACAATAAAATCATGTAGTTATAAAGTCTAAAATATTGGTAAAATTTGGTTTATTTTTATCTATAACTATTACCTATAATAGTCTATTTTATAACTTCATTTTTCAATTTGATGTTTGCAAACAATTTGGGGACTCTTAGACTCAATAAACTCTAGGGGTTAAATTCCTCTCATTAACATTTATTGACTTTACATCCAAATTTGTATGGATATGTTCATAGTACTTACAATGAAATCATATCTAAGTTGGTACTAATACTATTCAAATTGAATGACATAATAGATAGCATTCAATATCCATATCTATCTAGCGTAGCAAATAGCATTCACTATCCATGTCCATATGGCATAGTAGGCAACATTCACTTTCTAAATTCAGATGGCATAGTAGGTAGCATTCACTATCTAAAATTTTAATTATCCAACTCTAGTCAGTGTAGTAGGTAGCATTCACTATCCAGATCCAAGTGGCATAGTAGGTACCAACCACTATCTTAAATTCTAGTTCTAGTTGTTGTACATGCTAGGAAGCAATCACTATCCAAATCCATGTGAAGTAGTAAATAGCAAGCAATAGTCTAGATCCATGTGGCTTAGTAGGTAGCTGTCGAAATCCAAGTAGGGCATAGTAGATATCATTCACTGTCAAGTTCATGTGGCCTAGTAGACAGTTGTCCCAAATCCAATAGCACGCTACTATAGATATCATTCACTATCTACATTCATGTAATTTTGTAGAAATCATTGACCCAGAAAGGATGCCACAGATGTTTAGTATCTAATGAATGACAAGGCATTCTCCTATGTAGGACAAAAATTCGACTATTCATATTTGAAATTAGTGGTGGGAATTGGAGATCTTCTACAATACTTCGACTTCAAATGAGTTCTTTTGATCTTTTTAATATCAATTATTCCCACGGTTTCAGAAATAATGATTTCCATATGGCCCTCTGCATCCTTCCAAGGTTAAACCATATATATAGTCAATAATATGTACAAATCATATCTATATCACTTTAAAGGTATATAATATTTACCATGGTCTTAAATTATATAGCAGAGTTGGAAGTATTCACTACTAAAAAAATCTATATGGATTAATTAGTAGTCCTTAAGCCAAAAGAATCTCAATTTATGTTAATATTAGGATCAAAGTTACTCTTCTTTTATTTTGATGAGCCAAAATAAACGAAATCACTCATCTCTAATGATGCAAGGACAACAACATACCCAAATGACTTTGGTGGCTTTTTTAGTAACTTTCTTGGGGTAAGGCAAGCTAATTGTTAAGGCAACCTAATTTCACTATTCACTATTTAGTGTAGGTTGGAGACTTTAACTTATGTCCCTTTAAAGAGTTCCATATATTATCACATACATTCTGGACACACATACAGTGTGACATTAAAGAGTCTGAATTGAGAAGAATGAGAAAGTATCCAAGTGGGCATAGGCCAGGTGGCAGGTGGACATTCGTGGAGGAAACGTGCGTGGCACTGCAGGAGAGGCCACATTCCCCAAATATTCCCCTTCAGAAGGGAATCAGATTGATTGTTTGGATTCATTCCTAACTGACCAACTGACAAATTCTTCTACTGGAATTCTTTTTTCATCGAATATTCTCTATTCATTCATTGCTGCCCTGGCTCTTGCACATCCCCAAATTCTTAACCAATGTTTGGGGAGAACCGCTAGTTATACTAGAACCACCCATTACCAGCCACTTAAGCATTTTGTGCATGATTTGGAGTAGTAGAAGGCATTGTTAATTTTTTGCCCTATAGGCAGATAGAAATGATGGGCGTTGACAAATTTTCATAATTTTTTTCCTAGAATTCAAATTGTTATGAATTTTAGAAACCAAAAGTTGTCCTACACCCATCCCCAACACATAGATTCTTCCATCCCTACTCATCTAAAGACTAATTTGACTCTTAAAAGGAAGCACATGTGTCATAACAATGATGGCTAGAAGATGGTGGGAAACCAAGAAACAAATGGTTATTTATCAATCATCTCTTTGTTGAATTTTCCATTACCTATGTATTGACCATAGGGCCTAGCTAGTCATGGGTGGTTCTACCATAGTTCATTGTTAAGAAATTGATGGAATTGGGAAAAAAAAAACCTTGGTTGCAATTTGAAAACAATGGACAAAAATAAGTAAAACAAATCTACAAAATTTTCTATTTAGAGGAAAAAAATAGAGGGAAAAAATGGACTCAATACTTGAAAAAAAAATTCCATATGGAATTTAAAAGAAAATAGGTGTTAAAACTAAAAAAATATCCCGAAATTTGATCCCAAGAAAGAAGTTAACAACAATTTTATTTTTTGTTTCATATGTTTTGTATAGTACTCAAAGAGATTTCACTAACATTTTAAATCTATTAGAGGGATGAAACATCAATTCATGCATTGAATAAGAACAATCCACCCATGAAGTTAGTTAGTTTGTTTGTTACATTGATATCTCATAGACCATGCATCCCTCGGTTGCATACTTGGTACCTTTGGAAAATCCTTGATGAGGAAAGTGTATGAACTTTGTTTCAAGGTGTTTGGATTCATGGTGTGAAAGTTATTGAATTTCAAAGTTTGTATGAATTTAAAAATTAGAAAATTACTTTTACTTTGGTTTATGATGTGGCAAAGACACAAGGTACACTAGCACTATACAAAGATATTTATTTTCACCCATAATTTTAAGAATAATCTAAAATTAAGTAAATTTCATTAAATTTTATATTAAAAGCAACAAACTTTGATTATTGAATTATACAAAGGCAAAATATATCAATAGTTCCAAGTTGACTTCAAGGTCATGATGAATGTAGGATAGGGTCAACCAATTCTTGCATCCCGATGTAGAAGATGGACAATTTTGAGATTTTAAAAAAAACAGGAAAAAAATTTCAATAGTAATATTGGTGTTAAATGAATTTCACATGATTTAAGAGTGTCAATATTAAGTTATAATCCCAAAAAAATTCATGAAATGGTGACTATATTCTCACGAATGCATTCTAGTCTTTTAAAACAATGTATGTCCCATTGGACAAGTGCACTTCAACTTCATGAATAAGAAGTTTGTTAATAGAGTTTAGAAATGTGAAAATAAATCATTTCCAAATTTCATTTATCAATTTGTATTTGTTTTTAGATTAAATGATACGTATTTATAGTGTAATTCAATTGTTTATCTACTTTTAAAAACTTTTTTATGAATTTCTTAGGAATGTCCTTTGAAATGAAATTTTGAAGGTGATAAAATTCATGAATTTTGAGATCTAAAATTACAATCATAACTTTGATTGTAAAATTATGGAAAATATTTACAATCAAAGTTTAGATAGAAATTAGTCAAAGTATTATCAAAATGAAGTTTTGAAATGAAAAATCTGGAAGAATAATCTATTGTGACAATATGAAATTTGACTCCATAGTATATATATAGTTGGCATTTACACATGGTTAATTGAAATTTTCATTGGGCTAATGCTATTTAATTACAGATTTGTTTTTTAAGCTATGGTTTTTAACAAAATGTACAACTTGCACAAAGTGCAATGGAACCTGTCAAGAATTGGTTGACCTTACCTTACTAACATCTGCCTACTAAAGCTATCAGCGATTATGTTTTAAAACCTTAAACAATTTCTTGAATTTTTCACACTATCTTTTTTTGCTAATTGGACCTCAGCAATCATTTTTTGAAATGAACTAAATTTTTGAGTTATATTTTTCAATTTCTTTTAATCTCTTACTACAAGAATTATATATATCACATTTTTTTACAAAAAAAATTGAGACTTTCCACATTAGTATGCAATCCATATTATGACATCATGATTTTGAAATTCTTTATGTAATTTAAAAAGTTGAATTAAGCTTCAAATAGCATTTGAATCTCTAACTTTAGAGCTAGTTCTTTACAAATTAACCACTAATTGCCCTTATGATCAAATCCTATTCATGTAAATTGATTAGCATTAAACACTGAGTTGCCAACCTCCTATAGAAATATTCTCCCATTATATGAGAGAATGGTATTGCTTACACTACTTGGCACTACCTACAGTGCCAAGCACTGTAAGATTTGTCTTCCACAATTATGGCATGATTTTAACTTGGTTGCCCAATGCTTAATACAGTGGGAACCCTCTCCCCTCAAGGCCTCCCACTATAGAAATAAAAAAGTTGTTGCATCAATTAGCACTTTTTAAAAATATTTGAAATTATAAGGGATATTTTATGGCACCTTCCATGATTGGGCATGATACACACTTTATTCAATTTTCCCACATACAATTAAGCAACCAAAGGCTTGAACATGTCATTTCTAGCAGCCCTCTCTCTACACATAAGAGGATATGGAGGACTAATTTCATATTGCACTTGCAATATCCATTTGCAAATACATTAATCTCCATAGGACTAGGGGGTAGTCCGTATTTTAAAAAATTGTGAGATGTATTATAAAATACAACTTGGAAGTATAATTAAATATTGACAACATTCAAAAAATGCTTGTAAACTATGATCCATAGATCATATCCATGCAGTATTGTGGTTAGATCAACTACTACACTAAACAATATTTTCAATTGAATTTGAAGACAAAAATTAAAAATTCCATTTAAACTCAATCATAGATTGAATATTTGAGATTTTCACAAGAGTTTTTTCTTTTAACATCAAAATGTTATTCTAATCATAGTCATTTTTTATAGATTTTTATTTTACTATCTTATTTAAGTTAGTTATGAAGGGTCATTTTTTGAATTGAAAAAGTTACTTTTTGCCATGAGACTTAGTAGTACCCTTTGAATTATAGAATATTTGCAAAGCAAACTTTTCATAATCTACACCATAAAAATATTAAAAATCTAATACAAGAATATCTTCAAAATTTGATGGATAAAATAACACATTTTTGTATGCTTGGGACGTGTTTGCATACATTTGTTGTTCAAAATTTGGTCCTTTGATCTTGAAGTGGTTAAAGAAAGAAGTTGCATTCATGAAAGTTCTATAAATTCTTTTGTGTTTTTCTGTACACAAGAAAGAAAGTTGTATAGTAATGAATCCTATCATCCATGTTAGAGGGGAAAGTTTTGAAATTTAATTGCACCACAAAGTGTTGAGAGCCGAAAATATGAGTCATGTATGGAATTTCCTTCCAACTCTTTTGCTCACTTACATTACACTTTTATTTTTCACAAAGCCATTATATTTTCAAAGAAATATAAAAAAAGATATGGGAGAATCTTATATAGTCCCTTGTTAGTAAAGAATTTTTTTTTATTTCATTAAACATTTCAAGAAGAACATGGATAATTCCATGTATGCAAAAAAATACAATTTACAAAACCAAGGCAAGGGTATGATGACCCTCTCAAGGTTTAAACAGTGAATGATTTTCTAAATATCATACCCAACATCATTCCTTTGAATACAGTCTTCAAAACATTGGTATTAATGACCATCTAGTTAAATTACCACCTTCAAGATTAATTTCGCCTTTAAATAATCCATTGATAAAATTTTCATATTGTTTATACTTAACAAAAAAAATTCCTACAAGTTTGGATTTTTCAAAAAAATTAGTGAAAAAATAATACAATTATAATTTTAAAAGTGTAATAATGAAATGGAATTCTATAAATTAAAACAAGTCATAAAATGATCAAGTTGTTTTGAGAGGGTTGCTATTGTGTGCACCTAGGAGTGTGAGACCATAAGCTTAAAATACTATACATCTATATTGTAGGGATCTATATTATAGAAATGGCTTTTATGATTCTAGTGTAACTATGTTATAGATACCTGTATTATAAGTGTTTATATTATAAGCACCCTCAAATAGTTGTAAGACATCTACTTATACATATACTCAAGGCTCAAATGCTTGTATTTTCATGCTCACACACTAGCATCATTGTGGTTCTCACTATTAAACTTTCTAAACTTTTGTGGAATTTATTTGAGAGTTAAAAGTGAATTTTAGATTCTCTTTTCACATGATTTTGGACAAGGTTTGTATAAAATAAATTTTTATAGAGCTAAAAATAAGTACATACATATTTTCATGTTCAAAGGACTTACATATTAGTCAAGAATCTAGATAGGATGGTTTTACAAAGAGGTTGTAATTAGATGTAGTTACCTCATGTGCAACGAAGCCAAATCCTTTGCAATAGGATAAGGTATGTATACTCATAATCAACATTGTCAAAGATGCTATACCTACCTTTGAACCAAAAAGTGTCATAAAAACTTAAATATTGATTATACAAGATGATTTCAATCAAAACATAAGTTAGTGAGAACATAGTATTAGTTTTTGTTACACCCAGAGACAAAACTATGAAACTTTATAGCCGACTGTAACAAAAAAATAAAATAAAATCAGCCTAGCTTAAAAGTACTACTAGTATGCCTTGTGCTATTGCCACAATTAAAAGATAAAGAAAAACAAATTTTGAACTTTTTCATTTATAAATTTAAAAAAACAAAAACTTTCACACCATAGATCCAAATGTCACAAAGAGAAGGCCAAGCACCCCTCCTTGCTCAACACTTTCTGATAGGACCAAGATTGCAACCGGGGGATTTACAATCCAAGAAATCTCAATGTAACAAATAAAACAAAACAACCTAACTTCAAGTATGGGAAGTGTGCCCTATGCCATTGCCATAGCCAAAATTAAAGCAAAAGTAATTTTTTTATAATTTTCTATTTCATAAAAACTTTCAAACCCAATAACTTTCATACAGCAGGTCCAAGCGTCACAAAACAAAGCCCATGTACCCCTCCATGCCAAGTACTTTCCAACGGTACCGAGAACATGACAAGGGATGCATAGTACAAGAGATCTCAACGTAGCAAACAAAACAAACAATCTACCTTAAAGGTATAGATAGATATGGAATGGATGGGTATATATAATAATAATAATAATAATAATAATAATAATAATAATAATAATAATAATAATAATAATAATTATTATTATTATTATTATTATTATTATTATTATTATTATTATTATTTTATTTTTTACTTGTTTCCTTTTCCCAAAAAAACTGAAAATTCCAGGTATCTTGGGATAAAGCTCAAAGGCTGGCTGGACTATTGCGTCTTTAAAATGATTCCGGTATCCATGCTTCGGAGGGCCGGGGTGTTGTTGAGTTTTTGCATCTCACAAAGCTTAGCTTAACCCTCCAGGGATTGAGGAGGCAATGAAATTCAAGGGCCTTCTTCTACCAGTTCCAGGGATATTCCAATTGGATTCATCAAGCTACAAGCAATTAATTAATTAATTTGTATTCCAAGTTTAATGATCCGAAAAAAATGAATGTGATTCCTTCAGTTATGAAACTCATCCAGATTAGGTGAAAACAACCCCAAATCCAATATTTTCTTAGAACATATATTTGGGTGCTTGGTTTGACATTGAAATCAAAAAAATCCCTTCTATTTTTGCAATATTTGGAATGACATAAAACAAAACTTTAGAAGTAGATTGTAATGAGTAGCATCCATCCTACAACATTCATGCCAAAATTTTGAATTATGGCGTCAATTGGGAGCTTGCCCAAATTCTCAAAAAGCCCTATGTGGGTTCCTTAGTGCGGCTTTAGGTGGGTTAACAAAGAATAGCACTAACAAAAGAAACCACTCTCCAAAACCCATAAAACCCTAGTTTTAGTACTTCAAGGAGTTTGATCATGTGTTTTTCTCAAACTCTAGCTCTTTGTCCCTCATTTCAAATATTTTATGATTAACTCCAATACCTTTAGAAAATAGAATATGCCATAAGTGCCCAGAATAAATAGGTGGAGATTCTTGCCTAAAGTGTACATATCTTAGAAGTGGATTTTGGATTTAGAAATATTCCTAGAAATTGAAATATGAAAATTTTAATGTTTTCATATGACATCTGAGAAACGTATGTTTAGAAGATCTTCATTTCACTTTTCATTCCTAGTCACTAGTGTGTGTTTTCCTAGCAAAATTTCCCAAGTTTTTGATTGGTCTAAGTGGTTTTGAGAAGGCCACAATGAAGGTGCACACTACCTGCAAAAGAATGCAGCTCCCAACGAGAGTGGGCAAAAAAGTTTAGCATCTTGATAATAGCAATCATATTCAAATTCATGTTTGGATGAATTAGGTGTAACTTATCACATTAGATGAAATTTGAAGGCATGAAGAGGCCACGAGTTATTTTGAGTTCTCAAGTTGTGGGAACTTGCCACATCAACATTATGATGTGGCACAATTATTGCCATGTTAGAAAAATATTATTTTCAATTATTTTCAATATTTTATAAATATTTTTTTAATTTGATTTTAAGTTTGTTAGTACTTTTTTGAAATTTGGGGGAAATTTTTTTTTTTAATTATTTTTTCCAAAAATTCAGAAATTCAGACCATTACGGGCTGGTTCCCAATTTTTGGTAGCACATGGAACAATACAAGGAACAGCCTTGAAATAGGCTCTTAAAGCCCTCTATTGTCCCCTAATGTATGTTTCTTTTTATCCATACATATGAGTAAGGTATGTCCACCCATAATCAATACCACCTAATATTTAAGTAGAAGCATAGGTTGTATAGACTAGAGAAAGTTCCCTTAGAAAACTCCACATAGTAGCTTGACTACATGTAGGTCTTTAAAGGCATATTTCTCAAGTGTACTAGGCCCATGTTTCTATTGATGTAAAATGAACTTCCATTATTCTTAAAAGTCTAGGATTGGATAGAAAAACAACTATTGTTCAAGACTTTGAAAATTCATAGATTATTCATCCAATCTCCAACAAATGGATAAGAAGAGAATCTAAAATACTCTCTTGATGTCCAACAATATCCAACTAAAAAATTTGACAATTTAATAATAGAAACAATGTTCAATTGTTTATTCAAACTCATTTAGGTGTAATTGCCTTATGACTATAGGAAAGCCTAAAGTTGATTTCTGGTTCATCTAGAGACATAACTTTCATATTTGATAACATACCATACAAAGACTTGAGTAAGGTAGTCATACCTAAAACCATATTTTAAAAATGTTGAAAATAAGCAAACACTTAATTTACAATATTCAAACCATAAACATCCAAATTAAGACATAGGTTTAGAAATTTAATAAGTTAGACTTTTGAAAAATCTAAATAAAGTCATATCATATCCAAAAAGTATATGACAAAGTGTTTTTAATTCTAAAATTAAAATGCAATTATAACAATTCAATAATGGAAACTACTCTATATGGCTCAAATGTCCAATTGCAGGACTTCCTACCTTTCACTCAACTTTCTCCAATTGTATACACTCAGTCCTTTTCTATTGACATACTCTGTAATTGCACATTCTCTTTATATTCGTCATGCAAAGGCACGAACAAAAGAGCTAGCTGTGATTATCCGCAGTACAGTCATCTTCATCGTTAATGAAGAACCAGGGTCCACACTAAATACACAGATCCTCAGAAGAAAACTTCCAAGCTACGTTTCTTTGATTTCATTCAAGCATTCACATGTTCAAATGAGTACAACGAAAGACAATTCACACGAAACAGCAACAAAGAACGTACTTGCAAGAAACGTGCAGATACAAAAGCAAAAATAAGTAAATTAAATTGAAAGTTACGTCATTTCTTTCACGGCAAGGAGCTAGAACTAGCATGTGAATGCATAACACACCGACCATGTTTATATAAAATCATACTAATACAAATGCTAGTTGAGCTGTAACTTGCAGACAATTAGACCCACATCATGTACAAACTAAGCCACACTTTTGAATTTTCTAACTTGTACAAAACCTGCCTAGTCAAGCAGGCCGGGGATCTTTGCCAAAGCCCATGAGGACGTGGGTGACCATCATGTTGCCACGGCGCCATGTTTCTGCCAATCGCCCCACCAGTGGTAACCTCACTGACTGCCTGTCCCACAATGGGTTCTCGTCCCACCTACAAACAATAATTTTATTTCCTTCTTGTGAGATTGGCTGTAAAATGAATGTTCACATAGAAATATTCTAATCTAAAATTAGGATATTTTTTCACATGCAATAGATCAAAACAGCTGGTTGGATCATCATCTTGGCTGCATGTCATGAAAATTCAATTTTTTTAACACATGACAAACTAAGATAATTGTAGAGAAATGTGTGCTGGAAACCGCCCTCGCAGTTACTGGATATCATCTTACAAGTTATCGAGATATTAAAGTGGAAGTAATGATTCAGTTCTTTCTCATTGAGATTGACTGCAAATCAGGGTTGCCGTTGAAATCAGGCTCCTTGACGTATATGAAAATGCTTACGGAAGAGACGCAAATTAAATTCTTTGCATACGTAATAATTACGAAAGTTGGTTGGATCATCATCTTACGTGTCGTGAAATTTCAAAAGAAAATTAACATAAGAAAACCATTGAAACCACCCTCCCAGTTATTGGATATCCAACTTACAAGTCTACGTGTCGCACAACTTTTCCTTCTTCGACCTGCAGAACACAACCATCTGTGATCAGAAAGAGTACGGAAATAGGCAATTGAAGCCAATTTAAATACAAAGACTGAGGTAATGAACGTAAGGAAGATGTACTAAAGCCGTTAGGGACCTTATCTCTTCTCCTAGACTAACTAACAACAACTCAATTGCGAACTTTCACCAATTCATTCACTTGCTTGGACGCATTCGCAATTGATGAAAGCATAACTAAATTTCTATGGCCACTGATCTCCAAATGGACATGAAATTGTCTATTATCCCTTCAATAGTAAATAAATCTACTATCAAAGGTATTCTGAATGAAATTTATTTTTGAATGACATCAACAAATTTAACTTTTGAACCCAAAGATCTCTTCATTTCCCTGTACATCTCCCAAGAATCACACTCCAATGTTGAAATGCTTATTAATGAGAAGCAAATAATGTCCCCAACTTTGCATCCTCATGTGTAAGTTCGACAACCGAGGTGATCAACCTCCGAACAATAAATTCAGAAGAGGATTAGTTATGATGCCCTCGTACAAACCTGAAGTTTGATGAGAGAGCGCATGTCGATGGTCTTCGATAAAATCTTGTACTGCTGCAGGTTATGAAGCCGGATCTGCCATACGTCCATTTACGTTTAGCGTCCAGTGCGATAAGCAAATGGAGGTGTGATCGTTACAGTAAAAAGTTAGTGAAGAATAAAATAAAGCAAGCGCAAGCGATCACTTTAGAAAACACAATATCATCAGTCACATTGCTCTTGGCACAACAATGTAAATAAATCCTAATAGACCACCGACTCGTGGTTTTAAATGACCATTTCAAGTGATCATATTGTGAAAAACAATAATTCAGATGGGACCGGATTCTATTATAGCTAGAATCAGTGAAGAGCATTACACGTCTTGGTCAAAAAAGATATAGAATTGGACAAAAGAAGTATCCATATGACCTATTCAAAAATGCTAAAAAAACACATAGGGAGCAGTTTGGAAGATTAGACCAGTAAGCATGTTACCTCTCCAGAATTGGGAGTCTTCTCTTCCTCTTCTACAGTGTACTCCAACATCTTACCCTCCTTGAAAACCTGTCAGATTTCAAAGGTCAGTACAGCCTGAAGAAAAACATCAAACCTCAAAAAGCTTATCAACACAAATTTTACGAAAACGCTCTTTGGGCAACTCAAGCAGTGACTGGATAAAGATAAAGTCCGTAGAGTCCGATAAAGATATTAAAGCAAACATATGGTTCATTCTACACAATTTCACTACTCTGAAAACAGGTACCTACGAAAACATTATATACCAGATCTATCACATGCTTCTAAAAATTGCCAATGAGAATGAATTACCCTTGGTAACATTGAGCCGGCACAAATATGAGGGCTGAGAAGAGTACCTTGGGAATGGAATAGAATGCAGACTTTATCTGAGCCACACTGCATACCAACCGTGACCAACCAAAACATTAGCTAAACATTGTGATTCGAATGTTCTCCGACGATGACGTTTCAATTCAGCATATTTGTAACGAGCTCGACTGAAAATACAGAAGTACAAAACTGGTCACTAACCCTTAAATCCTGGGGAATCAGACTGAGGTTGTTCCAAGTCAAACCCTTCAAAACTTCAAAATACGAATTCTAGTCTCAAGTTTCTATGGTAGGCACTGTACAGATATGTGTTCGTGAGGAAAAAAATTAATAAAATGGTTTATTTGAAAGATTGATTGGAATTGCAAGTTGCTTGAATATTACCAAGGTTCAAATCTGGTTGTAGGCTACCTTATTGAATTTCCAAACATAGAATTATTTCCTTGCCAGAGTTGACACCTTGATGTGTTTCAAGGAAATACACACCTTTGGAAAACTAAAAATTGAGCACACTTTGTAAATGATAAATATTCTTCACCTAGAAACTGTACAAATTGATAAAACAGTATAATTCTTCAAAAATACTTAAAAATTATATCTTGGAGAACACATACGCTTTCTTCCACTTTAGAAAATTTTAAAATACGCGATTTGGGTAAATTTTTGTGAGGAAACCAAGCATATATGTGCATGTTCGAATATACTGTCATAAGCTTCGTTCTCTAGGGATTAATTAGCAGGATACATATCCATTTAAGAAATACAAACAGTACGCACTACTGTAGTTACTTTCAGCAAGAAAAAACACAAAAAGCTAAAATCGACACATGCACCCCATTAGGGTTTAAGAAATCAGCTTACCCATGAGCTCTCATGAGGGGATCTTCGAAAGTGGCATTAGGGGCGTATATCTCGTAATCAGCAGCTGTTGATTTACAGTTGTACCTAGAAGTTGAACAAAAACAGAGTTAAAATCTTACCCAAATGGTCCTCACTTCTTCCCATGAGTACCATTACTCTGTGGGTGCAAGAATTCCAAAAGCCATCAAAATATCAAACTCCTAGTTCTCTCCGACGTCTACCAAACTAACCCCTTAAAAATCAAGAATTCGCGGTACTGATTTAACCATTTGCTTGATCATAAAGAGATAAATAAAATCTAGAAGGGGCCAAACTATATACGAAGAACAACCAAGAGACCGACTCACAAGTTGAGTATGTGTGGAATGATGTTCGTGGCAAGCCGCCCAAGCTCCTTGCTCTTATCAATACTTGCCATCCCAGTCGCCATTCCTGCACACAATTCCACCCATTTCCGAAAATTCATTCACCAAAAGAAAGCTACTCCAACTACCAGTCTAAACAAACCCTAAAGAACCAAAAGCTCTTACTTACAAAATTCCCAGTTCAATTGCAAAAAAAACTCAGACAGACTTATATATCACCAGAATTATACATCATCAGAATCAGGGAAAAGCACTCAATGCTCAAATTACTCACAAAATCACTCAAATTACAAAAAACGAAAGTCCCCTTAAAACCTCCCCAAACCATGAGCAACAACCCAAAACTCACCAGGAATGCTTCAACAAGCAATTGCAACCCACCTGCTAACGTATCACTCGGGCAGTTACAGTCACCCTCTAGACCAGAAGTGCAGACTCTTCGCGAAGTGCAGATTCTTCGTGAACTGAAATCGGTCACTCCGATTGCTTGGAATTGCTGAAATTTGAGAAGGGAATTGGTATAACTCACTGATAAAGAAGATGAAGATGGGTGCAGTTGAGATTTTGTCACTTCATCAGTCCGGTGATGGGCGTAATATACAGTACAGTAGATTGCTTTTCTGCGTCAGCATTTGTGAGCATGCCCGTGAGCTTTGTTGCATGAGAGATGAGCCAAGAAGTATTGAGCAAGTGGAAAGTGGAGAAGAAGGAGGTGGCGGTGTTTGGGGTGGACAGCATGGAAGTCTGCGTGTTCTGATTCACAGAGCCAGGTGGAGGAAGCTGAGTGAAGGGATCTCTGTCGAAGTGACTCACGTGGAAGGGAACTAAGTTTGCCTACAGAAGAATCTTGCCTCAAATGTAAGTTACACTCTGGGAAGTGGGAACATGAGAGTTTCCGTGGGAGGATTCTGCAGAGTAGTCACTATAGACTACAGTAGTGTGCCTTGTGCCTTTGCCACAGGAAAAAATAAAAGTAAAAGAAATTTTATAATTTTATAATTTGAAAATAACTCAAAAATTCATAACTTTCACATCATAAGGGACGCAAGCCATTCCTGACCACTTAAGGAGATACATGTATCTGCAAGGGAAGTTTCAACAGTGGAAAAATTTTCCCATGTGTAGAAATAGAGTTCTTAAGGTTTCTATAATTTTTCAGATTTTTATTTCTCAAAATAGAATTACTATGAATTTTTCAACTAAAGATTTTGTTCCACCCGTATTGGTCATAAAGACCTTACTATTTCCAACCAAGGGATGGTTGCAAAATTCAACAAGGATTGCTTGCAATATTGAGAGTCTTGTAGCCAATCATAATGAGCTACAACTGCGCCGGAAAGTGTGCTAGCATTAATTATGTCAATGACCTCCTTATTGAAATTACTCCACTCTACGTTGCCAGAGTGGATCGGTGATCAAGAATGGATTGCTTCCCTTAGATTCAAGGTCTATAAAACTCCAAAGCCCGTGCACCCCTTCTCGTTGAGGGCTTTCTGACGATACCAAGAATTCCACTAGGGGAAGCACAGTCCAAGAGATTTCAACGTAACAAAAATAAAAACAAAAAACCACAACCTAACTTTAAGGTATGGATGTACAAACTTGGGCTTTGTAGATTAGGAAAATGATCACTATAGTAAACTCTTCATTCTATTTAGTGTTGCTTCTCAAATAATGTTATTGCTCCAACTATGGGACTACACTAAATAGAGTTTTACTCTTGGTTTAATCATCAATAACTATTGAATGTTCTTCACCTCCATTGCAAGCACCACAATGGCAAAGACAACACAACACAAGTAATTGTAACACTATTCAAAGTACGAAGAAACTTGATCACTAGTGGTATGGATTTCTTAAACCATGGAAGCAACATTCAACAAACTATTTGAAATGGTATCTATTTAGTATGAACCAAGAGTAGTAGTCATATTCGTTATGTGGATCTTCTTGTGGATCATTTCCCTAATCTACTCAAGGCCCAAATTCATACTAGACTAGTGATTCTTGAAGTAAAATAAACAAAAACAATTTGAAAATGATGCAAAGCAATTGAAATTCACAACAAAATTGTGTCAAAAAATCCTAAACTTGATTCCAATTTTTATTTAAAAAAATTTAGTTGGAATTACTTACTTGAAAAATATGTCACACTTCATTTGAACATGGGAGGTTAGGAGTGCAATACTCCATATTCATTCTAAGAAATTTGATGGTCCACTGGTAGATGAGGACCTATTGCATCAAAAGGAATTTCAAAAAATTTAATTATACATGGCATAGAATTCTTCAAATAGATTGTCTTTTCTCATGCATTTTGAAACCTACAAAAAACTATTTTATTGCTTTTGTTAGTGTACAAAAATTTCTTTAAAGTTGTTTCAAAATGTCTAATTTTTATTTTTATTTTTCAATTACCCATTTTCTTGGAATTTTGCACTTCTTTAGTATTCCTAATTGAAAATTATTTTGACTACTCAATCTTCTTAGGATGTAATCTTCTCAAAAGTGTGAATATGAACCTCATTTTAAAAAATTGGGATAAATTTTCTAATTTTCAAGTATGGTAGAAGAAATCATATGTACCTTAGCAAAACACAACAAAAAGTTAAATTCTTTTTTGCAATAACCAATTCCAAATAAGAAGGTTGTTTTAGACTCTATCTTCCAAACATTCTACCCTTTTTTTTCCACATTTCCTCTATTCTCAAAGTACAAGGTGATATATATGGAAGTATGCTCAATTTTTCATTGTACCTCTAACATTGAGTAATCCTACTTGAAGAATGGATAGATGAGTACATGTGATTAAGCATGACTTTATTCCACAAATATAAATATATTATCAATGAATTGTGCATTTTTGCATTTGTTGAACTGGAGTTTTTACTATTAGGGTCAAATTATGAAATCTAAATTTTCTAATGAGTTTAGTAAACTAAGAAGTGTAAAACCCAGTAAATAGAATAGCCCAAGAATTGAAATGAAGTGGACAAGAGGTGATTTTTTGAATTATATAGACATAATAGCTTTGATGTTTATACACACAACAAAGGATTGGCCCATTTTCCTATAGTCTTGAAGATACTTCTAAATTATCATCGTAGTAACATAGATATGTAATTGGATCACAATAGTGCCTCATATAGCACTCAATGAGAATCTATTTGTTTTATTTTGAACACTTATGAAGAATCTTATACCAAAAAAAATTTAACCCAAACATGTGTATGTGAAATATTCTCTATTTTGCCATTTATCTGAAAAAATGAATTATAAATCCAATAGGTCAAAATATAAGCTATGACTAAAAGGGTGCATGGGCTTTAAGTCTTATTGATACATGAGAAAGGGCTATTTCATTTGTCCTTCATTCCTTGTACTCAATAAATTCTCCACACTATTCTTCTAGTCTCAGGGCCACTTCACACAACAACACAAGGTCAAGAGTCTGTTGGTTTTAGCCAATTACATTTCATAAATCCAAAATTTCAGCCTCTCAACCCTTTACACAAGGAGGTACAACCCAAAGTCCGTTATCCTAAAAATTGCCTACATGACAACAAACTCTCAATCAAAGTTTGGGTTGGCCAAAAATGAAGATCCAAACTCTAGTCGAGAATCCATTGAATTTTTGTTATAAAAAAATGAAAGATTGACAAGATCTCAGCTGGTAGATTGGACTAGCTAGATGGATTGTTTTGTAGAATGTTTATTTGCTATTTGTTATTTGTTGGTTGCCAATTAGGGGTTGAAAGCTAGTCTCTATCATTACAGTGGAATTTCTTTGCATTCAATGAACCTACTTCCCCTCAATGACCAATGACATCTTCTTATTCCATTTATATCCTTTATATTCCTTGTTTGATGATGAGAGCATGTGTTGTGATTCTTTTTTCAAAGTCTTTTTTTACTCTTTTCTCATAATTCTTTATCTTTTGCTTGAAAAAAATTGACACGTGGGGTGAGGTTTCATGGAAAATTTCAGAAATTAGATGGATTAATGTGGAGAAAAAAGGATATAAGTTTGGCCACTCAATCCTACATCCTCTCAACTTGAATGGCCATAGTATGAAGAGGCCTTTAGAGTCTCCTGCTATGTGAAATTAGTGGATAAAGTTTGCAAGGAGAGCTACATGATCCATGTTAACAAATGCCTTGGCACATAAACCTAGTTGGTGGGAAGAGATCGAGTTAGAATTCCACATGTCATTAGAGGAGATTTGAGGCCTCTGGGAGACTGCGAGTTCCCAAGCTTCAGGGAACGCAGGAATGGTGCCACTGCGGCAGATTGACGTGGCCGCGACACTACCATGTCAAGAAAAAAAATGAAATTTTTTTTCAACTTCTTTTTGCATTTCAAAACTATTATTTATTTATTTATTTTGATAATTTTTTTGCTAACAGCAGTTAGCTGTTCCTGGACTGCACAGGGAACAGGCCTAAAACAACCCTCCCAAGGCCTCAAATCCCCTCTAATGATTGATTCCCTTCAAGATGTCCAATTTCCACTAGTAGGGTTGTCCACTAATTTCAATGAAACTTGAAATCCTCTTTTTTCGCTTATCGAGGTTAGCAAGACAATTAGTGGAATATCTTGTCTTCCAATGCTATTTCTGTCCATTGATCTCACATGGCAAGAGGCCCTTAGTTTTCCAATTGAAGGTGAATTGATCCCTCACTTGTCCATGATTTTATCCCTAGGAAAATTATATGAACTTTTTATTCCCAAGTATAATAAAATTTGCAAATTTTGAATCCATATTTGCAATCATAGGCCTCAAATTAGTTAGGCAAGGCATATGGAAGATAAATTAACCCCTAAACAACCATTGTCCCTTTGAAGGACACATTGGACTTTGGGCAACTACTTATAGTTTCAATTTGTTTCATGATTTTTGAAACTTTTTTTGAAGATAGAAAAATTGATTCACTTTGCAGGAATATAATTTTTATTCAATTGGTGCCCGAAAATAAAAGTTATGCCAAAATAAGTTCTAAACAAGGGAGATTGAGTAGCCAAAAAATTCATAAAATTTCCATTTTTTTTCCATTTTTTTTATCATAGATTATTTTTTGTCTTTATGGAAATCTTTGATTCATTTCATTTGGATAAGTGATGTGAAGGTTATGGAGAATCTTGTTATTTGGTCAACCTAAGCATTATCTTGAAAAAATAACTAGTAGGATTCATTTTTTAATGCAATTTTTATAATTTTTCAAAAACAATTCTCCATGGTTTAGTTTGCTTGCTAGAACAATCTCACCATTGAGATTAGTGCATTTTAATTCCATCTTAGAGATATGAATAATTTAGATTTTCCTTCTATCTTGTTCCTACTTCTAATGAACAATTTTTTTAAGAATGAAAATTAAGTTTTTTTCAATTTTTTTTCCTAGACTCTCAATTCAATTTCCCACCATAAAGATTCAAACCTCAAATCTTTGTAGTGCAAAAAATTGTAGGTAAGAAGGTTTATAGTCAAATAATCTAGTCCCTCTATTGAAAAAAAATTGTTCTCTACACTTTAAATGCAAATATTTTGCAATGTATGCGGTCAAAAAATTTGAAATTTATTCTAGACATTCTCGTGCTAGTTAGGTGGAAGATCCTACAGTGAGATGTCAAAAAAAAATACAATTTTCAAGTTTTTGCTCTTTGCAATAGAAATGATAGTTTTGAGTGTTATTTGACAAAAAAATGCCTAGATCCTTTTGGGGTTAATGAACCCCAAAATAGGGGGGCTATTTTTAAACATACACCATAAGAGTGACTTTAGGCAGAAGAGCAAAGGGATCAGTTTACCCATACTAGCTTGGTTCCTAAGCAAGAGGCTTTGAAGACTTGGTGTGTTTTGAATTTTTGAAATTATGAGACACATTTTATACTGCAAGAAGCACACTATGAAGACATTTCTAATGGCATATCCCATGCTAGATTTGAAGTGAAATTGCTCTCACAATCTGCATTCAAAGTTTAGGTGCCAATATTGTGTCAATCTTTGGGCCGGGGTGGATTGACCCCCTCGCTCATCCCCAAGGGAAAACCCTGAAATTTTTTATTTGTCATGCATGATAAAATTTGCAAATTTTGAATTCATATTTGCAATCAAAGGTCCCAAATTAGTCATTGCAGGAGAGGTATAGAAGAGAAATTAATGAAGCACAAAATATGGGGTCTTTTACATGCACCCCTGGATTGACTTGGGGAGGACGAGCGAGGGGGTCAATCCACTCCGGCCAATCCTTGTGTGTCAATGCAACCAGCAGACATGGCCATCCCTACTACGAGCCCTGCGAATGTCCTGGGAACCCTCATCAGCCTCGTCACCGTCTCACAAATCTTGCTAATAAAAGCCAGAGATCGGTGGAACTCGTCACGGCTGCATTCCACCAATGAAATTCTGGTACATCTGCACCTACAAAGGACGACGTTGACGAATGCAAGGGAGAGGTAACCCGTGACCGTAGACTTTCAGAAATTCAAACCTCTACTGTACTGTAGCCGAGAAACAGTCTCCACAAATCGCTCACCGATTACGTTACGATTCATGTCTAGATTCAAGGACGACCCTGTTGCACACGTGAGCCCCCAGTTATCAAAGAATTAGACATGATCAAAGCATTTCAACCAGCATGCAGAGTCCTTGGCTCACACTGTACCGACCTTGGCGGTACTCAAAGTCAACATTTTGTAACAACTCATTTATTTCCTGTACATGAAGAGAAAGCAGTTGTTAAAAGCTTCTCTTCTTCACTGGCTTTCTAACTGATAGCAGTGCTATAACTTCGAGGCGGCATATTTCGATTTTCGAAATGGGTACTAGACTACTAGGGGTTAGGAGCGGCAACAATTATTATATATAAGATCGTTCTCACTTCACTGTCAGTAGATGTACGTGTGCCGTGTATCGATGCAATGCAACTGTACATATATGAACGCAACAAGCGCTTACTCATTCATACTTTTACACGTAAATAGATTGTGTACAGTACATTCATAATCCGAAAAGTGGTCAACGGGTGATTTCATTGATTCATCACAGTAGAATCAAAAGAATACAACTATTGGTCCAATAATTGGAGCAATTGTGGAGACTACCAGGCTTGGTGATGGGAGCCGCATCCTTTAATACGGGTTAAACAAATAGCACATCACTCCAACTAAGTTGGAAAAAATTTACATCACAGCGAGTAAGTTATACCCTCTTGTTGGAGTATGTGGCTATTGTGTCACTCGCTCCCAAGTGCGCCTTTGAATGAACGGACTCTTCCTGAACACTAGTTCCATGAATAACCATACTGCAACTCTCATGTGCAATGCATATTCCCCTCATCACCTTCTTTCACAAAATCAAAATACAGAAATGATCACAACGTTTCCTACTCATATCCTGAGAATCTATCATGTAGTATACACCTCTAATTGGTCATTGTCCACATACATGGCAGAGCATTTTACATTTTGAAGTTAAAAACCTGTGCCGCTTGCAACTCCTCAGAGTGAGTCGAGCGTATATAGCATCATGAATACATGAAAACACGAAAGCATGAAAAGTGACGAAACCAGCGCCACTGTCCGAGAAGAAAAAACAGTAGCATATCAAACCACGATGTGCATCAGGCAAACCAACAACTCCAGAATTCCGTAACCGATCACGTATGCCCTTCCATGACAATCATCTGTACAAACGCAGCTGTCATCAAAATTGCCGCTCTCAACAGTCTCACCCGAAACCACCCCTACAGTACGAAGCTACCTATCTACAAGTAATAAGAATGTCCCACTCTCATCAGAATCTAAATGCAGAAATGAAACCTCTTCTTCTCACAATCCTCCCCAGAGCCCATGGCTACATGATCGCCGCAGATACTCTTCGGAAACAGATACCGAAAGGCGAAGCTATACGGCGCCACCGAAAACGGCGACGTGGGGTTCCACATCCGTCGCCGGTGTCGTTGCTGGACGCACTCGTAGATGACAGTGACTTGGGAGATCGGGAGGAAGCGGCACACCCACTCAAGCACGCCGTCGTCGTCCACGAACTCGCGGGCGTAGTTGTAGACGAGCTTGGGCAGGAGCACGCGGGACTTGGAGGTGAGGCCCACGGTGGCTCGCAAGTAGTCTTGGAAGGCGCTGTCGAGCTCGTCGTGGATGTGCTCCGGGGTGTAGAGGCGCACCATGGGCGACGAGTGGCCACCGCAGGATAGCGCGAAGTTTACCAAGGGCTCGGGCTTCTCGATGCCGAACTGGATTTGCTCCTCCGTCAGCTTCTTGTTGTGGAGAGCCATGATCAAGGCCTGGGGACACAATTGGGAAAGCAGAAACGTCAGTTGAGATGTACAACGGAGTCTCAATCTGTGAAACACATCTTCATGCCACACAGGGGACTCATTCCCAAGCCAAGTCTGTCCACGAAGTTCAACAAGTGACAATTCATGAGGTTTGTGGAGAAATGTTGAGGTTTCGAGTTTACAATTTAGGTTTAGTGACAAAAGTGAAGGTTCGTGGGGGAGATGTGAGTTGCAGGAAATCTACTGGGAGACCGTGATGATACTGGAAGTGAAATTCTAATGTTCATCCCTATTCTCTTGCATTTCATTCCTCTTCTGTTTACACCAAAAGATGGTCTAAAATCTAAGTGACTCGATGCCAAGAGCAGAAAGGATAGAAAGGTTATTGGACATAATACCAAGTTATATTGATCAATCCAGCACATTTATGAGTGTACTTTCTGACTCAGCGAAGGGCTTACATTGAACATTACATGATGAGCCATAACCTTCCCTTCTCAATCGAAAGAAACGTGGCACATCTGTATTGACCACGTTTATGTAGGACTAGGTGGAAAGCTGTAATGCATTTTCCATAGACACTTGCTTAATCTTTCATTTTCCATCTCCAATGCATGGAGAATTGGAGTAATTCATTGAAAGTGGTAACCTGAGGACTTCAAATAGGGGCGAGGGAAGGAGGAAGGGGCCAGCACGCACAACTGTGCCTCTACCTAGCATTACTACAGGGTTCGTTCCTCTACTGCATGACGATGATGTAAAATGGGCCTGCAGGACTTACAAATTGCGGTCGGTGTAACATGATCTTGGCCTTCAGAAGATTGCACTCGATGGCAGCGGCATTGAACCAGTGTCCTCCAACGCAATAAGCTGCCTTTTGCATCAGCGTGAAGAACTTGAGGTCGCTTCTTGGGATTCCGTACGCAAGAAAAGCCTGACAACAGCATTCCCAGACACCCGACACAGTTAACATTCCAGTGCTGCAAATTTTGCTTCAATGAAGGAAACAATGACAAGAATAATAATAATAATTTCTAAAAGAATTGAAAATGCTCTTACATGCATAAGAAGGGCATTGTAGAGATTAATCCAGAACGCCAGCTTTTCCTCGTGAGTCATTACTGAGGGGTCGACTTTAGCCAGACGCTCCACCAGTAACCTGCACCCGAAGTCCTACAACTATTAGCGATCCAGCTCATGGGTTTCATTCAGCTACAGCATATATTACATTCTTTAGCCATATACACTCAGCAATCTTATCACAGTTGATGGAGAATTGTGTTTGAAAATAACATAACAGGATATCCAATATCAAAACTAATGAAACAACCTGTCATCATCTTGGCTAAAACCATTAACAAAACACTGTGGTTTTAAACTCTTCTTCCATCCTCATTTAGAAGGGAAGCTCAGAATAAAAGGCACCAAAATCCATGATAAGACTTAAGAAATTCAGAGTATTGTCACATTCTATCTTTCTACAGTCCATTCAGCACTCACCCGTACAGTTATACCAACCCCAAATCCTATTCTTTCCAGATATCTTCTGATCACAAACATATCACCACCAGGTGAATGGGAAAGAATCTAATGAATGATACCATTCAAGGTTCGGCAAGTCCCTTCTGGGGTGGTTCAGCCAGAAAACTGAAATAGAGTTGACTTCAAGGTTGAATCACATAACATTTTGTAGCTAGTAATTCTTGTCACAAGAACATCACCTCAAACCATACTGCAATCCAGTTCCTATGCAGAACTTGAGATGGCATGAAATGAGACCATTCTTGTTCAAGAATCATAAATTCCAGCTGACTCTTATCACAAACATAACCCCCCCAAAACGCACTCCAATTCAGTTCCCTTTCAGAAATTCACCCCGTTAGCTAAGGAACGAAACGAGACCATTTTCGTTCAAGACTTGGATACGAAAACCAAGACCAAAACTCACCGAAACTTGCCGAGACTGTGCGCCACATACTCCAGCTGATTCTTCCCGACCGACAACCACGGCACCTCCTCCGCATCTGAATACGGTCCAATATTCGCCCAGGCGAGTTTCCCCATGGCCTTGTACGGATCCCTCGTCGTCTCTCCCCCCAGGACCTCCCCATACACCCCAGGTTTCAGTTCCGGACTCCTCGCACCCACCGGCATCAGCAATGACAATGACGGCGACGAATCCGAATGAGAACTCGACAAGGATGACGACGTCGACAGACGCCCCGTGTGCGACGACGGCGATAAAGGACACTCCTGGGAAGCTCGCGACTCGGACGAGCTCGGCTCCGCCAAGTGACAGAAGATGTCCACCATGCAGGAAACCATCTCCTCCGAGACGCGGTTGGGATTGGAAGGAAGAAGAACGGGTTCCGTGCAGCCCACGGAGACGGTGCTCGGGCGAGGAGAGTCTTGGTTGAAGGAGGATTTGCGAGGAGAGTCCAGGGTGGAGACGTCGTGGGAAGACGAGGAAAGGGCGTGGTCTTGGCGTTTCATGCCACGACTGCGTCGGAGCTTGCGCATGCGTACGTCGTCCGTGAAATCCTGGTGGGAAGGAATGCAGGAGAAAGACAGGTTAGATGCTGTGGTAGAATTGGCAGGAGAAGAGAGGTTTGATGCGTTCGATAATGGGGCGCATTCAGAGTGAAACTCCAGTAGCAATCCTCGAATGCTACTGAATGCTGGACCCTCCAATGTTAGGGGATGCACCTTGGAAAATGCGAACCCTAACACCTAAAAGTCGGGAAGATAGCGAAATATCAAGAAATAGGCAGGTTGTAGGCAGGCATCTTCTGGGACCAGCAAAGATGTATAGACTAACTCAAGTGATCTGTTGCCCTTAAAGAAAAATAATCGTAGCGCGGCATTGAAAATTCTTCAAGGATTGGGTCATTATACATTATTGTGCATCCCGAAGTGCACTTTGAAAAATGCGAACCCTAAAACGTCAATCTCGCGAAGATGGCGAAATATCAAGAGATTGTCATTCTCGGGGCAGTGTCCTGGACCAACAAAGCTGTCTATGCTGACATATATTTGACTGTGATATAATAAGTTAATCATCGTGCGAAAATGAAGATTCTTCAAAGATTGGGCGGTACTAAATTATTGCGGAGGCCCTTTGAAAATGCAAACCCTTAAACGTCAATTCGTGAAGATGGCGAATTTTCAAGAGATTGGTATTTCGCAGGTCCCTGTCTGGGACCAACTACGCTGTCTATGCCAACAAGTCTATCATTGCCATTTAGTGTAAGAATCATCTTGCGAGATTCAAGATACTTCAAGGACTATGCAATACTGCCTAAAAGGAGCTAAGAGTCTTCGGGGTGGGTCAACTGAGTGTAGCTTTTCTTCCTCTGTTAAAACCTTTCAAACCAAAGTTCAACAAAAGATGTGCTCAAAATGGCAAGAAAGGTACCTCATCGAGGATGGAGGAACAGTCGTGTTGTTCAGGGGCACTGTTCCTCTGGAGCTCCACTTCGGGAGTCGGATTCGCAGACCGGTTGTTGGGTGAGGCCGCGTCATCCACATTCGAGGAGGAGAAGTTCCAGAACGCGAGGCGCTTGGTGGAAACGAGCAACCGCGCAGGGTTCAACAGTTTCAGACTCGGCGATGATGAATCGCAGGGTTGTTGGCACGCCGCTACAGGCGTCACGGGCGTGGTGGTGCGCGGGGGCTCGCCGGGAGTGAAAGGAGACGACAACGGCTTGGGCAAATTGGATGGCGTAACCACAGGTGCTGACGACGGTAGACAAGTCGTCGCATCGGGAGACGAATGCTGGTGAATCCGCGCACGATCCTTCGAGTTCAGCTGCAGGACAAAACTGTGAGCATGCAAATCACAAAAAGCAGCTATGCTGCGAGAAGTTCTGTCACTACAGTACTAAAACGTGAAACAAGGGGACCGGAACGGTGATGAAGGAATACTTCCTCTCTTTTCAGATTTCATTATTCAGAGCGTCTCAGTTTTCAAGCAAGGTAGCTACTCAAACTTCCTCATAGAAGCTTCAGTTGATGCAAAGCCTCCTCTAATGAGGTCCAGAGTCAACGAAGTACTGCAAGACACTCGTGGGGTTCAGAGAAGCCACTTGCATCGTTGGACAAACCTTGTCATTCGGCGCATTTACATTCTTTCAAGGACGAACTCTTCCACCGTTTAAAGTTCTCACCCAACTCATGAAAATGGAAAATGATTATCTGCTCATCTTCATGAATTGCGATTGCAGACTCATCTTCATGCTACCAATTGCGGGTTTCACATTCCTTAGATCAATAAATTTGCTTGACTGAAAACTCTTGCCCAAGAAGTTTTGAACTGAGAAGTACGACACCGACTACCGGAGGAGACTTCTGTACGTCTAATTCAGAGAAGGTCGGGTGTCGAAGGTGCTACCACTAGAACACCTTGCAATTGATCTGCCATTCCAATGTTGAAAGCAATCCACTCAAGGTTGAACATAGTGAACTTCCTGAATTCAACTTCGCAACCGACAGCAGATCGACATTCAAAGTACCAACAAATCTTGAAATCAATCCTATTGACCCTCCCCTTCCAATGCTGGAATCACTGAGCGTTTCAATACCATTTCTCTAGCGAATTGCCAGGAAACCCGAGATTCGGCTGACGCATACCTTTTTCAAGATTGGCGGCAAGGTCGGCTGCTGCGGCTGCTGTCCATCCAGCGCGGTCCATAACACCCGCAAGCTCTGTCGCGGCGACTTGGGCGGCGTGCAAAACTCGAATTGCTGCTGCGTCGTCTCGGGCTCCGGCGCCGCCGTATGCAGCAGCTCCTTGAGTGTCGCGAGCGTTGAGGACTTCGCTTTGCTGTTCCCTGGCGACAGCGGCGCCTTGCGCACCTTCGGCAACCTGGGAGGCGACGCAGGCGCCAGTTTCGGCGACGCAGGCGCAAGCCTGCTTGGCAATTGGGGTGAAAGCGCACGCGACGACAACAATATAGGCCTCGCAACGGGCAAAGTGTGCTCGATAGCCTCGCGCTCCGTCCGCTCGTGCACGATGTCCCATTGAAGCGCAGACGCCTGCGTCTCTAACCGCAGCACTGTGGCCTCTAGCATTGCGATATCGGTAAGCAGCCGCTGCACATTGCTGGGCAGGTCGTGCAGCACGGATTCGGGAAGCTGGGTAGTGCTGGACACGTGCGCGACGGCGCTTTGCAATGTCCTGTGCAGCTCGACCTCTTCCTCGAGCTGCTGGTGCAATTCCACCACCTGGGAGAGCACAGACGAGGAGCGCATGGGTGAGCACCACTGCCGCCGCAATTCGATCCAAACCCAAAAAAATTAAAAAATTAAAAATTGGAAGTCCTTCGAGAAGAAGAGCAAAGCGCGAGCATACTTCATTCTCGAGTTCAAGGCGACGGAGAAACTTCTTGAAAGTGGTACTCTTCACGAGCTTCCGCAATGCCACTTCGTCGACTCCCTCCTCCTCCAGGGTGCGCGCCTCGTGCATATATTTTTGAATGAGACGAAGCTCAGTCGAAGATGGAGTATCATAACCACTCTGATTCTTCTGCACTTGTTGCTTGACACGCCTGGCAATTCCACCAAACGCACACAAATAGATAAATAAACAATTAAATAAACACTCGCGTTTCATGTCAATACGCCTCGCCACACCCAATCACTCTACCCATTCCATCCACTGTACTTGCAGTAACCTCGGTTATCACAGTGCGCACGCAACCCTTCGCTTGCTCGAATTTGATAGCGAGTCTCTACAAATAAACGAGTGCACCAATCTAATAGCGAAGGTGGCTGCACATGAAAAGCCAGGCTACAGGATTTCCTGAGCCTTCAAAGAGTGCGAAAACGTGATATACCCCGCAGGCTTCAACGTCACCAAAGGCTTTGGCTTCGTAAGCGTCTGATCGGGACGCAGTAGCGACTCGCCTCCTACACTAGCAATCTCTCGGCCTCGCATTGGCATCTCTCGCGCGGCCGCCCACAGAAGGCCCCAATGCCTTCCTTGCTCCTGCCAGCCGGTCTCTCCGGCGCGTCCTCTCACCACCATTCAAAGCTCCAATGGCACACCCTGCCTCCTCACGAATTCCCCGTCTCCGTCTTCATCCCTGCTCGCCCCAAATCCCTTCCCTAATCTCTCACAAAGGAGAAAACCTCGAAACTAAACGGCCGATCGGTTAAAACATTGCCGTCAACTCTTCAAACAGCCTCCATTTCACGTCCTTTCCGCTTCGCAATCTCGTAACACTCTTCACCCTACAGAGCTTCCTCTCTTCATCTTCTGCTTCCTGAAAGATACACCACCTTCCCTGTTCTTTGCACGCATTTCATAGAGCTGCAAGCGCTGTTCACAAAGCTCCAACACGTCCAAACCAAGACTAACTTCACTTACACAACTGAGGCTCCTGCTGCTGCCCCTTGCGCAGAAGCTTACACAACGCATGCGCATGCGAATTGACCTGAAAAAACCGAATATGCCCAGCCGAAACGCACGATCTCCCGTCAGGAACAAACGAATCTCCACAAGCTAGCCGATTTCTATTCACGCCCCAGAGCAGCCAGGCCGGCGGATTTCGTCAGTCAAAGGGACGGGACTCCAGCACCCGTAGGTAGGTTCACGGAATTCGCCGGGACTCACGTTCAATTTTCCATGGCCTACGGGGCCCAAGGCCGGAGACCGAGGACTGGGACCCAGGGTTCCTTCCACGGGTGGGAGGGGGGGACCGTGGGAGGGAAAACCGTGCGCTTTCCTGGAGCTTTACACATGCGACAAGCTGGTGCGCAGGAATAGGGCTCTTTCTTTTACGCCGCATCTTTTTCTTTATGAATAGTCCTTCTTCGTCGTGGCGCCCCCTGTTGTTACCGGCTGGAGCCGGTTGCGGGTGTAGGAGACTACTGGCGGTGGCGGGCTACGAGTGACGGGTGGTAACTTACTAATTTTTTAGTTACTAACTTAACTCGGGTTTAAGTTAAAGCATGGTTTTGTCTGCATGGGCTAGGGACGTCCACGGTGGTATATCTAATAATTAGGGTTTAAGATCTTCACGATTTTCTATGGGGGGCGGGGAGGTGCATGTACGCTTTGCAGTCATAATTTAACGGCTTTGGACTTCCCAATTAACTTAAAAGGCTACTGATTCAATTTGTACTAGCCAGTCTAGTTCACGGAGATTCGTGTCATACTCTTATTCTTTTTTTTATTTTTGGGACACAAATGAAAGATATCCTTATTTTTCTTAAATATCTCGTGTCACGTCGGAATTTTGCATGCAAAGGGTACAGTACATGACAACCGTATGTATCCCAAGGTGTAAATACGGTACAAACCAGGATTCTACTGGTTGACATACTGTTCCGATGGTAACACTGAAACGTGTCAGTAATAATAAGGGTATTGCAAAATTTGATTAGTGGGTGTATTTTGGGTCATTATAGATTTGTAGGGATTTCAAATATGTTAATTTTGGTTTTGCCATTCCATTTTTTCATGTTTTTTTCACTTTTTTTTAGTCCTTGAAGGACAGAGCGGCATCCCCCATGACCAAGGTAGATACCAAAATGTTATAATTATTGGACCAATAGGTGTATTTTTTGATTCCATAGTGAACAATGAAGTCTGCCATCAAACATTTTTTTGGTCCTTAACCTTTAAACATCACATGAACGTTTTGTGTATGACGGATGACAAAGAATTTTCCTACATAGGACAAACATGCAATTATTCATCTTTGGAATTTTGTGCAAAAAGGAGAAATCTTGAACAATAGTTTGACCTCCAATGAATATTTTTGGTTTTTTTTAAATACATGATGTCACATGGTTCCATAAGCGATGATTTCCATAGTCACCAATCTATCCTTTAAGGGTTCATGTCCTTCAAGGGGTAATGGATTTTTGTTGTGGTAGATTGTAGTTTTTGAATTCATTCTTCCCTCTTATGGGTTCTATTCTAGTTGTCCAAAGTCTGAATCTAGATTTTTCTTCTCTTTGAATTCAAGTGCTTTTCCACTAATGATATTTTTAAATCTAATTTAACATCAATCCAAAGATAGAAAAATATTTTCTAAAGTATTTCTGGCATTGGATCAATGATGCCACATGAAAGGAATATCATACAAATGACTCCACAATGTTTTCGTACCATTTGACAATTTATTTTCCTTTCTTTGATAAGATTTATCGTAATCTCTCTAGATTTTTGTCGTATATCTTGTTTTCAATTTTCGTCTATTTCAGTCGTCCAAAATTAAAACCCAGTTATTCTTGTAAATATTCAAATTTGCTTTGTTATGTGTTCCCAAATTCTCATTCCACATATTAAATCAAAAGTTAAAATTAATACCGTATATTTACTTTGGTCGTTCTTCTAGAGTGAACTCTGATGCTCAAGAAGGTTCCCAACCGGCATTGAGATACCAGTTCCCTCATCCATTTCCATCTAAAAAAATAATTTCAAGCGTGTCAAATAAAGAAACTGGAACTTTGGCTATCCACCTTTACAAAAAAGTAAATTTGTCACAGAAGTTTCAATTTTTAGTTGGAGACAGTGGCTTCAAAATGGGTGATGGGTGGCATGGTTTCACTAGTGCATTAAATTTGAAACCCAATTCAAATGAGACAATCTTGGATTTGTCTACACAATCTCTGGATTAAGATACTGAGAACTCTAACTATTGTGAAGAATATTCACAAAGTTGATGCCAAACTTTTGAACCAAAAAAAAGTGAGGAAAAATGAAAATGCTGAATGTAACTATTCCCCAAAGTGTTTTTCATTTACCTCTTGCATCTAGACTAAGGTAGGCATACCCATTCCTATCCCATTAAGAATTGCTCCCTCATGTACCAGTGGTGCACATTTGTTTTCTAGAATGTAGTCCATTGTTACATAAAGATGGAATTGGATGCAGGAATGGGAATGGGTATGTCTACCTTAGTTTAACCCTTGAAGATCATTTTGGATCCACGAGGTGCTTTTCTAAAATTGAATTTTGGAATCTTTATCAAGAATGGAAATGTTCAAGAGGACAAACAATGATGAGCTTCTATTCTCCTATTCAAAGGCAATGGCCAACCTCAAAGTTATTATTCAAAAAAATTGATAAACTTTTCAATACAAAAATCACACATTCAAATCGTGATTGCGATTCCAACACTTAGCATCAATTATGCATCTCTTAGAGAAGTATTGAAAAGTTGGTATGTGGTTAAGTATTGGAGGTGCTATAGTGAAGATTATTTGGAAATTGAGTTCCTTCAAGGGAATTTATTCTACGAAGGTTAAGATTTTGGTTTGTGAAAATTTTGACATGGTAGGCAATGAATCTACATCCCTAGGGCCTGTACATATGCAATTGTATTGTTGTTGGGGATTGAATTGTCATTTGGCCATTCTTGACATCTCAAAAATCCATTGGTACGGTTGTTTTAGTGATGGTTAAGAGATGATTGATGAACTTATTTATGGTATCATTGAAGGTACATTATTAGTGTCTCAACAAAAAAAGTTGTGAAAATTATAACAATGCAGTAATGTTGTAGTCTATAATAATTAAATATGATATAAATAGTGAATGTTTTGTGAATTAGTCTCACATACATACATGAGACAAATCAATGTAGATGGAACAAAAATTATCCACTTGCAACACTACATGCACTAATTATTTGTGTACTCTAGATCTTGCCAAGATGATTAAAAATACATGAATGTGTTGAAAGCATTTGAGAAGTACGAGAGAGAAAAAAATTAACTCTACTTTAAGAGATGAGCATGTATGTAGATCCTATAAAGAATTGAAATGTTTTCCCCTAATAAATTCTCACATCTCCAAATGACGACAAAGCATGTTTTTACCCCCAATAAATTCTCAGGTCTCTATATGATGACAAAAATAATCTTGACCTCCCACCATAGATAAGTGGACTACAGTAGTAAACACCCCATCAACATCCACATTTGAGTTCATGACCATCTCACCAATGAGCCAAGGTTGCAAGTGCCCTTGGGAAGAATCACAGATACTAATGTCTTGTGTCATTGTCACAACCAAAATAAAAGTAGAAGTAATCATCTAATTTTAAAATTAAAAAATAACTAAAAAATCCATATTTTTTTCACCACATGTCTAAACTCCATGAAACAAAGCTTGTGCACCCCTACTTGGAGAGGGCTTTCCAACAAGACCAAGAATGTGACTAAGGGATGCACGGTTCAAAAGATACATAATCTAGTATAATTTAAGATCCACAAGTAACTCAAAAATCTGTAAAGTTCACATCGTAAATGCAAATGCCACTAAACAAAGCCTGTACACCCTTCCTTATAGAGTGCTTTCCAACAGTACCAAGCACACAATCAAGGGATGCATGGTCTTGGAGATCTCACCGTAACAAACAAACAAAACAAACAACCTAACTTAAAGTATGTACACCCCTAACAATTGGGCTAAATACAAAGGAGGCTAGATTTTTTGTCAAGAAAATGTCGGACAACCATAGTAAATTTGAAATTTGCCGTAAAATCCTTTCAAAAAGAATTGTGATTATCTTTACTGAATTGACTGAACCCAATTTGAAATTGTTCCATCCACATGACATTTTTTTCATCCATTCTGACATCAAGGAAAAATGAGTGGGTTTGACAGAGCAAATGATTTCTATTTTTAACTCAAATTTCACTAAGTGGTGATCATTCGCCATCAATAGAAACCATTGATCCCTGCTCTGGCTGGTCTGGTGGGAGTCTGATGAGTAAACTTAACTTAACTTGTGGGTGCAGCTCTGCCCTGCCCGGCCATTGTGTATGTCAATGATTGCAAGGTCCAAAGTTCCGAGTAGACTCCAATCATCTTGGCATGGGTTTAGGAACTGCTTTCAATTGCGTCGGGCAAGAAACCTCATAAGTAAATATGATGAGAAGTTGAGAACTCATATTCAAGGACTCTTTATCTTACACCTACACTAAATAGTGAAATTAGAACGCCTTAACAATTAGGTTGCCTTACCCCAAGAAAGTTACTTTACAAGCCATCAAAGTCAACAATATTTCTAAAAATATTTGCATTTGTACATGTGGAGGTTCATGAGTCCCAAGTACAACAATATGAAATTCAAAAGTAGTTCATTCTCATACAATAACTCGAAATAACTATTTAGTGTCAAATGTTGAGAAATTAGTGAGGGGCAACCTAATTTCACTATTCAATGTAGAAGTTTGGCCAATTTGTTGTGGAAGAGATCCAAAATTAGCGTCACTTGTGCTTGGATAAAAGGCTGCAATTTGTGCAATCAAACTACAGGGGAATGGCCTAATATCTAGATGCAACGTGTCCCGCAAGATTCAAGTGTCTTTAGTCTGATGATGTGAGAAACCCATTCTGTTGGGGTGAATCTTTCATAACATTCAATAGTATGTATTGTCACTACCTTGGTTCTATAGTAGATGGTGCGGGATATTCCACACCCAACAACATTTCATTAGTAGGTTAGAAGACATGTGGAGGCTCAATGTGATGAGCAGGGTGCACAAAGGAAAAGGCAATGGGCATGAAGGCTATTGAATGTTATGTTACTTGTAAAAACATATGAAGGTCGGTGGGAAATTAAACATGCCATCACTAAAGTGTCATCATTGTAGGGGGGGCAAAAGTGTTGGTGATACGACTATAGTTGTTGTTATGAATATTTGAAAGAATCCAACAAAAGAGCCCAAATGCCACATAAGTAGTATATATACTTCCTACTTATATGTGTTAAAAGAATAAAATCTTTGGTACTCTCAGTAATGGAACATGGTAGACTAGGAAAGTGGCTACAATAGACCCATAATTGGTTTAATTAGCCATAGATTTGTAACAAAGGTCTTATTGTGAGTCATTTTTTATAGCCTAGGGACACCATGTTCACATTTGTTTGTTTGTTTTTAGAACAAGGTCAAATGTTGTTGTTGAAAGGAGGAAAATTGGTCTTTGGTTATATGCTTGAGAGTTGGCCTTGAGCTCGATTGATTGGGAACTCATGAAACATCCTATTGGGTTATTTTATCCGTTTTGTCGATTTGGTTTTACCTTGAAGTTTGTTTCCTCCAATTTTAGTGTGATGTTAGTTCTTGGAATATACTCTCTCCATGTTTAGAAGAAAGAGAAAGTACATCTTCTTTTTCTTGTTGTTGATTGTGACCCTCGATGTAAGAACTCAAACAAAATAGAAATTTACTTCTTATCAATTACAAACCTAACATTCTTGAACTTCAAGGCAAGGGACCCTTTACTTTCTATGAATCAAAGCTTTTATCAAGAAATAGATAATCTGGATTGCAGGTTTGCCTATGAATTGTAGGCCATTGTATCTAAGAACAAATTCTTGTTACAAGATTTGATACTATCGAAAGACCTCAACATTCCCATTCAAGAACATTATAAAAGCAAGGACTGATGACATTGTTAATCAAAGTTGAGGGGGGGAACCTTCCCCCCCTAATAAACATGAGCCCCTAGCATTGCAACTTCCAAGTCAACCAATGCTAATTTTTTGTCAAATGAAACTAAATTCACTCCCACGAACTAGGGAGGGATTTTATTCCAATATCAACGGGCCGGGGAAAGGCTTAAACTAGTTATCAATGATATGTTCTCATTACAGATAGTCACAACTTCTTCCAATTTGAAATTTCCATGAAAAATGAGAAGTTCTAAAGAGAAAAAAGTAACCAATTACAAGCCAAAAATCAAGAGCAAAGTGTGACACCTCTTTTGTATGTGAGGAGAATGAAAGTGGAGAAATAAATACCTAAATTTACTAGAATGTGGAGAACGGACAATGGACATGTAAGTGGCATGCAACAACGATTGAGGTACAAAACGCATAGACCAGACTTGATGAAGTATAATGTAGGGTATAGATAATTGAAATGTGGAAGCTAGATGAAAGTGAGCTCTAAAGTAGTGAAAATTTCTTTAGAGAATGCTTTGTCATGCCCACTCTTTATCTTTGAAGGAAAATATTGTCCATTCTCAATCTTCAAAGAACAGCGCCTCGAGAAGCTACGAAGAGCCAATGTGAGAGTACCACTTCCCCATTCTATAATGATTGAGAATGGGGCGAAGAAGATCTGACTATTACTATTGTTTCAAATGTCATGCTTGACCGTTCACACCGTTCTTCTCCCCTCCCCTAAATGTTTTTTGCTTGACACAACTAGTTGTTCTTCTATCTTTGCTTCTTAATTGACACCATCAATTTTGACATAAAATAAAATGTTACGCTTGCAATATGTCTTTTTCTAGAATGCAAAATAATTCTCTTCTTTGCAAAGAAATTCCATTCCATTTGTTTTAAAACAAAATGCAGGATAACTTCTTTTTTTGAAAATCTAGAGTTTATTCCAAGAGAAATCAAGAACAAACAGTGGAAAGCCGAGCGCAAAGCCCTGATAAAAGAAGACAAGTCCCAACTGAAACCTCAACACAAAATCAAACCCTAAGGGCCACTTCATACTATGGCACAAGGTCGAGAGTCCGTTGGTTTCAACCAATCAGATTGCAGAAACCCAAGAGTTTGGCCTCTCAAGCCTTCACATAAGGAGGCACAATCCAAAGTCTGTCGCCCATGTGTTTGCCTACATGGCAACCAAATGCCTACATGGCGATGGACTCTCGATTAGAGTTTAGGTCTCTATTTTTGGCCAACCCAAACTCTAATCGAGAGTCCATCAAGTTTTTTTAGAAACTGACAAAATCTAAACCATTAGATCGGACTTTGTTTGTTTAATTGTGTCGCCATTGGGATTTGAAACCTAGTCTCCACTACTAAAATGGTGAGTCTTAACATTCAATGAACCTACTTCCTCTCAATGTTTAATGCCACCTTTTTATTCCATTTATATCCTTCATATTCCTTGTTCAATGATGAGAGCATGGGCTGTAATTATTTTTCCAAGGTCATTTTTGACTCCTTTCTTGTGTTTTTTTAACCTTTTGCTTGAAAACATTGTCACATGGGTGACAATTCATTGAAAATTTCATAAATTGGATGGATTAACCCCTAAAGGACGAGGCACATTTTGGACACAAGCTGTTAAAAATTGCCACTTCTTAGAACAGTAAGAAAAAAATGAAAAAGAAATGTTTTTTTTCAAAATTCAACCGTACAAATTTGTACTAGACTACTATGGGAATATGTGGAAAAAATTTCAGAAACTTTGACCGCACGGATTGAAAGATTATAACGTTCGAAGTTAGAAGAAAAAGTTTTTTTTTGACCCTGCCCGACAGGGCCAGCAGACTTTAACTCCTGTAAAAGTGAGATTTTTACACTATACATGGTCAGTTTTTTTTACATTTGTATCTGAAATCATGTAAATTACATACCTGTAAAATTTCAGAAGTAAAGGAGGAGTTTTGCAAAAGCTGCTTGATTAAAAAAAAAGTTCGGAGTAGCATAACTTTTGATCCGGGCATCTGATCGAAAAAAAAATTATATTCCCACTTAGAGGGTACATGCTTACACCTTGTGTCAAAAATATGTGAACATCCAACCAAAATTGACTTCATAGGAACTTACCCGGATTTCAATTGTTTGTTGAACGGACAATTGTCCTTTAGGGGTTAATGTGGAGAGAAAGGATAGAAGTTGAAAAAATGGAATAGGTTTGGACTTTGGGCTTGGACTTTGGCCTTTAGAGGCATCACACTATGGCCAGCCGAAGGTTTCAATTCCTAATTTTTTTGGCCTATTTATTGCTCATTTCCTCGGACTCTCACCAAAGTTTGGCCACTTAACCCCACAGCCTCTCGACTTGGACAGCCATAGTGTGAAGAGGCCCTAATTTACAAGAAGGAGCCACAGGTAGGCTTCTCTCAAGTGCCAATTTTTCGAAGTGCTGAATCTCAATCATCTTCAAAGATAATTCTAATTCCCTCTCCGAATCAATATTTGAGTGCCAGAGGAACGAAGTGCCGAACGCGGCTTTTTACTGTTGGGATTTCATTTCAAGGGGCAGTTGGAAAGGCTCTGTCTGTCTACGTAGCACAGCAACCAAGACCACCTAAACTTCGCCTCCATTCAACCGGCTTCCGTTTCAAAATAGCCCCCATTCTCAACACGGCCGCGGATTCTATGACTTATTAACTTCCAACTTCAGTGAGAGCTCCGTGTTGGAGGAGGCGGGACAGTAGTAAGTTAATAAGTTAAGGTACTGACCTGCTCCGTTAATAGACGCTGCCGGACGTTTTTTTAATTGCGGAAACGGTAGGGTAGAACCGGCACTCCCCCTCCATTGTAATGAAGCAAATCTCCTGGCTCTGACTGGATACCCCCCTCAGTGGCCCTCGGTTCAATGCCCAACGGCCAACTGGAGCAGCAAGCCTAAGCTACCCTCACCACATTAACTACTTCACCTGCAGACTCAAAGGGAAAGGGAAAGGGAAAGGGAAGATGATAAGTAATTAAGTAAGCAGAAACCCAATAAGGATTTGGGCTTCCCAATGGTAAAGCTCTCATGTAAGTTACACTAAATAGCTCTTTGGAAAAAAAAAAAAAGTTACAATAAGTAAGGTAGATACACCCAAAAGCGCCAAAAGTTGGTACTGTGCATTGTTACTATTATTGGGCTGATCAAATATTTATAGTTCCTTGTTGGCGAGAGAAAAGAGGTTCCAATGCACCAAAGAACACCTCATTTGGATATTATCTGCAAAAGTTATTCACAATCAAAGTCTGTTTTTAAAAGCGCTTTATGCAAATAGGTACATAACTGAATTTAGGAATGTTCACCTGCTGTAGATGGCACTTTTAGACATAGGGTGATTTGGGGGGGGGGGGGTACCCACCGTAGTGGGACTTTTTTTTGAAAGGGATGTTGCCATCAACCTAGGTGGCAAGCTAAGGAAAAGATGCCACTAGGGCTTGTGTTAAAGAGCAAAACACATTGCTCTTGCGTCAAATATTGATGAAGCACTCGACAATGAAATTAGGTTGTCCCACACTAATTTTCTTGGCATTTTTTGGGGAAAACCAAAGTTTATTTCAAGGAAAATACCACAAACAAATACCATAACGTTGAGGGTGAAGCCTTCGAGACTTATGTACCTTGCATGGGTATTTGTCACAAAGGAGTGAAGTTTGGAGCCAAGCTATTCTCCCATTATCTAATGTGGCCTCCCAAATTAGGTATTCAAGTTTTACTCGTGCCCAATCCTCATGGTTGAGATTTTTCTGGCATTTGATTGACACTAAATGAATATTTACTGGTATTGGACAAGAATACACTACTTTTGAATTAGGTGTTGTTGGAATTGGGACTTACGAACCTCACAATGTGTACAAATGGAAATAGATGTAGAATTATCTATTGATTTTGATGACTTATAATAAAAAAATAACTTTCTTGGGGTGAGGCAACATTATTACACTATTTAGTGTACATCTATCCAACATTTCAACCATAAGCATGTTGAACGCATGTAAGTAGGGAATTAGGGATGTATAGTTGGGAAGAGGATCTTTAGTGAGAAAGACTACTTTAACAACACTTATAATCATTTGAATTATGGCTTTAGCCCAGTTCCTATTGTTGGACTTTAAAATTAAGTTTGTAGTGGGACTTATTAGTACTCAAAATGAAAGATTGTAGATTCTTTTGGAATGCATTTTTTGGATAGCATATAAATAAACAATGAATGTTGAAAATACCAAAGATAAATGAACCTAAAATCTATTGTAGATTCCATAAATAAAGGTTGTATCATTTTTGGCAATAATTTGTAGGTGTTAGCTTTAAAAACATATCACAATTAGATGAAGTTACAATCTCATGATTGGGACACACTTTGAAAGATTCTATGCTTTGCAAAACTCATGAGGATAAGCAATGAGAAGTTTCTATAAAGCTTTTAAATATCCAAAGCTAGTCCCTAGCCAATAGTAGCTCAAAAAATGGCAAATTTTTTCACATTACTTTTTAAAACAATGTGATGGGAGACTTGGAACAAATGGTTTCCTGATTCACACCAATCTAAAAAATATTGGAACTTTCCTTCTTCCCAAAGGCAATTATTGTACTAAAGTAGAGACACCTTAGATCATAAAAAAATATTACTTCCAAACATGCTATTTGGTGTGTTAGAATACTCCTTTATTTGCTAATAAGAAATAAGAAAACTATTCAACCTTTTCACCAACTTCTATCAAACATCATAAATGATGCAAAATGGTTATAAAATTACATGACATTTAATGAATGATGTAGGGTCTTCTTGAAGGTTTTCAAGGGTGCACCTATTAGCTTGTATAAAGTTTTAAAAGTCCTAATTTTGAATATTCAATAGAAATTACAAAAATTGTTTAAAACATTTAATTCTTTTCCTTATATTTTATAGTTTACATTTGTCTGTGACTGAAAAATAATCCATGATTCTTGTTTCTTTTGTTTTCATTGACACAAATAGAAATGGTTTCATTGAATTGAGAACCTAGCAACAAACCCCAGCTAAAACTACTCATAATTCTAACTCTATCTATGCACATATCGGTGGAAAGGAAGCCTCAAGGTACTACGCTAAACTAAAGATGCTCTGTTTCATAGGACCAAATAGACACCAAGTTGGTGCCTATGAGAGCATTTGGAACAAAGCTTGTGTATTCTAGTTTCCTGTCCCGAGCCCTTTTTTTTTTACTATAGCCCCCTCCAATGCAACATTATTATAAAGTTAGCCAACATAACAAATTCAAATTCCTAGACAAGAACTCAAGTTCTTCTTTCATTTTTTCAATTTCTTCACTTTTGAAAACGAATGAAATTCCGTTGCAAAACAACTAGAGCTCTTCTTTGCTTCAATTCTACAATTTCCTGAAAATCATTCATAGGACACTTTTATTAGTCCTTGGCGTTCTCTTTGGCACCCTTCTTCCTGTCTGGGGGAAAGGAACCGGCGGTATCCGGTTGTTTTCCCTTAATCGACCTGCCCAGTGAGTCTTCGGTTCCCGGGAAGCCTTGCCGATTTCCTTCCTTGTGACGGCCGGTATGGGCCTGACGAATACCGTTACTTTCCCCTGGGAACCGGCGCCGGTATATCCGAGAAAGAAATCGGTAAGATTCGGGAATCCGGATTAGTTGCTCTGTCCACGCCTTTAAAATAAAATCCATCTCAGGAAGGGCGATTATGTGTTTCGGAGGGGGCCACGTCGTCTAAACAGCCCCCCTAATTATATACTTAAGCTCCCATGAGCTGTGACGGAAGCTCCCCCAATTTAACCAAATATAGCGGGGCTGGTTTCTTTGCAGCACGCTTTATGGATTGATGGGGGACAAGGGGTAGGCTAGGGCCGCCAACCTCTCCCATGAGTTTTATCATGGACGCTAAATTTACCCCCTTATAGACCCGGAAAATAGACCTCCCCCCCATTGGCTTAATTTAACCCCCAATAGGCACGGCAAATAAACCCCCACAATTGGCCTAAGTTACCCAACAATAGACACGGTAAATAGACCCCCCCTCATTGGCAGAGATGGATGGGGGGACTCTGTTCCTGTATCAAGGTCTGGTTCGGTTCGGGTGGGTGTTTAGGCTTTGTACACGTTTCTAATTATTAGTTTTTAAAATTTAAAATTCTTTTTTTGGACCTTCTTGATGTTAGTAATGAATTTTTGAAGGTGAAAGACATTTGGTCACTCAAAATACAACTACCTTTTGGAATGTACACTATTGGTACATTGAAGAAAGCAAAATATAACTTTGTGTGTTAGTGGTCGCCTTTAGAGCACCCTACCTTACACTTAAATGCATTTGAATGAACAATTGGACATTATTCTTATCAATAAATTGATTCATATTTTTTTTTTGTCTTCAATGCTAGAAGACCGAAGAGAATTATGCATTTAGTTTTTTTAAACTTTATTTGGACACTGTATGAATAAACTAAGATTGAATTTTTCAAAGTGTTGAAAATAGTTGTACATGAAAGCACCCCTAGACTCCGATGAATATGTGAGGCAATACATTGAGGGCAACTGAAGAACAAGGAAACAATTTAGTAAAGTTGCCTTAGCAATTGTAAGTTTATTGAAAATGAAAGAAAGTCTCTTTTCTCAATAATGTTAATGTCAAGGAATAATTTGTCAACAAAAGCAATGTTGAACTTGAATTGAATTTCAATCAATAGCGTTAGTATTTACAAATTATTATTCTACAATAGCACTATTGAAAATAGATCATTCATTTCATATTCATGAACGATATAAAAATGAAGAGTCCATCGGACTATGACTATTCAATTTCTATGCAATATAATTCTATAAGAATCCAGTATATTTTTGTGGATGCATTCTAATAGACACCATTGAGATGTTACCATTAACATAAAAACAAGTGGATGTCTACTAAAATGCGTCCACAAAAACATGCCGGATTCTTATAGTGATATATGGCACATGAATTTAGAAAACAAGTTCTATCATTGGTGTCAATTTACTATGAGCTTTATTATATACTATCATTAACTACTTGGAGCATCAACATTCCACCTCCCATATTGTTTAATAGTTGACCAATGTGCATGAATTATGATTTGTTCCCCTCCAAATGTTCTCAAAGGTCTATATCCTACTATGTCAAATATAAACCAATCAAATATCAATTTGGTGAGTTCTATTCTACATTTAACTTGTAACTTCATTATTTATAAAACAAATATGGTGTGTAAATGCGTAGAACAATAAGTATGAGGCTCTTCAAATATAGATGTGAAATTATAGAGTGTCCATATAAGAACCAACATATCTTCTTCTTCCCATGACTTATTGTATAGCCATACAATGAGGCCCCTATACGTTCCTCCGTAATTGGATAAATTACAATAGGAATACCATGTTGGCATGAGGATTTGGACTCACAAACATTTTTTATTTCAACAATGATCATAGTATAACTTAATTAGGTTGATTCACCTAGCTTAGGTATAATATTGAAGAAAGCCTCATACATGACATAAAGGTTTCTAATAATTATTGGAATTTGTTTACTATTCAAACCTCATGTTCTAATTAAGAAATTATATGATTCTTCTATTCCTTGAAAATTGATGAAATTAATCTGAATTTTTTTTGCAACACAAGAAGTTAGAAATTATTTAATGCTTCCAAGAAAAATCAAAAAGAAATAATTTGATATGTATAAATATAAACAAACAACTTTTTTTTGAATTCATACTTGTAACTAACATTGTAAACAAATATTTTCCAAATATAAGAATTTGATTAGTTGATGCACTTGGGGATTGGGAGGTAGAGAGGAATATGAAAGGGATGAGTTGGTTGCACTTTTAGGAAATAAATTGAGAATTGAAAATCTAACAATGACAATACCAGAGTTTGGACTTGTGTTGAAATCAGCTCAACTTTACAAAAGAGACAAATATGGAAGTGTACAATATTTGCAAGGGGGGAACCATAATAGTTTGTCTATAAGATTATAGAGAGAGATCCATTAAAAATGAAGGAATTTTTTTTCAACTTTCCAAAAACTAATTCCAACCTTGAATTTGAATGACTTTTGGATTGCTTTCAGTTTGACAACAAGTTAAGGCTACTCCTAAAATGTACTTTCAACCCTGCTCAAAAGAAAAACTAATCCTAGAATGTCAATTTTCCTAATTCATATGGAAGAGTAAACATTATAGAAGCAGGCCAAAGCAAATCCAACTCTAGAAAACTCAAAACTTTATTTTCTAATTCGGAGTAAACATTATAGAAGTACCCAAAGCAAATCCAACTCTGGAAAACTTCAAAAATTTATTTTCCAATTCTGACTTCACGTAAGGCTCCACTCTAACCACCTTTCTACTACTCAAATTTCTCCCATCAATGAAAGCACAATATACGTGTCACCTACAAAATTAGGGTAAGCACAAAATTCTCTTGGGATGAAGATAAAAAACAATCAAAGCACTAATATTCCTACCTACACTAATTTAAAATAGTGTGACTTTTTTTTCAAATACACACAAGTAGGATAAATTAATCATTGTTGTGCTAGGATTTCTGGAAGATGTCAAGGAATGTATTCCAATAACCTATTGAATGAAACTACCGAATGACCCATATTAAAAATATATATATTATTTATGATGTTTTAACAGAGTTGGGGGCTGATATTTATGAAGTTTTATCCAGGGAATTGGCTGGGCCCCCCAGCCCTTAAGACCGGCTTTGGTTGACAATTCATTCCACCTCAACGACAATGATTCGTCCAGTGTGACTCTCGTTGCTGACCGTCTTTTAAGTAATCCCAACCATTTTATATAAGAAATTCTAACTAAAATTTAAATCATTTTAATTTTTAATTTAATTTAATTTAATTTTGAATAAATGGTGAAGCCATGGCATTAAAACTTTTAAATTATTTTTATTCCACACCTAATGAGGACCCAATTCAAACCGACCAGGCAATCTTTCCTTCGCTAAGTTATCCCAACAATTTCGGTGGAACTGAATGAATTATTGCCAAACTCACTGAAACTACTGCTCCTTTTCTCCGAATGAGTGAAAACACCCCAAAGTAAGCAATTCATCGTAGTTGGAGGCACAATTTTCAAGAAAAAATCAAGACCTCTTTTTTTTATAATACTTGCAATTGAAAATTATGAATTTTTGAAGGAAAAAATTATAATTTTTGATAAAGACATAGAATTAGTGTGAATTTTCAAAGTGGAAGTTTCCTAAGCCACTGAAATTTTTACATAGCTTGGTCATAAAATTGAAATATAGATAATTAGTAATCCACCAACGACAATTATGTGTGGGGATGGTTTACTATTGCATTTGGTGGTGGTAGGGGGCACTTTCAATAGAAGACTACTTGTTCGGAACGGGTTCATGGATTATTTTGGATATTTTTACTTTAGCCCTTCCTATTTTTGTGAGACCTTGGCTTACACCGACCCCATTCAATTAACATTGCATTCAATACTACTCTTATTCATGACAAAAATCACATTCCTAGCTACAAAAATTAGAAAGATTCGAATGATACAAACTAGAGGATTCATTTTCTAGGGCCTTGGCTAGATCTCATTGTTTTAAGTCTTGTGGTCTTTTCACCTCGGGGAAAAACACGAAAACTTACTCTCTTTACTATACATCAAAACATGATCACATTTGCGAAATTTAAATTTATGTTTCAAATCAAAGACCCGCAAATATACAAAAATTAATAGCACTAATGATGGAGAGCAACATGTTTTTACATTTATCCCCATTTTATCCCCATGCAATGAAAAGACTACAAGCCACAATATGAGCTGGCCATTTTAAAAATTAAATTAATTATTGTTATTATTTTCCTTTTAAACCTGGCCACTGTTTTGGGGAGGATGAAACCAAGCTGAGTCACAGCAGTTAGTTCCACACTATATTATTAGGCAAGTGTAGTCCCACTTTTTCAAGAGTAATTTAACTTACTGTAGTTCCTTTGAAATAAAGTGTGAACAGTGCCAGGTATGAGATAACCTTACCACTGTTAGTTGTGCCAGGCAGCAATTTAATTAACTTATTAGCCTCCTCCTATCAGAACGTTCCATTGAGGAACACGTGGCTCTTGCAAACTTAAAAAATGTAAAAGAGGATTTCTGTTGTTGGGAGTTGGGGGATGGGGACTATCCAGCCGGCAAATCGGTAAAGAAATTAAGTACAATTAAAATTCTCTGAAAAGTCAAAAAGTTGGTAATTATCTTATCTATATAAATAGTGAAATTAGGTTGCCTTAACAATTAGGTTGCCCTACCCCAAGAAAGTTACTTTACAAGCCTTCAAAGTCAACAAAAAATTTTACAAATATTTGCATTTGTACATATGGAGGGTCACAAGTCCTAATTTCAACAATACCTAATTCAAAATTATTTCATTCTTGTAAAGTAACTACAAATATTTATTTAGTGTCAAATGTCAAGAAATTAGTGTGGGGCAACCTAATTACACTATTTAGTATTGCTAAACAACAAGAAAGTTGCTTTACAAGCCATCAAAGTCAACAAATATTTCTAAAAATATTTCCATTTGTACACATGTAGGTTCATAAGTCCCAATTACAACAATATCTAATTCAAAAGTAGGGCATTCTTGTACAATAACTGAAAATATTTAAATAGTGCCAAATGTCAAGAAATTGTGTGGGGCAACCTAATTTCACTATTTTGTGTACATAGCATGAAGATCCCTTGAATTCTTTATCCCTTTCGAATTAGTTTCGAATAGAAATCAATTAGACCAATCAATATGATATGGCCAATTCAATACCCCCTTCCAAAAAAAATGTTTATTATCCATTTTATGGGTCCTTGAAGGCAATGTTTTTAAAATCATTTTGGAGAAGGAGATAGCTATTATTGTGATAGTCTTGTGGTACTCATGCGATATTCATGAAATACTCATGTGATACTCATGAAATACTCATGTGATATATGAGGTGGGTACCCTCACAACTAATACTAATTGCTATTGTGCCTAATTACTATCATTAGATTGTTCAACTTTTTATATTTTCTTACTCACAAGTGAAAGAAGGTTCCAACACACCAAAGAACATGACATTTGGATTTTGTATCCAAAAGCTATGAAGGAACAAAGTTTGGTTTTAAAAGCATATCTTCTACATAGGTACATTATTGATTTTGGAGATGTACATAGAGTGAAGATGGTTGTTTAGGGGCCATGGGGCATTTGGGGGTGACCATCATATACCAATACTAGGAGATACTAAGGCAAAATTTGGCTATTGGACTTATTGTTTATTACAATAGTAATTTTTCTATTTTTACCCCCCAAAAAATAGCCAAACAAAAAAAAATCTTGTATAAAAAATATTATTTTGAAATTATGTTTTTGGTGAACCTACATTCCTTAAACCTTAAATGTCCAAGGCCTTTTTTGAGCTTCTTGGAATTTGTTTTAAATTGAACAAAAAGTCAACATTTTGATAAGTTTTATCAATTTTTTTGAATTGCAACCATACAAATTCAAACTAGACTTGTTTAAAAATGCAGAAGAAAAGAAAATACAACAATATTACTTCCAGATTGAAAGATTATAATGTTTGATCACGAGGGGGTTAAAATTGTGAAAGTGGTTTGAAGTCTTTCAATCCTCTTTTTACATGTCAAATCTAAAAATTGGTCACCCCCAAAATATAAGGTTGAAGGGTAGAACATGTATAATTCCTTGATACTAGAAAATCAAGATTTGCAATGGAAACCCTTGGACAAAATCTTGAATAGAAAATCCTACTCATTTATTTTTGGAATCAAATTTTTGACACTCAAATTAGACTTACAAAAAATTTCAAATACATAAACTTATAAAATTTGTATTTTGATTAGATTTTATTTAACTTTAGAGTATTGTTGACACCAAAAAATTGCCTTGGGCAATTTCAAGGGTTGCTATTATGTGAGCCTAGGAGCGTGAGCCCATAAGCCTAGAAGAATATACGCCTATGTTATAGGTTTTTATATTGTAGAAAACTTCCATGATTATAGTATAACTATTTATAGATACCAGATTATAGGTGTTTATACTATAAACACTTTCAATGATTGTAGGATATCTACTTACATATGCTCAAGGTTTACATGCTCGCATTTTCATGCTCATGGACTAGAATCTTTGAGGCATTTATAGGTTAAAAAAGACTATCTATTTAATTCCTAGTTCTTCTTTTTCTTTGAAAAGTCATTGAATTTTCAGTTGAAAAAATAATAATACACCTCTATTAAAATTCAATAACAACATTAATTGAATTAAAAGTGATATAAATTTCTTTATTTTTGATGAATATTTTTACCAACTATGTTTAGAGAGACTCCATTCTTTAAATTTTATAGATAAATTTGCTTTTCGTAAAAATATTCATTGAGAGTACAAATTTACAACACTTTCAAATCAATCAATGTAGTATCAGTAAGTTTTAGTGTATCAATGTGCTAAAAATCATACATGGGATACAATCAATTACAAAACTTGCTAATAGCAATTCTACATGTCTACCGGTGAAAGCCCATTTCATAAAAATATATTGTGCGCATAATAGATTACATTTCTGTTCCATCTAATTTGACTTTCAACATGTTATAAGTTTTGTAGTGTGCAAAAGCAAAGAGAATATCCATCATTGTTAATCCAATAGCATTTGACAAAGTTGACAATTGTAGAGTAATTTTTGTTGTGCTAAAGAGAATCCTTTTGTCACATTCAATAATTAATTGTGCACTTTTTGACCCCATATGATATTATATTGCATGTCAAAGGTATTATGAATGCAATTAATTTGTAAATGCCCAAACTATGTTTTTTGGTAACATAGAGATTTGGGGCAGCTCACTATGAATGGAACTTTTATTTATTTTCTTTGAAATTTTCACTCAACATGTGCTTGAGGAGTAGCTTCAAAGCCCAACAATTTTCATAATTTTTGACTAGGTGGTTAAAAAGGTTTTGTATGATACATCATTTTCATTGCTCAGTCAATAGCCTAGGCAACTCAAATTTTTTTCTTATAAAATCGCTTTTTTAAGAAATAAAAATCTAAAATTGGTTTCTAGATTTATATATATATATATGGAAAGCTTTGAATCATTCCAGTATGATTTATCAAATGAAAGTTATGAGTTCTAGTTTGTGTGTAGTTATAGGAACTCTACTCTAAAAGAAACTTTGAAGTCTATTATTTAACTCAATTTTCTATATTCTTGAAAAAAAATAAAAACAATGGGTGTAGATTGTTTATTATGAGTACAATATTACAACAATTGGAATTGGCATTTTTCAATTCTATAATTAAATTCTTAACAATTTGATATTTTGAATCATTCTCGACTTCTTTATATTTACTTTTTTTTTTTTTCTATATGCTGTATAATTCCAAATGATATGAATTTTTTCAAGAATGTAGCCAACTTGCTTTCAAGAATGAATCCAAAGAAGCACCACCATTTGGGATATTTTTCATACAAATGTGACCTTGTGAAGTGAAACTACCCATTTTTTTGTAGGGCCCAAAAAAGGATTTTATCAATTTAAATACTAATATCTTGCAATCTACGTCGTTGTATAGTATTACACCATGTTCATTTATAAAAAAATTCGAATATTGTAAAATATAAAACTCATAATATACATCTTATTGGACAATGTGGAAAACTTAAATTTCAACGTAGATTCAATTATTGTTTAATAGTTGTACTTCAATTTGACAATCTCAATCATTCAAGTTTGTACCAATTTTAGTGGACATTCAAAAATCTTTCAAGCAATTTATATATTTTTTTCCATCCCACCATATTTTTGCATTTGCAACATCAAGGATGGTTAACACCCAAACCATTTGTAGTGACCATAGATTTCAGTTGTATGCCACTTTGTAGGATGTATCCATGGACATTGGGCCCAGAACAAAAAATATAATGATGTTTTTGATGGTCATGACATAAACTAGAAAACAAAACTACAATGTAAGCTTCTTTCATTTTGAGAAAATAGAACTTATAAACATGAGGCTCCAAAATGCACTTCTGTACTGTACAGTACATCTATACATATAATATCGACCTTATCAAAGCTCTACCATCTCTACATCTGACACAAGAGTCGGGACCTCAAAAACCCTACAAAAGGTGTGAAGATCCTCACATTCAAGTGACCGTCGCTGGCATTACTACAGGAAGATTAAGCTGCTGCTGCTAAAGCCTCTTTGCACAGGCCAAATGACTGAAAGAATAAGTTCGCTTGAGCAATAGAGAACATTTCTATGGTATTCCATCGAAACGTATTTCAAACATGAATTGCGAAGAAGAAAAGGAGACCCACTCGTACTCCATCAAGTCAACCCACTTACCTTGGGCCCTGTCAAGCTTCCATATGCACTTATCCGGCTCTTTGTCAGCAGCAAAAGCAAATTGATCATGGTAGCTGTGTCTGTCACCGGAGATGATTATCACATCAGCGGAAACATAGAGTGAGAAGAGGTAAATCTTGAGGATCTCCGGCGGTTTAGGTACAGAGTAGATCTTTTCCCACACTTGGCTCGGACCTCGCAGCACCCAAATCCCACAAGTAACCGCTTGAGTCTGCAGCATATAGATCTGCCCTTGATACTCGGCCAAACGAAAGAAGCCCCTCCATTCAGAGAATAAAATTTCCTCCGGGACTATAACGGGTATGCTGGTGTAGCTAGTGGTCTTGTCATAAGCTCTTATTCCAACAAACTCGTCAATCATGTATTTTTTGTAGTAGATGAGATTGGTCCCCGTGGACTGGAATATACCGTTGCTGGCCGTCCACATATTGGTTGAAGAATTGTAAACCTCCACAACCGCTTTTGTATTCCAGCTGTGTTGCTTTCCCTGTTGTAGATCATTGACAACCGTGATGGTGTACTGCTTGCTTTGTCTGTCTGTTACCAGGTGTACAAGATCAAACTCTTGCACCAGCGAAGGGAGGGGAAGTTTTCTCCATGCTTGCGTCAGAGGATTGCACACGTATAGTTGCAGGTCCTGCTTCGCCTGCTCGCGCAGAAACACCCGGAATGCAAAGATTCCAGAGAAGAACGTCAACTGAGGAATATGCCATTAGCGCCTACTACAGAAGTACAGAAGATCCCTTACTAAGCTCATGTAAAGGTAGGAGGTGCTAAAAGCACCCGAATTCTAAAAGCGTCTTCTAACACAGAGGTACATATTGGAGATTGAATGTACCAACGGTGAACATAACACTTTTAGAGTTCTATGGCATTTGAGCTTCAAAAATTAATACCTAATTTCAAAAAAGTCCAATAAATATTAAACGACTTGGGTTAGGGCAGGCTTCCATGTGGAGTCGGGGCCGGTGAAGTTCACCGAGCAGCGGTGGACAGGGAGTTCCAGAAAAACCGGACACCCATTCCACCGCTGATCGTTGGACTTCACCGGCCCCGACTCCACATGGAAGCTTGCCCTTCGATGATAGTTCTATTTATCTTTCCAGAAGTATTTTATGAAAATATGATATTGTTAAGCTTCCCTGAAAATGCGATCATCTGGAAAATAGTCGCTATATGGATCCTCTACCTTGTAGAGACCATTTATAGCGAGTTGGCTCCGTTTTCAACCCTCAAAGACCATGAGCCTTATTATCTTTGGCCGTTCTGAGTAGGTCATGAGGACTTCCTTTTGCCCTTTAAATTTTATTTATTTACCAACACATGCAATGTTGTACACCAATTCTGGTGATAGAAAATTTAACCCCAACTGTTCTCTATTGTTTCCCCAATATGATCAATCGAACTGGGCATTTTAAACCATGAATACTTACTCTTTTAGAAGTGCAAAGAAAAGGCACATGCGTAGTAACGCATCCTTCTAAAACTGAACGCCTTCATTGACGTCCCATCGAGAGTATCGATACTGACCTGGTTTCTTCGTGCTGGACGTCTACAACACAACAATCCTCCATCTCCAGCAATTGCAAAATCGGAATGACTTGGTAGGAAATCAAATGGAAGCGCGTGCCATTTCCTCTCTGCGGTCTCCAAACTCCACAATCTTTTCCTCGCTGTTTCAGCTATAATGGCAAACCTGTGAGATGAGAATTCATGTTAGGAAAAGAAAAGTGAACTGTTTTAAGTACTAGAAATTGACACACTTCACGAGAAGGCAAGAGATGACACCAGATTAATCAATATTCATGATTTCAAAATGACCAATTCAACTCATCATATTGTGAAACATATAATTCAGTTGGGGCCAATCAATATAAAACAAATACAAGTGAAGAACATTCGATGCGATGTTAAAAATAGAAATAGAAATGTTCAAAAGAGAGTCCCCGTTTGACCTACTCAAAACTGCCAAAAACACATGAGGCCCAATTCAATTCATGCTTTCCAAAATATCCAATTTAATTAATCAGATTGTAAAAAAATAATATCCAAATAGGGTCAAATAATATATCCACAGAATTAGTGATGAGCACTGCATGATTTGCTCAAAAAGAAATAAAAATTGAACAAAAGGAAGAAAGTGTCCCCACATAACCTACTCAGAAAAAAATGATGAAGCTTTTAGGTCCTTTTAATTTGAAGATCAAGGCATCCAAACCTGCGTGAAGTAGTCGTGCCAAAAGCGTTCTGAAACGACGGTGACATAATCGAAGCTCTCCAGTGCTTCGACAGGCTGCGCAACTGAAAAATCTGGTGCAGGGGGAGCCGAGCAAACACTAATTCTAAGATGGTCTGTGACGTATTACACCACAGAGCGCTGTCCATATCGACCTTTTCATGGACACAAACACGATCACACCACAACAAATTGTCCTCTCCAACTTTCTCTGGAGAATTATAAAGCTCAAGCATACCATCTGCATCCACAAGGCTGGTTTCAATCCCGGCGAGAGAATTGCAAAACCGGTTTTCCAAGGCGAACTCAATGGAATCGGCTGCTTCGAGGAGCTCTCGTCTCCTCCTCTTCCATTTAGACTCTCGATCGTTCGACTTCACACAGATACAATCAGGGTCCGCTTCCAGCATCAGCTTTGTCTTATGTACCACATGTAAGCAGTTCCTGAGGGTCAGTAGCACCTGCTGAAGATTCTGTCCTGCTATACTGGCAATCCTCTCTGCCTCCGCCGCAGCCTTAGCGGCATCCTTGTATTTTTGCCCCATATTCTTTACAACGATCCTATTAGCAAAAGCCTCTATCTTCCTTTCACTTTGCGTGCACCACTACCTTTCAGCATCTATTGGACTGTCCGCTCCTGCTAGCCCCTGAACACATGCCAATACAAAGTGAATACATGTGCATGATGACTTCTAAAATGAAATTCTAGAACATCTTGCACACTTGGCACACCATCATTGATTGTAGCACACTTGACACATGTTCAAACTACGTCATAGTGAACATATTGAGACCCCGGACAGGTGGTAAGATCAAAGAGGTCGAGGTATACCTCCGACCTAATGATGTGATTACTAATACAATAAACGAATACAATAAACAAATACAATATACGAAGGAATCTATTGCACTGGAGAGGCTCGGGCTTTCAAGCAGGAGGATGGCCAGCACAATCCAAAATAGCATAACTGGAACACCGGGAATGAATGCCCAGGTAACCAGAGATTATGTAATCAAAGGATGCAATCAAATTGAGATTTCATGCTCCATGCTCAAATAAATACTTCGAGGTATCTTGCTGAATTTGTGCATTTAATAAGCTATAAGGTAATATAACTCCTAACTCAAAGTGTTGAGACACAACAACAAGCAATTGATAGTGCGCTGCAAAGATGACTAACAGAGAGCCGAATCATACAAATTATGCCCAGCATTGTGTCTTTTCTTGCTCGTTTCTAGGTCAGATCATGAAAGGGGTCGCTGACTTGAAAGCTTCGAACAATGCTCTTCTAACAAGTCATCACCCCATGTTCTGCCTTTCAGTATTAAGATCACAGCGACCAATTGGCTAGGGGCTAGGGTTTCAAATGTTATTAGCAAGGTTCTGATAACCAACGTTCCAAGATCTCTACTCAAACTTTCTCCAAAATGAAATTCTAGAATATCCTTCACGCTTGCCAGACTACCATCAACTATAGTGCACTTCACACATTTAAACAATGCCATAGCGAAAAAGTTGAGACCCCAACTTCTAAGACTACAGCGATACACTCAAAGCAGGAAAATCCATATAAATTACTGTTACAGCAGTTGAAGGTACACCTGTTCTATGGCATCCATCGTATCGAGAAGCGCATCTAGTTGCGCCTTGGAAAACTCCGCAACAAATGGTTGTATCTGATTCTCCGGATAAACGGTTGTTCCAAGACCTACTTCTTCCACTTTGCTTGACGCCTTGGAAACGTACAACTCCAGTCTTAAGAGAGGCTTGTTAACAGCGGCAATCGTAGCGCTCGCAACTGTATACTGCAACATTAACACCAGAGTGGCTCAGAAACGAAGTGACACACATTGCTAAACCTTGAAACCCTTAAAACCCTTCAAAACCTTGGAAAAGTCACCAATTCTGACCTTAAGCTTCCAGTCGAAGTCGACGAGAGGCAGGGCGCAAGCGATGCGGGGAGTAGCGGCATCATGAATCGTTTCCTGCACCGCCATTGTTAAGTCCGCTGCCGATATAATGTAACTCCGCTCGCCAATGCTACACTGCTCTCGCCGTCGATAGCCGGAAAACCACGTCAAAGTTAACCTTAGCCGATGGAAGGAGGACAAAAATCGGTTGCATTTTGAAAGTGAAGGATGCATAACCGGAAAGAAATTTGTATGGCCGGAAACCCAGCCGGTGTTCCAAAATTGGAGGATATTTTACCACCTCCATCCAATACTTGGCAGATTTCAACAACTATGGAAATTTTTCAGTGGTTAATATCCAGCTCGGTGAAAGTCAGTTGTCCTAGGTATCAGTTTACCATGCGGTAGCTTGTAAGCAAGAGTTTTATTGCTTTCAAGCTGTAAGAAAATATGAAGTGGATGAACAAAACTTTCTGGGATATATAGGGCTTCAATTAGTTGAAGTCCGTCTTTGAAATTAAAGTATCTCAACCTACTAACTATTGTTGAAATTGCTTAGTATCATTGTGTAAGTTTTGCAACTTGTGAAAGGGCTTTTCCTATGTGCATAACAACATCAAGGAAAAGCTTTAAAATTGCTTGACAACATCAAGTTTAGATAGTGTTGTATGATCAGCTTCGGAAGGACCAAAACAAAGACTTTGACAACATTTCAGAGGATGCCATTATCTTGTGGAAGAATTCTTCTTAAATTTGCCATTTATACACCAATCTAAGTAATACTTTATAGTGACATTACAAGAACCAATTGAAAGAGGTTAAAACTAAACTCTTTTGATTTCAAGCAAACTTTTCATAACCATCTTCAACTCTATATTGCATGGCTTGAAAAAGATCTTTAGCCCTCAAATGGTAAAGGGCTTAGTAAAGTTCAATTCTGGCCAAGGATGAAATATTAATTAGTATTTTTATTTTGGATATTTTTTACATTACAAGAATTCAATAATTTAGCCAAGGCCAATTTCAATTTGGAGGAAATTGGTCAGTGAGAAATTGATATTGAAGGAAATAAACTAGTACTTTTTATGATTAAGGGGATGCAACCAGAGACCATTGAAAAACCTAGTCCATTTTTGTAGAAGGAGGAAATCAACTAGAGGACTTCTAAAAATTTCTTAAATATTCTTTACCATTAGGAGTAGTCACACCTTCATCCCATTCTGCTCCTTTGGAGATGGAGAATGGACATAAAGAAGATTTAGTGAGTGAAGTATATTCTCACTTTCACCCTACTGTTATATACATTTCCTATGCTATGCACCTTCATCTGACTTGAGGTTTGCAACACTTAAGCCTTCATGGTGTATTATACACATTGTTGGTGTTTTGCACATCTTTCACCACCTCAGCATCTCGAGTTCCACGCATTTGAGAGCTTTGAGATTTGTTGAGTTCTTCAACTCTTTAGTCTCATTCTTGACACTTAAGGTAGGAGGTCCTTAGATCGACCATTTAACCCCTAAATGGCCGAGGCATCAAAATGTGGTGTTTGGAAAACTTTGAAGTTAGATACTCCCTCTGTTTGGAAATAGTGTATCCATTCTCAATGCAATCAACACTAAAAACGGATACACTATTTCCAAATGGAGGAAGTAAAACCTAGGCAATTTTCTAGTTTTAGTAGTTTATATTATTGAAAAATTCTTTTCAAAGTCTAGTTTTAGCATCAATAATCTGATTTTGAAAATGATTGATTATGATTTTTCTATTCAAGATTTTGTGCAAGGGTGTCTATTGCAATCTTGACTTTCCCTAGTGTTGGGGGCTTTTGAAAATGGGCCTCAAATACACTAGATCTTGGAGAAAAAATCACATTCAAAATTCATTTAAAAAAATTGTAGAGTAGATTTTGAGAACTAATAAATTGATTGAGGTTATGCATGTTAGGCCCTTTAACCTCACATTTATTTGGTGACCAACATTTTAGATTTGACTCGTAAAAAAAAGATGTTAAAATTTTTGCAGTTTTAACACCCTCATGATCAAACATTATAATCTTTCAATCCATAAGTGATATATATATGTTTTCCCATGTGATCTCTAATAGGTCTTGTTTGAATTCATATCGTTACAAATTTTTTTAAATGATACAACTTATCAAAATGATGAATTTTTGTTCAATTTAGAGCAAATTCCTAGAAGCTCAAAAATGGCCTTTGGCATTTAGGGGTTAAGGGTTGAAATTGAATTTTGGGGAGGTGGAACATCTTGAAATATTTTTCAGTAAATTTTCCTTGAAAGACAAGTGAAATTGGCATCTAACCCAAGTCATTCTATTTTTTGGAGCTTTGTGAAATTAGTAACAAATTTTTGAAGTAAAAAAAAAGTGGTCTTTTGTGGTCATCAAAAGCGTTTACCTCTTGAAATGTGTAGACTTGATACATTGCAGAAAGCAAAATGTACCTCTAAGTCTTGATTGCCTTTAATGCCTAGTCGAGTTCGAGCCTCCTACCTTGCATAAGGGGTGTCACACCTCTCTTCATAGTTTCTGGCTCCTAATTGACTCCTCTTTTCTCTCCACAACTTCTCATTCTTCATAGAAATTTCATTTTCATTTTCAGAGAAGGTGTGACTACCCCTACTGCCGTGATTCTCAAGACTAGGGTTCAAGAATCCATCAACTTCTCCACTTCTCAACAAATTGAGACACTGGAAGTCAGCAACCACTTCGATCAGTCACGATGCGTGGAGTGACGGATGTCAGCGCCATTTTCGAGCGACGAAGCCCTAAGTAAGTGACCGGCAGGTGTGACCACAAGCATATCCTGAATTTAGTATTAAAAAGAAATGGTGTGCGTGACGGCCTGGTGGGTTTAAGACTGGTCTGCTGTAGGCTGGGATTGTTTGGATTGTATGGTTTTCTTGGAGGAGATTGGGCCTGGATCGAAGGGGAGGTTGCAAGCCTTGCACTGACAAGAGCTATCTTACATCTACAGTGGAACGAGGAAAAGTTTGTGTAAACAGCGATGGTTTACATATAATAAAAATTCACCCAAATGAAAGTGTAGATTTCACAGCGAAAGAGTATTCTGCAATTTTTCTTTTATAAAGTTACGGGGATCGACTCTCTCAGTGTACAGTAAGTGCTTGTTTTCTTGGAGGATGCATCCCTTTGTTGCTCCGAAGACACCCAACTTCAGCAATTGCCCCGCTTCTCTTTTCTTTCCTAAGAATTCTGCGATTGCAACAGCAGCGTGGGGTGGTAGTAAGCGAATTGGAGGGAGCAGGACGATGCCGAGGGCCACGGGCAAGCGCATGAAGAACGAGGACGAGGTCGCGGAGGAAGCTCTGCGTTTACTCAATGAATCCAGCAACCTTCCGCGCTTGGTCGTCTTCGATTTGGACTACACACTTTGGCCCTTCTGGTGGTGAGTGACGACTCTAGCATCTGCAGTCAGCGGTGGCTCCAAGAATTTGGTTTCAGAGGCTACCAATTCTGGCAAATTTTGCATATCATGCAAGTTTTCTTGGTAGCCGCAAGACAATTTTTGCGGAGTTGCAACAAGTTTTCATGAAATTCTCGCTAAATTGTTCCGTTTCTCTTCATTCATTTCATATTTTCCTGTAGCGAGACCAAAAGATTGTTGAAATCTGGTGAGATCAACCTCAAAGAGGAATGAATAGCTGCGATTGAGTAGCATCCTTCGATTCTCTTCTGTGGCAAATCTCACATCTTCTAACCCTAAAATCCAGCATCTGCAGTCAGCGGTGGCTCCAAGAATTTGGTTGAGACTACCAATTCTTGCAAATTTTGCGTCATATGTTTGTTTTCTTGGTAACTTCAAGACAATTTTTGCCTACTTGCAACAAATTTTCATTGAATTCTCTCTCTCTCTAGTTCCATTTCCCTCCATTGATTTCACATGAACCTGTAGTGAGACCAAAAGATTGTTGGAATCTGGCGAGATCAAAGCTCAAACAGGAATGAATAGCTGCACTTGCGCAGCATCCTGTTATGCAGCAAAATTCACATCTCTTCGAAGCCAGAATCCAGAGACGGCATCAATTGCTTTTTATGCACCATCATGGTTTGTCAATTCAGGTTTTGCAGGTGTGTGGTTAAGGTTCACTTTGCAAATATAGCTTGTTTAAGGGTTAAGTGCCCTGTGGTTACTGCAGTGAATGTCGCTCATCGAAGGATAATCCATCTCTGTACCCTGAAGCGAAAGGGGTGCTGAACGCTCTGAGGCAGAAGGGTGTCACCATGGCTGTTGCATCGCGGACGCCAACTCCCGACATAGCTCGATGCTTTCTTAACAAATTGAACATTACAGACTACTTTGTGAACTTGGTGAGTATACGATGCCTGCTGATTGAGGCATTTATTATTATTTTTGAATCCACGAATGTTTGTTTGTGATGGGTATTCTGATTGTGCACGACAAATTTGATGCCACTCAGTTTGATACTTTCTACGTAGGCCTGTAACAGAAAAGATTTGTAACTTTGACGTGACTCAATTGAATACTTTTGAGTTTGGTAGTTGTTGTATTACACCATTGGCAACCAATGGATGCGTGGATTGGTGGACATGTATTGATTCTGCATTGGGTGGTTTGTTGCAGCAAATCTATCCTAGTTGGAGTCACAAGGTGGAGCACTTTCAAAAAATTCTGCAGGGCACAGATGTGCCATACGATGATATGTTATTTTTTGATGACGAAGGTCGCAACATCCGCTCGGTACTTTGTTTGGGTCATCCTATCCCCCTTTGACTAAAGTAACAGAGTGCACAGCACTGGGTACTCTGTAGTAGCGCGAAGATCATAGTTGCTGTGGTGAAACTCGATGCTGGATTGGAGTGTTATTCTCTGGAATTTTTATGTGTAATCCTGAACGTTGGATTCTATTTTAATTAACTTGTTTTTGATCATCCGGAGTCAGTGTTTCTTCTCTTCTTGCACGACCAGAAACAAGCTGCTTGATGTGCACCAAGTACCGGCACCGTTGTAGTTCTGACACTTTTTGGATTATGAGTGGATGACAGGTTACTCAGTTGGGCGCGACAAGCATATTGGTAGACGATGGCGTGAATTTGAGAGCTCTTGCGCAGGGTCTCCAGCAACATGTTCGTAAGGCTGCTTCCTCTTAATGTTATACTGTTACAATTGAAGCATGGTGGAATGCGTGATAATCTCCTCCATCTGAAGGTAGGGTCTTCTCAACAAGACCAAACTATTATAGTTAGATGATTAATCAGATGGTAACTATCGTAGGTAGATTAAATTTCTTTGATCTAATCATATCTCTATTGTTATTCGTTCTAAATTGAATTCGGGATTATTCTATGCTTTGGTCACTTACACGTAGGAACCTCAAATTGCCTATTTCGTTTGCTAATGGAAGGAAAGTAGAGATGATCTGGATTCAGCCTCAGTTTTGGTGCTGAGTTTTCCACAAAATCCTCTGCCATCAGTGACATCTTCAATATTCAATATTTCATCAACCTTATGTGATCTTCATGACGAAGTTGTCGTCTGCTGAACATAGTTGGTTCGTTTTTATTCAGCGGTCCGGTCGAAATGCCATGTTGTATAGGGTAACTCAGCCTATGACAGTCCAAATGGGAGCCAGCCCATCACAGGCAAAAATATTCTAGAGGTGTAGAGGTGTACATTTCAAGTTCTGAAATGTACACCTCTAGAATATTTTTGCCTGTGATGGGCTGGCTCCCATTTGGACTGTCATAGGCTGAGTTACCTTAGTTCAACTAATTCAAATTTCTGTAAGCAGATTAACACAGACTTACCGGTAACTCTAACCCTGCATTCCCTCCAGGCACATTAATTATCATTCTGACGCCCTGATATGTTTACTGCGTCACATTAAAGTATCCTGGCTTGAATCTGAAGTAGTCATGGAAACTCAAGAGCAGAGATTTCTTGGATTGCACTGTTTGAGTTCTGTGATTGTGCGAAATTAGATATTGTTTCCTGTAGACCAAGAAACATTTGGTTTCATCTTCTAGATTTGTAGCAGTTGATCAATTCTGCCTCTAACTTAAGATCGAACGCATCAGAAATTTGCAGTTCATGCAATCTCATTGCCTGATGTATAGGAGGCGACCGCTTGCCGATCACCCCCCCGACCCCCACCATTTCCGCCCTGTAGACTTCTCTCTTTCCGTTCAAGTACTAATGAGCAGTGATTAATTACGGTGCAGTTCCCGGTGTAGTTGTGGCATATTATGATTGGCTACAAAACTCTCAACATTGCATCCAGCCTTTGGTTGGAAATAGGAAGGCCTTTATGACCCATATGGGTCGAACAAAATCTTGAGCTAAAAAATTCACAGTCATTATGTTTTGAGAAATAAAATTTTAGAATATTATGGAATCCTTCCAAACTCTATTTCTGTGCATGGGAAAATTTCTCCACTCAAGAAACCTGCACTCTATGTATGTGTAATTGCTTCAATGGTTGGAAATGGGTCGTATGCCTTAGTTCTAGTTAGCCATGATTTCAAAATGTTCAAATTCTCCACTAGTGCTCTAGTTGGAGGATTCAACAAAATAGGATCAAATAGAATGTACATTAATTTTTTTTCCATTAGAAGGGGTCATTTTTATTTTGGGGCGTCAAAACTGGATCTTGGAAGGGGGGTGAATACCTAGTTTCACTTTACTTTGGAGGAGAATCAAGCACCTCACCAAATGAGATTTCCAATGTTCAAAAGATTCTCAAAATTCAAAACAATGATGAATGCATCAATTGGCATCTTGCAATGTTGTGTTTTAACTATTAATTTATACCCAAGCTCATTATAAAGCAAGACAAGGTTCCAAGATAATCAAGGATTTGGCGAGTTTTTAATGGTGTAGAGAATTAGACTTAATAATGATAATCCTTGAAGGTAAGTTTAGCACTCTAAAATTTAGACTTCAAGCATATTATAATTATTTGATCTCTTTGATTGCCATCAAGAGCATCGCCACCTAAACAACAAATAAATACAACTACAATTTTTGATTAAAATTGTACAATTTATGCATAGACTCACCTAAAGATTCAAGGTGTCATGGCAAAAATTGCTAAGGTTGACAATCCCTTTAAATATCACTCCCTTTGTCTTAAAATAAATATGGATTTTCTTGAAAATGGCTAGATTAATGGATGAGCTACTCTTGTATTAAAGAGATTGCATAAATCCTGCAACTTCTACGAAACCCCCCTAGGTGTGAAAGAATGGAAGTCAACAACAGATCGATGTATGTTGAAAATAAGTAGTAAGATCGATAATATTTTGCCCTTTTTGGAACTACTCTAGTGGTATTCATTTTGATCATTCTACGAGCAATGGTAGTGCAATAACATCTATTGATGTCTTTTCTATATTTAACTCTATCAATGTCATGTGATTCAACTCTAGGAAATTCTCAACAAGAGATTTGTTAGTAGTGGTTTTTGTATCGTTGTGGGTTGAATCCTTTGTCTTTGGTTGGTTAGAGGTTGCATTTTGATTTCCTTTGCAAGGATCGAATTGCTATATAGTCTTTAGAGCATGGTATCAATGGATGCTTTTGCTTCAGGGGGACAATCCTAGTTTGGAGCTCCCTAGGGATTCAAATCATGGACCCTTAAAAAAATCGGGTAGTAAGTAACTGAAATGGCATTAGTGAGACTTCAAGTAGGGGGAGACTTTGGGAGAGACTTGGGTATCCATTGAACCTACATCTTGCAAACAAAGAGAATGGGCTCTATTTTGTAAGCCAAAGTTTGCCAAGAAAACATCAGAAGTCTACCGAAGCTATCTTGGAAAGCTTTGGAAGTAAACCCTAAGTCCTTGAAGTTCATGAACAGCAAATGCGATTAAGAGATCCCGGGTGTGGATCCTTGGGTCTTCCATACTAGGACCATGCTGCTTCAAGGTGTTCGAATAGGCTTCAATTGTTGTCCATTCAAGTTGTAGAGAGCCATTTTTGAATATAATTTGAGACAAGTATATTTGGAAATCTTGGATTTATTTTGAGACCATGGGAGTACTTTTTTCTTGGCGAATAGTACATTGACATGAGAAATGATGAAAATTCTTCTTGCTTTTTCACACTAAGAGACTTTCGATTAATTGGAGGTTACTATGGTGAGTTATATAGCGAGTTACATGGATGGGATAAACAAGCAATCCGTTCTCTAAACTACAGTACTGTAGTGATAATGAACGTTGCCGCGCAGGTGGAGATGCCCTTAAACCCTGAACCCCTTGTCCAAATGATCCACCTGCGTCCAAATACTGAGAATTTCACCAAGCCTGAAAGTGTCATCGGTCTCAGCACTTTAGGTTTCTCTTACACTCGATGCATCCGTATCCTGAGTCGTCTTCTCTCCCAATTCTCCCAATTCTCCCAATTTCAGTACCCAGACGCACATGGACGTACAGATCGAATCCAGAAGAATTCGAAATCATTTCAAGAATATGCTTATGAATTGATGCACTTTCCACTTGTTGCTATCACATTCCCTTTGTGTTGGCAATTGAGAATCTTCACAGGCAAACCTCTTCTCTTTCCTTGTTTCAGTGCCTTCAAACTCTTTTCCAATGTCGCAGCTCGCTTCAATGAATTTACAGTCTCACCTACTCTCAATTTGAGTGATTTTGACCCTCGTCAGTTGAAACAACTGACACGAATTCTCACTTTCGACAGCATCCTCGCAATGTACCTCTCACATTGCCCGCAACTGAAGCTCCGACATGCCATCAGTCTTTCAGAATTGGGGTTTATCACCCGAACCTCTCTGTCGAGTTCCAAATTCAGCGCCATTAGACGAAACTCTAAAGCTTTTGGTAAGCCAGAACTCTCGATTGCAAGGTGTAATGGCAAGTCAAATGATGGTGAACAGAGAGTGGCAAGAGGAGGTGCTTGGGGTGCGTTACGCAAGCCGATGTTGTTTTTGAATTTGGAGGAACTTGCGAAGAGATATTCCCCGATGGAGCGGAAGCTGTGGGGCGCGGCCATTGTGTTCGTGTTGGCAGGGATTGCTTGGTTTCGGAACTTGGCTGTTGCAGGGCTTGTCGATGACACGGAGCCTCTCTTTGCGGAAGCCGCTCGCCAAATGTAGGTAATCTAAATCCCTAATTGCGTTTTACCGGTCAGGTTTTCGTAGGTCAGAAGGGGAGTTTCTTTTGTCTAATTGTATTTGGTTTTGACCACCGAGTGCGGTGTTCTTTGCTGATTGTGGTGATTTAAAGTTTGGTCTTATTTAAATTATAGTTTTTCACTATCTGATCATCGAATTGGTCATTTGAAAACTCTCATTCTTTGAGCCTTCAGGGGGTAACTCTTGTGAGCGCATGAGTGTGATTCCACTCCTAAAGGATCAAGAGACTCAAATTAGGTCTCATGCTTTTTGTTTTTTGGGACAGTTTTGAGTAGGGGTCATATGGGGACTTTCATTTGTCCAATTTTGACCAACAAATGCAATGATCTTCACTGATTGTGGTGACATAGAGTTTGGCTCCATCTGAATTTGTAGATTTTCAATATTGTCAATCGAATGGGCCATTTTGAATCCAGGAATCCCTCGTCTTTAGAATTAAGTCTTGTGTTCATTGCAGTGCCGTCTCACATCATGTCAGATGAATGTGGTGAACTGGTGTGTGCGCTAGGTTATTGACAGGCGATTACATCACTCCGCAGTTCAATGCGCAGCCTCGCTTTGACAAACCCATCCTCATCTACTGGTCGATGGCCCTTTCGGTAAGCCACCCCAAATTCTAACTAATAGTCCCAAATGGTGCCGTATGTATTTTTGTATTTTTCAGTAGGTCATATGGAAACTTTCTTTAGTCCAATTTTATTTATTTGACCAACACATGCAATGTTCTTCACTGATTCTGTGGATATGAAATTTGACCCAATTTGAGCTATATTATGATTAATCAAATTGATCATTTAAAACCATGATTTATTGATTCTATAGGGGCTAAACATAAACACCCTTCATGAATCTTCAAGAGTTCGTGATGGTGTTTGAATTGCAGGGGAAATTGTTGGGGCCGAGTGTTTGGGCCTTGAGGTTGCCATCTGCTGTCTGTGCACTAGGGCTTCTCTTGGGCCTCCTTGTGACCGTGAAGGAGTTCGGGTTAAGAACATCGCTTGACAAACAATCAGATGAATCATCACCTACGGGAGATCATTATGTTCCTGCTGTCATCACAATTGCCGCATTTGCTCTCAATCTCGAGGTCAGTTCAAAATTTGATCCCTTTGGATTTGCAATTCAATCCCTTTTTGCTGTCGATCAACTATGTCGATTGCGTGATTGACCTTATCGTTAACCCCTGTTCCTCGAGGGGTTAATCGATGAAGTGAACCTGCAACTGCTGCAGTAGCAGTTTCATAGCTTGTTGTTATGATTCATGTATTTGTACGTTTGTATTTGAGTTTGTGTGAATTCTTTACGCGTGATCTGCACTAACCTATTGGTGAAGGTTGTGGCGTGGGGAAGCACAGCCTTGTCCGACATGCTTCTGACAAGTATGCTTGGGGGATCACTGCTGAGCTTTTTCTGGGGTTATGTTGGCCGTAAGCTTACCCCTTCCAAGTACGAATGGGGTTATTCAGTCTCCGCGATCTTTATGGGCCTTGCATGTCTTTCAAAAGGACCCATTGGGATTGCATTTCCCGTGAGTATATTCTGCATCCTAATGGATGTCAAGCTTGGTATTTGCAACTGGCAACCAATTTTTGAGTTCAAAGATGCATTTACGTGTTTTTTTTATATCCCTGAGGCTGTGCATCTCCTGGAGAAATACTTTCGCTTGCACTTTTTCATTTCGTTGTGCTTCAGTACTAGTTTGTGGTGTACCCTGACGGACTAGGTTTTGAGATTGCAGGTCTTGGTCTGTGCGGTGTTTCTTCTAAGTACAGGAGAACTTTTAGACGTCCTTGTGTAAGATCCGTGATGCTACTTTTTATTAGGATATCGGACCGCTTTGATGTGATTGTTCAAGTGGATGCTGTCTATGCATTTTTGTGAAGGCTCTGTGCACTGCATTCTAGATCTTATGAACGTCATTTTTTCAATGTGGCAACCAACATTGGTTGGTTGGGCAGTTCTGCTGAGCACCATTTTTGAGCACATTAAATTTCTCCATTGATTTTCTGCGAAGTATGTATGCCTAAATGCATTGCAATTTGACACTAGCATGATTGCTCCTTTGGTGTTGCTGGCAGTGAGGAGATGCCACATTGGAAGGGCATCCTGGCGCTGCTACTTATAAATGTACCTTGGTATGGATTAATGACTGCAAAGCACGGACTTGCTTACATCCACACCTTTTTTGGCTACCACAATATTGAGGTACTAGCCTTCTACACTCTCTCGACCTGTCTTCAATAAATATGAAACTTATTGATAATCCCGAGACATGAAACTTGTTGTTTGTCCGTCTTTCTTGTCAATCATGCAGTTTAACCAGAACAACTGTGGCATGCAGCGGTTCATGCGAGGTGTCAATCATCATGGAGGTAGGCCGTGGTGGTATGGTTTGGCTGTGGTAGCTGTTATGTATTTTCCTTGGTCATTGTCGCTACCTCCAGCACTTTTGCAAGCTGGTCCATGGAGACAGTCATGGCGAAAGGCCCAGAGATGTCAGAAGCTCCCTTCGTTTGCAGCAAGTTGGCTGATTGCAGGTTTTGTGCTCTTCGCGTTCTCCTCTAGTCAGGTAAATAGTTCTGGAATTTCTTGTGTTTCTTTAGTAATGGTACACAGAAGCCACATTTAGAGTCTCAATGATCTGGGTGGTGTTATTAATCTTTTTACTAAACAGAGATGAGCGATAGATTTGTATTACTAAATTCATTTTTGATTCGCACAGCTGCCGTCATATTACTTGCCTGTAGCGCCAGCAATTGGTCTACTTGCCGCTGTGCATGCATCCCAGGGTGCATCACAAGACAAGGGTGGGGTACTCTCATGCCTTGTACCTGCAATATTGTATCTATCACTTGCGGTAGGGTTCTGGTTTTTACCAGCCTGTCTCGAAAATTCTGGTGATTCAGTGGTAAGTTTCTCGATTCCTTTTTCTCCTGTGTAGCAGATGAGAATCATGTATTTAGATTCTCACCGGCTGACTGGATTGCTTTTAATCATTTGAAAGGAAGAGGGAGAACCAGTCATTAGATGCCTCGTCTTGGATAAATGTTTTCATTATCACGAAGCCTGCCCTCGAATGCAGGCTGCCCAAATAGGAAGACTCGTAAGTGAAGGGCGTCTGCATCAGTTTGCGGTTGCGCTGTTTGCGGTTGCTGGAATAGTGACAATTCGAACAGCAGAGTTTGGTTCGCGGCCCCGGCCAGTGGAGATTAAGGAAGAGGCTCAGTCTGCGAAGCCCATTCTGCCAATGTGGATAGTCCACACAACAGTGATGGCTTGTTTTGTGGGGATATTTTTGACTCCTGTGTACAGTTTGACTGATAGTATTCGCCAAGCTCCTCTTCGGCATGTAGCATACGCTGCTGCAAAAGAACAGGTTCATACCCTCCCACTGAAACCCTTTAAATGATGGTCGTGCTAATACAGTATCATGATATGCAGTACTGACCGTCTGGATCATGGACCTTTTGGTCGTTTAGGTTGTAATGAGTCGGTAGCAGTCAAATTCATAGGTAGCACCGTGGGCAGGTGTGCTGTGTGAGGAGATTAATTGCTCAGATTTCCCTCTAAAGTGTTGCATTGCTTCTACCTTGTTGACTAATAGATTACTTCCACCGATTATTTCGAGTTTAGTGAGGACTCTCATTTGCTATTAGAGTAAGGCACAGTGTTCACTGTGTTATTTTCTCTACCCCAAGGAGAGAGAAATGGTTTGAAAGTTCTGGTTTTCAAAGAAAGCGAGACGTGTTAACAGCAGCAGTAGGATGTTTTGCCCATCATTCCAAAGAATGAATTTCTCATGTCTTACAAAATTGTGACATGTTGTAGGAACAGTGGCGTTCTAAGATTGTCAAATAGGGCTTTTGAATTTCTCAATCAGCCGGATTTTGTACTGGTAACTGTTTGGAAAGAGACATATGAAAATTATAATTTTCTATTTGGGTAGTGGGAAGCCTTGTTGAAATAACGTCTGTGCGTAATCTTTTGGGCAGAAAATTGGTGAGCCACTTGTTATGGTGGGGACGAGGATGCCAAGCGTGGTTTATTACAGCAAGTGAGTTTCAACTTCCTTGCGAGTAGTACCTTTTGTTGTGTTCTGCTCATTACCTCTGGCATGTTTCGGATGTGGGAGAGCTTGTTGATGGCCAATTTACCAACCAGTCATAACTTGTCTGAATTTTGTAGGCTGCCAACAGCTTTCTTCAACTCACCTCGAGAGGCAATCGTTGCAATTCAGGAAGAAGCAGCACCTTGGTATGTTCTTGGTATTTTGGACCATTGTATCGTGTACTTAATGCCGCTCGAAAGTTTGAAGATAATAAGTTTCTAGTTTTCTAGTGGTTTCAGGGCAATACTTTTTACTCATCTCTGAGTCCATTTATCTGCGCAGGGTCACTTCGGCTCTCATAATCACTGAAATCGACGTAGGTCTCTTTCAACCTCCACCAGACGTCCTCGACACCTCTGGAGACTACAAGCTCTTACGCTTGCACAGGAGGCCAAAATCGTAGCAGCTGATATGATATTCTGCTCATCAACTGTCGAGTGCTTGAAATTTTTCCTGGGCCGTGACAGGACAGCTTCATTATATGCGGAGAGCAGCTCATAGTGTGCCACTCTTCAGCCCTGTGGATTCGCATCTACAAAGGTGATATCTCATCACACCAATCTGCAAGTGCTTGTTTTGTTAACCCTCAAGGACAACACTGACCCCTCGGGTCATCTGTCGGACCACTTTGACCATGAATTATTCGCAATAGAGAAAGAATCTCTGTAATTCTTTTTCCAGACATCATCCATGATATAACCAATTTGTGGTGCATTTGTAGATTGTAATTTGCACCTAATTCTTAGAGTCTGAAACCCCAAAAAATCGAGGGTTAATTTTTACAATCACGTAATTTGCAGTCAACTTTGTCGAACATTCTTTCAGACCAAATATCTCGAAGTGATCATGTTAGGTCTTCATTTGGCTGGTGCCAGGGATTTTTCTTTCATGATTTCCAGATACACATTGGCTATTTGGAAACTGGAAATTTAGAAATCCATAGCATTATTTGACTATTTATCTATGCATTTGCACAAGTTAGAATGTGTCACCTTGGACTCATTTACTAAATATATAGAATATAGGTATCTGAAGAATCTCGGTTTTGAGATGTTTGGATTCTCTTGATAACTTCTTTCATGTTTGGCATGCATTCTCTTACATCTCATACCCAAGATTGAATGCCTAGTACTTAACTAAGCATTGCTTTCCCAAGCTTACTCACTATGGTATTATCCTTGTTGGTTTATAAACCTTTATGTTAGTGATTCCATGCACGCTTGATGGATGATGGTGAATGTGTTTATGTTAGTGATTCTATGCACACTTGATGGATGACGTTGAATGTGTGAATTAGAGAGGGAATAAATTCCACTTCTTTTGTAGGATTGGTGTACCAAGCACTACTTTTGAGATGTTGGCACTACTTGAAAAAACATGTCCAAATCAATAGAAATTTAACAAAAAACTGTTGATTTTTTTTGTTAATTTGGACATGTTGACTTGGACATTGCTTAAGTGTTGATTTGGATGTCCTTATTGACACTTTTGTATTCTTCAACAATAGAAAACTATTAATATTTTAGTTAATTTCAACAAGAAAGTGTTAAGAGCAACAAGTTTTTTGTTAATTTGAAGACCTTTTTAAAATAAAATAAAATTTAAAATTCATACTTTGACTTGTCAACAACCAACCACACAGGTAGGCCAATGGGATAGCTTGCCATGCGGGCGGAGACACACCCATGGGGGTTTGATCCCTAGACCTCCTCAATGAGGTTCAAAGGTGTAACCATTGAACTATGTGTAGACATTATTAGTGTAGTAGGGAAAAAATATATTTATTTAGTTTTTTTCATTGTTTTCTCTTTGGTTGTGAAATCAGATGATTTCGGTGTCTGTTTTGACATAGTAAACGAATTTTTTCAAAAAACTTTGAACTAAGAAAAGTTTGGAAATGAAGTTAACTTTCACCTTCGAAAATCCGTTTTCAATTTGGAGTCTTAAATCAAGAGTTATGGACAAAATTCAGAGAGGGTGTTTCAAAGGTCAAAAAAAAATTATTCATTCCAACCCCTCTCTGAACTTTGTCCGTAACTTTTGATTAGAGACTCAAAATTGCAAATGGAGTTTTGGAGGTGAAAGTTAACTTCATTTTCAAACTTTGTTTAGTTCAAAGTTTTTTGAAAAAAATTATTTTACTATGCCAAAACGATCACCACAGTCTCTTGATTTTAATAAACATCGAATTGTGAATGATTTAAGTTAAAAAGAAATTCAATAATGGAAACCATGGTAATTTTCATTATCATTCATTTGTTTGGAATGTGAAACTAATGTTTCAATTTTTTTCAATTCTTGTAATTTAAAATGAAAAAGAAATGTTTTTTTTTGGGATAAATAGTTTGAAAGATGAAATCTAACTTTTTGGAAAGAGTTAAAACTATTTAAAAAAATTTGAGTATGTATCATGATCTTTCAAATGATGAGGTTTCTTATCTTATAATTTTGGAAGGGTATATTGTACAAAGCTAATTACAAGCTAAAAAGGCCACATTTGTTATATTGAGACTTTTCATAGTCTCATATTTCTCTTGGTCTCGAAGATAAACTGCTTCATCTCTTCACTAGTATTTTTTTATAAATAGATAACAACACCAACTCTTAAAATTTCATTATAGGATCACTATTTGAGCATTATTTATTTTTTGTTTCAATTACTATTTTTTTAAATGAATTTTCCAATAACTAGCATTTTGTCTCAAAATCTGCAAAGAGTCTTAATATAATGAATATGGCCTTTAAATCCTATGATTGAATTCCTTGAAAAAATAAAAATATATGAAGATTTAAGCCTACTATTGAATTCTAATATTTAAAAGCATTTGTAGGAAGGTTTCAACATATGTAAGAATTATAGGAGTTAAATACTTCAAATTTGAATAATTGTATTAAATCACTTAATTTGAATTTGAAATTGTTCAAATTTCAGTACTGTGAAATTAAAAACTTGAATACAAAGAAAATTAAGAATTTAGATATGTAATTGAAAAATGTTAGTCTTTGTGGTTGTATTGTCGTAATAAACAATCCACATCGTATGCTTTTATTTTTTCAAAAAATATGGAAAATTGAAATAAATAAAGGACTTTTGAGGATTCTTTTAGAATGGAGATTCTACAATTAGTAACCCACAAACTAAAAATTCTCATAACTTTCATCTCATTAATTAAAATGGAATGATTCAAAGCTTCATAGGTATATATATAAATCTAAAAAACCAATTTCAAATTTTTGTTTCTTAAAAAAGTGAATTTTTAAGAATTCTTTGAGTTGCCCAAAGTTCAATGAAAATGAAAAATCATGCAATAACATTTTAACTATACAGTCAGAAGTTACAAAAATTGTTGAGCCTTAAAGCTACTCCTTGGGCACATGTTGTGTAAAAATTTCAAAGAACTTTTTTTTAATTCCATTCTAAGTGAACCGCCCAAAATTATTCTGTTGCTAAAAAAAGCAATTTGGTCCTTTAGTGGTTAAATACAAATAATATTCTACAAAAATGTGAATAGAATTTGAATTTTGAATTCCTATTTTCTACAAAGATTCTACAGGACTAAACAAAATTTCACATGATTCCATAAGATTCCATAAGATTCCAAAAAGATTCAAAAAAGATTTTGTAAGATTCAACAAATTTTTGTTGATTTGGTTATTAACTACCAAATCAATAACAATTTGTTGAACCGTTTTGTTAAGAAGTGCAAAATCAACAAAAAATTGTCAAAATGGATGATACAGTACCCAAATCAAGAAAAAACCAACAGTTTTTTGTTGATTTGGATGTCACTTTTTAGTAGTGTGGAGTGGCAATGCATGAATTTGAGCTTTATTATAAGGTAGGAACATCCATAACCATCATTTTAAGCAATTCAACATAGTTGGGGTCAAATTTTTCAACAAAAAAATATTTTTTCAGTATTAGCAATTGGAAATCATGAATTTTCAAAAAAAATAATAGAATGTTTGGATAAGGCATCTAATTTCTATGAATTTTCAAAGTAGAACTTCCTAGAGCACCTATAGCCACACTCTACTAAATCTGCCTTGATTCTAGCACCAAAATCTGAAAAAATCAGAGCCCACCAACCACAATTAAGTATGGAGATGGTTTCAAGGTACTTTGAAGACAATTTCAAGGTACATTAGGGAACACTTTGAGGGAATTCTACTCTCAATTGTGGGTACACTCATGGTTATGGGTGTTCCTACCTTACATACAGTCCTTTGAAGTTGTGTCTACCGACGTTGACAAGTACTTTAGAAGTTGTTGTTTGGAAATGGCCCTTTTGGAAAATAACTCTTGTACAAAATACTTGAAATAAACAATGCCAAGACCATGTTAAGAGCCATCACAATAAATGGAAAGGAAGTATTGAAAATTTATGGTCATACTCAAAATGTAATCACCAAGAAAATTTATAACCACTACCTAGTGTACTACTAAATTACTTGTTTAATAGCAAGAGTTGTGTTTGTTTGTTGACTTTGCTCTACAAATGTCTTGATCTTGACAAAGTAGTCTTTTCCTCAAAACATCCCAGTGAATATGTGCTCCCAAATCTAAACATACTAGGCTTCAATGTAATCATCCAATTGATGTAGTTGACTGTTTGGCATCATATTTATCTCCACATTGTCGTTAGACACATTTTTCTCAAATGTTTCAATTATAGAATCCTCTAACTACAACCATATTATTAATTATCCCACATCAATGTTTGAAATTCAAAATTCAAAGGAAATCACAGAATAGAGTATTAAAGTAAAAATGAAGTGAGGATGTGAAAATGTCTCATACTCCTGCCCAAAATGAGGGCTTCTTTAGCCAAGAATCCATTTCTTTATGTATGAAAGGCTTTTTAGGGAAATGAAGGGCTCTCCTTGAATGGGCACTAGAATTCCACCACTTGAGCCAATGTACTTTTGCAATGGAAGACACTGAAGTTGTAGCAATAAGTTGAAGCTTATCTAATGTCATTTTAGACTTAATACTCGAGCCCCAATGCTTGGTGATCTACAAATTAGTTCAAATGAAAAATTAAGAAACATGCATAAAAATCATAGTGAACAAAAGGCCATCAAATAATTGAAAAATAATATATTTCATGAAGAAACTGATCGATGAGATTTGGATTTGCAACACTAGTGTACTTTGAGAATTGGTCTTCATAAACAAAGGCCTTTGTCGTAGATGCAATTCTCATTGTCATTGTGACGCTAGCGTTAGATTTGGATTCATCTAAATTCTCCTCTAGAATGTACTTTCTAGCTACGGAATCTACTGCCTTTGAAATCTCTTCACTATAAGAAACCCACATTTTTGGTGACATGCTAGGATTTTTTGGAATGGAATTTTTTGGATGCCCAATTCTACAAGCCCATGTTTTTATGTCAAGAAAAACATCAAGTTGATGTATTTCTTGACATAAAAACATGGGCTTGTAGAATTAGGCATCCAAAAAATTTTGTTTCAAGAAAATCGAGGCATGCCACCAAAAACGCGGGTTTCTTCTAGTGCTTGCTGATAGAGAAGAAGGAATTCATTATCAAAATGCAAGTATCATTAGAAAACACAACAATTGAATATTGAAACTTCATTCAAAACTTGTTAGTACATAGGGGTTGTCTTACTCTAAAAAGGAATGCAATGAATACATCAATAGTCAATGGATACCAAGTTTTTTAGCAATATGGGTTCACAAGGTAGGGTTGCTATTCTATGAGTTTGCGAGCGTGAGCTTGTGAGCTTGTGAGCATACATTTTTTGGGGGTGAAATTTAGGGTTGGTCCTATAACTGTGGCTTTTTGGAGAATACAGAAGATGAAAACAAAATCTTTAATAATGTTCCATTTTTGTAAATCCAAGTTGATAGTAACCCCTAATAGACATTTTATGTCTGAATTTTGACAAACTTCATGACATTTGTACTTTATAGAACACATTTAAGAAATCTGAGTTTTTATACATAGCTACACTTTAGGCTTAGTTTTTGTATAATTAAAAATATGGATGGTAATTTAGGATTTAGAATTAGAGTAATATCTTCCAATAGGATACAAGAAATATAGAAATGTATAAATTAGTAAAAAATGGTAAAGAGAAAATAGAAATAATACTGAGAGACATGGCGGTAAAATTGGTAAACACATTGAATTCAATGTGATAGTATTAGTAATTTTAAAAAATATTCAAAAGGCCGAAGAAGTACATTATTGGAGCCCACATAGTATCAGTTAAGGGGTGTAACATTTAAAATTTCAGATTTTGGCTTCCAAGATACCCAAGGGATTTGCATTTTCCAATAACAATTTAAAAAATAGAAACTTCTCTACCAATTTGGAAATAATTATGCAACCGTTGGATGATTGGATTCTCCTCTCGGCCCCGAGAGGTTTCACAATGCAAGAGAACATTCATCAATCCAAAATGAATTCAAGACAACAAAACTATCTAAATTTCTGAGTCTTGGCCACTGAATAAAGTGTAATTTAAAAAAAAGCAATTATGAAAGGATGGAGACTACAACCTAGATACCACATACGAAACCACAACTTGAACATTACAGTAGAAATAGGGAGTTTAGGATAATGAAATAGTAGCTTCACTATCCTCATAATGCAATTGAAATTCAAAAAGTGAGGAATAGAAGATGAAAACTGAATCAAACAAGAATGATCTTGCTCAAAAAAACATCAAGTAGATGAAGAAGACATTGATTGAGAATGAGCACTACTATTAGTGCACAATGTCTTCTCATCTACTTCTAGAGCTTCCATGTCTAGATATTGCAATACCCTAGGATCCAAAGTACCAGTCATATCTCGTGTAGGGATATATCCTTGGGATGTATAATCAACAGCTAACGCCTCAGCATAGGGGGGTAGTATGTAGGGTTTCTTTGGACTTGGGAAAAAACCGGGCAAGGAATAGAACGGTGGGTGTCCAGCCTCAATATATATCATGGTGCAAAAACAAACGTAGAATTAGAAAAGTTTTGAGATATGAAAATGCTTGAAACTGAAGAAAAAGAAGAAATTCAAGGACTTACTTACTGAATCTAGATTTTTTGACAACATGGTGAACTACAACATCTTCTTTGTCTAGATCATTTGAGGGCAATGTGTTGGTTGCCGGTGTTGCCGGAACAACCTGAAATTGACGAATGAGAGGGGCAAGCATTACATCAAAGATGTCCTTGTCCTCCTCCAAGGCAACGATGTGCCTGTCTAGGACCCTTCAGGCGTGAATGGAAGCACCTGGAAAACGTACATTGAGTTGAAATTAAAAGATTTACAAAGAAGAGGAAAAAATTGAAAGGATTATATGTTTCATTAAAATGTAAAGGCAGGTTTAGGACTTACCAGTTGAAGCTATACAGTCCACAACCACGTCACCTGGAATGGATAATGCTTCAATGAACATCTACATGAATCAAGGGTCCTTTTCATGGGCCCCTCTCTAAGGAATACCCTTGTTCATAGACAATGTCTCTGAGATGGTAAAATTTTGAAGAATGTCGTCACATGCAACATCCACACCAAGTGCCTTCAACTTTGGACAAAGTTGAAATGTAAACTTCAAAGGTCCAACCCCTGGCAAGTTTCTCACCCACAATTGAATTCCAAAACGCAATGTCTGCAAAACAAAGCATTCCAAGGTGAATACATTACCATAGAGATTTTTAATAAAATCCCTATAAATCCAAAAACCTTTGATAGAAGATGAACTTACTGTGGAAGATAGATCAAAAGGTGAAGTCAAATGCAAGCGGTTCATCCCCCACCATTCCTTTTGTAATTTGAATCCATAAGGTATAGCATAGCTACGAATGTCAACTTTGGCTTGGGCCCTATAAGGATGGACAATTAGTAGTGCCCCATCATCTTGTAAATGTCCATTTGCAAATTCAAAAAGTAATTCAAGCCACTTCTCGGGGCGTTGATTCCACTTTGGAATGGCAGTAGGAGGGTTAGACACATCAAGTACAGGTAGTCCTTCAGGCATGTTGGTGATGATAAGGTCTACACGAGGCTTGTCAGAACGAATGCCTCGATAGAATCGATCCTTATCCACCGTGTGCTGCAGCAAAGGAAAACGTTAGAAAGAACTGAAAAATCTTTAAATATTTGGAATTAAATACATGAATTCAAGAAGACAAGTGAAGGATCGCACCTTGTCTATGAAATTCAGAATGTCATGGTACAATGGAGGTAAAGGATCAGCAAGCACAACCGCCAAGGACGAGTTGCAAATGAACTCGTCAATAGAGATATCATTGTTGTTAACCACATCAAGAAGAACCGGTCCATGGAGCAGACCAGCTTGCGTAAGAGCTAAATGCTCTGCCCCACGCTTCATGCCTCTAGAAACAGATGTCTTCAATTGAGATCCTTGATCCACTGCAGATGAGCCAGCTACTCGTTGCTTCGCTGTCTTCGTTGAGCTCTTCTCTTTTTCTTTCTCAGCAGCTCTAGCGATCTTCTTTGTGATTCTTTGAAGCGCCTTCTCCACAGCATCAGAATTCTTGATGGCAATTCTCTTATCTGCCTCTTCCCTCTTCTTCATAGCCTTCAATTTAGCATCTTCATCCAATCCAGAGAACTCATCATACTCAAGAACAACGTCTTGGGAGTCAATCGAGCGCTTCAAACGCTCTTCGGAAAGAGGTGTAAACTCCGGAGGGCACTCGAGGTACCACGCTCTAGACTTCAAGTGTGCACTTGTCCACCACCTCAACTATGAAGGAGAGAACATGCAATGTTCAGTGGACACGTCCAACCAGGTACTGAGGAAGGGAGGAAGGTCTCGCTTAATGATAGCTGCCTTTGGAAGGAGTTCATACTTGAAGTACCTACAAAAATGGAAATGGAATTCAGATTTAAAGAAATTCTCAAGACTGGAGAAAATGGAAAGAGTTTAGACTAGACTATAAGCACTTCAAATAAATTGATACCTGAACAGAATTCGCTTAACCACAAGGTCCAAGCCCTTGTGTTTTAGAAATAAATCTGATTTCTTGAAGATGTCGTGCCCCTTAAAATTGGAAAGGAAAGCATAATCCCAAAGTTGTATTCTCCAACCTTCGATATATTCAGACAAAATCTCAGGCTCTTGAGGCAAGTCCATGGCCAATACTAGGTTATCCTTTTTAACGATAGTGTCAAACATTTCTGTTGCAACATCTTCTATTTGTACAATAAAGATAATGTTTAGGAAAACAATAAGCATGGACATCTAAGTCAATACAACAACATTGATCAAAATAATGAAAATAAATTGATATCATGAACCTTCATTTTGATTTCCAATCACTCACCCCTGAATACCAACACGCCTTCACTAAGAAGGCCTTCAGATCAGATTCTCCCACAAGCTTCATGGGAAAGCGACATGCTTCTCTTGTTTGGACAGAGGAGTTCCACGAACGCAACCACTTGACTTTGTGCTCTGTCTTCACATTGCAAGTAGCAATCATCTACAACTTGTCGAGAGTCATCTCGGGAATAGAATTTGTACTCCAATGGCGTTCAATCTTCACACAAGCAATTCAGAAATTAGAAAAAAAGTACTATTCATCAACCCAAGGATTCAAGAGTAAGATAAACATAGTTACTTACCTCATGAAGCCACTCTTTCTCCAAACTTGGATTAGCCACACCTATGAGTTTCCCCAATTTTTTAGTCAGTTGAGTTGTCTTTTCTTTTGTGCCTAATCTCATGGCTGCAAGAACTCCCTCTTCTGAATGATCTTCCAATAGTGTATCTTCTTTATATAGCCTCATAGCAATGTCTGCTGCAGCAGCTATCTCATACTGCAAAAACGAATTGCTAGAGAAAGTAAGGTAAGGCAACAATCAAAATAGAGAAATGAAAAATTAAAGATGATGGAGAAACTTACACGAAAAATAAATGCCGTGAACACCTCTAAAGACATGCTGTACCAAGACTTCCTCAGATTTTGAGTGCATTGTGAAATCTCTGAGGCACTCAGATGTTCGGAAAACTCATCCAAAGACATGCCTCCATATTTGTGGACCCTATATAAGGTGTGCACCAAACTTGTTTTGATGAAGGAATTCTTGGTGTGTCTATCACAATAGAATACTCAATTTGTTAGGGGGTAAGACATTTAAGAGAAAACTTAAAAACAGATTAGGAAAAAGAGTCTTTGCGCACATACGTGTTAATGTCATGCATGACATGTATGACCACTCCAATCCGCCCCTTCATTTCCAATATGATAGAATCTACGGAAACATGCCAACTTTGATCGTACTCATGATGGCGAGCAATGTAAGATGACCAAGCAAGAAGGCGATGGTTCCCATCGCATACAAAGAACTTGGAGTTTTGAAGATGTTGCAACTCCAGGGTAGCACTAAAAATTCCATTGAAAATTTCATTCTCTTCATTCCAAAGAGGTCCCCATGCAGCTTTGTCACTATCAGTGACTTGCTCTTCCTCTCCCTGTTCATTAGTGATTGAAACATAGAAAACAGATGACCCATCTCTATATCCATGTACGTATTCCTCAGCTAGCCTAGTCAAGTTAGATTGCAATGCTGGCTGTACCATAGGCATTTGAACAAGGCGACACAAAGGAATTCGTAGTCGAGAGACTGCAAGTGGTTTCATACGTAGATTGGAGATTGAAGCCACAGAATTTACTTTCTAAGATCTTCGAAAGGCATCTTTAGAGGTGAAGTTATCAAGTGGCTCGATAACATCTTCCTCTGAACCATCATCCTCCATGTCTTCAGTCGTTCCAATGACTGGTTGATCAGAGGTATGAGATTCGACCATTACACATGGCAACTCAATCTCTAGAGTAGGGCTAACATCTTGGAGATTGTGTATGACAAATAAAATTGTGAATAAAAAACATCAGTAAACACGATTAATTCTAAGAAGAGGCAGCTCCTTTCAACGGCGAGAGGAAGAGATTCCAAACCCAAAATGATCAAAACAATTGTTCAACTCACTATCCTAGAAGTCGAGAATAACATACAAAATAATGATCTGAAAAATAATAAACCAATTCTAGAAGTGAAATACTTAAACTGAATGATCTATATTACAAAGTCAAGTTCAAAACTACAACAGCCATGGCATCCTCTCGGCGCTGAGAGCAAAGGAGAAAGGACAATGGCATGATTAAACTAATAAAACTCCTATACTATCTATTTCAAACTGATGGAATGTATTCATCCATTCTTATATGTTTTATTATATTAGTGTTAAGATCAAGGATCTACAGATGCCAGCTAAGAAGGCCAAGAACTTCCCTTGACCCCAATAGCTAAAATAGAGGGATATGATAATGATTGAATTGGATAACATTCCACGATTTTTCAATAGGGGTCCAGCTCTTCTCGGCGCCGAGAGGAAGGCTGGAGCAAATCGAGCTTGATCAAATCGCAGAAGCCAGAGGAGAATCCCACGCCGGATTTCCAAAGACTGTCGATATGGAAAACCCTCAAAACCGTAACCCTGGTCAAAATTTAGACAAGAAGGAAGCACAACTTCGATGCCAGACATCGTGATTTCTAATCACGAATTACAGTCTTATTGGAAATTAATATAACCTCCGTTGAATCTGTCGAACTGGATCAACAAGAACGAGCTCTCCCAGCGAATTCACTGGTTTTAAAAAAAAATCAAAATAAATTCCACGATTTTTCAACAAGGGTCCAGCTCCTCTCGGCATTGAGACGAAGGCTGGAGCAAATCGACCCTGATCAAATCGCAGAAGCCAGAGGAGAATCTCACGCTGGATTTCCAAAGACTGTCAATATGAAGAACCCTCAAAACCCTAACTCCGGTCAAAATTTAGACAAGAAGGAAGCACAGCTTCGATGCCAGACTTCATAATTTCTAATCACGAATTACAGTCTTGTTGGAAATTAATATAACCTTCGATGGAATTAAGCAGAAACGACTGAGATCATTGAAGAACTTATAGTGCCGCCCACGCTTGTAGGATTTAATAGAATGGTGCTAGAGTTTTCAGCACCACCCGCTCTATCGTCGCTGCCACTACCATCTTCGTCACTTTCCCGTCCAGCTGCAACCGGCCTCCGCGATGGATTTCTCCTCCCCATTTCCATCTTACTCTAAAAAAACCACCACAGATTATTAACACACGAGCTAGGATCTAGAAGGCTTTGGGAATGTGTGAGAGCAAAGTGCTTAGGGCTTAGAGAAATGTCTGTCTCCTACTTACAAGTGAAACAACAAAAAACCAGAATCCACGCAATCGTTGGGCAAAAATTCCTTTACTAGGGTTTGTTTCTTACGACTTCAATGAGTGAAGAGAACAAGTTTTCTCCTCAACTGTTCAAGGGTTCATTGTCAGTGCTTTCTTGAAGATAATATATAATACCGCACTTTATGAAAACTGTATAATTTACAAAGTACCTAGTCAATGGCTTCAATCATGGGTCTCTCTTAAAGTATGTGAAAGTTAATTATTTAGTCAAGGAGGTAGAACTCTCTATCCTTGTATTTTTCCCTTCTTTAAATTTCGACACAAATGAAACGGAATTTCATTACTAGAGTAAAAATTAGAATTCAACCTGCCGCAAATTCCCTGACCGTGGAAATAATGACAACAACACAAGAAAACGACATGATGGATCCATAAGGTAGGAGGGCCGTAAAGCGCTCATCAAAGAGGTCAAACCGGTATTTGTGAAGGTAAAGCTTCTTGAAATATTTTTCACTAAGTTTTTATTCAAAGGCAAATTGAATTGGTATCTTACCCAAGTTGTTTCATATTTTTTGGAGTTCTGTAGAATTAGTTTTGAATTTTTTAAATTTAAATGGCGTAGGGCTCTAAAATCGCCTACCTCATTAAATGTACATTATTTGTACATCATTGGTCGAATGAAAAAATAGCATGTTCAAATACTATAAATTAACAAAGGTGGGCAATTTCAAAGTATATGCAATTTTTGAATTTCCTACCTTAGAGAACAGATGCCTAGAGCACAACTTAAAAAGGGGATGCCCTATTTTTAATTTTTTCTTTATTCCCATAAGAGGTTGATGGCAGTGTTATGTTATATGCATTTAAATTTCCAACTGCCTCAAACAATAATATGCAAATCCAATCCTATTTTAAAAAATAAGGATCAATTTGGACTAAATGCCATATTGTAATCATGGTCCTACACACTATTGCCACCATGTTTCAAAAATCTTATTTAGTCCATCATGTAAAGCAAGCACATATAAAAATTGCATATAGAAACTACATACTCAAATTGGGCTCCAGAAATGGATGCCTCCAAAATGAAGGAGACATGAAACGCAAAACCATTTTGAAAGAAAGACCACATAACTATTGTCTTGAAAACCAAAAAGAAAGCGGTGTCTAATATCTCTCTTAATAGTGAATTTTGGTGTTGAAAACTTGTTTTCAAATGCATATAACATTCTCAACTCCGAAGGCCTTACTAACAATGTGCTATATCCAAATTCAAAAATCAATTGCTCAATGTAAAAGGTCATGTGTTAATTGATTTTCTTACGGAAAAGTAGACGAGTGTTTGTGAGCTGCAAAGAAGGAATGACTTGTCCACAGTCAGTTGCACCTTTTGAAAATCGCGCTTCTCTGCTTCCTCCACTTCGTTCTCATCGGTTCCCTTCAAGTTGCAAGGGCGTCTTTGCAAGGATGCATTTGTTGCCAATGAAATAGCTAATGCCCTCTTCCGAGAACGCTGCAACTCCTTCCGCGAGGAGAATAGAAATTTTCCCTTCTTCCTCTTCCTAATCGTCTTTGCAACCCCATAACTACCATCGCCTATCTCTTTATCCGCAAGCATGAGACCAATGCATCATATTGCAAATTGGCTCTAAGGGAAAAAAGACTTAGTATGATTCATTATATTATTCTTATAGTGCTTTTGTTTCTACCGTTACACTTGTATCTAACCTCTACTTTATTCACTATGACTACTAGAATTACACTTATTGCTCACTACATCAATAAACCATCCCGAAGGTACGTGCAACCCTATTCCAAAAATCATGTCCATTGGTACATTTTTGGGCAAAATGATTGCACTAACCTTGGGTCATAAATTAGAGAGTATAAAGATGGTTTAGATCTTTTGAAAGGGTGTTATTGCATTTGATCTAGAAACCGCCAAGAATCTAATTTAACCCCTCACCTTCCCACTAATGATACGATTTTTGAATTTTGAATTGATCCCTTTAATGAGTTAGGTGAGATAAATGATTCACATTATCGGCAATCAACTTGCTTAATGATAGGGGCGACCGTTATAGATTTGAAAAAGTTTGAGGCTACTAACAATGCCCTCAACCCTAACAATTAAAGACAATCCTATGGTCCTATCTTTCTCAATTACTTGGATGGAATATCTTCGAGCCTTTATATTTTCTAGTATGGAACCATTTCAGACATTTGGTCTTTAGGTTCTAAGTATTCGCTTCATATTTTTTCTGATTCCTACTACATCTTTGATTTCTGCCTGAATGGCCTCCATTCGAGCAGATGGCCATGAAATTCCTCTTGTCATCCCTCTTGGAGAAGGAGGGTTTGCTATACTATCTTCACACCTTCTCCATGTTAGATTTGGATTTCTTCAATCCAGTATATATGTTGAAGAAAAGGTCATGTCTGATTCTGGGCAATTGAAGGAGTCTATCCACATGCTGAAGTTAGAAGTTCAGGATGGTCATGTTTGGCACCTTCATCTAGGGCGTTATAGAGCTTATGGTTTGTCCTCTCACGCGATGGGAGGCTCCAATGACATCTTACTTCGGCAATCAAACTATTCCACGGTTGACATGCCTTTTGCTTACCAGGATATTCATAATTCTATAGGACGTGCACCTATCACTAATACAAATTCTCAGGTTCCATGTGTCCGTGTGAAGCAGGAAGTTCTAGACCCTATCATTGATATATCTAGTGAGTCGGAAGGAGAGTCCCCAAGCCAACCAAGTTTGCAAGCAGTAGTTCATCACAGAGTCATAGAAGATGTCCTGAAGCCATCTTCTAGTCAGTACAACACTCCCTCTAGTAGTCATGCGAGGTTCACTTACTCTCGCCCACCGCCCTATCCTACTAGTACATCCGCAGTTAGTGTAGTTGGTTGTCTGCGCAAGCTAGCATCTATTCGTGGGTCCAGGAATGAAGTTGCTGCGATAGATTATTATTCAATCACACGTAAGGAAGTACAATACCTTCCAACAAACTTCAATGGAAACGTGGTATTTGAGTTGCCTTTTCTAAGTGCTTCATCTTCAATGTCTTCTGCTAGAAACCTTCATGGCATGGACAAACGTTATGACGGTCATGCCTGGCGTCGAACCATGACATCTAATATCAACAACCAAGATGGTTTTAAGTTCAAGAAATCGTCTTGTGCTGGTCATTTAGTTTGCAACAACTCTGACTGTAACTACCTCAAGCGATCATTAAAGCACAATGAGACCGAGTGGTGTGGTAATACTACTATCCCATTCTATGTTGGCACAACCCCTCGAAAAGATTCCACTCTTCTTTGCAAGATATGCAAAACTCCACCCCATTGCATTAGTGTCTATGATGCTACAGTATACTATGTTTTTAGTGATACTATGGTCATGACCAGAGTGTGCATTCATTTAGGAAACCACATGCACCCTGTTGCTTCTGGAACTTGTAGAGAGTCACTCGACACTATTACCGAGCTCATTGCAAATGAGGTTTCTAAAACCCCTACTGCTACTAACTCTGCCATTGCCCTTGCAGCTAGTAAGCAATTTCTAGACAACCACCTTATACACAATGGTGATGGCCCTAAGGAGATGTTGCAAGGAAAGTCGCTAGATGATGTGATGGATAGGTTTCAAAGATTAAGTTCTCCAAACATACGTAATACTATTTCTTCATTTCGTAGCACTGGAAAAGGTGGTCTCATAGATAGCATTATGAATATGAAGCGACACTTAAAGTTTGAATACATTCATGATAGTGTTTTTCTTGGACAAGGTAAAGAAAAGGTATACTTGTTTAAGATCTTGGTAGAAGGTCTTGGTAGTGGAGTGGACTTGGTGAAGCGCATGCAACCTGGAGGAGATCTGGAGAATGCATGGCTCATGTTTGACCATGTAAAATGAGTTAAAGATTGGACCACCATGGCTTGCCATGTGTATGACACCGGATGTAGGAAGGTCATGACAATTGCAGTTTGTGACATACAATCTGAAGATACAGAAGTCCAATGCATCATGTGGAAATCACTAAATGATGTCATAAGACGCAATGGTGTGGAGAATCCAAACTTTAAGGGCTTTATGGCAGACAGTGTATAAGCAAATTGGAATGCCGTTCGCATTGTATATTGTACAGGAAATACCAAAGATGAGATGCTAAACCTTGAGCGAACGTGTCTTTTGCACTGGAGTACTTCACTGCATCGGCATACACAGAAGCTCATTAAACCAGATATGCAACACCAACATACTCGGCTGTGCAAGCAATACAAGGATTCAAACACTATGGAGGAAGCAAAGACACGATACTTGGCCATTCAATCTTCGTGGTTATCATCTGGTGGGGCTTCAGAAGATGCTATGCGGGAATTGGAATTGTGGCTTGCTTTTTGGCACTTCCGATATCGCCAATGGGGAGGTTTTATGCAAATGGTATGTTCAACCATGTTCTTTAAGTTTTAATGCTTTTATCTTTATTATTCATTTTTAATTATGAATGTATTTTTCTATTCATAAATTATTACTATAGAGAGATATGGGGATCAAACTTGTGAAGGGGTTAGTTACCTCTCGGGGCCGAGAGGTAACTTAACTGCCTACTAATGAGATCTTCAATTGCAGAGCTCTTTGAAGCCCCAAATTTCTAACAGTCAAAGAATTTTCACAAATTACATTGTAGGACTCACTATAGTTTTCTCATGCAGGATTTGAGTGTTGAGGAAATGGCAGACATGCCATCATGCAACTTATCCGAAAGAATCCATAACAAATGTTTGCAGGAGTCGGGTAATCGAGGTAATGATTTATTTGCCGCCACTTGTGATGATTGCATTTGAGCCTTCATGCAAATGACAAATTATCGATCATTCCTAAACGGCAAAACATCAAGGTCAAGACCATCTAAAGAAGAGCTGAAGTTAAGAGGCGCTAGGCGCAGTGGTGACCCAAGGAAAATCGCAGAAGCATTGAATGTCCTTCCCGAAGCAACGGATGTTGGAACTCGTGTTCCCTACTTGGAAGGCGAAGAGATTTTTGGGAGTAGTAAGGACAAGCTTGACCTTCCCATTGGATCAGATGGTGACTCCCATCAGCCAGACAAGGTCAACTTCTCTCAGCCGCGTGTCATGACCAGATCTACACACATACATGTAGAGGCCTCAGATACATTTGATAAGCTCCGTAACTCTGAGAATGTACCGCATGTCACAACTGCATTGGAGAATGACTGTGACACTTCGTAATGGCATATTGCAAGACTATCTCACAAGTCCAGCTGCAAATGTCACGCTCAACAATGAGGATCAAACATCTGCTACGTTGCCAAAATTGCAAAGGGATGTAAAGGTACTCCTGCTCCAACATATTGTGGTAGAAAGAAACAATATGGCGGGAATAAGGAAATTGTAATAGATTTCTGGTTCTGCCCAGATGATATTCACCGTTGTGTTCAAGGATCTAAATGTGCTTGGGTGATTGACTGGCCTCAAGTACTAGACTTCTGGCCAGTACTGATAGGCACTAGTCTAAGTCGCCAAGAAATAGTTCTTTTGCAAGAGGCTGGCTTTCAACTCCAAGAGCGACCACCTATGTCACCTCGACGATAATTCACGATGTCAAACATATTTGAGGCAGTCCTTTATGATCACCCTAGCCCGTTGCATGCAGACACCTATCCGACAACTCGAAGGAGCAAGCCCATTAGACGTATTGCAAATGCTCCTATTGCAGAGCATTGCAATAAGTGGGAGAGTGCAGGGAATTGAATGTGAAAGGAATGATTCTAGGAGTTACCATGCTCCCCTTTCCTGGACTTAGAGCCATAATCTCCCTTCAATCTGGAATGGAGCCCATGCATAAAGTTTATCAAATTACCTTTGGCATGTACTCGGAGTGCACTTGTCCTGATTTTGTAGACATGGCTATCTCAGCAATTGGTGGACGCCAGCAGTATGTTAATTGCAAACATCTTTATTACTTATTTCGTTACTTCTACAAGATGAACCCGATGGAAGACAAGTTCATACATTCTCCAAGCTTCAGCTTCAATGAAGTGAAGTGCCTCCTCCTTAAGACCGATATCATCAACGTTTCACAGGAGGGGCCCCAGAATCCCTAGAAGTCCAAGAATCTTTGAGTAGTTCATATCTGAGACTAAGAGACTTTAGACTACAATTACACTTGTAGTTATAGAAGTACGAAGTTCTCTTTTGTCAAATATTGTATCCCATTGGAATATTCTATATACTACCTTATTTCCATCATGTTCATCTTTTACAACAATTGAGTTTTTTGTCTTCACAATGTATACTTTTAGTAATCCAAGTAAAATCACAATAACAATTCTAATACAAATAGTATATATCCACAGTCATAAGTCCACGATAATAGGTCTACATAAATAGTTCCAAAAATTTACACAAAATAGAAGATTTTGCCCAAAATCTTCAAATTGTATGTTTTTACTACTTTTATTGTGTTTTCAACTACTTTTTCAAATTTTGGTGCTCACCGCTCACAAAATCCCTACTCAATGCTCATAGGCTCATGCTCGCATGCTCACAAAATAGCACCACTGGTTCACAAGGCATCTCTTGTATTCATCTTCAATAAGTGGATTCTTGAAGCTCTCTAAAGATTGGCTTTGAGTCGACTTGAAGCAATGAAGGGTATTGACCAAGCTAATTTTTAGATGAGAATTCTCTGTAGACCGAGTACTACAAGCTCAAACATATTAAGCAAGAAGTAATGAAAACTAAAAATCAAGAACAAAAAAGATAAATTGATGAAAGTAAAGAATATTCGTACTTATTGATATCATGAATAGTGTTGAGTAAAATGTTGACCTTCCATGCATGTCGAAATAAATGCAATCAATGAAAAATTGCCATTCTCTTTCATCTTTATGATATTGATCAATGTAACCCAACTAAGCCTTGAACATATGGTTTCCATCAAAAATAAAAAACATCAATCTTGTATGATGACACAAAATCACAAATTAGGATTCAACTACAATTTCTCTACGAAAATTTTGTTCTCCTCATACCAAAGAGAGCCAATGCTCTTTGCCCTCATCCATTGCCATCTTTTACTCTCCATATTCATTGGAGAGGGGCTCAAAGAAAATATTGTCTCCTTTACAATATCCATGTGTGAACTTTGCCTCCAACCTCTTGATGTCTGATCCAAGAGTTAGTCAAATGAGCAATATATAAATAAGTCTATTAAGGAGAATGAATTAAAAAAAAACATGCGTTTCATGTTGCCTTGATCATCATTTCGTCAATGCACTTGATTGAATTCACCTTCTAGAATTGCCAAAATTCATCTTTGTTCATCTTCAATTTGTAGCCAACCATCTCTTCTTCAATCTCATCTACCTTATTTGGTTCCTTGTCAATCACTTGAATGACAACCTCATTTGGAGGAGCCTTGGCCAAATCCACCTCTCTTTAAGTATCTATGTCTTGCAAATGTACAATGTTATGAAAATAAGAATTACACGATTAGAAGTGGCAAGATTCAATCTCCTAATCGAGTAGCCAAGAAAAAGCATGGCCAAGGACAAAGAAAATTCGTGTGCAATAGATGGTCACCTAAAAGATGGTAGTTGCAATCAATGTTGTATTACCTTTTGCAACTAAAGAACCTTCTTCACTATCTTGATGACATTCATGGAAGTGCATCAATTGAAAGCAATGATTGTCAAGATTTAATAAACAAAGAATCTATTAAATTATAAACAAAGACATGAGAATATGAAGCCATAAAGTAGTCCTTCCTCCCCATTGTTGCCAACAAGGGGACTAGACTTCCACCAACCCTAATGTTTTAGCAACATGGTACATAATTTTGAAACAATTGGATGTGTGATATAGTGTGATATATATGAATAGTTTAGATGATCCTTCTGAACATTTCTAGTGTTATAAAAGTCAAAATGAAGCCATTCTTGCAAATCGATGCCTAGAGCTTACATTAACAACAATGTAGGATTCTTTAGGGTCAATGTACTTGTCTAAATTACTTTGCTATAAATTTTTCAATTTTTCAATTTCAAATTGCATTGAGATACAAAATAGTTAGGATTCTTGTGCCAACACTTTGAAGCCTAATTCCAATGTCTACATCAGGGAGAAGAGGAGTCCAACCTCCTTGTCATTGTCGATGAGAGGACAAGAATCCCTTTAGGCCTAATTTTGAAACCTAAACCAACAAAACATGAGTTGTTAATCCTAAACTCTTAGATAACTAATATGTTAAAGCATTAGATTTGGAATGCCTAAAAAATGAAAGCATAGGATCTCAATGGCATTGCAATTTAAATTCATTTGCAAAAATGTTCAAATCTTGATGATGAAGCACTCATGAAATTGGCAAAACTAATCTAGAAAACTTCTCTATGAGTGTTGGAGTGAGAAAAACCTTATCATCAGTGCCAATGAAGGTGTGGGATACTTCATATCTTTGCAATGAAGTACAAGAGGATTTCAATTTGGAAATCTGAGTGACTAACAAAAAAACCAAGCCACCTCGTCAGTGCTGATGATTATACCCAAATCCCACAAGCCCAAATTTCAAAGCCAACAATTAGTAAAAAACATTATATCTTAAAAGTTGTAGGGATCCTATGAGTGTCGACAAAATAATCCAATTTACACAAGTCCTAATCTGCACACCATTTAAATTATTTTGAATAGTACTCAAAGAAATGGATTCTATTAGATTAAAGTTAGGGTTGGACACACTAGAAGAAACCAGCATTGGTTTCTTCTAGTGACAAAGCTCAGCCTTCATATTGATTTTGACATGTGCATGGGACTCCTAGAATCCACTATGTTCTTTAATTGAGATTGAAAGAAAAAGCACATGTTTAAAATAAATTTATGAAATTCTTGATATCAGATACAACTTTATTGCAAGCAACATCTTCAAATAATGTTGAAGTTTATAATTGTTTATAATTTAGCGTGACTATGTGAAGGATTTGGAAGCCCAATCTCCATGTTGGTACTAAATTGCTGATGAGGGAACCAAACTTGTTGACTCCCTAACATCAAGCACACGTTTTAGCTCCCAAATGTTTAAAAAACATCATCAAAATACATTTGCATTGCTTTGCAAATTAATGATTGAGCTTCATTCACTATAAGAACCCTCAATTTTGTGAGATGTTTTAGAAGTCATGGTAGTACGTTTTTTTGAATAGAAGGGGCGTCAATTGTAATGTCACCTAAAATCCATTGTAGTTGACATCGCAAAAAACGTCCAAAATCTAGAAAAACACACTGTAATGTCAACTTGTTCAATGAAAACGAATGCAAACCCCCCAATGTTCCAAGCTTTCTAAAATGCTCGACGTATACACTAGATAAATTCCACCTCAGCGCATGCCAAGTAGGTAGTGACACGTCACATTTTTTTCACACAACTTAGTGATGATGTGGCACATTTTCATGTCAATTGAGAATTTGAATATTATTTTTTTAAATCAATTATTTAAAATATTTTTTTTCTAAAACAATCATTTCAATGGAAGTCCCCCTCCAAAAAACAAGAAAAATTGTCAAATTCAACAAGAATTGACCATCTATCATTCAGACAATTTTTGATGGCAAAGTCAAGTACATACTTCATAGATATTTTGTAAGAATAAAGGGTGGAGAGGTCCTTGTTATACTCGAATCCGTTGTCCATCTATGACAAAGGATATGGGATAATCCAAAGATGGGAATTTGACAGTACTACATTCAGACATTGTTTTCAACTTGTACATGTTATTTTTGACATCTAGACATATTTCTAACATCTACACATTATTTCTGCCATTTTCACGTATATTTAAACAATTTACCTTGAAGAAAAAATTTGTTTTACATGTCCCATATGGGTTGTCATACTTCCTACTACCCCACTTGTATAAAGAACTTCCTTTTCATGCATAGTGTATATCCATCCATTTCCTTTTTCTTCAAAACATGCCACATGGTTGCCCTTCTACTATGTTTTTCACATCCAGTCTACATTTTACCTAAGCCCATAGTAACTTACAAAAATTTACCTACAATGAATTCAGAACCCCTAGTTGATGTGGTACTTCCATGTTTGGGGGGATGTTCTAATAAACATGACCATGTTTTATTTGATGTCCAAAAAAACATACATGTCCCCTATGTCATCCACTTGTTTTTGCTCTAACATCCCCATGTCTTTCCTAACATCCAATAGAAATCTACCTCCCACAAGTTTAGAATTTGTAACGCACTGATGTTGATTAAAACATGACTTGTTTCTTAAAAATGCTACAAAAAAGGCAAGTTTCTTAAAATGATTTAACATTAGCATACTTAGCCTATAACAACTTGACTTATTGAATGCAAGCCAAAAATAATCCACAAGAACATTCTCCTTGAGCATTGGAATCTTGTTGGTGCTAATGAAGGTATCCAACCAATGCAAATGTTGAAGTTTTGAAAATTGACTTAGCCGTTACCTCTTTGCTAAGCACAGACCCTTTAGCAATTTCCTAAAGAAAATTATTGCGCACTAGAACCAAATTGTGCACGGCAAGAGGGTTTTGCAAAGTGATTGAAGTCAAATTTGTTGTGATTAAATTGGAAAATTGAAATGGAAGATAACTTGCACAAAGTCTCAAAATTGTTGCTTAGTTTCAAACTCGCAATCCAAACCCTAATGCGAATTACAAATTGGAATGGAAAATTCAAACTCAAAATGCAAATTGCAAATTGAAATCACCACCTTTCAAATGGCCACCTTCAAGAGTGACTTAGACCACCTCCAAAAATGGCCAATAAGAGAGCTTTGATTAATTGAACCATATAGATTTTTTTGCACACTAAAAAATCGACACAACAAAGAGACAATAGAGACCCATACTCTAATCCACAATGATGCAATATCATAGAACCATCAGATTGGCTTAGGGATTTGGGCCCTAACAAAGAGCCATATGATGAAGCCAAATAAAACTTTAAATTCACTTGTCTTGGGTTTTAAAATAAAAGTGTAAATATATTCATTTTCTTATAATGATTTGTGCAAAATATTACTATATCTACTCCCCCAAGGAGACGTTGAGACAATCAATTGCTTTTGTTTTTACCTTTCTCTTGAATTGTATCTAACATCCAAGTACTTCATGCTTTGAAGGTTGTCATACTGTTGGAAGAATTGATGGATGAAAAAAACATTTGTGTGTATTGGGGATATATTTGTGTTAATCCCTAGTTCAAAATTCAAATGCCTAGTCCTTTAGAGGTAAAATTACAATTACAATCTTGCTTCAATGATGGAATTAAAATCATCTTTCTACTCTTGAAAATGCTTCACTATAGTGTTAAAACTTTAGTTTGTAAGAAAAAAATATAGTTTGCACAAACAGTTGAGCACCATTAGTACATATAGATGTCTTACTTATCATAATACATTAAGACTTCAAAATTAAGACTTCAAACTCAATTAGTGGTGCCTTAAGTAATTTATGTGAGTATAAATGCCAATTTCTCCTCTTCAATTACAGGAAAACCAAAATCTATAGAATAATATTAATTGTCATCACTAGGGTTAATGCTCATCTTTTCCATCTCTCTTTAGAGTTTAGACCAATCCCATTTACATTGCTTCCATGATTGTCTCTAGCCATGCATTGCAACTACTTTAAAATAACTCTCTTTGAACCTTCTTCCAAAATTTCTACTTGAAAAGTATACATCACTCATTTCTTTTTAATAATATGAATACAATGTGTACTTAGTCACATTAAGTAGTTTTCTATGTTGTCAACAATGCAAAAACTATACAAAAGATTACACCAAGATTGGATGACTCACCAGAATGAGTACTATCATTTTCCTCATTAATGGACGTTTTCCTCCACTTTTGTGATCACAACATTTCTAAAACCATCAAATCAAGTATTAGTTTCAATCTACACATTTTGGTTTCAAACTATTTCAACTACAAACGCCAATTAATATTCTAATAGAATTTGAGACTTGTTAGAGGAGTGAAGCTAAAGAAGAATAGCTTAGGAAAAAGGATGCAAGGCAATGGCCAGCCATTTGAAGGAGTTGGGGTTACAGACAAGAGCCCATGACTGTCCACCCACCCTAAAAAACTATGGTACATTACCTTAGACATTCCCAAAATCTACAAGAAATAACTACAACACCTCCTATAGGCCAAACCTTTGGCGTTTCTAACTCTACTTGTTCTATATTGGCAAACGATGTGTGCTTAGAGTATCCTTCAGTGATATCCTCTATATACACATTTTCAAATTGTAAGGTCTTTCGAACTCTCTCTAGACTTGTAGATTCAACATCGATAATCTTCTTACTCTCTCTAGTCCTTTCAAAAAATCTCATACTCAAAAACTTGAACAATGATTCCCTTCTTCACTTCCTTTTTCTACTAGACTAGAGGCTTGAGCCTAAAGCTTGCATCTGGTTGCATGAAAATTATAAAGAATTCAATCCGTGAATTAGCCTCTATGTGAGTGCATCCACTATATTCTATGTTAAGATACTCTTCACTAGAAGTTTGGATTTCCTAAGATGTTCTAAATAAATTATTAGTTCACCACTCCCAATTGATGAAAATGATAAGTGCTTCAAGTGGTGGCCATTGCGAATAGAGCCCTTGACATGTCCAATAAAATTCTAGTTCAACTATTGTTGTTGCTAAATTGGTTGATTATAGGTCTACCTATCTTATTCAAATTGTAGCTAAGTTATTGTTGAAAAGTGAGGCAATATGTCATACTATCCTCTATGTAATCATTATGTGTGGATGATTTGTCAATATATTTGAATGAAGATCTGTTAATAAGATTCTAATTCATGCCACTTCCTTCACTCTTGTCAGAGTTGATTATTATCATGTGTAAACTCAATCCTATGAAAGACAAGGAAAGGACATGTCTCTTCCATTGGACTCAATCCATATAAAAACATACAAAAGTTGATTTTTGTTCTGACTTATAAGATCAACATTGTTTGCTATGTAAGCATTACAAGAATGTTTCCACTACAAGAGAAAGGGGTGTTTTAAGTGAGTTTTTTTAAGTACAATCCTAGACATAAGATTAGAAGTAATGACCTTTTAGGAGATTTTCAATAAAATTTTACTAGAAATACATGTATTTCTAATAAATTTTTACCAAAAATCTCCCAAAAAGTCCAATTAACTATAATCTTATGTTTAGGACTATATTTTAAAATTCAATTAACCCCTTAAGTTCCTTAACTATGTTTTCACCAAAATTGCTCCAAAACTACTATATCTAGTACCAGTACCAAATTTTAGAGAAAATACATTTTTGGACATATGTAACCGTAGGATCTTGTAGTAAGATTCTTTGAAAACATGTAGAAAAAATTTCAAAACTTTTGACTACGTGAATTGTAAGATATGAACTTTTGAATTTATAAAAATTCTTTTTTTGGCCCTGTAAAAATCCGGGTAGTTGTACTTCACAAGGTCACTCTTATATGAAATAGTTGTCATATGGGTGGTTCTTCTTTAGATTACTTATTCCTACTAAGTTGGGAACATGTCCAAATCATTTCAAATTGTACAACATGTAGGAAAAAAATGGTTTGTCTTGATAATGTAGACAAAAATGTCTAATACGAGCGAATTTGAGGAATTTCATATCTTCTTGATGGAAAAAACAAAACAAAAAGAGAATAGTGGAGACCTTCATCGAACCCTAGTCTAGCATAGAAAAATTTTGGATCACCAAAAATGTTGAATCTGAAGAGTATGGAGGCTAGATTGACATAGGTGTGCATGCTAAGCCAGGGCACACTAAAAGAAAACGAAGGGTTCTGCGACTACATTGTGTAACCATTTTTTCAGTTGAATAGGACACTTGTGATTGGTTAGTGACTAGTGATATTCCAGAGACTTGTAGTTGTAGTGGACACCCTAAAATCTAGGAATAAGGTGCAACAATTCCAAAAGTCATGCCTTATATGCAACTTGTTTGTAACTTGTACATTTCTAGATTTTAAAATATTAATCTCAGTGATTTGTAGATTTCAGAATTTCATATCTACCTTCTTTCTAGATTTTTGAATTCCAAAACTACCTTTTTTTTAGATTTCAAATTTTCAAATCTACCTTTTTCTAAGATTCAGATCTTCCTTCTTTTTAGATTTTTGAATTTCAGAACTACTTTTTTTCTCGATTTCAAAATTTCAAATCTAACTTTTTTTAGATTCAGAACTTGCTTCTTTCTAGATTTCAAAAATTCAAATATTGGTATTTAATAGATTTCATTGGTTTAGGATACCTTACAATTTCAAAGATTTTAAAATTTCTAGAATTTTAAAGATTTCTATAAACTGTAGAATTCTATACTCTATAGAAATCTACAAATCTAGAAGCCATAGAAATCTTATAATTTTATCAACAAAAATCAATGCACAAGACTACAACAACTTACAAGTCTTATATGTCCAACCTAATGGTACTTTTTACATTTGATATGGGACCATTGATATAAGACAAATGGGAATGAACTTTAGAAGAAACTAGGAAACAACTAGAAAACGACTAAGAAACAACTAGTGTACAACTTAATAGCCACTAGGAAACGATTAGCTTCAATACTAGAAAATTCAATTTTTTTATTGATTTGGTTGCATTCATTTGGTTCACTTTTCTATTGATTTCTATCTAATCAATAAATTACTCTCCAAATCAATAGAAAAGTGAATCAAATCTATGCAACCAAATCAATAGAAAAGTTGAATTTTTGAATGCTACAAGAAACGACTAAAAAACAACCAACCCTTTTTCTTTAACTTTTTGAGAAAGTGCTAGGATGGCGATCACTTATAATTTAGTGAAGCATTGTATTTTTATATTCATATACTTTTTCATCCAAATTTAGGGATTTCATCCATATATATAATAGAAATGGAATTTTTTTGGCAAAAAAAGATTAATTTTATTTGACGAAATTGAGACATGTAGTTTGAAATGGTACAATCAGGCCCTATGGTGCCAAAAAAAAAGGATTGGAAACAACTAGTGTATAACTAGAAAACAACTAGGAAATGACTAAAAAGAAAGTAGGAAACAACTATGTTTATTTTATAGTTGCAATCTTTTCCTAGTCATTTCCTAGATTTTTTTTGCAACTACAAATTGACTACTTTGCAACTAAAACAATGTATCAATGTTGTAAAACAATGACATATAACAATTACATTAGATTTGGTGCTAATAGAGAGGATTACGATCGCAAGATAGTTGTATAGGATACTAGCTGTATAGTGGCTAGTGTTGCATTGTAAATGCATTCATTATGTGAAAAATACATAATAGTTTGTTAAATTGGAGGATTTTTTCCTAGAGTCTCAAGAAACAAATGAGGTTATATTCCATTTGAACTCTTTTTTTTACCTCTATTTGACAAACATTTAATTCTTTTATTTCTATACTTGAAGAGGTTTTAATGTTTTTGTTTGTTTGTTTGAAATTGTAAAAAAACAAAAGGTAAAGCTTGTTTTACCTTTTCTTAGGTTGTTTTTAATGGATTAGAAGTCTACGTAGATGATGTGGATAGACTTATCGAGGACAAGAAATGACCCATGAGTGTATTATAGCCCATGTGACATCTCAGTGGCTAAAATTCACTAGCTTAGGTGGATGGCATGGAGGTTGAGGTGGCAGATGAGGTGTAGGGTCATCTTCTTCCTCCTCCTTGTTTGTTTGGGAGAACCCGTCATTTTGGGAAGGCATTGCACATTTTACATGGAGGTTTGGGAAATGAAATTTTGAGAGCTTGTGTATCTCGTTTTTGTATTTCCGAAAAGCTATCACTCACTAAGTTTGGAGTTATTATGTGAAAGTTATGCATTTGAGAGTGAAAAGGTGAAGAGTTACTTTCGATTTTCAAGAGAGTGAACTTTGAATGGCTATGAAAGGTGGACAATACCTTAGTTTTGAGTGTGACTTAGAGAGGTTGTAGATATTTATGTTATCTTTCTAAAATGGATTTATTTGTTTGATTTGGAGTTATTATGTGAAAGTTATGGGCTTGAGAGTGAAAGGGTGAAGAGCTACTTTCGGTTTTCAAGAGAGTGAACTTTGAAAGGCTATGAAAGTTGGACAATATCTGAATTTTAAGTGAAACTTAAGGAGATTGTAGATACTTATTTTATCTTTCCAAAATGGGTTTCTTTTTGTAGTTTGGAGGTAGTATGTGAAAGTTATGTGCTTCGAAGTGAAGTATAGGTGAGCTGCCTTTGAGTTGGGAAGGGTGAACTTTGATCGACCATAAAAGTCGGACAATATCTTAGTTTTGAGTGAATTTTGGAGAGGTTGTAAAACTTTTTGTTAACTTTTCAGGGACATATTACACTCTTATTTTGGAGTTCTAGAGCATCTGTGACACTCATTTTTCTATCAAACGCTTCTCCAATAAGAGTTTATAGAGGATATGACTTTTTCTACTATCTTTTATCACATATGATGTATATTGAGACTCCATGACATCTTTTAAGGGGTATATGGAGATGTGGTAGTATTTTGGTTCATATGACATCATCCGGGAGTTTATTATTATGTTTGTGATTTTATATAACCACAAGATCTTTCATTATTTAGGCCACATTTAGTTGCAGCTAGAAGCCCCGCGGTTTTTTCAAGGCAAGGCCTCTCCACTCAACACTGATTGTGTCGGACATGTTTTTCTACTAGTGGCAGTGCCTAAATAATGGTTTCTTGTTGAGTTGAAAGGGATGCAAAAACAAACCCAACCATGAGACTTCTACGCTTGCTGCTCTGTTTGACATTGGAAACTCAATCTAGACATTTAGTCTGACACAACTACAAGCTTCAATGCTTGTGCTTTTCCATTCAAGTCGACATGGGCCAATGAAGGAATCAAGCTTTTGATGAAGCCTTCGTTAAGTTTCTTCGATAACACGATGGTAGGGTAGCGATCGTAGGGCTTGTCAGACTAACCAAGCAAGAAACCTGGCCAGGGATCATTCTTGCTACCTACCCTCTGTACATCCCTCACTAATGGTTTGGTTTCACAAATTTGGAATGCAATGTAAGCATCCTTGCCCTTATTGCCTTGTTAGTGAAAACAACAATATATCATACCACAACTTCCCATTCGTACATCCAAATGTTATGAAATTTAGTGCATGGGAAAGATATTCCTCATCCCCACCTTCTATTAAAATTTTAGCCTAAAATTTGCAAATCTCTAGTTACACATACCTACCCCAAATTGCTATGTTGTCAAATTCAGCAGTCTAGTCCTTTAAGGGTTAAAACACCCCTTTCTCTTGTAGTGTTTGTCACTGAAAGAGTTAGAAACTTGTTACCTTACCATCAAAGCTTGGTGGTCATCATCTAGTGCTACATGTGAAGGACTTCATCAATTGGAGCTTTGGCTATCATTTTGGCATTTCCATTATCACCACCGGGGTAGATTTATGCAACTTGTAAGTATCTATCCTCACCAAATTTTATTTCAAAATATTCATATGCTCATATCAAGAAACTACTCACAATTTCATTTTCAAAATCATTATTTGCACAATAGAGTTTTGAGAATTGACATATATTGCCATCTTCACTACCCCTTCAATTGCTGACAATATATTATAAGGAAGCTCACAAGTAATTGTTGTTCACTAGATTAATCTTGAAAGAGAATATGCATGTGAATTTGGTTTCATCATATCAAATAAGGAGACTGAACTTCTTCTACACTTTTCTTGTAGAAGAACAACGTCAGATAGGATGCATGTCTAGCTACTTTGTTGGCAACGATGAGGCGGCTTGACCTCTTCCTCTAGTTCTTTTATGAAAAAACAACTAGAACTAGAGAGGAGGTCCATTCCCTTCATCCAAGTCAACTAGGAGACTATACCGTTCCCTTCTATGGTTCTTTGTTAACAAGGAGTCTCTTATCTTTGCTTTCATTGTTAACAACAATAATATTGTACTTCAAATACATTTGTTTTTCTCCCTAATTAAGTTGTCACTTTGGCTTTGTAATTCCAAAATCTCAATGAATTTGAGCTTGTAGAAATGCCTTCTTGCAATCTACCCAAAACAATTTACAATAAGTGGCTTCAATGATCTAACAAACAAAGAATCAATTTATATATTGTCATTGTTGATGATTGTGATAGCCTTCATGCAAATGGTAAGATATTACCAATACCTTAAAGGTGATTAGGCTAGGAAGGGACCTAGAAAAGAAGAATTGTTGCTTCGAATTGCCCAAAGATCCAGAAATCCAAAGGTGCTCACCAAAGCAATATCAAATATTCCAAGAGTGGAAGAGTTTTTCAATAGAAAGCCTTATCTTGAAGGTGAGGAAGTGTTTGGATTGTAGAAGTGCAAGCTAGACATGGCATTGGGTTGGGAATATGATTCACTACCCAAATAAAGTGTATTTTTCTCATCCACGCTTCTAGATGAGGTCAAAGAGAGCCTACATAAGTGTTCAAAATGTGAACCCTACTGTAGAAGACGTTTCTCCAAGTGCGGATATAGATATTTGGGATTTAATGGCAACTGAGGACAATTTAGGAGAAGCCAATACTTACAATTTTTCTCATGTGTTAGCAATTCAAGAGAGTGATTGTGATGAGGCTTCCCCAAACCTTTGTAAAGGCTTGCTTTGACCTCTAAGCTTTTAAAAAAAGAAATGTACAACCCAAGGATTGTCTAGAGCAATATTGCCATAGGATCACCAACATATTAATAGGCATGATGACCAATAATTAAAAAGAATTGGAATGAGTGGATGCAATTCTTCTTATGCAATGACAACATTGAACATTGTGTGAAGGGGACAAGTCCAAAGTGACTATTGTTAAGACTTGTCGTACAGCCTATCAAAATGGGCACCAATCTCTTAAAAGCAGGCGATTTTGGCCTTTGAAAATAGTAGCTTTCAACTTCCGCAACATCAAGTTATTTCACCACTGCGACTATTTGGCAGAGAGGCAAGTTTAGATTTGGTCTCTATTTACCATATTCCATCTTTACCAAATAAGCATCCTAAAATCAAATTAGGGAAAGTTGTTTGTTGAAATCTAAAGGCACCAACAACAAAACATGCAAACAATTGTGTATCTATAATTGCACTGAAGGCATGCATTTGTTGGGTAACAATACTTCCTCACCCTAGATTTGGTTGCATTATTTGTCTAGATTCTAGATTGGAGCCAAGAATTGAGCAATATATGCTTACCATTTCATCATTTCCAAAATGCTCATGCCCATATTTCAAAGAAATGGCTACAAAATCTTTAGGCAAGCAAGGACAACAAGCTAATTGTAAGCATCATTATTTTGTTTTCACAATCATAATTTGCAATCTTCAGTCAACAGTAGATGCCTTCATTCATGCTTTGAGCTTTAGTTTCAATGAAGTTAAACAGGTCCTTAGCGATATATTAAATCATCTAGCTCTAATTTAGATTTATTTTTATTGCACAATTGTATCATCTTATGGGCCTTGTGTACCCATCTATGAATTTGCAATGAGACTAAAAGGGCCACTACTTCCATTTCACTTTGAGCATTCAAATTATTATATATAATTCATTTTATCTTCCTTCTATCTATATTATGCATAATGGTTTATTGTATTTCATTATTGATCTCATGTGTTTCTAATTTTCCTTCTTTAATGTTGTCCATTCCATTTTTTGGTACTAGAAATAAAAACCCAAAAACCTAAATTATTGATTTTTTGAATTAGGATTGGAATTCTTTGAATTCTTGTTCCAACAAAGTTCACATGGCCACATGTGTTGAAAATTTCCATAGTAATAGGTCTACTTAAGATTAATAATATGGTGTAAAAGCAAATAAATAAAACTCTACACTTCAACAGTCATAAGACAATTTACTTCTACATAAATAGGCCCTATAGTACAAAAGTTACCATTTTTGATTGAATGGAAGTTTTTTCGAATTTTAACCCTTTTTCATGCATTTTTTCTACACAACTTCATCCATTTTTCATCCAAATTCATCCACTTTTTGAGCTAATTTCATCTAACTTTTTATCCATTTTCATCAACTTCTTTCCCTTTTTTGTCCAAAATGAACACTCCCCTCTCACATACTAGCATTCCTTGTCTTGAAAGGGGCTTCATTGAGGTTGTGACTATCATAATTGTATTCTAATTCTTCCCCAATTCTACTTTTTTATGTAGAATTGATTAGGATTTGAATCAAATGTGCAAAAGCTTGGATTGCACACCACTATACTTTGAAAATGCCCAAAAGGAATAGTGTAGAGAACTTGAAGGCTCTTGTGGGCTAAGTGGATTTGGCCTTGGCACACTAGTAAAGTGATCATAAGTTCAAACCTATGTATTGGAGGGGGGAGGGGTATCATCATAGTCCACACAATTATAATAGGGTCAAATGACTTTGTTGTTATATAGAAACCAAAGAATTTCTTGGGGGAAGGAACATATTGGTTTTGTCCAGGATCTACCTCCTAACGAGAAAATCAAGGATGAAATTTGCCATCTAAGCCTACGAGGTGTAGATAGTTGAGTCATTTCCTAGAGGTGCTTCTTTTACACTAGTCTTTTGTACTCGAGTTATTACCTTAGGCCTAAATCCTTTCTTAAGCCTTCTTTTTTTAGTACTTGAATATTTTGCAAGTTTTTGCTTACATCTTTATAAATAAATATTCCCTTTATTTTTGAACAATATCTATATTTTTTGGGTAAAACACAATAGAAACACAAGTACTATTTAGAAACAAAGGTAGTACTATTTACTTCAATTTTATCAACTACATCATACAAAAATGAGTTTTTTTAATCCATAAAGTTCTTTAATGATTAGAGGCTGAAAATTACTTCAAAGTACTAGTTTCGAAAGCAAGGCTAAAATCTTCATCTATATCTATTCATTAAACATTTTCAACCATAGGATCCTTTAGTTAAATTGTTAGAGTCAACCTCCTAAAATTTCAAAATAAGAAACCATCCCAAGGAGATTACTCTTGGGTTTTAGAAAACTATGTGAGTTAAAAGATAGGGTCCATTTAATTCAAAGGGGGAAAATTTTATATAATATGTAGGGCTACTATAGGGTCTATGAAATTCTACATATTCTAATATATATAAATTAGGCTACATAAAAACAACATGTAGTAGGAATTTTTATTAATAAGTTAGCCTAAACAAATAGGGACCGTGCAAATTTTTCATAGTACTATGAATATAGATAAGGACAAATAATTTTATATGAATGATAAAATGGACACAATCAAGAAAATCTACAATGAAGGGTGGTTGACAAAATTTTTGCCACAATACTAATAGCATATATATCAAAAAAATAAGTACAAATGTAAAACATTAACCACAAATGACAGAAATTGTCACATTGTACAAATAGGGAAGTTTACCTTAGTGGATTCAATGCCCCGAAAACTATACAATACGAGGATAGAGTTTATAGTTCATTTAACTTTAATCTTTGAAGTTGTATGTATTAAATACACTTAATCATATTGAATGGGATGTTCACAACCAATTCAACAGGGATTCTAAAGTGTTTAATGGTAAATTTATTATTAAAAACTATCATTTGGTTAATGACAATTGAATTGAATTGATTGTTATTGGTTTCATAGTATATCCCCAACCTATATATGCATGTAGTAAAGGTAAGGGAAAATTTGTAAATAAGGTTGGTAATTGGAAAAATTTGGACACTTCAATATTATATGTAAGATAGCCCCATTTTTAAAACTAAATGAATGAATTTACATGGGGTATTGGAAATACACTCTTGTAGCTTTTTATGTAAAAATATGATCATCTTAAATGCAATAATGAAGGTAAATAGCCCCACATCAAATACCCTCTTAACTCAAGTGTATACCTTAAATTAAAAGGATTGATCTCCTTGGGGAAACCATATCAATTTCAAGATCATGATGCTTGGATATCAAAAAGAAGTATATATTTTCAATTCTTCCCAAATGGTTAGATTTCATCTTTCAAACTTTTTATGCAAAACTTTGTAGATCCTACAACTTGCAACTCTCCGTAACATGTTGAACAAATAAGTTGGGAATACATTTAAAAATTTCAATAAAAAATATTTCATATTCATACTTGGAAAAAATAGTCAGTAGAAAGAATTAGAGAATGATTTAAAATACTCAACTATTGAGAATTTAGTTATGGAATTGAAAAATGCCAATCCCAATGATTGTAATGTTGTAGTAAACCATCTACATTCTATGATTTTAATTTTTTCAAAAAATATTGGAAATAAAGGACTTCTTGGTTTATTTTAGAGTAGAGATTCCATAACTACCCACAAACCAAAACTCCTCATAACTTTCATCTCATTAATCAAAATAGAATGATTCAAAGCTTTCCACATATATATAAATCTAGAAAACAAATTTCAAATTTTTGTTTCATGAAAAAGTGATTTTTTCTAGGTTGCCCATGCTACCCGTGTTGAGAAAGAAACTACATCCCATGAAATAGCTTTGTAACCATGTAGTCAAAAGTTACAAAAATTATTGTACTTTAAAGCTACTCCACAACTACATGTTGTGTGAAAATTTCAAAGAAAAATAAAACAAAAATTCCATTCTTAGTGAGCTACCCTAAATTTCTACATTGCCAAAAAAATGTTGTTTGGTCCTTTAGGGGGTATGATGGGCACCCCAAAATGCTCTAGTGATCCTAAACTACCATCTTCACTTTGTGTACATCTCCAAAATCAATTATGTACCTCTATGGAAGAAATGCTTTTAGAACCAAATTTTGATCCTTCATAACTTTTGCATATAGAATCCAAATGTCATGTTCTTTTGTGCGTTGGAACCTCCTTTCACTTGCCAATAAGAAAATATAAAGCTTGAATAATCTAATAATAGTAATTAGGTATAGTAGCAATTAGTGGCAGTTTGGAGGTTACCCACCTTAACCCCTAAATGCCCAAGGCCTGTTTGGAGCTCCTTGAAATTTGCTCTAAATTGAACAAAAAGTCAACATTTTCATAAGTTGTACCAATTTCTTTTGAATTATAACCGTACAAAGTCAAACTAGACATGTTAGAGATCACATAGGAAAAGAAAACATAACAATATCACTTATAGATTGAAAGATTATAATGTTTGATCATGAGGGTGTAAAAACTGTGAAAAATTTTTGATTCACTTTTTGCATGTCAACTCTAAAAAGTTAGTCACTGAAAAAATATGAGGTTATAGGGCCGAGCATGCACAACCCCATTCAATTTATGTTTTTTCAAAATGTATTCTACAATTTTTTTAAATGAATTTCTAATGTGATTTTGCCTCCAACATCTAGTGTATTTGAGGCTCATTTTCAAGAGCCCTCAACACTACGGGAAGTCAAGATTGCAATGGGCATCCTTGCACTAAATCTTCAATAGAAAAATCATAATCCTTTATTTTTCAGATTGGCTTTTTGATCCTAAAACTAGACTTCAAAAAGAATTCTCCAAAAATATAAACTACTAATAATAGCAATTTGGTTGGGTTTTACTTAACTTCAAAGTTTTCAAAACACCAGAATCTGGTGCCTTGGGCATTTAGGGGTTAAAACCCAAGCATTGATTTGGGTGAATGAGAAGTTTTGTGATAAAAAATTTGTTTGGAACCTTTCTATTCATCGTCTAGAATTGGGATGTCAGAGCACTAAGGGCTGATTAACCCCTAAACACCCCTGAGGGAATTGAAAGTATCTTCACATAGTTTCAAGTCCAATTCAAAGTGTTGTAACTTTTGCATCCAATGTTTGAATTCAATAAAACTTGGTGGAAAATTTGTGCTCTCCCTTTTCGTTTCTATAGTAAAATTTTCAAATCAATCCAAGATGAATTGATTTTTTGGAAGCCAATAAAGGTTAACAAGTTCAATTTGAGTTCACCAAATTGCATTTGATGACTGCAACTTTTGGCGCTTGTATTTCCTTCATCTAATATTTATTTTCAATAAAATTTATTGGGTTATATTTCCCTTAAAGTCTAGTTATTGTTATAAAAAATTCATGTCAATCTAAGATGTCTGGAATGTTTGGGAGCAATTTGAAGTTCAAAATCTTGACATTTTTGGATTACAATGAACTTTGGTGGCTTGTTTCTTCTTCATACACTATTGGTTTTCAATAATCTGTTTTGGAAAAGTTGTACATACTAGTCTAGTTTGTGTTTTTAAAATTTCACAACAACCAAAGAAGTTATGAGTGATTGAAAAGCATTTTAATAGAAGGAAGTTCAGCCTTAGATGTGTTTTTTGCAACTTTTCTTGCTAATTTTTTGACATTTCAAAGCCATTTTGTAGACAGAATGAGTCAATCAAATGATATTTCTTTTCACCAATATGTTTGTATGTTGGTTTCGAATCACATTATAGTTTCAACAATTTTTTAATTTGAGTAGGTTTAGAAATTGAATTTCACCTCCAAATGTGTTTCAAGGAAGTGAATTTTAGCATCCTTTTTCAACACTAAAACATTATAATCTTGCAATCTACATAGTTAAATGACTCCAAATTTGATACATGCCATCCACAACACATACACTATAAGATTGTATGGGTTGAGATCTCTATAACTCACTGAGATTTAATCCTTACATGTCAACATGGATGTTTTGTGTCCGATGGATGACAAAGAATCTTCCTACATAGGACAAAAATGCAATTATTCATCCTCAAATTTTTGTGCAAAAAGGAGAGATCTTCTACAGTGATTTGACCTCCAATGACTATTTTTTTTTAAAAAGTAGATGATGTCACATTAGTTCCAAAAGGGCTGATTTCCATGATCACAAGTCCATCCTTTAACCCCTAAGTGTCACAGAGAGAACAACATAAATGAGGAGTTTTTTTGATGGATTTTAAAACATCCAAAATAATTTGAGAACCACTCAGTTTCTGAAAGTTTCGCGGTTGAGATTTGAAGCTATCTTACTGGTGAGTATGAATCTCTAATTTATAAGAGAATCCACTGTGCAAATTTGAGATTATAATACTTGATGAACTTGATATTCCACAAATCCTATTTTTTCAGCATCCAAAAAACGTCCCCTCTGAAGCACAGGGGTTAAAGGTTAAATTTATAACACTTCAAAAGCAACAATGTTTTTGAACCCAAGAAGGCCTTAGAACAACGAGGGGTTTAGGGTCAGTTAACCTTCTTCTTTCTGTTTTATTTTCTGGGGAACTGGAAGGGCAAGACTTTGAGTTTGTTTCCGGGATTGCAGCACCAACACAACCAATGAGCATGGATTTGCATGTGGAAGTGATGATGCAAATGATTCCACCCCAAAGGAAAATAAAAAAAAAGGAGGGGAAGAAAAGCCAGGGTTCCCATCTTATTGGGGGAATCCTGCATTCCTCAGAACGTGGACCTCGAGAACTGAGAAAAAGCCAAAACCTTGGGAAAAACAGAATGTACTAGATCCTACCCATGAAACGTAATCCACTCCATCCCACATTTGGACGACCTCCTGTGCGGAAATGAACCTTCTTCAGTACTTGTAAATTACTGGTTTTGTAATCATCTTAATAATAAGAATGAAGATCATATTGGGATGTTCATGAGCTTATCCCTTGTGAAAGCAAACATCAATTTCTTAAATGACGATAACTTACGTCATGGGGCCCTTCCAATTTGACAAAATCAGGAAGGTTGAGAGAATATCTTAGGACATATCCCATGGTTGCTCACGAGCCCCGATGGTCCAAGCTCAGATGAAACCTGTGGAAAAAAAAATTGTTGCAGAAAACCTCTAGTTTTGTATGGGCTTGGAGTGAGCTAGCCTTTGGAACTCGGTTGTTTTTGGACCACAAATCAAAGTTAATTGTAAAGTGTGTGCAATGAGGGACAAGGAATCGGAGTTGGAGTTGGAAAAAAACACAGGATGAAACTCCTTCAAGTACCCAAATTTGGGCTGATGGTTATACTATTCTTAATTCAACCTTCCTTTTGACACTCCTTCTATGGAGAATGTTAAATCTTCCATTCGAATTGGGCCCTGCAGGGACACATTCACCTTGGGAAAAATGCAAGAATTTTTTATTTTTTGCACATTCTTTTTTAGGCAAATTCTGAATTCATATTAGCAATCAGAGACTCCAAATCAGCTATGAGAGTTCTAGAACTTATCCTAGACACAGATCAAAATAGGGGGCATTTTTTACTTTTATTCATAGATAACCCACAAAATTACCTTGCGTGGCCTAGTTCAAATGGAGGATTTAACATCCTACCCCCTTTTACAAACTCAAGTTCACTTATTGATTAACTTTCTTAGAGTTAATTGTAAAGTATGTGCCAAACGCTGGACCATAAAACAGAGTTTGAGAAAAACATAGGATGAAACTCCTTGGAGTACCAAAATTGGGGTCTGATGGAGTTTGGTGATGAGTTTTCTTTTGTACCATATTCTTAGTTCAACCTTCATTTGGACACCCTTCTAAAAACTCGGGTTCACTCTTTGATTTTCCTCTAGTGCCAAAAACATTCACATTGACACTGCTCCCAATGAGGCAATGACCCACCCAACAAAATACGGAAAATGCCTTGGGACAGAAGAGACAAACAGCAGCACACGAGGAACTCCGTCGGGAACCGAGCCAGCAGATAGGGCAGCCCCCTGGTGCAACACGTGGACAGCGGGCAGCCCTATGAAAATATTCCATATAACTTAGCGGCCCTAAGCTTAACCCCCCCCCAAGTAAAGCACCTCGGCCAACTAAGCTAATCCCCAGAGCCTAGTAAGCCCTAACTAAGGTAAAGTCAAGTTAGCGCCCCTCCGAGTCCCTCCCACCTGCTTCCCACCCGCCTCAAGGCCAGCCGGGTGCGCTCCCCCCATGCGGCCATTCCCCTTTCTCCCCTGTTTGTCGTTGCCTCGCTCTCGAGCTTCGGCGGTCGCTCCAGACACCCCCGCCGGCTGCTCCTGGCCCCAACGCCTGTCGCCACCCTCCCCGCCGCGTTCCTCCCATTCTCAGCTTGTCCCCCTTGTTCTTCTCGTCGGTTTTGGTGCAGTTTTCGGGTGGCAGGGGTTGTTTTCAGGGCAGGCGGTTCGGGGTGCCTTCATTTTGCGCTTGCTTGCTTGCGGAGGCGTGGCGCGAGCGTTTGGAGCTTCGTGTTTCTACTACGGCATTGTGCTTGAAATTATTTTTCTGTACTGTTCGATCTCGGTAAGTTAGGACGTTTCTGAGGGGAGGATTTTACTTTTTGAGGCCTTGTGTGGAGGGTTTAGGTTTGGGGATCCGGTTGTGGTGGATTTAGGGTGGGATTTTTGGTTGGAATTTTGCGAGTTCAGATTTTCTGTGGTGGGTATTGTGCAGTCGCGCGGTTCTTGGTTGTGTCGCCGACGTGGATTAGGGGTTTGATTTAGGGTGAGGAGTAGGGAGTGAGGGATTTTGAGCTGGTGTTGGGTGAGAATATTGAGGGTTTATTGGGATTCGGGGTGGCTCGTGGCGCTTGAAGGGCTGTAGGTAGCGTATCTGCATGCTTGGATTGGCGGTCGCGTTGCATGCGGGAGTGCCACACGAGGATTTGCGGCATTTGGGGGGCTGGATCGGTGCTGGTGTCGACGCTTCCTTTTCTCCGGCGGTGACACAGTGGAAAGAGGGGTTTCGTCATCGGAGACTCCGAAGATTGGATTAGATTTGGGGAATTCGAGCTGAAAATTTCCCTGAACAGACGTTGCACAGCTTTCCATTTTAGTTTTCGTCTTCCTCGCGGTTATCTCCACGGATTACGAAGTTATTTCGACGAGGTGCCGCTCATTGCACTTGAATGGCGAGCAGATGGTGCCTTTCAGATGACCAGATTGCATGCGATTAAGGTACTCGAGGAGGATCCAGTGAGATTTTGTTGTGGAAAGTGGGAGCACCTTTGCGAATATTCGCTCTCGATCACAAGATTCATATTTATTCCGCCCAATAACAGTGCGTGAGCTTGATAGCTGACCGACTTTATTCACTGGTAGCTGCAACCCGATGGTTTCTCAGACAGATGTGACTTCCAGGTTCAAGAAGTTTGCGGACCAGGAACCTCCTGAGGGGAGTTCGCAGGGGATGGGGCAGGGGAACACCGTATACTGTCAGACTTCTCCACTTTACGTTGACGGTAAAGATGCGACAGCGGGCAAGTTTGTGTCGCTGGCAGAGGAGGCGAGATTGGCGACGGAAGAAGTGAAGGCTCCTACTAGCAGTGCAATCTTATCCGTCTGCAAATCTCTCATAGCTGGAGGCGTGGCTGGTGGGGTGTAAGTCCTGCGATCCTTTGCGTCCCTTCCGCAGTGTTTGCCTGTTGTTTTGGTGAACGGTTATTTCTATTTTGTAGGTTAGTAATTCTATTATCTTAACAATACTGTCTCTGTCTTCCGATAGTTTCTTACGTTAGGGAGATTATCTTCTGAATGATAGATCACATTCAGTTGCATAGACCCCATGACTCTGTTCTTGCTTTTGAGTTCATGGAGAAGTAAGTTGTTGTTGTTGCCAGTCCCTCTCAAAATCGACCCGAGTATCGCGTAATAATTCTCTTACTCTGCTTTGAATGCAGCTCTCGCACTGCTGTTGCTCCCTTGGAACGTATTAAGATTCTTCTGCAGGTGTGGTTCGCTTTCTTTTATTTGTTCACAACATGCTAGTCGTATTTGAATTCTCAAGATTCCACTGAAGTTTTTGATGCGCCTGTAAGTGTTCCGTAATCCGCGTTGTGTGGTGCGCTTGATTTTTCTGTGTTGTAATTTTTTTCACTGCAAAATTCAACTTCGTGGATCTTATTGGTTTGGGCTCATGTCCTCGTGGAAGTATTGAGGGCTTCAAATGGCTTTGCACTTTCCTTCGCACGGTTTGAAAGTATATATTTGCTTTCTATGTCGTAAGCAGTAGGGAAATTGCTGATTTTTTTGCTCGTGTGCAGGTACAAAATCCGTTCAGCCCAAAGTATAGTGGCACTATCCAAGGCTTGAAGTCCATTTGGGGAAGTGAAGGAATACGTGGGTTTTTCAAGGGCAATGGTACCAACTGTGCTCGCATTATTCCCAATTCCGCTGTGAAGTTCTTCAGTTATGAAGAAGCGTCCAGGTTTGTACCGTTAGAGAATGAACTCTATTTCAGTGCAAGTGGAGGCTCCATATTCTGCAGATATTGTGATTTTTGTTATTCGATTCTAGGGTTCATAATATTTGTTATATATTACGAGGATGTTATTTAATTTTTAGAGATTACATAAAAATGTTTCTGTTTTGAATTTTTATCCTGCAGAATGATTTTGTGGGCGTACCGGAAGGAGACGGGGCAACGTAATTACTTAACCAATGCTTTTGGAATATGTTTCGTGATGCTGTAAACGCCTAACTTTCAGTAATGAACCGTTGTGAAATGTACAGGCCTTATTTAAGATTTTATTGATCAAACGCTGATTAGCTTGGATCTGCGTTATGATCCCGACTATTAGGGGATCCTTTATTCTTCATTTTGAAATTGTAGCTATCAACCGTTAAGATTTGCAATGTCCAGGTCTTAAGTAAATTGGTTGAACATCGTATTGTTTGCAGCTGACGCTGAACTAACCCCTGTACTGCGGTTGGGCGCTGGAGCAACCGCGGGGATTATCGCAATGTCAGCCACATATCCAATGGATATGGTGCGAGGGAGGTTGACCGTGCAGGTGGGTTTAAATTGTGAATAAGAACGGTGATTCATCGAACGATTGTAAGAATTATCTTATCTAAGATTTTTAGTAACCCAGGTTTGGTATTTGAAATTAACTGTAACAATGAATTATATATTTCAGGATCATAATTAGATACGTAGGCCCAAACAAACTGTTTACAAACTGGACCTGACTACGAGTTTTGTAGGAGATGCAGCTTTCCTCCATTGTGCATTGTAATTATGGTGTGTACAAACTGGTGGACAGATTCCTTTGGCTGTGCCTACAACCTTATTGAATGTGAGGGGACTTCTTGATGTTAATACTTCTTTGTTCGGCGTAAGTCATATTGTGTTCGTGTGTTTTCTGTGTATCCCATATTTCAGTAAAACCCTTACATTGTTGTACTGGGTTGTGTTCCAGTCGGAGAGTTCCGCAAATCGTTACCGAGGCATGTTCCATGCTTTCAGGACGATTACTCAGGAGGAGGGTGCAAGAGCTCTGTACAAAGGATGGCTTCCATCTGTTATTGGAGTGGTATGCTACCTCGCTTCATTTTGATATTCTGAAGCTGTGCTTTCTAACGACATGGCAGTTATATGGGTGTCAGATTTGCGCTATCTGATTGTGGAATCAGTGCTAGATAATCCTGCTGTTTTAGTTATGGCTTGGGCAAAGACAAATAGCAGGAGGACTTTGATGTTCAGAGTCTCTTGAGTACTTACACTTATTGTGCTGCAGGTTCCGTACGTTGGGCTTAATTTTGCTGTTTATGAATCTCTCAAGGACTGGATTCTGAAACATCCTCAATGGCAACCTGATGATGGGGCCGATTTGCATGTTCTCACAAAGCTGGGCTGTGGGGCAGCTGCTGGTACCGTAGGCCAGACAGTTGCTTACCCTCTGGATGTCATTCGTCGACGCTTGCAAATGGTTGGCTGGAAATCTGGTTCGCCAATCATCGCACCGGATGGGCAAGTGAAGCAACCAATGCAGTACACAGGCATGGTAGATGCTTTTAGAAAAACTGTGAAATATGAAGGTTTGGGGGCACTTTACAAGGGACTTGTGCCCAATTCTGTCAAAGTACTCGTCTTAACCATTCTCCCATTCTTTTGCATTGTTTGTGCATGCCATCATGAAATTTTCCCCAACATTTAACACCCTGTTTATCTAAAAGGGCTTCTATGCCAAGGTTGAGTTGTTGTTGATGTCAATTTAGTGTCATCTCAACAGTAACTTAATAACTGTGGATGTAGCATCAATTCAACCCCAATGATTTGATGCGACTTTAATGTTCTTTTCGTGCAATTGTAATAACATGCAATTAGAATAACATTCATTTATTATTAGCTTATGTGTGTTTGCTTTGTCCAACCATCAGGCATTAGATCAACATTAAATAGCCTTAATTTAATAACCAGTGATACTCAAGATGGTATTGACCAAGTATTTGTATCTCTTTTCCTAACTATCTGTTGTGGTGTTGACAGGTCGTGCCATCAATTGCTCTGGCATTTGTGACATACGAGTTGATGAAGGATCTTATGGGTGTAGAGATGCGGATCTCAGATTAAGCCAATTTTGCTACTATGGCATGAGAGATTATACTGCTTAGAGGCTCCGTCAGAATTGTATTGTCATTAGGTAGTGCAGGGAGGTGAGTCTTAACTGAATACGTATTTGTTGCCAGTTTGGGTGTTCTGATGCTGATCTTTTTAGGAGTGCGACGATTTGACGTATTGTTGTGTGTCTCTCCACACACGGCATCTCTACTCAAGCAGAATCAATGTTTTACAGGAATGAAAAAGAACAGCAAAACCTGTCAAACCATAGACGGTTACAAAAGGATGAGCATGCTGTTTCGATGACCCTCCACAGAAGTTTTGTTGCAAAGTGCATCGGATCTTACTTTCGGAGGTTTCCTTGTATGCGTTACTACTCATGGAGATGGCAGCAACAACTGGTCACATCTGGAATTTTAGTTGTGGTGAGCAAGATCTGTTTGATCCATTGATTAAATTATGTTATTTCAGTTTGAGTGCTGAGTGATGTTTTCACAACTTCGCCTGTACAGTACACTGTCACAGTTTGGAATGAAGGTACTGTAATAACCATGTGCTCTCAGGGAGATTGTCATTTAATGGACACCTGTCTTCAATTCCTGTACTGAACTACCTTGTTTGTAATTGGAATAAGGAATTCTAAGCTTATATTTGTGTTCATTCATTAGAACTCAGTGCATTGGAACTAATTTCAGTTCGTACAGAATCTCGATTTTCAAGTTTTGTACCTGTGCGTCATATTGATTCTACAGAAATCAATGGTCTTTGGTATTTCTTGTCTGAACTTAATTCAGTTCATGAATTAAATTGTCATTGTTGCCATTGTCATCACAAGAATGGAAGTTTAGTAAGTTCACCCTTGAAGGATGGACTAGTGACCGTGGAAATCATCTCTTTTGGAACTGTGACATTATCTACTTTAAAAAAAAACATAAATACTCATTGGAGGACAAACTATTGTGCAAGATCTCTCCATTTTGCACAAAATTTTATGGATGAACATTTGTAATTTTGTCTTATACAAGATGATTCATTGTCTTCCATTGGACACAAAACATTTGTGTTGACATTTTAAAGTCAAAAGTATGAATAAGTTGGGATCCTTGTAGTCATTGTGTATACTTAGATTGCCTATTCATGTTTAATTTTGGACAATAGAATGTCAAATCAAAGTTTTTTTCATGTGTATTTTGGTCAATTGAATTTTCAATATATTAGGTGGTCGAAGCAAAAAAATAATTTCTATTGTCTCTAGGGAGATTGTTCTCATCTATTTGGATTCTAATGAGGATCTTTGAATTCCCTACATGGTTGCATTGGTAATCTTGTAGAGTCCCTTCAACTTTGGTCATGTGTCTAAATTGCTCGGTGGTGTTCCTTGAAATTATAAAATTATGACTTTTCAACCTAATTCCAAGCCTTCCAATCCCAATACCACTTTGAAGATGTGTACTGCCAATCCTTACAATTTTCACTACATAATGTAAAAAGATACAATTGGGCCCATTGTAGGGTTTGCAATTGGTTTGGAGGCATTTGGGATAAAGATACTTTATTGAGTGATAGTAGGAGATTCCGCTAGAAGACTAAAATTGGACATCTCTTACGGAAATACTTGTCCCTAGCCTTTGACTTGGAGTTATTTGCATTGCAAAGTAATTATGAATGCACTTCCAATGATAGTGAAATTTTCAATTTGTGATTGTAAACTAGAGCAAAGCTAGAAATATATTTGGAAGGCTAATGTGTTGGTTCCATTGGGGACGTCTTTAGTGTCTATAAAAGAATTCCAATTTTGGTCACCTAGAGTATGACCATCCAATATTGTAGAACAAAAAAAGTGGTGGTCACTCATGTATATGAATGTCGCAATTAGACTGTGTGGTGATTGGCCCCCTTGGCTTTTCAAGGTAACAAATTATTATGGTGGCTGGAATGTGAGGCTCATGACAAAGATTCCACCCTCCAAACTGATAAAACTTTGATTCAATTTGCTTTGTTCTTACAAGATAATTTCAGACTTTTAGGGCACACACACAACCAATAAAAAGACAAAAGACAAATGGATTCAAAGAGCATCTCCACCTCTAAACTCACTAATAAAAGTAGAATAATTGATCATGGCTTGATGGGTAGAATTAGGAGTTTTCCCTCATGCCATAGCTACAATTTTTTTTTTCCCCATATAAAGGACAAGTGTGAGCAACGGCGAGAGCAATTGAAAGTATATTCTTTTGTCAAAGTATGAATTTTTGAAGTGTGCTATCCATCGTGGCCCCAAAGAATCTCTAGATTGTCCTCCAAAGCAAACAAAAAAATGTATTTATAATGGTCATCTTACTCACCTAAAGTAATCACAATATTTTCTAACATGGCGACATCAAGATGGCCTAAAAAAGTCACTTCCTATGATGAATTTCTAATCTAAAGGTGGAAGTTTCCTATTGTAGTCACTAATCACTTCATCATCGTCATCTAAGGCATTGATTGTGGGCACTAACTCCAATCTCGATTATTGAAAAAGAATGTAATGGGTCATTACCTAGGTGTTTGGAGTGTTTTTTTTGTCCATGATGGGTTGTTCTACTTTAACCTCTAGTTGCTCAATAAGAAGTTAGTAAGGTTATTTTTGGAAATTTGTAATAAGTAATTGAAAACTCTTCAAGCCTATTTATATCATTCATTCATGTAGACCATTCTTTCTTCTTTCCATTTACATATTACATGAATTTTCTCGAAGCTTCCTTGTAGAATATTAACCCTAGAAGGTCTAAAAGGATACTAGCTTATCAACTCTAGCTTCCAATTCAATTCCTAAATTTGAATATTTTATTGCAATTTGAACTTTGGTCCTATTATCATGGAGTGTTGATTTCTAATTTTAGAATGATGTAGTGAATAAAATTGTACCATAGTACTCTACATTATAATTTACACATGTAGAAAAACTTCAATTTTTAAGCGCTTTTTGTGTTTGATATGAATTTTTTCACTATCTAATGAAAAAGTCACAATAATTCAAATTTTCACAAAAAAATTTGAAATTCTTACAACTTGTAGAAGTCATGTCATTAAATCTTTGAAAAATAATCAATTTAAAAAAATTCATATATGGTTGTAGAATGAGAGCATACAAAGAGAGGAACTTCAAGGTTTGGAAAAGTGATCACAAGTCCATCTTCCTAGGGTTAATTAGATGAAGTAAACTTTTTACAACAATCATTATTCACTCGGTGGATGGTTGAGCTTCTAGGGGTTAAAACTATAAGAAAAATATGATTTTCTCAAATGGTATTTATACGCCAATATCGATATGGTTGTGTCTTTAGGATTTGATGTGGACACAAGTGTTGCTTTTATGTGAGCCTGGGATCATAAGCCTATGAGCCTAGAAGACTATACACCTATGTTATAATTGTCTCTATTGTAGAAACCTTCTATGATTATAGTATAACCATGTTATAAATACCTATATTATAGATGTTTATGTTAAAAGCAAATTAAATGGCTGTAGGATATCTACTTATACATGTGTTCAAGGCTAATATGCTCGCATTTTTATGCTCATATACTAGCATCATTGATGTAGGCATGTTCTAATGAAAATATTTCTTCTAAAGCAAGAAAAATTTATCACCTTAGTGATTGTTTAATCCACCTGAGTGACTATTCAATTTACCATAGACATCTAGTTCACCAATTGCATTGAGTCTAACTCCTAAGGTAGGATGTTCATAAAGCGCCTATTTAAGAGTAGATTTGCCATTGGGGGGGCTTTGACTTCTTGAAATATTTCAATAAACTTTCCTTGAAAAACAAATGGAGTTGGCATCTACCCCAAGTCATTTTTATATTTTTTGGAGTTTTGTAAAATTTGTTATGAATTTTTGAAGTTGAACGTAGTGGTTACTAAAAGCATGTACACAATTTGTAAATTGCTAGTGCAATGAGAAAGCAAAATGTGCCACTATATTAGAAGATGCTTTTAGAGCCTAAGGGCTTTATGGAACTCCTACCTTAACACAATTCAAGAGTCATTTGTTCAAGATCTAGACAAGAGTAAGACAAGATCATTTAAAATTGATGGTATTCTCATAATTGTCTTTAGATAAAAAGAAAAAGGTTAACTTAGGTAGGAGCATCCATAACTGTCAATTTAAGCAATTCAACATAGTTGGGGACAAATTTTTCTAGGAAAAATATTTTTTCAATATCAGCAATTGAAAGTCATGAATTTTTAAAAAATAGAATTTTTGGATAAGGCATCTAATTTCTATGAATTTCCAAATTAGAACTCCTTGGGACACCCATAATCACACTCTACTAAATCTACCTTAATTCTAACACCAAAATTTGAAAAAATCAGAGCCCACTGACCACAATTAAGTATGGAGATGGTTTCAAGGTACTTTGGGGAACACTTTGAGGGAACTCTATTCTCAACTATGGGTATACTAATGGTTATGGGTGTTCCTACCTTCTAGTTTGAAAGACCAAAGTCGATGAAGCCTTTCAGTTGGGAATATATCAACTATTTAAACCTCATAGACCTAGATGGTCATTCCATCTTTTGAAAGATCAAAGTGAATGAACCTTCTATTGGGAATGTGTCAACTATCTAAGCCTCGTGGACCTAGATGACAAATTCCATCTTTGAGACATCTAATAGGAGGTAGACTTTATAATGAATTGATATGTTCCTTCTCTTAAGAAATTTTGAGGTCCTTATATGACAACAAGGTCATCCCCCCTCCTCTCTAGTTGGGTGGACTATAGTGATAAGCACCATATCAATACCTAGGTTTGAACTCATGACCACCTCATTGGTGTGCTAAGGCCAAAATCACTAAGCCAAGGCCAAAGGTGTATATCTTTTGATAGTTCCTAAAAGAAAATGTAATTCTTTTAATTTATTTTTTTCCATCTTGAATTTTCCAAAATGATTAATATTACAATTTCAATCAACTTGAAGGGAACATCTAGAAGACTTTAAAGCACATTCATTTTGAGATTTTTCTCTTAGATTTTTTTAATTTAAATTCAATTAGTACAAAAATTATCCTATAATATTTAGTAGGATTATCTCTATTTTTACTTTTTAAAATCATAATATTTAAAGCATTTTGGAATTACTACAAGGCAATTGTATACTACAATATACAAAGTCCATTCATGCATTCAAGGTATATAGAAATGCTTAAAATTGTACTAGTTTTGCACCAAAATTTGGATACCTGCACTAAAATTTACACTTTAATATATACACCTTAAGTTTTTGCCACAGCTAATTCATGAACTTTATCAAAAAATTCAATACAATTTGCACCTCACAAGGTAAACAAAATAGCAAAAACAATGCACATTTGAGAAAACAAATGTGAAAAATATGATTTTTTAAACCCTTAAAAACTAATCTAAAATTTTGAACATCAAAGCTATATATAAAAATTCAAAAACATCCTTATATAATATGAACATGAAAAACATGATACTTGTGGTTTCCAAAACCTACATTAAAGTTTTTGAAAGTTATCTCAATTGCTATCAATAAGATATCTAAACTGATTGTGCATGATGCATTGTGATGAAGCACCCTTTGGGTGTAAACTTCTCAATTTGAGCTCTTGGAGATTTTTCTAATTGTTTTTTAGTTGGTTATCACTAGTAGAAAATAGTATTTCAAACAACAATAACCAACTAATGTTTCTTAAGAACTGCATTGCATAGAACGGAAATTTCTGAAAATTATGTTGCAATCAATGCAATTTTTATTTTTTGTTAGAAAACATAGTAAGATGTCTGTTGATTTTTGTTGATTGAAAAGTTGTTTCCTACTATTGTATGTAGTTTGGGTAGCCTTGATCTCCTAAAGATTGTCTTCTATCTCATCTTCAATGTACATTTATCATAGGCATTTTACAACTTTTATCATACACAACTTCAAGACTTTGTGACAAAAAACCTTGTGTATCGTAGCTTACAATTCCCTCTAAATTTTCGTTTCAAAGAATTTACTTAAGAAAATTATATAAATTTTTATTTTATTTTTTAATTATAAAAAAATGAAGATAAATCTAAGATGTGGATTAATACATGAAAAAATGATTAAAGTGTCGAAATGTAATTTAAGTATAAAAAATTAATAAAAACATGTGATTGGGTATGGACATAATTTGTTTCTTAAGGGTTATTATGAACTATATTTCCATTGCTAGCAAGATGAAGTGGTGAACTCGAATATATTGTATGTGTATGATAGCTTCATTGGAAAATAATTCCAGAACTAGATGCTATTTTTTCTTATAAACTATTTTTTCAAAAAAACATTATTATGAAATAAAAAATCTTGAAGAAGACTAATATTTTTAGAATTTATGGGTCCTTATTTTTTGAAAATAATTAAAATATTAAATGTTTCATCAAGAAGTGCTAGACAACTATACACTTATGGTACACTAACTTTAACATGTATTTGTAGTCGCATACATAATTATGACAATAGAATATACATGTGATGAAGTGATATGGTATTTCAGTGTTAGCATAGCATGAACTTCCCCATGTTGTAAAGGTGCTAGCACGTGAGTCTAGGATTTTGAACCTATGAGTCTAGGTATCTATTTTATAGATGCATATATTATCGATACATTTTTATGGTTATAGGATACCTATGTTATAGACACCTTCCATGGTCATAGGTACTTGAGTAAACATGCCATTTACCGCATACATTCAAAAATTGGACAACAATCATTGCCATTTACTAAAACAATAACCGCACGATTCAACTACCAATTCAATTGCGTTGGGAACAAAAAATTTGTATCACTGCCAATGACTGCACATTGTGCAGTGAAGGATTGCAAGTAATTTTTAACTAGATTTTAGGCTTCATCCCCTATAAATTGCAATAAAATTTGTTGGAAGAAATCTTTTTGCATTATGTTTTTTTGAAGGTGAATTTGAATATGACATTTAATAATCACGCCAAATTTCAAAACATGCAAGTCTCTATATTTATATGGAGAAGGATTTGAATTTTGTTTATGCAGTGATTGGCAAGTTCACTCTATTTTTTAAACACCTTCAATAGTTGTAGGGTACTTACTTACATTTAAACTCAAGGCTTATATGTCTCGCATTTCTAGGCTCACACGCTAGCTGGTTGTTACCCCATGCTGGGAAGATATTATGCCTCCCTTGATGCCTGTGAGGGACTTATCAGTGAATGCAACGATTGGGGTTGGCTAAGGAACCATAGAAGACAATTTTGTTCACTGCAAGGGGTCCAAGATGCAAAATGGACCCCTGCCTCATTGGTAAAAAAATGTGAAGTTATTTTAATACTAAAAAAACCCTAATGCAATCCGTTTGTGTGCACGCCAAATGGAGGACCTACTATTGTACAATATTGGAGTATATTACAGTATTGTACCGGTATCATACAGTGGCATACAGTGCCAGCAACTGATAAATCTATGTCTGCTCGGAATTTTTTGTGGATAAGAAGGCAAGCTGACTGAAAATTGGGAGCCGGGCTGGCTGGAGACCGTGGAAATCATACCTTTTTGTACCCTGTGTGACATCATTACCTTCAAAAAAACCAAAAATTAATGCTCATTGGAGATCAATCTACTGTGTAAGATCTCTCCCTTTTGCACAAAATTCTAAGGAGAAACAACTGAACTTCTGCCCTATAGAAAGCGACCCCTTTCCCATCACACCCACCCACCCATTTCTGCCATGTAGACTATTTTTCTTTCCCATTAGGTAGTCAGGAGTGGTGATTAACCCCTAAACGACATGGTGGATGATTATTGTCTGATGAATGACAAGGAATTCTCCTCTATAGGACAGAATTGCAGCTATTCATCCTCAGAATTAGGAGTGGAAAGGGAAGATCTTCTGTAGTAGTTTGACTCCCAATGAATATTTTTGGTTTTTTTAAAGTAGATGATGTCACGTGGTTTCAAAATGGCTAATTTTCACAGTCACCAACCCGGCGTTCAAGGGTTAATTATAACACAGTTCCCAATGTAGTTGTGGCACATTATGGTTAGCTACAAGAATATCAATATTGTAACTAGCCCTTGGTTGGAAATAGGAAAATCTATATGACTAATATGGGTTGAACAAAATCTTGAGCTAAGAAAATAGTAATTATGTTTAGAGAAATAAAATTATGAAAAAATATGGAATCCTTCCCAACTCTATTTCTATACACAAGAAAATTTCTCCACTTGAAAATCCCACACTCCATATATGCATAATTGCTTAAGTGGTTGGAAATGGGTCATATGCCTTACATAGAAAGATTCTTTGCCATCTATTAGACAAAAAAACGTCCTTGGCATTATTGAAGGATTAAAAAAACTGCATACTATGACAATCAAATCTTTTTGCATATCATAGAATACAATTGGCAATTTTTTTGTCTTGCATTGCATAGTTAACATTCAATTTTTGGTCAATTCCAATCAAGCGTACTAAATTTTAGTTTCAAATAAGCAAAACTCTATATATCATTGGTGAGTTGTTTCATTTAAATAGTAGTGATTTTATATTTTTATTGATTGACAAACACAATTGGTGATGATTTAAAAATAAAAAAATTGATGGCATTGATATGTAGGAAATATGGATATGCACGACTTTCCTTCAATTTGGCAAGAATCTCCAAAAAAGGTTTCAAAATTTCTCTTGTAGACAATTTCAAAGTTGAGTAGATAATGCCCACATTTGGTCTAGTAGATATCTCTTTATCGTAATTAAATTAAATTTTAATTGATTCCCAACTTGGCTTGCATAGAAACCATAAAGCAATGAGTGACCAAGCTATTGGATGGTCACATTGCTAAGGAATAGATAATGTTCAATTCTTCAACACACTTGGATGCCCTTCATCCATTTTTAAAACTCTTGCAATGAATTCTAAAAAATGTTCATCATCCACCTATAGAATGACAACCCTCTCAAAGGTTAATGAACACTAAAAACAATGAACTAAACAATGGGTGAAAGATTAAAAAAATGGTTCAAATCTTGAAAGCCCTTTCAAAAAACCACCAGCCATTCATTGTGAGGTTTTGTTTCATTTCATTTGTTGAGTGAGGAAAACACAAAACATTAGGGGAGATTTGAGGCCTCTACATGCCTGCGAGTTCCCAAGCCATGGAGAACAAAGGAACTGCGCCACTGTTGCAATTTGACGTGGCCGCGACATTGCCACGTCAAAAAAAAATTGAAATTTTTTTGTCAACTTCTTTTCACATTTCAAAACAAAGATTTAAAAAAAAAATTCTTGACAAGAGTCAGCCATTTCCGGACTGCTAAAGGAACAAGTAGGGGAACAAGCTTGAAATGGCCCTCCCGAGGCCTCAAATCCCCTCTAATGTTCCTCACAATGTCTTCCGTGAATTATGTGAATTCCATCAAGTTCCTTCAAGTTCCATTTGTGGATGAGACATACACCCATAAAGGACTCTATCCATTTTCTTAATACATGCCTGCATTCCCCCAATGCATGTCGTACTTCCAACAAAAAGCCCCTGAAATCCAAGTACCTATTTGAAGGATAGAATGGACACTTAAGTGCCCACATTGAATTTCCAGGTCAAATTCCCAGGGGGCCACGTCACCTTGCACCATTCACAAGATGACATGCAGCACTTTTTCAAAAATGACTTAATTTATGCCGAATCTGACCTTCACATTGGGTACCGCGACGATTGAATCTTCCTCAAAGCCTTTTGCCGCCCCTTTTCTTTCGCTGCCATTTCTTTCTATTTCTCTGGAATTTCTTTCGGTGGAGAAAGTGCCGTCCGTGCCGTCGCCTGAAGCCAAGGAAGGAAGAGCAGTGAACTCAAGGCAAACCAAAGCGACTGTTGCGTAGACGCACACGCCATCACTTGGCTCCGTCCACTACTGCCCGCCTTTCTCTGGCGGGGTCCAAGCCAGCAAGTGGGTCGGATGATTCCCTAGCCTTTTCTTTTGTTTTCTTTTCCGATCAGATCACACCCGTAGTATAATCCACCAACAACATCCCTCCAATTCGCTCCACCAGTTTGTCCAATTTGGTGTTCTATGCACATATTTTCACTCTCAGGGACGGAGGAGTCTGCGCTGGGAGCTCGCGCAACGGGGCTAACGTAACGTAGTCAGCACGCATTTGCTCTGTTTCGGAGCTTCTGTGGGAAGGTACTTCGCTGTTTTGGTGTAATTTTGTGTGAGGTTGGTGGAATTGTGGCTCTGGGTTTGAGGATTTTCAGGTGGTTTGCGTGCTTGCTGCTGTGGAGTGAGTTTTGGGGGTGAGTCTTGGTTTGTGGCGTCGACATGGTTGATCTATGAGTTTGTGTTTTGACTTTTCCTGCAATTTGTGTGAAATTTGTGTGAAATTGTGGTGGCGATCTGTTGTTGAGCTGCGGATTTGGCTTGGGTTTTGAGAGGAGTGAGTGAGAGCTGTTGAGTCGTGTTTGGATGGGTGGCGGGCGTTTCGTTGGTAGCGCATTGTGATGGAGGGATTTTCGGGGGTGGAGCTGACGTGAGATTATTCGCAAGATCTTGCTGTAATTGTCGGTTCAAGAGTGGATTGCTGTGAGATTTTCATGCTCATGTGCGTTGGAATTTTGTGCGTTGAAATTTTGCTGGTGGGGCTCTTTCAGTGTCGTTTCCGGGGTAGATCTACGAATCTTCCCTTTTCTTCCCTTTTAAATTGTGTCAAATTTTGTGACGATCTGTTACTGAAGTGCTTCTTTTGAAGCTTTGGCTTGTTTTTTGGCAGTCGGCCTTTCTGACTACTGCATGTATGTGTAGCGCGGCAGCACACATTGTGATGACTAGATTTTCGGTGACTAATCTGAGACGCTAAGTAATTCATATGCTGTGCAGGTATGCAGTAACTAACACAGCCATCACCCCATCCCGTCCTCTCCCCATCGCCACTCCATTCATCGGAACTCGGTCGTAGCTCAACCATGGCCGCCCCTGCAGCAGCCATCAGCTTGCTCCAGAGCCATGCCTCCCACATGAGCTTCCACCACCGCCATATCCCCAGCGCCCCTTTTCTCGGTTCTGCCCGCAACGCCCTTCTCCGCACAACCATTCTTGGCGGCGCCACTCGCTGCAGTGTGAAACCCATCAACACCAACACTCCTCGCTCCTCTTTCTCTCGCCGCAACTCCAGCATGTCGTTTAACAACGGCAGCATGGCGGAGAATTTCAGCGAGAACGACGAGGACTACGCGGACTCTTCCATCGTGGAAGCTCTGGAGGTCAAGAGTGGTCCTGATGGGTTTGTCATCAAGATGCGTGATGGGAATGTGTTCAAGTGCGTGCATAACAAGAGCGATGGAGGGAAGCTCCCCGTGTATGCGCCGCAGCCAGCCATCGTGCTGCAGTTGAACGATGGATCCAACTTGCTGCTGCCGATTATTGTGCTGGAGTTGCCGAGTGTGATGCTATTGGAGGCCGTGAGGAATGTGCAGATCGCGAGGCCGACGGTGTACCAAGTCATGAGCAAGATGCTGGAGGTTTCGGGGTACACAGCGAAAGTGGTGCGCGTTACGAAGAGAGTGAATGAGGCGTACTTTGCGAGGATTTATTTGGTGAAGGATGGGGATGAGAGTGGGGCGACTGTTAGTCTGGATGTGAGGCCCTCGGATGCTATTAACCTTGCTGTGAGGTGCAAAATCCCCATTCAGGTATGACCTACACTTTCTCTTCACAACCTTCCGATTGATTTCGTCAAATGTATGTAACAAGTTTCTTCAGTAAATTTGACTGCGTCAACGAGGATCTCCACCGTGATTCGTGGAGAGATTTTCGTACGGTCGCAATGATGTTACTGAAAACCTTGTTCTATGCAATCTGGTCTTTTGTTTTGGGATGTTTTGATATAGACGTGGGGTGCCAAGTTTGCTAGTAATAGGCTCCATCGATATCTGAGTGTTTCGGAAACTTTTAGACAACATCGTGGAGAAAAGTTTGCGCCATGAATTACGAAATCTCCCTGCGATCAGAATGATTTTACTGAAAACTTTTTTTCATGCAACCTTCTCTTTTTTGTGTGAAATTTTTTGATATAGAAGTTCGCTCGTAGTAGATTTCAGTGACATTTTAGTGTTGCAGAAACTTTTAGACTGTATCATAAAGAATAATTTACTCCATGAATTACGAGATCTCCCTGTTATCAGTATGATTTTACTGCAAACCGTATTATATGCTTGCTTCTCTTTTGGTGTTGAATGCTTTGACATGGACAAGTGGGTGGCAAGGTTGCTCATAGATTTGTGAGTTTTTTTCTTTTGCAGGTCAACAAGGACTTGGCGGTAGGAGATGGTGTCCGCATTGTGAGTGAGACAGAGAAGCTCCCATCCAGCATCATAAAGAATGGACAAGTCATCACTGACATGGACCAGCCCCTTTCCGGAGATTGTGAAGATGCCAAGGAGTTCATTATAATCCGGGACATGTACATTGCAGCTGTGGAGGAAAGGTTCATTGACGCAGCTAAGTTGCGTGATGAGCTCCAGCAGCTCAGGAATGCGAAACAGCAACAGAAGCAAACGTGATTGAGTGGATCTACATTTGTAAGGTCATGCATAGAATCTGTTGGTAGTAGTAGAAATTGATGAAGCCTGGATTGTGGCTTGCCAGTACTTGATCCACAGTATATATATTAGGTTACTAGGTTGCTGGATAGTATGTCTCAAAACCCTAGTTGGTGTTAGCACGTGGACGTCACTCATGTACAAAACAGGGGAGGGAGGTCTTCACCAAGGTTGTCAAGCTGAAGCAGAGACTAACATATGTACAGGACTGCCGCATCTTCTTCACAGCTAGACGTTTCCAAGTTCAGCCATCTTACGTACTCAACATCATTCTCAAACCTGCTTTCAATTCGTTCTTCTGATTGCAACTGGAAATTGCGCTTGTATGTATAGTTACTACATAGAAATACATCCATTTATATATTTAGACCAGGGAATGTAGGAGCTGGAGGATTTGGGGCCTTTTAGATCGATTATATATATATAGCTTCTGTATATTAGCATGTAGTCACTTGCATATGTGTACTTTGATAGTGTACTATCAACGGATCCTTCGTAAGAATGGATCTTGGTTGATTAGTTTGCTGTACTAACTCGCCGACATTTTTACGCAGTACTTGATGAGAGTTCTGTTGTTAATTCAATTCTCAATTTTTTTGAGGCATGATTCTGGGATATGCTACCCTCCTGTATCCGTTATCCGTTTTGCAACGTGTAAGCTGATATATCATTCAGGACGAGGATCTGCCTAGTATTTCTAGTGTGGTTTTGCTTAACCCCTCATCGCCGGAGGGGACGAAAAGTGTCCTCACGTTGTCTGCCAGTCTAGTTCAAAGTGCTGTTACTTTTTCATCCGATGTCCGAATTCAATAAAACTTGTTGGAAAAGTTGAGCATATTAATCTAGTTTCACTGGTAAAATTTTCAGATCAATCCAAGATGTTTTGAATGCTTGGGAGCATTCGAAGTTCAAAATCTAGACATTTTTGTATTATAGTCAACTTCAACGGCTTATAACTTCTTTAAACGTGGTCTGTTTTCAATCAGTTTTGTTGGAAAAGTTTTACATACTAACTTAGTCTAGTTTGTGTGGTTAAAATTTCATATCAATCCAAGAGGTAATGAGTGACTAAGAAGCATTTTAGTAGAGGGAGGTGATTTTTTATTACTTTTTTCATTGTTTTTTGACATTTCAAAACAATTTTGCAAACATGACGAGTCAATTGAATGATATTTTTTTCACCAAAGTGTTTCTCTTTTGGTTTGAATCACTTTGTAGTTTAAAGTTTTTTCATTTGAGAAGGTTTAGAAATCGAATTTCACCTCAAAATGTGTTTTTAAGAAAATTTAAGCATCTTTTCTCAACACTAAAATATTATAATCATTCAATCTATATGATCAAATAACCCCAAATTTGTTTCACACCATCTACAACATGCACACTACAAGATTGTATAGTTGAGATTTTCATACTTCACTGAAATTTAGACTTATAGGACTTCAAAAGCGAGGATGCTTCTACACATGTTTGGTCGTTTGGACTTCAGGTGATGAGGGGTTAATTGTTTTGTGTTTCTATCAATGAACCTTGCAGAAGATGTGAACTGTCTCAAATCAACCCTTAAAGGACGGGCTGGTGATTGTGGAAATTATCCTTTGGTTACCGTGTGAATCATTGTCTTAAAAAAATGCATAAGCACTATTGTAGAAGACTTGCCCTTTTGACAATAAAATTTCTAAAGATGAATAGTTGCACTTTTGTCCTACATAGAAGGATTCTTCATCATCCATTCGACAAACAATGTCCATGGTGAATAGAATTGTGAGGCAGTTGAAGATGAGTAAGGTTGGTTCTCATACCATCATGACAATTATGCTTTGAAAAATAACTATTTTTGCTTGAGTAGAAACTTACCCAAACTTCCACAAAATTTTTGGCTTTTTCAAAAAGTGCATTCACTATAGCTCTTGATAATCCCTACTAGGGGAAATGTAAATTTGGAGCTTTTGAGGCAAAATAATTTATAAGCTTCTATGAAAATCCTAATATAAGGTCTTCATTTTTGCAAGTTTTTTTGATTTCTCATTCTACATGGACCAATGTAGAACCTTACAAAAAATCATGAAGCACTGAGTGACTAAGAGCATGTTGTCATTGGGGGGTTGGAGCTCTAGAACTAGACTCACCCTCCGCTTTCCATTGTGAGGGGAGCTCCAACCTCCCCTCCACCTCTAGCCTTTGCTTTTTTGAATTGAGTTGGAAGGCTTGGATGCATGGCTAGAAGGAGGTAATTCCAAAAATCGTATAAAGTGAATCACTAGATGTTTTATTTTCAAGGTGTTGTGCTAATCAAAAGTGAGGCCAATGGAAACTTTATGGTAGTTTGCTCTTGAAGCACCCATTTAAGGGCTGGTCGGCCTTTTCAATGGTTCTTAGATGCACGAAATTATTTTTCCTTATTTTTCACTTGAAGAAAAAATTGATGTGGAATCTAACCCAAGTGGTTTCATATTTTTCAGAGCATTTTTGAATTACTTATGAATTTCTAAAGAATTCTGTCATAGGCACCTATTTCTTGATCGTAGGCCTTACAAAACCCACACATAAGTAGTCTGAAAAAAGATATGCCTTCACCAAAAACAAGCACTGCAGCATGCAGATAGTATTAGATAGGGTTCCAGAATGCGACCTTTACTAAACTTTACTCCTAAAGGGTCAAGGCCTATTTTTTGACAAAAATCACTTGAAATTGCCATTTCTAGTGCATTCATTCAAGAAAAAAAAATTTAAATGAAAAAATTGAACCGTAGGAACTTGTACTATATTTGTATGAAATCATGTTGTAAAAATTTCATGAGGTTTGACCACACTAATTGGAAGATATTAGCATTCAAAGTTGTGGGGGAATTTTTTTTGAATACAAGTAAACATTTCAGAAATGGACCCACCCTAGCTCTTATTCCATCCATTAGCAAAGTATAAAGGAATATTTGACAAATGTTAAACCACTTTGACATCATTGACAAAACATTCAATGCTTTATACATATCCATTTTACAACTTGTTAATGTCCATTTTAGACCTTGGCTAGGGACAGTCTAAAGAAGTGCATTCACTAAATCTCACCCTCTTTTTAATGAACCCGGCCCTTGTTGTCACCTGCCGTGTGATCTTATTTCTCCCTTGATAGCCAGATGTGGATCTGGGTGCAGGGTTACTTGCCCAACAATAACACAATGTAGCTGCCCGATCCTTAACTGCCCGTGGTCTCTCATAATGTTTCGTTCATAGTGTTTTGATGCAGTGGCTATGCCCATTGTGTGGACCCATGCATATACAATATTGAATGGACTATGCATAGGGCATGGAAGATGGAGCATGGCCTTATGTTCTATGCTACTTCATGACTACAACCTCATAATCCATGTTGGGTTAGTGTTTTGCCATCATTTTCAAAGCGGTTGGGAGGATTTAAGGCGGTGGCTAGGGTTTAGGCAACTATGAGGTTTAGGGAATTTTGCCTCATAATTTTGCTACTCTATATTGTTGTTGCTGTTTTGCTTTGATTTTTTGTAGTTTAGGGTATGAGGTCCTATTTTAGGCCAATTGTGTGCAGGATTAGTAGGAGATGCTTGGAGAAGATGCAAAATGGTGCAGGTTGCTTTAGGATTTATGATTGTTATGTTTGTAGAAGCTCTACACTGTTATGTATGATACAAAGTATACGTTATTTAAATTATTATTCTTTCACGGTTTAGGGTGTCGAAGGTCCTTGATCTTTCTCTTGAAGATCCCTTTCTATGTCGCAATCACAATCTACAAGGTCATGCTCTTCGCCATTTGAATTCGTTTAGATGGAATCGACATTGCCTTCCGGAGTCAATGTTTTGTTTGATGCATTTCATAGTGATGAATTGCAGATGCACCTTCATTGCATCGAAGCAAAGGTGCAACGTCCTCCCGAGGGGCCCATCCAAAGAATAGATCTACTATGGGAGCTGCGGGAGTTGCAACTTGTTCGTGGTTTAGGGTGCAAATTGGAAGAAAGACAATGTGATCGCTAAGCAATGTTTCATTTCTACTACCAGGGTCGCTAACTTCATACATAGTATGGAAAATACTAATGGAGGGATCAGTTGTAGGTACGTGAAGATCCACACCAAGCAAGGAAAGCCACCAGGCAATTTTAGGGCAACTGCAAGTACATCAAAGGAGGTCATTTGGTATACACATGTCTCCTTTGTATCCACTTCATATTGTTCCTTTGCTATCTCACTTGACAAGGTTATGTTTCAATGTTCCTCAACACATTGCAGAGCGTATCATTGCTAGTTATTCATTTGCTCTATTCTATAGGTATCATTGCTAGTACGGTCCGCAAGATGACATAGGGAAGATCAAGTCCGTGACTGAGTTTTTGCTGCCTAAACAAAGGTTGAAAGTGGTGGTTGCATCAACTACTAATACCCGACGTTCACAAAAAAATGTTGATGCTACTGTTGGAGACAACGTGTTGCCGGACACAAGGAAGGCAAAAAGAGGTAGGAAGAAATGCACGCCATTGGATGCTCCAAGACTACAATTTGAAAAACCAAAGCAAACACGGCAGAAGAAGAAACTAGGTTTGGATGTTGGTCATAGTGCCAAAGGTGTTGTTGTTGTTACAGATGGGATTCTGTAGATAGAGGCAGAAGCCATGCATTGTGACACTGAGAAAACGGTGGCCCTCAAGACTAAACTACCACGCCGCCGAGAGTTTAAGAGCAATGAAGGTCCTATCCCATCTATTGTAGACTTAATTGCCTCATTGTGCATAATTGCCAATTCCAATGATGAATGGATGCAGATAGACTTGAACTCATCTGTTGTGAATTTGGAGTTGCGCCCCCTCCCCTCTTCTAGGCACGGACAATACCTTTCCTCAATGTGAATCCAAGTCTTCAAAGCCTGGTCCTTCCAAAAGGGTAGTTCCCTACAAGCATAGCCAACCCAAAAAGAGGGTTGCCCAAGTACTGCTAAAAAACATTTTTGACTTTGATCTAAATTTGGCTCACGTTGGCTTAGAAAAGGAGAACCACTCAATTGACACTTAGGATGTGCATCATACTGAAGTTGTCCACAACTCCTCTGTACAAGCGCGGCATTCTCCAATACTGGAGAGCAAGGCTGCTTTGGAATACACTATTGGTTTGCGAAACAATAATGTAGATAAATTGCTAGGTAAGGACTTTGGAGGCAATGGTGGAGCAAACAACATTCCAGAAGTCCCAAACCATAATAAATTGCCAAAGGACACTATTGTGGAAGACATTGTGAACGTGCAAATTACTACAGCACAATTGGCTGCCAACAACTAGGAAAACAATAATATTGCAAGCACCGTGGAGAAGAAGTCAAGAGATTCACAAAAGCAATGGGGTGGGTCACTCAAGCAAGGCTACCTAGTGGCATTCAATGTAAAGACACTTTACCTTTTACCACACATTTTTGAAATTTGCATCTATAAGATTGAGCATGTAAACCATGCTTGGATTATTTGTCATGGGGTGCAGCACGTTGGGGACTATAGTGCACTCTCATGGTAGTTGTCCCAAGAAATCAAGGAGTTTGTTCTAATGTTGCTTCATAAAGGATTTAGTATTTCTTAGATAATGGTGAAGCATATTGCAGTTGTGAAGGGCTCACTCAAGGATGGCAAGGAGGCTACAAGAGACTAGTTCCTCCACGAATGGGATGTCAAAAATTTGGCAACGAAGGTGGCCCGTGAAACGTACATGCTGAGCATTGAAGAAGCTAAAAGTGTGCAGGTGTGGGTGCAAGAAAATGTAGACAATGTTTTTTTCTATCAAGAGACTGGTGTACTTGTACAAGGAGGGTTGACAAGTACGAACATGCCCTTTATTAGAGGAATATAGATACCTTAGCAATGTGATATGATGCTTCAATTTAGGCATGAAGGAGTTGTTTCCATCAACGTGACATTTGGCACAAACGAGAAGAAGGTAATTCTTTTATGGGAAGTCTTACTATCAATGGGAATTGTTGTGCCATGTGGTCAAACTAAATTGTTCTTGCTTCTCAATTGCAATGGATGATTGCTTACAAGCTTTAACAATTTCTGATTATAGTTTCCTCTATACACGGTCATGGTTTTTGATGAATGGCACAACGAGATACCTATTGCCTTCATTCCCACTTCCTGATGTACTCAAGATGACCTAACTCTATGGATGACGGCTCTAGACCGAAGCATGAAAAAAAACTCGTCATGGAAACCCAATGTTTTCATTGTGGATTGTGCTTAGGGAGAGATCAACAACCTATGGTATGTCATTTCCTCTCATTCCGTCACCAAATCTATTCACATTACATCCTCTGCGTAACACTATTAGCACATGAAACATTGCGATATGAAAGACTGATAGTCCCAATCATAAATAACCACATCCGAAGGATAAAAGAAAACAACCATTCTTCATGTGGGTATATTCTCTTGGAAATATATTGACACCTTCTTTGTTTGACTATAGGACTGTCTGGCTAGTGATGGCCATATTTTTGTGCTTGTGGCATGTACACAAGGCATGGCAGAAGCACGCATGCATGAAGATTCAAAACACTCTTCTACGAGCTAAAATCATGAAGGGTCTTGGTTCTATTATGTATGACCGGATAGGACCTACAAGGCAGGATGCCATAGTGTGGGCAATTCAAAAACTCCAATGCTTGGAAAATTTGTACCCCACTGCAAATAGGTTTTGGAATTACGTAAGGCAGTAGTGGTTACCAAAGATACATATGTGGGTAGTTGGATACAAGAATTTGCCATATGCAGGGCATGATACAAATGCTGATTTGGAAAATTATTATAGCTACATGAAGTCCATCCTCAAGCAAGAGAGGAGTTGGATGGTAGGGCATCGTGTAGACTGGTGCATCCATGTTCTCACTAGAGACGTGTTCACACATTATTGGTACTAGAGTGTCCGAAAGAACTTTGGTTCATTGACAACCGAAAAGAACACGGCATAGTTGTGTCTGCCCTCATCAGAGCATGAGACATTCCCGACAGTGATGTAACACTATCAAATTCTAATGGTGGGCTAGTGTATGTTACGTCAACTACTCATAGGCATATTCGGCATGTTGTGCATAATCCTATTGAAGTATGGGCCACTTGTAGTTGTGTACACTCGCAGAGAAGAAACACTTGCAAGCATAGAGTGAAGGTGCTCAAACTTATGCATCCACAACTAGCTGAGGGAACTGTCACCAAGTACTATGAAGCACTGAAAGGGATGGCTGTAGTGGGGATAAGTCATTTTCTAACACCTAGAAGATCAGGAATGAGAGTGTTTGTGGAAACTCAACATTCCCTGAGCCATGAGTCTCCATTTCATGCTAGATCGATGTTCCATAGGACCCAAACTTCCATGATCAGCTAGTATACATTAGCACTTCAAGCAAATGAGCTACTAAATTTTGTATCTAGAAACAACACACTTATGGCCTACCTTCAAGTGGACTTTAATCGATCTTTGAGGAAGTTAAAAAACTTAATGGCAAATATTGAGGCTAGCAACATGCATCCAGTGGTGACAAATTTAGTGTTTCATATTGTTCAGGATGGGCTAGGTATGCGCTTGGGATGCATGAAAGACTTCCTAGAGCGCAATACAAGACCAGTGGCATCTAGGAGGTTGAGGATGGGTGGGGACTCTCTAGCTTGACTAACGCGATGCCCTTTGTAGTTAAGATGTATACGATCCCACTGTTTCTCTGAGTGACCAACTGACCGAGATGTTGGACTTCTTACTTGAATGGTTATGAGCAACACCTCTAATTCTTCGGGCTTACATGAAGCATAACTTATTGATACTTTGAAGATTTTATTGTTCTAGTTCAGGGGGTAGATGACATATATAGTAGAATTATACTTCCTCAGATTTATGCATGTGCCCTCGTTTTGCCAGGGCACCTTCACCCGAGATTCTAGTACCATGTCATTTTTAGCTTTCAAATGGATTTACATTGTCTAGGCTATGTTTTCAAAATCTTTTGGTTATGGAAGAGTCCATTGCAATTGTACTGTACATTCTCAAAGTTCATGCTCTGGCTGCTAGACAATTTACAAGATAACTCACATTGTGAGCCATGTAGTTCTTGCCCTTACCGTTTGTCACACTATAGGGCGCCATAGTTTAAAATCATTTCACTTCTTTAATTGGAAACAATATATGCATCTACAGAATTACACTTCGCAACTTCTGGTTAGTGATCAACATGGAAGACTTCCACATCAAAGTTTACAAAAACAACAGTATGAGACCATTGTGTGACAATGCAAAAGAAAGGTTATTTACAAATTTAAGGTACATGGCCACACCATCCTCATATAGGCATACAATGCTATTGTTCTCAATCTAGTCTGACACGAAACATTGTTTGTGACATACTAACTCCAAAATTATTACAACATTATTGGCTTTACACTAGAAAAAGGTGAGATGTTGTGTTGTAGTAATGGGACAGACCTCATATAATTCCCAAAACATTACTATAGCGAACTCTCGACATCGTCATCACCTCCATTAGGGAGGATTGTAACCGATCTTGAACTAGCATCCCCATCGTAGCACATTGCACACGCGATAAGGTGGCTCATAAGGCAAGGTAATGGTAGTTTCATGGAGCTCATCAGCGACTGCCACTATGACGTTCTTTTGTAGGGTAGGCCCATGCTCTTCCAACTGCACCTGAGCAAGAAATATGTTTTTGGCAATCTCTTCATCTGCAATGGGGTCATCACCATGAAGGAGCTGAACATATAGCTCTATGAAACAGAGCATGAAAAAACCGCATTCATAATTCCCCCTTTGAAGAAACACCTTCCCCTGCTCTGTCTTCGGCTACGTGCCCAAGCAGGGCTCGTGCATTAGTGACTACACCTTCCACAATCAACTCATATTCTCAACGTCCAACTAATCATTGTGGATTTTGGAACTATCAAGGTGAAGCATAGTGCCAGCCTTGAAAATGAAGAGAAACCAGTGCGAGCCACAAATATATGGAACTAGGACCTCCATGTTGGAGGGGCATGTGCTGTAAATCTACAAGGGAACAAAATAATTTCGACCCCACTTCAACAGCGCCTCCTTAGTGCCTACATCCCAAGCTCTTTGAAGAGTGCCCTGCATGAAGAATGATGCAATGTAAACATGTACTCGAGCCACAAGCGACATATTCCACCACAACCTACGATATAGTAGCTCTATAGTGTTTTTTCCAAGGAACTTTCTACACCTCCTCAAGTTAGACAGTTGAGTTATTGGTACCGGTACAGACTCCCACTCTCCATCAAAGAAAGTAATGGTGCTAGCATCTTTATCACCGCAACCCTTCCTGCAAAATTTGCAACATCTAGTGTTACACATGAGTCGTACTTTAACACTACTTAACAAACAATGTTAGACAATGAACTTACATGCGGACCGGCTGTGCTATTGCCATATATTAGAAATAGTATATCCCAAACACTGATTTCCTAACGTGACTTACAAAACACTAGTTCAAATACAATGTCACACACGAACATCCAAAGAAAAAGACAAACTCAGAACTATGGTACCTCCGTAAGGCTTCCATGAGCTCCTCAACATTGAAGTAATCAAATGCTTTGGGTATAGAGAGCCTACACCAAGTTGTTGAGTCCCACTCAACGTCTGGAAGTAGGGCAAATGTGACTGTCTTTCCATGAGACACTTTGTGGGCACTCTCGGGGTCTATAGGGATTATGGTAGTTGGCTCTTGCATGAATTCATCACATGAGCAGTCAGCTTCAAGGTTGGCATCCCGTGTTGGTCTCCCAAGCGTACAGAAGTCCTCCACTAGGCTTCGTGGAGTCGCTTTCACGACTTCAAAGCTCTCTTCATAGCCCATAGGTCCCTTGTGCACTAGCCCGATCAAAGTTGGAGGAGTTTGTAGAGGAGGAAGTTTGTGCACTGTCAAATCTTGGGTACAAATGTCCTCCACATGTATGGATTTCTAGAGCTGAGAAAGGATCATGTTGTTGTGTAGTACTACTGGGTCCTTCTGTGTTTCAATGATGGGCATTGTTTCATGGAGCAGTGTTTCAATGCCCTCCAGAGCTGTGGCATTGTATTGAGCCCATATAGTGTCCTTATCCTCTTCCGGTGCCTTCTCCATTGAATTCCCGATGTCTTGCACCACACGCCTTGCAGCGGCTACTTTGGAAGCCTATTTGGGCACGTTTTCGTCCACCACCCAGCCCATCTCCAAATCCTCTCATTGGCACAGGGTCTTTGACCACAACTTCCCCTAGTCGGACCAATGCTCATATAGTGTAGTGGTCCAACACTGATGAAAGCCTACAGGGAAGTCCTGAGCCAAATCCTACAAAGCTTGGAGGCAGACATTCCTTACCCACTTCATAATATTGTCCATCACATGGTCTTCCTTTCGTGCACAAATCATTTCAGTGTCCTTCATGATAGACATGTGAATGACTTCGACTTCGAACAATGCCATGCCCGAGAAACGAAAATGGGCTTCGAAGGTGTATACCGCCAAGGCCAGCATAAGGTCCTGATGCTTCTTGCAGATGGTCTTCACTACAGACTTTCTAATTCCAAACAAAGGACACGTCATCTGCTTCCACCTCCCATAGACATTTTGCAACACAATGCGGAGCACTGGTACAAAAGGTGTGGGTGAGATTCTGTGCACTCGGTCTTCGAGAAGCTTGCACTGAACCTCCTCAGCCTCTTCATCTGCATCCAATAAAATGTATGAACACTACAACATGGATTGGAAAATCGTCCCCTAATTCGAAACACTGAAGTCATAATGTGTCTCCACACCACAACAAAACTCCACAACAACCAACAGGGTGTAACTTACCATTGTGCCGCCATGGCGGAGATAAAAGCTTTTTGAAGATGTCCTTGCTCTCTTGAAGCACCATTCAAATGGGACACCAATCCCAAATGCATGCTTCCTATTTCACTCGCGTCTCATACCGGAAGTCCTTGACAGCAATTGTTACTACACATTCTTGCTTCGCTTATAGGTCAGTTGCAGTAGTGTGACACCGCTCTTGGTAGTACGTGAGATCGTGGACATATTGCAGGTAGTCCCCTATGACTTCAATGTCTGGCGGCACCTTCCCATACTTCACACTAGAACACATAGAGGTCATGGCACGCCCAATCATTTGGCAAACTTTGGGATAATCCTCTTCCTACACCAAGAGGTGCAGCACATTATTAGCATTGTTTATATGCAAAACATTGGTTTGAAACACTACATCGAAACACTACATGCTTGCGCAGAAGCTAGGAAAGGAAATGTTATGAAGGCGTCGTCTATGCAAAATGATCTTACCTTTGCTTCACAAAGCCACCACATGCTGCACTCTTGAGCAGCGATTTGAACTTTGTTGGTAGTCCAGAACTTCTCGAATTCCATGTCAAACTCATTTTTTGACTACCCCTCCCATGACCAATCAAGCAACTATAGCCTGGCTTTCAAAAGATGGTATAGGTTGGGCGTTGAAAGAAGGACTAGAGGGGCCAATTTTGGGCGACTTGTTGCCACTGCATCGGCCTTCACTCATGCGGCCATGCATACCTCCCGCTCATCATGGCATAGACGCTTAGCTCGTCCTAATATTGTCAAGGCTAACGTTGGATGATACATCTTCAGAGTCGGAGTGCCTAAACCACACATCCAATAACGTTGCAATGCATAGACGCCTTTATAGTTCTCATCTAAGAAACGATTTGCATCATATGTTCAGAGGACTTCGACTGGTAAGGGTACTTCGTTTGTAGAGGCCGCACGAGAACTAGCAAATCCACATTCCTCTGTCGATATAGAAGAAGGTTCTTCTTTGCCCCATTTGTATTCAATCACGAATGGAGAAGATGGAGCAGACTTGCACTTGATGTCATCTTTGAAGGCGGTGTGTAGAGGGGTTCTTCATCATGCGTCACAAACTCAGGACTGTTGTGCTTCCCAGACTCATTAGAGCCCAATGTCTCATTGTGCCCCATTGAATCCATAGCGACGAAGGCTACATCCAAGGCATGGTCTATCTCTGCTACCTCATTTAGTGTTGCTAAAGCGCAGAGTTCTTTTGCAAGTATCTCCTCACTGATGGTCTGTACATCATTGGATCGTGGACTAGGTGTGGGACTCAGTGTAGTGTTTTAACTGGACACATTAGATCCTCCACTATCTTCTGAAGAAACCACCCTCCTTCGACTCCAAATACTCAGAGATGTCGAGGATGCTTTCCTCCATTCGGTATGGATGCCTACGTGACTTTCATGGATTGCATCTGTCGCAGATCTCTCCTTTTTTTTCTGCCCTAATGCTTCAGCAATCTTTCCACCACGCTCCTCCCCCACAGGGTCACCAATTGGAATCTTCTTCCCCTTTGTAGGCGTCATCTCCGTTGCAAGCCCATGTATGGGCATACATGTCTTTGGACCCGCTACCTCTTTCTTCTTGTTATGTTCATGTAGCTTGCGTTGTTGGTGTGGGCTTGGAGGAAGAGGTGCTTTGTCCAATGCCATGGTCTTCTTTGTCTTCCTATCCATCACCACAAAGTCTCCGGCACTCTCATCTGTCTCACTATCTACGCAGTCGGATTCTGATGGTACCACGCTTGTACTATCTTGTCTTTGCCGCACTTGTTTTGGATTTCTTGCCTTTGCATTCTCCCCGACATGCTTTTCCTCTACCTTATGTTTTGTAGGACTTACAATCCTATCTCCACCCTATACTATCTGATAGCTTCTCACCCTCATGTTTTCTCGTAGTGGTTGTTCTTCCTCCTTGTGTTTTGTAGGATTTAGTCGACCCGCTCCTTCCTCCGCCATAGATGTGTGCTTCATCCCCTGGGCCTGTTCACCCTCCTATTCCTTAGACACCGACTATTTTGCACCCTTCCCCTCCACTCCCTCTGCCGCTTGGTCTTTGTTGCGTGTGATCGGTACTTCCTTATCAAATACCTTCCCCTTGCAGACGGATTCAGAGAACTTCCCCTAGCCGATTCCCATGTCTAAATACAGTAGGAGTCTCAAGTTGTTCCCTATGTCATCTTTATGAGTAGGACACTGAGATGTAAATATGTGGCTATTGAGCCTCATCTTGTTTGTGAAAGACTTGTTCCCACATTGAATACATTGGAAGAAATTCTTGGACGGTTGTCATGGCCGAGGGATGTTGGTAAAAGCTCGAGTGGTGCACTCCTCCAAAAGGCGGTTGAATTCCTCCCTATTGTCGTAGTTAACATTGTACACATGTTTATCGATCTTCACTTCCTGGTAAAATTTGCTCTTCTGCGTTCCACCCTACCTAGTGCCTTTGTCAGTGAGGGCACCACCTCCGTTCTCTCTTTGAACACCTCAATAGCCAACACCCATGCTCACCCTCTACAAATAAATAATGGGGCAAAAGATTTACCTTTGAATTGAGACTAGCATGTTTGGATGTCCTTGAGGTCCGCTACCCAAACTTCCCTGTGCCTCATTGTTATTGTTTGGCGCTGCATTCTTTTCCTTTCCCATGCTACAAGTGGTGAAGTCTTTGCAAGTGTCGACTTCGTGAACTAGTTTGCCCAATGCCCATAGTCCTAAACCAATTCTGCCACCCTACTTGCTCACCCCAACAAAACACTAGGTGATAGTATTAGTAATGGTCAGGGTAGTGAATTGGTTCGCTACCCTGCTCATCAAGGCAATCGTGCAAAGATAATCTAGCACTACAAACCACACTTTCATCAGTGAGTAGTTCCTATTAATTCTACAATTTAGTTTGAGGCAAAGATTCAACAAGCATAAGCATTACTACCTCTTTCGACAATGTTGGAGGTTGAGGATGGAGGTTGAGCCTAAAACCCTAGAGGCATACAACAATTCAAAACCTGAAACCCTCACCTACAAGCATCACTCATGGGAGTCGCAAGCCCAACTGGCCTCCCTGCTACCTACAACTGTGAAGGCACCACCGTTGAAGCCTAATTGAAGTGAACCTCTAAATCTACAACCTGGAGCACAACCTCCAACTACATTTGAATTTCAAGAGCGCCTTCATGTAGCCATGCCGATGTGTCCAAATACCCTAAACTGTAGCCAACACCCAAAACTAGGATTTTCCTCGTACTAGTTGCTTTGAAATAGGAATTCTGTCATGCCTAAATCCCTTAGCGCTTGGCACCCCTTAATTAGAAGAACTTGATGATTATTAAACCACATGAAGCATAACAAGATAGTGAGAAATGAGAGAGTCCAAAAAAACCTGAACAATAGGCAGGCGAAGAAGAGTTTGTGGCTGCAGCTGCCTCCGCCATCCACTCGAGCGCTCCAAGATTGATGTTGAAGTCCAGAATGACATTATTGTCTTGCCCGTTAGACACCTAATCACTCCTCCACAAACATGACGTAAAACTACTTAGAAGTGATGTCCACAGAAGCAATCGAGTGCCTCCAAACCCTAGCAGTGACAAGTGAGTCTGCTTCTCCACCAAGCCGATTGTATAGAGGACATTGAAGTAGTTTGATGTGGCTACAAGGAGAATAACCCTAAAACACTAAGCAAGGCGAGCTAAAATGGGGAGTGCCGAAGACGTGACAAATTTAGAACTGCAGCAAAGGGGAATGACGACACGCACGCTCGGAATGCGATGAACTAGGGCTTGGTAGGGTGTGTTTGCACAAGTTTCGGTCGTAGTCCCCAAAGCAAGTGTTTCGTGGCCAGACCTTGGTCCAAACCCATCATACATGAAGGTTTAGGATTGGAGTATAATGGCCCTCTACATATTGCCTAAACCTAAGACTGTTTCTACAAAAATAAAAAATACCATGAACAGTAAATAGAGTTTTTAAAATTACATACAATAGTAGTAAAGTATATCGGACCTCCTCAACAATTAATATTTTTTGGGGGTCCATTTTGATGTATGAATTCCATCCTCTCACAAGAAATAAATCCTTGATTCCTTGCTCTCTTACTATATCAAAGGTACTTGTATGTAATCCAATTACGGCAAAATGCAAATGTATTTTCATTTCAATTTATAGTTCTATATTTGGAACTCAATTTTTCCAATCAATTTCATAAAGTAAAAGAAACATTTGGAGTGCATCATTTTTAGTTTGAAGTTCTTTAATTTGAAGCGAAGGAAAAAAATGGGGAGGAATTTAGGGGGCATCCCTTCCTCTGGATTGAATATAAGTTTGACGCGGCATGCACCCTAAAACCCAACCCTAAACCCAAAAAATGGGGAAGGTTAGGGGTTGAACCATTCCCCCCTTCACTCTCCAATGCAACTATACTATTTTTATTTTCCCAAACTGAATTTAAAAAATGGGGATGGTTTAGCAAGTGATCCCTTCATCCTTAATGAATAAAACCAACAATTGTAAAGTGATTTATCCCAAAGCATAGGGGAAAAAACGGGGAGGGTTTTAAAGACAATCCCTTCATCCTATTTAAATAAGAAGAAAAGCTAGGCAAGCATGGCAATCATGGCAACCAAGGTACAACATTTTGAATTTTGAAGAATTTTTTCTTTGAGCATTCCAAATGATGAGGTTCTCTAAGTTCTATTGAACACACCTCCAATACTTGAATTCCAAGATGGACAAGAAAATGCAATGGGATGCACCCTAGACTAGAGAAAATTACCCTAAACAACTAAACTGTGATTAACCTACCCGCCTCAACTCTAGACAGCATAATCCCTACCCGGCGAAACCCTCCAATTGCAGCGAAACACTAGAGATGGAGCGCGATGCATGGGGCCCCATTCTTATGCTATGGGCCATGTATGCTCCATGCCCCATATCTCATGCACTACCATGACATTTCTTGGTCCATGCATGATGAACATGGGCCATGGTAGCATCGTGCCCTGAAACACTATGACTAAAATAGAAAAAAGATTACCCTGGCAAATTGTCAGTCAAGAAGAAAAAATGTCTGGATGCCCACAGGGGACAATTTCTGACTGTAGCATAGGAAAAGAGAAATTGGACTAGTCACGGCTTGCCATAGTGTTGCAAAAATTGCCAATCTCATTAATCGGGGAGTGAGTTTCAGTGAACACCTTGAAGAAGAGGGGCAAAATTAGAGCATAGTACCATTTTGATTGTCCAAACCCTCTTGGAGTTACAAGCTCCTTCCAAACTCCCTTGGTTCTTCGCCCTATAGACTTTCTATGGAAATATGGCAATATGCTCTAAAAAAAGTGACATTAAAGAAAAGACAAAAATTCCTTTCTTAGCATACTTGAATGTACATCATCCCTTTCTTGTAGCTCCTATAATAAGCTCTTGAAACACCAATAAAATCACCAATTTAAAATATGAGAGGTAGAGTCACTAGAAGAATGTTTGAAAATCCCAATTTCACCCCTATTACAAAACTAATCTTTCAAAGGCTTGCATTTTTGGTGAATTCATTCATTTACTTTACATTGAAAAATAATGGTGACTGAATTTGGAAATCTCATTGAGCAATCATATAGGAAGCATCAATTTTCTCTAGAATTCCTGCCAAAATGTTTTTTATCCGAGATTCCAAGATGTTGCTTATCAATTGGCCTTCAAAATTTCATTCAAGACAATTGCAAACAAGCATTATTTCTCCTTCAAATTCTAGTGGCTAAAAGAAGTAAAAAACAGTGTTGGGGGTGTGGATTGGGTTTTGGAGATAAGAAACAAGTACCTATCTTCATTTTCAAAGGTATCATTGAGCTTTAGGTTACTAATTCCAACATGTACTTGAACTAAGAAACAAAATGTATCTAGAAAATTAGGAATGACTTGTGGACATCAAGAAATTGTTATGAGTTTCAACTTTTGGAAAAATGCATACTAGATTAGTATGTCCAGTGGTATTAACCAGGACTACCGAATTGCTGAACATTTGATGGGTATTTCTAATTCATACATGTTGGCACTCGAGTTAGTACATGAACAAACTTCAAAAATTCTAGTTGTTGTGTATAAGTTATAGCTCAAGAATCTAACACAACACTACAAAAAGGAGTGAACTTCATGATCTTGTACTGTTTTAGAACCTCAAGCTATATATAAACTAATTTTATATATTGCAATTCTCCCTTTCTAAATTGGAATTCATGAAACAATTGCAACAGTTGCACTCAAAACCATTATTGTAGCTACTAGCAAATCCCAAGTTCTTGAAGTTAATGATATTTTTATTGCATTCAAAATTGCAGTCATGCTAATGATATGAGGTCAAGTTTAAAAAAATTGAAACCTCCAAGGTCAATTAACAATTGTAGTACTTCAATTGAATGTTATTAATATTGCAATCCTTTTTTTATCCAAGGTGGTATGATAAGTTTTAAAGCAACTTGGTTTTGAGGTTGGAATAAATAATATTTAGAATGAAGATGATATCTAGATTACAATGACACCTACACCCAACATTAAGGGAGGCAACCCATTCTTGATTACCACCCCCTTTTGGCAATATAGAGTGATCTCTTTCCATGCAAGAGGAGATGACAATGATTAATTACAACATAGTTCTTCATGCAATTGTAGCACATTGTGATTGTTTTACAGCACTCTCAATCCTTGATGGATTTTGCAACCAACCTTTGTGGAAAACACAAAGGTCTACATGAGCAAAGTGGGAGGAATGGAATCTTCCACATAAAAATTTATAGTATTTATGTTTTGAAAAATAAAAATACGAAAAATTATGGAAACCTTTTGCATATTGGAAAATCCCCCCCCCCCAAAGAAACTCGCCCTCCAAATAGGTGTAACCACTTAAGTGGTTAGAAGTGGTTGGAAATGGGTTGCCTCCCTTAGTCAAAACCAGATCCAATTACAAAAATTCAGCAGGCACGTAAAGTACTCCAATGAGTGAGCAGTACTCACACATGCTTATGAATTCACAGATTATATTACGCATCTGGTACCTTACCTAAGACCTGTTTGATTCTTAGTCTTTGGGGTCTTCAGTTGCTTATTTTGCAAAGTCAAAACACTTGGATAATGACTTCAATAGCAGTGTGTGCATGCAAGGTTCAATTGAAAACCCAAGAATACACCTTGACATATGCCATGACTTTCATATTCCTAAATTCTTTGTGTTTGTTTTGTTAACACTACTGTGGAAAATTATCCTTTTTGGTACAATGTGGATCATTTGCTTAAAAAATTTGAAGAGCATTCATTGGAGGTCAAACTAATTTGCAAGACTTTTCCTTTTCACATAAAATTCCAAGGAATCGATGAACATTTGCACTTCTATCTTATATAGAAGGATTCTTTGTCATCCTTTAGATACTTAATGTCTGCAACGACGTTACAAGTTTAAGTTTTATGTTTGTGTGCTAAGTTTTTGGAATCAAAGAACCAACATAAAGTGCATACCTATTGTAGCCCGTTAACTCAATTGTTTCATTTTCCACACCTGTCCTATATTTCAACCTCTAAAATCTAGGGTGGATGTAGATAGGGACACAATTGGGTTGAGGGACCATAATGGATATGAATACCTTAGTCTATCAACCAGGTCACATGTATCTCGCCACATCTTGGTAATGGGTTGCAGTTTCTGCAGACAAGGGTGGTTCTCTATTATGAATTTATTGGCTCTATCTTTTGGACAGAGACTATGGCAACAACTCTGCATCGACTAATCCACACTGACTTTGGTATGTGAAAGTCCAAATCCTATCTACAACCATAAACACACTACATGATTGGAGGTCGCTTCGTTGGAGGTTTGAGGATTGGTCCAAGAGGGGGTCCGATTAAAGGGATCTAATTGGGTAGGGGTCCAATTGGGGGTGGGGGGGTCGATTGGGTAGGGTCAAGGTCGATCCTACATGTCTTCTTCACTCTAGTAGTCCAACTTACAACATCGCCCTTGTCTTGCTCCTCTCTTGCACACCACCAATAGTCTCCAAAATAATTTCTCATAAATGATATTGTAGCTTAAAGCGTAAGTTAGGTCTCCTTCACATTCTTCCTACCCTGCCCCTGTCGTCACTTTTCAAGGATGGAGGTTGTAGCAGCCATGGCTCTTCCTATCGTTGCCTTATATGTTGCTTCTCCTTCCTATTGGAGCTCCACTTTCAAAGCTTTGAGCTTCGCGCATCCAACAATCTGATGGTGGGGTTTAGAGTCATCATCAGTTGTGTCTTCGTCATCTTCAGCGCTGCACTTTTCTGGTGGGAGTAGATGGCTATTTGTTTATATTTTTTTTTGTGAGGTGCAGCATAGTCACTACTATCTGTCAAATGTCACGGTAGTGAAAGAACAAGTTCATGTATCACAATTGGTTCTAAAATCAATTGGAGGAGAATTGACAATTGGAGAGGAAGTGTGGAAGAGCTTCGTCACTACTCTTCGGAACTCTGATTTTGAGGTACAAATTTATTGGTCCTATTGGTTGATTTAAGGCAATAAATCATGTCCTTCATTCAAGGTTTTGTAGCCATGTGAATTGAGTTGAATTGATCATGTCATGAAGATTCAAGGCAACCAATGCCCTTACAACCTAGATTAATTGGTGTACATGGTTTCTTTGACCTCACTTAGCAATTATATATACATCACTTTATGAGATGGTTTGTACCATTATATGATTAGTCTTGTTAGTAGGGTACAATGTCAAAGTTGTGCACTACCTAAACAAGGACCAATCCAACCTTGTGTTGTCAGGTACGAATATAAATGTTCTCAAATGTTCAATGCCCAAACTTTGGTGTCCACTTCTACCAAGCATATTCTAGTTTTGGTTTTGTTTATGAGTATGGTTTACCTAAGAAGCCTAAATTGAGTCTCATGTTTTGTTTTCTTTTTTTCTTTTTTCTAGTAGCTTTGAGTAGGTAGAATGTGGACTTCCTTTTGTTCAAATTTATTTGTTTTTTACCAACACATGCAAAGTTCCTGATTTTGATGCTATGATTATTTAATTCACAATATGAATTTGTCATATTGAAACGATGAGTTATTGATCCTTTAGGGTTTAATCTTTAGTGCTAGAAAGCCATTAGTTGCTATTCTTTACACAAACCCTCTATTTTATTCTAAGGTCTCATACTTGGTTTCAAAAGGTACAATAGAGGTTTAGTTCTTGTTTCTATTTAATAGCAATATGGTGTTCTCACCTCTTGCTCATAGTTCATGTCATGGTATTGTCTTCTATGTCTATGAGTGTTGCATGTACTCTCCTCAAAACATGTTTGTTGTAATGGCGCAACTCCACTCTCTAGCAACAACTCATTGTAGTTGATCAAGGATGACCGCATCAAAGCTCAACCTCCTCAAGACCATAAGCTTAGAATAAGAATCTTTTTTTTATCACTTCTCTTGATTTGGAGTAAGCATACTAAAGCACGTTAAAACTTAAAACTATATAATGTGTTGATTTCTGTGCTCCATAGTTTCAACTTGGGTTCAAGGTTGTTTACCGGTATTGATTTACAAGATTGGATTGTGGTGGGGATGCAAGTGAAGGTAGAGTTGCCCGAAAAAGATACATAGAGGGGCTTCAACATTGTAGTGCAAAGTATAGCAAAATCTCTCTATGTGACCATTTGAAGTAGAGGAAACTATTTGCATAGGATTGTGATTCTCAGAAGATCATGCCTATGAATGTGGAGTTAGTGGATATTGCTAGTTGTCAAAGGTGCAAATGAAGAGGAGGTAAACAATCCACACAATTGAAAATTGTTCTCATGATTGTTTGATTGTATTTTGCTAAGCTTAATATCACCTCATACTTGATGATGATAGCTTGGTCATTGTGAATTTTCATTTGGACACAATTCAATTTAGAGAGCATTTCATTGCTTAGTGGGTCATGTGTACATTTTTTAGGTCTTAATTGAGTTATCGTTCAAGATACTTTTTTCATCATGTTTTCCCAAACTAACTCTTTCATGTTGGACATTTGCGGGTATATTTGTACAATTTGTGGAAAAATTTGTATTTTAGAGATCCGTAAATTGGATATTTATCAAGTCCGATTCACCAACCTCTATTATGATTCAAATATTATACAAAAAGATGATCAAATGAACAATTTATAGCTCCTCAAAGTCTTAACTCCTTAATGTCAAGATCCACCACCTATTTCAAAGATGTGTTTTAAAATGTTTGATGAATCATAAAAATGTAGATATATAATGAAAAGTTGTCAATCTCAATTTGTAGATCACAACTGTATGGTTGGATTTATCAAAAAATTATTCATAGTTTTTAATTAATTTTTACAAGGTTATCTTTTGAAATTCAATTGAAAGTCCCAAATTAACAATTTTTTATTAAAAATATTTATAACGAATTTGGAATAATGTGCACTATGAGATGGTATAATTTTCATTATTTGATTTTACTTATTTTAGAAAATCATTGTTAAGGTCTCACTTTTTAACCCCTAAACGCCTCACCCTTCTCCAGATTTGGAGAATTTCAAAGATGTCTTATAAAATGTAACTAAGAGGGATGTTTTGAACTTGAGGTATGAATAAAAGTTGTGCATCATGAATTTCAAATTCTATCCATATGGTTAGATCTATAATTGTTGTCACCAATATTTTTGTAAACAATTTGAAACTTGAAATTCAAAATTATTTTGTAATTTGATTACAAATATGATATTGACAATTTATATATGAAATTTTTTGTGATTGCTTGAAATGTAATACTCTCTAAGTGTTGTGATTTTTCGAGATTTTTTGGTTGCTTAATTTTATGAGAGTACTTTTTCATTGAAATCTTTGATATTTTGGATGAATCACTACATGAAATGAGGCATAAAAATTTCACAAATCATACCCTTTCTAATCGAATTACACTTGTATGAAGCTAACTTCCCATAAAATATATATTAATAAATCGACATTGCAAAAAGTCAATGATGGATGAAAAAACCGTGTTTGATTATGTACATTGTTCACTTTCTAGATGGTTGGACGTTTAGGGGTTAAACTAAGAATGAAACTTGACATAAACCAATTTTTTCATTTAAAAAAATCACAATATCTTATTTTGAAAATACATGTTGTACAAATGGTAGTCAATTCGTACAAATGGTAGCCAATTCGTACAAATGGTAGTCAACTAACACAAAAACAAAGGAAAATTTGAATGGATGAAAAATTGTATGGGATGTAGTGAAGAGAAGGCTTACAATCTATTCATCGTCCATTATATGGACGTTGGCAGGTCAAAGGGTTAAATGTGCAAGAATAGGTTCAGCTACCCTATATATTATATATATCATGTATAATCTAGAGGACTAATTGTAACATTTGAAACATGGTATAAAACTATTTATTATAAATAAATAAAAATTTAAATGAAATTTTCTTCAAATTTTTATTCTATTACAAGTATGTATGAGTTTGTTAGTGTTATGAATGGGACAAAGCCTCACGATTGCACTGTTCTTGTTTTGTAGTTTAGTATCTGTGGTCTGTATGGTTAGGGTAGATTGACCCCTTACTCCCAAGGTTGTTCTGTCAAACACATTTTGGGGTTTGGGTGTTAAGTTGTTTGTCTGATGTCGTGAGTCATATAAGACGAGTGTTGTGTATACATGACAATTTTGTCGAATAAGGCCTTATCCTAATAACAAAGACAATTTGAAATCTCACTTTATTTATGATCCATAATTTTGAATGTAATAAGTGATTATTAAATTGAGATACTTCAATAAAATGAAACTCAAATATATCAAGATTGGAAATAGAAAGTGCTTTATTTGAAAGTCAACCTTAAGGTTGACCTTATTAGATGGACGAGGGGGTCTATTAGATGTGTTGGACGTCATGTTCGTCATATTGTTGAGTTGTTTGGGTGAACAACCATGCTCGCTCATCCCCAAGGAAAAATCCTAAAATTTTTTATTTGTCTCGCATGATAAAATTTGAAAATTTGAAATTCATATTTGCAATCAAAGGCTCCAAATTAGTTGAGAGACATATATAAGATAAATTAATGAAGCACAAAATAGGGGACTTTTCTTTTACATACACCCTTGAATTGACTTGGGGGGATGAGTGAGGGGGTCAATCCACTCCAGCTGTTTGTATGGGCATGCCTATGTCTATGTGAGTTTTGCCTTTCCTGGCAAGGAGTAGAGACAACAAGAAGTTATAACAATAAGCTTAAGTTAATTTTCTCTTAAAGTGACCTTTTAAGAGCTCATTGCATATGGGGGAAGCTAAACTCCTTGAAATAATTTTCAATAAATTTTCAGTGGTAGGGAGGAAAATGGAATTGACATTTAACCGAAGGTGTTTCATATTTTTTGGACCTTTGTGGATTTAGTTACAAACTTTTGAAGTTGAAATGCAAGGTCACTAAAAGCAATCCCCTTCTAAAATGTACACTATTGGTACTTTTGAAGAAAGAAAAATGGACCTTTGTGTTAGAGGTTGCTTTAAGAGCACCCTCCTTTAATACAACAATGACTTCCTAATTCCTAGTGTGGTCTTCATCTACTAGCAATAAAGTCATTGTCTCATGGGGTTTAGATTTAAGGTGAACCATCCTATTACTGCCACCCTTCTCAATTCCACCTTTGTCTATTCATGGGGTAAATTTTAGAGGGGAAATGTACACCACAAATACATAAAGTATGAAATTGAGAAGGGTGGCGGTAACAGGTTGGTTCACCTTATGTATACTAGCTTGGGAGGCAAAATGTGCAACATTGAGTGTTTCCAACATTGCCTAGAATAGAAGGACCAAATTAGAGAGGACCAAATTAATGTGTACTTTAAGTTTAAAACTCCTTTCTCTCAACCTTCAAATTGTGACCAAGACTTTTTTTCTCATTGATTTTGGGCAATGAAGAAAGTGATTTTCACTAGAGGTGGTGCAATTGTTTACATCTATATAAATGAATGAAACATGTAAACTACAGACAAAATTTCAATTATTCATCCCAAACTCCCAAAGAGTGAACATTCATCCCAAAATATCAATACTGTCTTTAGAATCTGTAGTAAATCGTTGATTTCATCCACTAAAAATAGGTGAATATAATACTTGATATTCTCTCAAAAAAATTAGTATTGCTTTTGAGCAAAATATCCTTCAAAAAATTTGCAATGTTGATTTTCACCCCTTTCTAAAGCTATCCCCTAAAGATTCTTGCCGAAATGAATGAACTCTATATGAGAGCTTGGGGTTATTTTGGAGTATATCCATTTTAAGTACTTTAAAAATTCTTAGAATATTTATGCAATGCCCAGAAAATGTCTAAAAAGGGTATCTAGAATTATACTCTTTTGACTTTTAACAACATTCAACAAAAAATTAGGCAATTTCATAATAGGAATAATGTTCAAATATTATTCAAATGCAATCAAATGGTGTTATCTTAATAGAAGACTCATTTGGTATTATGAAGTTGAGACTCCAATCACATAGCATGAAGTATGATGAGTTTTTAACATTATAAGGACATTGCAAGCACAAGGGATTTTTCAAAGTGAATGGTGGAATCTTCTCATAGTTCTTGAGTTTAGGTGTTGGTAAGCTCAAGTAAGATAATATAGCTTGTAGAATCTACTTTTATTTACTTTTGATTTGTTTTTAGTTGTTAAAATTTCATGCAATTCTTATAGCCTTTTCAATGTAATGTCTTGAAGATTTAAAAAATACATTGCTTTTGAACTATTTCTATTGAATTTTACTTTATTTGAGCTCAAGAATATATTCATTATTCCAGAATGCTTACTACAATTATCTCCATTTTTGCAAAAAAAATTATACTAAAAGAGTTTGGAATAACTAGGATTTTTGCAAAGAATATTAGTAAAAAAATGATTCAAATTTTAGTTTGATTTTTCTAATTATGAAAAAAATGAAAAAAAATATGAGATGTAGATCATTATTGGAAAAATATCATACTTTTGAAGTTTATATGATATTTTGAAAACTAATGGAATAGACAAGATTTGCTCTTTAAGGTGTTAATTGTCCACTACAAAATGTCCACCTTCAACCATTATATAGAAAATGAACATGTAGAATACCTAAAATGTTGAGTAAGGTATGATAATCTAAAATTAATCCTAGAATCAAGAGTGATCTCTGCAATTGGTCTCAATTTTACTTTGTTGCATCATTCCTAATGTAGTGAAAACTTTACTTATTTTATATGGAGATAGATTGTGTAGAATGTAGGTAGAAAGGGTTGGAATTTGGATTACAAAATGTTGATTCATGAATTTCATGGATGGGGGACATGAGGGTAATACAAATGGAAAAATAACTCCTTGTATTCGGCCATTTACATGATTTTCCATTCTTTGGGTATCTTCAATTGGTTCCTTGTTTAAAAATTACACAAAATTGTAATATAGACAACTTCACTACAAGTACTCATTCCCACTACAAAATGTTTGTGCACAACCAAGCCAAAGTGCTTTTGCGAGCCCAACTCTATATTTGTTTTGTTTGTGTTGTTGTGGAATACAAGAGACAAAAATTTTGGTTGAAAATTATAGAGCTAAAGATTGCAATAAGAAGTGGAATAGTTTGTCTTTATGGCCAATGTCTGAATCTCCATGGAAATGGAAGTTGCCAAATCCTTCCAAATGTTGTGTATGGGGGAAAAGTTGTGAAGGTACTAACTTAGCAAGGGGTTGTAATGGGTGCATCAAAAGTGTTTAAAAAGTCTTGCTAATGGACTTACCAAGTGGAAATTGTCACTATATCTATGTAGCAATTTGATTGTGGATGCTCTCATGCACGATCTACATTGGCTTCTACAATTTTTGTCTTTTAGCTTGCTTTCAAAGGGGTCTATTTTGGTCTTCCAAAGTTTAGTCAAAAATTTTCTTGTGTATACTTTAAGTTTTTTTGACACGCTTCTAGTGACAATACTCCCAAATTCTAGTTAACGTTCCATGTCAATTAAATGTTAATAATATAATTTCCGAATTCCATAGCTATGTTGATTGTAAATGCTCTTATAACTTGGCTAGCAATACAAAATTCTAGCTATTTTTTGCTATTTTTTGATTGAAAAGTGCCCAATCAATCCATTGACTTCACAAAATATTCTTTTTGTACAAGAAAAAGTTGCAATTTTGCCAAGGTTGACAACTCCAACATGACTAAATTTTATTCTTCTACAAATAGTTCAATGGATTAGAAATGATATAGATTCTTTTTACTTTTGCAAGCTAGGAGGCATGTGATTGGTTGAAAGGAAAAGCATATATGTTGCTTGGGTAGGGTAAACAAGGGATTCACATACTAAAAAAAACCCTTGCAATTTGTCAAAACAAAAATTCTCCACTATTGTTGAAGTGGACTTCTATATACTTAGAATTGTCCAAGCTTTGCATAAAAGACAAATGAAATCTAAAAATTCTACAATTGGAACTTTGGAATTGTCAGTCAACATAACTTTAGGGAAAGACTCATAAAAAGTAGGGAAGGCAACTTCCTGCTTTTGGAAAATCATTTAAAACAATGAACTTATCTTTATGGTTGCTTTCAATTTGGCAACAAGCCAAAGCTACTTCTAAAATATAATTTCTCCCTACTCAAATGGAAGCAAAAGCATCATGAAACTTGGGGGAAGGCATGCAATTATTTCCTTGCAAAACAACTTGAAAATTAATTTCCAATTCCACCAAGGTAAGGAAGTTCACTCTCAATTCAATCTAGCGAAGCAAGATTTTTTCTTAAGCAAGATTTTTTCCAATTTGCCTGTAGCTAAAAGAAGTTGGCTATTTTATGCAAAGAAAATTTTAATTTTGAGGGTCGAAATTGTCAAAATAGTATTGTACAACCAATGTTTTAGATCAATAACCAAATTTTACCTAAGTATAACCTAATTTTGATATAGATATCACCAAGTATCACTCTAGTATAACCCAAGTATCGCATGAGCATTGCATGAGTATCACCCAATTATCGCATGAGTTGAAGAAATAGTTGGCTCAACTTCTCCAAAATGATAAAAAAATACACTGCAGCCAAGCCCTATGGGAGACCAGAAGGAGAGAGTGCCACCCTCATATACTAACTTATCCCATCAGCGTGCGACCAATGGAACAACGCACACAGACACGCCCCCCATTCTAAGCAGAACTCTCCCTCGCGAGCTCCGCCGTGACGGACCCGAGAGTCCTCGAGACAGAAGATTGACCGACCGACCGGCAGCATATGATTTCGCCAGAATCACTCCTGTACTGTCTTGGACCACCGAGTGCACCTGGCAAAACCACCCCAACTCGCCGTTTCCTCTTCCAAAAAAGCAGCAGACTAGCTGATTAGAGTTTATATTATATTCTAATGGCCGTATTGCGGGTGGTGGTTGCAGCAGGGCGCTCCCCGGGCGCCATAGCCACCAGCACACGCCAGGATGTTCTAATTGGCAACACCCGGAGCTTGCTAGCGTTTCCAAGTCTTCTTCCCGGATCCAGGGTTTCAAACACGCGACCCGTCGTCGTTCGGTTGTCGAAGGAGCATCTGGGTGCCCAGGAATTCGGTAAGTAAGCTTGGGAATTCCGTAAGCATGCACAGGAATTCGGTCAGCATTGGACGGAATGACATGGGTTGGGGATTTGGGAATCTCCAGAGTTCAAAATTTCTAGTTTTGGAAGATCAGTAGGCTGTGGCAGGCAGAAATTATGTGCATGGATCCTTTCTGGAGAACGGAACCAGGTGTCACCTTCAGGAGCTGCTGAAATTTTCTCTTCTTTTGTTCCGACTTTTATGTTTGGGAGTTAAGTTAAGGTGGAGAAGATGTGAAGTGAGATGGGGATTTTTGATGTTGAGATGAATTCGTAGGAGACTGAATGTATGGTGCCCGGGATGGTGTGAGTAGCCGTGTTTGTTATTGGTGGATTTTATGGTGGGAATTAGCTTGTGTGGCTTTGCGCATATTGTGAGTAGTTCGGATGGTATGGTGGTTATGATGGTATGGCGTAATTGGGGTTCGCAGTCCTGAAGCTGCGATTGGTTAATTTTTTTTTTTTTTTTGTGTGTGTGTGTGTTGCAGGTGATTTTTTTGGTTTGGAAAGGAGGGCTTTTTTGAGGAATTGCGTAGCGTCTTGGTTGCTTGTGTGCACGGCAGCTATGGCTGAAACAGCGGGAGCGCAGCCTAGTGCAACGAGTACGTGTTTGTGCTTGAGCTTGAGTGTGCTTGTGAAGCTTTTTAAATTATGGGAAGAGATTTGGTTGTGAAGTGGAAATTGGTTATGGAACCAGCTTTAAACGATTAAAACGGTATTTGGAACGCAGATTCGGATGGAGCTCAAGCTACTGTGATCTTCTACAACTACGCACTTGCCTTCAACCCTGCTAAGGCAAGGCTTGCGTTGGAGGAGAAGAATATTAAGGTAAGTTAATCTTACATATCAAGGCTCATCACCTCATGCTAATATCGCTTGTTTAAGTGTTCGATTTCGTGTTCTTCTGTATCCCTCTCCTGCCAACATCAGTCTTGCCATTCTTTTGGAACTATGTGTCGCCGGATATCGGCAAATAATTTTGTCCTGCTAGAAGCCTATAGTAAGTCGAAAGAGGGAAATGCAGTTTATAAGCCAAATTTCTATGAACCTTGTTATAAATTACCAGAAATTGTATTGTAGCTACCAACATCTATTATGCAAAATTTAGCAGCATTAGGAGCCTCAAACAAAATTTTGGAGCCACCCCATCAAAGTATCGAACAATGGAAAAGAACTGCTAGAGCTGTCGATCGCTTGGATGAAAGGGTTCTTTTAGTTGTAACATAGAGGATTATGACCCCGGATCACCCTCTCTTCCTATTGCAATTTTTCATGTGACGGTGAAATTAATAATAGAGTGTGATGTTCGATCACCACATCAAACCCTGCCAACTCCTGACTAGCTATCTAACACGTACACATAACGTCAATTCATTAAATTGGCGGAAGTATGCGACTTCATCACTACTCTTTCACGCAAATTAATACCAGTCCTAGTTTTGAGAGCTTTGTGTTGATGAATTGTCACGATTCATCACAATCGTGCCAATTTAACGAACATATATTTTGTAGATGTGTCTTTCAACTAGTTTCTTGGTGCACTTCTAAATAGGTTTTCCAGCAATTCAGACACTGTTTGTTTGTTTACTTCTCTGTCGGTCTGCGAACTTGTGAACTAGTGTCACTGCATTTCCGAAGGAGTTTTCGGAAAGCCATTCTCGCACTGGTTGTTTGCTGGTTTCTTTCTTTCTTTCTGTCTGTTTGTTTGTGACCTTGTGAAGAAGCAATTCGAGCATTGTCTGAACACCTGAGAACTAGACATTCTTGGTGCAACTTCAAAAGCAGATTGTCAGCCATTCGAGGACTGTTTGTTTGTTGGTTTCTTTCTTTGTATATTTCCTTATCTGTCTTGTCTGTTTGCTTCCCTACCTCCAGTACGTGGAGAAGAAGGTGGACCTCTTCAACGGCCAGTCTCTGGAGCCCTGGTACCTCAAGCTCAACCCCTCCGCCACCGCCCCCACCCTCGTGGTCGGCAACGAAACCATCACCGAGTCTGCCGAGATTGTCCGCTGGGTCGACCGCCAAGGGACCGCCCCCCTCGGCGGCGACTCTATCGACAAACCCTTCGTCTCCGCATGGCTGTCCAAAGTCGACGCCTGGGACGGCAACTTATTCGCGGCCGCCAACACCGGTGCCGCCGGCGCCTTCAAGACCGCCACCACCTTCAAGATCAAAGTCGCCGAGGCCAATGCCAAGCGGTACCCGGACATGGCGGAGCTTTATCACCAGAAAGCGGTAGTTCTCCAGAAAACCATCACGGAACTCACGGATGCAGCGCTTTGCGACGCGAATCGCAAACAACTCGTGGAGCTTCTGGAAGAAGCGGAAAGCAGGCTGGCTGGGAATCAGTTCCTGGCTGGACCGGAATACTCTGCGGCTGATGCGATCTTCACGCCTGTGTTGTACAGAGTCTATAAATTGAATAAAGACAAGGAGTATCTCGAGAATCGGACGAATGTGAAACGGTACTATGAGGAGTTGAAGAAACGACCGAGCTTTCAGAAAGTGTTCGGGGTTTCGGAGAGCGGGATTGCGAGTGCGCAGCAGATTCTTCCTGCTGTGGGGAAGATTTTGTTTTCCAAGATCACGGGAAAGTACTAAACTTTAGGGGCTGATTACATTGGGAAGTCCACGCTTCATGGCAATGTTGTCACTAGACTGTCGAACAACAAAAGGTTTTCGACTTGGAATCCATGATATCCTTTCTGATCGATCAAGGTGCTGCAGCTTTTGCTGATTTAGGTGATTATAGGTCTACTGATTCTCATTTGTCTTTAGTTGCAGTTAGTGGTAGAAGCATTGTAAAGGATGAGTCTTTGAGTCTCTATGAGTGTACATTTTGTAGTTGGGTTTTGGATTGTGGGGGATAGGAGCTTTAACTTTGTCGAATTTTAGACGCTGAGTAATGAGAATGGTCACTGGAGGAAGTACTAAGTTAGGGGGCTTACAATGGCAAGACGAATCTGGTCACTCTGTCGTTGGTCGAACGAAGGTTATAAGCTTGTAGTCCATGATTTCCCTTCTGCTCCATGTTTGAGGAACTGATTGGACAAGCATTGTAAAAGGATGAGTGTGTCTATGATTGTACATTTTGTTGTTGGTTTTGGATTGTTGGCGGTAGGAACGTTTTGTCTGATTTTAAATGTTGAGTAACAGGAATGGTCACTGGTTACGGGACTTCCAATGCTAACCCCACCCGCAATCTTGTCATTCTTTCGTTGGTCGAACAAAGGTTATAGACTTGTAATCCATGATATCCCTTCTTCTCAATGTTTGAGGAATTGTTCTGTGAAGGTGATGGAGCTTTTGCTGATTTACATATTTTAGGTTTATGTGGGACTTGTATTTGTTAGCATTTTCCATGTTAATAGTTCCCCGAAAACTATCTTTAAAATTGTAATCGATTGCTTTCAAGAGGTCAACAAATTATAGATAGTGGTCTGTGGGACTTGTATTTCTTAACCTCAGGATCCATGTTCATGTACGAACCAGCTATGCCAAACATGCAAGTGACATTGAGAGTTCATAGAATGCCCAAAGTCTATTAGTTTGGATTTGCCCCTAACACGTGACATTGTCAAGTTCATTGCCTCAATGTGCGATTAAATTTTCTTCCCTGTGCAAGTGTCACATTTCCATTGCAACTAGAAGCATGAGATTAATAGCTACTGAGGGGGCAAATCAAATGGAAGTGAGGGATTTAGGATCAAGTTTTATGGATGAGAAGAAACGGAAGAGGATGTTAGCAACCTCGTTAGAAGAAGAAGCGAGTGAGAAGCAATTATGAAGGAAATGAACTTGGATACTAAGTTAAGAGTCATATAACTAATTAAATTCATGCAATGTTAAAGGCAATCATGTTACCCTTTCATTGTTCAAACAAACTTGAATAAGGCATCTTCCAATCTTAAATAGGATTGTTTTTATAAATATCTCTAATATGTCATTATGAAAAAATCTAGTTTTGAATTTCTTACTCTATTTTTTGAAAGCATATTTGGATTTGTAAAGTTGAAACTACTACTTAGTGTGATGTATTTCACTTTGTTTCTCATACCACCTTTAAGTTCAATGAACTCTGAACCTTTGTATCTCTTATTCTACACTTCAATTGTTTGAATAAATTAATAAATTGAGCCCTTTGGATTCTTTAATTTATTACTTTGGAATAGTAGAATGTATTCTACTAATTATTAGATATACTTTTATACCAAAAATAAAAGGAAATTTACAACATAAAAATTGCATCAATTTGTCCCATTAGTGTGTATGACAATACATTATCAAAGTTGCACTATTTTGAATTGGTGTAGTCTCAAATTTTGTTGTATTATACTCATTTTTTCTAAATAAAGCTTCTAGAGACACTACTATTGTAAGCAATAATATTAGTATAAATCCCTGTATAAATCAGTATAGATTGCATTGATTTCAAAGGTAATCTAGAACTCGATTATGAAATATAGGTGTGTCATGGAACTTTTCTTTATACTTTGATGTTTTATATTGTAGGGTCCTCTTTAATGTTTGGAATTTTGCCCCAATAATTTGCCTCCTCTTTGTAGAAGGAGCCAGTGTTTTTTGAAGGCATCCTCTCCCTATCAAAATCTCCTGGTTCATTTCTTCCACAATTTCTTCTAGTATCAAATTTTCACTGGCTACTTTCCTTCAACTTCAAATTTGCAAGGGCTACAATCCTTCTCTTTCAAAAACACATTTGTTTTGAAATTAAAATTTCATTACATCAAGCAGACACATACGATGGAGTAGGCCTAGCTAACCACTCTAATTAATCCTAAAGCGATACCTACCTCTACCTAGTCCAAATACTCCAAGCCCTTCAAAAGTCAATTCTAAAGCAATCCCCTGCCTTGTCCATGAATATATCCGCCTCCAATAACTTGGTGTATTGATTGTAGATTCAAAATGTCAAGTGGCTAAAATTTGACATTTTCATGAAAACTATTGCTATACATCCACCTTTTATTTTTGTAGACTAATTAATTGTTGGTCCTACCAATTTTTTTGTCTAGTTTTGGATCCTCCATTTTCATACTTCAACCAATTATTTTCCAAAAGCATTGGCTAACAATGAACTAATCGACAATTCTCCTTGAACATTAGTACTTCTATTCTTAGATTTTTAAAAATTTCAAGTATGTTTGCTGTTTGATATGAATATTATTCACTTTATCTTTAAAAAATCATTGTAACATCAAATTCTCACAAAAAAACCCTGAAGATTTCATGAAATTTATAAAAGATATGATTTCATCTTTGAAAAAATAAAATAAAATTTCACTCATTAATAGCAATAAAATGTAGAATTCATAGAAGACTTAGTAGAGGGTTTGGGGGTTTGATTAAGGAAGAACAATCCATAATGGGAAGAATTCCAATTAATTAATTTTACACATGAAGACAAGTGTGAGAAACAACAAGAGTAATTGAAATTATGTATTTTTTTTGTCAAAGTGTGAATTTGTTATGAATTTTTGAAGTATGATGCCCATCATGACCCAAAATAGTCTCTAGACTACATTAGAACCAACAAAAAGTATATCCATAATGCTCATCTTACTCATCTAAAGTAGTCACAATACATTCTAACATGGCCACAACATGAAGGCCTCACAAAGTCACTTTTTGTAATGAATTTATGCTTTAAAGATGGAAATTCCTATTGAAGTCATTAACCACTCCATTATTGTCACCTAAGACATTGATTAAGGCCCAAATCTCATTTATTGAAAAAAACTATAATGGGCAGCCTTTGTTTTTCACTTTTTGACAAATTTCCAATATGTTGGTTATTTAAAATTTGGTGAAGCATCGTAATTCTACATTCATTCATCTTTTGGAAAAATAAATATAATTTTTTTTATCAAATTCATGGACTTTTTCATCCCAACCTGGCATCTTCATCGATATTTTTAATAGAAATGGAATTTTTTTGGCAAAAAAAGATTACTTCCATTTGATAGAAGTAGACATTTATTTTGAAATGGTGCAATTAGATCCCATAGTGCTAAATAAAAAGGTCTAGTAATGGGTCATTCCCTAAGTGTCCAAACTTATGGGTCTTTTGGCCTTAACTCCTAAGTGCTTAGATGTCCATTTTCTCGATGATGAACAAATTGAAACTCAAGTTTCATCTTCTCAACTACTTGGATGAAAGTCATCTTAATTTGTGGAGATACTTTATTAAGTTGTTGTCCTATCTAAGGGTTGGATTTGGTGTTACTAGAGTACATATTTTTCTAAAATTATTAATGTGGAAGTATGTTAAGTGGTTGACTAAGCCAAAATTGCATGGATTGTAGTTCAAAATAGGATTTACCAAAATGAGGTCATAGATTTGAAGAACACAGAAATTTCAAAAAATCACCATGTGAAAAAAACCTCATTTCAAATCCATCCCAACAAATTTTACTCAAAAAATGATAATATTTTGCTTCTAATCAAATTTAGAAGGAATTTTGAAATTTCCCTTTCAATATTTATAAAATAATATTGGTGATGGCATTGGTGAATCTATTATTTAATTGTACGGATGAAATCTACAACTCACACTCCTAGAACTTTTATTTGTATGTCAATTCCAAAATATTTATCTAAATAGCACTTTATAATGGTTTTTCTCAAATCTTCAATTCCATAGATGACTCTGGACGTTTAGGGGTTAGTGGGCTGTTCCACCTTAACATGCTCATGTTTATTGCGACGGTAGTGGACACTTTGGGTCCACTTGAGACGGTCCTCGAAGTCTTGAAGGCTAAAATTAGGGTTTGGCGCTCTCTTCGAGAGATGTACTCTACTTTCATGCGATCATTTCAAGACCGCAATTTGCTCCAATTCCTTCTGCAAGATTGCGCTCTTCGATTGACAACGAGGTCTGCATTTCGAGCATACAGTATCGATTCTTTTAGGCTCCGTCGAAATCATCGGTGACCGATCTGGCCACAGTTTGTTGGAAGGATTCCTTGAATAACAGAGTGCCGGACAGCTCGGAGAACACAGCTCCATGCGATTTGCGCATATTTCTGTCCCTGTAAATTCTATTTTTCCTAGCGGTATGTGAGACAGAGTATGAATTTGATTGCGCTTGTAGAGATTGTGGACTTGGTGCTGGCGTATTTGGAAGTGACATGGCGGCGGTGTGCACGCATAATGGGGACCAGGACGCTCAATGTGGCCTACATCCTCGTGCTGGTAGTCCTCTCCTCGTGGCTGCTCTTGGCGAGTTTGACTCGCATCCCACGCATTCGTGTCCAGCAATGCAGGCACATGCATTCCTGGAATGACAGTATGCTCACACTTCACTTTATCTAGTTTTCGTTTTCGCCGAGCGTGTAATTTTTATATCAGATTCTTACTTACGATGCGATCGGTGTGTCACGGAATATCTGGTTGAGGAGAATCAACTCGACTAACCTCGATTGGGAGAATTTTTGTTTCTTTTTTGAAACAAGTAGGCAATCTACTCTACTGTTGTAAAGCCATGAGAATTTTTTCATTGCTTTGAGATGTATGATTTGGCTGTGTCAAGTAGCTTTTCGTGTTAATGCAATGCTTACCCGTGGAGTTAATAAAGAGCTTGTTAATGTCACCGTAGGGCAACTGTGTTCAGTGCAAGGTAGATCATACCATAATTCTTCGTTTTGTTAGTATTTGAGTCTTGTTTTGTTGGCGGTGACATTGTTTCTCATTGCAGAAAGCGCTTACAGCTATCAGAATTACGAGCGGTCGAAGCTGTATGAGAATATGGCAGCTGAGCTTGGGAAGCAGGGGCCTGTATTTCTTGGGGAAGGTGAAACCTCACAGTCTTTGAAGGTTCGTTCCTTTACACTGCGTAATTGCAATTGGTAGTTCTAGTGGTATGGTACTGTTGATGATGCTTCTTCACGAGGATAAGATTCACCGACTCGTTTCACCTACTAAGGATGATAAATATTCTGTGCACGCAGTTGTCTGAGCTGTTTTCTGTGTTAAAAGGGAAAATCGTCCCTATCCATAAGGTATGTCTTATAATCTCCGAAAGGATGCTTAGACGCAGTTGTGGTGTCGTTGTGAGTGTGAACTCCTGTGCCTTTCAAGAATTTGATACATTGGAGCTAATCCCTGTTCTCATTTTATATTGAAGTTATTAATACATGTTCTAAATCATTTCTCTTGAACAGGCTGCAAACCCACCAGTGCGGGCAGTTGTCTTGTATCTCGACCCTGATGCGGCTCATGAAATCTCGTATGTTTGTTCTGACTGCATTTTGCAATCGTTCAAGTTATTCTCCGATAAAGTATTACTGTAGCTTAGAAGCATGTCAGCAACCATGAATCACAAGGCGTCCTGGTTAATCACTTAATTCTCTGTGGGAATCAGATCCTGCTTTCTTTTTCATGGTCCCGCCTTGAGCTGTATTTCAGACTGTTGATACTGTATCAATGGTAGGAACAGATTCTCATCTGCTTGGCATAGTGTCATCTTCCCGGTACTTTAAAGATTTGGGGGTTGTTATTATTTTAGTGAAGCCGTAATGGAGGCAATCATCCATGTTTTGCTTCTAATTCGGCTAACCTCGAAGTGCCCAAGGTAAAAATAGAAATTCCAGTTTGGAAGCTAGTATGTGATTATAGTTTCCTTCGTTCAAAAATGTAGGGAATGACTTCATTTTATTGGTACTTTTGCTCATTAATGATATTTGAGTTCGTGCAGGCGGACAGTGAAGAGTGTTCTTTCTCCTCATTTTCCGGAATCAGGTGAATGACATATCTACTGAAGTCTTGTTAATATTTAGATTGGATGGATTTCGTTGCGATTCCAGTTTAGATTCATCATGGGAATATTGTGGCGTTACTTGCATTCAGGCTATACCTTAAACATCTTTATACTTGATTATGTTTTCAGGGGTATGGTATCAAGATCCGGATCTTTATCATTTTAGTATGCATCATGCGTCACACCATCTAAACCCTGTGCCTGCCACCTCAGAGGAGGTAAGGAGGTCCCAAATTAACATCGACTTATAGCTGATTAAGGGCCGCTAGAAATGGAAGACTGGACTTCAGACGAAGCAAGCGCGGCACAATATTCAGTGTGTTCGGTTGAGTCGTGTCACATTTACTCTACCATAGGTTACCGCGTTGTGTAACACGGTTACTTTTATTGATCCAGGTAGAGATTGAAGCTGCCGCAGTGAGGCATGTGGCAGATCACAGTTTCCTTTTGGATATCGAGCTTGAAAGAGTGGTACTTACTCCTTCAGGCGTTCTCTTAGGATGCTGGCAGGTACTTTTTCTACTCTTCCTCTTCGCAACCTCCAATTTTTTGTCAATGAAGTCTCTTGGCTCCTTTCCTTCTGTCCTACTGCCTCTAAATTGAGATTGAAATGCAATGAGGTGATCTTTCGTTTCGACGCCCTCCTGAGGAATTGAACTATCGCTACGTGACTATTGCAATTTTTTGGAGCTATCATTCCTTGTTTCCATCAATGTTTAGGACAGCCGCAATCTGCAATGAACAGGTACTGAAGGGTACAGAGCCGTCGGTTTTACGAGAAGAGCTGAGAGAGGCTCTCCCTCGTTCGCCAGCAAAGCAGGTGGTGAGTTCTCAGTAAATCATCAACTTCCGCATTCACATACATTCAAGGCCTGAATTGGCACGTATGCAGTCAGGCACTAAAAGTCTACCTAAACTTGAGTTATTGAGTTCAGAACTGTGCAAATGGTAAGTGTTTGGGAGTAATGGAGTTAATTGCTTTGCAAATCTTATGCATTCGCATCTTTTGTTTGCGGAAATACCATCGCTTGTTTGCCTGTTGTCGCAGTATAACCCAGCTATATTTTATACTTCCTTTGCAAGAATTTTGAGCCCGCCAATCACAGCACACAAGGTCAGATAAACACCATTCTACAGTCCGTAGGCAGATTAAATATCACAACTGCTTGCTAGTAGAATCACCATGCAACTTGCAATATGGCTCTTGTCCCAATAACAATTTTATTTGTATTTAATGTTCGAAGCCAGAACTTAAAATTTTGCTGAATATTACTCAACTGCAGTCTCTCAGGAAGTCTTTTTCATGTTTTTGACCTTTTGCAACCTTCTCTACCAAATGGCTCTATAGGACCAATCTGTGGAGTCGATGCTGAAAATTTTCAAAGAGATTGTTTTGGAGGTGAATCGGAAGCTTTGTATCAAGGTACGATTTTACTGAAAGATTTGATATTGTCCATCATGTGATTAGTTTGCTAACAAGAATGGAATTTGGCTTGTATCCTCAATGAATGGGTGTGATAGTACCTAATAAAGCACGTTGAGAGTCAATATCAGATCTTAGTAATTCCGTTGATGTTACTCGTCCTAATCTTTCATTCAGTTCATATATGTGTACTAATTGCTTCAATGCAATTATATCTTTGCAGGCCAGGGTGAAGGAGCTGTGGTACGTTGAAGAACTTGACATTCTTGCCTTGGCCTTAAAAGGGAGAACTCGGATCAGGCGTTTTAAACTCCAGCATCAACCTCCTCATCCAGAAGACGAACAGAAGGAACATCAGTAACAGATATATTGGTATCAGTCCTTCCAATGATACTGCGAGAAATGTTCACCGTACTTACGTTGTGCAAAATGAGAACAATTCACCAATGTTATGTAACATTCTCAATTGTTAGAGATTGACTCATTTTTCAGCATACAATTATGGTTGACATTTTGCAAATTGGTGCATTGTGGACGGTGATGAAGTTGTTATGACCTGCCTCAGTTTTTATTTGCATTGGCACTATATCAAGGGTGTAATGGCATATCCCACTTAGTATCCTTTTCGCTTGTATTGAAGTGACTTTGTTTGTTACGTTTATTTTGGTTTCAGTTATTTTGGTTTTGTACCGGGTCATCATTCTCCAATAAGTTGAGGTTCAACAGGAGGAAAGCTTTGCGAAACAAGAAAATTTTGATGAGTTTCATGGGTTTACCTTATTCCCATGACATCATTAGTTTGATGAACAGAGTCATACATAATCTTGGCGTGAAGAGGAAAGAGTGAACTGAAATGACTTCAAAGAGCAGGAAATCTGAGTTTTTTGGAGGTCTACTTCAACAATACTTATGTACACAGCACCTCTTAATTGTATGCACACAAAAGCTTATAATTTAGATGTGGAACATGATAGTACCAAGTGTTGATGTTTGAGAATAATTTTGAATGTCAAATGTATACTATCAAGCGGCAAATCACAAGTATCTCTACCCAAATATATGTGTTACTTTTGTATGACTCTTTTCACATGATCTTTAGTACAATCCTCTAAGTAATTGATTAATATATAAGAATCCCTTTGTGACAATTGTAGAATGCTACAACTTCTAAATATCTACATGTCACAATTCTATTGTGCATGAGAAATGAATTCTCAAGAATGATAAGGTAGGAGGCTTGAACTGTGCTTGGGCATTTAGAATGGCCCCTACTTTAGCTTTGAAATGGACATGAGATGGTCATTAAATCAACCTTTATAGTCAGTTGAATGGATTGATAAAAAAAACATTATTTTTTGCAAGAGACAATCATTGTCCTTGATTTGCCCATTTTTCTTTATAACTTCAAGTGAACAATTTATGTAAGACCTAGTGTCGTATATAGGGGCCTATGACACAAATGTTTGAAAATTCATAACTAATTCAATAATGCTTCAAAAATTATGAAACCACTTGTGTTACATTCTACATCTATTTCTCTTTATCTGAAAAATAAACTAAAAATATTTCCATGAAAAGAAATACATGAAAAGGCAGACCACTCCTTAGATGAGCCATTTATGAGCCTACTACCTTAGGACTGAATATGCAACTATTGCTTTTAATACATGTTTTACTTTCATTTGCCTACAAAACTTTTGAACTTTACCTCCATTGCTATCTCTCTTTGTATTGGTAGAGATAGTATTAAATGACAACATTTAGTTAGGGAGGTCAAGTAGTTTGGAAGGGTCAAACAACAATCAAACAACAATCATTTTGTAATATTATTATATATTTTATTAATGAAAATAATGTTGTAATAAACAAATAAAAGAAATTTGAAATGTGTAAAATGAATTAAATTTTTTTATATCTATTAGTACAAAAATTGTATCAAATTTCTCTACCTCATGACTATTACATAGGCTAACTTTGCAACATCTAAGTATAAAATCTCTAGTAGGTGCAAATGTTAAATGCAAAACTAAAATTTTGGAGATTACTAATGCCCTACTTCTAAGACAAGACACAAGCAATCTCCAAATTATTGCAATTCCTTGAAGGACATGCATTTAGGAACATTTGTTACATCAATTTAGAAGTTTAGAACTTCAAACGTTCTCCCCAAAATACAATTTTTATTTTTTTCATTTGAATTATGGTATAATACATAATATACATACTAAATATATATATGATTTTTATTTGCATTTAAACTTTAAACACTTGAATATATGAATTTTGCCAAAAAAAACTTGGTTGATTTTTAATTTATTATAAAGTATGGTCCACATCTATAAGAATCCATATATAGAGGGAGAAAAACAATTCCAACCACTCTAATTAGTTGGCATACATGATGAGTCTATTTGTTTATTGTCCTGTGTTGGACTCTAAAAAGCTTATCGGAATGACATTTAAACTATATATCTTTGTAAGAAGGGAGACTTTGTACCAATTAATTTTAATTAACAATCTATATACATTTTATATTAGGTAACTTCCTTGTGCATCCAAAAATGTCCATGCCACCCTTACAACTAACACATGAATGCACAAGAAATATCAACAAGTGATTTGGACCTTGTTCAATTTTTCGCCCAACAAAATGACAATACATGTATAATTGTACAATTGTGTCAGTTCTATGAATAGAAAACCTTGTGAAAATTACACTCCAACATCCAAAAAATCAAATAATTGTGCATCAATCCCCTTGATAGTTTATGATGTCAATTGGAACTTTCTTGTACCTTCAAATAGAACTTTGTATCCTATAATTCACAATCCATGCCATAAGGTAAAAATCTTTAAGTTCCTTTTGGGGCTAAAGTGACAAACTTGACCCCCAAAGTTCTTTCATATTTAGGGGCCTAAAACTCCTTCAAAATATTTGTATCCAAAGAGAAGCTAAAATCTTCATCTATATTTATTTTTGAACAAATACAACCACATGATTCTTTAATTAACCTATTTGAGTACATCCTCCCCAAATTTTAGAGTGAATATCTTCACTAATTGTAAGTTCAATATGCCTAAACTTTAAAATGTAGGCTTTTCTTGACCTTCTAAAGGTGAAGTTCTATCTTTCAACATTTAAAAACCAAACATTTATGGCTCATAACTTAAGAAAATTTAGTCAATGTGTTGGAAAATGGGTTGAGAATATATATTTTTTAAATTAACCAAAATTGAAATATTCTAAGAAACGATGGATATCATTTTTGTTTGTTTTTTTTAGGAAATTTCCAAAATTGAGTTCAAATAATGACTATATATATTTTTTGCTTCTATTGCCTACAAAATAAGACTCCTTATAATTTTCACCTCATTAAGGTAAAACAACCCATTATGGACCTTTCAACCATTGTGGACCCCAAATAATGCCTCCATTATGGTTTTCTTTTAGTGATTTAGATTTGGGCTACATTCAATGTCTCAACTAACTGGAATGGACTAATTAGTGACCATAGTAGGAACTTTCAGTTTTTTAGTGTTAGTTCATTGCATGAAGTGCCTTTTTTAGGTCTTCTATGTTAGAAATTATTGTGACTACAATAGGTGAGTAAGATGAGCGTTATGGATCAGTTTTGGTTGGTTTTGGAGTACTCTATAGACTGTTTTAGGCCATGCTAGGCTAAACACTTCAAAAATTCATAACAAATTCACATTGTTGAAAAAATATAGTTTCAAATGTTATCACCATTTCTATCACTTGACTTTCTTTGGAAAAAAAAGTAAAAAATTTAAAAATAACAAGAGAGCAAACCCCTTGTTTGGTCTGTAATGGGTTGTTTTACTTCATTTGGAATTGCATGGTTCAAATGTGTTTGAATAAGCATCAATCTATACAATTCAATCTAATTAATTCATTAGTCTTTTTTTAGATTATATTTTTAGCTTGCCTATTTTGATGTTGAAATCAAAAAAAGTCTCATAACATTTGCAATATTTATCAGAAACAAAACAAAGCTCTATAAGTAAAACAAAGCTCTACAAGTAGATGAAGATGATTAACATCCATACTAAAATTTTCATTCAGAAACTCCAAATTATGAAGCCAATAGAGCTTGTTAGAGTTCTCAAAAAATCAAAAGTGGACTCCTTTAGTTAGTCCTTCCAGGATTAACAGAATTAACCTTTAAGTATCCACCCAAAGTTTTTTGGCCAAATTCATATCTCAATTGAATTATTTGTAAAGTGTATGCAATGAGGGACTAGAAGACGAAGTTTGAAAAAAAAAAAAAGACAAAACTCCTTGAAGCACCAAGACTGAGTTTTGATGGAGTTTGGTCCTTCGTTTCTTTTGTAATATTCTTAGTTAAGCCTTCTTCTTGACACCCCAGTCTAAACCAAGGGAACCTTTACAATTAACTCTAATGTTACTAAAGTAGGGTTTTTGTAATGTGGTTGTTGAACTATAAAATAACAATCTACAATAACAATCTTTTGTCAATACATTGTACTTGCAATAAGCATCTCCTATATTGTGCCCAAATTGGTTGAAAACACTTTCTAAGATTTTGCGCTTTCATTTCACTCCTTGGTAGAATTTTAGAACCCAAAATTTAGAACACGAAAATTCTTCATTCCCATCATAGAATTTTGGAAAGAGAATCAGTGGTCGATTCCGAAGTCCCCCTTCTCTTCGGTGGGCCACCTCTGACAGCCACCGTTGGTTGGAAGAAAGGAATAAACCAATGAAACAAAGTGGAAAGATATTGAGGCGGGATTAGGGTTTCGGACTACGACGCTTTAGCTTTAGCTTTTGCTCGTGGCTTTCAGGCTACGCCGTTGCCACGGCTATCTCTCTCTCTCTTTCTCTCCCGCGAACCCTGTTTCTCTTTTCATCCCAGCACGGGACCCTTTCAGTTTAGTTTGTGCCTCTTCCAGGGAGTCTACACACGGTGTCGTTACTTAGGATTTCAGACAAGGACGGAGAGCTCTACGTTACTTCAACTTCTTTAACTTAGTTCGCAGTTGCTGTTTCAGAGATCGCGGCAGCGGGCCATGGGCGCCGCCGACTCTTGCACAGGTTTCATACCTTACCGCTCTTCCTTGTGCTTTGTGCTGTCCTAGGCCTCGTGTCGCATTTCCGAGCAGGCCTACTTATTGTTTGTCCTGTCTCTGTTCCCTCTGCCTGTTTTCTGTTCTGAAGTTTCGTAGATATGTTGCAACGGTACTTTTTCTTATTTTTATTTGTATTCGTATGTTGGTAGTCGGCGACGTCGCGTCTTTACGGGCTCGACGAGCGAGTCTGAATTGTATCCTGCCCAGTTGTTCTTTGTGCTCGTTTTCTTCCCTTGTCAATTGGTCGTGAAGGTATAGGTTTAGGAAATCGCTGAAGCAGGTAGTCGTTGTATGAAGCTTTTCTGTGCTGTCTTCTTCTGGTATTTCGAATCCGATCAGGGTCGGTTACGGACTTACGGCGTTTTTTTGAGGTGATGTTCGATGCGATCATGCCACACTGTGTGAGGGTATTGTGAAAATGTTTTCGCTGGGGAAGTTTGATGTGCTGACAGAGCGGGCGTTCCGTGTGTGATTATTCGTGTGTGCAGATTTCGAGATCAGACTTTGGGGTTGACCCTTGCGGCAGTGACGAAAAGGTTATTCAGCGTGTTTCAGTAGTAGGTTGTAGATTGCGACGAATTGCACAGCGAGTTTTTCAGTAGACGAGTAAAGAGCGGTTTCTTGATAGAGATATGCCATCAACATGGGCAGAGTCGCCACCCGAAATGGTGGCTACTGAGAATGGAAGTGGAGCCGGAGGCAGTGGTGGTCGTCCTGTTAGAGCATCGTACGTGCCTCCTCATTTGAGAAACCGTCCCCAGGGTAGTCCAGTAGCAGACGGTGTGGGCGCAGTGAAAATTGTGGACAACCAAGGTCCACCCAGAGGCGCGCCAGGAGGGCGACCAGCTTGGGGGAACCCTAACGCAGTGGCAGTTGCTCCGCCTCAAGCGGATGCCGGGGGTCCCGGCAAGTCCGTGAACGGGTCTGGTTGGGGTGCGAGCGGAGCGGTGAACCATTCCGCGAGTTGGGGCAACTCGAACGGTTCAGGCAGGAGTTACGGAGGGGGCGGTCGAGGGAACAGGGGAGGATGGGAGAGGGAGGCGAACCCTTTCGCGAACGACGAGCCCGTGTCGGAGACGATATTCGAAGCCGAGAACACGGGCATCAACTTCGACGCGTACGAGGACATTCCCGTGGAGACGAGCGGCAATAACGTTCCGCCTCCGGTGAACACGTTTGCCGAAATCGACTTGGGTCCGGCGTTGAACGAGAACATCCGTCGCTGCAAGTACACGAAGCCTACGCCGGTGCAGAAGTATGCGATCCCGATCAGTTTGCACGGTCGTGATCTGATGGCGTGCGCGCAGACTGGATCCGGGAAGACTGCTGCGTTTTGTTTCCCGATCATCGCAGGAATCATGAGGAACACTCCTCCGGGTCGTCCTCGCGGCGGAAGGAAGGCGATGCCTTTGGCTTTGATCCTGTCTCCGACAAGGGAGTTGTCGTGCCAGGTGTGTAAGCCGTTTTTCGTTTTTAATTGTCGTTCTGGATTGATGTGAGGACCCGTTGTGTTACGCGAGAGCGTATGCGGGGTTTGTGTTTCGTTTTTATGGTTCATGGATATCTGTGACGTCCCCTTTTGTCGTTTTTCGTTCGAGGAAGTATTATCGCTGCTTGTTGCCTGATGTCGTCGAGCTGTGTTGACTGGATTTCTCTGTTTGTGCAGATCAGCGACGAAGCGAAAAAGTTCGCGTATCAGACGGGCATCCGAGTGGTGGTCGCTTACGGTGGTGCTCCGGTCCATAACCAGGTATGCCGCGTTTTGTGTGTCTCTTGTTGTCCATTGCGATGGGTAGATTGTTTGTGTGAATGCATTGTTGATGGGTCACTGCCCGATGATGTGCACTTCCTGCTGATTTGATTGTGGAGCTTCTGTAGGTGTGCGTTCGAAATGATATTGATTTGACTGGTCTGTACTTTTTGGATTTGGTCGAGACGGTCCTGCAGCCAGTTTAGCAAAGCTCTGAGGATGGTCCTTGTCCGGACCTGCGCAGGACCTCTAGGTTCTTCACTTTGCTGCATAGAGAAGTTTGGTAAGGGCGATTTCTTTGGTCGGTTCCTTGACGGTTGTGTTGTGTTGTGTTTTTCAGCTGAGGGAAATGGAAAGGGGAGTGGACATCCTGGTGGCGACTCCCGGTCGTTTGAGTGACCTGTTGGAGAGGGCTCGAGTATCCCTTCAAATGGTTCGATACTTGGCTTTGGACGAGGCCGATCGAATGCTGGACATGGGTTTTGAGCCCCAGATTCGCCGGATCGTGGAACAGATGGATATGCCAGCGGCGGGTGATCGCCAGACCATGCTTTTCAGTGCCACATTCCCTCGCGAAATCCAGGTACTTTCGGATGTTGATGATCCGATGAAAGTTTATTTTTCGATTTCGAGTTGAGTTAGTGTGTTTTGGGCCTGGAGCGAATAGAGGTCGATTTCGACTTTGCAGCCATGAATTGTTAAAGTCGTTGTATCTTTTCGATTTTCGCGTTGTTGTGGTTTGGGTCTTTGAGTGATCCCCTTTACTGGAGAGATATCTGTGGAGTATGTTCCCGGAACGTTTCTTGTCCCCGTTCGGAACGTTGGTTTGGTGTTTAGCTGTGGGTCCAGTTCATGTTGCGAGGAAGATATGGTGGTGTTGACATATTTTTGTTTTGTTTTTGTTGTGTCAGAGGTTGGCATCGGACTTTTTGTCGAACTACATTTTCCTTGCCGTGGGAAGGGTGGGTTCGAGTACGGATTTGATCGTGCAGCGCGTGGAATACGTTCAAGATGTGGACAAGCGCAGCATGCTGATGGATTTGATCCACGCGCAAAGTGCGTTGGCTCCCTCTGGTCAGCAGTCTTTGACGCTTGTCTTTGTGGAGACGAAGAAGGGAGCTGATGCTCTGGAGGATTGGCTTTGTCGCATGGGTTTCCCGGCGACCACGATTCACGGTGATCGTAGCCAGCAGGTGTGTTGATGAGCCCTTCTAGAGTGTTTTTTCATGTTGTCTTTGAGTAGTTCATTGGGGGTTGATGAGTCTGAGTGCTGCATTGTGCGAGCGAGCGAGCGAGGGGCAAAGGGCAGGTTCTTGGCGAGGTAGTCGAACTACTTATTCGATTTTCGAGAATCTTATTGGAGGTCTATGATTGGGGTTTGGGGGACTTGGATTTGTTGATGATGCCCCAAGTATCCGTGTTTCCGTGCTTCAGATGGTCTATTTTGGCGCCTCTAGGTGTTTTGTTGTTTGTGTCGTCGACTTTGCCTTGCAAGAGTGAATGAGGTCTGGGTTTTGGTCCGTTATTGGAGTGGCCCTGTCTGGAGGGTGCAGTTGGATTTGTGTTGTGGTCCTATTTTTTGAGTTTGTGGCGATGTTGATCGCAGGAGCGCGAACATGCTTTAAGATCGTTCAGGACGGGTGTGACTCCCATTTTGGTTGCGACGGACGTGGCCGCGCGAGGTTTGGACATTCCGCATGTGGCTCACGTTGTGAACTTCGATCTGCCCAGTGACATCGACGACTACGTCCATCGCATCGGTCGTACGGGCCGTGCTGGGAAGAGTGGCGTGGCGACGGCCTTCTTCAACGAGAAGGACCAGTCGTTAGCGCGTCCTCTGACGGAGCTGATGACGGAGTCGAACCAGGAGGTTCCCGGGTGGCTGACGAACTATGCGACGCGAGCCAGTTATGGGGGTGGCGGTCGCAACCGCCGTTCCGGAGGTGGTGGATCCCGGTTCGGTGGGCGTGACTACCGTCGCGAGGGTGGTCGAGGAGGAGGTGGCGGAGGCGGTCACCACGGTGGCTATGGTGGTGGTGGTGGCGGCGGTGGTTATGGAGGCGGAGGTTACGGCGGTGGCAACAGTGCGTGGGATTAGTTTTATTTGTTTCTCCGCCCTTGAAAGCTTAGATTTTAGTTGGTAAAATTTTGGTAGCTTCAGCCACAGTCCCTGGGTTCCTGGGAGTTCTGTGCACAGTTTTGCTCACAATTTCTTTCTCGGTTTAGACATGATGAGTGCCCCCCCCTTTTTTTCATTGATGTTGTTGTTAGGCTGGTCGGCTCTTCCTTGGCCGGGTGTATATTAGCGCTCAGTACTTTCGTTAGAGCTGAAGAGTCATGGATATCCGGGGCCTGCATTTGTCATGGGGTTCTGTCCCACAATTGTCTGCAAAATGTAGAAGAAGCTGCATATGCAAAAGTACACTTGGTATCGAAATTTGTGCAAATTGATTTCATTCATCCTGTTGGGCTGCGATTATATGGATTGTCGTGGTTAGTGGTCTTGGATATTACTGGTAGCTTGACGGATTTGTCCTAATGGCTCGTGTGACACTAAATTACCGTAGTGACATTGTTCTGAATTATTGCAGGCTGTAGTATTACTTTGGTGGAACCTCTCTTAGTGCATAGTTTTGGGAGTATGTACTAGGAGAGGTTTATGCATTTGCAGAGGTGCATTAATGGCCACTAACTAACGTGACATCTAACTACAGTACTTACCAGAATTTTTTTTTAAATCGGGCCCACCCATGGACTTCTTTACTGCATATTATGCACTAACGGAGTATGCAGTAAGTGAGGTTTTACTTGTACTTTGGGTGTACTGTCTTCCTGTAACTTAAAATACTGTTGCGTTCGCATATGTACGCTTATGTTCTTGGTGTTGTTAACTTTCCCTCCACACTATTAGGGCATATCAGTGTACTTGATTGGAATATTCGTTTTACTGTTAAACTTGTCACAATGGCATATGTTATAGGATCAGCTCGATACCTTCTTGATCAGTTTGTGCAAATATCCACTCTCTTATCGAAGTGTCGTGTATCCTGAGAGCGGATATTTTCACAAATTGCTCATCTCGCAGTCACGGAGTGATTGCTTGGGAGTGATGCGACACTTCGTTCTTGACTGGAAACATTCCGATTTGAGCGGCTGGTGATTTGACTGCTTAGGAAATGAAGTTCAAACTTTAGACATGTAGACCAAAAATGATGTTTCAATCATCTCAAGAATGACAAGTGCGTGTATGCAATTTAATTCCCACTAACTGACATGAATATTAACCCCTCAAAATCTTTTGCATTTTGAGTCCAATAAACACAGAAAATGGTCACTTTATGGATCAAAATTTTGTGATGGGAAAATTTGTAAGACATACATGACAATTGTAATCATAGAATCTTAATTTCACCTTCATAGAAAACACATATGAAAAGTTTCAATTTGAAATTCCTTACCATTTGTAAGATATATGTAATTGAAGTATAAATTTGTTTATTCATTAGATGCTTGTGGGTGTACTTCAAAATTCAAGAAATATTAGAGTACATGAAATTTAGTTTATGCATTTTAGTATTATCTAGATGCTTGGTTTGAAAATTACTTGGCCTAAAATCAAAATTTGCATTCTCTTCGTGTATGACTTATACACCTTGCAATATCATGATCACTTTGTAAAGAGTCAAACATGAAGAAATATTCATAAATTCACCAAATTTTCAAAAAAGACTTGTTCTAGAGTCCAAAAAAAGGGTTAATGGGCAAAGTTGTTTAAAATGTATGCTACTAGCTTTCCATGATAGGGGATAAATTTTTTTCTTCTACTACGTGAGGATGGCTTTAAAAACCTAATCCCTATTTTGAAATCATTGATTTTGCATTTCTGAACTTCTTCTAGCTTGTTCACAATTTGGAGTTCTTGAATTGAATTTAAATTTTCCAAATTTTATCATTGGTTTTGAGAAAGACAATATATTCTTATATTTATCCAAGTGTAAAAGTTTAGAACAAAGCTCTAAATCCTCCCCCCCCTCCAAAAAAACACTCATAGCTACACTACTTTATAGAGATCCTTGATGGCCTCACTAATTGTCTACTTAATTTTTTAGCAATAAATTGCTCAACATCTATACAAATTTGGGTACTAGAGGGAATACTTGGTGATATATTTTCCTTTTGTGATGGGTGAAATTGCCAACTTGCAACAAAACCTTTTAAGAGAGTCTCTCCATTTGGATGATTCTATATATTATTGGATGAAAAACCATTTATCATCCAGATTTTATGTATTTCATCCATGTTTGGGGCTGCTTCATGTCTAGAATGTTTTATAGCTCTAATGACAATCATTTTGTGCATTGCCCAAGAAAAACTAAAACTGTGAACAACTCTTCCTTATTCAATCTTTACATGAAATTAGATTGTTTGTTTCTGTTGTTTTATTTATTATGGTGAGATCTCCAAAACCATTCGTTCCTAGGTCATGTTCATAGTACTATTCAAAACCTCTTTTCAAGAAGGTTTGCATGAACTTTGTTTCATGGTATTTGGACCTACTATGTGAAAGAGGTTTGAAGTTTTGAGTTATTATTGAATCTTAATTAACTTGAAAATGCCAAACTAGTAATTGTGGAAATCATCCCTTTTGGAACTATGTGACATCATCAACTTAAAAAATATAAAAAATACTCATTGGAAAGCAAAGTAGTGTAGAAGATCTTCCCTTAATATACAAAATTCCAAGGATGAATAGTTGCAGTTGTATCCTAAATAGAGAGATTATTTGTCATCCACTGGACACTAAATGGATGTTCTTAGGTTCAATTATCCTATAAATTATGGATCTTTTGGGAGGGGGGGCATGATTAATTAATAAAGGATGGCAAACTAAAACACAAGACGTTAACCCCTAAATGCCCAAGGCCTGTTTGGAGATCCTTGAAATTTGCTCTAAATTGAACAAAAAGTCAACATTTTCATAAGTTGTACCAATTTCTTTTGAATTGTAACCGTACAAATTCAAACTAGACATGTTAGAGATCACATAGGAAAAGAAAACATAACAATATCACTTATAGATTGAAAGATTATAATGTTTGATCATGAGGGTGTAAAAACTGTGAAAATTTTTCAATTCACTTTTTGCATGTCAACTCTAAAAATTTGGTCACTAAAAAAATATGAGATAATAGGGCCTAGCATGCACAACCCTAATCAATTTATGGTTTCTCAAAATCTATTCTACAATTTTTTAAAATGAATTTCTAATGTGCTTTTGCCTCCAAGATCTAGTGTATTTGAGGCTCATTTTCAAGAGCCCTCAACACTATGGGAAGTCAAGATTGCAATGGGCATCCTTGCACTAAATCTTCAATAGAAAAATCATAATCCTTTATTTTTTAGATCAACTTTTTGATCCTAAAACTAGACTTCGAAAATAATTCTCCAAAAATATAAAATACTAAAAATAGCAATTTGGTTGGGTTTTAGTTAACTTCAAAGTTTTCGAAACACCAGAATTTGGTGCCTTGGGCATTTAGGGGTTAACCCCGAAAGTTCCTTGACTAAGTTATCACCAAAAAACCTCAAAATCTGTCATTTCTAATACAAGTACCAAAAATTTGAAAAATATCATTTTTGGACACATGTAACTATAAGATCTTGTAGTACACTAGATTGAGAAGATGAGGAAAAAAATTCAGAAAATTCCACCATGTAGATTGCAAGATATTAGCATTTGAAGTGACAAAATCCCTTTGTGGGCCCTATGAAAAAACGGTCGGTTGTACTTCACAAGGTCACATTTGTATGAAAAAATGTCCAAAATGGTGGTGCTTCTTTAAATTCATCACTCAATGCAAGTTGGCTACATGCTTGAAAATTTTCAGATCATTTGGAATTGTGCAACGTTTAGGAAAAAATAGTAAGTAGTAAGATGTAGAGAATGATTCAAAATACTAAATTGTTAACAATTTATTAATGGAATTGAAAAATCCAAATCCCAATGGTTGTAATGTTGTAATAAACAATGTACATCTAATGTTTTTATTTTTTCAAAAAATATTGAAAATTGAGTTATGTGAAGGACTTCAACTAAAATATTTCATAACTTTTGACTCATTGATCAAAATGGAATGATTCAAAGCTTTTTATCCACATTTATATCTAGAAAACCAATTTCAAATTTTTACTTTTGAAAAAAACGATTTTTTCAGATCTGCCCAGGCTGCCCGAGTTGAGAAACAAACTACATATTTGACCATAACTTTTGACTCATATTTCCAAATGCCTTGAAATTTAGTGCACATGAAAGATATTCCTTGTCCACACCTTCTCTTAAAGTTTGGGCCAAAAATATAGAAATCTCTAGTCACATGTACCTGACCAAAAAAGTTATGTTGCCAAAAAACACACCTTGGTCCTTTAGGGGTTAAATCCTCCTTTCAAATTGGGCCCTATGGATTAATTTTGTGGGTTAAGTGAAAAAGTAAAAAATTCCTGCATTTTCCCCAAGGTAAATCTGTCCTTGTGGGGCCCAGTTCAAATGGAGGATTTAACATCCTCCCATTGAATTTGGCTGGGATAGATTGCCCCCCTCACTCATCTTCAAGGGAAAAACCCTGAAATTTTGTGTTTGTCACGCATGATAAAATTTGCAAATTTTGAGTTCATATTTGCAATCAGCGGTCCCAAATTAGTTACAGTAGGAGAGGTATAGAAGATAAATTGTTGAAGCACAAAATAGGGGGTCACTCAAGTTGTTTTTTACATGCACCCCTGCAATGACTGGAGGGGGGGGGGGCGACGAGCGAGGGGGTCAATCCACCCTGGCCGGGCGCAGGGCTCCACTACTGTAGCCTTATTCGGGCTAAGCTTAGACCTCCTTAAAACAACAGCAACATGCCAATTCTGTTCCTCCTCCTTCCAATCAGTTCTGGCAGCTTCATTTGTGGCTGACAACTGACGAGCGGTGGAGATATTTGGAGTTCCTTCGTGGCTGAAGAGCCTCGCAGAGGAGCTCGTCCTCGGACTTCACTTGTGGTGCGCAAGTTAGTGCCACTGCCAAAAGTCAGTCAGTCAGTCGGCTCGGCTCCTCATGGCGCTCATGGGGCTTCAATCACTCACTGCCCTCTCGTGCGGATTGCCGTCTCTTCGTGGCTGCCGGAGGCTTCGGGCTGCTCAGTCTCCTGAGTACAGGTAGAACCTCTCTTAGTGCACCCTCCCTTGGTGCATGATATGCATTAAGAGAGTTTGTAAATACTAGGTGGCCCATGCCCATGATTCAAGATGAAAAAGACAAGTGGCCTTATGGCTTCTCTAAATGCATAAACCTCTTTTAGTGCATAGTTCCCACATCATGCACTAAGGACAGGCTTCCATGTGCAATCGGGGCGGTGTAGTCCACTAATCAACAGTGGAATGGTTTCTGGGTTTTTTTTAAACTCCTTGTCCACCACTAATCGGTGAACTTCATCAGCCCCGACTCCACATGGAAGCCCACCCTAAGGGAGTTTCTACCTGTATTGTGTATAATGAAATAGAGGAAAAGAATATATTATTATAAAGATGTGAGCAAAAATATGCCAAAATTCAAAAAAGGATTCAAGCACTTGAGTCAAGGGGGGTAAGGGTCTCTTGCTATGTGAGACTGGTGGGCAAAGTTTCTAGGGGAGTTACATGGTTCAAGAGAGCAATTGTACTCACATGTGGATTGGGTGGGTAAAGAGAGGTTGAGTAAGAATTCTACATGTACTGATTCCCTTCAAGATTGACCAATTTCCATTGCCAATGGGGTTGTCCATTGATTTTGGTGAAACATGGAATCCCTCTTTTCTGCTCACCAAGGCTAGCAAGACAATTGGTGGAATCTTCTTCTTTTCTAGTGGTTTTTCTGCCCACCTGATCTCACATGACAAAAGGCCCTAGGTTAGTGCCAGTTTTTTTGTGCGATTAATTGTCAAAAGTCAACTTCACACATACATCATTCATTGAGAAGCATACCATTGTTTTACCAATGAGGTTTGGGTCCCTTTTGCATCCTAGAAAGGGGGATCTCTAGCATGAACAAAGTTGTCTTCTATGGCTCCTCAATGAACTAATTTTTTGGAATTATTTGATTAGTCCCTCGTAGGTATCTAACAAAGCATAATTATAGGTACCTTCTCAACATGGGAACTCAAGGACTATTGTTTGGTTATACAATGTTATAGAATTATTAGAATTTGTTGAACCTATCAAATTGAATATCTTAAGATTCCTCAATTATTCTTTATTACAACAAGTAACTACAATATAAGAGGCTTTGTCCCTCTAGCAAAGGGGATGAAGTTGTGGGTATACACGACCAAACTAGTGCCCCGAATTCTGTGTTGTGTAGGCCTTAGAAATTTCGTAGCCAATCACAATCCTTACTTACCTAGACACATTTGTGCAATATACACACTCATGAGACAACCTCCACTAACAATGGCTCACATTTTCAAGTGAAGTAGCTACTCAAACTTCTTCGAGGTAACTTTAGTCAATGCAAAGCTTCCTCCCTTTCTATTTGGAGCCAACAAACTTTGAGTATAGTTTTAGAAAGCTTTCTTCATCTTGCACTTGGTCATAGGATCCCCCCCAAATGACATAATGACTCATTTTGTCATTTTTCAATTTGTCAGTCAAAGCACCCTTTACTACACTAATAACGAAATGTAGTGTTGTGGTACACTTAGTGATATTTTTCCAATCATATAACTCACTCTAATTCTCGATGAGTTGACAGTTAGTGTTTATGTTGATTTAATATTGTCTTAGTGCATGGTGAACTATCCTAGTACTAATTTAGATTTTTGGGTGAAAATTTAGTTGATAATTATTATTCATGTTGGACACTCAGTATTGTTCCTAACATTAACAACTTATAGTAGAACTGCCCATTACCAACCACTTAAGCATTTTGTGCATGATTTGGAGTAGTAGAAGGCATTGTTAATTTTTTGCCGTTTAGAGAGATAGAAATGATGGGCATGGCCAAATTTTCATAATTTTTTTACTGAAATTCAAATTGTTATGAATTTTAGGAGCCAAAAGTTGGCCTCCTCCCATCCCCGATATATAGATTCTTTCATCACTGCTCATCTAAAGACTAATTTGGCTCTCAAAACAAAGCAGATGTGTCATTATAATAATGGCTACAAGATGGTGGAAAACCCGAAACTTAATGGTTACCTGTCAGTCATCTCTTTGTTGAATTTTCCATTACCTATGTATTGACCATGAGTTCTGGCTGGTAATGAGCAGTTCTACCATAGTTACCATTTAGTCAGTTAGAGTTTGCAGTTACGGTTGCAAACACTAAATTTTATTATTCAGTTAGTGTACTCTTTGAGCTGTTTGTGGTTCACATTCGCTTTCAATGCTAGTGGCTCTCATTCATCCTGAATTAGGTATTATTTCTTTCTATTCCCTTTTCTGTTACGATGTATTTTTCAAGGTCTATTTTTTTAATTTTAAATTCCTTTCTTGCACAACTAGGCACGTGGCCAATTTTTTCAGTTTGATGTCCTTATGGACTGTTGTTATTTAAAAAGAAATAGGAACTGACCCTCCTATTCTGATGCCCTCCAATGAAGAAAATTTCATTCAGTTGCAAGATTCCAGTAAGGCACCGCAGAATGACCCAAAGTGTAAGTGTGGAACAGAACCTGGCACTGTCCAAAACTGACACCTCCAAAATGTGTTTCAAGCTTAACTTATTCGATGGCGGACTGCCGGAGTGGGGTGACTGGGGTCCCTCCGGAAGATAGCAATTGAGTCATGTGGTCTCCACCAAACGTATAAACTAACAGTCACAATGGTTCCTCAGCAAAAAAAAATTTCCTTTGTACTACTGTGTCGGAGTCGGTTCCCAAACCGACCTCACTGCTGAATCGACACCTTCTTCCACTTCAAGCTGCAACTTCGTGCGATGCTGGCTAGCTGTTGCTGCATCAAATTCTTTCTCGCCCAAGTGCCAGGTAGCGACCATGATCTCGTCGCAAATGGGCACCGCTTGAATCCTCTTCTTCTTCTTCTTCTTCTTCTTGTGGTGTTGTTCAGGATTTCAATTTTCAGCAGCAAAGGCTCACCGATTTTCAAGCGGTGAAGAAGGTTCTCTGGACTTTGTCCTCTTGAATGATTGATGAATTTTCTTGAATGCCCAATTCTTCTGTAATTTGTATTGCGAGTGATTTTGGAGGTCGGTCTGGTGAGGAAGGAAATGTTCAGTGCAAGTGTTGCACTCTGTTCTTGCGTGTAGCGTGGCATGCAATCTCCCTTGTTGTCCTTGGATTTTCGAGTTGTGATCAAGGTTGGATAGGACTGTGGGCGATGGGATGCGGCCTGTTTTGCACTTTAGGAAGAATTTCCAGTTCCTTGATTGGGTTTCCGGGCATTATGTTTTGTAGAAACTGGAGGATGAGCCGTGTGCAGTGCTGTGTTGCCTTGTTGCTGACAAACTGCTATTCTAGGTCTTGTATTGTTAAGTCTTTGAAGGTGGGTGGATTTGTACCTCCCTTGAAGCATTGACAAGCTGTGGTTTACTATCTTGACTGGATTTTGTGCGTTTTAGTCGTTCTAGGCATTTCGTCTCATGCCCCCCGCACTGCCTCTGAAATCCCAGGATTTTAACTTAGGTCGCGAGAAAGAGTTGGCGTTTTTGGAAGCAAATATTAAATGAATCCTGCTGTTTCAGAGAAACTAGCTTTGTGTGGATTGAAAGTTGAGGGAGTACTTGAAATGCAATGAACGCCTCATTGCATGACTTGTGAAGTACCACTTCAACAGTCGTGCGATTATTGAAAGCTTTCCTCCCTGTTTTATGCATAAGTCGATTGTCGGTGCATCACATCTTTTCATCACAATAAGTATATCATTGCGGTTCTGGCCACATGATTCGGCGTTTAACCCCCGCAGGCCCAAATCGGGCCTCATGGTTTTCCTAACAGCTTTCAGTAGCTCATATGGAGCACTTTCTTTTGTCCCATATTCTGCATTTTGGACCAACGCATGTAATGCTTTTCACTGATTCTGGTCATACAGAATTCGGCTCCTCTCAATCATTGATTTTTCACAGCATGACCAATCAAATCGCTCATTTCCCAACCATGATCTCTTGGTTAAAATGCTTGAACAACATTTGAAGTGATATTTTCCATGTCTGCATTGCAGTTTGAAGTGTGCCTAGCAAGAGGGAAGACATATGTCAAACCGGAGAAGCAGTCCCTCAGGAAAGGGATGGCATCCTCCTCAGGGCATTATTACCACGTTTCCTTCAGTGGGGCGCTTCGAGAATGAATCAGCAACGACGACCTTCTACACCAAAGGCTCCTCAGCCAAGTTCGCCGATCATGACGGAAGGAAGAGCATTGCCCCATATAGCAACCATGGGCAGCTCTCTCAGCAGCAGCAGCCGCCGTCATCAGGCATTGTAGGTCTAAGAACTGCTCCAAGTACTGAGAGCAAGGTATCTATGCAACAACCAAATCCTAAGCCCTAGTTTCTCTCAACCCACGTTTTGTGCACCTTTTGCAGAAATTTGACTCAACGACGTTGCTGCAAATTAGTCTCACTGACTTGTCGCTCTTATAATTTAGGATGCCAGTTGGGGAGGCCATGACCAACAGGCAGCAACTGTGTCCATTGCTTGCTTCATATTGCTATCATATCAGGATTTATTTGTCAGAGTATCTTGTGAGCTGCTGGAGCGTGTCGAGTAAGTGCATCTTGCTGTAACCCCACCCTTTTGTATAGCAACTTCGTCACCGACACCATTGGCTCTTGTGCAGATTGAGGGGGACAGAGCATACCAGTCAGTCATTGGATTATGTTGTATGTGATTCAAACCCCAAAGTTCTGAGCACGGTGTGGTTTGTTTGTTTGGCAGCCCGTGAAGTCAGAAAATTCTTATACTTTTAGTGAACGGTGATGTTGACGACATTCTCATCTGTAACTGATGAAAGTCCTGAGGTGAGAGCCAAGGCTAAATTGTTGGCGACTTTTGCTTAAAGTATTGAAACAGTATTCCTAGAGAACATTAATCGTTTTGGTTCCTACTACATTTCAACTGGTGTGTCAGATTATATGTAGAGTGTATATTGAATTATTTTCTCTATGCAGGCAGAGTTGCTGATTGAATCTGAGTGACATTCAGTTAAGCTTAAGTGATGCTGCGCAAGTGACGTATTACAAAATAATCAAAGTAGTGCATAGAAGAATCGTATGGATTCTACGTAGACCTTTTTTTTTCCACTTCTGTTGACACGACTGTGGCCGCAAACCTAGTTCAAGTTAAGCTACCTCCTACTTGAATCACTTAAGATTCTATGAGTCAGGAGTAGTGCTTTTGTAAATTATTTTATCAATCTGTTACTGAGCAAGGCAGTATGTCAGTCTCTTGCAAGTAAATTTAGTTGGTAGTGCATTGGGAAGCCAGCTTATGATCCATGCGATGTTTGTGAATCAAGTGATGATTGTGTTACCTCCTTATGATTAATCTCCTTGCAATGGTGTTTTACCTTCTGGAAACAATTTGATTTCATCAAAAGCCATTTTGAATGTTCTGCGTGTAAAACCATTTCTTAGGTGTAATATTAGAATGAAAGAGATTGCTTCCTTTCATCAATAGAAGTGAAATGAAAGTGAAGGAGAGTTAACCCTTAAATGTTTCAGACTATGTTTTCTCCAAAAATGCTCCAAAACTGTCATTTCTAGTATAAGCACCGAATTTTAGGAAAAAAACATTTCTGGACACATGTAACCATAAGATCTTGTAGTACATTGATTTGAGAAGATGTAGAAAAAATTTCAGAAATTTCCATCATATAGATTGTAAGATACAAAAATCCTTTTTTTAGCCCTGTGAAAAGACGGGCAGCTGCACTTCACAAGGCCACATTTGTATGAAAAAAATTCCAAAATGGTAGTTACTCTTTGGATTCATTCTTCAAGGCAAGTTGGCTATGTGCTTGAAAAAATTCAAATCATTTGGAATGGTAGAACATATAGAAAAAAATTAGTAAGTAGAAAGTAGAGAATTATTCAAAATACTAAATTGTTAAGGATTTTGTTATGGAATTGAAAAATTCCACTCCAATGGTTGAAATGCTGTAACAAACAATTTACATCCTATGATTTTATTTTTTCAAAAAATATTGAAAATTGAGTAAAATAAGGAACTTCAAGGTTTATTTTAGAGTAGAAAATCCGAAATTGCCCGCAAACTAAAACTTCTCATAACTTTCATCTCATTAATCAAAATAGAATGATTCAAAGCTTTCCATGTATATATAAATTTAGAAAAATAATTTCAGATTTTTATTTCTTACAAAAATAATTTTTAAATAATTTTTTGGGTTGCCCAAAGATCAATGAAAATTACATATCATGCCATAACTTTTGAACCATGTAATCAAAAGTTATGAAAATTGTTGGGCCTTAAAGCTACTCCTCGGATACATGTTGTGTGAAAATTTCAAAGAAAAAAAAGAAAAACTCCATTCGTAGTGAGTTGCCCAAAATCGCTACTTTGCCCAAAAAACGCAGTTTGATCCTTTAGGGGTTAATTCGTAAAGGACCAAGTGTATGTTCAATGAACGCAAGAAATCTTGGGTAGGTTCCTACAAAGTCATTTTTGGTAAGATGTTCATGAAATTTGGATACAATGTATAAACATATACTTCCTTGGGGAAAAACTATTTTTTTTTCTAATTAGGTGCCCTAATCAAATGTTATGTTGCCCTTAACTTTTGGGGCAGCTTAGGTAATTTGGAAATCTTTTGAGAATCTTTTGCAAAAAACTCATCAACTTTTGAAATTTGACATGTATGTAACTAATAAAATATGGTGTACAATTGTCCCAAAAAACAAGTTTTAGTCCTCAAATCACATTCTAAGAGGAGTCAAACTTTGTTAGCCATATTGGGACGATTTCAAGAAAAAAAAATTCTTCTAACTTCAAGTCCTATTTTCTAGAAATCTACAAAGTCAAAATTCTTTAAATTTTTTCCACATATTCCAAAGTTTTGACCCTAAAATTTCCTCCATTTGGATCAAAAATTAAAAATTTCCTCATTGCACAAGAAATCATCAAAAAATGACTAATGTATTGCCAATTCACTTGATGTCCTTGCATTGCAGGGTGGTTTAGAATAAGCTAGATTCTATATTTGCTTCTAAAACTTTTCACAGGTGAACCTAACATCATATACTTATGAATGGTCAAAATCCTCATTTTCATATAGAGTAAAAATTTTACTCCAAAAGGACCCAAAGTTTGCTAACCCCGTTTTACAAGAATGAAATTTTTTTTCTCTTTAAACATTATAATCTTACAATTTGCATCTTCAAGTGGGCTGAAATTTTAGACACACTTCGGTAAAATATTTACTTAAATTTTGTACAGTTGAAGTTTCAAAAAAAATTCAATTTTTATTTTTGAATAACATACCCAAAAGCCACAATTTTCGATAATGTCTCCTGGCCTGAAATACCCCTCCACTCCTTTAAGGATTAAGGCCGCAAATTATATATGAAAAAATCTGAAAGAAAAATAATTCAAAACAAAAATGAAAGTAAAACTAGGGCTTTAATCCCTTAATCCCTCAATGCTCCAACATCCACTTTGAGGACAACAAACAAATTGAAACTCAAGTTTCATCATGAGTATTACTTAGATGAAAGTCATCCTAATTTTTGGAGATACATTATCAAATTGTTGTCCTATGTAATGGTTGGATTTGGTGTTACTAGAGTACGTATTTTTCTAAAATGACAAATGTGAAAGTATGTCAAGTGGTTGACCAAGCAAAAATTGCATTGACTCTAGTTCAAAATTGGATTTGCAAAAATGAGGTCATAGATTTAGAGAACACAAAAATATCCGAAAAACACTATGTCAAGAGAACCTCATTTCAAATCAATTCCAACAAATTTTACTCCAAAAATGATAATATTTTGCTTGTAATCAAATTTAGAAGGAATTTAGAAATTTTCCTTTCAAAATTTATAAAAAATATTGGTAATAGCATTGGTGTATCTAATTGTATGGATGGAATCTAAAACTCATAGTCTACAACTTTATTTGTATATCCATTCCAAAATATTTTTCTAAATAGCATTTAGTAATAATTTTTCTCAAATTGTCCATTTTGGAGAAGATTGTATGCTTAGGGCTTCAGAACTAAGGTCGGAGGCTCATGAATGGACCATCTAAGGGTTGGTCCGCCTTTTTTCATGTCGTTTCTCATGTAGGATCATTTTTAGCTCATTTTTTAGACAAAGAGAAATAGATTCTTATTGTAACACACATCGTTTTGTATTTTTTGAAGCATTTTTGAATAACTTATGAAATTTCAAACAAGACGAGTCATAGGTCCCTATTTATGACCTTAGGTCTTCCATAAACCATTTACTTGCAACTTCTGGAGAGAAATTGGGAAAGCAAAGAGAATGATTGGCTCTTGCAATAAATAATATTTTTTATCAATCCATTCAATGACTATAGAAGGTCCATTTAAAGACCACCTTGCTTCCATTTCAAGCCAATCTACATGGTGGTTCTACATGCCCACTTGCTTTCAGAGCCTCCTACCTTAGGCATTTCAACTTTGAAAAAAATGGATGCATGCAAATATGCCCTATGAAGACACTTGATTTTTCTGTCCATCTAATTGTTTGCAAATTCTTCTAGAAGTTTTCTAACAATTTTACAATATAGATTTTCAAGTTGCTTGGCAAATATTCTACAATTCAAAGGTTACAAGTGTATTTCATCTCCATAAGCAACTTTATTAGTTAAATTATATATAGCCCTATGGATCATATTTTACAATTTTATCAAAAATTCTGCATTAAATTATATTTTCAAGATGTCTTTTATACAATGTCTTTGCAGATTTTTCAAATTTGGACTACCCCTAGTTCCTAACTATTAAATGAGCTAGTAGTAGTCAATATAATGTGAAGACATCTTATATAATAAAATTTAGAGTAATAATTTCATGATGAATTTCAAATAAAAGTTGAAAAATACAATTTATTGATCATGTCCATATGGTTAAATCAACTTTTGCACTAGTCAACATTTTTCAATAAATTTGAAACCTATATTGAAAGTTTTGGTTCTAAAATTGATTGTATATTGAAATTCTGAATTTTTTGAATTTAAAAATTTTCAATTCTTAAGTTTTGATTTTGATGATTTTTCAATAAAAATATTTATTTAATTATTCATTTCGTTTTTGAAGGGTCATTTTGAATGGAAAAGTTTTTTCTTGAGGTCAAACAAACTTGTATTGCTTGAGCTATAAAAATTTTGTAGGGGAAAAATCTAAAAATCTAAACCTTAAAAATGTAAGAGAATTAATATAGGAAACTATGAACATTTAGATGGATATATAAATAGACAGGATTCTATGTGCTTTGAACATATTTGTATTCATCTACTATTCAAAATTTGAATGTTTGGACTTTAACGGATTAAGGAATTGACCTTCAAAACAACTTTTTGTTACAAACCAAACACAAACAAAAATTCAATTCTAATATATAATAAATTAGTTTGACCTATATTTACTATAATAGTTAGTCAAGACAAAATATAATTCCAATGCTTCTTCAAAGTCCTAGTTCCTTGGCTCCAAAATATTTAAAACATGCTTCTATGTAGAGGGCCATGTAGGCACTTCTACTTAAACTAGGACTTGGAAAATGGAACTATTGTAAGAGAGAGACTACAAATTTTGATTTTTTAGCTCTCAATCAATCAAATTTTGAGAATTCAATGTAATATAGTGATCTGAAGAATTTAGTCTAGGAATAGCTTTTGTGATATTATATATCCATGTTCTTGGGTCATGAATAATTATACTATCTCCAACAAACTCTTCTTTCATATTGGTCTTTGGACTAGTGTTATTATTATGATTAATATGGTGATTTCTTGGTGGTCATTATTAAAATGTAAATGTGTTATCCTCTACTAAGGTAGGCAACTAATACTTGTTCCTTTAAGAAAGTCATGTATTAGGAGGCTTTAGTGAATGAGAGGAAAATTATGACCTCATTAGCTTTTCTATGAGCAATTGAATAATGCAAAACTTCAGATGTTCACATATTTTATTTGGAAGTCACTAGACCTATAGATCCCTATTGACACACATAGGCCTATACTACATTTGATCATAGGAGTATTCATTTGAGTATTCATTTTTTCTTGAGTTACGTTTTAGATATACAAAGGACCCTTGTCATAGGCTTCTCTAGTTCTTTTACTTCAGGTAGGAATTTCATAAATGATATAGGACTTTAAATGATTTCAATGTATATGCTCTTGTCATTTCAATGCATAAATGACAAAAGCATGTACATTGAAACCATTTATGGACTTGTACCATTTTTAGTATTCCTACCTTATTTTATATCACTAGAAGAAAAATGTGTCCAGCACAACTGACTACTATGCAACTAGTGTCCTATACAACTATCTTGTGACTGTAATCCTCTCTATTAAAACCAAATCTAATGTTATTGTTTTATGTTGTTGTTTTACAGCATTGATACATTGTTTTAGTTGCAAAGCAATCAATCTATAGTTGCAAAAAACAACTAGGAAACAACTAGGAAAAGATTGCAATTGTAAAATGACCATAGTTGTTTCCTAGTCACTTTCTAGTCGTTTCCTAGTTGCTTTCTAGTCATACACTAGTTGTTTCCTATAGTACTAAAAAATTCAGCTTTTCCGTTGATTTGGTTGCATAGATTTGATTCTCTTTTCAATTGATTTGGAGAGTAATTTGTTGATTTGCATAGAAATCAATAGAAAAGTGAACCAAATGAATGCAACGAAATCAACAAAAAAATTGAAAATTTTTAGTAGTGAAGTTAGTTGTTTCCTAGTCACTTTTAAGTCGTAGACTAGTTGTTTCTTAGTTGCTTCTAAAGTTCATTCCCATTTGTCTTATATCAATTGTCCCATATCAATTTGTAAAGAATACCATTCATTCAAGTACCACTAGGTTGGACACATAAGACTTGTAAGTTGTTGTAGTCTTATGCAATGAATTTTGTTGATAGAATTCTAAGATTTCTATAGTTTCTAGATTTTTATGATTTTATAGATTTCTATAGAGTATAGATTTCTATAATTTGTAGATTTCTACAATCTATAGAAATAAAAAAATATTTAAAATCCAAGAAATTTTTAAATCAATGAAATTGTAAGGTTTTCTAAACCAATGAAATCTATAAAATACCAATATTTGAAGTTTTAAAATCTAAGAAGAAGGTGGATCTGAAATTTTGAAATCTAGAAAAAGGTAGTTTTGAAATTCAAAAATTTTAAACAAAGGTAGTTCTAAAATTTTGAAATCTAGAAAGAAGGTAAATATGAAATTTTGAAATCTACAAATCAATGAGATTAGTATTTTAAAATCAACAAATCTACAAGTTGCGAACAAGTCACAAATGAGTCACCTTTTTCCTAGATTTTAGGGTATCCACTACAACTAGACTGCAACTTTATGTCTCCAAATTATCACCACTAACAAACCAATCACAAGTGTCCTATGCAATTGAAAACCAATTGCATAGTATAGTCGCAAAAACCTTCATTTTCTTCTAGTGTATGGACCTACCGTAACATGAAAGAGGTTTCTTGGTGCTCCAAACTTGACTACGTCTACACGACCTCTGAGTTTTGCAATCCTATGGCCATGACATAAAGACCTTCACCTTGTGTACCAAAGTATAGGTAATTGTACCAATCATCTTTTTTTTTTTTACATGTGCAGTATAACCCTTAAGACATCCCACAAAATTTTGTTTTTCACCAAAGGGTACCCCCACTTTGTCACACACACACCAAAAGCAAAGAGCTATTCATGGTAGCAAAGTTCAAACACTATTCGTGGGAATGTCTTCTTGCTCTATGATCAACCAATGCAAATCTCCTTAATGAATTCAAAGAGGAGGAATTTTGTGCTATGCAAATTGTTGTTGATTGAATGCCCTTAGTGCTTAATTTGCAAAGACACACTCCATTGCGATTTCTTGGATCTTTCGACAAATGATCTTACATCAAGTTAGAAATATGTTTGAATACACTTTCAAGAGCATTGAGTTACTTGACTTGATTCTCTGATAGAATTCATTACTTGCTTGTAGAAGCATAGTTGAGAACCACTTTTTATTTTTATTTTTATTTTGTTTTTAAGCAAATGAAACAAGGTTCTATTGCAAAAAAGAAAAGAGTACAAGCTTGTCAACCATAGGTGGCCTGGCAGGGATCCAAGACACAAACAATGGAGCATGAACGACACATGAGAGGGTGAGAGAGGGAGCAAGAGTGCTCAATCAGCACAACGAGGGAAGGTCCCTCAACTGAGAACCACTTTTGATTGATGCACAATGTGCCAACTACTTCATCTTGCCACATTCCCATTTGTTGTTGCATTGCCTTGCTCTACTTCCACTCTCTCATGATTTGGAGGTTGACAAAACTAGCTATCTGTTGGGGTCCATCTTCTCTTGCATAGCAAAGAATTGTAGGGCTAGATTCCTATCTCCTAAATCCTTTCATAATGTTCAAACTTAAGTCATTAGAGCTCTCCATAGGGTCAATGTAAGCACAATATATCCTCTTTCTAAGTAGCCTTCCTCTTGGTTTTCAATGTTCAAGTATCTTGACATCCACCAAATGCACACTTGAAAGGTCTAAACATGAATGACTAGAAGCTAAAGTCTATGACTCCTATGTGATGGCAATGTCAAGACATCTAATCCAATTTGAGATGTTTTGTCAAATACATCTAGTGTCACATACAAACCATATTTATCTAAAATCAACAAGTGTCTATTGGTAGTTTATATTCTTCCTTGTTCCTCTAGAAGCCTTCACAAACTGGGAGATCTAAGTTGAGAATAGAAAGCCGATCATCCAAACTTTTGCTTGCATAGTTATAGTCAAATTCGCCTCACACTTTTGAATATAATTTTGCCTCATATATTTTTCATTAAAGGTATAGAGGTTGGGGATGTACTCACCAACCCATTTATGCACAGTAGAACCATTAGATGAAATTTAGCTAGTCTACAATGTTTTGAGTTCCTCCAAATTCTTGGATTGTGTGAACTTGGCTACAACAACAGGTTGATGTGGCAAAGAGACTGCTATATCAGATAATAATAATAATTTATTTTTTTAAAAATAATTTAAAATTCTATTTACTTATTTATTTAATTATGGTCAGTAGTAGCTAGTTCCTAGCATGGGGAACTAGCTTGAAATGACCCTCCAATGTAGCTAAAAAAACATCTAATGACTCAACTACTCCTATTGGTTAGGAATTATAGTGCTCAAAAATTGTGAGCCATTTTTGGGAAGACAAAGGTGCCACCCGTATTCCAACTCATGACTTGAGCCCTAGACTTGTTGCAATTCCAAATTTAATTGGCATCATAGTTGTGCCGTACATGTGAATAGAATTTGGAGGTTGTGGTAGAACAATATGACATTCTCTAGATACAATCCTCTTGTTCAATTAGTGTCAAGTCCTTATCTCAGCAAAAGATGAGGATGTCATCTTAAAAACCTATGTCCTATAAGGCTCCAGAATTTTGTTCATGAAAGAATTGTCATGAATTTAAACAATGTCTACTACTTTGAATTGGAGTTGCCTATTTGTCAAAGGATATTTGAAATCCTACATGGTTGCATGTTGAAGATGTAAGCATCTAAATCTTTCTTTTTTCAAGTTGAATATACCCTACCATCTTTCTTTCTTTAATAAAGTGTGGTTGTAAGATCATTTTAGTAGAATACTATATTGTGCTACAAACTGCAAGTGGCCCCCCTCATTTAACTGCACCAATTGCCAATTTTAGCATAGAAGTTGACCAAATACCTATGCTAGCTTGTTGGTTTTTATCTTGAGGTCTAGAACCTCTTGAAGGATCACTATAAGGTCCATCATCTTGCTCAAGTGGCTTGAATAGAGCTTCATCTAGATTCATGATTGTAGAGGCATCCAATAGTGTTGATAAAAACTCTTCTACAAAACTACTACCTTCCAATATTGGGACTATCTCTATAATGCTTGCTAGGACCATATTCTCTGTAAGGATTTAATGTCCAATCAAACATAAGGAAGTAAAGGGAAGGCAATTCACATATTGTGAATCTTGGTGGTAATTCATGACCCTAAACCAAAGCCTCATTATTCTCAAATGCACTAATTCAAAAAGTTGACAACTCAACAACATGTGACTTTAGGGTTTTATAGAGTGTGGTATTAGGAGTGGGTTGTGGTTATGAGTTTGCCTACCTTATAACAAATTTACTTGGTCTACTATTGTCCACCCAAAGACCAAGCCAAAATAAGACCTCATACATTCTTTAAAGTCCTCATGTATTGTTTAGCAATTTCAAGTAGGTCTTATATATAGCAATTGTCTTTTATTCAAAAAACTTCATTCATTGACTAACACATCTAATATTCTTTACTAATCATGTTGCTATAAATTTAACTATATTTTCAATTCTATATTAATTATTATTCCACCTAATCTTCTTTAACCTCTAATGTCACAAGAGCCATTTTGTGGCCTTTGGATGACATTGCAGCAACCTCAACAAAGATTGGATGTTTTTTTTCATCCAATTTTTTTTGTTGACCTTCCATCATGGATTATGAAGAATATGCAATTGAATTTGTAATCTTGTTGTCTTCATGTGAATGAGAATTTAGTAAAGAAAGTGAATCACAAAATATGTTATTTTAGTGTATTTTAGAAAGTTATTGTTATTTGCTCTAAATTTGAAATTTCTCCATAAAAATGATATTTTTTGAGGTTGAACCCATCTATTGAAATGAAGGTAATCTACTCTAGTTTCTATCCAATTTGAATTTTGAAAAAAAATCCTAAAATGGAATATTTTATTGCAATTTGAATTTTGGGTGTATTTTCAATGTCTATTGAATTCTAATTATAAATGACATGGAAATTGAGTTTATACTCTGATTTCTTCACTATATTATACACATGTGATGAATTTTTTAGATTTTTTTAGATAATTTCTAGTTGATATGATTTCTCTTCATTTTATCTTCAAAAATTCTCAAAAAAATCGATCTTCCACCAAAAAAATCTAAAATTTATGAAGTAAAAATTAAAAATTTCATTAACATGTAGTTTCTAAATGAGAGCATTCATGGTGATGAAATTTGACCTCCAACTCTGGTCATACAGTAGGCCCGGCGTTTCAGGGTTAACCATGAAATCACAGTCCTGAAGAATTTTTAAGGGTTTAGCGTCTGCAACGAGCACGATTGTCAACGCAGCAGCAGCAAATGAAGGACATCCCGACCTCGCAGCCCATTCGTGTGCCGCCGATCACGAATGCTTCGCGCGAGCTGAATGGCATTTCGCGAAGCGGAATTTAGTTTTCAAAGCCTCTTGCGATCAATCTGCGACATCGGCAACCTTTGTCTCTTCACTCATCCACCGAGGTACGGTTTCTCACTACTCGTTTGTATATGAAATGGTTCCCAATCGAATCCATGAAGTTATTTCAGAATGATAGCATTTGCAGGTTCCTCACGGAAAAACCCTAGTTTTTGTGTAAGGATATAAGAAACCTAGCGGGGTCAAATTGCTTGGATTTTCTGGGATGAATGAGATTCCCCGAAATCTGGGTTTAGAGGTTTACGTGCTTGGAGATGAAGCTTACCGGTCTACCTTTTGAAGAGAGATGCTTGGGTTCTGCATTGAATGGGAAGAATGCTTGGTGTCGATGTCTTTCTCTAACAAAGCGAAGAGTTGAGGTTGGCCGGCTCATGAGAACGTGGTCCGTTTAGTACGTGTGAATGCATATGAAAGCGCAGGCATAGAGCCGAATTGTTGCAACTAGATGCTTCTCAAGGTTGCGTTCGTTTGTTGCTGATATGATCAGGTATCCGAACTGGCTAGAAAGTAGGTTTGCAACCGCGTTTGGTTTGTGACAATCTTTCAATCTACTGAGATTTGTACATTTCTACGGGAAGAAAAAAACTAATAAGTAATGTAGAGGATGCCATTTGCGTCACACTAAGCAATTCATTGTGTTTAGAAGTGTGATTTTTGCGAGATGCACAGAGCTGTGGAGAGATCTTTGGGTGCGAGGGCCAAATCTATTGAGATCAAATTTTATCACTGTGATCTATTGATCTATTTTATCATTGTGTGTATGAATTTCGGATGTAATCATGCAAAATGGGACGTTGTAAACTACTGTTAGTGGCAGTAGACAACCCCATTTCCATCCAAAGATGAGTGCCCATAGACGTTTAGCCATGTCATTCTAATAAGATGAAGCAAGTGTGAGAATTGATGAGTTGCAGTTGGTAACAGCGGTCAGTATAGGAGGCGGGATCAGGTTCCCAACGGTTTTTGTATCCTTTAGTCTATTTTCTTCTCAAAAGAGAAAACACCTTTTCCAGTCGAGTATTGCTCTGGAATCTGATTTTACATGTGATGTATTACTTTTACTTTCATATGTACTTGTAGGGACCAACAAACACTTCAATTTTAGAACCAGTACTTTAATGGCCAGACTAGTTGTTATTATAATTTCTTTACTACTGGGGAGGGTTTCAATCATGTGATGTGATGATGTGTTGGCAAAACCGAATTGCCTGAAACTGATTCGCATGTTTTCACAGGACATGGCGTGATCGAGCTCGACAGTCATCATGTCAACAAGTGATGAATCATCGGAGGCGGAGTTTAATATTCAAATCCTTTCTCCTGTCAGAAGAAGCGAAAGCACAGAAACAAGGCTATTGAGCCGGCAGTCTAGTAGCAGAATCGCCCGTCCTTCGAATGAGGTCTCTCTTGGAACTGGTAGCAAGCTGAGTAACTGGTGGGTATGGGGTGGCTCAAGATATTCGGGCATGGCCTGCATGGTGATCTCATCTGTTGCCTACAGCTTTATGGGACTCTTTGTGAAGCTGCTATCAGGTGCGCGCATTCCCAAGAAATCTCACATACTTCTTTCTTGTAGTTTCTTTGCCAACTCTTATCACCTTTTGCGAAATCTATCTACATACTTGGTAGATAAGCCATTGAATATACGTACCAAATTTGAGCCTATATTCACTAGAGCATTCTAAAAGAACATCCTCAAATTTCATGTGGTGATACTTGATTCTGTTGGTTGCGCGTGTATGAACCGGATGTTCGACATGTACCAATAGTTATGATAGCATATATTATCAATCTAATCAAGCCATGCTCGCTGGGTTTTGCGGCTTTAAATGTGTTGTTGAACTTCTCCAGTGAGCGGAGTGCCATCGTCAGAAACGGTGATGTGCCGTTGCACTGTCGTAGCAGTTTTGGCTGGAGCAGGACTAAAGAGGATGGGGCATCCATTACTAGGCAGCTCTAAAGTGAGGCACCTGGTGTTAGCTCGAGCTGTAGTGGGTTACTTTGCCCTATCCACTTATTTCTACAGGTGATATTTCTGATCACATCAATAATACTAGATCAAATTATCAAGGCCTTATAAAGACTATGGCGTGTAGTGACGGCAGTGTGATATGCACTAACTATATTTCGTCTGAATCCTTACACTGTTTGGAAAGCCGATTCTTGCTTGGCACTTGATCATTAGGATTCCGGGTAAGTCACTTATGGTGAGAGAGTTCTACCCTATGAGATGGTTTGGTACTCTTTGAAATTGTAATGCTGTCAGTGGCTATTCAGTAATTTGATTGGACATATTGCACTCTTTGCATGTTCGTGGTTTTTATCCTTGAGAAAGAGAACATGAGCCTATGAACTTGTTTGAAAAGTGTGCAGCATTCAAGTGTTACCTTTGCGAGATGCAACAGTGCTCAACTTTACAATGCCTATCTTCACAGCAATTTTGGCAGCTCTTATACTGAATGAAAGCTGGGGGTTACGTGAAGTTGTCGGTAAGTCAGTTCACCAATTCAAGCGTATATTGTTGGTAAATCAGAGAGTACGTTTGGCTGGACACACGATTTAAATCTAGGTAATGAAAACTAAAAATACAATGAATCAGATATGGTGTGCTAGTTCTGACAATTAAGGTGTCTGAACCTTAAAGAGCAATCACTCAGTAATGAATGAAAGAGTTTCGTGCTCTTAAAATCCAAATGGAAGATTTACTAAGGACTTGGTTGATAACTTGCCTATTAATGACATATGACTTGGGTGTTTCAATTTTGTAATTTCAGGGACTTTCTTCAGCTTTTTGGGTGTCGTTCTTGTCTCACAACCGCAGTTCATCTTCCCAGGTTTGCTCTCTACTATACTGCTTCTGTAAATTATCGTTGGGATTGATGTGCTTTCTGGTACTGCATGCAATGTTCAGCATGCACCCAGCTGCATGGCCAAAGGAAGAATGCATGATATGTAAGAATGACGCAGCTTAAAACCCTCAAGATGCGTATTGGAAGCATCAATGCGCCCTGAGCTAAACACTGTAAATTAAAGGGTCAAACTAATCAGATGGCAATGGACAGATGGACTGTGTAGGTGTGAGAAGTCAAGAATTGCAAATGATAAGTTTTTCAGTAGATGATTCGTTGGACGCTTTTACGTATAATTGCTGCAGTATCTTGTTACAGGAATCATCAGGATGACTTGATAAGTACTATCATCTCTGAAGCATAACAGATCTGTATCCTAAACAGTGTCTTTTTGCTAGTTGAAGGGACGCTAAGGGCATCTGTCAAGGCCTTTAAGCTGAATGAGTAGCGTTCAAGATACAATTTATCATGACTAGTACTCTGCAACATTTTCTTATCGCAGACGGGACAACGGTGAACTCTACGAACTCTACATACGTGGGCATCTTTGCAGCCCTATTAGGATCCTCTTTAGGAGCTCTTTCGTACATCATTTTGCGAGCAATTGGTCGCCTGGGGGAGCCACCACTGTAAGAATGCATTCTTAGTTGGATCTCTTTCACTTGGAACTGCTTTGGTGCAAATATATGTATTCCATGGTTGTAAAAAAGTGAGGTGTTTTCAGAGACATTGAGTTCCAACATATTCTTTCACTGGTCAGGTGGTACACAGAGTGGCTACCTCTGTTTATAAGTCACAATAACAGTAACAGTCCTTTCTTGTGGGGTTCTCCTACAGGGTTTGCGTCTTCGCCTTCGCTGCTTTGTCTGCTCCGTTTTCTGCAATGGCCTTGTTCTTCCAGGTAGAGCTTCTATCATAGAATTTTGTCCGACTTCTAATTTCCTGAACAAGGCAGTGGATTTTGGGGGGTTGCTACAGTATTCTAATGCCTGTGCAACATCTAATTTTTGTGTTTTTTCCTTCCTAGGGATTCAAAGTTCCGACTCCATTGGAGGCAGCTGGATTGTTGATGGTGGGATTGACTGCATTTACTGCACAGGTTGGAGTTTCACGTCCTTTCTACTGACATAAACTTCATTTTCCTCTAAGTGCCGAATTTGAAAATAGAAAGTCTCTTTTGGAAGATTATAGTCTAGTATAGTAACTTTCAAACCTGTTTCTGTTCAAAATTGTCGGACATGATGTCACCTAAAAATTGGTATATTTTGTTGCCTTCAAGCTTCCTAAATGATTTATTTCAACTCCTGTAGATATGGATGCAGACACTATTGGCCATTTGGCCACTAAGATTAATATCCTACCAAGTGATATTATCTTGATGAAATGATAGTTATGGACGTTCTCTGACTGAGCTTGAGCATGTGTCAGGTATTTCTGACAAGAGGCCTGCAGCTGGAGAATGCAGCTAAGGCAACCTCTCTACAATATCTCAAGGTACTTATCTCTCACCTCTTATTGAGATCACGCTTAACCTGACTATGTCCATGCACCTACGGAGTATATTAGTGAATCATGCTCAGTTTTTATAAGAAAAGGCTCGTCTCCCAATATCAGTTCTTTGTATATTGATAATTGAATTTCCATTGTACTTTCAGGTAATCTGTACCTACTTGCTTGGTGTGGCATTTCTGGGCGAAACTCCATCACTAGTAAGTTTACTCGGAGCCTTTTTCATAGCTGGCAGTGCAATTTCGCTCACGCAGAGTCAGGATTGAAGTAAAGCAGCAAATTAGCGTTTCATCATGTCGAGGAGCTGTGTTTTAATTCATTGTTAGGTAAGGGCATGCCATGGATTACGGGGAGCTACAGTAGCTTTGTACTTTACAGGTAGATTAAATGTCCATGTAAATGCCTTCGATATGATCTAATTGTGAAGCTCATGCTCCTTCATATTTGATTCTGATTAAAGCACTGAGGGTACGTTCCCACTTAGAGTTTCGTAAGTTTTAAATGATAGTACCTCCATAAACCCTGGAACGCCTGAGAGGACGTTTCGTGTCCTTTGGATAATATCAGGAAGGCTTCGCGAATGGAAAAAAAAAAGGTTTTAATCCAATTTTGGGGGGAGTTGCTTGAACCTAATTTCTATGGAAGGTGTTTGATATTAATTCCTTATGATATTATATGACTTTCCCAGAATAAAAAGGCAAACCCATGGATCACTATGTAGTGTAGTATGGCAGTTTTTGCTCTTTCTCTAGATCTGAAATGATCTTTTTTGAGTTTGAATCCACTTAAGAAAATGAAGCTTATCAAGTTTAGTTCCTATTCTAATTTAAAATTTTGGAAAATTCAGAAAAGCTGAATTATTGCAATTTGAATTTTGTGGCCTATAACCATGGAGTGTTGATTTTCTAATCTTAGAATGACATGTTAAATTTCTTGCACTGCAATATTCTAAACTATATTATGCACCTTCGAAAAAAATTGATATTCCTTATGCATATTTTGCACTTGATAGGATTTTTCACTTTTTATTCAAAAATTCTTAGTAATTCTAAATTTTTTCAATTTTGGTTGACAAAATCATGCTTGTTGTAAGTTCACACTTGGAATTCCCACTCTAAGGTAAAAGCACTTGGATGTAACATGAGTTCACAAACACCTAAAAAAACAATCTAAATCCAAGTGCAAGTGGACCTAAAGTAGACAAGTGGGATTCCAAGTAGTAGTCAATCACCTATGCTTGATCCAAGTTTAGAGTGTGTTGCTTTTGGGTGTTTCCATGCCTACTTTGGTGTTAGTGTAGTGTCCATAGGAAGTACATCTAGGAAGTTCTTTTAAAAAATTTGTAGAATATTCATACAAGCATCAAAAAATACAAAACTAATTATGTTGGTTTTCTAAACCATTTCTTAAAACATGCACATCATTTTTTCATGTATGCACCTTCTATATTAAGAAATCCAAAATAAGTGTCATTCAAGTGCTTCTACTTGACTATAGGTGACTAGAAGACTTGATGAAAAACAATTCTCTAATAATTCAAGTGATATGAAAGTAAAACATTGTAAAAAATTTAATTTTTTATAAATTAAATTATCACATATAATTAATACTATAGTGTAATGATATTTTAGTCATGTTTGAGCATTGATGGGTGGAAAGGTCATCCCAAGGAAGATTGTTGTTCTTCAACAATTCTCAAAAGATATAACGTAGATTAGCCCATTTCTGCTAGCTTCCTACAATCGCCATCCTATTTTTGGCCCCATTTCCATCATAAAACTCATCCAAATCCATTCACTATTTTGATAATTTCAGTGCATTAATTCCAACTTGGATAACATGTTAGCCTTTGATTGGTGGATACTCCAGTGCTAAGAGGTATATGTAATGGTGGTCATAGGTTTAGGATAGGACATTTATGACTCTAGTCTAGTGGCGGTTTTATAATTTAGGGCAGACCACTTTAGAAATTCATAGAAATTACAATTTCTATCAAAAAATTATAATTCAACTTGAGTTTGATTTGTAAAACATGCACACACCTCTGAAAAATATGTGCCCCTTAGTCCTAGAGTTGGTCCTAATATACTTAGATTGCGAATTAGGGTGGTAATAGGTTGGTCTACCTTATGGTATTCTAAGCAAGATGGGTGCTACTAGTCATTAAGCCCTCAAAGCCCAATGAGCCTATTATGGACCTCTCACTTGTTCGACAAGTTACAGTTATAATTTCATTTTCCTACATTCTAAGAAGTATATCGAAGTGAATTTCATGTTGTGATGTTCATATTGAACTATGAAGCTCAAAAGTACAATTCACATCAAGAAATAAGCTTGATGTACAATGCACACTATCAATCATAGTTGAAACTTGTAAAAAAGTACAAAAACTACTTGGGTCTTAAGAGGTTGAGAGAAAACACAATAATTGTGTTTATGGCTGCACTTTAGACCTCAACTAACTTAACCCCTAAATGCTTGAGGCACCAAATTCTGGTGTTTCAAAAACTTTGAAGTTAAGTAAAACCCAACCAAATTGCTATTATTAGTAATTTATATTTTTGGAGAACTCTTTTTGAAGTCTAGTTTTAGGATCAAAAAGCCAATCTTGAAAATGAAGAAATATGATTTTTCTATTCAAGATTTTGTGCAAGGATACCCAATGCAATCTTGACTTCCTGTAGTGTTGAGGGCTCTTGAAAATGAGCCTCAAATACACTAGATCTTGAAGGAAAAATCACTTTAGAAATTCATTTAAGACAATTGTAGAATAGATTTTGAAAAAAAAAAATTGATTGAGGTTTGCATGCTAAGCCCTATAACCTCGTATTTTTTTAGTGACCTACTTTTTAGAGTTGACATGCAAAAAGAGAATTGAAATTTTTTTATAGTTTTAACACCCTCATGATCAAACATTATAATCTTTCTATCTGTAAGTTATATTGTTATGTGTTCTTTTCCTATGTGTTCTCTAACATGTTTAGATTGAATTTGCACGGTCACAATTCAAAAGAAATTGGTACAACCTTTGAAAAAGTTGACTTTTTGTTCAATTTAGAGCAAATTTCAAGAAGCTCCAAATAGGCCTTGGACATTTAGAGGTTAAAGAACGTGTGACATAAATTTCAATTCTAAATCAAAAAGCCGTTTGTGATTTACAGACTCTACTAAGGTAGTTTGCTCTTAAAGCGACCATTTAAGAGCTGGTCCACTTTTTTCATGGGCTTCTGCGGACGAAAATATTTTTGGTTTATTTTTCAGAGAAAGAAAAATATGTGCGGTTTAGAGCACAAGTGGTTTCGTATTTTTCCAAGTCTTTTTGAATTACTCATGAATTTTCAAAAATTTCTGTCCTAGGCACCTAGTTATGACAATGAATTTGACAAAAAGCATACACATGTGGTTTATAATGAGAGATGAAAAAACCAAGAACAAACATGCAGATTTGCAATAAACAACAAACCATGTTCCTAAATGCAACCATGCTTGTGTCAAATTGTATTCACAAATTTTTTATTCATGAAAGCATAGTTCACCCACAAAAATTGAATTTAAATCAATATAATATTAAAAATATTCATTTGTAAGTGCATTTAAAATTAGATTGAATCACATACATGAACCATCTATATTCAAACCTTAACTCCTACTCCAAGTTGGGATTTGGTCTACAGAGATCATACACATAGGATATTATGAAGAATCCCAAATACAGGAGACCACATTGTGGCTCCTGCCTGCATTAGGGGTTAAAGCACTCTCTTACAGATTTTAATGTGCATGCTTTTTATCCTTAATTCATTCATTAAGTATGAACTAACGAACTAACGATTAAAGGACCAGTAAATGTCCATTTTGGGCTGAAATCTACGGTCGATTTGAACACGCCAGTCCATTGAAGGGCAGACTACTATAGAGGCTGTAAACAACTGCAACACCAAAGTATGACAACATTCATCCCTACCTCCTGACACCCTAAATTCGCAGCCCAACAGGATGAATGAAATCAATTTGCACAAATTTCGATACCAAGTGTACTTTTGCATATGCAGCTTCTTCTACATTTTGCAGACAATTGTGGGACAGAACCCCATGACAAATGCAGGCCCCGGATATCCATGACTCTTCAGCTCTAACGAAAGTACTGAGCGCTAATATACACCCGGCCAAGGAAGAGCCGACCAGCCTAACAACAACATCAATGAAAAAAAGGGGGGGGCACTCATCATGTCTAAACCGAGAAAGAAATTGTGAGCAAAACTGTGCACAGAACTCCCAGGAACCCAGGGACTGTGGCTGAAGCTACCAAAATTTTACCAACTAAAATCTAAGCTTTCAAGGGCGGAGAAACAAATAAAACTAATCCCACGCACTGTTGCCACCGCCGTAACCTCCGCCTCCATAACCACCGCCGCCACCACCACCACCATAGCCACCGTGGTGACCGCCTCCGCCACCTCCTCCTCGACCACCCTCGCGACGGTAGTCACGCCCACCGAACCGGGATCCACCACCTCCGGAACGGCGGTTGCGACCGCCACCTCCATAACTGGCTCGCGTCGCATAGTTCGTCAGCCACCCGGGAACCTCCTGGTTCGACTCCGTCATCAGCTCCGTCAGAGGACGCGCTAACGACTGGTCCTTCTCGTTGAAGAAGGCCGTCGCCACGCCACTCTTCCCAGCACGGCCCGTACGACCGATGCGATGGACGTAGTCGTCGATGTCACTGGGCAGATCGAAGTTCACAACGTGAGCCACATGCGGAATGTCCAAACCTCGCGCGGCCACGTCCGTCGCAACCAAAATGGGAGTCACACCCGTCCTGAACGATCTCAAAGCATGTTCGCGCTCCTGCGATCAACATCGCCACTAACTCAAAAAATAGGACCACAACACAAATCCAACTGCACCCTCCGGACAGGGCCACTCCAATAACGGACCAAAACCCAGACCTCATTCACTCTTGCAAGGCAAAGTCGACGACACAAACAACAAAACACCTAGAGGCGCCAAAATAGACCATCTGAAGTACGGAAACACGAATACTTGGGGCATCATCAACAAATCCAAGTCCCCCAAACCCCAATCATAGACCTCCAATAAGATTCTCGAAAATCGAATAAGTAGTTCGACTACCTCGCCATGAACCTGCCCTTTGCCCCTCGCTCGCTCGCTCGCACAATGCAGCACTCAGACTCATGAACCCCCCAATAAACTACTCCAAGACAACATGAAAAAACACTCACGAAGGGCTCATCAACACACCTGCTGGCTACGATCACCGTGAATCGTGGTCGCCGGGAAACCCATGCGACAAAGCCAATCCTCCAGAGCATCAGCTCCCTTCTTCGTCTCCACAAAGACAAGCGTCAAAGACTGCTGACCAGGGGGAGCCAACGCACTTTGCGCGTGGATCAAATCCATCAGCATGCTGCGCTTGTCCACATCTTGAACGTATTCCACGCGCTGCACGATCAAATCTGTACTCGAACCCACCCTTCCCACGGCAAGGAAAATGTAGTTCGACAAAAAGTCCGATGCCAACCTCTGACACAACAAAAAACAGGTCAACACCACCACATCTTCCTCGCAACATGAACTGGACCCACACCTAAACACCAAACCAACGTTCCGAACGGGGACAAGAAACGTTCCGGGAACATACTCCACAGATATCTCTCCAGTGAAGGGGAACACTCAAAACCCCAAACCACAACAATGCGAAAATCGAAAAGATACAACGACTTTAACAATTCATGCCTGCAAAGTCGAAATCGACCTCTATTCGCTCCAGGCCCAAAACACACTAACTCAACTCGAAATCGAAAAATAAACTTTCATCGGATCATCAACATCCGAAAGTACCTGGATTTCGCGAGGGAATGTGGCACTGAAAAGCATGGTCTGGCGATCACCCGCCGCTGGCATATCCATCTGTTCCACGATCCGGCGAATCTGGGGCTCAAAACCCATGTCCAGCATTCGATCGGCCTCGTCCAAAGCCAAGTATCGAACCATTTGAAGGGATACTCGAGCCCTCTCCAACAGGTCACTCAAACGACCGGGAGTCGCCACCAGGATGTCCACTCCCCTCTCCATTTCCCTCAGCTGAAAAACACAACACAACACAACCGTTAAGGAACCGACCAAAGAAATCGCCCTTACCAAACTTCTCTATGCAGCAAAGTGAAGAACCTAGAGGTCCTGCGCAGGTCCGGACAAGGACCATCCTCAGAGCTTTGCTAAACTGGCTGCAGGACCGTCTCGACCAAATCCAAAAAGTACAGACCAGTCAAATCAATATCATTTCGAACGCACACCTACAGAAGCTCCACAATCAAATCAGCAGGAAGTGCACATCATCGGGCAGTGACCCATCAACAATGCATTCACACAAACAATCTACCCATCGCAATGGACAACAAGAGACACACAAAACGCGGCATACCTGGTTATGGACCGGAGCACCACCGTAAGCGACCACCACTCGGATGCCCGTCTGATACGCGAACTTTTTCGCTTCGTCGCTGATCTGCACAAACAGAGAAATCCAGTCAACACAGCTCGACGACATCAGGCAACAAGCAGCGATAATACTTCCTCGAACGAAAAACGACAAAAGGGGACGTCACAGATATCCATGAACCATAAAAACGAAACACAAACCCCGCATACGCTCTCGCGTAACACAACGGGTCCTCACATCAATCCAGAACGACAATTAAAAACGAAAAACGGCTTACACACCTGGCACGACAACTCCCTTGTCGGAGACAGGATCAAAGCCAAAGGCATCGCCTTCCTTCCGCCGCGAGGACGACCCGGAGGAGTGTTCCTCATGATTCCTGCGATGATCGGGAAACAAAACGCAGCAGTCTTCCCGGATCCAGTCTGCGCGCACGCCATCAGATCACGACCGTGCAAACTGATCGGGATCGCATACTTCTGCACCGGCGTAGGCTTCGTGTACTTGCAGCGACGGATGTTCTCGTTCAACGCCGGACCCAAGTCGATTTCGGCAAACGTGTTCACCGGAGGCGGAACGTTATTGCCGCTCGTCTCCACGGGAATGTCCTCGTACGCGTCGAAGTTGATGCCCGTGTTCTCGGCTTCGAATATCGTCTCCGACACGGGCTCGTCGTTCGCGAAAGGGTTCGCCTCCCTCTCCCATCCTCCCCTGTTCCCTCGACCGCCCCCTCCGTAACTCCTGCCTGAACCGTTCGAGTTGCCCCAACTCGCGGAATGGTTCACCGCTCCGCTCGCACCCCAACCAGACCCGTTCACGGACTTGCCGGGACCCCCGGCATCCGCTTGAGGCGGAGCAACTGCCACTGCGTTAGGGTTCCCCCAAGCTGGTCGCCCTCCTGGCGCGCCTCTGGGTGGACCTTGGTTGTCCACAATTTTCACTGCGCCCACACCGTCTGCTACTGGACTACCCTGGGGACGGTTTCTCAAATGAGGAGGCACGTACGATGCTCTAACAGGACGACCACCACTGCCTCCGGCTCCACTTCCATTCTCAGTAGCCACCATTTCGGGTGGCGACTCTGCCCATGTTGATGGCATATCTCTATCAAGAAACCGCTCTTTACTCGTCTACTGAAAAACTCGCTGTGCAATTCGTCGCAATCTACAACCTACTACTGAAACACGCTGAATAACCTTTTCGTCACTGCCGCAAGGGTCAACCCCAAAGTCTGATCTCGAAATCTGCACACACGAATAATCACACACGGAACGCCCGCTCTGTCAGCATATCCATCTTCCGCAGCCAAGGCATTTCCACAATACGCTAACACAGCATGACAAGTTCGCATCTTACATCACCACAAAAAACTCCACAACTGACCCTAATCGTATTCAAAATATCAGATGAAGATAGCAAAGAAAAGCTTCACACAACTACTACCTGCTTGAGCGATTTCCTAAACCTAAACCTCCGTCCAGTTGTCACTATACAAAATGGAAACAACAAACCAAAGGCAGAATTCAATTTATACCCAAGCCGGTGGCACGCCACAAGATCACACCGACCAAGACACAATAGGGAACAGCTTTTCAAGCTGTCCAGGAAACTTCGTACCACTACCAACGATCAGAAGCAAGAGAAAGAGCACAGACACAAAGATATTTTTTAGGCAAAGATGCTGCGTGGGGGTCAAGTTAGGTCAGCGAAAGGCACAAGGAAGCGGGGTATGGAACCTGAGCGAGAGTCGGCGGCGCCCATGGCCCGCTGGTGCGATCTCTGAAACGGCAAGCACGAAAGAAGATGAAGCGGGACTCTAAAAGTCCGAGACCGGAATTCCAACGAGACAGTTTGAAGAATCCCTGGAAGAAGCAAACTAAGGAGTCCCGAGTTGGGATGAGAGAAAACAGGGTTTGCAGGTAGAGAGAAGAGAGAGCCGTGGCAACGGCGGAGCCTGGAAGCGCGAGCAAAAGCTAAAGCGTCGTATCTCGAAACCCTAATCTCGACTTGCTGTGGTCACCCCTTTTCCCACAGTATCGTCGAAACTGTTATTCGGCAACCAGAGGTGAGATGCGGCATAAATTAGGCCATACTTTTTCTATTTTCTATTAAAAAAAGAAAAGAAAAGTGCCGCATGTCATCTTACAGTTATGCTGATGTGGACCTTTCAAAATATGATGTGGCCATTCCACATTGATATTTCCTTTTTTCATATGACTCTCATGTAGAGTGTTGTAGGGTTTCTAATTGTATCGCATCATCTTCAATCCTAGCTTGATGAAAGAACTTAGCAATGGCACATCGCGAGTGTGTTCCTATAGATGCTTATGTGATAAGCAAGATCTTCCCTACTTTGACCCAACCCTTTTCACATTACCCAGAACTCTAATACTATTCACGTTGTTAGTATCAAAGACAAAGATGGATGATTGGTTGAAAGAGTTGTACAGTTGGTGGTTCATGTTATGATTCCCTATGACCACTCTTACCTTACTTGTTGTACTTTGTAGAAAACCAAAGAATATTGTGAGAGAGCCTAATGTGCCCTTGAAAGTGATGAGTTTGATAGAGGTTGCATTAGGGTGCATTTTTTTGGTTTGCCACTATTCTTACCATTATTGCATTAGGATATAGTATCTATTGAGGATATATTATTATGCTCTCATGTAATAAGATATATTTTGGTTTAATATCTTATCCTTGGAAAGTTGTAATAATCAAAGATCAAGTATATTTATTGTGCATAAAAGGCATCTCCTCCTATGCTTTACAATCTTTATATCAAGTCCAAATTCAAAGACGCTAAAAGAATCTTATAAATGAATGTTTTGTTTAATTTAAAACAATAAGTATGCCATATTTAACTACTTTGGACTATTGAAAGTCCAAAATTAAAAAAAATGCACAAATCTCCTGATGCATGGTGTGAGGCAATACAATGGGAGATTTCCAAATACCATGAAGTTAATTTTTGTAAGTGTGTTGCAAGGCTCCCGATAGGTCAATTGAAGCATGCGAACGTGCATCTCGGAATATACATTAACTATGAATGATGAAGTAAATAGGGCTTGGATGGATTCATGTTAGGCAATACATCGGGAGATATCCAGATACATGGAAGTTTAGGTTTCGCTGAGGGTGGTGCAAGGCCCCATAAGCACATGAACATGCATGTTAGGAAAGACAAAAACTTTGAATGATGAAGTAATTGCTACCACTTGGAATGGAGGTGGGGAGTAAGTTACTCGGAAATCTCCCGATGGAGTGCAAATCTTGTAAGGCTAGTATGATCATTTCGTATACCAAAACATTTTGGTCTTATGCATCTTTTGCCCTCCTAAAGTATTTTGGGCATGAACAATGACTGTAAAAACTTTGCCTTATTTGATATTAATAAAGTAGTTCAAAACATAAACATTTGAAAGTGGAGAGGTAGAAGATTCCAAAGAATGACAAGACCAAGTCATTGGAAATGGAATAGAAGGAATAAAAATGAATATTGGAAATAGTAATTTATAGTGCAAGAAAGAAGGAAATTGTCTTGCAACATTTTAATAATCGCTTAAGAGATTGAGTACAAGAAAATATTGAATAGCAAAGCCAATGAAGCATCAACACGTGCTATGACTATGAAATGGGATTTGGAGGTTGTCCTAAAGGAATTAAAACAAGAGCACATTCTAGTCTTCATGAATAAAGTAAAGGCATCTCACACACTGTAGAAGATTTCACAACAATCGTTGGTCCCTAAACCTTGGAAAATAGGAAACCATATTTGGACATGCATGCTGCTACTTATGTGCTGGTTAGAAGGAAACATCAGGAGATCTCCCAATAACCATGCCAATATCATGCTGAACAAAACGAAGCATCGGAAGATCACCCGATAGTCGTGCCACTATCCCGCCAAGAAAAACAAAGCATCAGGAAATCTTTCAATAGCCCTACCATAGTTATGACACATAAAGAAGCGAATTGGGAGATCTCCTAATAGCTGTAAAGACCAGGATACAATAGTCGATCAAGGGTCCACCTTGTTTGCCCTATTCAAATTCGCAAGGACAGCTTCTCTACTTTTTCTAGGAATAGTCCATGATTTTGGATTAACTTTCTTGGACCAAGTTGCATATACTACAGAAGATGCATCCATCCAAACAAGAGGTGTATTCTCAACAACCCATTTCTCATACCAACAATTTTGGTACCTCATTTTCATCGTACTTTCATAATTATCTAGTCTCCAATATTGGAGTAGGAACTTCTCATTGTTCACATGGCCTTCCTTTCTGCAAACCTCAGATAGTGCTCTTCCTTGCCAAACAGCACAAATTGAAAGGTCTTCAGGTCAAAGCAGAACCCACAAGCCTAGACGAATATTAACCCAAGGATTGAAGCTTTCCCTTGGCGCCTCAATTGCTTATCTGATGAGTTTGGTCAACGTAGAAGGCAATTTTCGTTGTTCTTATAGGTGCTTTATATGTGGAAGGTGGTGTGTCGGATCTTCCTTGGAGAATCATCATACTTGCTAGTTTTCGTGACTTTCTTAAACAATTGGTTTAAGATACTCATTGTGGGTTGTATTCCTCCATGAATGTTCTTACTGTGGCAACGCTTATCTCAGCACAGTGCAAGTAAATTCCTTGTTATACTCACAAAGATCACTCTAGAGCATAACGAAGTGACTCTAAAGATCGAACCTACAAGATTCTGTGAAGTATTTAACTTTATTAAGCGAGTAAGCCTTTCTAACCTCTTAAACCCTTTCTTCCGGTCCTAGATCTATAACCGAAAACAACCAACCACTAGATAGTATCAGACCGGATTCATTCCCTTCCAGTTCCCTAAGTCGCCGGTTGGTCCAATTCAACCCAATCCCAGGACTGTACCAATTCCAGTCCTTGTACTTCCCCTAGACCAATCCGTTCCGGATTGCCCGTATATATCCTCACGCCTATTCCGGTTTAGTTTTGCCTCTGTCGGACCATCAGAGCGGTTGCCACTTGATTTTGTGAGTGGTAGGCCCACCACTTCTTCCGTGGATTATAGTGGCTGAAGGCCCATTGTCCTATCTCTTCCTCTCTTAAACTAACTCGGATCCGATTTGATCTCTCACAACAACTCGGATAGTAATCCGGTTGACAAGTCACACAGAGACTCGCCGTACAATCATTTCTTACTACAATGACCTTGATGCCAGTTCCTACCCGTGCGAAGCTAGGTGGCTACAAGTGTACTTGTCCGTTCCAACACTTACCAGAGCTATTCTGTTTACCAACTAAGGTGGTGAGACCTCTCAGAAGATTGGACACTCAATCGGATTTTCCACCTAGGAGTTCTAGCGCGACTAAAGATACCCTCCCTATTCGCCTAGCCTAACAACAACTTTCTCACCCGGAACTCAAAACTCCAGATCTGCTAAGGCACTAAAGTCCACTCCCAACACTTCCACAACCTGCTCTCATACAATAAGGATCGGAAACTTACACACCAAAGGGAGAAATCAATTCACAAATCAGTCCTACACCTTCCTAACTCCATGCCATGCAACTATGCCAAGCTTAGGAGATAAACACAACACAAGAGCGCATACAAAGGTACAAGGAATTTGCAAAGAGAAAACACCATAGTACCCTTTGTAGGGACTGACTTAAATACAATCAAAAATTACAAGTGGGTGGAAAAGCCTACAAAAGTTCCGTCGCAACTTGGGCCGGACTTTTCGGTCCTACCTATTCCTAACTGGATCGGAACAAGATCTGAGTCTGTTCCTAACATTCCTATTATTTACACACTAAGTGCCTACCCGAAATCCAATGGTGGCACTATCTGCTCCCGGCTCCATTTCCTCGCAGATCTCATTCAAGTTCCGATTCCGTTCCCCCTCATGAGGGTTAGGAACCGGATTCGAGTAAATCCCTCCACTATCTCATTTTCCTTCTCTATTTTATCTCCCAATGGTTCCTTAGCTAGATCCAGATACCTACTTCAGGGTTTCTGGTTAGTTTTACTAGGTAAACCAAAAACATTAAAGTTTCATGTTGCCACAACACTTTTGCAACGTCTTCTTCCATGGAGTACTTTGAAGAGTTCCTCTATATTGTTGGTGTGGACAACCCTAAGAAGAATGACCCCTATCCAAATCGTGGTGAATTACTGAAGTTTATCTTAGGTAGCCCTAGAGAGCACAACATTCTTTGGAATCAAACTATAGTTCTACTTGAATTAGATCCTCTTAAGTGGCCAAATGCTTGTGTGGTAAGACCCTCCATACTTGAGAGGGATGATCTAGATCCTTTGAGATGGGAGCATCCGTGCCATGGAGTAAAGGAGCTAATTGCTCGGACTTAAAACAGAGTACATGTAGAACCTCCTTTAGTGCATGGTGATTATGCAGTTAGTGTGGTTTATGCATTCAAAGAACCCATAGGGTCACTTGTCATTTCATTTTGAATCATGCACCCCTTGTCTTTTCATCTCGAATCATGGGCATGGGCCACAGATTGTCTACAAACTCTCTTAATGCATAGTATATTCTAAAGGAAGTTGAACTGAGAAAGGTTCTACCAATATTATGGACCAAGGTTTTCTACTCAGACACCGCGACATCGCAACAACCAGACGTCACACGGCATCTAGTAGAGCCCCCGAGATGTCCAATAGAGTCAAATTTATCTTTGACTTCCAAAACAATTAACCCCCTTTTACCTAGGCCATGTGGATGCCATGTGGCGTCCGTGTGGCACATAAAATGGCGTGTGCGGGTATAGCGTGGAAGGGCCACTTTGGGTTTAAGGCGACCATGTCTAGGGGCGACCTTGGAATGGAGAACACGCTAGTAGGCAACCGCATTATAGTGACCGCATCTAGGGGCAACCTCGTATGGGGGGCAAGTGCAGTTTTAGCAATTTCAAATTTAGAGCGACCGCGATTGGAAAGGATTGACCCGTGGTCGCTCCGACAAAGCTACAATCGCCCTGGGTACACCTGAAGTCGCCCCTAGGAGACATACAATCATTTTGACTACACTCGAGGTCGTTGCTAGGAGACACGCAGTCGCCCTTGATACACCTACAATCTCACCCAATAGACACACAATCGCCCTAACAGACATGTAGTTGCAATTTCTAACCTGAGGTCGCCCTATACGTCCTACATCATCAATGGTCCCCTTTGGTGCACCCGAGGTCACCACATGAAGACTTGCGGTCGCCTCTTAAAATCTCCACATGCCCCTCTTGAAGCCGTGGTTGTTGTACACGTAGTCATCCCATTATCACCCACTTGTCGAACCCAAGGCACTTGTACTCGCCCCACCTATAAATCTAGTCACCCATGCGGTTCTGGTACCTTCATTCTCCATTGAGGCTTTTGGTCTAGCATCCTTCATTGGCTACATGCATTAACCTTGGATTGAATATTTATTTTCTTCCAAATTCATCCATGCTTTTGTGGACATGTTCTCGACACCAACAAATCCAATGGCCAATGGAGGCAACAATAATGTGCCCCTTCCTGTTCCACACGCTACACATATGCTTGGTGAACTCAGGAAGTTTGTCAAAGACAAGAACAGGAAGTGCAGGGGCACCATTCATTGAAAGCGATGGCATGTGTTAAAAAGTTTGGACCACCTCGCTATTAAAGGCTGGAATGAAGAAGTTGAGCCATGGACAATGCAAATATGTGAAGATTACATTGAATGGTGTCATATTGGGAAGTTGTTTCCAACATGGCGCCATCATTACAACCAGCACACCAACAAGGCAAACCTCAAGTATTGTGAAAGTCCAACTTTCGTTCATAGGTGTGTGGAATTGTGGCAAGTCCTCTACAAACCCCCTTTTGTAGAGAGGAATGAGGTCCCTCTCTTCATTGTCAGAGGAGCATATATAGAGGTAGCCCTGAGCAAAGAAGTTAATTGGTCCATGATCAAGGAAAGTCTATATGTACAACGTCTAGACATTGGAGTAATACCAAAAGGTGTATTGAAATTCCTAGAGGGGGGACTTGGACCTATTCGAAGTGATCCACGAAATAAAGAAACTATTGAAGTTGACATAGAGGACTCTAAAGAAGACAACAATTTTGATGGTACGCGAGCTCTAAGGATAGTACAAGCAAAGGAACAAACTATCACCCCTGCCCTTGTGGAAGTTCGAGTTCCATATATTAGAGGAGGATCATCAACACGAGGATGGAGAGTAAGACATCCCAAGAAGGTTCGACGCTCGACCACTCAAATTAGACATGCATCAGCCTCAATGACAATTTCAACCTCCCCTTTGCCACTACAAAATGCCAACAACATCTTCAACTTCGGCTTGAATGATGACATGCTGATAGAAGAAAGAGGTGTCCATGCTCCCATTCCTCAATCTCAAGTATGTCATAGCAACAACACTATGACTTTGGCCAAGGCTCTCAACCTCTTGAAGTCTAAAGATGCCATGATTGCTTCACTGCAATCGGATGTGAGGAAACTACAATTTGATTTGGAACACAAGAATGCACTCATTTCACAACAATCTAAAGAACTACAATGCCTTCGAGAAAAAGATCATGAGACGTTTACTTTGTCAGACATGGATGACGGGTTTATGAAGCATGATCCACATCATTTGGACAAGGTGGTAGGAGACGTCACTAGCAATCTCATCCATTACTCTCCTCTTTCTAAGTGTATGAAGTGTTCTACAGTGATTCCAACTTCAATTCTTCCTACCATCACTGAGATTGCTACCATTGACATGACTGATGTCCAAGAGACTCAAGATTCACTTTCATTTCCTACAATTCCACTTCCTGTTATGTCAACAAAGAAATTGGGCCTTCAAGAAGAAAACAATACGCTTCGAGCATGTTTGGCCCAACTAGCAGCCACATACTATCATTGGAAGGTGGCATGCATTCTTTTCGTGGACAGATCACAACAAGTCATCCAAGAGTTGGACAAAGTTTCGAAGAACTTTGTTGCAAATGCCCCTAAGTATGAGAATGGATTCACTTTGCGGGCATTGTTGGAGGATATGTTTCCCGACAACATGCCCATGTTGAACATGCTTGAGAAGGATCTAATCAATCGGGCAAATGTTGGTTGGGACTACAAAAATCAAATGTCTTGCCACATCGAAGAGAAGCAATGACAGCTACTGTAGCCAAAGCCTGCACCTTTTGTCTTGGACCATACAAAATGTCCCATTTGTCTTGAACAATTCGGCTCCGAAGGATGGTGGGCACTTGGATCTTGTGCACGTGTGTACCATCCACAATGTCTTATTACGCAATGTTTCATTAGACGACATTGTGTGATTTGTTCAGCACCATTCTATGATTGTCTATATGCCATATTCAACCTGATAACATACATGCCACCTTCTTGGGAACACAACAGTGACACAACAGTGGAGACAAGATTTTGGGGCCATGACTTACTTTGGGGTTGGCGAGAAGGGCAACATGATCAAGAAAGGGGACCTACTAACTCCCAATTGAATTGGGAAACTGACCCAACAAAAATTGTGCAAGTTGCACCTAGACTCATGGGAACAGGCCCACATAATCAAGGGAGGAGGGCATTTTTTTTCCAATGCCTTGGAGGATATTTTGATAAGAGCTCTGAAGCCTTGAAGTGGAGCCCTCATCCAGAACACCACTGCTGGAATTCAAAAGGATGGAGGGTGACCAACCAAGATGAAAATGCCTCTCTAGAAGATTTGACTACTATGGCATACTTTGACTCTATGTACGGGCCTTAATACCAAAGTCAAGCACTCGACTATTTGTTGGAACAACACTCTCTGCAAACAACAAGGACCCTCCAAGCTTTGAAGGACTCCAACGTCTTAGAATCAATTTTGAATGCAGATGAACGAGCTTCATGCACTCATGCCAAGTGCAAGCTTGGGGTTGGAGAGTCATCCACCTACAAGCATGGCGAGCCAAGTGGTGCTGAGAAAGACCCAAATGTTAGCAACTAAACTTTAGTACCATTTATCGACTTCAACATTACTTCTTCTAATAGTACATGTATAGTATATGTATAGTACATGTATAGTGAGGCTCATAGTACAAGGTCATAATATATCCATACTTGCATTGTGGAGTATTATTGACTATTGAGTAATTTGTTGTTACTGTCTAGATTCCACCTACAAGGCTTTGTGTTGTGGTTATTTATAGCTATTTTTATATTGCTATTATTTATAACATATACTACCTTCAAGTCTTCAACCTCTTGTGAGAAAATGTGATTGTCCACCAAAAAAATGAGTGTTATGATTCTCCTAAAATAAATATTCATTTGTAAATCGTAATGCTCTAAAAGAAGGGTCTTCTTATGATGATATCCTTTAACAAAATATTCTTTGATTCTATACAAATTAACAAATTAATGCGTATTCATATTTTTGGAAACAAAATCTTCTTGTATTTATATACTTTAGAAGAGAATATTCTTTGATCCAAAGGTTGATGAGTAGGTGCTTTCATTCTTATGAATAATATATTCAATTGCTATAATTGGGAAAATTGGATGTTACAAACTTACAATTCTTTTTCCAAATATAGGTGTCCTAACTCTTATCAAAACAATAAAAAGTCTTATCATTGGAAGAAAATGGATTTTCTTATTTTTATATTCTTAAGAAGACATATTCTCTTGTCTTAAACCAATTGATCTGTTTTTTTTATTCTTCTTCAAAACTTACTCACCCGTAACAATGGAAAAAAATGAGTATTGCAACGATTTTAACAAATAAAATTGAAATCTAATAATGTAGGAAAAAAAGGTCAGACTAACCTTTTAAAAAAAAATCTAAATCTTCATATAGAAATAAAATGGGTACACTTTTTCTTATACTCTTAAGAAGCAATTTTCAGTTATCCTATAACAAATAAAAGGGTGTTCACATTTTTTTAAACTAGATGTAGAAATTACTTTGGGAATAAGGCTTATAATTAAGAAAAAAAGGATGTATTGATTCTTGTGAAGAAAATACAAAATTGATAAATGGAAAAGAGAAGGCCAATAATTTTAATATTATGACAATAAAGGGTTAACCATAATTAGGGTTGACAAAAGTGAGAGTCCCAGGAAAAATCACGTCCAAAATCAGACGTCTAGATATTCGGACGCACAGACTCTCTGGATGCTGCATCTCTAGTGGGTAAAAAACATCATCCGCAAATTTACCCTAGATAAATGCGTTCGGGCGGACGGGAGGTCGGGCGGATTGGCTAGTGGCAAGTGGTGGATGTGTAGAGGCCTAGAGGGAGACACGTAGCAACCCTAAAGGCCTAAACCGACCGCGGGATGGGGCGAGGGCTTAGAATCCCCAAAAGACTTAATAAGTGTGCAACGAATCCAACCTTTAACATCCAAAAAGAAGTCATGATGACCTTTGAGTCTTCAAGGCATCTTCAAGCAATACTTGGAAGGTATTGGTTTTCTATGGAGATCTTAAGTTCAATCCCTAATGAGATCATTTGGGTTGGTTCTAATAACCAACTTTAATAAGAAAAAAAATAGAAAAACGTCAAGTCAGTTCCCTGTTGTATGTGGGAGGGAAAGTGATTTAATTCTAAAGGTTTAGGAGATGGACCTAGAGGATTTGGAGGGTTAGTATTGAATTTAAGACGGAGATGATCGTTGAGCACCAAGGTCGCAAGGTGCACAATGAAAATCTCCGTCCTAAATTCAAAATTGACCCTTCAAAAGTTCAAAACCTTCAAGTGATATCTCCGAAACCTTTAAAATGAAATGATGTTTCTTGCTCACCTATTAGAGAGACCGAACTTGACATTTTGTATTTTTGAAGAAAGCTTATTTTTTTAATACAAAGCTTCAAGTAAACCTTGATTCCTTGAATGCTTTTTACAATAACATATGGACTATCCCTTGAAGTGTACTCAACCAAAGAAATTGTACACTATAATTGCAATTATGAATTATCAAGGGAAAGGATTAAAAAAAAATTCAAAATTCTCTTCACCTTGAAAATTACCAAATGTATGATTCTATGACAATTATGAAGTCAAAATTGTTGCATTATATATGTATCTTGCAATGTATCATGCTTCATACAAAGAAAGAAGAACACAATTAATTTTGAGGGGACTTTCCTCTTAGTTTTGCAATTCAAAAAAATGTAATTATATTTTCAACAACAATAAGCAAACTCCAACTACAATGAAAGCTTTAGACAATCAATTGCCATTACATGCTTGATGTATCATGAGTACCTAAACACCTAAGCCTAAATCCCTTGAATCTCTAAAGCTTGTAATCACTATCTCCTTTTACCTTAGTCCCACTACTGTCACATCTAGTTCCCCATCCGTCGTCTTCATCGCTAGATGTCTCTTCCATGTTGTTTGATGAAGATTGTACAATTTTCACTCCTTCTTGTACTTGTGTAGATGTCAATGATCTCATTGATCTATCAGTCTTCTTCTCCATTTTGGCTCTTAATATAGACTTACCAATGCCTTCCTTGAGGCTAGGGATTGTTTTCATTTTCTTCTTTGAAGAAACTTGATAGGTATCCAGTGGGGTTCTACCCACATTTGGTCTCTTGGTTGGGGAGGTAGCAAAGGGTTGCATTATTCTTTTTTTACAAGCTTTGATGGGGTCTTCAACCTTTGATATCTCTGCTTTTAGCGCTCCTTGAATAATTAACTGCATTGCATTCAAAGACTGGAATGTTTGGTCTAATGATTTCAAGAAATGGCGTGGTGGATGGCCTCAATGTTGAACAAACATTGAAGCCAATGTCTCATCCTTATCATCATTGGTACATGATAAAATGGTTTGACTTGGATTGCCTCCGGAACCCATCTCTTTCGTAGGAGACAAATGTCTTTTTTCAAGCTGTGATTTCCTTGAACCATTGAATGTCGTGGCATTGGTTTTAAATAGTGTACGTGGAAGAGCGCTACGTGGTGGTTCGAGAGAATCTTCCATGAGGTGCATTTTGGCAATACCATTGTTGACAAAAATTGGTCTACCTGACTTCATTGAATGTGCTTCAACATTGTCTTGTACTTTATGTAGTTTGGCATTTCCAATATTTGCTTCCCCACATTTCTTGCTTGCTGATATCACTATTGATGCACCAATTGCATTGCACACATTCATTTGAACGTTCACCTCACATCCTCCCTTATCTTCATGTTGGCCATTTTTTTCTACCGCCATTATTGTGGATGGAGCATCGGAAATGGGAATCACTTCATCCTTTTCAAAACTCCCATCATTCGCAACTGTTGTCCTATTGGTCGCCCTTATCTCTATATACATATCCTCCATGTTTGGTAGAAGATTTTTGCTACTCATGAATCTGGTTCCATCCACAAATCTAGCTATCGAAGGTACATCATCATCAAGCCCACAATTGTCCTCGTCTGATCGAAACTCATACATGTCTCCATCCTTGATTCCGAAGTCTTCATTGTTTTGATTAGGAGTCTCAAACATTTCTTCGTCAGAATTGTGCATATCATGATTCACAGCATCTCTATCATTAGATATAGATTCATCATCCTCATCTTCTGAGATAGGCCCTTTTGAATCTTCGGACTCCACGTTGTCATGGTACCAATTCTTTTCATCCTTCTCCTTCAATGTGGCTATGACTTTAGAATTGGTGTATACATACACCAAATCGGTTGCTCTCTGTGGGTTCAACTTGTTCCGGGATTTTTTGTGATTAGAAGAGTAGCTACTTCAATTTCATTCACATGAAAATGATGACACTGGTTGGGCTAAAATCCTCTTTGCAATTAGAGCAATGAGCTTGCCACATGCACCCTCAAAATCCCACCAAGCATGTGTCGACAATTTCTGCTCGGCCGGATCCAACATGTCGTGGAACGGAGGATCTCGGTGTCAAAATGCTACAAACTCCTTCACTACGTGAGGATAAGTTCCTGATTGACATATTTTCCTAATAATGCGCTTGCATGTGTCTGTTGCATATTGATCGTCGGCTAGTTCTTTATTGTGAAGAAGGTAAGGGTTCAAAAGAGCTTTTGCATAATGTAGATCGGTCTCTATCATTTCCCATCGCTTACCAAACGACTTCTCGATAGGAATGGCTAAGTCCGAGGACAAACCAAAGGGCTCTTTTCGTAAAGAGAAGACATGCTTCTCTAAATTCCTCATAATGTGCAACACCTTGCCCATGCATGGTGTCTTTGCATCCAAATCACGTAGACCAAACACCATAGGAGCCATCAATTCTCGAAAATTAGTGGCATGGGTCCAAAAATGCTCATCTAAAATTCTCTTCTTCACCTCCTGAGACTCCATACGAGATTTTGCCTTCTTCGTGTCCTGTAACTTGAGCACATATTCTACCCATTGTGGATCCACCACACTTTGTTGCAATCCAGCCTTGACCTTCAACAAATGAGAAATCATGAAGAAATTTGAGGCAAATCTTGTTTTCATTGACATCAATAAGCTATTCTTCGTTTCGTGTTTTTGAAATATAGCTAGCGGCATATGCCGCAATCTGAAGAACTTCACAACAGTATGGGCCTTTTCCACTAGGTCCTTCATCCATTCTTGTTTCCCCCAATCTTGAAGCAACAAATTCAAGGCGTGCACCACACAACCTTGAAAGAAAATGGGCAGATATATTTACTCGACACCATATTCCATGCTGTTGGATTTACAAGAGCATTGTCTACAATCACTTGTACAACATTTATAGGGCCTACTTGTTCTATAAACTTTTCCAAGACAGAGGCCAAAAAAAAAGCATTCTTTTCGACTCCATTTGTATCCACCGATCCCAGAAATTGCTCACCCTCAAAAGATACAAGCATGGCATTTATCAATAGTCGATTGGTAACCAAGCTCCATCCATCAATAGATAATGTTGCTCCAAACTTCCTAATGCTATCTTCGGTCCTATTATGAAGCTTTGTCTTGATGTCGGTCTTCGCTTGGTCAAGCAATTTATGGCGTAAATCATGATACAATGGTGGAGTGTAGGGCCCATAGCACTCGGCTATTTTTTTCACTGCTTCTTTAAATGCTGGATTTTGAGCTACGACAAATGGTATGTTTGCCACATAAAAGAAATTGGCCCACACTGCATTCAAATTGCGTTTTGTTGTGGATTCAAAGCCATCCACTAGACTACTCTATCTTTGAGGTCTACTGCCTGATGCCCTAGGAGTCTCACGATCACTAGATGTTTTTGTAGTTCGGTTTACTTTGGATCCTACACCAACAAATTCTTCCGGTGCTGTGCATGAGTCTTCTTGAGTAGAACGTGTCATATCCCTCTCATTTGAAAAATCGCTCTTTACCATACGCATGCTACCAACATCTACATTGTCAATGATCGGTCTTCGCGAGAATGCCCCATTAGATCAAATAAATAGGACTCAAACATCTGGCGTCAATTGCAAACAAAGACTCACTCTTGTATCACGAACACTTGATGGGCCTTCATATCCTAAATGGCTCAACATACGGCTTATCTTCTTGGCAAACACCGAGTTGCAAACCTTGCACTTTACCTTACCGGTTGATGGGATACCATACCAACTAGATCAATCCTTACTCATAGTGACAAGTCACAAATTTTAATTCCGTATATTGGAATCAAATTCAAAATGTAAAGACCGGATGAACAATGTCCAAATATTATAAAAAAATGAGTGCACAAAGCCTTGAAAATCAAGGCCCTCCCGTCCACTAAACTATACATTACCAAGCAAGGGACACAAAAATTGCAGCTCCTAACCTTTGGAAATCTTAGCGTTTAGTTTTTCAAGAGTGCTCTCAAATGACTTCTTTCCTATAGTTATAGTCTCCAAAACTGGCCTTGACCGTTGAAGACCATTTTTGAATCCATAGAATACACAATCCGACGTTGGTTGATTCCGCAGTGGACGGCGCGCTCCTTGCGGATGGGAGGTTGGGCAGATAGGCAGTTGTGCGGACGGGCAATTTAGGCAGACGGGCAGACGGGCGGGGTAGACCGCATTCAATGCTTCAAGAGAGGTGGGGAAAAATATGGATTTATGGATGGAATTAGGAGATTTCATAAAATTATGGTTTTGTCAAAGGGTTTTATAATTTAAAATTTCTAGATGAGCATGAAAAAAACATACTTCACAAAAAGGTGTCCTTTATAATAGCATGAATTTAAAAGAAAGCAAAACAAATGATTAATTCAAAGATATATATATTGATATTTGGATATATTTAGAACTTCAAATCAAATCAAAATTCATTATGAGTAAAATGAATTATTAGTAGTACTCAACCCTTATAACATTCAAGCCACACTCGATATACTTCTATACTATTAAACATAATAGAATAAGGAAAGCCTCTCTTACATTTAAGAACCACTACTCTCTCCTAAATCGTGAGATGGCCCCTCCTTAGCCAAAAGTCTTGCACTCATTCGTCGAGTATTTGGCCCAAGACTATAGACAACACCTCCTCCGGATCTAACCTCCATGTCAATCGCTGAAAACTATCGTTTGGTTTCTGGAGAGTGGTCATCGTCATTGTCATCCTCTCTCTTCCGTTTTGAGGTTCACTTTGGAGATAAATCTACTTCTTCAACCTTCAAGGCCCTCAACGCAGCATCCACTTGATCTACGAACACATTGACTTATTCGTCATCAACTTCGATGGGTAACCCTATTGGTCGAAAACTGGCCAATAGAACCCCCCTCCAGTGAGCTATGATGTCACCTATCCTCTTATCAAATGCCCTAGCTACCTCCACAAATGAATGCCCTGTAGTTGTTTTCCCATCTATTTCGGCAAGAGCATGAGCTTTGGCAACTTCTTCCAACTTTGACAAGAAAAGGGCCCTACCAATCAAAGTGTGATTATAAGCCCCGTATTGCTCATTGAACTCTTGAGCATGCTCCACCTCTACCCAAGTGTTGTTTGGCCCTTTTTGCACTTCTTTGTCGGGAATCCGAAAAAACTTCTTGTATTGCACACTCCAATGGCCCCCCATGTTGCGACAAAACAATTCACGAGCCTCACCATCTTCAATACCCCGGGCCCACAACTCCACCTCTTTGTTGAGGATCATCTACATGAAAGGATCCACTGGCTCTCCAAACTCCTCATACAATCCATGTCAATATTCAATTGAATCCCATGTAAGAGGTCGCCTCCAATGCAAGAAATTTTAGAACTGGTATGGCCCTTGATCAAGAAGAAGGGTCCATCGGTTGTATTCGTGGCCGGGGGGCATATCTTCCAAGATCCCAAGTATTTCGTAGAACCAAGGGCTGAGAGGAGAACGACACTCAACACAAATCGAACGAATGAGTGATGCTTTCACGATGCATGTCACGTGAAAAGTGTGGCGACATTGGCCTATGGTCAGGGCTCCTTCGGGGCCAAAAGGACCTTGGCAAAAGCTACAATGACTATTCAAGATTCCTAGGGTTGGGTCGCAAGCATGCACTATTGTCTTCTCTTTCTCCTTGACGTGCGCTGAAAGCGTGTTGTAAGGGACTCACCCTTCTTCTACTTCCAAGGCCCAATCGATGTGTGGAACATCGTCCTTATTTGCGTGGTTCAACCACTCAAACATGTCATCCATGTCCCCCCAACATGTAATTTCGTTGGAACCCCTTGGATGTTCATCAAACACTTTTTTGAACCAAACCAAAGAGGTCTCTATGGCATTGCATTCTTCATCCGACTTCATTGCAAATTTCATAAGCCCTTTCATTGCTCAAGACGCTACAGAGGGTTTGTTTTGGAGTTTCTGTACCCATGCCAACCATCGAGACTCTAATCCGCTCTTTGGCATGCATTCTTCCATGCCCATGATTTTTTGAAATCGGTTCAACTCCAACTCAACAAGGATTTTCTCTTGAATTGCTTCATCTAATTTCAATTGTAGCTCTTCCACCTCACCGCCTTTCGTTTGCATCGAAGCATCCTACAATGTACGGGGAACATTAGGAATGATGGTCCTAGGGTTGATAAGATGTCCGGATGCAACCGCCAATGTCCGGACTTTGGACGTTCGCGGCCTCGACTCTTGCTGACGTCTTGTGACATTTGTCAAATCGGTTTTTTACCCTGGGGTAATTTCTTTTACCCCGTCCGCTTGTCCGCAACCCCATCTGCATCGTTGTCCGCAGTTTCTGGAGCCCGTCCGCCATCCTATCTACTTGTCCGCAAACCCATCCGCGTTGTTGTCCGAGGTCTTTGGAGCCTGTCTGCCATCCTGACCGTCCGTTCGCTCAAGCTTCCCCGAATTTAGTCTCTATCTTTAATTTTTCATTGTAAAAGAATTTCTAATGTGATTTCGTTTTTGAAATTTGGTACATTTCATGCTCATTTCTAAGAGTCCTTAGCAATGAAGAAAAAGAACATTGCACTGTACAAATTTATAAAGAGAAAAGTCATTTCCAATTATTTTTGTAATTCATTTTTGAGTGCTACAATAGAATTTCAAAAGATATTTTTAATAAATATACAAAGAACCGGTACCCAAAATAACAAATTTATTATGGTTTAGGGTTTAGGAAAATATTGGACACACATTTATTTTGTGACCCATGCATTTAAAGCTTAATTTCCTATTTTCCTTTGTTCATTTTATGAAAAAAATGCAATGAAAAAAAATTGAGGGTCTAAATTTTGAACCCAAAGGCTTCTAAAAATCCAAGTGCCATAAAGTCCTAAACCTTTTTGAAAAAACACTAAAATTGAATCACTTTCTTTGTTTTTCGATTTTACTTCATGAATCACGTTAGAATTTTGTTTGAATTGATAAAATCATTTGCTACTAGAAAGTTCTCTTAAAAAAAAACCATATGACAATTTAATCTCAAAATTACATGCCAACAAAAATACGGTCACATGCTTCATGTTTGCTTCCAAAGATTTCAAGTGAATAAGATATAACTTCCTTTTCCAAACAAATCATCTATGTAAATTACTTTAAAATCCTTCAATGTAAATTTGTGATGAATTTACTAATTACGTCTCTTCATAGTTGATACATTATAAGTATAGACACTAAAACAATAAAACCACAATTGCTTTAACGGGTTGTCATGATAATTCAAATATGAATGAAATCGTTGGAACACAACTTCTAAGAAGGTCTAAGTAATTCCATATCATAAATGAAATGGTCTTCTTCCAAGACTTCTTCCAAATTAAATTGAATATGCTCAGAAACTTTGCACCCACACATCATACATCATGCAATTTTTCATACAAGCTTGTCAACTAAATATCCATCTACATTCAAGAAGAAATATTGCACTTTGCACTCAAACAAGAGATATTTTTGATTTGTCAAAAATTGATATTCATTCAAAAACAATTCAAATAGTATGTTGTTCCATGGCTTCCTCCTATACTTTGAGAGCCAACTCGGGGGGTGTTACCATAATTTGAACCACCTATCTCATCTCATGATCCACGTGCATTATAGTCATGATAGTTGGACCCATCATGTTGCCAACCCCGCTCTTCCACACTTCGGCACATAGCCTCCTGCATTTGTTGTTGGTATTCAATGTCTTCCCGATCTTCTTGGCATTCGTGTCTCTCACCAAATGTCATGGGTGTTGGATCATCATCAACATCATCTTCATCTGACCAATCATCTTCAACATCCTTCAAGATGACCAAAGGAAGTCCTCCATAGCCTTGATTGGACCACTCTGGCATGCAATCGCTTGGTCCAACCTAGTTAGTAGGAATTATGGCTTCCTCACGAGTTAAATTCTTGACATTGCATCCTACAACCGTGTGCCAAATCACCAATCTATTTCTTTATGGAATACTATCCCTGCCCAAATCATAGCCATGTTCGAATAGTTCATGACGTTTGGTTTGGAGCTTGATAAACTTGATGCAGATGTTATCTCCTCGTATCGGTGAACAAAGTGTTTGCTCTTACATGTGGACATTTGTCCTTCCCAACAACAAACTTGCACCTCTGTGCGATTACGTGACCATAGTTTGGAGAGGTGCATCATTTTAATGTACTTCTTGCATGTTGTGCAATCCCATATTTTCTTGGGCTCCTCTTCCCATTTAGGCTCCGCAACGCAGGTTACATCTGCCCAATCTTTCCAATTCATCTCTTGTGATTTCCCCTTCTTACTTCCTCCACCACTTCCGTGCAACATAATAACCTCCAAACCTCAATTAATAATGAACCGAAAGGATTACAAAGTTTAAATGCAATTTCCGTCCACTTTGGATAAATGTACAAAATGAAAAAAAAGAATTTGGATTAAAACAAATTGCACCTACTATTACTGACAACCAAATAAACCGTAAAATTGAACACCCTGAGTTTCTGACAACCGAATCAACTCGAACACGATTCAAGTAATTAAGAACACTCAAATGAACTCAATAAAATTAAAGACTTACAAGTTGGGGTAGCCCCTAATCACTCAAACTAATTTGATTAAAAAAAATTCATATGAATACAATCATTCACACACCAAGTTGAAAGGGGTGCGTAGATTCCCAAAGGCACTGGATCACCCACTTCGGAAGGGAAACGATTGTGAAGAAATGAGTGGTCCGTGCTACCATTTATGCAATCGGCACTTTAGGGTATGCGGACGGGGCAGTGCGGACAATGCAGACAGCAACTGCAGACGAGCGGACGGACAATGTGGACAGTGAGGTGCGAACACGTAGACGGGCAGACGGAGAAGAGCGTGGGAGGAAGGTGTTTTTTAGTTTCTGAATTGGTCATTGGTCCACGACGGACAGACGGACGGGCGGACGGGTGGATAGAGAGGAGCGTGGGAGGGAGAGGTAGGCGGGAGAGAGGGAAGGAGGGAAGGAGGTGTTTTTTCAGTTTGGAAGTTGGTGTTTGGTTTACAGCGGACAGGTGGACGGAGAGAGGAGTGTGGGTGGGCAGGAGGGAGGGAGGCGTTTTTCAATTTCTAAATTAGTGGTTGGGCAAACGAGTGGGAGAGGTGTTTTGAATTTTTTGGAGATGCGGTTTAGGGCGGATGGGCGGGAGAGGTGTTTTGAACTTTGTGGAGATGGGTGGACGAACGAGGCGAGAGGCAGAGCTTGCATTACATAGTGAATTAAGAAAAGTATAGAAATTATTTTTAATATGTTATGTCATGAAGTCTTAAATTGATACAACTATTAGAAGTGACATCCCAAAGTCTCTTGTTTGGAAAATCATTTGATTTGTAAATAAAGAATTCAAATTAGTGTGTAAAAAATTTTTGTTTTACATTGGTGCTTTTGTACAAGTTTGTGATGTCAACAATACTTTTTGACTAATAGCAAAAGAAATTCGATATCAAGATTGTAACAAAAGCCTTCTAGGTTCAATTTATTATTGTTTTTCATGCCTTTCAAGGAAAATAATTAATCCCTAAAGTCCGAAAGGCCCTACACTCTTATACGGGACTCTTATGATATGTGATCTCAATTAAATGATTTATTTCTAAATTTTTGGTTCAAGATTCTTCACTTAAGTGTTAAATTTTTCAACACAAGATATTCTAAAATGAAATTTATTAGTGCCAAAAATCTAAAGTAAAGAAAATGAGAAGCCCAACAATCTAGTATAGCAAGATGGAAGAAAAGATCTTTTGGGCTTACTTTAAATGCAAATAGCCAAATACCATGCAATGAATGTACTCAAAGTTTTCAAGATGACAAGATTACTCACACACATTTTTATACTAGTCTAGTATAAATTCCTATGGTTAAATATGCCCAAAAATTAATTTTTAAGATTTTTGTCTCTTTGCATTCAAAATAGAAATTTTGAGTGATATTTGATGGGAAAAAAAACATGAAGGCTTTAGGGGTTCAAGATTTTACAAAATCCTAGGCCTACATAACTACATAAGCAATTCAATCAATATTGTAAATTTATAATTTAAAAGATATGATATTATGAACCTTTCTATATAATCATTTGCAAAAAAGTTTTGAGATGAAACATACTTGTAATCATTGAAGTATGACCATTTCTAATTTCTTGTAATTGAAGACTCATCATATTTGAAGGTCAATTACATTGTACATTACCTAAGCTCTAATATTTTGGGGTTGTGATAAATTTATGATCGGTTTACAATTTAGGATGCACACAAGTATACATAGGTATAAGTGTCAAAGTCTGTATGATATGAATTTTCATTTCATTTTGTTGTATAAATGCTTACTTTAATCTTGTCCACAACATTTCACATTACATTAAAATGCTTGAATCATTTTTAGCACCATCCTATACGTCGATAAATGTTGTAATAGAATAATGAGATAATATAATTTCTTTTAGTATATTCATATTGGTGTTCTGAACTATAAATACATTTGACAACAAAAATTGAAGACACACTCTAAGTTATAATTGAATGTTCCACATTTATTTAATGGCTCATAATAAAGTGATAATTGAGGTGCTAAATCTTAAGAAGAATTGAAACCTACATGACAAAGTAAGTAAGGTCTACATTTACATTATATTGTCATGATTGCATTCCAAACTCCAAAGGAATCATAGGTAAAATATATTCCACACATCGCATCAATAATTTTGAAAATTCATGCAATGTTATAAATTCAGTATGTACAATTGAGGGTTGTACAATTCAGATTTTTTTTGTAGGGTTAGGGTTTAGGGTTTAGGGTTTGGAAAGCATGTTTAAATGTGGGAAGGAATATCTAGAATTACCTTTTCTTACATTAATACTACATTAGATACTTCTAGCATTTAAGAGTTTTTTTTTGTACATGAATCTATCCTTTTCAGAATTCAATGCTTTAGAACTGCCGGTGGACTCAGGTCAGGTGGGGCCGCCAGCAAGGTGAATAGTGTTGTGTCTGGTCGGTCGGCGATGGCAGATGACCTGAGCAGACAGCCAGGTCCGCCATTTATGGGGTCGGCGATGGCGGACGGGAGGTCCGGTGGCGGTCTGGAGCGGATGGACAGCTGCCTATCTACCACCGAAGTGGTCAGCCGATGTTTGCGGCGACATACCGTAGGTCCGGGGCCGCTTTAGGGCAAACGATTTTTAGGTTTGGTGGCAGACGGGTATATTGGCAGACGGGCTTCTCATTTGCTCTCAATTCTACTCTCCTTCGGTGCCAAGTTGGATGTGCTACTACTGCTTTAAGCGTCAATTGCTCCTATAGGGTGGAGAGTGGGGGTCCTTGAGCTTTTGTTACTATTGCTGATTTACATAGTCATTTATTTACACACATCTCACGGTACTCATGTGCTGTGGTACTATTTTTCGAAGGGCTCAAAAATTCAAATCATCCATTATGATTGATCAAGGTGTTCCTACCAACGATGGGAGGACTTCAGGAGGTGAAAAAAAGAAAGGGACTAAAGCGAAGGGGATCCTTCATGGGCTTCACTATGAGATTTTAGATGACTCGAACATCAAAGCGGAGAGTAGTTGGGAGGAGGAGGAAGTGGAATATTGGACCTTCAAAACATGCAAGAAGTATGTTAAAATGTACCACATTGACAAGTTGTGGCCTCAAGATTGCCATGTGGTGCATACATAGGATTTTTGTTGTAAGCCACGTAATTGCAACAATAAGCATTTTGTGCATCAATTGGAAGAGGTGTGGCGGGCGCTCTTTGGAGACAAGCCAAGGAATAAGGGATGTATAAATTATAGCGTGGCGTCCATGGTGTATGCAGAACTCATTTTAAACTGCAAGGTAGATTGGAGCACTTATCCATCCAAGGTGGATTCTCCACTTTTACTACAACGCAATCAAAAAGACATTGCCGATTTGTACAATCCTCAAGCAAAACCAAGTGAACCAATGATGATACCAAAAGTATTAAAAAATACTACAACGTGTACAACAAAGGTCTTTGAGGTTTTAGGTGATGCAGTACAATTAAGGCTTGCACAACCTCACACGAAAGTGAGCAATGTCTCCTCGGGAGGTGTGGACGGAGAGGTTTTTGTAACTCCTCCAACGTGCTTCACATCCACACTGAATGTGATAACATTAGGTGAACAAAGCATGGCTCCAAGCAAGGAAACTACAACGAATGAAACAACCTTGGGCGGTCTAGACATGGCTGCAAACAAGGAAACACTGGTAGAAGAATGTGGGTCACCTTTTTCACCATATGGAGAGGTCAATGAAGAACAATTTGTAAGGACCAATGCTAGAATTCATGGTTACATAGACTATAAAGCTCTAGAGAGCTTGATAGAATATGCAACTCCAATTTCTCAGTTGCCAACAACGCCAAGGCAAAGCCAAACATTGAGCCCAATTCGAATCTTGAGTCTGTGTCATAAAGTAAGCCCGAGTCGAAGGTTGAGCCCAAGACAAATATTAAGCACAAGAATTGGAGGGCATCCACATTTGGCAACTTTAAGCTCCGCGCAATTGGAGATTCTTTGTTCCATACCCACCACCAATCAATTGGAAAAGTTGTTAGAATATTGTAGTCATTGGCAAGTACTAGTAGAACAATATCTTGATTCTAATCCTAATAATGAGGCAGGCAACTCTAGTTAGCCCGCGAGAAAAGGTGGCTGGGGTTCTATTTCGCAAATCGCATACAGATTGAGATCTTGAAGTCAAATAGTAGCTGAAATTACTCCTTGGGTTAGGGACATGGCAGAGGAATTTTCCAGAATGGTACCTGAATTGTTGACTAGTGCCTTGGCTTTTTGTAATTTCATCGAGAAAGTGGCACCAATTCTTAAAGGTGGCGTGATGAACTGAAAAAGTTTGATGGCCTAAGAGGAAGACATTCATCAACTGAAGATGAAGTGTGAGGACTTGGAAATGAAGCTGCAGATGTCGCAGAAAAACATGAAGAATAAACATTGTAACAAGGTCGTTTAAAGAAAGCGCATCAAAGAATTGGAACTTGAAGTACAAAAGTAGAAGAGGGGTAGGCCTACCATGGGCTCCATGAACATTCCACTTGTGCAAGAAAGTCAAGAGAGCGATCAACTCTCTCTTCCTTTTGATAAGACAAAAGTGGTGAAGATGTCCATCATCTTGAATGTCGATGCGGTTGGGATCACAAAAAATGTAAAGAAGCAGTATGGACCATCATTCCTAATGTTCCCCGTACATTGTAGGATGCTTCGATGCAAACGAAAGGCGGTGAGGTGGAAGAGCTACAATTGAAATTAGATGAAGCAATTCAAGAGAAAATCCTTGTTGAGTTGGAGTTGAACCGATTTCAAAAAATCATGGGCATGGAAGAATGCATGCCAAAGAGCGGATTAGAGTCTCGATGGTTGGCATGGGTACAGAAACTCCAAAACAAACCCTCTGTAGCGTCTTGAGCAATGAAAGGGCTTATGAAATTTGCAATGAAGTCGGATGAAGAATGCAATGCCATAGAGACCTCTTTGGTTTGGTTCAAAAAAGTGTTTGATGAACATCCAAGGGGTTCCAACGAAATTACATGTTGGGGGGACATGGATGACATGTTTGAGTGGTTGAACCACGCAAATAAGGACGATGTTCCACACATCGATTGGGCCTTGGAAGTAGAAGAAGGGTGAGTCCCTTACAACACGCTTTCAGCGCACGTCAAGGAGAAAGAGAAGACAATAGTGCATGCTTGCGACCCAACCCTAGGAATCTTGAATAGTCATTGTAGCTTTTGCCAAGGTCCTTTTGGCCCCGAAGGAGCCCTGACCATAGGCCAATGTCGCCACACTTTTCACGTGACATGCATCGTGAAAGCATCACTCATTCGTTCGATTTGTGTTGAGTGTCGTTCTCCTCTCAGCCCTTGGTTCTACGAAATACTTGGGATCTTGGAAGATATGCCCCCCGGCCACGAATACAACCGATGGACCCTTCTTCTTGATCAAGGGCCATACCAGTTCTAAAATTTCTTGCATTGGAGGCGACCTCTTACATGGGATTCAATTGAATATTGACATGGATTGTATGAGGAGTTTGGAGAGCCAGTGGATCCTTTCATGTAGATGATCCTCAACAAAGAGGTGGAGTTGTGGGCCCGGGGTATTGAAGATGGTGAGGCTCGTGAATTGTTTTGTCGCAACATGGGGGGCCATTGGAGTGTGCAATACAAGAAGTTTTTTCGGATTCCCGACAAAGAAGTGCAAAAAGGGCCAAACAACACTTGGGTAGAGGTGGAGCATGCTCAAGAGTTCAATGAGCAATACGGGGCTTATAATCACACTTTGATTGGTAGGGCCCTTTTCTTGTCAAAGTTGGAAGAAGTTGCCAAAGCTCATGCTCTTGCCGAAATAGATGGGAAAACAACTACAGGGCATTCATTTGTGGAGGTAGCTAGGGCATTTGATAAGAGGATAGGTGACATCATAGCTCACTGGAGGGGGGTTCTATTGGCCAGTTTTCGACCAATAGGGTTACCCATCGAAGTTGATGACGAATAAGTCAATGTGTTCGTAGATCAAGTGGATGCTGCGTTGAGGGCCTTGAAGGTTGAAGAAGTAGATTTATCTCCAAAGTGAACCTCAAAACGGAAGAGAGAGGATGACAATGACGATGACCACTCTCCAGAAACCAAACGATAGTTTTCAGCGATTGACATGGAGGTTAGATCCGGAGGAGGTGTTGTCTATAGTCTTGGGCCAAATACTCGACGAATGAGTGCAAGACTTTTGGCTAAGGAGGGGCCATCTCACGATTTAGGAGAGAGTAGTGGTTCTTAAATGTAAGAGAGGCTTTCCTTATTCTATTATGTTTAATAGTATAGAAGTATATCGAGTGTGGCTTGAATGTTATAAGGGTTGAGTACTACTAATAATTCATTTTACTCATAATGAATTTTGATTTGATTTGAAGTTCTAAATATATCCAAATATCAATATATATATCTTTGAATTAATCATTTGTTTTGCTTTCTTTTAAATTCATGCTATTATAAAGGACACCTTTTTGTGAAGTATGTTTTTTTCATGCTCATCTAGAAATTTTAAATTATAAAACCCTTTGACAAAACCATAATTTTATGAAATCTCCTAATTCCATCCATAAATCCATATTTTTCCCCACCTCTCTTGAAGCATTGAATGCGGTCTACCCCGCCCGTCTGCCCGTCTGCCTAAATTGCCCGTCCGCACAACTGCCTATCTGCCCAACCTCCCATCCGCAAGGAGCGCGCCGTCCACTGCGGAATCAACCAACGTCGGATTGTGTATTCTATGGATTCAAAAATGGTCTTCAACGGTCAAGGCCAGTTTTGGAGACTATAACTATAGGAAAGAAGTCATTTGAGAGCACTCTTGAAAAACTAAACGCTAAGATTTCCAAAGGTTAGGAGCTGCAATTTTTGTGTCCCTTGCTTGGTAATGTATAGTTTAGTGGACGGGAGGGCCTTGATTTTCAAGGCTTTGTGCACTCATTTTTTTATAATATTTGGACATTGTTCATCCGGTCTTTACATTTTGAATTTGATTCCAATATACGGAATTAAAATTTGTGACTTGTCACTATGAGTAAGGATTGATCTAGTTGGTATGGTATCCCATCAACCGGTAAGGTAAAGTGCAAGGTTTGCAACTCGGTGTTTGCCAAGAAGATAAGCCGTATGTTGAGCCATTTAGGATATGAAGGCCCATCAAGTGTTCGTGATACAAGAGTGAGTCTTTGTTTGCAATTGACGCCAGATGTTTGAGTCCTATTTATTTGATCTAATGGGGCATTCTCGCGAAGACCGATCATTGACAATGTAGATGTTGGTAGCATGCGTATGGTAAAGAGCGATTTTTCAAATGAGAGGGATATGACACGTTCTACTCAAGAAGACTCATGCACAGCACCGGAAGAATTTGTTGGTGTAGGATCCAAAGTAAACCGAACTACAAAAACATCTAGTGATCGTGAGACTCCTAGGGCATCAGGCAGTAGACCTCAAAGATAGAGTAGTCTAGTGGATGGCTTTGAATCCACAACAAAACGCAATTTGAATGCAGTGTGGGCCAATTTCTTTTATGTGGCAAACATACCATTTGTCGTAGCTCAAAATCCAGCATTTAAAGAAGCAGTGAAAAAAATAGCCGAGTGCTATGGGCCCTACACTCCACCATTGTATCATGATTTACGCCATAAATTGCTTGACCAAGCGAAGACCGACATCAAGACAAAGCTTCATAATAGGACCGAAGATAGCATTAGGAAGTTTGGAGCAACATTATCTATTGATGGATGGAGCTTGGTTACCAATCGACTATTGATAAATGCCATGCTTGTATCTTTTGAGGGTGAGCAATTTCTGGGATCGGTGGATACAAATGGAGTCGAAAAGAATGCTTTTTTTTTGGCCTCTGTCTTGGAAAAGTTTATAGAACAAGTAGGCCCTATAAATGTTGTACAAGTGATTGTAGACAATGCTCTTGTAAATCCAACAGCATGGAATATGGTGTCGAGTAAATATATCTGCCCATTTTCTTTCAAGGTTGTGTGGTGCACGCCTTGAATTTGTTGCTTCAAGATTGGGGGAAACAAGAATGGATGAAGGACCTAGTGGAAAAGGCCCATACTGTTGTGAAGTTCTTCAGATTGCGGCATATGCCGCTAGCTATATTTCAAAAACACGAAACGAAGAATAGCTTATTGATGTCAATGAAAACAAGATTTGCCTCAAATTTCTTCATGATTTCTCATTTGTTGAAGGTCAAGGCTGGATTGCAACAAAGTGTGGTGGATCCACAATGGGTAGAATATGTGCTCAAGTTACAGGACACGAAGAAGGCAAAATCTCGTATGGAGTCTCAGGAGGTGAAGAAGAGAATTTTAGATGAGCATTTTTGGACCCATGCCACTAATTTTCGAGAATTGATGGCTCCTATGGTGTTTGGTCTACGTGATTTGGATGCAAAGACACCATGCATGGGCAAGGTGTTGCACATTATGAGGAATTTAGAGAAGCATGTCTTCTCTTTACGAAAAGAGCCCTTTGGTTTGTCCTCGGACTTAGCCATTCCTATCGAGAAGTCGTTTGGTAAGCGATGGGAAATGATAGAGACCGATCTACATTATGCAAAAGCTCTTTTGAACCCTTACCTTCTTCACAATAAAGAACTAGCCGACGATCAATATGCAACAGACACATGCAAGCGCATTATTAGGAAAATATGTCAATCAGGAACTTATCCTCACGTAGTGAAGGAGTTTGTAGCATTTTGACACCGAGATCCTCCGTTCCACGACATGTTGGATCCGGCCGAGCAGAAATTGTCGACACATGCTTGGTGGGATTTTGAGGGTGCATGTGGCAAGCTCATTGCTCTAATTGCAAAGAGGATTTTAGCCCAACCAGTGTCATCATTTTCATGTGAATGAAATTGAAGTAGCTACTCTTCTAATCACAAAAAATCCCGGAACAAGTTGAACCCACAGAGAGCAACCGATTTGGTGTATGTATACACCAATTCTAAAGTCATAGCCACATTGAAGGAGAAGGATGAAAAGAATTGGTACCATGACAACGTGGAGTCCGAAGATTCAAAAGGGCCTATCTCAGAAGATGAGGATGATGAATCTATATCTAATGATAGAGATGCTGTGAATCATGATATGCACAATTCTGACGAAGAAATGTTTGAGACTCCTAATCAAAACAATGAAGACTTCGGAATCAAGGATGGAGACATGTATGAGTTTCGATCAGACGAGGACAATTGTGGGCTTGATGATGATGTACCTTCGATAGCTAGATTTGTGGATGGAACCAGATTCATGAGTAGCAAAAATCTTCTACCAAACATGGAGGATATGTATATAGAGATAAGGGCGACCAATAGGACAACAGTTGCGAATGATGGGAGTTTTGAAAAGGATGAAGTGATTCCCATTTCCGATGCTCCATCCACAATAATGGCGGTAGAAAAAAATGGCCAACATGAAGATAAGGGAGGATGTGAGGTGAACGTTCAAATGAATGTGTGCAATGCAATTGGTGCATCAATAGTGATATCAGCAAGCAAGAAATGTGGGGAAGCAAATATTGGAAATGCCAAACTACATAAAGTACAAGACAATGTTGAAGCACATTCAATGAAGTCAGGTAGACCAATTTTTGTCAACAATGGTATTGCCAAAATGCACCTCATGGAAGATTCTCTCGAACCACCACGTAGCGCTCTTCCACGTACACTATTTAAAACCAATGCCACGACATTCAATGGTTCAAGGAAATCACAGCTTGAAAAAAGACATTTGTCTCCTACGAAAGAGATGGGTTCCGGAGGCAATCCAAGTCAAACCATTTTATCATGTACCAATGATGATAAGGATGAGACATTGGCTTCAATGTTTGTTCAACATTGAGGCCATCCACCACGCCATTTCTTGAAATCATTAGACCAAACATTCCAGTCTTTGAATGCAATGCAGTTAATTATTCAAGGAGCGCTAAAAGCAGAGATATCAAAGGTTGAAGACCCCATCAAAGCTTGTAAAAAAAGAATAATGCAACCCTTTGCTACCTCCCCAACCAAGAGACCAAATGTGGGTAGAACCCCACTGGATACCTATCAAGTTTCTTCAAAGAAGAAAATGAAAACAATCCCTAGCCTCAAGGAAGGCATTGGTAAGTCTATATTAAGAGCCAAAATGGAGAAGAAGACCGGTAGATCAATGAGATCATTGACATCTACACAAGTACAAGAAGGAGTGAAAATTGTACAATCTTCATCAAACAACATGGAAGAGACATCTAGCGATGAAGACGACGGATGGGGAACTAGATGTGACAGTAGTGGGACTAAGGTAAAAGGAGATAGTGATTACAAGCTTTAGAGATTCAAGGGATTTAGGCTTAGGTGTTTAGGTACTCATGATACATCAAGCATGTAATGGCAATTGATTGTCTAAAGCTTTCATTGTAGTTGGAGTTTGCTTATTGTTGTTGAAAATATAATTACATTTTTTTGAATTGCAAAACTAAGAGGAAAGTCCCCTCAAAATTAATTGTGTTCTTCTTTCTTTGTATGAAGCATGATACATTGCAAGATACATATATAATGCAACAATTTTGACTTCATAATTGTCATAGAATCATACATTTGGTAATTTTCAAGGTGAAGAGAATTTTGAATTTTTTTTTAATCCTTTCCCTTGATAATTCATAATTGCAATTATAGTGTACAATTTCTTTGGTTGAGTACACTTCAAGGGATAGTCCATATGTTATTGTAAAAAGCATTCAAGGAATCAAGGTTTACTTGAAGCTTTGTATTAAAAAAATAAGCTTTCTTCAAAAATACAAAATGTCAAGTTCGGTCTCTCTAATAGGTGAGCAAGAAACATCATTTCATTTTAAAGGTTTCGGAGATGTCACTTGAAGGTTTTGAACTTTTGAAGGGTCAATTTTGAATTTAGGACGGAGATTTTCATTGTGCACCTTGCGACCTTGGTGCTCAACAATCATCTCCGTCTTAAATTCAATACTAACCCTCCAAATCCTCTAGGTCCATCTCCTAAACCTTTAGAATTAAATCACTTTCCCTCCCACATACAACAGGGAACTGACTTGACGTTTTTCTATTTTTTTTCTTATTAAAGTTGGTTATTAGAACCAACCCAAATGATCTCATTGGGGATTGAACTTAAGATCTCCATAGAAAACCAATACCTTCCAAGTATTGCTTGAAGATGCCTTGAAGACTCAAAGGTCATCATGACTTCTTTTTGGATGTTAAAGGTTGGATTCGTTGCACACTTATTAAGTCTTTTGGGGATTCTAAGCCCTCGCCCCATCTCGCGGTCGGTTTAGGCCTTTAGGGTTGCTACGTGTCTCCCGCTAGGCCTCTACGCATCCACCACTTGCCACTAGCCATCCGCCCGACCGCATTTATCTAGGGTAAATTTGCGGACGGTGTTTTTTATCCATTAGAGACGCAGCATCTGAACATCTGGATGTCCAATTTTTAGACGCAATTTTGCTTGGGACGCTTACTTTCGTCAACCCCGATGTGCATCCATCTCAAGTAGCATCCATTTGATGGGGGTCATGGTTGTTCACTTAAACAATTCAACGATTGATAGAATAAGCATGACATCCAATATGTTTGGTAGATCCCTTTCTTTGTCTATTAAAGCCAACTTTAAGGTTGACTTTCAAATAAAGTATTCTCTATAAAGTGGATATCTTTTTTTGTATAAATCTTTTGACCTTAAAATTTGGCACACATGTTATTAGCATAAAAAAGATCTTGTAAAATTAATTTCATAGTAAATAAAAAAAATTTCAACCCTTGGGAGGGTGTCAAAGTTTGTAGTAGTGAAATGGTTTCTCATAGCTACACATGTTGGTAGATTTTGAATATCTTTCTTTATATGAATAAATGTTTTTGGCTGTGAAATTTGTCACACATGTTATTAACATAGAAATCATTTTGTGACAAAAATTTCATAGTAAGAAAGCAATTTTTCAGCCAAAAGGTGTCAAAGCTAGCAATAGTGAAATGGTTTCTATGATTGTTTCTCAAAACAATACATGTTGGTAGATTGTGAATATCTTTTTTTGTATTGATCTTTTGGCCTTGAAATTTGTAACATATTTTATTCACATAGAGAACTTGTTGTTCTAAAATTTCATGGCAAATTTTTTTTCAATCCTTGGGAGGCTATTAAAGTTGGTAGTAGTGAAAAAAATTTCACAACTACACATGTTGGTAGATTTTTAATATATTTTTTTCAGTGAATCTTTTGGCCTTCAAATTTGGTACACAGGTTATTAACTTAGGGATGATCTTTTAAAAAAATTTTGTGGTAAAATACCAATTTTTCAACTCTTAGGAGGCTGTCAAAGTTGGCAAATGTGAAATTTTCTTCACTCTGAATTCAAAAACCCATTGTTAGAAGAAAATGAGCTACTATGGAAGACTGCAAGTTCCCACAAGTTTCCGGACTGTGGGAACTCAGCCACAACAACTCGCTGATGTGGTCAAGAGACGGCCACATCAGATAATAATAATTAAATATTTTTTATGAAAATAAAATATTTTTTGAATATATATATATATAATTAATTTTTTTAAATAATTTTTAAATAGTTTTAAATTTTGACAAGCCCTAGCTAGTTCCCAACAATGTTTGATTGTCACCCTATTGTACATGGAGAAGATAGAAGGCATATGCCAATTTACTTTTGGCGTATACCTTTTATTTTCTCAACCCCTAAAGGACCAAGGCACATTTCGGGTAGAAATTGTCAAAAACTAACACTTTTTAGGACAACAAGAAAAAAATGAAAAAAAAAGTTGTTTTTTCATAATTCAACCATACAAATTTGTACTAGACTTCTTTGGGAATATGAAGAAAAAAATTTAGAAACTTTGACCCGCCAAATTTCAAAATCATTGGAAGAGTTTTGCACATGTTACTCAGAGCTGCCCGCATAGTTTAGGTTAGCAAAACTTTTGATCCGAGCATCCGATCGGGAAAAAAATTAGATTTTCAGAAAGGGGGTACATGGTTACACATCATGTCTATATTTCATGAACATCCGACCAAAAATGACTTCATATGAACCTACCAGAGATTTCTTACATACTTTGAATAGACACTTGGTCCTTTAAGGGTTAACCTTGAAAGGACAAGACCTATTGCTAATGAAATTTGATTTGATTTTTGAACTCATAGGTACATTTTTAGTTTTTGTAGTTTCAAGGTTAAGTGGTTAATGAATCCTTTTAATGTTGAACAATGTCATGCAATTTTGAAATCCATTTATTCACATGTACACATATTTTTTTAATCTAATTTTATAGCATATTGTACACTATAAATTTCATCTACTAATTATCTATTTTACAAAAAACAAAAATACTCATTGGAGGTCAAACTATTGTGCAAGATCTCTCCTTTTTGCACAAAATTCCAAGGATGAACAATCACACTCCTATCCTACTACATAGGAAGATTATTTGTTGTCCAAAGGACCAAAAACGTCCTTGGCATCGTTTAAAGGGTTAATGAAAATAAATCTACCATCGGTTCAATTTTTAGAACAAAACTGTATATTCAAAAGACGGGGAAAGTAAGATTGTCTAATCTGTTGAACATGAAGAGACCACTGGAGCGAACTGGCAACAGATCATCTTCCCGTTTCAATTCACCTTTACTTCACAGGTCGAGACACACTGACAATCATTCTCTTAGGATAAATCCTAATCAGTCTCGCAGACAACCTTTTTCCATTGCTTGAAAGATGGTTAGGTCAGTGACACCGTCACAAAAATGTTTAGCCGCCAGGCTCATAAAGAAATACTGAAATCAGTTCACATAACACCATAAGCTCAGTTGATTACTGAATACTGGTGTATTCTCCCCATATCCAACTCAGCCTCATTCATCTATGTAAAGGCTTCAAAGATTCTGTAATGTACAAAATGATTCTGTAATGTTTCTCAGAGATCGTGTGGTGTACCTCACAGTGCTTCACTCGCGAAGATCTGTCTGCAGTTGAAGCAGGAACTTGAAGGTTTCTACAAAAGAAAATTGGAACCACCACCATTGAGTTGGGCGAACAATGTGTTGATATCCACGAGCATTGATACCGTCAGCAAGAATCGGGTCCATAGTCACGGGTCGATCACAACTGACCAGTCGCTTTCAACATGTCCATATTGAACGTCAAGAAGCGCTCTACTAAGACGACCACAAAGGCTGAAAGGCTCTCCCACTGACGAATTGGGAGAAGAAGCTGATCCGGGTGGCTTCGCTATCCAGTGCTTAGCAGCATCGTCATTGAATGGAATTGTAATCTCACTATTTTGCTTGACAAGGCCCACCACAGGCTGTATCATGCATGCTGTGCCCGAACCAAAGACTTCCAATAAGCGACCACTTTCCGCAGCTCGCTCCACCTGCACATGTTCAGCATATCAAAAGATGCAAAAAGAATTCACGCTTCTAAATCCATATCCACTTATGAATCAGTGACGTTGTACTCCTAAGGATCAATGTATTTAGTTGTCAAGACATTGAACCGCAATTTAAACTCACCTCTCCAAAACGCAGAGGCCTTTCAGACACCTTCATATCTCCAAAACCCCGGGCAAGTTTAAGCACCGTGTCCCTTGTAACACCTGGCAGTATCAAGCCATCCAAGGGAGGAGTTACGAGTTCCAGCTCCCCATTCTCTTGCCGAATGAGGAAAAACAAATTCATCGACCCTGATTCTCCGACTAGACCACCCTCAGGATTTCCATCTTGCAGTACGAACAATAGCTGCGAGCAGGACACAAACAAACCAATGTTTCAAGCGACCGACGGGTGAGAGGACTGGAAATTAGGTCACCCGAGATATTTCAGGCTATTCAAGACAATTTTAAATGGTAAAAAGTTTTCTAGGTGATAGACAAATCACGTACTTGCGAACAGCCCAGTCGAGAACCTCGCAGTTGCGACAATAGAGTGGGGGCATAATTTCCACCTATCTTGTTATCTCCTACACCTCCAGGAAAGGCACGCACATTTTCTGTCTCAACGTACAGTTTAATAGGTTTCAAGCCGCTGGGAAAATATGGACCAACTGGTAGGAGAACAACATACAGCATGGCCTCTCTTGTTGGACAGATCCCAAGAAATGGATGGGTGCCAATAAAGGTTGGTCGAATGTAGACTGAAAAACCCTCCTCATCCGGAACCCAGTCCCGCTCCACTCGCACAAGCTCTTTAATACATTCAAGCAACTCTGCCTGCGCACAAAAGACAGAGAGTGGGACACAATACAGTGGCAATTGCTGCGCGGAAGACATTTCCTTAATCCTCAAAATTGAAAAGCTCGTATCCGTTCAATATAAGGATGACGAAGAAACAATTAATATTGATAAAGCAATTAAAAATATCGAATCCTTTCTGGCTATCATTCTTCACACATGTTGACAGTGAATTAGAAATAGGAAGTGACTGACCAGTGCTAAGTTTCAAATATTCTTGAAATTTTATTCTGAGGAATTTTAAAGCAGATCATCCAGTTTGACAGGGTCTTGTAAATCTGTACCAAATATACATCATGCACAGAACGGTGAGGACAGAATGTCAACCTTATCAAATTGAGGCAGGGTAAGACGAGCAGCAGAACGAGCCAATCGATCCATGTTCATCTCAGGGCGAAATAGCCTCAATCGGCCATCCTTCCCCTTATACACCTTCATTCCCTCGAAGCATTCGACCGCATAATGCAACACCTGAAAAGAGGAACTCCAGCATTTTCAATTGTAGCAACTTTCTAACAACTGCCTAAAACGACAAGATCCACTAAGGAGAAAACACCCAAAACCGTCCCTGATAAGTAGACTTCCATTGAAAGTGTCCCCAAAAGTGCCATTAAATCTTTCCCTCACTTAATTGAGTTTAGTTGACTGGTGATTCCTTTATGACCAATTTATGTAAGGTTTTAAGGGCCTAAGGAGCTTCCACATGAGCTTCCACATGGAAGATTCTTATGACTTACATGTCTTATCGAAAAATTCTTTCTTTTGTTGGGAAATTTCATGATTTTCAATTGCTAATACTATGAAAATGTTTTTCTTTGAAAAAGGTGCCTCCAACTATACAGAATTGCTTCTTTTGACGGATATGGGTGTTTTCACCTTATAGGTCTTTTCGACATTTCTAGAAAATACAGTACTTTCAATTAACAAGGCCATAGATTTATAAGTGGTAAAGTTGACTATTCAGTCACATGTCCAATGCTGTCATTATAAATTCTGGTCTCAAAAAATTCACTCTGAAAGGATCGAAATGTGGACAGAGGAACGGACTTGTGCACATGGATGAAGAGAAATAGGGCCAAGCGGATCAATCGAAGGGGTTGTCCATCCGAGACCATCCTTCCAAGAAACTTGCAGCATGTGGTCTGTGTACAAGGCCCCAAATTGAAGTGTCGCCGCGTCTAACCTGGGTTTCACCTGCCGAGGAAATTTCTCAGAAGGAAGGAAAGACGATAAAAAACAACTATACGACAAGTCAGGACAGTACATGCAATGTCAAACCCTAAGAGGATCTAAGCAGCTTGAGCTAGCTCCGCCTTCTATGGCTTCAAACATATGGCTTAGATTTGAAATTCTGCTGAGGCATATCGGTAATATTCGGATCTTTAAAAGAAACACCAAACCCCCTTCTGCATCTCGGTTCTCGGAAGGCACAAACCTGTAGGTGTTTAGATCTTGTGATGACGAGGTCCTCAGAGCGAATATCAGATGGCAAAGGACCTAAATCGGGCACCATCTCCGTCATCCCTTGCTGCAGTGGCTCTGCCACTCGAATTCCTGTTGTGCTATGCATCCGATGCCCGGAGAAGGTTTCCCCTTTCCACATGCCCTTCGAGAAGCCCGAACATTCTCCATTCGAAGTAGCAACTGTGCTCAGTTCTGTCGACAGGGGATTGCTACCTTGAAAATAGAGAAGCGACGAAAGATGCGCGGGTTTCGAAGAAGCATCATTATGATACCTCGCAAGAGCACGAGATCTTCCGAATAATCGTTTAGCTGAGCGAGTCAACATGATTTACCTGAGGGTTGATAATAAGGCGTCAATACAAAAGCTTCAGAGAAAACAGCTCAGTGTCAAACCATTATTCAAAAGAATTACAAAACACAGGATCAACAAGATCACTGAACACTCATTAAGATTCGACAGCACAGGGGCCTAACAGTCGATGGCGGACAAAATGAATAGCCGATGAAAAGTTAAAACCATCTCCCAATACTAACTAGAGCACTAGTAAAAAGATTCGGAATAGAGAGAGGCCTTTCTAAGTCTACTGTTGCTGAAGGGACAGCCGATCCATCAAAGATTGGCACAGCGCACTTCTTAGATCTGGCCAAACTGAGAGCTTGCTCTGAATACTCTGCATATTGAACACAAGCATTCTAGCTCAACGACTTTCGGATTAGCAAATTGTACATATATGCTGCAATTCCACACCGATCCAGGCTTATCATCAGAAAATAAAATAAATGAAATAAATAATGATCCGAAGCTCTCCTCTTCACTAATGACCCTAATTTATAAAATTAACCTATAACAGACGGACTATATTGCAAGCTCCGATCTAATTTCGCAAGTAAACGGACCAAAAGAGAGAATCCTCCCAACACCAAATACAAAGCACGACAAGCCAACTCAGGCCTGCACCTACAGAAATGCAAAATCATGAGAAGCACGCACAAGATTCGGAACGCAAAGGTAATTGATTTATTGAGCGAGGCAACTTCTCCCAATCTCATCGAGAAGTTGCTTCGCACAAACTAGGTTCTCCATTTCTCGGGTTACTTTCGCTAGAACCGCTGTAACTAATTACCAAATTCCCTTGGAAACACATCCCCTGTCAACGCCACGCCGCGCCGTCACACACGCGGTCTCACACACAAACCAAAAAACACAGAAGTACGCACGGAAACTCAACACACACGCTCCGCTGCATGCAAAATGATGGACTGAGGGAGACCAACGAACAAACCAAAGCCTCCAACGTAACACAATATCACGAAGTCTATCACAGGGAAGAGCCAGGAAGCTAGACCAGCAACGAGAAAGTCAATCCAAATTCCGCCTCTTTAAGCCGGAAAAAAAAATCCTCACAAAAGAAATCAAGAAAAGAAAAATCCGTAAGTCAATGAACTCCTCCAAACCAATCCGTAACGAATTCGAAATCACGCACCTGCAGCATGCAAGGAGGAAAAAAGAAAACAAGAACCGCCTCCGCGCAGCTTCCAACATGCACCAACCGGGGCACCAAGCCAGAGCAGAACGAGAACGAGACCTCAACACAATGAAATTCTCCGCTTTCCAAGATCGTTTACGAAGGTTACTAGGCGGTCTTCAATCCCTCTCCCCGTGGCTGCGACAGTCACACCAACCGCCAGTACGTCACAGCGGCACGTATAGTAGCGACGCGTACCTGAAGCGATCGAGAATTCCGCAGATAAGAAAGGCCGGAATGGAAAGAAACGAGTTCTGAATTGCAAGCTGCGATGACTGAAGGAATGATGAGCAGCATGCGTGATGGAATTGATGAATGAGCGGCAGCAAAGACCGGAAAGCGCTTGCTGCGGCAGGCAGGTTGGCAGGGTGGCTGGCTATGAAGCCTCCGCCTCGTCACTTTCAGTTACAAGCTTCGCCAGACGCTTTGGGGCGCGCGGCAGAATCTGGCGGAGAATCAAGAGGGATGGGACCATGGGGGAGTGCAGCGGACATCATCCGGGTCTTGTCAACTGTCAGTTCTCGAATTGAAAAGGGTATGGGAATGGCGTGCAGGTAGGGGAGTTGAGTGGTTTGGTTGGTGGCAGGTGGCGACTTTCCGACGTGGATGGGTCCACTGCCACGCTGGGCCTCCTCACCCCACCCTTTTTCCACCTCAGCGTCCTGGGCTTCCCGGTTCCATCCTTTTACCTCCTGGGCTTCCACGTCAGTTTCTTCCATCAGCCATTTGTTCGGGGCTGGGCTTAAAAGTCTGAGTGATGCGTCAGCCGAAACCTTTGAGAAGAAAAGTTTTGGTTTTGGGTTCTTTTCATGTTCTTTTGAAAAGGAGTGAGGCTATTCTAATTATTTGTGTCACTATTCGATCTGGAGCACGAGTCTATTTGCGGGATTATTTTGATCCCAACGACAGTAGTATGTGAACATGAAAATGTGAGCCTAGGACAAGCCTTGAGTATATGCTTAAATAAATATTGTACCATTGTTGAAGGTTCTCATAACATAAACATCTATAATACCGGTATAAGTATCCTATCATCATGAAAAGATTTTTCTAATATAAATATCTATAGCATAGGTGTATAGACTCCTATGCTCATGTGCTCATGATTCTAGGCTCACATAATCATAACAATCATGGTTTTGCCCCCTTGAATTGAGAGGATTTTATTTTGGTTCCCCACATAGGTTGAAATGTATGTAACTTTTCTAGAGGTGGTCTTAAGAAATTTTAATTTTCTTTGAGAATAAAAGGTGAATTTATTAGGGCTTTTTATTTGTCTTTTTGGTGCCAAATTGCACTGGAAAAAAAATTATTTGACTAAGAAAAGGCAACAAACCTTGGCTAAAAAAACAAAAAACTTAGATGCAATTGTCAAATTGTAGATGAAAATAGAATTATGAACATGTGATATGTGCCACCAAGAAAAAGCCCCCCAATTGCTTCAGTATTGTTACAGTATTGTTGCAATGGGGTCATGGTAAAATATTGAATATATATTGTTGTTGTAGTACTACAAATAGTACTACAGCAATATAATTTCAATATTCTACTATAACCCCCTTGAAACAATATTGCAACAATACTAAAGCAATGGGGGGGCTACTTTCCTGACTCATATTAGTATGATGTTTTCTATCCAATATGTGAATGAATGTTGAAATTTGGAACACCGTTGTAACATTTTATATAGCCACTTTAGCACTTTACAAAAAATGAAGGAAAAAAAGCCTTGGACTTCACTTATGGTTTTCGAAGGGTCAACTCCATCAATCATTGAACCAATCATGTTAACCATGTGAAGCAAGTAACGGTTCTAAAACGGAGGCGGGTTTCGTGTGGATCACTGCACTGCACTGCCATCATTTGGATGGCTGTGAGTGTTAATTACAAATTTAATACGGAGTATAAGTTAGAGCCAACAGAAAACGGATTCTTGCCAATTGAAAAATAATACAATGAAAGGTTTTGTGCCTCACATTCCCGGGGTCTGTGGGGTCCAAAACTGCAGAACCGAATCTCCCAGAGCCCTTGATGCTGCTGCTTGATACTGCTTGGCTTGCTGTGGAGTGCAAGACTAGGAAAACGCTACAGTAACTTAACCCAACTGAATTATATGCGGAGTACCTTGGAGATGACTAAGGTAGAAGCACCTAAATGTGACACTTGTTTTGGATCTTTTGACATGGAGGGGTGCGTACAAGAAAAAATGATGTGCATGCTTTAAGAAATAGTTTAGGAAACCAACAAAGTTGGTTTCCTATTTTTCCAAGCTTGTATGAATATTATATGAATTTTTGAAAAGTACTTCATAGATGTACCTATTGTGGACACTAGACTGACACCAAAGTGGGTATGGAAACCCCCGAAAGCAACACTCTCTAAACTTGGATCAAGTGTGGGTTATTGGTTGCTTCTTGGAAGAATGACAACTTCTTGGAACCCCACATGTCTACTTTGGAATCCCACTTGTCTACTTTGGGTCCACAAGCATTTGGATTTAGGTTGTTTTTTAGGTGTCATCAAATGGATCGTGTTACATTTAGGTGCTTCTACCTTAGGGGAGGCAACCCATTTCTGACCACTTAAGCAAATACATATATATGCGAGGGACTTTTCAGCAGTGTAAATTTTTTGTATGTGTAGAAATAGAGATCATCAAATTTCCATAATTTCAGATTTTTATTTCTCAAAACGAAGTTACTATGAATTTTTAGCTGAAGATTGTGTTCCACACCATATTGGTGATACATACCTTCCTATTTCTGACCAAGGGTTGGTTGCAAAATCCAACAAGGGTTGGTTTCAATATTGAGAGTGTTCTAGCCAATCATAATGTGCCACAACTATGCCGGGAATTGTGCCAACATTAATCATGTTAATCATCTCCTGATTGAAATTACTACACCTTACACTACCATAATGGGGGAGTGACCAAGAATGGATTGCCTCCCCTAGACTAAGCTTAGTTTAGGTGTCCGTCCCCCAAAATATATTTCATGCATTGATAAAGAAATCGTGCATTAGTACAGACTAAACAGAATTAGGTCTTCCCACAATCCTACAACACTTGATTGCAAACTACAAAAAATAGTGAAATTAGGTTGTCCCTCACTAATCTCTCTACATTGGATACTAAATAAATATTTACCGTTATGAGGAATGCATTGCTTTTGAATTTTCTTGGGGGTAAGGCAACCCAATTGTTAACACTTAAACGTTGAATTGAACATTTTGTGTTTGATGGATGACTTCACTACTAATAGTAGACAAACAAAATGCATCTATTGGTCCAATAATTTGAGCAATTTTGCTAACTACCTTGGTCATGGGGGCTTCATCCTTTAAAGGTTCAAGCAACCTAATTTGACTATTTTGTGTAGCTTCTTTGAAGTGCGTACAAGGCGTTCAATGCAATGGGAGTTAGGCCTTCCTAAAATTGGTTAGTTTAACCCATAAACATTGACACAGACATTTTGTGTTCGATGGATGACAATGAATCTTCCTATATAGGATAGAAGTGCAATTTTTCATTCTTGGAATTTTGTGCACACTACAAGAAACCCAAGTTCTTTTAGACGTAGAAAACATAATGGGACATTGACTTTGACATGGAAGTAATCAACAATGATGTCACCTAAAATTCATTATAATCAACAAGCCAAAAACGAGGAAAAAAACATCCATTTTGAGATTGATTTTTTCTAACATCACAAATAACATAGTCTTTCAAGCTCCCCCAAATGTGCCATGTGGGCACCACACAAGCACCACATAGTTTGTTTCCTCATCTACCCTGTCTTTGACATGGCACCTGATGTGGCATTTGACATGGTGGCTGGAAAAGTCATGTGGTATGCCTTGTCAACAAACTTTTATGTTGTTAAAAAAATTTTGGTGTTGCTTTTTGAGATGTCAAACCAAACATTTTAGAAGACATCAATTGGTGCATATCCTATTCATAAGGCAAGATCAATAAATAAATAATTTTAATAAAATAAATAAAATTATAGAATTAAAAATAAATTACAGAAACCTACCATCTACCATCAAGAAATTTTTTGATGGTAAAATGAACAAATTACTTCTTTGAAAGTTAGTGAGAATGAAGGATAAAACAATCTTAATTATATCCATTCTCTGTCTATGGTGAGACAAAAGATATGGAATAATTAGAATATGGGAACTTCATCACTGTACATGTAGATGTTGTTTTGGACATCTACATGTTTTAAAAATTTGCATGTTATTTCAAACATCTTGATGTTTTTGGAGACATCTTATATGAAATATAACTCTTGTTTTCCTTATCCCATATGGATTGTTGCACTTCCTACTACCCCATGATTATAAAGACCAACTCTTTTCATCCATGATGCACATCCATCCATTTTCTTTCTTTCACAAAGCATGCTATGTGGCTGCCCTTTCCCTAAATTTTCATACATGGTTAAAGTTTTACCATAGACCATAGTAATTTTACTAACTTACTGGAAGTCAAAATAGAGCTACTTGTTGACATGAAAATCTATGTTTTGGGGACATCACAAGAAAACATGACCATGTTTTTTCTAACATCACTAAGAATATGTCCGTCTATAGTGACATCTATTTGTTTTCCAACTTAGCCGCTTACATTTTCCTCAACATCAAACCAAATTTACATTCTTGTGGATGTTTATTGTCCAAGGTAGGGTTTTTTAGAAAATACAATGTTTCATTTTCTGGAAACAATACCAAAAATGCAGTTTAATTAAATGGGAAGGTCATTAGGGCTTAACCTCAAAAAAATTGCATTTATTTTTTGGACAATAAATATAATTGATTGTTGATGGTGGAGGTGATATCCATGAATGATTGTTGATGTGTATTTTATTTTATTTTTGAAATTCAACAATACAAATTTTAATTTTGAAGATGAAATCTTTTGTCAGTAAGTTCATGGAGGTGCTAGAGAGCAAACTTGTAAGTTAGTGAGCATAGTTTATTTTTCAGAAATAGTGAAGGATTAAATAGTTTAGTGCCTATTATCATGATTGACAGATACATCATACTTGCTTTGGAAAAACATTTTTGTGCTGTACGAACATGAATGATGGCCAATATAAATGTGCAACAAGGATAGTGCCTCTTTTAGTTTCACTAACAAACCATGAAATTCATTATTACCAAATTTGCATAAGATAGATAAGTTAGAATGAACACATCATTCAACTATCTAGAAGTGCCTTGTCATTCGCTACTAGTAGAGGTTTTAGGTACAAACAAGGAAATATCACTACTTCCACTATTTGATATGTCATGGTCACTTTTTATTGCAAATGAGTCTAAAAATTGTTCCAACCAAGGATCTACCAAAAGAGTTTGTGTATGTGTATCCAAGATTGGACTATGAGAAAATATCATCATCTCTTTTTTAGCATACACATGCAACACATAAAGCTTCTCTAGTCTTGGTAGGAACTTCATTTACAAAATACACAATCATAGCATGTTATAATCAAAACATGTCACAATTCCAATTTACAATTTCAATAGAAGTTCAAACTTGAATGTAAACTTACTTACTGAATTTTTTTTATAATGACTTCCGGCACAAAGGTCTCCATATCTAGATCTAAAACTACAAATGGAATTGGTTTAGGGTTTTGCTTAGCATCAACTAGAGAGCAATTGATCAATAGAGTGAGTATCCTATCAAATAAGGCCACATTGTTCTCAAAAGCTATAATGTGTCTATTTGCATTGCAATACATGTAGATGGAAGATCCTATATGGCACGCATGATAAATAAATATTGCAAAATCTCTTAAAACTCAAAGAGAGCCTTTAGAGAAAGCAATCATCTACAATTTTCTAAGAAATTATACATGGTATGCCCTCATAGAGTGCTCTATGCTAGATAAGTGACACATCAAGTGTCTTTATTTCTAAATTGGTATGAGACTACAAACGTGTCCCAACAATTCAATCAACAATGTTGCTTGGTTCCAATGTGGCTTCAATATGAACTTGTATAAATAAACTGTGTTTTTTTGTGCTCCACGTCAAGGCTTAGAATTATTCATTATTGAGTTGGATTTTTTCAAAAAGTTTTGCGACATGTCATCCCTACTAATGTTCACTTCTCATAACTCAAGGGAGGTAACCATTTGAAAGGCAAATCTTGATGTCAATAGGTCCTATACATCCCTCACGAGTAAAGTTATCTCCAAATTTTGTGTCTACATAATTGTCATTCTTAATGTGGTTGCAAATTGGGTCTAAGAATAACTAGGGATTTCAATCTTGAGTTGGGTTCACAAAATAATCCACAATTGCATTAGGCACATTTGAGTCAGTAAGGTAGAGGTGGTTATTGTCCAACTATTCCCAATACACTTAGAATCCTAAAGTAGCACAAAAGTCTAAAATTTTAGATTTGGAAGTGACTTCACGAGCATGGAAAATAAACAAGGCCCTACCATTGTGCAAATATGGATTTACAAAGTCAAATACAAGATGTAGAATATTTTTGATCTATTTGTTCTAGACGAGAATAAATGAAGTGGGATTAAAGAGGTTTGAAAGAAAGAGATTTTCGGGCGCATCCACAATGATAAGATCAACCCCAACCTTGTTTTTCTTCTTCAATCAAATGCGTGATCCTTCTCTCCTTTATGTTGCATCTATAGAAATGACAAGGATTATATAGGAAGCTACCTCGTTGCCATATAACACAATACCCTCTAGCAACATTGTAATTAACACTAGAGTTCCATTCTTAAAGGGCTACAAAGAAGAAAACTTGTTCTAGAAATGAAAACAAATTGTCAAAGGATTTGGAGACGGGACCATTAAGAGACCGAAAGACATTCCAAAGGAAGGTGTTCAAGATGATACCAATAGTAGTGCACTTAGAGTCATCAATATTAGTAAGGACAATAAGCATGGAAAACAAGGTGTTCTTCAATAAAAACAACTAGCACGAAACCTCTCTTTGGGCCTCTCTAAGGAAGAATTTGGTGTTAAGATTCACCATCTATAACTAATGAAGTAGCAATGCAAGTGCCTTCATCTTTTTTTTCTTCACCTTGCTATCTTAAGTTTAATATTGCTATTTTAATTTTGATTTTTTCTAAATGACTTTGTTTGTATTCTATTAATGTACTAAGTCCATTTAAAAAAAAAATTGATTCCATCAAATTGAACAATTTTTGTGCATGGTATTGCATTTTCAAAACTATAGCTTGAACTATGGATTTCTAATTTCAAAGACAAAACAATAATTCTATCTAATTTAATGAGGAAGAAATTCATTCACTTCTATGTACCTATGACTAAGAAAATTATTTTTTGTTCACAATTTGTAAAATATATACATACCAATCTAATCTTACAAAATCCCCCCAAAACTAATATAGTAGAAACAATAACTCTAAGTGTTTTTCAAAGTGAGCCTTCCAACCATTAGGTAGCAAGTCGAAGGGTCCACCTTTATACAAATATGTAGGCTCAAAATAAATAAATAAATAAATAAATAAATAAAACTTTTACAGGAACACCCCTAATTCTGGGCACAATTCCGATCATTTCCAATCATACCAGTTTTGTTCCTAAGCCAGTCTCGAATAGTCAAGAAACTTTGATTTCTTCTTAATCCTTTCAAGCAAAAGTACATACGTGTAGTTGTCTAGAACAACAACCAGATGGTCTCAGGTAGGAGCTATGCCTTATAACCCGTACACATCAAGCATTCCAAAAGTATATTCTCTAATTAGGCAAGCATCAATAATTGCAATCCACAGTTTGTAACTTCAAACATTGTTGATGAAAGCTACAACAAAGAACTAGTTGTAGTCCAAGTAGATACAACATGTAGACTTGATTTGAGAATAGTTGAACGCATGTCAATCTTCTCCGAGAGGTAAAGGGCCTCACCTGGCTAGATGATGGAAGCTGGGACCCTGCCATCTTGCAAGTCGTAATGTGAGTTACAGCACAAAAAAACCACAGCTCAAATTGAGTCGATATGGTAGAGAGCCAGGGCCAAGTAGCAAATAAGCTACAAGGGTTGGAACATCCAGTGAACTAGGAATGAAGTCTCATAACTTCACTGTGCTTCACTGTAGGATCATAAATTCACATTACTGCATAGGAGTAGTAACGTTAACTAGTTCCAATAAAATTGGCGTCTATACCACTCACATACATTGAATTTGCAATTACCACCAACGGCAAATTATTGCCACTAGATTCATAACTATAAATTGAGTCATAATGTCATGAAAGGGTGGGAGGTAATTATCTTCAACAAAATTTGAAGAGACTCTTGGTGGTTCAGCTACCATACTTTGAACAATGACCTCGAAGTGAAATTTTTATACACATTAAACTCATGCTTGGTGAAGAGTTCTAGTAAATAAATAAATAAATAAATAAATAAATAAATAAATAAATAAATAAATAAATAAATAAATAAATAAATAAATAAATAAATAAATAAATAAATAAATAAATAAATAAATAAATAAATAAATAAATAAATAAATAAATAAATAAATAAATAAATAAATAAATAAATAAATAAATAAATAAATAAATAAATAAATAAATAAATAAATAAATAAATAAATAAATAAATAAATAAATAAATAAATAAATAAATAAATAAATAAATAAATAAATAAATAAATAAATAAATAAATAAATAAATAAATAAATAAATAAATAAATAAATAAATAAATAAATAAATAAATAAATAAATAAATAAATAAATAAATAAATAAATAAATAAATAAATAAATAAATAAATAAATAAATAAATAAATAAATAAATAAATAAATAAATAAATAAATAAATAAATAAATAAATAAATAAATAAATAAATAAATAAATAAATAAATAAATAAATAAATAAATAAATAAATAAATAAATAAATAAATAAATAAATAAATAAATAAATAAATAAATAAATAAATAAATAAATATAAGAATGGAAAATATCATTTGCTATCTTTAGATCCCTTTTTTATATTCCATCACTATACTTGATTTCATGGTAATTTTACTTAAGATTTTAAAATACAATATTGTTGACTTTGTTTTAAAAAGCGATTCTCTTAAAGCTACTATTCTCTATTATTCTCTTTAAGGTGTCAATACACATATGGCTTACTAAAAAAATTGACACTATCTTCCATTGAAATTAATATAGAGAGTACAATATTTTATATAATCCTTGTTAGAAATAGTTTTTTAGACCTAGTATCACTCTCTAGGATTATACTACAATGAATGTGTCATATTTTGTGACTCTCAAACAATATATATTTATTATGGTGAATAGCTTAAATAATATTCAATAAACAAGTATCTTTGTAGTTGATAAAACACAAAATTGCTATATTGTATGAATTTCTTTAAAAATTGATAACTTATAAAAAACAAACTCAAGCCTTACTTTGGAATACATTGCAACCATTTCTATAATATTTTAAAAGAAGTTACTATAGTCCTTGATTTCCACAATTATTTAATAAGAAACTTATATTGTTTAGGTTTTATTTTCTAAATGACCTCTTAAAAACACTTACCCATTCTATTTTTGTTGCATTAAAACTCCACTTATAAAATTTCGAGATCCAAGTAGTTCTCTATTAACTTAAAAAAATTGCATTCATAATTGAATGTACTATCACCAGGGTTGCTAGCAAGCAAGCCTAGAGCAGTGAGCCTGTGAGCCTGTGAATGGGAACTTTTTATGCCTAAAAATAATAGTAAGGGACCTATGACCGTGGATTTTGAAAGTCCTTCAATTCTTTAGAAGTAGGGTTTAGACAAGGAAATAACAGTTTATTTTACCTTGGCTAGTTGGCTTTTATTTTTTCTTTGACACAAGTAGATGTAGTCAATTTGGTTAGTAGTCTTACAATGGAAAGTGAAAAATAGAAATACCAAATGTCCAAGATGTAGCCATAAAACACACAAATCCAATCATGATAGAAATCAACATACAAAAGCAAGACTCATGAGATATGTCAATCTCATGAGTCTAAGTCTAGGTAGACTTGGTCATAGAATCTGAAGTCTTTGACGAATTGGAAGACTCTCAACCCTTAGATGTAAACCCATCTACGAACTACAAGACATTTAGAGTGTATATGTCTTTACAATGTTTTGGTTTAGAGCAACCAAAATTTGCAAAGGCCGTTGCCATTTGGTTGGCATAAACTAGAAGGTCGAAAGGCTTCTCTGGACTAAACTAAGAGAAGACTTTGATTCTTCATCATTACATCTCTTGACATCAATTCTCGATGACTGCAAACAAGTGTAATACCATATTAGAGGTCGACAATTTGAAAGTCACTATACAAAGACAAAATTTGAAAAGTGTCAATTTATTTACTGAATTTTCCCTTCCAAGTGAATTTCTGAGGCACTACAGGCATGTCGTCCAAGTCTTGCAAAACCATGACTGCAGCCAGTGGATATGTCGCTACTATAGTTGGAGTGGACTTCTTTATTGGTTTGAGGTGGCTTCTTCTATGACAAGCGATAATCGATGCACCTGAAGGCAAGGGAAAAAATAGATTAGTTCAGTGTTGTGCACAAATTTGATTTGTAATAGACAAAATCTCAAATTAAAGGCAAACCTGTGGATGCATTGTAGTCCAAAGCCAAATCTCCTTCGATGCTCATAGCTTCGAATAGAATTTAGAAAAAATGGGGGTCTTTTTTACAAGTACCCCGCCACAACTTTTTGCCATTCATCGCCATGTCATATGGATGAGTGTAGTTCATCAACATGTCGTCCTGTGTAATGTCCACACCAAATTTCTTCATTGTTGTTGTGCGTTTGAAAGCAAAATCGGATTTTTCTTTAGTACCTAAGTCCTTCACCACAAGGGTGATTCCAAACTTCTACATCTACAAGCATTCAATACAGTTCTACAATCATCAAAATTGCAAAGTCTTAGGTGCATTGTGAAGTGAATGTAAAAACAACATAGGGTGTTTAAGCTACAGAGGTTGAATAGAATTTACCGTCTTAGTATTGTCTATGGCTGAGGTCAAGTGCATGTAGTTCATGCCCATCCACTCCTTCAACATCTAGTATTTCTCATAAAGTCCAACAATGTCGGACTTTGCTTTGGCGCTCCACGAGTGAAACTTTATGATGCATCCGTGGTCTTGGAGGTGCTTTAAGGCAAAATTGAACACCAATTGAAGAGCTTCATCTCCCACATCTTCATTCTATTCCGGTACCTCGTGTGATGGAGAAGATAGCTTTGGCACGGGCAAGTTCTTTAGGCAATCAAAGAATACAATGTCTACATCCAACCTAGCATTCGGTACACCATAAAACATGCGAGGCTTTCCACTTGAAACCTGCCAACACAAAATATATGAAAAAAAGAACCACAAATACACTCTATGTTTATATTAACGAAGACATTTAAATGAATTTTCAAGTTCAACTCTAAAATTATTACCTTCTTCAAAAAGGCCAAGACCTCTTTGTACCAGTGTGAGTAGATATTTACCCACGCTTAGCAAACATACGAGCACAACCAAGTTCTTATGTTTGGAGATGAAATCTATTCTAATGGGTGCGTAACGTTGGTCCACTGTGCCTTCTAAGCAATGGATCTTTCTACGTGCCCCAAGAGTTCTAATTGTTTAAAACTCGAATTCAAAGCTTCACCGTATGCACGAATTAACTCCCTAATTTGAGACACAACCAATGAATTAGTTTACAATTGGACTATAAGAATTTTATTCCCACCAAAACCTCTCTAAATGACGCTAATAAAACTAGACTAGGAGAGTTTTGTTCCAACCAAAACTTATCCAAATGACACCAAGAGACCACCAAAAAAGAGCAAGAGAGAGAGTAAAGACTAGCAAGGAGAGCAAGAGAGCAAAAAAAATCCAACACCGCCAAGGTTTTTGGCCCAAATGCCAAAAGTTCCAACAAGTGGATCCCAACGGATCCAAGTACAAATGGTATGTAAAATGGAGGTGGTTGAGGAGAGAAAGGTGCTCCCTTTTATAGAAGGATGGGCAGCCTTGCTCCCTTCAAAGTTTACAAGTTGGGGAACTCTGTTTCTAAGGATGGGAACTCTAAAACTCTAGTTTTCTTATAACGTTTGACCCTATGTAAGATGTTGACTATCCTTGGATTGTGTCGGGATTTCCTCCACATGCGAGGTATTGACAACTAAGCCCCCATCTCACACATGTTGAGGACCTTGTTCCCAAGCGTGGGAACTCTAAACAAATCTAAATCTTTTACAAGATTAGAACCTATGTAAGATATTGACAATCCTTGGATTGCATTGGAATTTTCCCATGTGTGGGGTGTTGACAACTAAGCCCCCTTCTCACACGTGTCGAGAACCTCGTTCCCAAGCATGGGAATGTCCTAATTCCAATTTTCCTAGATCTAGGGCTTTAATTGCATGTTGACTTCTCTAGTTTTTTGTTGTCCAGTTCTAACTTTTGGAGTTTAACTTCTATTGGCAAACGGATTATGTTGTAGGATCCAGAAGGCCATTTTTAGTTCATCGGGACTTTTTTCCTTTGCAAAAAAACCTTCGAAATCTAGCACCATCCCTCGTCAAAAAAGGGTTAAAGATTTAACTTGTTGGTGTTGTCTGTTTTGAGCAAGGTGATTGGCCAAGGTGATTTGAAAGGTCCAAGGGGGTAAGGAAAGACCTTTTATCGACTCCATTTTGAACTCGTACTCTCCCAAGACACCGGTCAAATCCATACCCGCATTTCTACATCGTTAAATCTAGAGGGGATCTTCTGGTTTGGGTACCTCCCGCTATCAAAATGTCACAAAACTTGTCAGGAAGCCTTATTGACGTAAAAAAACCTAATCTAATTTTTAGTGAGATTTTACCGCCCTACATGGTATTTCCATGAATTTCCTATAATGAATTTCGATGGTTGACCATCCGAAAAAAGTATTTTTGCAAGTTAGAAAATTCTGAGAGTTTTTGTGGGACCTCTCCAGGAGTCCCACAATGGTCGTGCAACTTATATTCTTACTTTGTACATGTAGGTACAGGGAGGATAAATCCTACCTTCCGCTAATTATGTGGGAATAGGGAATCTTTTGTATGCGAGAGAATCTTAGCAAAGGGATTTCGCATCCAATCCCCTAGCATATTCTAGACCCCAAATCCACGCTCGGGACTTGTAGATTCCTCCACAAGCTAGTCTTGGTATCGTAACTCCTACAACGCTAACAAATAACAATTGAGCTCTACGGTTTCAACGGTGGGATGGAAAAACAAAACTTATCTAAGGATTTCACGAGGCCTATCTCAGCACAATTCTTAGCTAGCTAGAGGTACTACTTAGCATGTTAGGGCATAGTTAGGCAACTACACTCAAATCTACTAACTTCCACCGTTTGTAGTTCTAACCTTTGTACAAGTGGGCATCTAAGGGGTAACTAGACCTAAAACCCTAAAAGAGGCCAAATACCTAGTTTGGCATGTCACAACCTATTTTGGGCTTAGGCTCTGTTTTGGGCTTTTTACACCTAATTACCTACTGAACTACGCAAAATAAAAAAACAAACAAACTATGAGTCCCAAGTGAGTGAGTAATGAATTGGCACTTCACAACCAGATCGGCATCTTAGACTCCATATCATCCACTATGTCCTTGATAGAAATGTTGAAGATTAAATCCTCAGACTTGGTCAAATCATTTTCAATGAGTACAATCGCTTTTGTTATATGAGTGATGACCTCTTCACTGAGCTACGACAAAATAGCCTTCCTCTTCACTCTGCTTTGAGATCTAACTTGCATTTCAAATCTCTGATCTATCGTGGATGATGCTGGATTTTGGGTATCCACTTCGACCTTCTTTTTGCCTTTGGTTTTTTCCTTTTCTTCCTTCTCTTTCTCCTTCTCCTTCTCTGTCAACTATGAGCTTCCAATTCGTCACCTAGAGCTCACTCTTCTTTTTTTCCATATTTTTTCATTATAAATGCACTTTTATATACAAAAAGTCCTAAAAAGAGTGTAGAACCAAAATAGGAATGTCACATTCCAATATAGTATTTGGTCTAATTTTAGGATGTTATAGCTAGAATGGCCCAACTACGAGTTGTAAATAGGTTCGAACCCAACTAATTGTGGCAAATTGGTCAATTGCAAGTAATGGGCGTATCAGGCTCAAAACCCCACATGGAGAGCACATCTCTAGGCTAGAATTGGTTGAGGGAACCCTGGTGAGGCATAGAGGTCAATTCCTGAAAATAGATTCCAATTTCCTCATTTCATCGAGGAAATAGTGAAACCGCAATTGTTGGTTTGTAGATGTTGAAAATATCAAGACGAGACTATGGAGGAATCTCAGGTCCAAGGAGGGTGACTTGAGATTAAAACCATGCCCGGGAATCAATGGCGAAGTCGGTTCACCAAGATCCCCCTTGGTGTGGAAGATTCTCCGGCCACTGATAATTAAACAAGGGGGTGGATTTTGTCCCCCCTAGGATGATGTGTAGAGTAAAAATATGAGCTTACACATGTGTTGTGGTATCTCATAGGAGGTTCCATGAAAAGTTTCGAAATTTTCTGATAGTCAGAAAATGTCGTTCTGGATAGTCAACTACCCAAATTTGGGATGGGAAATTCTTAGAAATTCCTCAGGTGGTGACAAATTCCCACTAAAAATTAGTATATCTTCTTTTATGTTAATAAATTGCTCTGATAAGTTTCACAACATTCCGATAGCCAGAAGTGCCCAAACCTTCCAAATTTCCTGACAATTAACGAAATTTAAAGTCCATGGCGGATTTGACTAGTAGAGCAGGAGCATACGACAGTGGAATGGGCCCCAACATAGGTCCTTTCTCACTCCCCCATACCTAAGTAGAAGCCTAGGCTAGTTACTTTTGTTAGAAAAGTCAACACCCAAAGGTTGGAATTTTTCCTAATTTTGGCATTAAGTTGGCGCTAGGTTTCGTTGCGATTTTGAAGATAGAAAAGGGGGAGGGGCCTGCACATATAGAGAAAATGACCTTTTGAAGCCAATGGCGCAATCCATTTGCAATTTGGAGTTAATCTACAAAAGTTAGCTTAGTAGGTCAGCATAGTGTGAAAACCTTGAGTTTGGATGAAAATCCACAAAGATAAGGTTAACTTAGATGAATGAGGAGAGGTGGGTGCCTTGGAAAGAGTATAAAAGGGCAGCCCTTCTCCTCTCTCACCACCCCCTTTTTGTGTAATTGGATCCAATTTATATTGGAAATTGTGACATTTTAGCCACAAGATTTACAATAGTGTTTTTAGGGTACTTTTGGCCGTTGTTGTTGTTTTTCAAGTTTACGAGGTCTTTATGGGTCCCTTGCCTTTTGAGTGAGTACAGTACTAACCTTTTCAAGCTTGAGCTTGGAAGCTTTGCTAACTTACGGTGTTACTAGAAGTTGTGTGTGCTTACCTTTGAGAGATCCTTTTGGTCACTTTCCTTGTTTTGTCGTGTACTAACCCTAGAGCAACCCCCCATATGATTGGTGATGCCGCTTTGGAGGGCCTTTAGTTCAAGTCATTTGTGCTGCTAACCCATATCGCTAATCCTTGAGTGTCAAAGGTCCCTTTCTCTTCTTTTGTCTTGGTTCCTAATATTGACATGGTATTCCTTGGTGAGAGACATGAGGGTGTGAGGGTAGTGGGTTCCACCCATATGGTAAAGTTTTGAACTTCCATGGGATAAAAAGTCTTAGTGGTGTGTTTAAAAGGGGAATGACAGTGAAGTTTTGAACCCCTTTGGGATAAAAAGTCTTAGTAGTGTGTTAAAGGGGGAACGATGGTGAAGCTTTGAATCCCCTTGGGATAAAAAGTCTTAGCGGTGCGTTAAAACCACCTCACCGGAGAATCGTGAGACCACGTGGTCCCTTTCCCCACAAGATTTAGTTCCCAAGACGTGTTGGGAACAAACCAAAATTTAGGCCCCTCAAATAGGAATTAGTAGTCAAAGTCAAGTATGGAGAGTAATTAGGAGAGAACAAGTGAGGGCTTCCCTTGCGAACGTAGCTCTCCCTTCTAACCATAAACATGGTTCCCCCAACCCCTTTTAGAAATTAGCGAAAAATCAACAAAAGGGAGAAGTAAGCCCAAGTATTAGTGAAGCTCCAATACTAGTCTAGCCTAGCACTAGTCCAACATCCCAACCCCCCCCCCCCCCGATACCCGAGCAGGGCAAGGTCTAGGCTAGGCATTGGGTTGCTAGCAACCAAGGGCCTTGGGTGCCAGACCAATAGATCGGTCATTTACAAGAAGGATTGCCAACACCTAAGCATTGGGCTACTAACAACCGGGAGCCTTGGGCACTGGACTAACGGGTTGGTCATTAGCAAGAAGGGTTGCCAACACACGGGCATTGGGTTGCTAGCACCGAGGGCCTTGGGCACTGGCCCAGGCGGGCCGGTCATTAAGTGAAGGAAGTCCAACAACTAGGGGGCCTTGGGTGTTGGTCCACGCGGGTGAGTCATTTTAGTGGAGAAGAGAAGGGTCTGTCCAAGCGGGTAGGTCATTTTGGTGGAGAAGAGAAGGGTCTGTCTAGGGGTGATGGGGGAAAAAAGAAGAGGTTGCTCAGAGTTGCGAATGAGAGGAGAGGCTATCTAGGGGTGAAGTAAAAAGAGGGGCAGTCCGATGATTAAGGTAAAAGAGAAGAGGAGGCCAATGAGACACACCCGACCGCACTAAGCAAACCGTTGAGGTGAGGAATCCAACTGTCCATCTTCCATAAACCATCGCCAAAGCAACAAGCAAATGGACAAAAGAATGAGAATGTGACGAGACAGAGGACAATTTGAAGGTTAGGAGTAGAAGTAGATAACATAGGAGGTGAAATCTTCGAGGCTTACTTAAGCCATTAGATTAGAATTAGGTGATCACCACAAGATTAAGTGTAAGGCCTAAATATAGGACGTAAGACGTAGGACATAAGAAGTAGTTCAACCTTGGAGGATGGTATGACACGTCTTTAAGATTAGCTTAGTAGGTAAGAGTGGGGTTTAGTTGGGCCACCATAGTATGTAGAGAGGATCGTGGGGAAGTAAAAGAAGAATGAAGGAAAGAAATAGGATAAAATCAACAATTAAACCTTTGTAACAATTTATTTTATGAATAGAATGGTAGTTCGTTGTCTCACAGCCCGGGAATTCATGGTGGAGCAGGTGGAGCTTTTGGTGGGTGCAATCAACAACTCAAATTCCGAGGTATGAGTTAAAATTTTCCAAACATCCCTTGGTCCCTAATTAGAAGTTAGTAGCTTGGGCGGAGGCCTATCCCTAGGTTAGACCCTTAGGACTGTAGGTCACGTCATTTCCAGAGACATAAACTTGAAGAAGAAGGCCGTAGCTTTCCAAAACCCTAAGGTTCACCCAAATTAGGTCAAAATTGAGAAAATTATCACCGGATGAAGTTTAGGATCAAATTGGATGAAGAATAGCTAAACTCCGAAATTGACAGAGAACTAAATAGTTTAGGAGGAGGCTACCAATTAGGGTCCAAGGCCAAAAAGAAAAGTTAATTGGCAAAGTATAGGTTAGGAGAAATTGGTGGATGAAGTTTAGGTGAGGCTTGGATGAAAATTTTGTAGGAATCTTCGATCAGGGCCCAACTCCAGATCTAGGTATTATCCATTCTAGTGACCCATCCCTAAAAATTTCGGATCTTTCTGAATTAGGGAGCTAGGTGCAATCAATGGATGAAGTTTGAAGAACCGAGTAGCGGTCAAACTTCATCTACCCATAACTTTGGCTAGGAAGGTCGGATAGGGTCGAGTTTTATGTTTTTAGAAATGGAACAAGATGAACTAGAGGTTTCTTACGGAAGTTCTACCCTAGAGTAGGTTCCATCTGGATTGTACAACAGGCCATCCATTCGGCCGGCCAAAATATTGGAAGTAGATTAAGCGAATCTTGCAAATTTGGGGTCACTTAGTAAAAAGATCTATTGCTTGGAAGTCACAATGAACCACGCTTAGACACCGAAATGTAGGAGTCACTTAGCCGAAACCCAGAACCTGGTTGTCTTCGTGAATTACCTAAGGTGGATAATTTAGCACTCACGCACTGCAAAATTTGCAAGGGGACAAAAGGGGTGCGCAGCTCCCACCTATCGTTGGAGAAAAGAAGATTATGGGAATAACCGAGAGGTGGTCACGGACTTTTGGTTCTACTTGGATGATATTGAACGATGTGTGCAAGGTACGAAACAGAAGTAGGTGATTGATTGGCCACAAGTACCAAAAGTTTGGCCTATTTTGACTAGGACGAATCTTAGTTGAGAGGAGACTTTGCTACTACAGCATGCGGACTTTTGTCTCCAAGAGCGACCTGCATTCTCTCCACATCGCCTCTTCAACATGTCCAAGATCTTCTAAAGCGTTGTATATGACAAACCACCTCCTTCAAATCCGGATGGATACTCAACAGTTAGGAACAATTGAACCATACGGCGAATTGCTAATGCATCGTCTACTGAACAATGAAATAAGTGGGAGAGTGTTGGTAACATGAAAGGACAAATCTTTGGAGTAATATTGATTCCTTTTCCGGGCCTCAATGTGATTGTGTCATTGGAGACAAAGATAGACCATAACAAAAATGTCTATCACATGACAGTGGGTAGGTTTCTTGCTTGCACGTGCCTCAACTTCGTGAATATGGTTATTTCCACTATTGGAGGTCAACAACAATATGTGAATTGCAAGCACCTATACTACTTGTATCACTACTTTTTCAAGATGGACATCCACGAGGACAAATTCATTCATGCACCAAGTTACAGCTTCAATGAGTTAAAGCTACTTCTAGTTCGAGCAGGAATTATCACAATTCCAGAGTAGGCATGAACTCATTAATCCATGTACTTCAGTCGTATTGTATTCATTCACATATATTACGATTGAAATGATTTGGAGTGTATGGAATTGAAAATATAAATGCATTCATGAAATAAAAAATCATGTCTCATTGGTCAATTATTTTGTAGTTAGTTCATATAAATGATTGAAATATACCACCCTAATCCCTAATTCAGTAAGGCATATATGAATACATAATTTTTCCCTCCACTTTTTCCCTAGCGTTTTACCATTTTTTAAACTTCTTCACAATGTTTTTAATTCCATTGTCTTTCCCTTCATTTCTACATTTTCTTCTAGGTTTTTTTCATTATACGTTCTTGTTGGTTTATCCAAACCCAAATTTTTCCTTTCCCCATTATTTTTTTCATCCCCTATTTTTTTTCCTTTTCCCATGTTTTTCCTTTTTCATATTTATTTTTCCCATTTTTGTATTTCCCCATTTTTTTTTTTCCCTATTTTTTTCCTTTCCCCCTTTTTTTTTTCTTTCACCAAAAGTGGGGGGCCACTTATTATAATTTCTTTTCAGGATGTCAACATTTGGTAGTCAATTTCAATCATCAAAAAAAAAAAATTTTATAATTCAAAATTATATGTAGTAAAAAACCTTAAGATTAGGGTGAAAGGTCTACCAAAAATCCACCATGGCTTCTAGTCGTCATCTCACCTAAACCTTTTGATTGTCTACTCATCATCCCCATGTCCACTTATATAAGAGCACGTGAAAAATCCCAATCATTGTGGGATATTGAGAACCCTAAATCCTAGGTATTCAAATTAGGTAGTCAAAACAATGCAACTAAATTGTGCCCAAATGACATCTATCTTTAATACTCGCACCGTCTAGCATATTTTCCATTGTAATTATTGAACTAAGTTGTGAAACTTTCCAATAAAATTTGACAGTCTTTTCCCATAGTAATAAGCAATTTTAGAAGAATAAAAAACAACTTATTCCACAATCCACGGTTTTAGGGGACATGGTCATAGGTCACAATATTTACTAAAAATAGGAAAATTTCCTCTATTTTGGAGAAAAAAATGAAAAAAAAATTTGGAGGCAAAATATTGCCCTCAAAAAGTTTTGGGGGTTTTAGGCTCACAAGCTCCATGCTCACAGGCTCACGGCTCCAAGCTCACTCACTAGTGTCGTTGGTTTGGAGATCATGAATTCAAAACTTTGACTAAAATGTTGTTACTAATGTATAATATGCATCTAGGAAAGGTTTCTCTTTCCATTAAAATTTTCATTTTTTTTTAGGCCCTCCACAGGGCCATGGTTCTTTTGGGGGGAATAATGGAATATGTTTTTGTAGGTAGTTGTATTTTGCATGTTGGGATTGCTACCCAACTTCTTCATTGAAGCTGTTGTAAATTTTCTATATTGGTATGAATTAACTTGTCGAATGAAAGAATTTCACGAACAAAAGTTGACGACAATGGATGAGAGTATATGAGAAGGTAAGTATGTGTCCATGTGTATTTTAAACTTACATATTTTTAAATTATAAATACATAGAATTTATTTTTCCATACATTCTTGACGGGAGGCGTGAATGTGTGATTGTCGCATCACTGTGGATTCATTTAGAATTCATTTAACAAGGTGGCAAAAATCAAGCTTCAACTTGGTCAAATTCACTACTAGAAAATTCAATTTTTCTATTGTTTTGGTCGCGTTGATCCGGTCACTATTCTATTGATTTTGACAAAAATGAGTTGAAACATAATATGAAGCACTATGCATCTGCTATATGTCAATCAGGACTTCAGGAGCCCCAATAGAATATAGTTCAAATATGTGTGAACATTTACACATTGCCCTCATGAAAACTGGGTACCAAATTAGCAAGAAAAATAAATTTCTTGATCATACTGTGAAGCATAATCGAAGACTTGAAGCAATGTGGAAAAATGCAACAGAAAATGAGGGATCCGCTTCTTGTAGTAGGAAAAATGCAACATTGGAAAAGGTATGATGAAACAAACTCACCTACAAACACTATTGATTGTATCATTGTTTTAAATTGTTTGAGTAGAAGGACATCACCATTTGTACAATGTGAGGTAAATGTAAATGTATGTTACAGCCATTGCATGGTGCATAGTGTAGTTGCCATAGGTATGGTTATTGTATTCTATACTTAATTGTTTTTCATAATTACAAACATTGGAGATAGGAAATCATATTTTGGTGGGCTTCCAAGTGAATCTGAATATGAGAGTCCTACATCTTTACATCGAAGAAACAAGCTTGGCATCGTGCTCCAACTCTAGGTATACTCCATCAAAGAGGCAACAAATTATCCTTCGTATTCTACAACCAGATATTGTCAATAATTTGAAGATATGTTTGGATGCATACATGAATGAGAATCGATTGATGGGTGGTTAGGTTTGTATGTTTATTAACCCCAAAGTACAATGTCTTTCCAAAAAAAACTTAGGCTTCTTAGTACTCTCTCTTGTGTTTACACTCAAGTGTTTCATTAATGTAGTACTCAATTTGCCTCATATTGTTTGTAGATATTACAAACACACCAGTCAGTGGCGCAATGCCCTAGTCAAAGCTTAAGGTGTAAGAAGACTCCAATGTTTGCTCATGCAACATCACATTTTCATGGGAAAGAATGGTTTAACAGTATTGCAATTAAGATGGAGGCAGTAATGAACCGAAGAGAACTTCTTATAGACAATTCCAATTACTATTCAAATGCAATATGCAAGAAGATGGAGGTAGATATGTCTCAAAAGACTTGTGCTTGTTACAATTGTATGAAGAAGTTGCATTCAACCGAAGAGTACAGTGTCCTATTTTGAAATGACATGGACACGATACGGAATCATATGAAGTGATAGACATTAGTAGAATTCTAAAGGTTGTTCACGTTGTGCCAGATTTTGAGACTGAAGATTGTTTTTTTTGTAAATCTCTATAAATTTTAAAACTTATTTATGTCAATGACAAATGGTACAGTGGAAGACTACACTTTCAAAAACAGCCTGAGAGTATCTAGCAATTGTAGATGAAGAAAATTTAGTAAACAATTCAAAAAATCATGTACATTGACATCAAATTGAGAAAGGAAAAACTTTGATAACCACGTACTCCATAGAGATGTAGGGAATGCAAGGTATTCTGTAATGATTTGTAGAAGTGCAATGCAACTTTTAAAGTGTAGCTAAAAACAAATCTTCCAGTGTTTTAATCCTTTTGGAAATTGTATTCAAGTTTTCGGTGCAAGGGGGTTCATTGCAAATCTCAATTTCTTTGTGTTCATGGCTCTAGGGAATGAGCCTCAACTACAATACATCTTGGAGAGAAAATCACATGAGAAATTTATGTACAAAAATTGTAGAGTACATTTGGAAAAGTCATAAATTGATTGGAGTTGTACATGCTATGCCCTTAAACCTCACATATTTTTGGTGACCAAATTTTCAGCTTTGACTTGTGAAAAGAGGATTGGAAGACTTCAAATAACTTTTGTGTTCTATACACTCTAATGATCAAACATTCTTATCTTTTGATCCACAAGTGATATTGTTGTGTTTTCTTTTCCCATGCCATGTCATGTATGTCTAGTTTGAATTTTTACAGTTACAATTCAAACAGTTTTGATGAAACTCATCAAAATGTGGATTATTGTAGGGATTAATTGAAGTTAAGCAATAAAAACTTGATGTATTAGAGGGCAAAATTGAAGACTTCAATAGACGCCACGAAATGTTGACCTTTGGTAGGAATTACATTAGTAATCTTGCAATACTATTGTAGTATTGTTGTAGTTCAAATGTACTACCTTAAATTAAACATCTACAATATAAATACAATACTATTCTTAGTCGTTAATACTGTTGCAGTATTGTCAATGCGTTATTACACTATAAGAAACCTTCATTTCTTATGAAATCAGACAAAAAAAGTGGCATGTTTTTTCTAACATAAGGATGTCTAAGACTCTAAGGCAATGGTTGGAAGAATTATGGTGGACATCCCAGACAACATATGATGTCACTACGAAAATGATGTGATGCTACAAAAAGGTGTATGTTTTGTGAGACATCTAGGGTTGTCTATGTTGACGTAAAAATCAAAATTCACGTTCATTTGTTTGTTAGCGTCCGTCTTGACGCGTCGGGATCGTGTTCGAAAGTTGACGGCCAAAAAAAAGAATTTTTTTTGACAGCCTGTCATCAACAAGGATGGACAGACCATCCAAATCAATGGCAAGCCGTCTTGATCGATGGTCGGACCGTCCAGGGAATTTTTTTATTTTTTTTGACAGACGTTGGCTTGAATCTTGATGTTTCATCCGTCCAGAAGTGATGTAATGTTGTCAACCTTGGAGACATCCAATAAAATGTAGGCAAGTTATTTGCGATGTCCCCCAAAACGTGTTAGTGCCATGTCAGAAAGGATTCAAATTTTGACTTTGGATAAATATCTAGAAGTTACTTGGGGTTAAGGTAAAAGATTGACCAAATGTGGAAAAAATAGGGGAAGGGCAACCTTATAGTATGTTATTGTAAAAAAAAGGTGCAAGTTCAAGTGGCAATTGAATGATGTGGCATGCAATGTGGATGATTTGGCATGCCACATCATCACAATTAAACACTATCTAAAAATTCTAACACTAGTTTTTTTATGTCATTTGTGACATCAACTAAGACACCAATAGAAATGTCTAGACGTTTTTTGTGATAACAACTAGGACGTTAATAGAAACATCCAGATGTGTTTTGCAACATCTACTCAAACATCTAGATGTTTCTAATACGTCAGTTGAAACAATACAATGTTTATTACAATGCTCAAGTATGAAATTCAACTTATAATAAAATTTCTATGTTTATATATCCCATACAGTTTGTCTTCCTCATACTACCTCACTTGTATATATATCTTATCTTCTCATGTTAACATACTCACAATAAATGGCCCTTTTAGCCATGCAACATATTTGCCACATATGATATACTATATATGAAGTATTATATACAATGTATAGTGTACGATATATAGTGTATGGTATTCAATGTATGGTGTATGATATACAATGTGTGGTATTCACTGTATGATGTATTGCAAATAGCCTATTCTATATGGTATATTATATATGGCATATGTTGAAGTGGACATCACAAAAAACATCTAGATGTCTCAATGGACATTTCAAAAACTGAGACATGTACATTAGACTCATTCTAGAAGATGTCATCCATGATGTTTTCATGTCTTTGAGGACATGCCATAATGCACGGTGGATGCTACACAACATTCAAAAAAATGAACCTCATGTTGTTGTTGACATTAGAAAAAACATATGCATGTCATAGTGGACATCCAAATTGACATGACCCATGGCACAACACACCAATGACATCATACATGACGTCAACAGGGGACCGGATGAAAAAATTGATGACATGGCACTATTCGCTCGGTCAACGTTGACGTAGAGGTAAGGTGGAAGCCACATGGCAACCTCTCATGACCTTTTCAAACCATTTTTTTTGTAACATCCTCGAAAATTTCCTTGAAATTAGACCATGTTTTTTGTGATTTTCTATGTTTTTTAGCTTGTCCATTATAACGCATTTTTTTGGACATCCATGTTGACATGGCTAATGTCCAAAAAAACGTACCTACCACGTTATGAGCCTGTCACAAAAAACATGGGTTTCTGATAGTGTTAGCTACATCAATATTGCAACTAACCCAATGGTTGGAATACTAAAACTAAACCAAATTTCTCAGTATTATTTAGGTATTGCCTTAGTACTACAAAAATACTGTACAGTTCTTTACTTGCGTTAGTATAGAAGAAATATTGATGCAATGGGGGGGCACTATAGTAATACGAGAATCAATGTGCACAATTTGTGCGTCATCTAGGAAATGGACGTCAATCTGTTTAGGGATTAATTATCAATGATTTAATGGGCATCTCATTCTTTATATGATAGACAATGGTTCATGGTCAAGACTATAAGTTAATAGTGCGACGAGCTGAATGTAAAGGTCCTGCCAAAGATGAATGTAAAAAAAGACCCCTATTTTGTGCTTGATTAATCTATTTCCCTACACTAATCCAAACTAATTTGGGGTCTTTGATTGCAAATATGAACTCAAAATTTGCAAGTTTTGTCATACCTTGCAAATAAATCATTCCTACGTTTTCCCCAGGGGTAAAATGCAGGGGCAAAAAGGTCCCCACATTCAGCTCATCACACTACTATAGTCTAGATTGTGGTTCTTCAGCAAGGAGTTTCAGAACACTTGGTCTTCAGCAAATATAAGGTCTTTTGTTCTGTCATGCTTTACAAGCCTATATGGCATCTTTCCCTCAGTCTCCTTCCTAGGCTAAAGGCCCATTCTCACCTGGTTGTATGGAGCAACGGTGTTAAAGTATAAAATTCTTGCAGGTATTTAGGGGAAGGTGGTTTCACACTGCTTGGGGGTTCAATTAAAGTTTTTGAAGATTGTGGTTTTGGGTATTCATGGGTTGTTCGTACCAATGGTGCTACATATTTTTTGCTCCCCCCAAATTTGCTAGCAAGGTAGATAAGAGTGTTAAGGGAAATGGAGTGGTCACACTAGGTTTCGTTTCATTAAAACTTCCCTCTCATTTTGGTGCTTTAGTTGTCTTCCATCGCCAACTGTTTTTCTCCATTGTAAGTTCAATTTGTTGCTTTCGTCAAATGAGTTAAAAATTTGTGAACCTTTTCTTGCAACACTTACAATTCGCAATGGAGTAATTCTCCTCATTACGATTTCTATTTCATGCATTGCTTTAAAATCTTGTTGGGCTATGGACGTTTGTTTGTTCAAAGCAGTCAAACACAATAGAAATCAATCGTCTTTATAAGCAAGGCATGAATCTAAATTCCATTGATTTTGAAGTCCATGCCAGAGGTGTATGCGAAAATAAGCAAGCGTAACTGTAGTTCAGAAACCTTGTACAAGAAGTACAATGCAAAATTTGCAGAAATTAAAGTACAAAGGAAATGCAAATTCTTAGAACAAGCATTTTGAACCAACAGTTTGAAGGAAACAATCACAGCACATATTTGGAAAAAAAAATCATGGTGCACAACGTACTGGATCAGCTATGGAGGACATTGATGAAGATAAATTACAGATATGGCAAAAATTCGGATGCACCAATTTATTCTCCACCATCGCAGTCTCTTGCCTTCAATTGGTGAGGGAGAGTTGTCCATTTTCATTGAAGCGGAACTAGAAGTCGAAGCACAAAATTTGGCTAAACATGCGACAACACTCTTTAGCAATGGACTCTGATGGCGGCTACTATAAAACACTGCAACTATACTTCCGAGATTCCCTCAAATGTTCAGTTTTTTTAGATTGCAAGAATACATAGAAGTGACTCTTAATGCTGAAGTTATAGGGAATTGCTAAATACTTTTTAGCTAACATCGTGCTCTTGAGCCTCTTGACAAGGCCTCCATGTCAATTTGAGGTCTAAGACCGGCAACTGGTGTGAACAAGCACCTTCTTTATGCCACCAACAACCGCTTTTTTATTTGGCCTAACACCAGGTGAGAATGGGCCTTAAGTCATCCATATCCACGTAAGCCAGACTAATTGTTCTCTTCCTTTGTTTTGTTTTAAAAAAAATTGACTCCATCCTTTTCCACACAAAAATATAAAATGTAAAAAAATAGTGTTGCACACAAAAATGGAGGGGGACTTTGACATCTTCTAACTGTTGGGATGAGTGATTAGCTTCATTACATAGTAAATGCAACATCAAAATCTGAAATCAAGCAAATGGATCATTTTTCTAAAAGGTAGTCTATTCTTAAAGCGATCATTTAAGAGTTGGTTGGCCTTTTGGAGAAGTTGAATTCCTTGAAAAAAAATTCAGTAAATTTTCATAGGATGAAAAATAGAATTGGCATCTAACTCAAGTTGTTTCATGTTTTTTTGTCTTTGAAATTTTCACGTAGGATGTGCTCAATGATTAGCTTCAAGGGCCTACAATATTCATAACTTTTGACTACATGGGTAAAAAGATATTGCATGATATATCATTTTCATTGCCTGAGGAGGGGGAGCCTTGGCAGCTCAAAAAATCTTTTTAAATCACTTTTTTTAGAGATAAAAATTTGAAATTGGTTTTCTAGATTTATATATAAATGGAAAGTTTTGAATCATTCCATTCTGATTAATGAGATGAAAGTTATGAGGAGTTTTAGTTTGAGAGTAGTTGTGAGTAGTTATGGAATCTCTACTCTAAAATAAACTTTGAAGTCCTTTACTTAACTCAATTTTCAATAAATTTGGAATTTTAAAAAAAAAAAATTAGTTGTATATTGTTTATTACAATATTACAACCATTGGAATTGGGATTGTTCAAATATATGAATAAAATGTTAATAATTTAGTATTTTGAATCATTTTCTACTTCTTTCTACTTACTATTTTTCTTTCTATATGTTGTACAATTCCAAATGATCCAAAAAAATTCAAGCATGTAGACAATTAGCCTTGAAGAATGAATCTAAAGAAGCACCACCATTTTGGACATTTTTTCATACAAATGTGACATTGTGATGTGCAACTACCCATTTCTTTGTAAGCCCCCAAATTGCCCAAAGGGTTTTTGTCAATTCAAATGCTAATATTTTGTAATTTACATAATGGAAATTTTTGAATTTTTTTTCACATCTTCTAAAACCAGCGTACTACAAGATCCTACAATTACACATGTCCAAAAATGTATTTTTTCTAAAATTTGGTACTCGTACTAGAAATGACAATTCTAGGGTATTTTTGGTGAAAACGTAGTCAAATACATTTAAGGGTTAGGTGATTCAATGATTGCTCTAAAAAACAACTTGGAACCAATGTCTTGAGTGCCAACTAAATTTGAGAGAGAAGTCAAAGAACATTGGAATATAGTAGTATATTAGCTTCCTAGTAGCTTAGTCAGAAAATAATAATTAAACCTGGGTGCCCAAAGTTTTAGGAAATTATTGACCTAGTTTGTCCAAAATTTTTATGTGTGTCTATATAGACATATATGTATATATACATGATTGTCTAATTCATAGAAATTCAACTCGCTCTATACAATCTTGCATCTTTTCTTTGTCAATAACCATAAATATACATTGCAAAGTTTTTTGCCTCATTATTTTAACCATTTTAAAGTGCAATCCCTCATAAACAAAATATATCTCTCACACGCAATAAACCTTGATATTTGACAAAATCCTAACACACAAGGTAGAGAGTTTAGGGTTTGGAGGTCATAAACAAGGGTTTTAGTAAATGCACACATCTTAGATGAAAGTAGCAACAACCACACAAGACTTGTAAGAACTTGTAAGAATGCCTAACTTATTTGATTATACTTTAAAATTGCCTGATTTTAATATATATGATTTTTAGAATTGTAACTATTTTTTACACTTTCATTAATTATCGAGGCAAAAAGTTGCCCAAGGTGCTAGGAAGCTACGGTTTTGGATCAAAACAATCCAAGCCATTGACCCTGAGTAAGTTTGACAAGGAATTGTCTAGAACTAGAACCATCTCAGAAGCCTACATTTAAGAGGTTGTGCACCATAGTTCAACAAGAAATCAAAGTTCAACATTTTGTTTTATTTTTCAATTATAAAAATGAAGCCAATTAATTTTTGCCTTTTGGATATATCTTAGTGATTTTTTGAAAGATGCATTTTATTTAATGTAGAAATCTAATGAAGTTTGATGTAGTAGGAACATAGAATTTTCTTTTAGGATTAAGACTCTTTTTCATTTTGTAATTTTCACATCTTGTAATCATCTAAATTTTTTTTGGTAGTTTATTGCTAAAATTGCTAGAATCTAACTAAGACCAAACTTAAGCAACAACTTGACAAGTGGTGTAGAAATTATTAGGGTTTTTAAAGTAGGAGTTTGTCAATATCATTTGTGTTAGATTGGGGAATCCCTAAATTTTTCTTTATTATTATTATCATAGTAATGGATCAATAGAGTTAATTGCAAAGTGTGTGCACTATGCACAATAGGACCAAGAGCTAGAGTGAGGGAAGAAATTACAGGATAGAACTCCTCGGACTCTCGAAGCACCAAAACTTGAGTTTGATTGAGTTTGGTGCCATGTTTCTTTTGTACTATACTTAGTTAAACCTTCCTTCAACACCCATCTTTAAATAGAGGACGAACTATACGATTAACTCTAATATAGTCCAAAAATTAGTGTAAATATGGGTCTCCATGTTGCATTTGGATGCCACACTAGGCATTTGGAAAAATCCTAAAAATTACGCTTATTGTGACTTGTGCGGTGCCCGGCTACCCGCAGAAAAGGAGGACCAGAAAATATTTTTACGGGCATACGGACTTTAGACGGTATTACCCCCGCCCCGCCCCGCCCGACGGCTACAGTAATACAGTATGACCGAAAGATCTGGGCCGACTAAGTAACCGACGAAGGTGCCCCGAATAAACTCCCCATGTTCGGGGAAAGTGCAGGTACATCGCCCCGACGATACCGACAACGTCGTAAACGATGTTTTCTTTCAGTTAAGGTCCTTCACATTTGCTCAATGAATCAAAAGATTCACACCATTGACTATGACTTTGTTGCGATTTTGTATATATCTGAGCAGGGGGCACTAACCGGGGGAGCCTTCTCAGCGGATAACAGCGAATAACTGCCCCAATTTACGCAGAAATAATTCTTCAATATATATGATAGGTCCATGCCAAGGCTGGAAACTTATGTACAGACATTTAAAAGTCTGTACCAATCCAAAGCAACCGCTTGGCTAGCGCCACACAGAGCTAGCTACGCACCCAACCCCGACCTCCAGACTGCATCTCTCTCCGTCGAGCGCGCGGCTGGATCGGAGCTCCGCCGTATGTCTGCATGTTGCAGGCCAGGGACTAGCTGACTGATCTGCCAGCTCCAAGTACAGCTCCCCCACTTCCTCAATCTCAATCCTATAAAGACTTCAACGTTGTTGCATTCGTCAACGTGCGTTTTATAGTTCGATCGGTGAGGTCTGGAGCTTGCAGTACGGTTGGTAGTTTACTAATTGCGCGCGTGGATTCTTGCAAACATGGAGTTTCTGGGTCTGCAGGGAGGGTACATACGAACCCGCAACTGGGTTCAGGTCGTTTGACTTCCTGATCGGAATTGCAACCGGGGTCAGAACGAAGAAGGATGACGAAGCAGAGCGCTGGGTATAAGAGCACCGAATTTCGTCCTCGTAAGGCTGTGCACGTGGGTAGACGCACGCTTTGGAAAATGGAGCAGTTCAACCTTCGTCGCAAGGTGGTTTTGCTCGTCGTTGCAGCGAGCTCGAGGTCGAGCTCGGAAAATTGAACAAGGTCCGGAAACACAACTAAGTCGCGACTGAAGGCTAAAATTAACGTGGCTAGCGAGCTCCGGCGCGACGTTCGGGTGAGAAGTGAAGTTTGCAGCATTTGATCGCTCATCGAAAGCTTGTGCCGAGCAGCTAGTTTAGTTGGGTAGGGGTAAGCTGAAGATCATCCTCTTCGAATAAGAGTGTAAGAGTAATCTGCTGTGAGCTAGATAAGCCGTGATGAAGGCGGGGTAGGTATTGCTGCAGGGATTGTAGTAACTATGTAGTAACTATGTGCCTGTGCTGTGGACCACGCTGCGAAGACGTGGTGAAGGCCGCCGTTTTACCCCAGGAGTGCAACTACCGCCATGCACGTCCTCTTCATGCAGGTTTCGAATTTGTAGCCGCCATCGACTCATAGCCCCATCCCAGAGACAACGACGATCATCACCAAGTGTGAACCCTAATTTGGGTCAAGCTAGCTACCTCTCTTTGCATAGGTGAGTAACTTACATTTTTAGACAGTCTTGCTATTCAAAGTCTGTCAGTCTTCGACATCTGTCTCTTTCGGGAATTCATTTCGAATTCTGGAGTCAACCAGTCCCGAGACTAGTTTGTAAAGCAAATTGAACTCTTTTGTCAATTTGACGATCTCTTCCTAGGCTGTAACTGACTCAAAACCATATCAGTTTTGAACTGTCGGTATAAACGTACAAGACTTCTCGACCTCCAAGGCATGCGATGCATGAAAGTACGTACATGTTTGTAGGACAAGTTTCGAGATATATCGGCGTATGTGGGAGAGGCTCCGGCGGGCGCCATTGCGTGACTTGGAAGACGAGTAATATTTACAGTCTGGAATAACCGTTTTAGTTGTTTCTGTTTTTGGCAGCCATGAATCCCAATGAGACCTCGGTAAATGGAACCAGGCCGATATTCTATAATGGAGAACAGGTTGAGCAGCCTGGGACTTCAAGCTTCAACTTGATGGAGTCGTCTTCTATTCCAGACGAATTTGAAGAACTGATCAACATTCTTTTCAAAACAGACGGGTTGGATTCAACACTGTGTAATGGACCATGCTCATGCGGAAAGTGCCCCATGGTCCAATCTCTACGAAGTTTTCCTGACGACTCGATTCCCTGGAATAACATCTGCCCCTTGCCGGTGGGTACAGAGCGTGACCACCGATCATCACCGCCAATGGTGTCCCCAGTTTCGACATACTCATGCCCCACAATGCCCTCGACGCCGGAAAATGCCGAAGCTCTAAACGCAATGGAAGGTGCCCAGTCGGCGATTGACAACAACAGCGGCAACTGCGTCAATGTGAGCAACCGTGGAAATTTTGTTCTTCCGGCGGTGCTGAGCAAACCAGAATGTTCGAGGACGTGCACAGGTTGTCGTGACGCTCATCGTTTAACAGCATCCGAGGTTTTAATTCCGAAACCTGTAGAGAATTGAAGTGATCGAAAGCACATATAGATCGAGCTCTACATAAACATCTTTAGAATTTATCTTAGAACCTGCAAATCCTGTGCAATTGTATCTGAACCCTTCTTTAATGCCAGGGGTAATGTATTGCTAGCAAGACACTGAGTTTCCTGACTCTCAATTGTGATGCTGTCTTGGGAGGTTGTGTAAGAACATGGTTACGTGGATTTATATGCTTGAAAGATTCTCATTGCATGTATTTTCATGTGTTTGACAGGTTGCATTTAAACAAAAATTCTTCAAAGGAGTGAAGAGGAAAAAGAATTCTGACAAGTGGACGTGCGAGATCCGAATCTCGAAGAAACTTCTCAAGGACAGCAAACTGAAAGGCAAAGACAAAGTATGGTTTGGGACCTTTGACACCCCGTGTCAAGCAGCACGCGCTTTACATGTGGGGAGGTTCTTATTGAGTGAGAAGAAGAATTCGGCAACGGACGCTACAAACTTTGACCAAAGTTCCATAACCAAACTCTCGAAGTTCAAAGATCTCATGCGTGCAAACCCACTTGATGCAGAGTTCTTGGATGGAGTGAAAAAGCTTGCAATCCATTATGGTAAGAATGGCTCACTGCAAGGTTTTTGTGCATTTTTCTGTGAATAACGAAGCTGTTGGCATCCTCAAACTCAAGCCGTGGAGCAGACCTTGGAGTGAGCACTTAAAACAGAAAGTTTGGGTGGGTGGGTGCATAGTTACACACTGAAAAATTATACACCCCACCTCCACCCCACCCCAGCCCCAGTATCACCCTCCCGTTCTTCATGTGCGAGCCTTGCTTGAGGAAACGATGTTCAGCAGCATCTAACTGTGGAGTTATCCGCACCTGTCTGCACCAGCTTTAGTTTGTACGTTTAGGTAGATTTATCTCAGTGCATGTGATAGTGTGCATGTCCTCTATAGGTTTTATTTTGTGAGAATTGTCTGTCGTAAGCCCTAGTTTTTGACTAGCTTGAATACGATGAATAACTCTAGTCCTCAATCATACTAACGTGAATGCAAAGTATGTCGGCGTAGTTCTACTAATTAACCACGCCGCACAGACTGAGATAGCGAGTTCTACCTTAGTTGACTCCTTTCGGAGGTAGGTTTCATTACGTAGACTTCTAGACTACTGTTTGTGGTTAAATATTAGAATTAAATGGCTAGAGGAGTTTGTAAACATAGGTGTCTGTTTATTATGTAAGAGATTGTAAATATATGGTGTGTTCTTCCTCTTTAATTTTTGAAACTAGCTAGGCTTTCAAGTGAGTTCATTACTTTAATTTTCCTTGTATTTGCATCATACATCATCTATTAACAATATAGATGATGCTCAGAACATCACAGATGGTGAAGCGGCCGGATGATTGACTTCCTTGAGTAAACTTGGCTCTTGCAACGTCTGAACTCTTGAGATAACTGACCAAGTTGAGCGTCTGACTTTCAGATGGCTCGAACTTGAAAGAGAACCTTGGGAGCAATCCCTAGTTGCAATGACATTGACTGAAATACGTGATGCAGACAACTGCAGATGTTTGACAATCTAGCAGGTTGGTTTGACACGAGGCTTTACAACTCCTCGCTTTGCAAACTCAGAGGTTTTACAGGCCTTTCTTACATTTGATTATTTCTTTAATGATAATAGTATGATACTGAATTGAAGAGGCCAATTTTGATTTATTCCTCAGGTATTTAGTGCAATTCCAGTGAGAACTACGGGTTGAGTCATCTAACCAACGTACGTGCTCGAACTTTCAGGTTGCCAAAGCCTCAAAGGCAGCAATCCCAAGATACAATGACACGCAATTGAATGTATACTGCTTGTTTGGGGACGTGATGCACACTACCATGACAATCTTAACGTCAATTTCCTTGAATTGTCGGTACTCCATGCTCTGTTTTGACATTTACATTCGCTTGTCGGTTCCATAGGTATGCAAATTAATATGCAGATTGCTTTTCATCCACAACATTGTAAACTGCAAAGTTAAGATGTTCATCTCCATTTCCCTCTCAGCTGTCTAAATCATTGCATTTTCTTCTTTCCTTGAAGGTCCACGGTGCCATTTTAATGAAATTGTGCCAATTTATTAGTGCAATTGATGTTTCATATGTTTGTCATTTTGTCCATATGCTTGCCGTTGAGTTCCTTTTAAATTTCAATGATGAATAGCAATTAGCAAGTATGTAGTATCTGACTATCTGTATTTCCAATTTGTTGATTTATTTTTTTATCATAACTTTTACAAATGTTTCTAGTAGAGTAGTAGACTAGTACTATAGTTATGATTTTAAGGACTTTTAAAAATACTTAACCCCTAAAGGACCAAGTGTCCATTCAACGTACATAAGAAATCTCAAGTAGGTTCTTACAAAGTCATTTTTGGTCAGATGTTCATGAAATTTGGACATGATGTGTAACAATGTCCCCCCTTCTTGAAAATCTATTTTTTTTTCCAATTGGGTGCCTAGTTAAAAAGTTATGCTACCCTAAACTTTGTAGGCAATTCGGGTAGCATGTGCAAAACTCTTCCTATGATTTTGAAATTTGGTGGGCCCAGTTGGCAGGTGTGTAGCTTACATGATACAAGATGCAAATGTTAAAAAAAATAACCATGTTCAGTGTAAGAATCTCATTCTAGAAGGATTTAAAGTTTGAAGGCCCGGTTGGGCAAGGTTGGAAAAAAAAAATTTACTAACTTCAAACATTATAATCTTTCAATCTGCGCGGTCAAAGTTTCTAAAATTCTTTCCACATGTTCCCAAAGAAGTCCAGTACAAATTTGCATGGTTGAATTTTGAAAAAACAACTTTTTTTTCATTTCTTTTTGCTGCCCTAAAAAGTGGCAATTTTTGACAATGTCTGCCTAAAATGTGTCTTGGTCCCGTTTAGGAGTTAATTCTATGTTGTATGGAAGTCCACAAAGTGAGCTTTTTTCTCCTTGAATATCGATCATATAATATATTATTTATTTTGGTGGTTCTTTGGGAGAATTAACATCTTTGTAGAGTTATTACAAATGGTCAATTTTTATTTTATATTTCATTTTTTTCCTATTTATTACAAATGAAAATATCAAAGTTTTGGAAATTTTATGTTTTTTTTATTCTCCTACTTAGAGAATTTTTTCTATGCTTTATCTTCCTATGGATATCATTTTCTCAAAGGATTTTACTCTATCCAATTTTTTTTTAAATTAAATTTTATATTAAAAATCAAGAGTGCTTTGAAAATGCAACAATATCAACAAGTGTTTCATGCAATCACCCTTAGTCATGTTTCCAAATTTTTTATGTACAAATTCTTGTTGTATGTGTCAATACCTTGTAATTTATTGAGGAGCCATTGGCCTTTTGTCCAAATACTTCCCATTCTTCTCAAGTAATGTTTGTTTCCTATAGTTATAACCAATTTCATGAAATTTTTCAAGGTAATAAGATACTTGTACAAATTATACTAAGCATAGAAATTCAAAAAATTCAAAAAAGATTTGGGCGTTAACATTTTACATTTCTACTTTGGAAAGGTCTTGCTTCCAATGTGAACAAAGCTTAAGTGATAATTTTATAGATGATCAACTTCAAAACTCCAAAAGCTACAAGACAAAGAGGTTGGGCATGATGATTCATCGATATTAGCACATGTATTCATAATTCACAACATATATCATATATGTATCATTACATACATGTATTCATATCAATAGTATATTGTATACCATATCTATATCCATATGGGACATGATCGACATGGGACATTAGGGTGTATGTAATTTTGGGAGGGTAGTAACAACACTCGCATTTCACATAGACATGTCCCACATCCTTGTCCAACAATTTTCACAGATTAAAAAAAATTGAGAACTCACTCCTCCTCCAATGTAACCCAATGCAATTTCATAATATGCAAGAAGAGGCTCTTTTATTTTTTAAATCTCAAGAAAATAAATACTATGTATATTTGGAATAATATCACCTTGTACACATGAGACATGGGGTAATGAGGTTGGATATATCCATATTCGTACTTTGTATTTATATTCATATCATGTACTCTATATATCATATCCTTGTACTCATATCATATATATCATATCCTTGTATTCATATTTGTAATTTATGTTGTATATACACTGTATCCATAACCATATGGAATAGGACATGGAATAGTATCACCTTGTGTATATGAGACATGTCCCATGTCATTTAAAAAAATCCTTTCATTTCTTTTCACATTTTTGTTTGCAATGCCCCAAACCTTTAAGATCTCCTGATTTCCACTTGTCCATGGTTGTAGAAAATATCACCTTATAGATGACTTGGATTAACAAGGCAAAAACTACATGAAAGTGACGCACATTGATTTTGTATTTGTATTTGTATTAATATACATAATTATACTATGCTTTGTATCTATAACTATATTCATGTCAATATATTTATATATTTTTACATCATACTTTGTATCCATATTTGGGGCATTGAAACATTGGAGGTGCACATAATTTTGGTTGCATAGTATGGATAAAAGGAAAATTAAGGGACAGTGTACTTTGTACCCTATGTTCTACAAGTTTGGATCCCTCTTTTCTATAAGCCTTCGTGAAGTATAAGCACCCAAAAATGCCACCTCTATTATCTATTCTAACTAGGTGGTCTAAATTAAATGATAATTTTTTGGGGGTAAGAATGTTATCCTATTCACGTACAAACCAACCCAAGTTGTTTTGTAACTTTTTGATATTCAAACAATATTTTATGAATTTTCAAAGTTGAAAGCATAGGATGCATATTCATGTCCACTAGGCTCCTTTAAACAAACATCCTTGAAGCATGAAATTCTCAACTCACATTGGTTTCTTCAAAGAACTCTTGAACTCCCATTGGTTACTCTTAAAGCCTTAAGGTAGTTTTGGGTAAAGGTGTGTGGTCATTCAAGGTTTAAATGTAGATGATAGAATTAGAAAAGTGGTGTTATTTGTGCTTCTACCTTATTGACTATAGCATAACATTATTAACCCCTAAAGGACCAAGGCACATATTAGACACAAATAGAGAAAAATTGCCACTTTTTAGGGCAATGAGAAAAAAATGAAAAAAAAAGTTTTTTTTTCAAAGATCAACCATACAAATTTGTACTAGACTACTATGGGAATGTGTGGAAAAAATTTCAGAAACTTTGACCATATGGATTGAAAGGTTATGATGTTTGAAGTTAGGAAAAAACGTTTTTTTTCCAACCTTGCCCAACAGGGCCAGCAGCCTTTAATTCCTCCTAGAGTGAGATTTTTAAACTATACATGGTGTTTTTTTTGACATTTGCCTCTTATGTCATGAAAGATACATACATGCCAAATTTCAGAAGTAGAGGTGGTGTTTTGCACATGCTGCCCAAAGTTGCCTAAAGTTGCCCGAGTTGCTAGAAAAGTTTAGGGTAGCTTAACTTTTGATCCAAGTACCCAATTGGAAAAAAAGTTGTATTCCCACTTTGGGGATACATGTTCACACCTTGAGTTAAAATTTGAAGAACATCTCTTAGAAAACGACTTCATACAAACCTACCCGAGATTACATACGTATGTTCAACAGTCATTCGGTCCTTTAGGGGTTAACAGACGATAGGGGGTCCTTTTTGTTCCCCTAAAGAGCTCCTACTGTGGCAACTTCCCAACCAACCAATGATTCTCTAAAACTTCCCCATTAGCTAATGACTCTTTGCTATTACTCTCTAGATTAAACAAAATTCAATCTTTAATTTGGAATCCATGGAGGGATTATCCCAATCTCCAAAAGAGAATGGTTTAGGCTTGCTAACAATGTTATGTGGATCAAAAGAGAGGAGGCTTCACATTGACAAAAGATACATGCGAGAAAGTAAAATTGAACCTTAATCCTTAAACGATGCCAAGAAATGGTTTTCTGTCCAATGGATGACAAAGAATCTTTTTGTATAGGACAGAATTGTAATTGTTTATCCTTGAAATTTTGTACAGAAGGAGAGATCTTGCACAATAGATTGAATGACCTCCAATGAGTATTTTTGATTTTTTAAAGTAGATGATGTCACACGGTTCCAAAAGGATGATTTCCACGGTCACCAGTCCGTCCTTTCAGGGTTAATCGAAAGCGAGCTAGTAGTGCAGCAGGGACACGTAATGTAACTCCTTGCTGTTTATCTGAATGCCTGCTTAGCTTGAGACGCAAAGTGGGGTTTTTTTCAAGTTTTTTCAGCAGAACCCAGTGTGTGCAAGTGGAATATAATTATACTCAAAACACTAATAAAAATGCGTTACCATGAGGCGGGCCGTCCTGACTCTGCACTTGCATAATCCGCAATTCCCCATCCACGGGAAGTAGGAGGACAGAGTCAACACCCAAGCTACTGTAGTCTTATCTATTGTAGCCATGGATAAACTGGAATGTTCACGTGTAAGATGTCAGATTCTAAGCCACTTACAATGCAAAGGAATTGATCAGTGAAAGAAATGCCAAAGAGAAGATCACAAGATGAAACAGGGGTGTCAATTGATTCTCATCTTGTTTGTTTCCTCTAACTTAAATATCACTTATTATTTAGCTTCAATGTTTGATTTGATTGAAGATTTGAGTTTGTAAAGGTGTAGTTCACTTGCAAGATGAAGAAATATCATTCATTTTGGAATACACTCACTTTTAGGACTTGAAAGAGAGAACAAAAGGTGACAAAACAAGGAATTTGTGGCTTTAATCTTGAACTGACTAAATTTATCTCCAAGGTTGTCATTCAAAAATGATCCAATTTCTAGATGAATAGGCACATTCTTCCTTTCTATGAGAACTTGAAAGTCATTCAGTAGACACTTTTTGTCCTCCTCGACGTTATAGGATCAAGATGAATTGTGCTCTCCTACTGATAAGGTTAGTTGTAGACATAGTATGCTATCAAAATAATGATTGCACTCACATTAGAGAATGTTGATTCTCATGTTTCTTTGTTCATCTACTCCAAGACATTAACCCCTAAGCAACCCATGGGACCAAAAGTGTCCTCACATAGTTTGGAAGTCCAATTGGAAGTGCTCTAACTTTTGCATTTGATGTCTAAATTCAATAAATCTTGTTGTGAACTCTTCACTCTCTCTCTTCAAGTTTGTGTAATAAAATTTTTAGATCAATCCAAGATTTATTGAATTTTTGGAAGTCATTTGAAGTTCACAGGTTCAATTTGAGCTCACCACACTTCATTTTGAATGTTGCAACTTCAGGGTCTTGTATCTCCTTCAGCCGATGTTTGTTTTCAATAAAAGTTGTTGGATAATGTTCCCCTTGAAGTCTAGTTATTTTGGTAAAATTATCATGTTAATCTAAGCTGTTTTGAATGTTTGGAAGCAATTCGAAGTTCAAAATTTGGACATTTTTGGATTACAATGAACTTTGGTAGCTTTTTTTTAGTTATACAGTTTTCATTTCCAATACTAGTTGAATTTGTTTGGTTATAATTTCATATGAATCCAAGATTTTATAAGTGATTGAGAAGTAGAATAGTAGAAGGAAGTTCAATCTTAGATGTATTTTTTGCACCTATTTTTTGTCTATTTTTTGACATTTCAAAGCCAAAATTAAATAGATGCAATGAGCCAATGTGTTTGTATGTTGGTTTTGAAGTCCTTTCTAGTTTATAGTTTTTTCATTTGAGTAGGTTTAGAAATCAAATTTCACCTCCAAATCAATGTTGCTAGGAAAATTTCAGCATCCTCTTTCAACACTAAAACATTACAATCTTACAATCTATGTGGCCAAATGACTCCAAATTTGATTAACATCATCTACAACACATACACTACAAGATTGTATGGTTGAGATTTTTATATCTTAGTGACATTTAGACCTCCAACACTTCAAAAGCAATGATGTTTTTGAAACCCAAAAGACCTTGAACATTTAGGGGTTAACCCCTCGTCGCTTGGAGTCCAAACATGTGTAAAAGCATCCTTGCTTTTCAAGTGCTATAAGTCTAAATTTCAGTGAAGTATGAAAATCTCAAACGTACAATCTTGTAGTGTGTATGTTGTAGATGGTGTGAAACAAATTTGGGGGCATTTGATCATATAGATTGAATGATTATAATGTTTTAGTGTTGAGAAAAGATGCTAAAATTTTCTTAAAAACACATTTGGAGGTGAAATTCTATTTCTAAACCTACTCAAATGAAAAAACTTTAAACTACAAAGTGATTCAAAACCAAAAGTCAAACACTTTGGTAAAAAAAATATCATTCAATTGACTCATTGTTTTTGCAAAATTGTTTTGAAATGTGAAAAAATAGTGAAAAAAGTAGCAAAAAATCACACTCATTAGGGGACATTTGAGGGCTTCAAGAGCCCGTTTCAGGGTTGTTCCCTGCATAGTTCCCTGTGCTGCCAGAAATTGGGAACCAACCCACAATGGGCTGAATTTCTGAATTTTGGAAAAATTAAAATTAAAATTTTTTCCCCAAAATTTCTAAAAAGTATTGATAAACTTAAAACAAAATTTTAAAAATAATTTTAAATTAAAAAAAAGTATTATTTTCTGATGTGGCAGTGACTGTGCCACGTCATACTACTGTTGTGGCAAGTTCCCACAGCTTGGGAACTCAAGATAACTCACGGGTTCTTGGAGGCCTCAAATTTCATCTCATGTCTATGGCTGAACCTCCCTCTACTAAAATGCTTCTCAGTCACTCATTATGTCTTGGATTGATATGAAATTTTAACCACACAAACTAGATTAGTATATAAAACTTTTCCAACAGAAACGATTGAAAACAGACCACATATGAGGATGTTATAAGTGGCGAAAATTCACTATAATGCAAAAATGTCTTGATTTTGAACTTTTAATTGCTCCCAAACATTAAAAACTTGGATTGACATGAAAATTTTACATCAATAACTAGACCTTAAGAGGAACAAAAAACAACAAATTTGATTGAAAAAAAACACTTTATGAAAAAGTTACAAGCCCTTGAAGTTGTAGCCATCAAAATGCAATGTGGTGAATTCGCATTGAACCTGTGAATTTTGAAGGGCTCTCAAAAACTCTGTACATCTTGGATTGATCTGAAAATTTTACCAATGAAACTGGACTAATATGCTCAACTTTTCCAACAAATTTTATTGAATTCGGACATTAGATGCAAAAGTAACAACACTTTGAATTTGACTACCAGACACAGTGGGGACACTTTTCGTCCCCTCCGCTAATGAGGGGTTAATAGAGATACATTAGGGTTACTTCACCTAATTGTGACCCCATTCTAAAACCAACTTCTATAGATTCTTGCCTAAAATGTATTGCTTCTATTCATGAGAGTCTAGAGTTGCTACTAGACACACTTGTTCTCATTACTTTATAAATTTATAACTTCTTCATATAGTATCCAAAAATGCATAAGAAGAGAATTTAAAATACTCTTTTGACTTTCAACAATATCCAACAATAAATAGGCAATTTAAATAATACGAACAATACTCAATTGCTTCTTCTAAACCAATTAGGTGTAGCTCAAGGATTTATTTTTTTCATTTATTTTGAGTAGTGCAAAAAGCAATCTTTGTTGGAGTGATGCAGTTGTTCACATCTATAGAAATGGATGAAACGTGAAAAATGAGGATGAAATTTAAATTATTCATCAAAAAGAGTGATACAGTCCTTAGCAAAATCATAAATTTCATCCAGTGAAATGGGAGAATATATCACCAAACATTTTTTCAAAAAAAATTGTAGCGCAATTGAGAAAACTATCGCTCAAAAAACACACTGGTGTAGTTACCTTGATTCGATCTGCAAGGAACCAAGTTTGCATCCAACATTATAAGTATCCAAGATTCTTACAGAAGTCATCAGGTGAGTAAGCAGGGATGAGCAAACACAAGGAACTGTCAGATGCAGAATAATCCGCTTATGTTTTGCAGGACTTCAACTGGAGAACCTAGCTCATGATGTGCACTTTGTCAATGGAGAAGTTGTTAGTTGCACACTCATCAGGCAGTCCGCAGAGGAGAATTGTTGAACATCCGCTTCGTTACCGTAATCCAATGCAAAAACATTCAGATGTACTCCGAGACGCTGAGTTCAATACAACATTGTAACGAAAACAAGTACACATTCTCAAACGGCAATCAATGTATACGATAAATTATTGCACTCAGTCTATCAGGGTATACGGTATATTATTGAACTCAATTTGTCAATGTACTGTGCATATTATTAACTCTGTCTAATGTTTCGGTGATAAGACGCAGTCTCAAATTGGAGAGGTACACATGCGGAGAAGCTCAACCAAAAAAATCAGCAGCAGCTCGTAGCGTCCTACAGACCTATTTTGCCTTCACAATCTATCCCCGATCTGCAATCCAGCTAAAATTTTTACAAAGCACACATAAGTCAAAACTACGAAATGAAATCCTAACTCTGTTTTTACATATCACCCGGCAACATGCTGTCGCCGAAAGGAAGATCACAGTAGCACTCTGAGAGGATAAGTTCAATGCAATATTGTAGCAAAAATCAGTACAGATTCTCAAACAATAGTCAATGTACATGTTATTGAACTATGTCTTATGTTTCCGTGACAAGATGCAGTCTCAAATTGGAAAGGTACACATGCGGGGAAGCTCAACCAAAAACCCCACAAGTGCACACCTTCTCATCAACAGCTCATAGCGCCCAACAGACCTGCCTTGCCTTTACAATCCATCCCGAACTGCAATCCAGCTAAAATTTTCACAAAACACACATACGTCAAAAGTATCATATGAAACCCTAACTCTGTTTTTACAGATCACCAGGCAACATGGTGTCGCCGTGCGGAAGGTCGCAGTAGCCATTGAGCTCCCCCATGAGATGCGCCACGCACTTCTTCTCCGCGATCAACTCCTCTTGGCTCTTCTTGATGCGGTCGAACAAATAGTCGTCAATTTCGCAGTCTGGGACCAACTCCCAGTTTCCATCTCCAGTAGAGCGGCATGGCATGCTGAAGATGAGATCCTCGGCAATTCCATAAGGATTTCCATTGGAATACACACCTGATGAGAACCAATCTCCCTCTGGAGTGGGGGTGATGAGGGACTTGATTGCGTCTGCGATCGACACTGCAGTGGACGCGGCCGAAGATCGTCCCCATTTTTTAATAAGCACGCCTCCTCGCTTCTGCACTCGCGGAGTGAACTCCTCCTTCAACCATTGCTCGTCTTGAATCACGTCAATTGCTCGCGCTTGATGAATCCTCGCGTTTAAGAAGTCGGGCACCTGTGTCGTGGAGTGGTTACCCCAGATCGTGACATGCGAGACGTTGTCATAGAACACGCCAGCCTTGAGAGCTAACTGACACTTCGCTCTGTTTTCGTCCAACCTCATTAGCGCATGGAAGTTTCTCGGGTTGAGACGCGGCGCGTTTTTGAGCGCGATCAGAGCGTTCGTGTTGCACGGATTGCCGACTACGAGTACCTTCACATCGGGGCTCGCCACTTTGTTCAGCGCTTGGCCTTGCTCGGCGAAGATCTTTCCGTTCATCTCCAGCAAGTCGGCTCGCTCCATCCCCGGCCCCCGCGGCTTGGCGCCGATGAGAAGCGCCCAATCGGCATCCTCGAAAACCTCCTCGGCTTCGATGCCGATGTTCACTTCGCGCAGCAACGGGAACAACGAATCCTCCAACTCCATAGCCACTCCTTCCAGAGCTTCCCGTGAGTTCTCCGACCCCAGGAGGTTCAGTGCAAGGGGCTGGTCGGGGCCAAAAACCTCCCCAGACGCAAGCTTGAACAGCAAATGGTTGGCGATCATGCCAGCTGCGCCGGAGACTGCGATACGAACCGTCTTCTTCCATGTCTGCGGCCGTTCATCCTCCTCTAGATCGTAGGTCACACAGAACACGCCGAAGCATTGTCCGCCCTTCAGACTATCTTCGACAGACTTCGCAGGCTCAGTGACAGACTTCTCAGCCGGACTTTGGGCGACATAGGCCACCACACCCGTTCTCCTCTGCGACAGTTCCTTGGGTTTCGCACAAGCGACAGTCACTAGCCTACGACCCAGAAACGAATTCAACAACACACGCCCCCTCTTGCTCTCCAGCTTCACGCCAGTCAAGCTCCCAGCTGCAAATGCAACCGAATTCCCCTTCATGCAAGCCAAGGTCGCCATCGCCACACCTCTACTATCAACCACAAACCACACGATAGCTCAAAAACACTAACACAACCTTGCAAGGCTCAAATCTACGATCTTCAGAACTGGCCAAGTCCAGCTAAAATCCGGCAAGATCCCCGTCCAATGATTATCAGGCGCATCGAACACTTTACAATAGGTGGTGTTCGTTGCTTCGCCGATATTTCGCTTCAGTGATGATAAGAAGCTATTGAACGCAAACGAAGATAGTTCTGTCGCTCCCAAGCTTCACAGCTCCAGGGATGAAATACCCACAGTAGAGAAGAGTGAGGATCAATTTCAAAGCCGACTTTTGTTGGTTTCCGTCATGACCTCGCAGACCCTCAATCTTCTTAGTTCTAACGAAACTGAAGAGCTCACTCCATCCAATCCAATCGCCCTTTTCGCCAGGATCGTAAGTCGATCAGTGAGCGACAGCTCGCACTTCAAATGGAGTGCGCGACGGTGGAAATCAATTGTTGGTGTCCATATAGTTACTAAACAGCGCAGTTACATAAGCTCCGCTGTGACAAATCTCAGTTGCTGATGGTCACAAATTGAGAACGAGTCACAGTGAAAAGCGGGGAAGAAGGTTCGAGTGAGTAACTTACGCTGAACTCCCTGCTGTGACGGTGAGGACACAAATAGCACACGTGGGAAGTGGAAAGGCTTTGTACAGTAGCCCGAATGGTAGATGCTTGCCTGGTGGTGAAAATCAATCGAAAGCTGAGTGGTGGTGGAAGCAGCTGGATGATCCAGTTGCGCACACTGCTGCTGCACTTCCCAGTGATGAGAATTGGGGGGCTGGAGGGGTCCAGGCCTGGGCCTCCAGCCTCCGGCTCTGCAAAAGTTGAAAATAGAGCTGCATCACCTTCTGGGCCCTAGACCTGAGCTAGCTTTCTTGCATGTTCGTCACACCAAGATTTCAGAAATTTTTCTCCTCTCTGCCCGTGGTCAACTTGGATGGACCTCCAGTTCTGGTTTCCAATGGTTAACCCATGAGCGTCATAAAGAGAACATTATAAGTGAGGAGTTTTTCTGTTGGATTTAGAGAATCCAGAATAATTTGAGGACTATTTGGTTACACAATTGAAATTTGAAGCCAACTTATTGATGAGTACAAATCTACAATTTATAAGAGAATTTACCATGTAGATTTCGAGATTATAATATTTGATGAACTTGGTATTCCACAAATCCTATTTTCTCAATGTCCAAAAAAGCCCGCTTTGATGCACAAGGGTTACGTAAATGAGCTGCAACCCAAGGGGAGTGATTGTGGGTGTGTTGCATGTTCATAACATTGCATAGCCAAGCAATGGTCCTAGCCATGCTAAGAAGGTATTATGTCGCCTCCCAAGATGCTCCCTAGATATCTAGAAGAGACTTTTCAATTAATTCAAGGATTAAGGTTGGTTGAGGAGCAATACAAGACAATTTTGTTCATTGTAGGGGGGTCCTTTTCAAGGATGCAAAAGTGAACCTTTCTTTTCCACTTTAGGTTCACTTTTGCGGTGTATACCTAATCTTTGCCAAGCTTTCACTTCTACATGGGTAGAAAGAAACTACATTTCAAAAGTAGCTTTGCTTTGTTGGTTGAACTATAAGCAACCCTAAACTTTAAGTTCAATGTTAAAAGCAGTTTTTGAAAAGTTCAAAACTCACCTCCCCTACTTGTCATGAGCTTCTCAAAAAAATTATAATTCTCTTCTTACAATTGTATATATTTCTATGTAGAATTGTGATTTTATTTTTTTAATTTTATGCAACGTCTAGCCAACCCTCAACCCATGGAAGTTTGCTCTAAATGTAAAAAGAAAAAAGAAGAGTGAGAGTAATGTAACTACACCTAATTGTGATACATTTCTGAAATTGACCTCTACATATTCTTGCCTAAAATTTACAACTCTATTCATAAGAGTCTAGGGCTAATTTTGGTTATATATATTTTAGCAATTTTTTTATCAAATGAAATCCTAAAAATTCAATGCTAAGGGAATCTAAAATCTCCTTGCAGTTGCCAATAAGATCTAATAAAACTTAGATCATTAAATAATAGGAACTATGTTCAATCATGGCTTATTCAATTGATTTTAGGTGCTATTATTTTAAAGCTATAAGAATAAGAACAATATCAAGGTTGGGAGGGTAAAGTTGAAATTTATTTTTGTTTTCATGGAGTATTTTGATATTGCAAGGCAATCAAATAGCTTAAAATTTGCCTACATGTCAATACCTCCTTCATTTAATGCAAAGTAGGCTACATCATGAAGAACTACAATAGGTCAATACTTCCCTCATCTCTTACAATGAAATTATATTGATTTTAGGCATTTTGATCTAATGCAGTTAGGAGGATGCAAGCATTTCAATGAATACCTTATATTCTTAAATTTGTTGTATTGGGCATGTGATGTTTGTGAAAATGAACCCTAGCTAGTAAATAAATGAGGTGTACACTCAAAAAAAATTCATTTAATATCTTCAGTACCCCAAGTGTAAGTGATCATATAATTTTTTTGTAACATTGATATAATATAGATTTGTATGTAAAAGTGCCTTTAAAAAATCATTGGATTGAAGTAAGATTATCTAGATTCCCAAATAATGAATAAGTTAATCTAGAAACATTTTTCCTAATGCCAAAGTCCCTACTATCACATTTTTATGTGACTTCTTATAACATTTTATAACACATAAGAGTGTGATACCGAAACTGGAGTGAGAGTGAGGAGTGACATTTTACCGTGGTTTGAGGGCCAAGAAATGTGATATTAGAGAATGTGATATTAAAGAGGTTCTATGTATTTGGGTGACGGTTTGGGGATTGTGATTGTAGGGTTCAGGGTTTTAGGGTTTGGGGCTCGCTCATTCTCTCCGATCATCACTGTCAACGTGCACTTGGGTTCTGGCCCGTGACTCGTCTCGTTCACATATCGTGATCCGTTTGTTGATCGTCGGGGGGCAATGTAGCTTGGGTGATCGAAAATTTGTAGGATTTTTAAGTTTCGGAAGGAGCTATTATTGTTTCGTAGTTGAAGAGATTGTTGATCATCATGTTGGCCAGGTTGCTTCGGAGGCCCTTGGCGGCCAGCGCTTCACAGCGGACGAGGACAGGACTGGCAGATTTCTTTGAGGCTGGACGGGATCCCAATCAAGACGCCAATATTACTTACGGTACAGTGCGCATCCGTTTAGTCGAAATACTGAATTTCTTGTGTTTCACCTTCGCAGTATTGTCCACGATACGGCGAAGTAAGAAGATAATTTACACTGCCCTTGGTGCTGTAGTTATTCTGAACATTTTGTTTCGATTTGAATTTGTTTCGAATTTATTTCTTCAGATGTATAGTTCCCACATTTGAGTTCGAAATTCTCGATTTTCTTCTTACGTTTTATGATTGAGAGGGCATGCATAGAAGTTTCCCGAGCTTCAACGTACATGTGTATAAACTTGCAGGTCGCAGCTGGAAGGCAGAGGAACTACGTCAGAAGTCTTGGGAAGATTTGCATCAATTATGGTATGTCTGTTTGAAGGAGAAAAATATGCTGCTGTCGCAGAAACAAATGCTGCTCTCACAGAATATGCGGATGCCAAACCCTGAACGATTTCCTAAGGTATATTCTCGTATGCTGAGTTGTCTCTATTCAATCAGTTGTGTACTGTAATCTGAAGTACAATTATGCGTAAAGTGGCGGTGAATTATTCCCCTTTTTCAAGATTTTTTTTTGTATTGAGTTTATACTGCACAAGAACCTTAGTCACTGGTCCTCCGATACTTGTTCTGAGCTATAATTCTGAGCACCATTCAGTTTTCATATCTGAATTGGCACCGAGGCATCGATGTACCTTTTATGAAATTCTCATCGTTTTATGGCCCGATTGTATCAGCATTGTCTTGACGCTTTCACTTGCAGAAAACGGAGTCCTTGATGGCTCACTTTATTCTGTCTTCGTCCCAGTGGCATGCTGTGCATGTGAAAATGTGATATGGGTCCCTGCGTGAGATAAATGATTAACGATGGAAGTGTCTGCTTGGAATATAGGTACGCAGGACGATGTGTCGGATCAAGCAAGTGCTGACTGAAAGGGCATTGGCTGAGGAGGATCCGAGCAGACGGAAATTCTTGAGAAAGATGATCAATGATCTATAGTGCTTCAAATTTCGGGGTGTCAAGCTTGTTATGTAAAAGGATAGAGCATTTAAGCACGAAGGGAACTGCCTTTTCAGCAATCCAGAGGTGAATGGAGGTGGTGTCTTCGAAACTCAGTGGTATTCCATGACACACGTACTTCACATTCCTGTTGAACGAACCGTCTCCTATTGTAGTTAAGAGAAGGCGTCCCAAATATTCGTCTTAATCATTGATATCAGTTCATGTTTATGTGCAGTACATGAGGACTGGGTCAAACTGCACACAATTTTAAGGTGTACTTGTGGGACACCTAACAATAGTGAAACTAAATGGTCTCATATTTTCCCGTATGAGGTACAGTAACGGTTCGTTTGCACGTCCGCGGAATTTGTATGCGTCATCCTATGCTTTTGTCGCTGTCATGTTTTCATAAATTCCTGTTCTGAAATTCACCAGTATTAACGGTGCAATCATGAAGCCTTCGGTATTTTTGAAGTCACCCTGCCACATTTTGCTTCTGGAATATATGTGCAAAGTGTACAATCAGTTCTGTTTTGTTAACTAGAGAATTTTGGTGCCACGAGTGGATCATCTGCCATGCAAGGACAATGTAGAAGAGGGTTGCAAGCTGTGGCAAAGCATCATTTCATATCGTAGCAAGGCATTATTGTGGCTACTGAATCAATCAAACGAAACCCAATGTAGACGCACACTTGTCCCCGAACCTTTATTCCGTAAAACAACAGAACTCAGACAATCGGTAATGCACTAATGCAATACATCCGTCACAGCAATGAGTTCCGTGACTAAAGCCATGAGACCTGTAATTGGTTGTACTCATCACCCTCAGCATTTAGGGCAGCAGAGAACAGGCTAGGAAGGAAATAGGTTGTTAGCTGCAGACTACATCAAGAAAGCCTGGTGCAGTCAATAAGCATTTTCATTGGCAAGGCCAGCGGAAATTTTCGACAAGGTGAACACAACATTCCGATTATGGTAAACCACCCCCATTACGGCTATAATGACTAGGGCAGTCTGCTATTGCTTACTGGAAAATGCGGGAATAAGGGCCACTTCACACTACGGCACAAAGTCGAGAGTCCGTTGATTTCAACCAATGAGATTGCAGAAACCCAAGAGTTTGGCCTCTCGAGCCTTCACACAAGGAGGCACAATCCAAAGTCCGTCGCCTACTTGTCTACCTACATGGCAACCAAATGCCTACATGGCGATGGACTCTCGATTAGAGTTTGGGTCTCCACTTCTGGCTGACCCAAACTCTAATCGAGAGTCCGTCAAGTTTTTTTTAGAATCTGACAAAATCTCAGCCATTAGATCGGATTGTTTTTGTAGAAACAGGTAGGATTCCCTCCTTTGTTTATTTGTTTATTTGTGTCCCCATTGGAGTTTGAACCCTAGTCTCCACCATTACAATGGGGAGTCTTTGCATTCTATGAACCTACTTCCCTTCAATGTATAATGCCACCTTTTTATTCCATTTATATCCTTCATATTCCTTGTTTAATGATGAGAGCATGTGCTGTAATTATTTCTCCAAGGCCATTTTTGACTCCTTTCTCATGTTTTTTAACCTTCTGTTTGAAAAAATTGTCACATGAGTGACAATTTATTGAAAATTTCAGAAATTGGATGGATTAGAAGTCAAAAAAATGGAATAGGGTTTGGACTTTGGCCTTTGGAGGCTTCACACTATGGCCGGCCAAAGGCTCCAATTCCTAGTTTTTTTGGCCTACTTATTGCTCATTTCCTTGGACTCTCACTAAAGTTTGGCCACTCAATCCCACGGCCTCTCGACTTGGATGGCCATAGTGTGAAGAGGCCCTAAATTTTAGAGGAGATAAGCAATAAGAAACAATAATACAATTTTAAAAATTAGTTTTGGACTTCATGTGATTTTTCAAAGAGTTTTAGAAGGTTATTGACTTGAGCATCCCATTTCAACTCATAGACATGCTTGTTGGAGTCAGAAAAATACATATTGCAAGGCTTCTACCAATCCGTAATCAACTTGACACATGCCCAGCCCAGCCCAATCCATCATGACCTCAATATTAACTATTGACTTTTATTGTTAGATGAGATTGATTAGCATTGATTTGAAGCTAACTAAGAGTGCATTGATGATAATTTGTAATTAAGCATAGATTCTACTCATAGCACATGTAATCCTCATTTTGTACAATCAACTCCCTAAAGTAAGAAATTAATTCCTTCATTTGTATTTCTATTTTCCAATGCAAACAATTTAGAATGGGACTTTTCTTAGATGTCTGCAATGGGGTTTGGGGATGTAATGGGGGGTTTGGATTAGATAAGAATGGGGTAGTTTACCTTAAGCTTTGCAAGGAATGAAACATATTCAATCTCTCGAGTCGGAGAAATAATAGCTTCAGTAGAGCACTAGATAGTACTGTCTTCCAACCCTTTTTTTTTTACTTTTTGAGAAAGTGCCAAGATGGTCATCACTTAAAATTGGGTGAAGTATTATATTTTTACATTCATCCATCTTTTGGACCAAAAAATACTTTTCAATCACATTCATGCATTTTTTCATCCAAATTTGGTGACTTCATCTATATTTTTGTTAGTAATGAAAATTTTCTAGCAAAAAAAGATTACTTTTATTTGGTGAAAAGTAGACATTTAATTTGAAATGGTGCAATCTAGCCTTATGGTGCAAAAAAAATGGTTGTTGTCCTCATTTATATGCTATTGGTTGCCTCTTTTCTTGTGTTTCATCCAAATTTAACTCATAAATGTCAACACAAACATTTAGTGTTCGATGGATGACAGAGTATTTTTTTGTGTGGGACACAAGTGCAACTATTCATCCTCAAAATTTTATGTGGAAAGGGGAGATCTTCTATAGTAGTTTGCCTTCCAATGATTTTTTTTTTTTTTTTTTTTTTCAGGTAGACGATGTCACATGGTTCAAAAGTGATGATTTCCACAATCACCGGTCCGTCCTTTAAGGGTTAATGGAAGATCCAAATAGGCTTCTACTTCCATCTGCAAAAAAATATGTTAGACGAGAAAGACGATATCAGGATTAGAAGCTTACAAAAAATCTGTATGAACTACACTAAAATTATCAGCCTTTAAAATGATACATATCTTCAGCAAGTGCGTTGAAGATACTAAATGTGGAGTAGTATTTACAAGAATATTTCATCCTACACTCAAAACCAAACTAAACACCTTATTGATGGAGGTGCGATAAATCTATTCAACTATCACACCAAGCCAGTAGATATTTTAGTAGAAATTACTTCGCAGTCTACGCAGCAGGAACACCAGAATCTTTTCCTGGAACGAATAGAGGCATCGCACTGCTTTGTCTTCCAGGCATTTGCACACCGAAGTGCACTTCAAGCAGAGAATCAATATCATCCACAGAGACATAGTTGTGTACTTGTACTTGTCTTTCGCTATTCTTCACGCGAAGGTTCGGGGCACTCTTACACTTCCCCATACACTTGCATGCTGTCACTGAAATACTAGAGGATTCGGGAATACATCCTTGTAAAGATGCAAGGATCTCTTGCGATCCTTGCCTCCTACACTTGCCAACTGTACAAACTTCGATAGTACCGCTGGTGCTGGGAACGGGAATGACGAGCGAGGGCAATGAAGACGAGATTGTATCCACAATAACTCTTCCAACGGGAGTATCCTTCAGCTCAATAGGACCTCTACTGAAGATTTCTCTTGTAGGAGAATTTGCAGTGCTGCACAGAGCTCTAATCTGAGCAACAATAGCAGGCTCCTCTTCTTCGACATCATCACTCGTGCTTCGCGCTGCCGCAATTTGTTCGGCAGAGTGAAATGGTGGTAGCATGACAGATCTCATCGCCTCCGTTGCCGAAGGTGATATAGAAGTAAAATTATCTGATGCGACGGCAATTATAGGAGCCTTTGCATGCTTCATCGACTTCTTGCTCTTGCACGGAGCTTGCACGTCCACAGCTTTTGCCATGTCAAAATTACCAGTCTCTGATGAGAAGCTTGATAAGCCATATTTCTTCTTCTTTGCCTTGACGTTGAGAGATTCTACCTCTACCTGAAGATCCTCGAGATTCTTGATTATCTGTTCTAGCACATACTGCATGGCCAATTGACATGAATGAGAACTGTACTGAACGCATTCTTGGAATTCGATGCAGATACGCATCCGATGCCAGACATCATTCCTCTGTCTAAATAGAAAACCGAGGAGCATCTGAACTGCACCGATCGGCATATAAGAATAAAATCCGGAGACAATCGAAAAGTATACAGCTCAAAAGCAGAATTTGAAGAATTACATACGGGATTAGAGATAGCGATCTGAATCGAATTCTCCGGCAAGAAATCTCCAATCGAATCACGAACTCCCTGTTCCGTCGACGATAGCAGAACGAGCTCCCGTTGCACCTTAACAAGCTCCTGCACCTTCGCGAGCTTCCAAGCAAAATTCCTCTCCTTCTTCTTCCCACACCGCACACGCAGCGGACTAATAAAGCTTTCGTGACTGCGGTCGGCGAGTTCGGCTACTCCCGTGCGCACAAACCCTCGATTTCCACTCTCTCCGCAAAAGAACCTCAAACTCTCCAATGAACTCGCCATTGCCATCACCATACTACTATCGCAGGCAGCTCATCAATCTCCCGTTCCAGGCCAGTGTAAAATTTTCTATCGATCGATGCAACATTGCCATCGCTTCCAAAGGGCAATGGCAAGAAACACGGATTCATCGCAGAGTACCTTAACCTTGAGCTTAGTTCTAAGGATGCGTAGAGTAAACAAGCTCTGAACAGGTGGCGTGTGCATGCAAAATCTCCTTTGCTCCCCCAAAAGACAATTGAATTCTTCTCGGAGCGCGCAAGCCTTGGTTCGCTCCTATACGTCCAACCCGTAAAAAACAGACGCGGCTCCCACGTAGGACAGAATTTATCCTAGCTGGATTGGGTAGATGCTGGACTCTCTTGCTGAGGTGGCGTGACACGGTGGACTATTCTAATCATGCCACGGAGCTCCGCGTCTTCCGGGTCTCTTTCGACGTGTTTGAAGTGCTCATGACTCATGAGGTAGGGCCTCGAAAGGTAGTTATAGCCTTGGCCATTTGTGTCCCTATTTTTGTCAAATAGGTGTCTATTGTTGAAGTATCATCTATATGACCTCAAACTTGAGTCACTATGAATGACTCCTACTTTACAAATGGTACTTAGTTCATAATTGTAAAGTAACAAATTTTTAGTAAATGGTTTCAAATCTTACTCGAGACACTCTTAACATATACTTGTTGAATACTTTCATTGAAATTTCTTCCACTCTTGAATTTGAAATTCACAAAAAAATGAAAAATCTCTTCAATTTTTTGAAATTTTTCTTTGATTGTTAATGATTTTCATTTGTCTACATGGAAAAATAACATTTAATTGTAATTTTGACTCCATCCATGCACACCAACTTAAATAAATGGTAATAGATGTTTCTAGCTCATTGGTAGTTTATGGTTTCTAGAAAGAGTGAGAAATTAGTTCACTCCAATCTCTTTTGGAGTTGGCGTGAAATAAGAATTAGGTTTGTATATCTAAAAGCACTCAATCAAATGCTCTCATTGTATACATCTCTTAAATCATTTTCTATGGAATATTCTCTAAGAAAATAGATACTCTAAAGTTAGTATATTTTAAGAATTGTAAAAACATTCAAAGAACAAAACAAAAAGGTCATTTTTCACTTCATGGGACTTTGGATCAACCAATTACACCTCTACAAGTCGAGTTTGTCCCACTTTAATTGCTTGGAAAAACTTTTGTGAAGAAGTAGAAAAATGAAAACATCTAGTAGTTTGTAAATTAGAAATGTAAAAATGCATCTTAGAATGTCTTCCTTAGACACATGTCTTTTTGATTAAATGTGAATTATTCAAAGTGCTAGTGAGTGAAAAACAACTCCTGACCAATGCACTTGAGAATGTGATATTGGATGTTGTATGCAAAAATTGTGAAGGATCCACGTTTTATTGGTAGGTGTCCTAAAATTACGCTTGAAAGTACTGATTCTACTTTATATTGCCTATTGTCACTGAAAGACTAGCCACACCATATTCATAGAGAGAGAAATAACTTCAACCACTTGAAGTACTTAAAAAAGTTTGTTTGTTAAGGGTCCCATATTGACCTCCCTAAAGGTGGTCCAAGTGACACCCTAAACACCACATTCATACCCCTAATGCATCTAACCAGGCATGATTTTCAGGATCCCGTCTTTGTTTCTGCCAAGATGAGAGAAGTGAATCAAATTAAAGCTCACTTACTCAAAGAAATGGTTGCCACAATCATTAGTTGGTAGCTTTGAGAGCATCAGCTGATGAAAATTATGCCCAAGAAGCAATGACTTGGCAATCCAACGTCGGTCTGCACAACAACTCTCAGAAGTCATATTTTGGTTAGCGGCACTCATCTGTAGCTATAGCCGATAGCATTACGATATTTAAGACATCTGAATTCGGACAATTCAAGCACTCAGACAGACTATGGCGAGTGGCCAAAGATCTATTCAATTCTCATTAAATTTAACATAAACATCGCTAAGATCATGCGAAAAGAAACACTACGGACTGAAAAGGAGACTGATGAAAGGTCTTTCGCCTGCCAGTTATATTTTTGTCGAGTCTTGTTGTTCCTTAAAACCCAAAACCACATGAGAGAAACAATCGATAACAAACAGACCTGACATCTTGACAGAAAACTCGATCACTCGCTTGTCAACCCCTGCCTCAAAGGATTCATTGTGTAATGCAAGGGACGGAGTGCAAAATCCAATAGCACAGTCATGGCCGCCTGCACCAATCCACAATTTGCAATCCATCTTGAGCACACCGTGACTTTCCCAAAATTGGAATATCTCATGCTCAAATTAACGCAAATCTCTGCTCTAACAGAAAACAATAAGAACACGCACTGCTGCAATTAACTTACCATCAAAGAGACGCAGACAACCTAAGTTGCTACAGAGGATAATAACGTACTGTAAGAGTGTAAGTATGCACAAGAGCTTGACAGAGCAAGAAGTACTGAAATCTCAAATTATCGTGATAGTCATGCACACAACTCAAAAATTATCCTGCACAAAAAAAAATCCAGGCAATTTGGGCATCTTTTGTTAAATTCCTCATCTATTTATGAAATTTTGTAAGTATGTAACTAATATGGTGTAGTGTGAAATTGCCAAATAAAATATTATATTCAGTGCAAAAATCTCACTCTCCCCAAGAATAGTCAGAAGTATACGAAGTAAACCTTCCTAGGCAAACCATTTTCTTCTTATGGCAATCACTACTATCTTGCAAAATTTTGATCTCAAAGTTCTTGGAAAATTTTCCACATATTCCAAATGTTTCTGTCTAAGTTTCTGCATGATGATCTTAAATAAAAAATATCCTCATTGCACAAGAAATCATCAAAAACATGAGTGAGTTAGCTTACATGAGTAAGCTAATTAGTTTACTTGACCTCTTCATATTGTAGGGGGATGTAGAGTACAATACAACCCTATTTTGCTTTTGAAATGTTGCTTGAGTGATCCTAACAAGATGTAGTACTCAATAGTGTAGAGGCCACATTTTGAATAGAAAAAAATCTCGCTCTAAGAGAGATCGAAGTTTGTTCACTCCTATTGGCAAGGCAAGAAAAATACCTTTTCTCAAACTTCAAACATAATATGCTTATAATTTACATAGTCAAATGGGTTGAAATTTTTTCCACACTTTTTTCATAATGAACTAATAGAATTTTGTGTAGTTGAAGTTTAACCCCTAAAGTCCCATTGCCCCCCAGGGGACAAAATGGATTATGAGCTCAAATTCTAATGAAAACTTTTTGAAACTTTAGCAATTAAACTTTTTGAATTTTTTTCAAAAACTTCTTCTTTTACTTAACAATTTTATAAAGAATGAAAATGACATTATTTTTTTATCTTTTATTTTTCCTATACTCTCAACTCAATTCTTCATGATTAAAAAATCTATATTCAAATCTATAGTGCAAATATTTTAAGTTGAGAAGATTCCAAATCATCACAAGTGAAACTAGTTTTTGAGAGAATTTGGAATCTTCTCAACTTATAATTTTTGCATTGTAGATTTGAATATAGATTTTTTGTAACTTATGTCGCAAACCATGATTTCTTCACTTTGCATTTACCTTGCAATCTATGCAATCAAAATGTCTGGAAAATTTTCACACACATTCTCATACTTGTGTACTACAAGATCTTATAGTTAGGTAAGAAAATGAAAATACCATTTTCAAATTTTCTACTCTTTGCACTAGAAATGGTAGTTTTGGGTGATTTGAAAAAAAAAAAAAAAAAAAAAATTGGAACCTTGAGGAGTTAAAAAAAATGTTTCTTATTTCAATCCTTATCAATACACCAAGAAATGACATTTTTTTGGACAATTTCTATTCAAAAACACTTCAATTCCTTCAGAGGTTGATGAAAATATGTCTAGAATAATGAGTGTCTGGATCATAGGCCCATGACCATCTTGTGCATCTATATCCGTGTAATTGAAGGATTATATTACAATGAGGAGGGTTTTTTAAAATAAAAATTTAATGTTTTTTGTGAAACATATGACCTTCAAGGGTTGAGTTTTTTTCTCTTAATCCCTAAAGGACCAAATGACCGTTGAACATATGTAGCTAATCTCAAGTAGGTGCATATGAAGTAATTCTATAACAGATGTTCTTCAAATTTTGATACAAGGTGTGAACATATACCCCCTAAGTGGGAATGTAATTTTTTTTCCAATTAGGTGCCCAAATCAAAAGTTATGTTGCCCCAAACTTTTCAGGCAACTCGAGTAGCTTCAAGCAACATGTGCAAAACACCTCTTCTACTTTTGAAATTTGGTAGGTATATAACTTACATGATACAAGATCCAAATGTAAAATGAAATAACCATATGTAGTGTAAAAATCTCACTTTAGGAGGAGTTAAAGGCTGCTGGCCCTGCTAGGCAAGGTTGAAAAAAAACTTTGTCTCCTAACTTCTAACATTATAATCTTTCAATCCGTACAATCAAAGTTTCTGAAATTTTTTCCACACATTAATTCCCATAGTAGTCTAGTACAAATTTGTATAGTTGAATTTTGAGAAAAAACTTTTTTTCTTCATTCTTTTCTCATTGCCCTAAAAAGTGGTAGTTTTTCACAATTTCTACCTAAAATGTGCCTCGGTCCTTTAGGGGTTAAACACATGGACAATTTCCATTTATATGAGGAAAAGATACACACTACTTTAAAACATTTTTGGCAGAGATTTTTACATTTTCTACACTTGAATAGGGGTTTTAAGGGGACCCATACTAATTAATCGACATTTCACACAATATAAGTATCTACCTTTATTGTACATTAGTAGTTATTAAAATATCCAAGGGATGTACATCATGTTTCAAATATCTACAATTTTCTACAATAAGTCCCTTTAATTTTTTGGTCCCCTTAATATTCCTATTCAGCATAGAACAAATTCTCAGAAAATGATGAGGCCGGAGGATTTCTTTCCATGGGTTTGAGGGGGGTACTTGAGTGGTGGACTGGCCAAAGGCAATTTTTCCATGGATGCACAGCTGGCAGCCATCTTTTTCCACTAGTCAGTCTCTTTCAAGCTGACCTGTCTTTGAGGGCCACATGTCCTTTGCTTTTTGGAAGGGGTCTTTGGTTTTGTTGTCACTATCAACGAGGGGACATTCACACGAAGGGCAAATATATCAAATTATTACCGAGAGGAACAAAACAAGGCTCCACTCTTTCTTTAATCGTGATCTTTATACGGGAGATAATTTTATCCATTTGAGAAATAAGACATTTGTATTTGGTGTGGTGTATTAGGTAAACTACGCATTTTGTTGGACCAAATGGAAGCAAATCCATTGTGGGCAAAATTATATTAGTGGTGTACATTTCTAAACTTGATTAACAACATTAACATAATTTAGCCCACAATGGGCTTGTTCCCATTTGATCTGGAATGGAGTAGTTTTAACTTAAATTCTTGTGTATAGGATGAAGAGAAATAGATGAAAGTAAAAAGAATATAGATTTTATTCAAATGTGAATAAGATATGTGTCAATGGTGGTTTTATTAATTATGACACATAGACATAGGTAATAGCTAGGTGACAAGGCCTTGGGGTTCCTAGCTTGTTGAAGGTTATCATAAATAAGTAAAGTTTTCTATGTTACAAATAAATAAAGAGATTAAATGCTATCTTTAGAAATGTGTTTTGGTATCAAGTCTCAAACAAATGTTGTGCTTTGCTTTCCATTCACAAATTAAATGAAAACAAGGGTTGCATAGACTACAATAATATCAATTAGTAGTCAAATTTATCATGTAGAACTTCTCATGGTCTCATGCATCATTTGACAAGTCTTTGCAATATTTGTTTTTACTAGTCATTATAATTTTGTTTTATAAAAGAGACTAGAAGTTTTCATTTTATTTCTCAAAATGATCACAAAACATGTTTCAAAGTACCTAACTTACAAATTATGTAGAATATAAAGAATTTTTAAACTTGATGTTACAAACTAAATTTATAAAAGTTCCAAGCCAAAAAAAGTTTACTTGTTAGGAATGGGTATGGTAGAACCACCCATTATCAACCATTTAAATATTATGTGTATGATTTGGAACAATATAAGCAATGTAAATTTTTTTGCCATGGGGGGGGGGGGGGGCGATTATTTTAATAATTTTATGCCTTGATTTGAAATTACTATAAATTTTGGAAGTCAAAAGTTGATCTAGACCTATACCCAACATATAGTGTCTTCCATAATTACTCATTCAAAGACTACTTTGGCTTTCAAAACAAAACACATATGTTATGATACTAATGGTTACAAGATGCTTGGAAACCAAGAATTGATGGTTAGAAATCAATCATAGTCTCTATTGAAATTCCCAGTACCTATATATTGCCCATAGGGGCCTCGTTGGTAATGGGTGGTTCTACCAAATATTGTTGATTGTGGATGCCAGTTTTCACCTTCTATAGATTGTACATTTAGGCAAGAAATAGTTTGTAAAAGTTGGATTTTGAAACAATTGCAATACATGGTAGTGATAGGTTCTTTAGCTTGTCTGAAATCAACCTCTCCACTTGACAAAAATCCTTGTAGTGTGTTTTTTGAACACACTTGTTTAAAAAAGTAATAAAGTAAAAAAAAGAATCAATAGCAATTGGGTGTTACTTTGGAGCAACCCTTTATTTTGGCACCACAGGGCTAGATTGCACCATTTCAAAATAAATGTCTACTTTTTGTCAAAAGAAACTAATCTTTTTTTGTCATAAACTTCCCATTTTTATTTAAAATGTGGATGAATTTGACAAATTTGGATGAAAAAGTACATGAATATGATTGAAAAGTATATTTTTGGTTCAAGAGATGGATGAATGGAAAAATACAATACTTCACCAAATTTTTCGTGATCGCCACCTTGGCACTTTCTCGAAAAGTGAAAGAAAAAGGGCTGCTCCGGAGTATTTTGTAGAGCGTGCTGTTATTTTATAGAGTGCTTTACACAAAAGATCTGATCTCCATGTGAACGTGTGAAGCTCCTCCAAAGCCACTGAGCTGCTTCCATGTGGAACCCGTGAGCGAAGGTACCAAGCAATTATATGTACGTTACCCTACAAACAAAGAATTTTCTTTCGAAGGGTACACATGTTACACGTGCAAAAATGCTGGAACACAAAATCATATAGTGTAGCTACTGAAAGTAGTATTTACACGGATTCTTTGACACCAATGACAGTAGGGTTTTCTTTTGTTTTCTTTTTTCTTTTTTTTTGAAACATATGGACAATTTCCATTGCAAGGGACCAATGAAGTATTCTGCTTTGCACAGTGGTGTGACTCGTCCGAACCCCTTAACCCTTAAAAGGCCAAAAAGGCCACGGTAGTACAGTATTTACCTCAAATGGCTTCTACTGCAGTGATTTCGAAGGAGGCCAGTAGAGGATGTAAAAGTGCATGGATGTAATTTTTTCGTAACCCTTAACCCCTCAAGGCCCAAGGAGCCTGTTTGGGGCCTTAACCCCTACATGTCCAGATTCATCTCCAAAATTGACGATTTGAGAAAAATCACTATAAAGTGCTATTTGGAAGCATGTTTTGCAATTGAAATGCCAATAAGAGTTGTCGATTTTGATTTTTAGATTCCATCTGTATGCTTAGATTCACCAATGCTATCACCAATCTTTTTTTATAAATTTTGAAAGAGAAATTCCAAAATTCCTTCAAAATTCGATTGCAAGTAAAACATTATCATTTTGTGAGTAAATTTTGTTGGAATGGATTTGAAATGAGGTTCTATTCACATGGTGATTTTTTGAAATTTTTGTGTTCTTCCTATCTATGACCTCATTTTGGCTAATCCAATTTTGAACTAAAGTCAATGAAGTTTGACCACTTGACATACTTAAACATTTGTAATTTTAGAAAAACATAAACTCTAGTAACATCAAATCCAACCCTTAGATAGGACAAAAACTTGGTATCGTATTTTCACAAATTAAAATAACTCTCATCCAAGTAGTTAGGAGGATGAAACTTGAATTTCAATCTGTCCATCGTCTAGAAAATGGACGTCAACGCATTTACTGGTTAAACTTGTTCAATAGGTCAAAATTATAACTTCATTTTCCTACATCCTAAGAATTATATCTAATTGAATTATATATTATGATGTTCATATTGAATGGGGAAGTTCAAAAGTACAATTGACATCATGTGATAAGCTTGATGTACAATGCATATTGCTAATCAAAGTTCAAACTTGTGAAAAAGTATAGAAATTGCTCGGACCTTGAGAGGTTAATGATGGATTGGTGACTGTAGAAATGATCGCTTCTGGAACTGTGTGACATCATCTACTTTAAAAAACTCGAAAATACTCAACGAGAGTCGAACTATTGTAGAAGATCTTCCCTTTTCACCCCTAATTCCGATGATGAACAATTGCACTTTTGTCCTATGTAAGACAGTTCCTTGTCATTCATCCGACAAAAAATGTCCAATGTATCGTTTGGATGACAATTTATCTCTATTTGGATGACACGGGCATTGGTGTGCCTAGAGATAGATATCTCTAAATTAAATGATAGTTTTTTGCACTTAAGTTAAAAAACTCCACTTGGATGATTAGAGCACAAGAGTTAGACAACCCCCAAATAAAGACAAGTGTGTTGGAACTTGAAATTAGATAACTCCAAGTAGAAGATCAAGATTTAGATAAGATATGATTCAAAGAAATATAACTAGGACTTTTACTTTAATGGATGGTTATAGATAGAACCAAGGATAAAAGAAGTTCTAGTCTATTTTAAGGACTATTAGTCATTCTTGATAGTTCATTTCTATTATATAAGATGGAGCTTGTGGGTGAGGAGACTCTCTTTTGGAAATTGATCTCTCTCTATGGTAAGATGGTTGAGCTCTTGAAGAAAACATTCTTCTTATTCAATATATTTTGTGTTCTTATTTGGAGTCCAATGTCGGAGGAATCTAATAGGAATGTTTGAACCTACTAGGGCCATGATTTCTATTATGAATACGGCTTGCCAAGTACTACTGACAATGAAGTTGCAAAATCAATACTTTGTTCATTGGTCAATTTTTTTATGCCTTGATTGCACAAACATACGGCAAGAAGAAATAATCATGCCTTGCTTCAAAGAAATATTTGATTCCCCCTTGCATGTTGGGTAAAAAAACGAGCAAAACATGTCATCCTAAGATTAAGCGTCTTCTTAAGTAGAAAATCCAATAACATCGTAATGTGGAAAGTTCCAACTCCAACCTCTGGAAATACATTCAAGCCACAACCAAAGAAGTCTATGTCTACGCTATTATATACACCCATGGAGAACATTTCATATTTCTTGAGCATATTTTGTATTTGATATGAATTTATTTTTACTTTTTATTCAAACAATAGATAGGAATAGTTTCAAATTTTCACAAAAAAAATCCGAAATTCTAGGGCATGCAAAAGACATCTAATTCCATCCCTGCAAAAACAACAACCTAAAAGCTTTAAATCATATGTCGTTGCCATATGAGAGCATCCAGAGAGAGGAACTTGAAGATTGAAAGTAGTGGTCATAGGCCCGTCCTTTCAGGGGTAAAGTCGATCAACTGTATGAGTTGGTTCAGCCCGGCGGGGTCAGAAACCTGTCAAACACTCAAAGGTTGGCCGGATAGACATGCTCCCCTGTGGCTGCCGGGAACTCAGAAATCGCAAACTGAGCTTCCGGTAATCCGTACGACCTCAAAGGTGATCCCATTTCGCTACCAATAAAGCCTGTGACTGCAGGAAGTCGAGTCTATCCAGAATTCCACATTCTTCCGCTTCCTGGTTTTGCTCTGCGTTCTGGAGACTGAAGCTAAAACTGGACCCCCCCCTCTCTGATCATAACATTCCCCTCTGGCCTTCAGTTCGTTTTGGGCGCCGGTTCCTGTTTCTACTCCTGGAATCCATTGATCGGCTTGTAAAGACTACATATATATGTAAGCAGTTAGGAATCATAGCCTGATCCCGTTGCAGGAATCCTAGATCAACCGCGTTCATTAATTAGTACTCCGTATTAGAGATGATACGCATGTTCGGGAGGCCGTAGAACGGACAACACGTGAATGATCCGTAGGTGGGTAGCTAGTTGTTGTAGAATCAGTAGGAATGGACTGGTGTTTCTAGCTGAGCCGATTTTCTTGGCCGCATTGCCACCCTCGAGCAAGCTAGTTTAGATCGAGGTGCGATCGATCTCTTGCCTTTGGCATTATTCCGGGTTCATTAAGACGCCGTCAGCGATTCCCTGCATGTGTTCTGACCCTTGCAGATTGCTTTGCAGGATTTGCAGGGAACGCGTCGTGCTCTCCCTCTACGCACGCACCCACCCGACTCGATCGGTGCTCCCTGATTGGCGTATCGATCTGCTGTGATCAGCAGTACGCACGTGTTAGAAGCGTGGCGTGATGGCCATGGCTCTCAATCCATTATTGGATGCTCTCCTCCCCGAGAATGAACCTGACCGCAACAAAGCAAGTCTCCCAACTATCCGGGAAGAGCCTGAGGCGCAAACCGAACGAAGCAAGCTGAAGGCATGGCGACATTCCGCTTGGGTAATGTTGGCCACCGTGAGTTGCATTGCGGTCCTGTATTACCCCACTGCCGTAACATTCCTCACAGACCAGGTGAACCCCAGATCTGCCATTGAGCTCAAGCGCGTGACGCATGGAGCCCGAAGTGGTGGTGGCATCAAGAGCTTACCGAGCCAGCTTCACCGAACTTCGTTTCATTTCCAACCGGAGAAGAATTGGATGAACGGTACCACCAATAATTCCATTCTTCCTATTCTCAGTGCATACATCAATCAAGCTCAATTCTTCAATTCTCACAATTAGTACGTGCTGGACTGTGAGGCCGGGACCCTAATCTCGCTAACGCCTGTATTGTTGGATTGTTTGTGCGCATAAACCAAATCTGCGATTGGCCGGCCTGTTCTGCAGATCCGAATGGTACGCGTAACACCAACCCCGTCATTGCTTTCGGCCATTAGTTTTTGGATACGTTGCGTACGAGAGAATCCTTTCTGGTGTAGCGAATCAATTGACCGCGATGGCATTTTCGGGGCAGCAGTCTTCTGATCACGTTGTGTCTGTGCTGAATTATAAGCAGGCCCCATGTACTTCAAAGGCTACTACCACTTTTTTTACCAGTACAACCCGCACGCCGCTGTGTGGGACTCGGGCATCGTGTGGGGCCATGCCGTCTCCTCGGATCTCATCCACTGGCTGTACCTCGACATCGCTCTGGCGTGCGACCAGTGGTACGATGCGCAAGGCGTGTGGTCCGGAAGTGTCACTCTGCGCGACGATGGCGTCCCCATCATCCTCTACACAGGTGCATACAACAATTTATCCATCCCAGTCCGTCGATCAGTCCTTTTGAACGAAACGTCCATGTTCGCTTCCTAATTCCAATCTTATCATAAATCGAAGTTGAGCTGCGTTAATTTTTTTTTTTATTGATCGCCCGGAAGCAGGTTAGTTAGCAGAAGGTTTATAACCTGAGTCCTCAGTTTCGTTAAACTGGCCCGATTCTGGACGCCAGAAACTGTGATATTCATCTACACAACGCCCTAGAAAACTAGGACGGGTATACATTCGCTTATCTGACTGCCCTGAAAGGAACAGAAGTCTGCGCCAATTTAAATGAAACAATTGACTTTCCGTAATGCAGGCTGTGTTCAATGGGTGAATTCTCAATGTTTCTCCCCTCTATGACAATCTTGATTAATTCAATGGTTCATCGCGGCAATGAAAAGCGTGTCCAAAAGAATGAACGTGTTTCATCAATTGCAACTAGCATATGCTTACATAGAAGCGCTTTGAGCCTCTTGGCCCTTGATGGTTAATTATGTACGTCCACTAAAATGATGGAGCAGAGAGTACGTGAACAGAAGCTGTTACAAAGAAAGACAGAAAATTCCTTCTTTACAGAACTCCTAACTTAATGTAGGACTCCAAATGCCACAATTGCACTGTCAACTCCATGCGAAAGTAATCCGTGGTTGCACTGCAAGCAGGCGCGTCGGCTACTCTCGAGCAGACTCAGAACCTGGCCACTCCATCCGACCCCACCGACCCCTTCCTTCGCCACTGGTCCAAGCACTCCTCGAATCCTGTCCTCCGTCACCCCCCCGGCATCAGCTTCCGCGACTTCCGGGACCCCACGACAGCCTGGAAGGACGAGTCCAACCAACAGTGGCTCATGACAGTCGGCGCTCGGAAGGAGGGCAACGACGGCTTGGCCTTGCTATACAAAAGCCAGGATCTCCTGCACTGGGAGATTCACGAGAACGGCATCCTGCACAGCGTGGAGGACACGGGCATGTGGGAGTGCGTGGATTTCTACCCGGTGGCAGTGCAGGGAAGCCATGGGTTGGAGAGCTATGGCGCCCGTCCTGGGGTGAAATTCGTGCTGAAAGCGAGCTTGGACGAGGCTCGAAAAGACTATTATGCTGTGGGAGGGTATGATGTGGAGAGGACGAGGTTTCTGCCGGATGATGCAGGGAAAGATTGTGGGTTGGGGCTGCGGTATGATTATGGGAAGTTCTACGCGTCCAAGACGTTCTTTGATCCGGTGAGGGAGAGGCGCATTCTGTGGGGGTGGGTGAATGAGTCGGATAGCGAAGCGGCGGATATCGCCAAAGGATGGTCCTCGGTGCAGGTGGAAACCCAGAACCCTACACCTCCACTGCTTCTTTTTTTTGACATGCCCCTGTACGTCGTGCACATGATGAATTGATGTCCAATTCTAGGTGTTTGGAATTAGCCGTCGGATTTGGAGACTTGTTCAATTGTTTCAATTGTTCGTCCTTTGAGAAGTTTCGATGTGATGAGCAGACCTTTGTGTCGAATCGCCTGCATGGATCGACAATTCTCTTCGATTGTAACCTAACCCTGAACCCTAAACCCTAAAACCTCAACTGCTTTTTCCTCACAATGCCCCTGCACGTAGTGCACATGCTGAATTTATATACAATTCTACGTACGTGTTTGGAATTGACAGTTGGGTTTCTCGACGTGTTTCATTGTTTCCGTCTTTCCTTTGGCAATTTTTTATGTGTGATGAACCAAAACTTTGTGTGGAATGAGCTGTATGGATTGACGATTCTCTTGGATTGTGAGCTTAGGGAACTCGTTAGTTGAAGAGGAATGTTTGCCAACGATTCCAACGATTGTTTGATTTTGTGTGTCGCTTACTGCAAGTGGAGGGAGCCAAGCAGAACATGGCTTCCGTAGGATATTGTTAACACTGTGTTCTTGTAGGTGCACCTGAGCCTGCATTGAACCAATGAATGCGTTGGAACATGCGATGCGGTTCCATGTTGATGTGCTTGCAAACGATTGTGTTGTAGGAGGGAGCGAGCTTCTGCCGCTGCATGTGTTGAATGTAATTAATTAACTTGATGTTGGTTTGATTTGCGGTGTTCTACACGCCAGGCAATTCCAAGAATGGTGTCTTACGATTACAAGACGAGTAGCTTGATCCAAGTGCCGGTCGAGGAGGTGCAGGAGCTTCGTGGTGCCCAAGTCACGGAACTGGATGTGAAGCTTGCCCCAGGTGCCCTTGTTGAAGTTCAGGGCACTAATGGTGGACAGGTATGAAATCATTTCTTAGTCAGATATGGCTTATAAATCTGTTTGATCGTTCGATGAAAAACTTTGTAGAGTTGGACCCCTAGACTGCAAAGACTTTTCGACATTCTTGTCTGGAACGTTAGACATATACCACGATTCCAAGTTCTGCAAGCATTTGACACTTGAAACTAGCCGTTTTAACACGACCATTAATTAGAGTACTCGCTTGTGCACATTTCATGTCTATTTACGCTAAAATGAGGTGTGACATACGCCCAATGCATACAAACCATAGTACACTTGATGCACTACTCTATCAAGACTGTATTGCATGCATGTTATTTGATACTTTAGAGGATCATAAGCATATTGATGTCACTCTTGGGTATTAATGTACAATAAGTTTTGGTTTCTTGAGGTGCTCTTTATTTTCTTTTGGTAATGTATGTGCAGTTGGATATTGAAGTTGAATTTGATTACCCAAACATTACAAACCTCACTTGGGATGGCGAATCCATTGAGGATGAAGATCACTTTGATTGTGACCAAGGAGGGGCCACTCATCGTGGTCTCCTAGGCCCTTTTGGCCTTCTTGTGTTGGCCGATGAGAATTTGCATGAACAAACGGCCCTCTTCTTCTACGTATCTTATTCTAAAGTAGAGCGTAAGTGGAGAACCAAATTTTGTAGCGACCAAACAAGGTATCCATCAATGTATTTCATTTCCACTCCATTTATGTATTTACACTTGATATTGCCTTAAGAAGCATTTGAACATAGTTGGTTTTATTAATTCATGTATGTTTTTGTTGTGTCTTGTTGGGAGTCAATAGAGGATTCTTGATTCTCTTAGATTACAACAACTATTAGTTTTGAAAGTGTTGAAAATACGCATACTGAAAATCAACCCTAAGCTCTCATGAATTTAAGCTATACAATTTGAGCAAGAGACAAGTAGGGATTGATTTTACAAAGTGGTTGTGATTTGGTGCAATTGCCTTTGAGACTTTGTATGCAATTTTGGGTGTTTATCTCTTATTTATAGTAAGACATTGTAGAAATTGCAATTTCTAAGCTCCATTTCTTGATGGTATGTGAGAAGGTCATCATTGTTGCTTGACGTGGACACCACTGTGTACGGGAGTTTTGTGGAGGTTCTCCCATTAGAGGATTTCCTCTCCCTCCGAGTTTTGGTAAGCCTTTCATTCTTAGAACCATCTGGTGTTTTGTTTTTTCCCAAATCTTGATTGTTTGAGTATTGTAGATTTCCAAATTGCTTGACTAGTACATAATGTTTTTGTGTCCATGTCTAGTTTTGAAAAGGATTCAAAATCCCCATTCCAAGCTTGATTCCATAGTCTCCAATCAAACAACTATAGTGTTGATGCTAACATCCTTGATGAAGTCGAATGGTGGGCATTTCTTTCTAGTCCATGACAAGAAATAATTCAATGAGGTTCAAGTGAAGTATTGGCATAACATTCTTGAATGAATAGGTTGTAGATTGTCCCTTATTTCAACCAAAGAAGCTTATTCATGCACCATTATTAATAACTTTCTCTTCCCCTCGATCTTCTCATCATTTGCTTGATTTGGAAGCCCTCTCTACTATTCTCTTTGTCCATCTTTTGGGTCCACTTGGAGCTACACATGCTTTCCCCCCCAAGATGCATGGATGGCCTCCAAAATGAATGGTACTCCATACATGGACTAAGTATGAGATTGTTGATGGCCATGTTGATTGAATTGTAGGTTGATCGTTCCATTGTGGAGAGCTTTGTGCAAGGTGGTCGCACCGTGATAACATCTCGAGTGTATCCCACGGTGGCCATTGACCATGCTGCACATTTATATCTTTTCAACAATGCTACAACATCCGTGAATGTGAGAAGATTAGCTGCTTGGCAAATGCACTCGGTGCCCATGCATGCTATTTAAATTAGTTTCAACATGTTAGTTCCATGTTTGTGAGCGTTCGTTTGTCTTCATTGAAGACTCCAGTGTACTTGTTCTTGTACTCTATACATATAGTTGGTTAGAGAATTCCATTAGTATGAGGCTAATAGAGTTCATTACTCTATTGGATTCCTTAATATTTACAGGTATTATTTCCTTAGAATTATTTAGATTAGATAGGATTCAATTTGATTGATACAATTTGTTGGAAGTTCATGACAATTTCTAGGTACCATATTTGTACACTAATGTATTTTCAAAAGGTATTACTTCAATCAAATTAGAACAATCGTTAGTAATTCTTTATCATAGTCTTCCATTGAATCCAATTTTTTGAATGCTTCTTGAGCCAACCAAATTTTTTTGGCACCAACAATTTTTGCCAAAATTGTATCCGATTTTGGCATTGGTTTGTTTAAGTCTATTTAACATTTAATAGCTATTAGCTTTATGGCCCTTCCCGGAACAAAACAATGTGAAATATTCCACCCGAGTAGCTATATGGGTAGTTGGCATTCAACGAGATATTGGTCAACGACGTACCAAGGTAGGAGGTTCCACATTGGGGTGTGGAATTCATAATTAAAGTGCCAATATGAGTTTTTGAGTTAAAAACAAAACTTTCAAGAGTTTCAAAGTTATATTTCTTAAGAACAAAAATTTTAACAACTACATCAAGGTGCTTCTAAAGTCATTTATTTTTTGTGATTGCTAGTGAAAAGACAAGCTCTTTGTATGCAAATGGGGTAGTAGTAGGTAAAGCAACCTGATGCAAGATATGCAAAATAGGATTAGTAGGAGCTCAACCACTCATAGTTAAGTCCAAAGCATGAATAGTTTTTGAAATAGGATGCTAGACCTCATTTAAGCATAGTAGAATAATTTTTTTCAAAAGCTTTGAATTAAGAAAAGTTGAGAAATCAAGAGAATTTTCATCTTGAAAAATATGTTTGAGGTTTAGAGACTCTGATCAAATTATATGGACAAATTTCAGAGAAGGGATGCAAAGATATTTTCTTTGACATTTTCAAACATCCTCTCCAAATTTTGATTGGAGGATTGAAATCTAAAACGGTTTTTAGAGATGAAATTTAGCTTGATTTCTCAACATTTCTTACTTCAAAGTTTTTTGAGAAAAATTATTCTACTGTGCCAAAATGAATTCTAAAATTATCCTTTGAACACAATTCCAACGTTTTGACAATGAGTGGTCTAACATTGGCATCTTAAAATTATCCCAAACCCTTTAAGGATTCATTTAGACAATGGATTTTCATTATAAAAACAACCTCTCTACCTTGCATTATGCAAATGTCAATGAAAAAATCCCTTTATTTTGCTATCACAAAATTATTGTAATGGAAGATGGTCAACAACATTGGTATTTGACTCAATGGATTCTTTGGATTTTCAGTGATCTATCTTTACGTTGTTTGTAGCTTTGTTTGTCTTGTCCCACAGTTATTAAAAAAATAGGGGCAAACCATAATTGTTCTTCCACTATCCAAGTAATGAATTTTACTTTAATTCTCCATGATTTGTGGATGAGTTTCGTAGATGAACAACCAAGGGAGGAAAAGACAACCTCTTTGAAGACTATTGAATGTCATATAAGATAAATGTTTGAAAAAATGGATGAAATTGCCAAGTCCTTCTCCAAAGTATTTTTGAAAGAAATTGCCAAACTTGTCTCCAAAGAATGGATGATTTTCATCTTGGTCTTTGTGTTCAACCTTATGGACATCATTGAGTTGAGTTGAAGAATTTTGGGTTGTTTCTTTAAATTGAATATAGGATAGGTTATCAAATACATTATACACTAACCAATGTATTTCAATGCTTTTAGCTTTTTTCACTTTAAGCATGATTTTGTCATTCGATTTTTTTTTTATAAATAATGGCAAAATGAAGATTTGAAAGTGTTATTTGTGCTCAACATGAAAATTTTGAAAAATTCCTTAAAATAAGCATTTTCATGACATTTGAAGTTGAGAATCTATAACCAAGTTTCTAAATATTGGTTGTGAAGTATATGAACAATTTTCTCATATATTCTTTGTTTGTTGCACAACTTGGACTCATTCCATCTTTCATGGCTATTGTGATTGGCTTTCACAAGGAACAACAATGTACTAGCCATTTTACATGTAACAAGAATTCTAATTAATGAATATTTGTATATAACCATATTTATGAAAGGGGCATTTTATTGAGCATCAAAATAAATATTTTGAGAGCATTAAAAACTTAGACCCATATAAGGTAGGCAAACCCAATTCCACCATTTTTTGTTTTGCATCACCTAGTAGGTCTCCTACAAGGAACAAAGAAGGGTGGCAAAAGAGCCACTTTTGTCTTCCAAAACCACCGCAAATTCTTTTGAACAACCAATGGGGAGTTGAAGAATTTTTGACACACCATTGAAGCATTTTTTTCTTCAATGGTGACCCTTTAATCCATGTAAAGGACAATTGTCCACCAAATGGACAATTTGAAATTGAGGTTGGTTACTAAAAATTCAATTTTGAGCAAATGAAAGTAAAATTCTTATCACTAATGTACATTTCTATAAACTTCCTAAAAATATAATGTTATTCAATCCGGGGCCCAAATCAAAAGTTATGGGACTTGAAATTTTAGGGCAAATTAGATAGTGTGCTTATAGAGAGGGCAAGCTACAAAAAAAATTTTATCTACTTTGAATGCTTATATCTTGCAATTTATGAAGTTGAATGGGCAAAAATCTTCTCCAAACATTTTCATAGTAATATAAAGAAATAGTTTATGGTTGAAAAATGAAAAAACAATTTTTTTTCCAATCTTCACTCATTGCACTAAAAATGGCAATTTTTAGACAATTTCAAAACCATTAGTACAAATACTAGTATAAATTCATGAGACTTATTTTTTATTTTTTATTTTCTTGGTACTTGATTAAGATAAGACAAGATTTGTGTTTAGTATTAGCATTTTGATTCTTCTCAAAAATGAGTTCTCAAAAAAGATTTGAAATCCTACTCATATAGTTGCATTTGTTTGGACAATATGATGTGGAATTGGTCCAGAATTGCACATTGTTCCGCTTCGTGATTTTGCTCTGCATCCTGGAGACCCCTGATTTTAGCATGGAAACTTTTTGTGTGATCATAACATTCCCCTCTTTATCATTTGAACTTCATAGTGTGAATTTTTGTTTTGGAGTTTATTTTTAGGACTTTGCATTGCCATTAAGATGGCTTCAAGGAAGAGGTTAAGAACAATTAGAGATTGTTTGTTTAGGGTTGGTCAAGCTGCACTATAGCTAGAAGTGGCCAATGTAGTGGCTGCCTCTTCTTATAGCTCTAATTTAGATGAGGGAGGCCAAAAGATAGATGCAATACAAGGTGCTAGATTGTTGTGGAACGATAAATGGATCCAAGACTTTTATTGTTTGGAGTTTCATTCCAAAATTGATAGGGTTTTTTATTCGATTTGCAAAGCAGATGGTGGTCGATGGATTTTTGTGACAAATGGCTCTATCAACATCAAGTACCCAACTTTCCATGATCATTTCCAAAGTGTGGACTCTGAACATCCAAAATTAGCATGGATAGCTCAATCTGGAAGCAAGAGAATGGAGAAGCACATTGCTCAATAAGAAAAAAAACAATTGATGAAGCACTCCTTATATGCACTCTCCAAAGCATCATACTACATTAGAATGGGATCCATTTCATTTAGTAAGTTTCCACTCTTGTGGGATTTGTTGGTAGATTTAAAAATGGATATCACTCCTACTTTATATCATGATGATTAGGCATGTGCTTAGGTGCTAATTTGTATTTTAAATGGGATTCATAGAAAAATGCTCAATAGATTTTGAAATTCTCAATACTTTAGAATAATGATAGATGAGTCCATTGATATTTCTATTACATGTCACTTGGTTGAGTTGTGTTTACTACTTTTTTTTGAAGATGGTATACTTGCATCTCTTCTTCTTGTCTTGTTGCATATTCCTAATGGTAAGAAAGATTCAAGTATAATATATGAGATACTACTAACTAGCTTGAAATAGTGGGGTTTTGATTTGGAAAAGTTTGTTGGATTTGGTTGAGAAAGTGCGGCAATGATGTTAGGCTCTCATAAGGGAGTTGCTTCAAAGCTCAAAAAAGAGGTTAAACCATTCCTTCTATTTATACATTGTGTCACCCATAGGACTAATTTGAGAGCGCTTGATGCTACAAGTTGTAGGTTGTGCAAAGACATGTCTAAATAATTGATAAGATATTGAATGACATTGCTTTTCCCTTTAAGAAATCGTCAAAAGCAAAGTGAAAACTTGCATTAATAAAAAAGAAGTTATTTGACACTCAAAAAACTTTGAAGAGGTACTAAAAAATTCAATGGTTGTCAAGGTGGCAAGTTGTAACTCCTTTGTGCGATTCTTTAGAAAGTGTTATAGTTTATTTCCGTGATGTTCTTCAAATTGATGATGAGGGCATAGATTTGTTCTACACCTATCCAAGCTTCATATTTTAAGTATATTTATTGTTTGTATTTTTTAGTAGACATTTTGTATAGTTTGTCTATTTTGAGTTGAACATTTCAATGTAAATTTGTTGATGTGAGCAATGTTGGTGCACTTGTAAGGTCTGGGATTACATCAATTCAAATGACTTTTGTTATGGATTGAAATAAATTCACTTTCAAAGAGGACATTGGTTACCAAATTATCATATTATTCCTTCATTTGGCCCCTAGGAGGTTATCTTCAAAGGGTGTCTTTTGAGATTCACGGTTCTAAATTCTACAATGTGGAAATGATAAGGGATAGGATCGGAGCCGATTTGATTGAAGCTTTGGCGTTTCAAACTTCTTTTGTAGAAGAAGTTTGTAAAGGTTTGAAGTCCTCTTTCCAAGACAATGGTATTATTTCTTGTTTAAAATATTAAACATGTGTGAGTTGCCTTCTAGACAAGTTGGCATGAAGAGTTGGGGAGTTGCAAAGTTGGAAAAACTTTGGGACCATTTTGGAAAGGCAAAAATGATTGGAGAGTCAAAAAATGGTGCCACAATCAATGTTGATGGTGTTAGGAGAGAATTCCATGCTTACAAGATCCAAGCCTCTAAAGAGTGGCATAATAAAAAAAATTCTAATCTATAGTTTATGGTAAGTTGGAACCATGCATTATAGCTAAGGTATACTAATCTTTACGTCCTTGTAGAGATTGCTAGGGTTCAATATATAAGGACAACTCAATTTGAATGAGCCTTTTCCATTCAAAATTGCATTAAACCTAATTCCGCAATAAGCTTTGAATTAAGAACTTGGACTCAAATAAACCTGTTGCAATAGAAGTCATTTGTGCTGAATATGAGTCTATTTTGGTCAAAGACAATTCTTTATGGAAGAACTCCAAGAAGTTCAGATGGTTGTTTTCTCACCCTAAAAAATACCCTTTGACATTTGGATCATGAAGGTGAAGATGTTGATTTGGATCTTGATGATTGATTTGATTTTTTTTGGACTTTGATGTTTGATTTGTTTTCTTTTGATTTTTTCCTTGTATGTTGTTAGTAAAATAGAGGTCTCTCTCTCTCCAATTTGCATCATCAAGGGGTGACCCTTATAACCTCTCATACAATTTCTACCAAAGGCTTTTATAAAAGGTTGTAAGGATCCATGGCCATCAATTGGTGATGGACTTGTTCAAGTTCAACTCTATCATGGATATTGGTTGATTTAATTGTGGTTAGGTTTTTTGGTTGATTGAATTTTTTATGAAAGATTTTAAGCTTATAAGGAATAAAAATAAATGTTTTTTGACTTGTTAGAATATGGGTTTTCCAACCTTCAATGGAGAAGAATAGAGCTAGGACTAATCAAACTTTCAAAATGAAGGCTAATAACTACCCAAGCATAAAATCTTTCCAAATGTTGCATTCTACCTACAGTCCATCGTTGATATTTGTTACCCCAATAAGTGTTAAAATCACATATGTGTTAAGGAAAATTGCACTCCCCCAAAAAACTCCAAAAAATACACTCGTAAGTGTTAATTGTTATCTATTAAGAGAATTTATAAAAATAATGCTCCCTTCTTCAATGAATTCACCTCAATAAGTGTTAATGAGGCTATGAAAATTTATAACTTGGATGAAATTGAATATGTCCATCATGTAATGTAAAAAGCATGTTGTAGTTGGCATTAATAGTACCATATATAGCTCATAGTATCTTCACACATCATGCGTTGCACATTCTACATCATGCAAACAATATTGGACATAATTTCCATCAATATCTTTGGGATTTAAACTTCAAGCTCCCTTGCATCAATCCCTTTATATTCTATTGTTGTGCCATTTGAGGATTTTGCAATATTATGATGTTGTGATAGATCTGTGATTTGATGATTTAAAGAGACTTGAAGTTTAGGTCTACAATGGAGAAGAGCTTTGAATTTAATTTGGTGCAAAAGAAAGAGATCCTTCAATATCATTAGAGGCGTGTACCAGAATTTCATCAAACTACTTCAAATTCGTTTTTCCATTACACTTTGATGTATGATGACATTCATATCTTATGTATTTTCATCTTTTACTTATATAAATGTTATTGTTGTTAATTCCAAAGTCACATAAGTGTTATCCATGTAAGTTTTACAAACTATATATGCTACCTCCAATTAATATTCAAGTGTTAACACCACATAAGTGTTACAAGTTTCCTTGCTCCCAAGTGTTAACAAATTTGGAGGGTGGATTGTAAAAGGGGTTAGTTTGCCTTGGTACCATAGTGACTTCTCATAATTATAATTCTTGTACTTTTGATATCTCATTCACCAACCTGCACTATGTTTTTTTTGTCACATTTTGCCTTCACTGGCACTATTCCATTGTGAGAATACTTGAGAAAGGCATGTCATATTATTTAAGCTAGAAGTTGAAGATCCATTCCAATTACTTAAGCAATTACACATGTCCAGAGCACAGGTTTCTTGAGTGGGGAAATTTTCTCATGTAGAAAAATAGAGTTTGTAAGGATTCCATAATTTTTCAAAAATTTTACTTCAAAAAATATAATTACTATGAATATTTGAGGTCAAGGTTTTGTTCAACCTATATCAATCATATAGGTCTTCCTATTTTTGACCAAAGGTTGGTTGCAAAATCGACCAAGAGCTCGTTGCAAAAAATTGAGATTTTTGTAGCCAATCATAATGTACTACAACTACATTGGGAACTGCACCATAATTGATCACTACTCATCTCTACATGCAAGGAAAGAGAGTAGCCTACATGGCATAAATGGAAGGTGATTAGAAATAGATTGTTTGCCTTATGAGGTGCCATGATGTTTGAACACGTTCAATCATTTGAGATCTAAGGTAGTACTCCCAAAATGTATCACCCCAAAATACACCCCAAAATGCCATTTCTTTAATTTACTCTACTAGATGCACTAGTAGAAAATTGTATCATAGTCAAGAGAAACTAGCTAACGTTTTTCTATTTTCTATAACAAAAAAATGAAAATTTGTGTTGACTACAATGCATTTTGAGAAAATTTGCGTTCATTGTAATACAATTTTCAAAAAATGTTAGCTAGTTTTTGTTGATTGTGACACTATTTTCTTCTAGTGATGGATGTTCCAAACGATTATTCTTTGTAAGAATATTAGCCTCTAAAGATACCACACCAAGTCATTTCATAATTTAATGGCACAAACACAATTTTTGCAAATTTTCAAAGTTGAAAGCATAAAATATCTACTCATGCCACTAAACTCCCCTTAAGTTTTAAAAGACTAGGTATGTTTTCATAAAAAAACATTCCAAACTACCACTTTCTAGTACATTGAATATATTTGAAATGCAAAAATATTTTCCAAACATTTCACCATACAAATATATATTGCACTTCCCTAGGATTGGGACCAAAAAATTCATCCATTTGATTGTGTAGACTAAAAGATTATAATATTTCAAATAAGAAGAAAAGAAATTTCTGGCCTTGCCCTCTAGGTTCATCATAGTTTGACTCTACTTTGTGGAAAAGAAGGGATTATCTAACTTTAAAACCATTAGATAGGTCATAATAATAGTCACTCACGTGCCCATTTTCAAAGATAAATGAGGTGTCAAACATATCTCAAACCATCTTATACTAACACGATATCCAAACAAATGCAACTATATGAGTAGGATTTCAAATCTTTTTTGAGAACTCATTTTTGAGAAGAATCAAAATGCTAATACTAAACACAAATCTTGTCTTATCTTAATCAAGTACCAAGAAAATAAAAAATAAAAAATAAGTCTCATGAATTTATACTAGTATTTGTACTAATGGTTTTGAAATTGTCTAAAAATTGCCATTTTTAGTGCAATGAGTGAAGATTGGAAAAAAAATTGTTTTTTCATTTTTCAACCATAAACTATTTCTTTATATTACTATGAAAATGTTTGGAGAAGATTTTTGCCCATTCAACTTCATAAATTGCAAGATATAAGCATTCAAAGTAGATAAAATTTTTTTTGTAGCTTGCCCTCTCTATAAGCACACTATCTAATTTGCCCTAAAATTTCAAGTCCCATAACTTTTGATTTGGGCCCCGGATTGAATAACATTATATTTTTAGGAAGTTTATAGAAATGTACATTAGTGATAAGAATTTTACTTTCATTTGCTCAAAATTGAATTTTTAGTAACCAACCTCAATTTCAAATTGTCCATTTGGTGGACAATTGTCCTTTACATGGATTAAAGGGTCACCATTGAAGAAAAAAATGCTTCAATGGTGTGTCAAAAATTCTTCAACTCCCCATTGGTTGTTCAAAAGAATTTGCGGTGGTTTTGGAAGACAAAAGTGGCTCTTTTGCCACCCTTCTTTGTTCCTTGTAGGAGACCTACTAGGTGATGCAAAACAAAAAATGGTGGAATTGGGTTTGCCTACCTTATATGGGTCTAAGTTTTTAATGCTCTCAAAATATTTATTTTGATGCTCAATAAAATGCCCCTTTCATAAATATGGTTATATACAAATATTCATTAATTAGAATTCTTGTTACATGTAAAATGGCTAGTACATTGTTGTTCCTTGTGAAAGCCAATCACAATAGCCATGAAAGATGGAATGAGTCCAAGTTGTGCAACAAACAAAGAATATATGAGAAAATTGTTCATATACTTCACAACCAATATTTAGAAACTTGGTTATAGATTCTCAACTTCAAATGTCATGAAAATGCTTATTTTAAGGAATTTTTCAAAATTTTCATGTTGAGCACAAATAACACTTTCAAATCTTCATTTTGCCATTATTTATAAAAAAAAAATCGAATGACAAAATCATGCTTAAAGTGAAAAAAGCTAAAAGCATTGAAATACATTGGTTAGTGTATAATGTATTTGATAACCTATCCTATATTCAATTTAAAGAAACAACCCAAAATTCTTCAACTCAACTCAATGATGTCCATAAGGTTGAACACAAAGACCAAGATGAAAATCATCCATTCTTTGGAGACAAGTTTGGCAATTTCTTTCAAAAATACTTTGGAGAAGGACTTGGCAATTTCATCCATTTTTTCAAACATTTATCTTATATGACATTCAATAGTCTTCAAAGAGGTTGTCTTTTCCTCCCTTGGTTGTTCATCTACGAAACTCATCCACAAATCATGGAGAATTAAAGTAAAATTCATTACTTGGATAGTGGAAGAACAATTATGGTTTGCCCCTATTTTTTTAATAACTGTGGGACAAGACAAACAAAGCTACAAACAACGTAAAGATAGATCACTGAAAATCCAAAGAATCCATTGAGTCAAATACCAATGTTGTTGACCATCTTCCATTACAATAATTTTGTGATAGCAAAATAAAGGGATTTTTTCATTGACATTTGCATAATGCAAGGTAGAGAGGTTGTTTTTATAATGAAAATCCATTGTCTAAATGAATCCTTAAAGGGTTTGGGATAATTTTAAGATGCCAATGTTAGACCACTCATTGTCAAAACGTTGGAATTGTGTTCAAAGGATAATTTTAGAATTCATTTTGGCACAGTAGAATAATTTTTCTCAAAAAACTTTGAAGTAAGAAATGTTGAGAAATCAAGCTAAATTTCATCTCTAAAAACCGTTTTAGATTTCAATCCTCCAATCAAAATTTGGAGAGGATGTTTGAAAATGTCAAAGAAAATATCTTTGCATCCCTTCTCTGAAATTTGTCCATATAATTTGATCAGAGTCTCTAAACCTCAAACATATTTTTCAAGATGAAAATTCTCTTGATTTCTCAACTTTTCTTAATTCAAAGCTTTTGAAAAAAATTATTCTACTATGCTTAAATGAGGTCTAGCATCCTATTTCAAAAACTATTCATGCTTTGGACTTAACTATGAGTGGTTGAGCTCCTACTAATCCTATTTTGCATATCTTGCATCAGGTTGCTTTACCTACTACTACCCCATTTGCATACAAAGAGCTTGTCTTTTCACTAGCAATCACAAAAAATAAATGACTTTAGAAGCACCTTGATGTAGTTGTTAAAATTTTTGTTCTTAAGAAATATAACTTTGAAACTCTTGAAAGTTTTGTTTTTAACTCAAAAACTCATATTGGCACTTTAATTATGAATTCCACACCCCAATGTGGAACCTCCTACCTTGGTACGTCGTTGACCAATATCTCGTTGAATGCCAACTACCCATATAGCTACTCGGGTGGAATATTTCACATTGTTTTGTTCCGGGAAGGGCCATAAAGCTAATAGCTATTAAATGTTAAATAGACTTAAACAAACCAATGCCAAAATCGGATACAATTTTGGCAAAAATTGTTGGTGCCAAAAAAATTTGGTTGGCTCAAGAAGCATTCAAAAAATTGGATTCAATGGAAGACTATGATAAAGAATTACTAACGATTGTTCTAATTTGATTGAAGTAATACCTTTTGAAAATACATTAGTGTACAAATATGGTACCTAGAAATTGTCATGAACTTCCAACAAATTGTATCAATCAAATTGAATCCTATCTAATCTAAATAATTCTAAGGAAATAATACCTGTAAATATTAAGGAATCCAATAGAGTAATGAACTCTATTAGCCTCATACTAATGGAATTCTCTAACCAACTATATGTATAGAGTACAAGAACAAGTACACTGGAGTCTTCAATGAAGACAAACGAACGCTCACAAACATGGAACTAACATGTTGAAACTAATTTAAATAGCATGCATGGGCACCGAGTGCATTTGCCAAGCAGCTAATCTTCTCACATTCACGGATGTTGTAGCATTGTTGAAAAGATATAAATGTGCAGCATGGTCAATGGCCACCGTGGGATACACTCGAGATGTTATCACGGTGCGACCACCTTGCACAAAGCTCTCCACAATGGAACGATCAACCTACAATTCAATCAACATGGCCATCAACAATCTCATACTTAGTCCATGTATGGAGTACCATTCATTTTGGAGGCCATCCATGCATCTTGGGGGGGAAAGCATGTGTAGCTCCAAGTGGACCCAAAAGATGGACAAAGAGAATAGTAGAGAGGGCTTCCAAATCAAGCAAATGATGAGAAGATCGAGGGGAAGAGAAAGTTATTAATAATGGTGCATGAATAAGCTTCTTTGGTTGAAATAAGGGACAATCTACAACCTATTCATTCAAGAATGTTATGCCAATACTTCACTTGAACCTCATTGAATTATTTCTTGTCATGGACTAGAAAGAAATGCCCACCATTCGACTTCATCAAGGATGTTAGCATCAACACTATAGTTGTTTGATTGGAGACTATGGAATCAAGCTTGGAATGGGGATTTTGAATCCTTTTCAAAACTAGACATGGACACAAAAACATTATGTACTAGTCAAGCAATTTGGAAATCTACAATACTCAAACAATCAAGATTTGGGAAAAAACAAAACACCAGATGGTTCTAAGAATGAAAGGCTTACCAAAACTCGGAGGGAGAGGAAATCCTCTAATGGGAGAACCTCCACAAAACTCCCGTACACAGTGGTGTCCACGTCAAGCAACAATGATGACCTTCTCACATACCATCAAGAAATGGAGCTTAGAAATTGCAATTTCTACAATGTCTTACTATAAATAAGAGATAAACACCCAAAATTGCATACAAAGTCTCAAAGGCAATTGCACCAAATCACAACCACTTTGTAAAATCAATCCCTACTTGTCTCTTGCTCAAATTGTATAGCTTAAATTCATGAGAGCTTAGGGTTGATTTTCAGTATGCGTATTTTCAACACTTTCAAAACTAATAGTTGTTGTAATCTAAGAGAATCAAGAATCCTCTATTGACTCCCAACAAGACACAACAAAAACATACATGAATTAATAAAACCAACTATGTTCAAATGCTTCTTAAGGCAATATCAAGTGTAAATACATAAATGGAGTGGAAATGAAATACATTGATGGATACCTTGTTTGGTCGCTACAAAATTTGGTTCTCCACTTACGCTCTACTTTAGAATAAGATACGTAGAAGAAGAGGGCCGTTTGTTCATGCAAATTCTCATCGGCCAACACAAGAAGGCCAAAAGGGCCTAGGAGACCACGATGAGTGGCCCCTCCTTGGTCACAATCAAAGTGATCTTCATCCTCAATGGATTCGCCATCCCAAGTGAGGTTTGTAATGTTTGGGTAATCAAATTCAACTTCAATATCCAACTGCACATACATTACCAAAAGAAAATAAAGAGCACCTCAAGAAACCAAAACTTATTGTACATTAATACCCAAGAGTGACATCAATATGCTTATGATCCTCTAAAGTATCAAATAACATGCATGCAATACAGTCTTGATAGAGTAGTGCATCAAGTGTACTATGGTTTGTATGCATTGGGCGTATGTCACACCTCATTTTAGCGTAAATAGACATGAAATGTGCACAAGCGAGTACTCTAATTAATGGTCGTGTTAAAACGGCTAGTTTCAAGTGTCAAATGCTTGCAGAACTTGGAATCGTGGTATATGTCTAACGTTCCAGACAAGAATGTCGAAAAGTCTTTGCAGTCTAGGGGTCCAACTCTACAAAGTTTTTCATCGAACGATCAAACAGATTTATAAGCCATATCTGACTAAGAAATGATTTCATACCTGTCCACCATTAGTGCCCTGAACTTCAACAAGGGCACCTGGGGCAAGCTTCACATCCAGTTCCGTGACTTGGGCACCACGAAGCTCCTGCACCTCCTCGACCGGCACTTGGATCAAGCTACTCGTCTTGTAATCGTAAGACACCATTCTTGGAATTGCCTGGCGTGTAGAACACCGCAAATCAAACCAACATCAAGTTAATTAATTACATTCAACACATGCAGCGGCAGAAGCTCGCTCCCTCCTACAACACAATCGTTTGCAAGCACATCAACATGGAACCGCATCGCATGTTCCAACGCATTCATTGGTTCAATGCAGGCTCAGGTGCACCTACAAGAACACAGTGTTAACAATATCCTACGGAAGCCATGTTCTGCTTGGCTCCCTCCACTTGCAGTAAGCGACACACAAAATCAAACAATCGTTGGAATCGTTGGCAAACATTCCTCTTCAACTAACGAGTTCCCTAAGCTCACAATCCAAGAGAATCGTCAATCCATACAGCTCATTCCACACAAAGTTTTGGTTCATCACACATAAAAAATTGCCAAAGGAAAGACGGAAACAATGAAACACGTCGAGAAACCCAACTGTCAATTCCAAACACGTACGTAGAATTGTATATAAATTCAGCATGTGCACTACGTGCAGGGGCATTGTGAGGAAAAAGCAGTTGAGGTTTTAGGGTTTAGGGTTCAGGGTTAGGTTACAATCGAAGAGAATTGTCGATCCATGCAGGCGATTCGACACAAAGGTCTGCTCATCACATCGAAACTTCTCAAAGGACGAACAATTGAAACAATTGAACAAGTCTCCAAATCCGACGGCTAATTCCAAACACCTAGAATTGGACATCAATTCATCATGTGCACGACGTACAGGGGCATGTCAAAAAAAAGAAGCAGTGGAGGTGTAGGGTTCTGGGTTTCCACCTGCACCGAGGACCATCCTTTGGCGATATCCGCCGCTTCGCTATCCGACTCATTCACCCACCCCCACAGAATGCGCCTCTCCCTCACCGGATCAAAGAACGTCTTGGACGCGTAGAACTTCCCATAATCATACCGCAGCCCCAACCCACAATCTTTCCCTGCATCATCCGGCAGAAACCTCGTCCTCTCCACATCATACCCTCCCACAGCATAATAGTCTTTTCGAGCCTCGTCCAAGCTCGCTTTCAGCACGAATTTCACCCCAGGACGGGCGCCATAGCTCTCCAACCCATGGCTTCCCTGCACTGCCACCGGGTAGAAATCCACGCACTCCCACATGCCCGTGTCCTCCACGCTGTGCAGGATGCCGTTCTCGTGAATCTCCCAGTGCAGGAGATCCTGGCTTTTGTATAGCAAGGCCAAGCCGTCGTTGCCCTCCTTCCGAGCGCCGACTGTCATGAGCCACTGTTGGTTGGACTCGTCCTTCCAGGCTGTCGTGGGGTCCCGGAAGTCGCGGAAGCTGATGCCGGGGGGGTGACGGAGGACAGGATTCGAGGAGTGCTTGGACCAGTGGCGAAGGAAGGGGTCGGTGGGGTCGGATGGAGTGGCCAGGTTCTGAGTCTGCTCGAGAGTAGCCGACGCGCCTGCTTGCAGTGCAACCACGGATTACTTTCGCATGGAGTTGACAGTGCAATTGTGGCATTTGGAGTCCTACATTAAGTTAGGAGTTCTGTAAAGAAGGAATTTTCTGTCTTTCTTTGTAACAGCTTCTGTTCACGTACTCTCTGCTCCATCATTTTAGTGGACGTACATAATTAACCATCAAGGGCCAAGAGGCTCAAAGCGCTTCTATGTAAGCATATGCTAGTTGCAATTGATGAAACACGTTCATTCTTTTGGACACGCTTTTCATTGCCGCGATGAACCATTGAATTAATCAAGATTGTCATAGAGGGGAGAAACATTGAGAATTCACCCATTGAACACAGCCTGCATTACGGAAAGTCAATTGTTTCATTTAAATTGGCGCAGACTTCTGTTCCTTTCAGGGCAGTCAGATAAGCGAATGTATACCCGTCCTAGTTTTCTAGGGCGTTGTGTAGATGAATATCACAGTTTCTGGCGTCCAGAATCGGGCCAGTTTAACGAAACTGAGGACTCAGGTTATAAACCTTCTGCTAACTAACCTGCTTCCGGGCGATCAATAAAAAAAAAAATTAACGCAGCTCAACTTCGATTTATGATAAGATTGGAATTAGGAAGCGAACATGGACGTTTCGTTCAAAAGGACTGATCGACGGACTGGGATGGATAAATTGTTGTATGCACCTGTGTAGAGGATGATGGGGACGCCATCGTCGCGCAGAGTGACACTTCCGGACCACACGCCTTGCGCATCGTACCACTGGTCGCACGCCAGAGCGATGTCGAGGTACAGCCAGTGGATGAGATCCGAGGAGACGGCATGGCCCCACACGATGCCCGAGTCCCACACAGCGGCGTGCGGGTTGTACTGGTAAAAAAAGTGGTAGTAGCCTTTGAAGTACATGGGGCCTGCTTATAATTCAGCACAGACACAACGTGATCAGAAGACTGCTGCCCCGAAAATGCCATCGCGGTCAATTGATTCGCTACACCAGAAAGGATTCTCTCGTACGCAACGTATCCAAAAACTAATGGCCGAAAGCAATGACGGGGTTGGTGTTACGCGTACCATTCGGATCTGCAGAACAGGCCGGCCAATCGCAGATTTGGTTTATGCGCACAAACAATCCAACAATACAGGCGTTAGCGAGATTAGGGTCCCGGCCTCACAGTCCAGCACGTACTAATTGTGAGAATTGAAGAATTGAGCTTGATTGATGTATGCACTGAGAATAGGAAGAATGGAATTATTGGTGGTACCGTTCATCCAATTCTTCTCCGGTTGGAAATGAAACGAAGTTCGGTGAAGCTGGCTCGGTAAGCTCTTGATGCCACCACCACTTCGGGCTCCATGCGTCACGCGCTTGAGCTCAATGGCAGATCTGGGGTTCACCTGGTCTGTGAGGAATGTTACGGCAGTGGGGTAATACAGGACCGCAATGCAACTCACGGTGGCCAACATTACCCAAGCGGAATGTCGCCATGCCTTCAGCTTGCTTCGTTCGGTTTGCGCCTCAGGCTCTTCCCGGATAGTTGGGAGACTTGCTTTGTTGCGGTCAGGTTCATTCTCGGGGAGGAGAGCATCCAATAATGGATTGAGAGCCATGGCCATCACGCCACGCTTCTAACACGTGCGTACTGCTGATCACAGCAGATCGATACGCCAATCAGGGAGCACCGATCGAGTCGGGTGGGTGCGTGCGTAGAGGGAGAGCACGACGCGTTCCCTGCAAATCCTGCAAAGCAATCTGCAAGGGTCAGAACACATGCAGGGAATCGCTGACGGCGTCTTAATGAACCCGGAATAATGCCAAAGGCAAGAGATCGATCGCACCTCGATCTAAACTAGCTTGCTCGAGGGTGGCAATGCGGCCAAGAAAATCGGCTCAGCTAGAAACACCAGTCCATTCCTACTGATTCTACAACAACTAGCTACCCACCTACGGATCATTCACGTGTTGTCCGTTCTACGGCCTCCCGAACATGCGTATCATCTCTAATACGGAGTACTAATTAATGAACGCGGTTGATCTAGGATTCCTGCAACGGGATCAGGCTATGATTCCTAACTGCTTACATATATATGTAGTCTTTACAAGCCGATCAATGGATTCCAGGAGTAGAAACAGGAACCGGCGCCCAAAACGAACTGAAGGCCAGAGGGGAATGTTATGATCAGAGAGGGGGGGGTCCAGTTTTAGCTTCAGTCTCCAGAACGCAGAGCAAAACCAGGAAGCGGAAGAATGTGGAATTCTGGATAGACTCGACTTCCTGCAGTCACAGGCTTTATTGGTAGCGAAATGGGATCACCTTTGAGGTCGTACGGATTACCGGAAGCTCAGTTTGCGATTTCTGAGTTCCCGGCAGCCACAGGGGAGCATGTCTATCCGGCCAACCTTTGAGTGTTTGACAGGTTTCTGACCCCGCCGGGCTGAACCAACTCATACAGTTGATCGACTTTACCCCTGAAAGGACGGGCCTATGACCACTACTTTCAATCTTCAAGTTCCTCTCTCTGGATGCTCTCATATGGCAACGACATATGATTTAAAGCTTTTAGGTTGTTGTTTTTGCAGGGATGGAATTAGATGTCTTTTGCATGCCCTAGAATTTCGGATTTTTTTTGTGAAAATTTGAAACTATTCCTATCTATTGTTTGAATAAAAAGTAAAAATAAATTCATATCAAATACAAAATATGCTCAAGAAATATGAAATGTTCTCCATGGGTGTATATAATAGCGTAGACATAGACTTCTTTGGTTGTGGCTTGAATGTATTTCCAGAGGTTGGAGTTGGAACTTTCCACATTACGATGTTATTGGATTTTCTACTTAAGAAGACGCTTAATCTTAGGATGACATGTTTTGCTCGTTTTTTTACCCAACATGCAAGGGGGAATCAAATATTTCTTTGAAGCAAGGCATGATTATTTCTTCTTGCCGTATGTTTGTGCAATCAAGGCATAAAAAAATTGACCAATGAACAAAGTATTGATTTTGCAACTTCATTGTCAGTAGTACTTGGCAAGCCGTATTCATAATAGAAATCATGGCCCTAGTAGGTTCAAACATTCCTATTAGATTCCTCCGACATTGGACTCCAAATAAGAACACAAAATATATTGAATAAGAAGAATGTTTTCTTCAAGAGCTCAACCATCTTACCATAGAGAGAGATCAATTTCCAAAAGAGAGTCTCCTCACCCACAAGCTCCATCTTATATAATAGAAATGAACTATCAAGAATGACTAATAGTCCTTAAAATAGACTAGAACTTCTTTTATCCTTGGTTCTATCTATAACCATCCATTAAAGTAAAAGTCCTAGTTATATTTCTTTGAATCATATCTTATCTAAATCTTGATCTTCTACTTGGAGTTATCTAATTTCAAGTTCCAACACACTTGTCTTTATTTGGGGGTTGTCTAATTCTTGTGCTCTAATCATCCAAGTGGAGTTTTTTAACTTAAGTGCAAAAAACTATCATTTAATTTAGAGATATCTATCTCTAGGCACACCAATGCCCATGTCATCCAAATAGAGTTGTCTAATTATAGTACATAAATCCACCATCCAAAGACATCTATCTCTCCAAGCAATCTTTGCTTGTCCACTAGTGCACATTTCATCATGAATTAGTTCATGATCATCCATCAATCCATTCATCCAACAAAGGTCATGACAATTCCGAAAATTTCCTAAAGCCACTCAATTTTGTCAAGGATTCACTTGATATTAAACTTGAGGGGCATGGTCCTATTTAAAGGTTAATTCATTGATCAATTTGTTGTGCATTTTTGCCACTTCTATCTTTTTGCTCTTGATTTGAATCTTATCTATTTAAAGAATATTTTAAACTTTGAATCATGTTTATGAAATGAATGTTATTATGTTTAGGCACTAACTCAATTTTAAATTTGTGAAATTGACCAAATTGAGTATTTTGTTGCAAATTAATTTTTGGACCTATCCCTCAAATATGTTGATGTTTTAATTATAGAAAGATAAGGAAATTTTATTTTCAATTATCATAATCTACATTATTGTATATACTTTTGGAGAAAATTTCAGATTTCTTAAGTGTGTTTTTTAATTTGATATTAGTTGAACTTAGATTCAAAAAAAAGATCATTTTCATGTTTAAAATTCAAAGCAAGAGCAAGGAGATAGGAGTTGCCAAAATACACTATAAAAACATCTTTTGTAATCTTTTTTTTAGCATCTTCTTCTATAGAAAAGTCAAAAAAAGTCAAAAATATATAATTACAAAATGGAAGCATATAAATTGAAAAGATTTTGAAGTTCATTCTTATAGTTATAGATCTTTTTGTTCAAGGCTCTTGCACCTAAAAAGTTGGAACGCTCATTCGATGGATTATGAATATCTTTAAGAACTTAATGTAGGTGCTATTTGAAATGAATGAAGCACATTCAAGTTTGATGAAACTATGAAAGTGTAATTAGAAAACAATTTTTATTCTTGAACAATTGGACTAGTGTAGTCAATTAGTGCTTTGTGGATTTTGTAAAAGGTTCTTAATTAGTTCATGCCAAGAATAGGGATGGGAATGAATAGAAAACTTGCAAAAATGTAGAGCTTGTTCAACCCTAAAGAACTTCAAGACAATTTACAATTTACAATTCCCTTTTTTCCAAATATTTTTAAGGGATAATTTTGTAACCTTATAGTTAACACTACTTTTGACTTTCCTTTGGAGGACTTTAGAGAGGCTTGGAGGACAACCAAAGACAACATTTTTTGCTCAACTTCTTTGGAAGTGTCTTGGTTGCATTTGTAGAGAATGGAATTGGAAATTTCCACATTACGATGATATTGACTATTCTACACAAGAGGATTCTTAAGGGTGGTTGCAAGAAACATTCATCCTTTTTTTTGTCCTTGTAGCTTCAAATAGGTAGTTTCTTGGCTATAACTTTTGCGGTGCATACCTAATGTTTGTGAAATTTGGAAGAAAGGTACATCTACTAATTGTAAAAATTGATTAATTTATAATTTTTTTCAAAATCAATTTACTATTTTTTTTTAAAAACTAATTGGATGTCTATTTTTTCCATTTGGAGGGGGGACTAGGGGTAGTACTAATTTCAATATGAAATGCAAATTCGGAGCCAAAAAATAGGAAAGTAGTTATATTAAGATTGCACACAATGACGACAAGGTTTTATGCAAATTTTGACATATGTGACGTGCACATGGGCTCAAACTATACATCCTTTGAGCTCATCGTACATCATTAGAATGAGAAAAAAACTCCTTTCAAGAAGTATTTGGTGCAATTCAAGCTCATCGAAGTGAAGAAAATGACCTTTTAACATTCCTTTCTAATGTTTTTTGTGTTATTTATTGATTTTTTAAATTTATTTTTAATCTTAATTTTCATGTTTTTAAAAATAATTTATAATGATTTTAATGATTTTAAAATCTATTTCAAATATTTTGTAAATTCATTTTCATGACTTAAACTATAGTGTTTCTGCATGATACTCAAGGTAATCGAAGCAGTGGCAATCCTATGGCCCAAAACAATATTTTGGAGACAAAAACATTAAGTATTTCTTGCAACCATCTTTAATCCTTAAATGACATTTTTTGCTCAATTTTTAGGCCTAGTGGGCAATCGAAGGGGAATTAAAAAATTTCCTTCAAGTAGATTATCACTCTTCTTCTTTATTCAAGGCTTGTGCAATCAAGGCACATGAAATTAACCAATTAACAAAGTTTTGATTCTGCAGCCTAAATGTGGTGCTTGGCAAGTTTTCTTCATAATAGAAGTGAATCTAATAACTTGAAACATTCCAAAAGAGTCCTATTTAAAATCATTTTTTTATCAAAGATTCACTTGAAACCAAGCCTAAAGAACATGGCCTATTATTTAAGTATGAATACACTTAATAAATGAACTTGTCATATATTTTGGACACTTCTAACTTTTTGAATTTTATTCATTTAAAGGACATTTTAAAAATTTCAACCTAGTTGATGACATGAACTTCATCAAGTCTAGTGACTAATCGAATTTTTAATTTGGAAAATACTCCAAATTGGGTATTTTATTGCAAATTGATTTTTGGACCTATAAATAATGTATGTTGATTTTTTAATTATAGAAAGAGACGTAAATTTGGTTTTCTGGTACAATGATCTAAATCATTATGAATACTTTTGGAGAAAATTTCAGATTTCTTAAGTGTATGTTGGATTTGATATGGATTTTCTTCACTTTTTATTCCAAAAATCCAAATGAATTATGATTTCTCACAAAAAATTCTTAAAGTCTTAAAGTCTCATGATTTACATAAGAACTATAAATTCAGCTTTGAAAAATAAATATGAAAAAATTCATTTACAAATAGCTACAATATGGAACAATATAGAATCAAGGTTTTTAAAGTTTGACTATGCATCTTTAGGCCTCATTCTATTTAGGATTATCCCCTACAAGGATCATCAAATATTCGTCTTGGTATAGTTAAATCACCTTCTTGCAATAAAAATCTATTTATTTTATGAAATGTTAGATTGGAAAAATAAATTTTGTTCATTTATGACAAACAATAGTTGTTCTACCAAAAGAAAATTGAAATCAGTGTTTTTAATAGCATTATGGTTGTGTGGAAATTCAAAATGTTGTACAAGTGCGAAAAATAGGAAGAAAATTGCATAGATGACCCACATTTTGGACTCTTCACTCTCCTTGTTGCTATTAATTTTCAGTCCAAGCTATGACAAATGTTGGGTACAACATAAATTCAAAATTTTCTATGCAAGGCATGCATTTTGAAGTGACAAGAACTAATTAAACTAAAATCAAAATGATGTAATTGCATAAGATCAAGATGAAATACAAGTACACTCTAAATTCCTAATTACATCTTCTATTCAATGACATTCTTTAAATGTTGTACACATTTATTAGCCATACTATTGTTGCTTATTGTACACTTATCTCATTTTCTAACTATTTGACTTGTAGTATGATTTTCTCCCAATGAGTCTAATTGTTGAGATGTAATTATGTTGCTAGCCTATGGTTAGCTTGTTGTTGCTCTTTTTGCAAAGTTGGTGATGGATATGCTCTAAGGGTCACTTTACACCTAGAGACCAATCCAATTCCTTTGAGGCCAATTGCACAAAAATTTAGCCCCTTTTAGACTATAATTGTCTTCAACTACTCACTAGAATAAGATTATAATTGGGATCAATTCTCTAATATGTAAAGGCTTTGAGGCCAAGAAGCTAGGTTGATTCAAGAAATGCTAGAAAATTTCAACGTCTCTCTCTCTCTCTCTTCGGGACTACTTAACATCCAGAGGTAGGGCTATTTTCCCTTGAGGTTGATTATACAAAATCCAATGGATCTAATTTGTTGAAAAAAATGATATATATATTTTTTAATTATGGATTGAAATCTAACATTGTCCCAATGCCAAGAATTGGCTTCCCATTTTTAGTGCACCCAATTCATTGAGATTGGGCCATGTCATTTCTTGTGTTTTTTTGAATAAAAAATTCATTCCACCAAATTGGCCCAACCTTTGGGCGTAAAGGGTTTAGAACAATTTTAGCCTTTTGTCCAATTACAAGTGAGGATTTGGGGCTTCTTACACAACAAATTGGCATGGCCTCTAGGTGTAAAGTGACCCTAATGCCAACACTTGAAAGTAGGGCTAGAGCAACAAAAGAAAAAATGTATGATAGGCTTACCAATAATAGTGCCCTCCCTTCTAATGGCAATGCAGGGGGGCCTAAAACAGACAATAGCTACCTCTAGTGTTGATTTGAAAAAGATTTGATTGGCTCACACTTGATTAGAAACAAGTTCCAAATGTATCTGTTTTAGGTGAAGCCATGATACAAGAATAGCATCCAAATGAAGAATCCACATTTATAATAATGGAATAGAAAATTTATTCTTGAAGAAAAATATACTTTTTATTGCATTCTTCCTCATCCTTATTTTTGCACACATTGAGTTCAATTTCTCAAGGAATTCCCCAAATTCTGCAGGTTAAAATGCTTTTTTTTTAACTGTTTATGGTATTCCTACCTTAAGATTCGACTTCCAATTGGAGTCAAGGGCCAATAAACCCGGTGATCACTGAGGTGGGAGCACCCCATACTAATATAGTTTCCAATGACATCACTTTCTAAACATGGCAGTTATTTCAAAACCTAATTCTAGGTAGATTGCAAATAGCTTATTATTTTTTGACCAAAATGATAAGGTATCTACCTAGACGTAATTAGATTCTAGAATCATTGCCATGCCTAGAAAGTGACACCATTTGGGTACAGTGCTGGTATTGGGTGCTCCTACCGCAGTGGAATGGGAGTTGTAGAAAAACACTAACTCCCATTCCACTTGATTGGTGGGCTTCACTGGCCCTGGGGAGTGCCAGTATATGATAAAGAGGTCCAGGGAAGGTCGGAGGTCCCAAAGGACTGCATGTTTTTCATGGATCAGTACGTATTGTCTCCATTACGAATCCATCTTTCCAACAAAGTGACATGCCATTTGCATCAGGATGGGGATCACTGGTCATTTATATGCTCCTTGTCTGAGGCCCTATTTAGTTTTTAGGCTAAGCTGCTCGAGGCTCGAGATCATGGAGAGGAAATTTCAACCAATAAGGGCACGAGGATCACAGAAGTTCACTTTAAATATACTTGGGAAACACATTAAGTTACATTGCAACTGACTTCAAGAGGAGATAATGAATTGGACAACTCTAACTTTTGTCCTTCATGTCAATAGAAACTAAGTTAATGTTTAAAATCTAAGTGAAAAAGAAGCTATGAATGTTTATTCATAGTACTTTCATCTTGCTGAAAACAAAGTTTGAATGGGAAGTTGGTGTACAGGTACTGACATTGATAATGGCAAACGTGTCAAAGCTAGAATGTGACTTACAAAATGATTTCAATGAAACAATATTGGACAAATGAAAATAAAATTTCATTCGATTGTATTTGAATGTTCTATAAGTATGTGTGTACTGTCTTTTGGGTGGATAGAGTGAGGCAGAGGTATCCACCCTAAAGACCAACCTATGTTAAATTCATTATTATTTAAATTCAATTTAGTTACCCCTCTGACCACCCCCTTTCTAAAAAAAATTACAATTTAAATTAAGTTAATTTTATTTCAGATTTGTACCCCCCTCCCCACCTCTTTGTCATACCATTGTGATGGCATTCAATACAGGATATCTCTCAAAATATCTGTCTATCTGTCTATCTCTCTATCTCTCTATCTATATGTAATCTCTACATGTTGTATCCGTAATATGTATCATATCTATACCATATCTATATTTGTACCTTATCTAATATTGTATTTTGTATTTGGACGGCTCAGATCATATCTTAAGATCAACGGCTTGTGATTATTTAAACAATCGATGACATTGAAAGGGGGAAGCATTTTAAAAAAAATCAACAGCCTATGATTTTTGGCATTGGAAGGGGGGTAACTATTACAAATACCAAGAGGTGGACTGTCTTTTGGGTGGATAGTATGTCTGTAGTGGGTGGTGGTGGAAATACCCTCATTGAAGTACCATGTTAATGATTATACTACAAAAGAAGATGTTTGTTTTTTTGTTTTTTTAAAACCAAACTAGAACAAATGGTGGAAGAGCTGAGGGCAAGTTGTGGAGATAAAAAGACCTTGAGCCGCAATCAATCACAAACTTGAACTAATTTATATGAAAAATTATTATTTTTTCTTTTTGCACAAGGTTTGTAGGGTGCTCCAAAAGCGCCCATGCTCTAAAGGTGACTTCTAACACAAATGTACATTTTGTTTTCTTCAATTTACCAACAATATAAGGTAAAACAACCCATTACGGATCAAATGGGGGGTTTGCCCTCTTGTCATTTTTGAAATTTTCTACTTTTTTTTTCTAGAGAAATTCAAGTGATAGAAATGGCGAGAGCATTTGAAACTATATTTTTTTGACAAAGTGTGAATTTGTTATGAATTTTTGAAGTGTTTAGCCCATCATAGCATGTAGACTAACCCAAAACCAACAAAAACTGATCCATAACATTGATCTTACTCACCTATTGTGGTCACAATATTTTCTAACACAAAAGACCTAAAAAAGGCACTTTCTACAATGAACTAACACTAAAAAATTGAAAGTTCCTATTGTAGTCACTAATACTCCATTCCAGTTAGCTAAGACATTGAATGTGGCCCAAATCTCAATAACTAAAAGAAAATTGTAATGGGGTCATTCTTAGGAGTCTACAATGGGTAAAAGGTCCGTAATGGGCTATTTGACCTTACATTTCAAGATGGAGGTGGTCAATAGCCACTAAGTGGTTGCCCTTCATGACCACTGCATTTCAACTTCCAAAATTCGTAACTAATTCCACGAAGGTCCAAAAAATATGAAACAACTTAGATTAGATGCCTATTCCATTTTTCTTCCTACAAAAATTTACTGAATTTTTTTTTCAAGAAGTTTACCTTCCTCCAAATGCAATCAGCTCTTTGAAGGTGGCTTGAAGAGCAGACTACCTTAATAATTACTTGGACTAAGTAATTCGAGAGCTTCACTTATCCACGTTAGTATGGGTGACAGTTGGAAAGTTGGAAAGCTGATCAGAATTTGCAGGCCTTGATGTCAAGAAAGGTAGAAAGGTCACTAAGGTGTACCGTATCTTTGTGATAAGGCAGAAGGCAATGCTTACCAAACTTCCAATGGTGAAACAGACGTGTTGTACAGTGGGGCTCAATAAGTCTTGCAACCCCACTATGAAGTCCTTCAAACTTTTCCTTTTTAATATAATTTTAAGAAAATTCTATCAAAACTATCCTATTAAATCTATTGCTTTATGGAACCTTAATCAACATATGAAATTTCAATGTCCAAAAATAGGAATTTCATTTTTGGTGAATTATTTTATTAGTTTTTCATGGCCTTACATAATAATTAATTGAAAAATATTTGTGATGATTTTTTAAGATTTGATTGCGCAAGTATTTAGGAAATATCGTTGTTCACATCTTTCATGTTACAAAGACTCACATTATATAGGTAAAATTTTCCTCTATGTGAATTTGCAATTTTCTTTCATAAACATTTATGGCAAAGAGAAACAAGCCCATTTATAGAAAAAAAATTTAACAAATGTTGTCAAATAGGGTATCATTAGAAAGCTCTAGTACTATAGAAGCCTACTATAATACAAATTTTACATTATGTCTTCTTCATTAGCAACTACTTTGCATCAAAGTGGTACATACACTACCATCAAATACTACCACCTTGAGCTACCATAACAACTTCCATTCACTTTGACATTGTAGAAATCAACTTTTTGATACTTTCTTGAGGTATATCCTCCCAGGTCAAATTCACTAATGTCCACATTTGGTCTTTGTTATGGGGTCTACACCTTCTTTGCACTTGATCTTTGACTTTTTTCCATAAGTTTTCTATAAAATTGAGGTTAGAAGAATTTGGTTGGCAATCAATGACTTTCATATTATGTCAAGGTGCAAAGTTAACTAACACTACTTAAAATTTCACAAAATTTGCTTATAGAACTCCTAGCAATACCATATACACAATATTCTAAACAAACATTGATCTTTTCTCACAAAACTTCTAGGCAATGTCTACAAGCAACAAGTACTAAAAGCATGCATGCAGTAATGTTGATCCTCTCAACTCCAAAGTCGGTTGACATCTACTACGTGTGATTTCCTACAACTAAATTTTTGAGTGTAGCATTGTACCTGTGAACTCAACATAATGTTTTCAAAATCAACCACCTCTCACAAAAAGAGATATTTAAAAAAAGTGAAATGAGTTACAACAAGGTATATAACTCACCTTGTCCTAGGCAAAAAATCTCATCCAAATACCTAAATTTACCTACCAAGAGTATGTTTTGTAATCAAATTGCTTGGTAGAGAATTAGACATGGGGTTGCAAGACTTATTGTAGGGCACTGTACAGTACCAGGAAATGAATAGTTGAATACATGACATTATCCTCCACCCCAGTATGATGATGGCATAACTTACTACTGTAGCAGTGTTTTTTATTAGGCATTTAGATGCCCAATTGCCTCCAAAAATAAATGGGCAGCTTCAAGCCTATAGAAAAACAGAGGGTAATGTATTAAAAAAGGCCCAACTGTAATCATGGTTCTACACACCGTTGCCACAATGTTTTCAAAACCTAATTTCTTTTGTTGTGTAAAGCCGGCACTTCCAAAAATTGCATACTCAAAATTGGCCTCCTTTGATGCAAGCCCCCAAAATGAAGAAGTCAGGAATCTTTGAACCTTCTTGAAAAGAAAGGCCACATAACCATTGGTTGGAAAACTAGAAAAAAAAAATACACTGTACTGTAGTAGCTATCAGCCATTCATTCAAATAATAATATATATGATTCCGAGAATTACAGCTCCACGGAATCCCGAACATGTGAAAATGAATGGAAACTTTCTGATAAGGGAAATACACCCATTGAATCAACTATCAGTTAAGCTTATCAGTTGCTATCTCACACTATTTGATTCTAAGGTATGTTTTGTACAAACCTTTCATTAGAAGATTCGTTGCTTGTGAGATAGGGTAACGTACGTATCTTTGCTGGCGGTATCTTTGCTCACGGGTTACACATGGAAGCAGCCCAGTGGCTTGGGAGGAGCTTCACATGTTGACGTGGAGAACAGAATGATCCTTTTGTGCAGTGATTGTGGTTTTGATTCGTGGTGTGCTTTCTCTAGAACTTTGAAAATTCATAGTTTATTCATACGGTATCCTAAAAATATGTGCTAAAAAAACAGAGGGAGTGGCTTATGGTGGCTTGAGATTCGCTTTTTACTGTTCGAAGATGGAAGTGGTATCTTTGTGATTGCATGGCGAATCTCTATTCATACTTTTTGTTGTTGTTTGATCTGTTTAGCTCTTATCCACATTGATTTCTATACACAATCAACAACCTTATGTATTACTAGTTTATTATTTTTTGGTCCACTATTGAATAAGGGAAGAATATGTGCCTTGAGAAGAGCTTTGTAGGGGTGTATAGGTGTTGTTGTGGATTGTAACTATTATGTGTATATAGCAAGCCACTTACACTATTGATAGAACTATAGCCTTAGTGACTGTAATGGTGGGCCAAGCTACAATGTTGTATGTTGACAAATTGAAGAGGACTTGATGGTTGGGAGATCCATGAGAAGAAGACATAATAGATACAATGGCGGCAATTCAAGAGATCCACTTGATACACAACTAGATATCACCCTCATTTCCACACCTTTTGAGATATCAGCTAGGTCAATAGTTACCTAGGGGTTACTTCAAAAGCTATGGTGGTTTTATGTTTAGAGTTCACAAGAGAGAAATCATGGTTGATCAAAACGTGGTCAAACAAGAAATGGATTATGACACCCAATATGTTTTAATTGTGCACTTTGTAGAGGCAAAATTGCCATATTACTTCATGAATCAATGGTTCTCATAACTTCAAGTTATAGTTAAAAGGAGCTATGTCTTTAGATTAGAATGTAGATAAGATTTCTTCACTATCAAGGTTGTGTCTAGTGCTAGAGTGTGCAACCTACTATTATATACACTATATCAATCTAAGTTTGGATTGTATGTATAATTTCAACAATGGAGTTCTAATTTCAATCCCAACCAAATTTAGTTAAGAACATCCAAACAATCATCCAAATACCAAAATGAAAATTCTGACATAGATTACCCTTAGACAAATGCTAGACAAATTAATTTAGGGACATATGTAGTTCAACAAAATGTTGAGGGTTTAAAAGAAGTAATAGGTTTAGACACAACTAATAGCGAACGTACCAATCTTAGGTATTGTGTTGCATTTAATAGAAAATGAGGTTAAGAATTGTTAGTTAAAATGATGGACTCCTTCAATGGCATAAGACATCCATTATCATAGATAAAAAAATTCTTCCTATCAAATGTGAGTTCTTGAAACCAATCACAGTATTAGAGATTGCCCAATTTCTTCTAGATAGAGACATTATCTACCGAAACAATGCATATCAATCAATGCTACTTAGAAAGTTAGAGAACATCATTGAACCAAAATCACCCTAGAACAAAAGCAACTACGTCTCTCAAAGAATAGAGCACACCCCCACCCCACCCCAATAACACAAAAGATATTGATATCCAACAAATAAACTACAAAATGGCAAGTATGGGTTCCAAAATATAAAAGAAAAGGTTACATGGACCTTCAATTGCCATCATGATGGAACATCTTCATGGAGAACACACCAATTGAATCTCACACCAACTACAATATTGAATTAGTGTCAAAGAATTAACAAAAATCAGAGATTGTGAGTTGCATCCTGGGCACTACAATTCCGGAAATGAAGATAGGTTTAGCTACAAAAATTTGTTGGGTTTCTCTTTGAATATAGTGTATTTTTATGTGAAATTTTACAAACATATAGGAATTGATAATGTACCACAATGTAAGCATTTGTGCCATCTATTGCAACACACAGTGTGAGAAAAGTGAGGAAATGCAAAATGGCGGTGGTAGCAACTAGAAATTGGAATAGGGTCATATAGCTTTTGACAACAACTTATGTGTTGCAAGTCATTTCTATAGGGAATAAAGTGCATTGTGGCTATGCATGTACGTATGTTGCACATTTATTTTGCTGTAGCATAGTTAGGAAAAGACTTTGAGCGACGAAGAACAAAGGATCATTTTTTAGGCAAGTGAAGAGGGAATGAGAAGAAGGGCAATAGTAAACCTCTCGAAACACTCTCCAAACATGGTCAATACTTTTCTAAAGGAATCTAAGGGGTATGGATGGAACTTTAACAACCATATGCAACTCAAAGTGAGTGTAAAGGCTAAAGCCCAATTGTTTTGCGAAGCATCAAAGATGGGAAGCTTGTTTTCAAAGCTGGTTAGTGACATCAAAGCTGTATTTTTAGTTGTCACATGAGGCAAATGCTTAATGACAGCAAGTGCTTTAAATCTATAGAGCGGAAAGAAGCACCAATCTTGACCCATGAGCACAAGCAATGATGCATCAAGTAGGCTCATGACCATGTTGATTTTGATGACAAATGGAATGATGAGGTACGATAGGACATTGTAGGGCATTCATTCCAAGTTAACTATATAAATGATTAATAAGCTAGAGAAATTGTTTACTCTCAAATGATCTATCTCTAGCACTAAAGGCAATGTCCACCAAAATTCCTCGGCCTAAATTGGATTGGATCATATTAAGCTACTCAAAGTCATGTAGGACACAATTGGGTCAAGATTTCTTGAGATGTTGTAGGATGCATAATTAGATGGAGAGCTACCAAATACAATGAGAGAAGGGTTGATTGTTTTGCTTCACAAAGGGTGACCCATAAGCTCCCTGAACAATTGGGGTCAATAATACTTTTCAACATATCCATCACAAAGTTCAAAATTTTGGATTTTCAACAATTATCTTGTAGAATGTATTCTTTGGCGGACCGTGCATATACTAATTTATAACTTATTGCATTGTTAAAATTTACATGATCAGTACAAAGAATTGTCACTATTTTGTAATGAGTATTCATTATCACTTCCATATATAGAAATCACAAACAAGCAAGAGACACAAATTATGCACATAAATTAAACACTTTTGCCCCCAAGTTGCTAGGAAGATACAATATGGATTTGAAATCTTCTTTTCTATATTTTTTGATTCCTAAAATTAATGATTTTCCACCACCAAGAGTTGCACACACTTGAGAAACCCTCCCCCCTAAATTGGATGAAAATCATTTGTTTTGAGTAAGTTATGGCAGTGTTTGACCATCCATCAATCACAAAATGGATACTCAATCATTTCAAGGATAAACCCTAAAAAGAGTAGATCCATTGCAAAAGTAGTCAAACGTCATGTGTAAGCTAAATTTTTCCTTTTAAATTGTGTTCAAATATCAATCTTATATTTTTATTACATGATGACACTATGAATTGTCAATCATTTTGAAAATTTCCACATGGTTTCATGAAAAATTGTCATAGTTATAATTTTTGTGACTAAAAGTAAAAAGAAATTTGTAAATATAGCAAAAATAGTCCAATTAATTTGAAATTCTTTCAAGAGGTACAAATATCAATGGAGATTAGTATGAAAAATCTTCAATTAGTTGTTTGAAAGTTACAATGACAGTTGACCATAACACATCTACTTTTTGGATGTGCAAACCTTAAAGGGTTAATGATAGAATCTATGATATTTTGTGTACATTTAATATCTTCACCAAGGGCAATTGGACCTTGGACAATCATTAAGATAAGTGCACCTAATTGTATCATGTTTGCAAAATCGTCCCATTTAGATTCTTGCCTAAAATTTGAGCCCTCTAAATAAAAGAGTTTAGGGTTGATTTGGGGTACACCTATTTTCAACACTCTTAAAAATTACAATTGATTCATACATTGTCTTAAAAATGTGTCTAAAGAAAATCTTGAATTTACTTTTGTTTTGACCTAAACCCTAACAAAAAAAATAAACATTTGAATTTTGGGAACCATGCTCAAATGCTTATTCGGGAAATTTTAGATGCAAATACCGTAACCCTTAGTATTACTGAGTACAAAATTCATAATCTGAACGATGAAGCAAGGCAATAGTACTTCGTCCAAATGTTTCATTCGGCCAAAAACTCTCATTCATTCATCCAAAGTAACTCTTGAATCTTTTTCAGAAAATCTTCCATTGTGAACAGTTTGATGAAATTGAGGCAAGCTTAAGTACGAGTGCGATCAAGTTCTCGCCGACAGAGACCTTTTGCAGTCAGTGCGAGAAAATCAATTGCTTCAGCAATTTGCTGCCCAGCATTCGCAGGTGAGTCGGAGATCACTCCACCAATGTGAATGCAGTTGTTCTCTCTGTTGTCGGTCCAAATTTTGCAAATTTTGCAATTTTTTCTGTGATTCAATTGATAGAAGCTTCACATCAATCCCGAATTTGCAGATTCAGGGTGCACCATCGCGGAATTTTTCGGTAGGCTCCGCTGCAGAATTTTTTTCACTCTTACTTCAGCTTGATAGATTGTTGAAGCCCTGCAATGGATGAGAAGCAAGGGGAGTTTCGACAGGATTACGGACAGTCGCAGAGGCCGGAGAGAGGGATGATAGAAGATCAACGGCACCTGCATCAATCCTCCTCGCAGAGCTGCTTGGTGAAAGCTACCAATGGCTTCGTCAGTGGCACTGTGCTTGGGGCGACCATGTCGGGATTGACGGGCATGGCACGCGCTACTCAGATGCAAATTAGGTCAGTCTCTTCGCTTTCTTCTTGCAAATTGGAAAATTCTGAAGCAGGGAAGGCTTGTTGTGGTTTTGAGCTTTTAGGGCTAGGGTTTAGGGTTCAATTCGGACAAACGAGTGTTTTTCAAGCGAATGAGCCATTGTCTTCAACACAGGGGAGTACGTTAGGGTCTTCATTTCGCCTACTATCCTCTGCTTTGGCATGACTGCACTAAAGAGCTGTGGAGAGGTCACTTTGGGCATGACTAATTTAATCGATTTGTTTTGGGTTTTTTCCCCTAAGAGAAAGTAATGTCAACCTGTTTCTAGATTTCCTGCAGCGGTACAAGCAGTGATAGGAGCAACTATAGTTGGTGGCCTTTCCTTTGGAGTTGCATTAGGAACCTACCAAGCCGCAGTGTGTACCATTCGGCAAGTACGCGGTGATTCCCATTCCCTCAATCTTGCAAGCCCGAATCGATCTTGTCACTACGTTGCTGCCTGTTTTCTTTTCAATTTGGGATTCTAATGCACTGAGAGCAAGAACAGGAGTGGACGACATCAAAAACCCAATGCTGGCAGGAGCGCTTGTAGGAGCTATGAGTGAAATCCCTGTATTCCTCCGTAGTATGGTTGTCACGAAAGCGGATGTGTTGTTAGCAGAACAGGTATGAAGCTATCCACTGTTCTTGCATCGGTATTGAACTTACAAGGTCGTCTTTATATTGGACAGATGACTTAATGTACAGGATACAATTCAAGCATTTTATTATGTACAGGATTGTGATATTTGGGAGATCACTATAGAGCTATGGAGAGGTCACTTAGGGTTCGAGAGCCAAGTCTGTGGAGATCTAGTATTTATCACTATGGATGGATTACTTACGCAATTTCAAAGTGTGAGGTTGTAGATCACTATAAGCAGACAATCCCGTTTTCTTTCAAAGGTCAGTGGAGTCATGCTTACACCACTTCCTAGTAAGTCCGTCCAAGTGTGAAGGGATGAGTTGCCGTTGGTAACAGGGGTCAGTATAGGAGGCCGGATGAGGTCTCGACCTTTTATAGTGGATGAATAGTAATCTGGTTTTCGTGGTGCATATGATTTCTGACAGGGTATGCATGTGATGAGACCTAGACCAAGATTCCTGACCAATGCAGTTGGTAAGAGCCTGTTTGGATTTCAAACCTGAGTTCCGGTTATGCAGCCGTACTTTGGTGGATGTGAACTTGATTTTTCTTGTGTATCCAGGTGGAGCAGTAGTCTGCGGTTTGTTTTATACGGTGGGAGACGCAATGAGACCTGCGCCGTTACCAAAACCTCAAGGCAGTCCACAACCCCCTCAAGCACCCGCAAGGCACCCTTTCGAAGGAGAGGAACTTGGGACGTCGAATCCCTTGGAAAGCCAGGAGAACCGTGACACCGGTGAGTGGGTATTTACTGATCCACCCAGTGGAGAGGTGTTGGAAAGTGAGGACCTCAGATGGGGTTCAAAATAGCCTGTGATAACGAGAGTTCTACAATGCCAAGAGGGATGGCGCGAGCACTGCTGTAATAGCGAATCAGATTCTTGCGGGTGAAGAGTTTCCTGTGCGATTGTTATTGCAGAAACCAGGAATCATTCGCTTCTTTTCACTGGAAATTTGTCTGCCACAGCAGCATAGGAGCTTTTCAGGAATCCTGCTACCCATGAATGTCTATTTTACGGGTAACCTAGTTCCATACAACCTCTCGCTTCACTTGTTAAAATGTCAACATACCGGCCAGAGTTTCTAGAAGCTTACATTTAGGTTCGGCAAGATTCCAGATCACCTAATGTCATCGTTGGATTGACGAATTGACGGGGTTAAGCTCTCTAGCTCGTAGTGCTAGTTCGGATACTACTTAATTCCATTCTTCAATAAATCATTGCATTCTGCAGTTCATTCTCTTAAGATTCTTTGTGACTGCTCTTGCTAGAAAATGATAACTCCCATAATTTTCACATTTTCTAAGTCCAAGACATTTAACTTGCTCTGAACCAAGATACTTGATCCCTGCTTGCTCACCGAAGCGTCACAAATTGGTCCCATTTCCATCGTGATGTTCACGAAACAGTCAATCCAACCGTCACGTCTGTAAGTTAGAATTGCACGAAACGGTTTGGGAGACAACAGCATTGGTCAGATTGCGCGAAGAGCGGTTTGTGCGACATTCTTCTTCGGAGACGAAGGTTGAGGAATACCGGAAGTAAAGATTTCAGAGGTAGTGGTAGTGAAGATGACTAATACCCCGCAAAGAGGCTCCAGAACCTCGTCACCGACGAAGAATGATCAGGAAGCCCTCGTCACCGACGAAAGAAGACCCTCCCCTTCTAGTTCGAAGCAAGCGACCAAACCCGCAAGTCCTGAGGAAGGGCAAGTCATACGGCCTTCATATCTAGGCAACCGAGAGCAGGGTAAGCAACCCACAACCATTGAACCCCTAAATGGCCAAGACTTCGTGGTTTTAAAACGATTAATTCGATTGATCATATTGTGAGAATAACAGCACTCAGACATTGCACGTGTTAGCTAATTGCCATATCTCAAAATTATGCAAATAGTGTCAGTGTCGGTCGATTCTCTAAGGCCCCCTGAGCAAGATGGCGCTGATGTGAGTCATTTTTGTCAATATTCTGATAGTAGTTAGAGAAAACATAACCAACACTCAACCCTCTCTCAGCACACTGCAACAGGGGACAGATGGGCTACTTAACGCATACTCAAATGTTTTCTCTCAACTTATTTTAACACAACATAATAGATTCTCATGATTGTGCAAGTAAAGAGAGGATAGAGTGTATTTATAGCAGAGGGATAAGCCTATTAACAAAGCCGTGGGGAGCATACAGGACGGAACAGTGGAAGAAGCAGCAACGTGAATTTCTTGAAGAAGAATCGTCAAGCTTGCAAGAAGTGCGAGAATTTTACCGGAGTTCCGAGAATTGCTGGTGAGCCCAGCAAGGAGACGGTGGTGTTTCCACCCAGGACCAAACTCGGGCAGCCTCCTGTGATTGGCGATGAGCTTGGCACTTCCAGCATGTTTGGATCCAGCTTTTTCATGGGACCAGGCCACTATGGGGTGCGGGAGCCCCTCCCCAAGAAGACTGTCAAAAAACGGTCAGACAACAAATCGGACAGCGAATAAGCTCACACATCTCTCTCCATGTTAAAATCTGACCTCCTTAATCACTTGAGATCAACTGAAGAGTATGGATCTCAAAGCAACAAGATTAAATATTACGGGTGTGTGGTACCTTTCAATTGCACGTGTAACCAGAACGGCAACATGCATTGGTGATAGCGTTAAACCCTGCCGATTGTCACTCGGCTGGGTTTTCTCAGGGGGGTGAGTTTTCTACTAGTGTCTGTGGAAACAGACACATAGTACTTCTATGTCAGGGTTCGTGGAATTACAGAAACCCTCTCGTGAATTTGTATCAACCGTGTCACCGGCTACAGTCACTGACAAACAACTTCCATTCTACGATCATAGTAAACAAGAAGTTGCTATCCAGTGCTATATATTGATCACCTCCCGGATTTCTCAGTTATTAAGCCAAATTTTTTACATCCTGTAAAGTACGTAGTCACCGGCATTGGAAGTCAATCTCTGCTCCAAAGTGTTGTAATTAATTCCACATTTCAATACTGTACCTCATATCTTCCACAAAGAAACGCCGGCTATCAAGAAACTGAACTTGTCGAAAAAGAGCAGCACTCGTAAAAGCCAAACGGTTCCACGAGTTGGTGGCAGGGTAAGGTCGGATGAAACTCCGGATCAACTTGGTGCCCTGGTGACGATGTTTCATTCAAAAGATCGTGACCGCTCATAATGAATCATCATCTAATAACAACAAGTCATGAAAGGCTGTTCTGACTTCTCGCCCTCAATGAGCCAATACATCAGAGACCTAATTTAGGAAATGCTTGCAATGTGATCAGCTCTGAAATAATCTCAAAAACCTGAGGATTGATGTTCTTAGACCTGGGCCGCACATTTGGTAGGATGAAGAGCTTTCGCTCCATGTCGTTTTGCAGTCATGAGGGTGGTCTTGATGAAGGCTTCATCTGCTGGTTTTTCTGGCCCCTCATTCTCTTTTGTACAAGTTTCACAAAATTTGTGACGAGAAGTACACTTCAATGTGCCACGAAAAAGAAATGTAAGGAACATCAACTCGGTTCACTTGTCGTAGGTCCCCGACAGCGCAAAATCCTTTCTGTCCTGTTCTCAAAAATCAGCGACAATATCTTCATCAGGATCTGCACAGAGAAAAAATGCTACGATGATTAATCACCGGCAAACAAGTGGCTTCATTATCTTCTCTTGACTAAGTCTTGTAATTCAAACTTTAAACTTTTGCACCGTATTATCGCTGTTCAGAACATAGGCTATACCAAATTTGCATCGACTTCGTGATCTATTTCGAGCGAGACTTCTAGTGCGTTTTCTTCGTCTTCTCGGTGGCAGAGGGCATGGCTCAAGCACCACATGAGAAGGCTCCGCGACGACAACCTTCACCTTGTCGAGGCAAGTTGGTTGATTGTCAAAATGTAAACACAAGCTTGTTGCAAGTCTGATCTGGAAAAAGACACAGCATTCACAAAGTTTATACATAAACATGGCGATGCAGTCATGGCAATATTGATCAAAACGATGGTCACTGAAGGAAACATCAATTGTGTCGGGAAAGAGGAACAAAAAGGGTCAGTATACCTCGTCAAGGGTTGCGATCAGCCTCATAATGTAACCCGGGGCAACCACGACAATGATCTTCCAGTATTTTGAGTGCTTTAATCTCTGCATATCCAGTTTGGCTGGTCTGCTTTGCTGTAGCCATGCATCCCGATTGGAACAGGAGAATAATCGAAGTCACTTTTGTGTGTTACAAATAAGTGATAAAGTAACCTCAAGAAACTATAACCTCTCATAGTGTTGAATAACCAAGTTTCAATGATTCCCTAGTAAAAGTAGTCTCTTCCGTTCATGCCTTCGGGAAAAATTCCGACACGCACTCATGCAAGAACTGTTTAAGTGGATCTCATAATATACAGTATGTTAGGGGAAGACGCGCATTAAAGAGCAAGAAAACCAATGGAAGGTTGAGATTATTTACCTCCAACAACTCAAAAGACAAGAGATAAAGCGATATGTACATGACCTGCACCCGCCCAACACATGGCTCTGTCAGGACATGCTCCAGACACTTGAATTGCCTGTTAGAGTGTATGGTTTCGATCTTCCTCTCTGGAAGCAAGGCCATATATGAATTTCAAATAGGGTAGATCCAAAATACTTACTTCCTGACTAAGTGTACAAAATAGTCGGAAAAGAGGGTGAACATAGAGAAAATTCTGATATTTCTCCAAGTGTTGACAATGACTCTTCTTGCTCATAACCTCACTGCATGTATCATCCAAATCAGAAAGCATTCAGTTGGGACTGTAGCAAGATCTCCAAGCCCTCTCAGATCACAAAATGCGACAGTTTGGAATTTTTTAGATTTATTCCTCCATAATTCCAAAATAATCTAGAGCAATATAGCTCGTATGAAGCTGAAAATTTCAGATTCATGTCTCAAATTTCCACTCATCAAGATCTCTAATAAAAACAGGGCCAGAAACTGCATTATTTGGAACGTTCTGCACTCCGAATGCTCTCCAGTAAAATGCGTAAACTATGCCGGATTGTTTAATGAACGAAGTCGATTAGGAGACTTTCGTCTTCTATTTCACTATGACTTAAATGGCCTAAATACTTGGTGGTCAGGCCCAGAAGATGTGAACATATGCTGTCACATCCGGATAAGTTCAGGAAGCATCCTTGCATGCGGTGTTTCCAATACTTAGTTGGTCCAGAATGTCGTCTGCGAATAACCCTCAGTTAGCAATCTAGGTTTTAAGAAATCACCTAAGCAATATACCAATTGCAAGAAGAACGCACCAGTAAATCCTGAGCCAGTGACTGGCAATATCAAGTTCCAGAAGTAGAAGCAGAACTCTATAATCCCTCCTGTAACCGAAATTAAGCAAGTACGTCCGCCGTTACTTAAGTACATCAACAAGCATTATAAGCTTTCTGAAATATAAGTTGCTCACATTACTCGCAAAAAAAGATTTTCAGACATGAGTGACGTTTCTTTACTTATGAACAGAAAGCATAAGCTCAACAAAATTTAATCTTCAGGGTGGCATACCTAAAAAGATGTGAGAGGATGAGCAAGAGGCCCGTGGTGCTGATCCTGTTTACAGCAATGAAAGCCTTATCCAGAATTAGATAAAGTGCACAGAATGTTAATTCTAGGATCAATTATCTAATTATTCGACAAAGGTAACACTGACGGTTTTGTTGACATACGAGAACATGCAAACAATTGTGTGAACAAATAGCAATGGTCAAACAGAAATTGATAATTGATAGTCGATACCTTGAAGAAACATGAACTAACACGTCACCCAACGTCGAAGCTGCATCCAACCCAAAGTCCAACCCAAACTCACCAGAAATAAAAACCGATAAGGCTCAAATGGATTTTATAGTCTTCTTCATTATCTTCAGAAATCGAGCGAAAGTAAAGGATCAGGGACCAAAAAAAAGGTTCAAACTTCATCACTTACACAGGTTCATCAGTCTTGAAATGTATCTGCTCAATTCATTGCAAACAAAGCTGTGACCGACACCCCCAAATCGCCACAATCAGTGTATTATCTGGGAGCAGGTAAACCTTGATATCAGTAAAGCCAAAAAATACTAAGCCATGTTGACCCTAAAGTAATACAGATTAGAAATTACCAATCTCGATTGATCGTATTTTGAAATATACAATTCAGATGGGAGACAAATTTTTGTATCACCAGAATCCGTGAAGAACATTGCAAGTACAGGTCAAAAATAAATAAAATTGGACTACAGTAAGTCCCCATAAGACCCTCCCAAATCTGCTAAAACAATCCTGCTGAGGGTGATTGGCAGCATACCAAAACAACCACAACACGGTGAACAACTTCTTGTCGGTGAAGGCCACTGCGAATGCCTTCCCGGATGCTGCAATCCTTACGTAAGCTGCAGGCTGCAGAGTTGCTTAGAGACAAACTCATCTCAAAATTTCAATGAAAAACTAAAGATATAAATCAGGATATAATATTGCTAAAAACTGATCACAGCTGGAGGATTGGGTGTGCAGTTACATACTACAGAGGTTGGGCAGCCACAGGGACACAGGCCAATGCCATTCGCCACCCATTTTGGAGCGAATTCGGCATGCGAGTGGATGGATGGAGAGTATGGATGTTCGTTTCGGTCGGGTCATATTCACTCCACTTGATCAAATGATACTACCATTCTCAGCTTCACGCCTCAGAAAATGCTTGTTGAATTCTCCAGGTTGGTCATCAATTCCACAACTGCACACTGATCACAAAGAATTTTTTTCTCAACCACTAGAATTCCATTCATTACACGATGCATAGAAAGACATGATTCCGAATAAAGGAAATTAATGAAATAATCCCTACATTTGTGGATCATTCGGAAGCTCTGAACTCATGAGCGTGAGCCAATTAGGTTAACCACGGAAAAGGCCAAGGATTCATGACTTAAAAATGAATCAATATGACTGATCTCGTTGTGAAAAGCGTACATCGAAATGGGGACAAATTCTACATCACAAGAATCAATGAAGAACGTTCCATGTGTTGGTCACACAGCAAAAACTAAACAGATGGAAGACCTCATATGATATACTTAATAAATCTGCTAAAAAACATAAGGCCAATCGATCTGGGATTATTGGTATTTACGGATAACCTCGATTAATTAGCGATCATGTGGAAATGCACTACATTCAGAAGCCCTAACAGTGACACCTCAAACTGAAACAGAATCAGCAAACGTTCCCATGAAGTTTCAATACTCACCTCTCATAAGTCTGGTGCAGCTGCATAATTGTATTTCCTCAAATGCGTGAATCGGTGTCCAAGATTGGTGCGGTATCATCGCCAGCTTCGTATTGCATGTAAGAGATGGTCGACTTGACCCTTGTGAAGCTGATAATCCATCCCCTCAAACCACGATAGTCTGCTCATGAATTCTCAACTCAACTCTCAACAAGCCCTAATGATCCAGGATTCATGGTTTTTAACTGACCAATTCAATTGATTGTATGGTGTGAAAAAACAATAATTCTGATTGAGCTACCTCTTGAATCACCAAAAGTAATGAAGAACATTGCTAAGAACAAATAAAATTGAATAAAAAAATGTCTCCATACGACCTAGTCAGAACTGCTGAAAAAACATGTGGGCTAGTTTTGGGGCTAGAAACAGAGCAAAAACAAGCCTCATTGAGCACCGGTTTCTAAATGCATGGATACAACAAACCTAATGCACACTGAAGAATGGAATACTCGCCAGGACAGGGCATCTCGGATCATCAGAACAAACGTGAGTCAGAGCCCTAAACCTTATAATTTCTGGCCAAGAAAATGAAACTTTCCCAGGAGAATCAGGTTAGTCATGTGCCACATTCCAATGAAGCCGGAGACGACGTCAGTCAAAAGAATGAGCACCAACACAGATGAGGGTCATGGGCACACAATGCTTGCGAGCACAAATGCTGGAGCAAGCCTCTAGCAATCTCCGAATTCAAGTCCCCAAAATCCTTACCCAATGTCAATTATACCTACAGAAGTAATACTGTACTGTACATACGACTATCAATATGAGCATTTAGCGAAACCCTAAAAATATGGCATTGAAGGTCGACCTTCTGTTTTTAGTAAACAACCACCAGAATGGAAACCCTCTCGAAGATCTGCGAATGAATTCCGCAGGTTCACGCAACTAGCTGGATATATTATCGTCTATTTGCAGTGCTGGATTCCTCAGTATGCTGACTATGGTAAATACTCAGGTTGACACTAGTCTTGGCAAAGTCAGTGCTTCTCTTGTTGCTGGCTATAACGTCCAATTCTCGTATCTAACTTAGTGACTGTTTGGGACTTTGGGTAATCACTCTCGGCTGTAAATTGTCTTGTGCACTTCTCTAGGAAAGATTACTATATAGCGGTGGGCGGTGTTGTTCCTCTTGCGTGTCCGTGAGGTTCATCTTTTTCATTTTGCAGCGAATTCAACTATTCTTTTCGCAGATTTTGGAGTTTGCTGCTTTGCGGACGTAGTGAAGAGTCTGTTTTGCTTCTTCAGCATGAGTCTTTGATACGAAACGGGAGTTGCGAACGTTTGCGTCCCACTTCAAGGTTTTTGATCATCTCCCTCCTCTAGAGAATGGTGACTTTGCAGAGCTTAGGTTGTTTTGGATTGCAAGGCTAAGTGCAGTACATCCCAATTTTAGGGCTAGGGAATTGTCACAATGAGCTCATTCATTGCAGGTGATCGTCTTTACGTTCGGAAATTGGCCTTCATAGGTTCTGAATTTAATGCATTTGTCCAAATCATTAATTGGATTTGCATTCTCATGCAATTTCGCTTCTTTGTTCGCTTAGATGATGTCCACATTGGTGGGAGACCTGGGACCATCTTGGAAGCATGGAGGGGCACCACGTGAGAAGAGCTTGTGTGCGTTCCAACCTCGAAGTCAAGTGCGAGTGCGGATGGGATTCCGAACCTCTGGAATGTTTGGGAAAGAATTAGGGTTTGGACTGAACGCCACGGGAAGGTCTCTTCTGTGTAGAAATTTGGCCGCGAGAGCTGCGATGGAAAAACCTGTGTTTAGGAATAAGGGCGAATTTCAGGGTTTTATTGACGAAGTGCGTTTTCAGGCTATGAGATTGCACGCCAAGGAGCAAGCAAAGCAATCTGTGGAAGAGTATCTGAAGCTTTTAGTGAATAGCAAGAAGGTTTATGAAACCATGGAGACGATTGTTACGAACTCCTCCCATCCTTCATGTGAGTCATACTCAATGAGATTGTGCAATTTTTCTGGACGTATAACATAACATTCTTGAAAGGAGTTCCTAAACACCTTGGGCCTATCGCTTAATTCAAGGAAGAGTAAGGGTAGTCAAAATGTTTTGACATCTTTTTTCTTGAATACACATCCTCTTACATCTTGAGTTCAAGAGTTTTGAAAAAGGTAGCCCTTGACACTAATCACTTTAGTAGCTCCCTGATAGTAGCTCCGGATTGTAGCATGCTGTTTCACACCATTCTCAGGCATATTGATTGAATCCAAATCATATCCTATGTTGCACTTATAGAACAACTAGAAGTGTTATGAAGATGCTATGACTTTCAGGCATAAATCCAATTGTTGTAGGCCTTGAAGTCTTCTTAGCAAACGTCACGTGTGCTTGGTTGAACATTGTGAACTTGGGGTTACTGCAATAACAGTGTTAGTTTTGATTAGGAATTTGGAGTCCTTGTGCAGATGAGTTTATTAGAATGACCGGGTTTGTGCGAGCTAGAAGGTTGGCTAAGGAGTTGGTTTGGTTTTCCAGCCAAGATCACACCATTCCTGAGCCTGGGCCAGCTGGAATTTCGTATGCGAATTACCTGGCGGAGCTCTCTCAGACGAATGTGCCTGCGTTTATTAGCCATCTTTGTAATGTCTACTTTGGTGATGATCAGTGTCTCGTACAAAAGGTGTGTGCCGTTTAGTCAGTCCTTTGTGCTTGACCTGCTCACTTAGTAGTCATGCCTCGACAAGGCGTGTTTCTTCTTGGAATGCTGTTTCGTGAATCTTTATTTTATAGATTGATTATGAGTAATATTAGATTATCAGAAGCCAAGAGGCAAGAGTGCTTTTATACCCCTACACGTCCAAATTAAAATAGATGTTAATTTAGAAAGTCCAATTTGGAAGTTATAGTAACTTCCAAAACATATCTTTATCATTCAAACATGTCGTGCATGGTCTTCTTTTACTGGTGTATTTTGCTATTTTCCTTGAAGCTGCCTGAGTGATTTATCAAGTTCTATAGATATGGAAGCAGGCACTTTTAGCAATTTGAGCACTTAGGGTTTTGTATGGGAAGATGGTTTTACATTTACGAGAGTTATAGTTTATCTCATTTAGCAGATGACAGGGTTTTGCAGGGGTGACTGAGGGACGACTCGTAAGTGAGACTTTACAAAGGAAAGTACCACAGAGTTTCTCGCGTTGGAACTTGACTGGAAGATTGCTATTGATTTGGACTGCGTCCGTGTGCGTGGCTCTCTGGGCAGCCGGTACGATTTAGCATCCTTTGCACATTCACAACACCTTTGGATGATCATGAAGGGGTAGACGAAGACAGAAACTTAGAGAAGAAATCTGAGATGATCAATTGGTGAATTTTTTTGTGCTTGACCAGGAAGTGGGCGAGCGTACGCAAGTGAAGTTGAGTCAGGGGTGCTGGCGCCATCTCTACTAGGGAAAGCTAAATTATCCATAGCTGAGATACTAAAGGCCTTGTGGCCCAAGACACTACAGGTTTTGGAGGTGCTGAGAGATCAAGGGCCCTTTCTTTCTGTTTTGCTCGCCCTGTCTGCGTTCTTTTCTATGGCGGAGACTTCTATCACTACACTCTGGCCGTGGAAGGTATGAAGTCCTATCACATGCTCTTTTGCTACCGAACAAGCAGTTTCTAAGTTACTCATATTTGGACTTGACTTTCTTGAAATTTGGATTACTACCATTGTGAAAGGACGTGATTTTGTTTTATTATCTTACAGGCAGTCATTATGCAATCTCTTGAGCGTTCGTTGACAGCAGCTTACAGAATTGTGTGTTGTTGAAGATGTGTTCGTATGCTGTTAATGTTCCTCATTAACACGACAACTCAATTACAGTCCTCACCATTTGATTCTTGTGGGGAAAATGTATCAGGTTCGTGAACTTGCCGAGAAGGAAGGAGAAGGTGGACTCTTTCAATTGCTTCGTCAAGATGTTACTCGCTTCCTGACTACTATTCTAATCGGCACAACGTACGGGTTTCTTCATCTTGTACAGTTTTATACTCTTGCAATTATAGTGTTTTGTCGGGAATATGACAACGCAAAGTGTCAGTTTAGTCTCATGATTACAAATATTTTAAACGTATTCCCTTGAAAGTGTTCATATGTTGCTCGTGCCATGTCGCTGATTGGCACTTATGAATAATTTTGTTTATTCAAACAGGGTTGTCAACATAGCAGCAACTGCACTGGTGACTGAGGCAGCAACAGCCTTATTTGGAGAAGCTGGAGTCACTGCTGCTACGGGTGTTATGACGGTGAGAGACATGCAAGCTTGCTGAGCTAGCTTCTCATGACTTTCTAGAGGTTTCCGGTTGTCTGAGTTTTGTAACAGCAAGACTACTGACAACCCTGATGTTTTCGTAAAATCTAAACATATCAAAGCCCCAGAAGAGAACTTGAGAGAAGACACTTTCATTCAGGAGTTTCAGTCTATGCTCTCTGATATGGACCAAGTCAACATATCGAAGAGATCTTGGTACCGCGTAGGGTGACTAATCACCCAGGGTTGGAATTGACTTACACAGGTGGTTCTTCTTTTATTGACGGAGATTGCTCCCAAGAGCATTGCTGTGCATAATGCTACAGAAGTTGCGCGTGTAGTGGTGAGTGGTTGTCTAGTCACCTGTTTGAGCCCGACATTGTTCAGATATGGAAAGATTTGGTGTGATCTGTTCTAGAAATTCAAAGATTCACTAGTTTCATGATCTGGCATTTCTGAGAACACACTTTGAAGAATTTTTAATTTAGGAGAGAAATTTCATATGGTGCAGGTGCGGCCCGTGGCCTGGCTGTCAGTGATTCTGTATCCTGTGGGCCGTGTGGTGACTGCAATGTCGACAAGGCTGTTAAAGCTTCTGGGGTTAAAAAGCAGTGGGTGAGTTTCATCTGGCCTGGCATATGTTGGCTCTCTTAATCGGTTGCAAATTGGTCAGTGAGCACGGTGAAGGTACTGAAAGTAGTATGCTAATTTTATTCCTTTGTGTTTGTAGGGAGCCTTTTGTGAGTGAAGAGGAACTTAAGCTCATGTTGCGTGGAGCTGAGCTTAGTGGTGCCATTGAAGAGGAAGAGCAGGTATAATTGCAACACCTCTTGATCTTCCTATGTTGTGTATGTGAGATTTTTGTTGACGTATTCCCCTGTAAGCCAAGACATGGAACCCCCAATTGTTGCGTATGAAAATGGATTTTTTTCCCTGCATTCTATACGTACGCTATGCGTTGTATCTTCTGCAAAGTTATAAAACCGTATCTTGCCGAGTTTGCATATGTGGAAATGGCGCAAGGATTCTAATTTTATCTATTGCGTAAAATGTACGCACGCAATGTATCATAATTGGATGTTAATACAGGACTCAGCTGGGTACCTTATTGAGTCTGGACTTTTATGCCACAGGACATGATAGAGAATTTGCTCGAAATCAAAGATACCTATGTCCGCGAAGTGATGACACCGTTGATAGATGTAGTTGCCATCGATTCGGCTGCAACTTTGCTGGAATTTCGCAACCTGTGGGTTAAGCATCAGTATTCCAGGTAACTACTTGACATTGTGATTGTTCCCAAAGTGCCGAAGCGAAGAATACAAATTCCCCAAGGAGGCTAATAGTTCATTACAGTAAATTTTAAAGCACATTTCCCTCTTTCCAGAATGTAGGTATGATTCCTCTTCGTGCTTTTTGTTCCCTTCTGTGAAGCTTCTTTTATAATTTATTTTAACTCCTTTAGATATGGAAGCGTCCGCTTTGGGTCATTTTGTCCCTCAGGGTTTAAGTGAACTACTAGCTTCTAGCCTGGCGTGCAATCCATGCTTTTCTTGAAACTGAAGACGTGCTTTGATCCAGTTCTCACGTGGAATTGATTGGCTTCGTATGTTGTGTGATGAAATTCAGAGTCCCAGTTTTTGAACGACGAATTGACAACATTGTTGGCATAGCATATGCCATGGACATGCTTGATTACGTGGAGCAGGTAAAGCATCCCGAAAGGTTCGAATTGTATTCAGCCTTTCTCGTTCGGTAATTTATGGATACTCTCATGGTTGCTTCTTAGTTTGGTGAACCGAGTATGTGTAAATGAGGTACTGTTGCCATCTTTTTGGGTGCAGGTGGAATTGTTGCAAAGAATGAACGTTGGACGCATTGCCCATAGACCAGCTTACTTCATTCCAGGTAAAAGAAAACTTGGCTGACAGGTACTGGATATTCTGTAGCGGTTATGTACGTAGCCATCAAATGCTCGACCATATTGCTGAGCCAATCTATGATTCCTGTCGGGTTACCTTTTACTAACTCTAAGTTGGGTATGCAGATTCTATGTCGGTATGGAATCTGTTAAGGGAGTTCAGGATTCGGAAAGTGCACATGGCAATTGTGCTGAATGAGTATGGTGGCACTGTTGGGGTAAGACTCTTAAGAATATATTGAGTTTAATAGTAAATTTTTTTGTCTTGATCGTGAGCAGCTTGCCGTTCTGCCCAGTCCAGGAAATGATTCTGCTTAGCTCTTTGTAATCAGCGTTTAAGTACTTCTGAAACCAAGTTCCAAATATTCAGGTTGCGACGCTGGAAGATGTTGTGGAAGAAATAGTTGGCGAGATTTTCGATGAGAATGATTCTAAGGTTGGTTCAAAATCTTGTTTTGTTACTCCACTCTCTTTATCTCTCTGAACTTTCTGAAGAAATTCATGAGATTGAGTAGACTTGGACTTTTCTCGCTGAAACTTTTGATGTGTAATTGTTTGTATGTAAGTTTCCGTTATTTATATCAGTTCTCTCTTGGAATTTTGAATGCAGGAAGAGATAAGAAAGAAAAGTGGTTATGTTGTCGTCAGGGCTGCTGGCGTCTTTGACGTTGATGCAAACACCTCAGTGGAGGACTTGATGGAGTCTTTAGGGATTGTAATTCCAGAGGTAAGTTGCAGTCAAAGTCAGAAAACCTATTCTTCAGAGGTATTCTAGAAAAAGTAACTGCATTACAATTTGCAGGTCTTGTGATAAAAAAAATTGCCTTGAACGGCATTACAACTGGAAGTAATTATCACAGATGGGTTTTCTAGAATAACTCTGGAGAATTTCACGAAGCATATCGAGGATCTTGTGATTAGAACTTTATTACGATTTATACGAATGGTGTTGTGGTTTACTCCCTTCAGACCCTTCATCTGGACCTTCGAGTACAAGTAGATGGTTACAATGTTCTTTAAGAATGTGATTTTGCAATGTGGTGGGTAGCAGGGTTCGAATCACTACGAGACTGTATCAGGTTTTGTGTGTGAAGCGTTTGGCTATATTCCTCGCACGGGGGAAAGTACCAAAATTACGCTTCGGAAGGCAGACGCTGAAGATGAGAGACGGGATGGAGAGAATCAGGGTGAGCACCAGGAAGAGCGCCGAGAGAAGGAGAAGGAGAAGTTCCAAAAGTATCGCCTGGAGGTACCTTCACTCCTTAAGGGTCAAGAAGCCCAATGTTTTCTATTTCATTTGAGTAGGTCATATGCGGAGTATCTTTTGTCCATTTTAATTTTTTTTCACCATTATATGCAATATATGCAATGTACTTCTTTGATTCTGGTGATGTGAAATTTGGCCCTCTTTGAATAATATTTTTCAGATTAGGATCAATCAAATTGGACAATGTCAAAGCATAAATCCTTGGATTTTCAAGGATTAAATCTTTACCCTGGCAACAGAACAGCTTAGAAGGAACTTTTGGGGAGCGCGCGCTTTTAATGCAATCTGGTTCACTGCTGACTCGCAGATTCTCGCTGGTAATGCTCGGAAGATAGGATCTGTGCGTTTTGAGAGATTGGAAGCTACCTCTCTAAGTCGGGAGGAGTCTGAGAGGAGTTTTCCTCGAGCCTTGCATATTGAAAGGTAAGTTGATATCTTTGTGCTCTTGTACAGTAAAGCGACTGCTGGAAATATCTTCTCTTGGTCAAAAGTGCAACACTAAATTGAGAAATAGTCTACATATTTCTGTGACCTCTTTGTTATTTCCGTTATCCACAGTATCTGGTGAATTTCGTGTATGTGAGCACCATTTCTTTTGTCCAGCATCGGAGGCCGTCTGCTTGGCTCTCCTCTGGAATAATTGTTTGATGTGTTAGTAGTACACTTGTTTATGTGTATTGTTAATGTCCATATTCTTGCTTCGAGGTTGTTACTTTGACGATCATCACCTTGCAAATTCCAAGCAGAATTAGTCGTCTTTTTTCTTTCGTTTGTTTCGGCTTGCTTGACGAGAAGTCCAGCGCCATAGCTTGCACTGGACTTAATCGACCTCATTTGCAGACCTGCTGGTGAAGACGTTCACTGGAAAGACCCTGAAGAAAGCTCTTCCGAAGAAGAAGACTCAGATTATGAGGACCTGGACAACGAGGGATGCTTCCCTGACATGAAAGACCGATCAAGATTTCTCCTCCCCGGAAGCTGCAGTGAAGGATTGAACCTAGTTTCCTCCGATGGACTCTCCTCAGTCGGTACCCGAAACTGGGAGATGGACACAATTGAGAAGACCCCAACTGAAAAAATGGGAGCAGACGGCGAGGTAGACGCGAGCACTGCTGCTGTTGTTGCTAACTTGACCGACAAATGGGAAGAACAGGAAGCACAGGTTGAGAGGCGTCGAAACAGAAGGCGAAAACAGTCCGCTGAGGCTGCCATGGAACTCGGCAGGCAACGGAGGGCTAACCAACAGAGGTGACCGAGTCTTATCTCAATACAAAGGCAGAATTGAAAGGATCCGGGATCCTTGGAACGATGACAAGAACAGCAAACTGTCTCAGCGTCAACATTCTTTAGGGATGGCTACCAAATGCAAGGGATTTCACTCCCTTTTCTCCCTACCCTTCTTAGCCTGGGTTAGTTTGCATCTGAATTTGTAAATTGCAAGAGCATGTGTCCACAAACACCTGTTGAAGTCATAAAATAGTGTGCAGACTCTAGTTTTCCTGCAGGCCACAATGGAGGTCTTTGAGGGGGTTTCTCCTGTGAGAAGGGAGACTCCTGTATTTTTGTACGACCTCTGTATCATACTACTGTTTGTTCGTAGACGCAATGCCAGTTCACATCTCGTGTTAGCTCTTTTGTGAATAGCTGGAAATCAGAGGAAAGCAGATGGACAGAGCTCAGAGAAACAGATCGTGATTACCAAGTCTTTTGGGTTGCGAGGGTCCGGTAGTCCCTTGTTTGCTAATGTTATGTGAAATGTATCGTGTATTATTATAAAGCTTTGACTCTGAATCTTAATTCCCAAATGCGCGAGGCCTTTTTACATCAAAATTCACTGAAAACTGCCATTTCTACTGCATTGATCCCCAAAGATGGAAAATGAATGTTTTTAGTAATGAACGGGAGGATTTTGCACTTAACTTGTGTTTGAACATGTGGTAAAAATTCTGTCAAGTTTGACCATATAAGGGAGACGACCGCATTCCGATCAACCCCCATTTCCGCCCTGTAGACTACAGTTCTTCCTGATCAGGTAGTCAGGAGAGGTGATTAATTGTGACACAGTTCCAAATGTAGTTGTGGCACATTATGATTGGCTACAGGACTGTCAATTTTGCAACCAACCCTTGGTTGGAAATACATATATCTATATGACCAATATGGGTCGAACAGAATCTGAAGCTAAAAAATTCATAGTAATTACATTTTGAGAACGAAAATTATGAAAAAATATGGAATCCTTCCCAACTCTATTTCTGTACACAGGAAAATTTCCCCACTTGAGAATCCCAAGCTCCATATATGCATAATTGCTTAAGTGGGTACAAATGGATCATATGCCTTAGATTGCAAAATATTTGCATTTGAAGTGAGAATAAAAAGTAGTTTTGGACCTGGTCTGACAATTTGCACTTGAAGTGAGAAGAAAAAGTAATTTTGGACCTTGCCCAACAATTCCAGATGTTGTGGACCACACAATGTGATCAACCAAATTCTTAACCCCTAAATGCCCAAGGCCTTTTATGAGCTTCTAGGAATTTGCTCTAAATTAAACAAAAAGACAACATTTTGATAAGTTGTATCAATTTTTCTTTTTTTGAATTGTATCCATACAAATTCAAACTAGACATTTTAGAGATCACATAGGAAAAGAAAACACATCAATTTCATTTCTAGATTGGAAGATTATAATGTTTGATCACGAGGGTGTTAAAATTGCAAAAGTGATTTGAATTGTTTCAATCCTCTTTTTTACATGTCAAATCTATAAAGTTGGTCACCAAAAAAATATGAGGGTACAGGGCCTAACATGCATAATCCCAACTAATTTATGGCTCGGCAAAATCTACTTTACATTTTTTTTAAATGAGTTTCTAATGCGATTTTTTCTCCAAGATCTAGTGTATTTAATTTGAGGCTCACTTCCAAGAGCACTCAACACTATGCAAAGTCAAGATTGCAATGGACACCCTTGCACAAAATCTTAAATAGAAAAATCTTAATCAATTGTTTTCAAAAATGGATTTTTAATGCTAAAACTAGACTTCAAAAAGAGTTTTTCTAAAATACAAACTACTAAAAATAGCAAGTTGGTTAGGTTTTATTTAACTTCAAAGTATTGGTGACACCAAAATTTGGTGCCTTGGACATTTAGGGGTTAATACATTGGGCACCATTGAGAATCATGTTCCCCTTGTTCCTCTATGTTCCCCCAATTGGAAACCATTGTTCCCATATGTTCCCTTTATTGGGAATCTTATTCCCCTAGAAGTTCCTACTATTGGGAACTTTGGTAAGCTTCCATCATCTCCGTAACATTGGTTTAAGCATCTTTCCTTTGCCATAAGCAACTTGGAAGCTGGGAACTATCCATATTAACATTCTTGAGGATTGAGATGATTTAGACACCCTTATCCACTCTTGATCTCAAATTAAAAAAATATTTCAATTGTTGTGGTGGCTACCAAAGGGGTCCAATTTCTCAATTGCAAAACTTGCATTCATTGGTTGAAGAAGTATATTATGTCATCTTGAGAACTAAGTACAAGAAGTCAAACCCTAAATTATTTCTTGTCCATGATCGTAAGAACATCCTCAATCACTACCAGAATAGCAATTTGGCACTAGTAGCTCTACAAGTTTTGTAAAGAAAAAGGTATATTGCAATCAAGAATACCAGTACTAACTATAGTAGGGAGTTCCATAGTAGTTTTATGAAGGCAACATACTTGCAAAAGGTATTTCAACAAACTTAAGCATCTTGCCTAAAAGAAGCTTTGAAGTAGTTGCTTCAAACCTCTTCAAAGTGATAGACTTACAAACATTCAAGGCTTGCTATTTGTTGTTTAGGAGCTCTAAATTGATTCCTTTAAAAGCCCCCACCTCCCAATTGCAGTTGCTAGGTTTGAGTAGTTGTCCTAGTAGTTGTTCCTTACATTGAATAAAGTAATAGATTATGTGTCCATCTACATACAATTGGGTCTTGTAAGAGGAATTAGACTATTTGCTATAAGATTCATCGGAGGACTTTCAATTGAACTGAAGCCTTAGATGCCAAAGATGAACTTGTTCAAATTTTTGGAAGAGGACTCTTCTAACATAGGAACCTTGCCAACCCTACTCATTCAAGATCTTTATGAAGTAATTTCCATTTTAGCCTTTGCTAGAATCAACCCCCATCAAACAAATAACTTTGTGAACAAATCATGTTAGACAACATTGCATTTTACAACAATGTAGGTGCAAAATTACTATTGCCACCTACAAAATTAATATCACATAAAATTGAATTTTTTTTTAAAAACTTGGTACAATATAGTGAAATTTCAGCCTACAAGAATTTAATTACTCTCTTTGTTTTTGAATGATACCAGTGTTTTCTTTGTGTCTTACAAAGAAAACACTAGTATTATTCAGAAACAAAAGGAGTATTTCACAAAAGAGGAACTTCGATAAATTAATGTCACATGCACTAATGAAACAACTGAATGTATCGGCATCATTTGTAACTTTTCAAAGTTTGGTTGGTTGTCCTTGCAGACTACAGATTGGTCGAGACTCGCAAGTAAAGTGGTGGACATCCTGGCTTGAGCCTGGCGTCATCACTATGTTAACTCACTGAGCTGCAAAGCCCCTGCCTTGGTCACGAGTGACGAACTTCACAGAGCAGTTGCAGTTGGAGTTGCAGGAGCTTCTACTTACGAAGCACTCTTGAATCGGAAGCACCCGAAAGCGTCAAATGTAAGCAATTCAACATAGTTCGAGGCACCTTTTGCAAGAAAAAATTATTATTGTATTATTGGCAATTGAATATCATGAATTTTCAAAAAGCAAAGTAGAATTTTCTGATATGGCATGTATTTTCTATCAATTTACCAAGTGGTAGCTCCCTAGACCACTAAAACTGTCACATGGGTGGACTTGAAATTGAAATCTGACAATTTTAGTAGTCAACCATTTAACAATTTGTAAGGGGACAATTTTAAGACATTGTACAAAGACACTTTAACCCCTACAGTTCCTTGACTATGTTTTCACCAAAAACATTCCAAAACTGCCATTTCTAGCACAAGTACCAAATTTAATAAAAAAAACATTTTTGAACATTTGTAACCATAGAATCTTGTATTAAGTTGTTTTGAAAAGATGTGAAAAAAATTTCAGAAATTTCCACTGTGTGGATTGCAAGATATTAACATTTGAAGTGACAAAAATCAGTTTTTTGGCCCTTCAAAAAACTGGGCAGCAACACTTCAGAAGGTCACATTTGTATGAAAAAATGTCCAAAATGGGGTGCATCTTTTTATTCATTCTTCAAGGCAAGTTGGCTATGTGCTTGAAATTTTTTGAATCATTTGGAATTGTAAAACATATAGGAAAAAAATAGTAAGTAGAACAAAGTAGAGAATGGTTCAAAATACTAAATTGTCAAGAATTTCATTATGGAATTGAAAAATGAAAATCCCAATGGTTGTAATTTTTTAATAAATAATCTACATCCTATGATTTTATTTTTTTTTAAAAACATTAAAAATCGAGTTAAATAAAGGACTTCCAAGTTTATTTTAGAGTAGAGATTCCATAACTACCCGCAAACTAAAATTCCTCATAACTTTCATCTCACTGATCAAAATAGATTGATTCAAAGCTTGCCCCATATATATAAATCTAGAAAACCAATTTCAAATTTTTATTTTTGAAAAAAGTGATTTTTTCTTATGTGCCTGAGTTGCTCGAGTTGAGAAACAAACAACATTTTGCATCATAACTTTTCACTTGTATACTCAAATGAAATAAAATTTAGCACACATGGAAGATATTCCTTGTCCACACCTTGTAAAAAATTTCAGCCTAAATAAGTCAAATCTCTGCTCACATGTACCTACCCCCGAAAGTTATGTTGCCAAAAACACAAGGCCGGTCCTTTAGGGGTTAATGAAAACCTAGGGACATTTCAAGGGAACTCTACTCTGCATGAATGGGAACAAGGATGCTTTTGGGTGTTTCTACCTTAGTGGCCTTGATGTTGTAGCCAACAAACTATTTTAGGAGGCAATGCATTCTTGATCACCCCCTCTACCTTGGTAGTATAGGATGTTCTATTTCTAATCAATTATGGGATGACTAAATGATCAAGAATGATGCATTATGATTGTGCTACAAGACTCTTGATTTTGAAACTAGCCCTTGGTCAGAAATAGGATGATCTACATGAATAGTATGAGAAGAATAGAATCTTCAGCTGAAAAAAATTTATGGTGATTACGTTTTGAGAAAAAATAATCTGAAAAATATGAAAACCTTGAAAATTCTACTTTTGTACATTAGAAAATTTTCACACTAAAGAAAGCCACTTTATAGATATATGTAATTGCTTAAGTGGTTAGAAATGGGTTGCCTCCCTTAGTGAAGAACCCTTGTCAAGCACACTTTGAATTTGCATGAAATAGAATCTTCAAAAATCCAAGAAATCAAAAAAGAACTACAATGTACGAATAGTATTCCCAAAAGAGGAGCAACCAGGGGTTGAAACTATTTGAATAATTAATCTATTGGGGATAGCCTAACTATCATATTAACCCCTAAGCACTTTGACGTTCACTTTTTGAACAACAAATAAATTGAAACTCAAGTTTCATCTTCATTATTTTTGGGATGAAAGTCATCTTAATTTGTGGAGACACTTTATTGAGTTGTTGTCCTATCTCATGGTTGGATTTGGTGTTACTAGAGTATATATTTTTTTTGAATTACAAATGTGCAAGCATATCTAGTGGTTGACCAAGCCAAAATTGCATTGACTATAGTTCTAAATTGGATTTGCAAAAGTGAGGTCATAGATTTTAAAAACACAAAAATTTCAAAAAAAACACCATGTCAAGAGAACCTCATCTAGAAATCCATTCCAACAAAATTTATTCAAAAAATGCTAATATTTCACTTGTAATTGAATTTGAAATTTTTTTTGAAATTTTTCCTTTCGAAACATATATAAAAATGTTGGTGAAGGCATTGGTGAATCTAATTGTATGGATGGAATCTTAACAATGGTAGAGTAGAGTTGAGTAACTTAACCCCTAAAGGAAGGACCAAGTGTCTGTTCAACATATGCAAGAAATCTCAGGTAGGTTCCTACAAAGTCATTTTGGTTTGGATGTTCATGAAATTTGGATATAATGTGTATCTAAGTACCCCCTTCCTGAAAATCTAATTTTTTTTCGATGAGGGGTCCAGATCAAAAGTTATGCTGCCCTGAAATTTGCGGGCAGCTCGGGGCAGCTTCGGGCAGCATGTGCAAAACTCTTTCTATGATTTTGAAATTTGGTGAGTGTGTAGCTTACACAATACAAGATGCAATTGTCCAAAAAAATAACCATGTTTAGTGTAAGAATCTCATTCTAGAAGGAGTTAAAAGTTTGCAGGCCATGTCGGGCAAGGTTGGAAAAAAACTTTAGCACCTAACTTCAAACATTACAATCTTTCAATCCATGTGGTCAAATTTTCTAAAATTTTTTACACATGTTCCCAAAGAAGTGTAGTACAAATTTTTATGTTTAAATTTTGAAAAAAAAACTTTTTTTTCATTTTTTTCTTGCTGCCCTAAAAAGTGGCAGTTTAGGGCAATTTCTGCCCAAAATGTGCCTCGGTACTGACTCCCAGAGTGGGCCATGGTGAGTCTTCGGAACTTTCCAAGGCAGTTGCAGCGCGGATGACCTCGAAATTCAATTCCCATCCCCTGTACGGCATGCAGCCAATATACAACAACATTCTTGTCATGGGCAGTTCGAGAGAAGCTCGAGAATGCACAGAATATAAGAAGCACCACAAATCACTCAAGTGCAAAACATCAGAGTGACAGACAACTTCTTTCAGCTAGTGCAATCATTATCTGTTTTCATTTCTTTGGAAAGAAGCTTGTGCAGACACTAGCTAGCTAGAAATGGCGCCCGGCGAAACGGTGGCTGTGACAGGGGCTTCGGGATTCATCGCCTCGTGGCTGGTCAAGACGTTGTTGGAGAAAGGATACAATGTAAAGGGCACCGTTCGGAATCCAGGTGAGGACTCGAAGTGTGGAGGTTTCTAAGTAGTGCGCAATTGTTTATTATGAAATGTCTGGAATTCATGTTTGTTGTGTACGTGATTATCGGCTGATATGAGAAATTTCGTTAAAATGGCGGTATTCCATACCCCAATTTTCCATTCATTTCCTTCTTTAGCTCAAAAGTATAGGACTGGCATGGGTTTCAGACCGCACAAGTCTAAACGTAGAAGTGCCAAGTTTTGTGAATTCTGCCAAACTGGTGCATCCCAATGTAGCTCACAAAATTCAGAGTGCTAGTCCAACTAACTTCCACCGGTGTCTTAGTTGTGATCAGGGCTTACAACAACGGTTCAGATCAGCGAAAATTTACTGTGAAGTATTTAGGAATGTACGCCTTGAATCGCTGCTTAAAATGAATGTTTTGGTGTACATTTCAGCTGACAATTCACTGTGCACGTACCTACCTTAATCTCTACAGGCCGAAATTGGCCATTTCTTGTAATTTTTTGAGCCCTTTTGGATGGATCATGTACTAGGGACTCCTGCGGATTTCTTTCGAATTTTCAATTCATTTTGCAATGCTTGTCACTGCTTCTGGAGACACTAATTTCAGTCACCTCGATCGTCTGAATTGTATATTTCAATGAAATCGGTCATTCTTATGGCTGATGTAGCTATCATGTTGTTCTCCTCGGTAAGAGAAATGTTCAATGCAGGTAGAGTGGAAAACTTTAGTATATATCACATCAGAAGAGTGGCTGATCGTGATTACTCCCCAACCCTTTTCATTACTTTCTAAGAATTCTAAAAGTTTTTCTTGCTCTGGGTGTTGTGCAGAGAAGGCAAAGTTCTTGCTAGAGTTGCCTGGTGCCAAGGAGCGTCTGCAGTTGTGTGCAGCTGATATCCTCACAGCAGGGTCCTTCGACTCCATCTTCCAGGGCTGCGATGGTGTCTTCCACACTGCATCTCCCACGCCATCCATGAAGCCTGGTGACACTCTGGCTAACCCCGAAGTAAGTGAAGAGTCCATTTGTTGACATTTGTTGAAGCTTCGTTTGTCAACTTCCATGCTCCTAACGAATTTGTGAATGCATTAGCCGTTGTTCCAATTTCTGCAAAATTTTCTGCAGAAATTTCGTGAATACATTCGAGCACAGGAAGGTTCATTCGCTTCCCGTGTGTGAAATAAACGTACTCAGCGTCGACGTCTCAGAGGATGTGCAACAGTTTGTTGACCCTGGGGGAAAGTGAGAGTACAGAGAGTTTGCAAAGTATGTATCCTCCTGTTATCACGCAGGGGGATGGATATGGACTCCTCTCTCTCACTTCCCTTGTGTGCTTGACTTTTGAGTGGAGAAAACAGCACTCAGAGATTGGGGACGTCAAGTAGTTCCCCGTGGTTGTTAGAATAAGACAGTAAATTCCTGTGACTTGGCTAGTTAGTGGTGCCAACTGGAGTTTGTTATATAAGTTAGACTAACTTTCGCACTAATTATGTGCCCTGAAGAAATTCTGGGACATCACTTGAATTAAGGAGATTGAAGCATTCTATCCGACTAGCCATAAAATAGACTGCCCCTTTCTAGTAGAGTGTCACGTTTGAAAGTGAAAAGGGATTACGATTATGAGTGGGCTGTGCAATGAGAGGTTCTGTCCCATTCGTGGTGTAGGAACAAAGCTATTAGAGACTTGAAAAAGCAGCTTGTTTCGTAGTGTAATTGCACTAGAGATTTTGTCGAATTTCCGATCCTATTAGGGATTAGGGCTCAATTTTGGAGTGCCAACAACAACTGAGCATACGAACCTACTCATAGTTTCTCATTTCACTGTAGCTTGTGTTGATGCAATTCGTAGCTTCTCTCCTGCAGTGAAGAGCCAAAACTGAATTATGTTGAAAAATAGAGTGATTGGGAGGAACACTGATAAGAAGAATATTGGAAGTGCCATTTCCAGCCCATTTCCAGCTCCTCTAAATTGTGAGGATTTTGAAGACTAATTATGGCTGACTTGAAGTGAATGGAATGCAGGCCGAGCTCGTTGAGCCAGCACTCCAGGGGACACTGAACATGCTGGAATCCTGCGCCAAGGCACGCCCCAAGCGCATTGTGCTCACCTCATCAATTGTGTCTATTCTCGTATCACCCAAAAATGTTCCGGGCGCTGTCATTGATGAGAGCTTTTGGAGTGAGCCTGACATTATTCGCGCAAAACTGGTCAGCACCAATTGAACTCCTCCCAGAATTCATAAGTATCTACAGTAGACTTCCATGCATGTACGCTATATTGTCACTCTTTCGTATGTATGGAGGTCTGCATTTGTCCCGTGTATTGTCACGCTTTCAAGTGTTTTGGAACCATATTATCATCTAATATGCCTCCTACTTCTGTTACAGGGTCCAGAGCCTGGAGCCTACACTCTGGGCAAGACGCTGGCAGAGAAGGCAGCCTGGGACTTCGTGAACAAGCACGACTTGAACATGGTGGTGATGAACCCCGTGTATGTTGTTGGTCCCTCGCTGTTGAATAGCATGAACACGACCAACGAATTTCCATATATTATTATTAATGGTACGAATTTCTCCCAGGTGTGCTCTCCGGCACTGTGAATCAGTTATGCAATTGTGGTCTACTTAATTCCTATTCTGTGGAGATTCCTATGTGCATTAATTTGAGTTTTTAATTTTTTTGAGTTTTGAGTTCTTGCTTGGGTGGCTCGAAGAGCGTAACTGATGGTGTCCAATTTTGCATAATTATGGTTTTTTTATCGACCCTCCCTGAAGTTCCTAAAGGTTTCTAGATAGAACAGAAATTTTGCTGAAACCTGGAGATAGATTTAGCTACTAAAAGTCTTGTCTGCAGAGGAGATTCCTGTCTGCATATGGACTGAAAAATGTGACTGGTCACTTGCTGCAGGAACCATGAAGGACATCCCCAATGCTGTGGGCGCTTGGGTTGGTGTGAAGGATGTAGTGAAGGCACACATTTTGGGGTATGAGAAGCCTGAAGCTGAAGGCCGCCATATCCTTAGCGCAAAAGTGATGCATTACGGTGACTTTGCTGCTCTTTTGAAGAAGCTGTTTCCACAATACAACATCGAGACCAGGTAGTATATTGTACAGTATAGTCCTCCGCATACCTTCTCATTTTCGCAGTTTAAAGTTTTGGACACAAATGCCAATTTGAACATTTCATTGCAAAACAGGAACATAGAACACCCTCTATGAGTGGCAGTTTTTCATGAGTATATTTGGATATGGCAGTCAGTACTTGTCATTCAGAGGGATTGCCACTTAGGATCCAGTACATTACCTAACCCTTAGGGAGCCAAACTGCAAAGTTTGCAAGGTTCAAATTTTCAAATTTAGCTCCCCATAATTTCTTTAAGTCATCAAGTCAAATCTTTCTAGGAATTTGCGTTAAGAATCCAAAGAAGTTTCTTTCATAAATTGAGATTTTTCGATGCCTCTTGAGCAATCCAGGGAAGATGAGAATCAGAAACCGCGAGCTTCCCCATATGTCCTCTCCACCAAGAAAGCGAAGGACTTAGGAGTGGACTTTCAGCCGTTGGAGGAGGTTCTTCAGGAAATGGTTGCAAGCTTCAAAGAGCACAAGTTCTTGACATGAATAGTTTGTATGTGTACAGTACAGTAAGTAATAATCTAAGCATAAGAGTGACGTATAAGAGTGATGTATCCACTCCTACTGAAGAAGAGTGATGCTCTGTACACAATAAAATCAGATACGTTTTTCTGCGTTGCAGAAGGCAGTGAAAAATTGGAAGCCGTGTGCTGATTTCTGTTCAGTAGAGCAGTTTTTGAGAGGTGGTGCACGAAGCATCCTCTGGCTAGTACTTGAATTATTTTGTACAACTAGTTACTGGTAATGCATTTTCAATGCTGGTTCTAGCTGGAGGTAGGTTGAATGATAAATCAATCCTTTTGATTACACCAACTGAAGGTGCATTCTCTCTCTTTTGGATTAAACTTCTTGACTTTCCGTGGAGATGTAAGCTTTTTGTCAATGCAAATTCTCTTCTTTTTCAACCCTGCAAGCACGCCGTGGGCCTAAAAGGTCCTATGGATGACTTCACTGTTAACCTGGGAACGTTGGGCTCGGTGGAAATCATCGTTTTGGGGTACTGTGTGAATCATTTGCTTACCCTAATCCTAACAGCTCTCATTGGAGGTCAAAGTACTGACTGCAAGTCCTACTCTTTTCACACAAAATTCCAAGGATGAACATCTGCAATGACAACAGGGCATGGCTTACTCCATTTGTAATTTTTTTGAAATGACAACGAGGCATGGGTACATGCAATCTTAGAACATCAAGTTGACTTGTCTTCTTATTAAATGGAGATTTTAAATCTCACCTTTGCAAGAAGGGAGGATTAAACCCAAGTTTGCTCTGAAGGGTGGTGACATTGTAAACACAAGAACAGAAGATTTATAAGGAGATCATGGTAAGTTAGTGGTAGTGACCGTGATGAGGTCAGTTTGAAGACTCTTAAGGCAAATCCCAATCAGCAGCAAGGTCTGAGCACATTTGAGTGACCATAATCAAATTATAATTTAGTGAGGACGGCGAGTATTGAAGGTTACACAAAAGCAGGGCTACTATTTCATAGTCCGTTAACCCTAGAAGGACGCTGTGGACAATAAGTGTCCGGTCCGATAGATGACTTCACCAGCAACTGCAGGATGGAAAAAAATGTTTTTTCATCCAATATTTTTTTTGGAGGGTACTTGAGTAACTTTTCAGTAAATAGTGTTGCAAAGTCTCTCACTATGGTATTATTGACTTTTTCAAAGAAGAAGATGCTCCCCAAATGGATCCCCCTTGTAGTGTATTTTGACCATTTCTTGCTATTTTCTCTTGATGTGGATTTTAGCCATAAAAATGATATTTTTTAAATTTGAATTCAACTAATGAAATGAATTTTATCAAGTTCAATTTCTAATCCAATTGGAAATTTTGAAAAATTCATAAATTTCCATATTTTATAGCAATGTAAACTTGGGACCTATAACCGTGGTTTGTTGATTTTCTAATTTTAGGGTGACACTGTAACTTCGGCTTATACCACGATGTTCTGCACTATAATATACATCTATGGTGAAAATTTCAGATTTTTTGAGTACATTTTGTATTTGGTATGAGTTTTCTTCATTTTTTCCTTAAAAAATTCACAGTAATATCAATTTTTTCAAAAATAAACTGAAAATTTCAGAACTTGTAGTGGACATATGATTTCATCTCTGAAAAATAAAATAAAAAAATTTCATTTATGTCTAGTTGCAAAATGAAAGCAAACAAAGTGATGCATAGGAAGGCTTGAAATCAATGGTCATGGGCCCATCCTTCTAGGGTTAACCCATAAATGCCTATGCGGACATTTTTCGTCCAATGAATAACAAGAAGGTAATCTATAGGATGTAGGAATGCATTTTTTCATCCATTTTTTTTTAACACAATCATGGAGACGTGTTGCATCATGGAGGGCCAAAAGTAGCATCATTTGGATGCATTCATATTTTTAGAGTGCATGGACACAGAGAAATTGACATGGAAATATACATGCATGGTGTTAGGCCATAGGCTGCCCTTCTTGCAATTTTGATGAAGGCAACTGGAAATGCAAGCTTCTGCAACATTGGGCACTTACGGTCAGACAATGGATGTTGAACAGTGCACAACCCGCCTTTCCCCATGGTTACCAATTCGTTGCTTAGGGGTTAAGCATTGGATTGCCAACTTCCTTTTCGATTTTCTTCATCTTATAGAGCAAAAAACCCTATTGCCATCGGATGTCACCTATTTTGGTGCCAGGCATTGGAATTGTTTCTTACAATGTTAGGCACTAGAGCTAATATCCACAAACTCTGGACAGTTGACTGGCTGCCCATTGCTTAACCCTTGAACGATGCGGCAGATGATTATTGTCCGATGAATGACAAGGAATTTTCCTATGCAGGACAAAATTGCAACTATTCATCCTAGGAATTAGGGATAGAAAGGGAAGATCTTCTACAGTAGGTTGACTTCCAATGGATATTTTGGGTTTTTCTAAAGTGGATGATGTCGCACGATTCCAAAATGGTTGATTTCCACGGTCATCAGCCCTGCGTTCAAGGGTTAACGCAGTGGGAGGCATACAATCAAGGCACATGCCCAGTATCCCACCCGCCATCCGCCTGGACATGTAGCGGGGCGTGAGTGGCGGAGCTAGAGGATGATCTTGGAGGGCCATGGCACTACCTGAGGCCCACGCACATGCCTTGTCCGCCACACCCTGCCGAGTGAAAATACATAAGGGTCCAAGGACTCCAAGGCGTCTTGAACCCACAGGCTACTTGCAAAATTTTATGTGATGCACCTTCATCTTCTCTTCAATTTTGATTTCATTCAGTTATGGTCATTTAGATTGTGTTTGAAGGATTGAACCTCTCTTCAATTCTTCTATTTCGGTACCACAAATTTGCTGAAACTCTAGATGTGGCATTGTTAATATGGCATACCACACCCTTTTTGCATTTTTTGCGTTTCTTGTGGTATTGTTGACCTTCCACGGTTGTAGACGTTGTCATGTAGCTCCCCTTGTTCCATTCGACATCACGAGAGGTCACACCATACGACGGCTGCTTCTAATCATTACTGTGATGGCCTAGAGGCAGCATTTTCCACGTTGCATGTGGTGGGTTGAGCCACGCCAAAAAATCCACCACAATGCTGTAGAAGTAGATGTATGGCACACATCTCCACAAATGCTAAATATGAGGTGTTGGCAAATTTATCATATGGATTTTTTAGCATTTGAGGCTCTAGTGGATTTATTAACCCCTTTTTTGCGTCCCACTGCTGCTACCTTTGTAAGACCCCCCATTCCAATCAAAAAACAAGTGAAGCTTGTTTTGTACCATCTAGCACATGTTGTTTATTTCTACTAGAATGCACAACTTATATGGATGCGGTGAGTCCACTATTCGAAAATACACTATGATTGTATGTCGAGCATTAGGGATAGCAGAGGATGGTTTATTCTTCCAATTTATTCATACACCTCATGCAGATAGGCTACAAAGCATCATTGAAAGTTTTAGGGACATCACTGGTTTACCAAACATAGCTAGTGCAATAGATGGCACCCATATTCTTTTGATATGCTGTCCAAGTAGACGATACACTCCTATGCCCCAAGATTTTTTTAATCGAAAAAAATTTCGTAGTATAGTTTTACAAGGAGTCTGTGACACAAATAGGATGTTTTGGAATGTATGTGCGGGCCAACCTAGAGGTGTCCATGATGCTGGTCAATTTGTTGTATCTTCCCTCGCCATGCAATTGAGCACAAGACAAATTTTAGCTAGGCCTGTCATTTGCCTTGGTGGAATGAATATAAGACCATACTTGATCGGTGACACTACTTACCCAAGTAGACCATATATGCTAAGGAATTTCAAACTGGGTAATCCAGCAATGGTGGATCAAATTAGGTATGTTGATTTTTTCTTTTTCCCAATTTATTGTATATGATCTTCAAAATTTTGTCATATTTGATTCATATATTATTAAATCAATTTTTAAGAACAATTGATCAACTCTTTAATCAATTTTTGTACTTTGCCCAGATTTGATTCATCGGTTAATAGTGGCAGAGTAGTCATTGAACAAGCATTTGGGGCCTTAAAGAATTGTTGGTGCATTCTTAAAGGTTTCAATATGTTAGTTGATAAAGCTGCTCTTGTTACCTTAGCTTGTTGTGTTCTACACAACTATTGTGAGTTGAAGAGGGAGTGTGTACCTTTGCCTATAGATGTTAGATTTCAAAATGACTCTTATATTGGGTTTCATGTTGAAAGGATGCAACTTCCTCGTGAAGGTTTGCTTGCAAAGTTGGCAGGAGAAGCCATGAGAGAGATTTTATTTGCATCATGGCTAGAACATAATCCACAATGATTTATTTATTTATATGTAGACCAATATGTTTCTTGGTCATTGTGTTTCATATTCAATTATGGATTTCATCTTCTATGGGTGGGTCTATGTACTTCCATATGTATTAACAATTATCATGATGTAGTTCAATTATGTCTCACTACAAGAGAAAGGTGTGTTTTAAGTATAGTCCTAAACATATAGTCTTGTAAGTAACGACCGTAAAGGGGTGTTTTTAGTAAAAATTTACTAGAAATACATGTGTATTTAGTAAATTTTTACTGAAAACACCCCTTTAAGGTCATTACTTATAGGACTATATGTCTAGGACTATACTTAAAACACACCTTTCTCTTGTAGTGTCTATTGTGTTTCATGTGTACTGAGATGATACACATTCATTCTATACATGTACTAATTTTTTTCTTCTTTATAGTAATAAACAAAGTAGCCTGCATTTCTAACCAAAGTGGTTGCAGAAAAGAGTGGTTGTAATGCAAGAGATGGTCATTTCCATTGAATTCACCTCATGGCATGTTCGTATATATAGATTTATTGTTCTTTACATTTAGAACCCAACCTTATATAGAAAAAAAAAAATGGGTGAATATCTCTATAAATGACCACTACATTTCAACTTCAAAAATTCAAAAGTAATTCCAAGAATGTCCAAGAAAAATGAAACGACTTGAGTTACATGTCAATTTCAATTCGTTGCTTATTCAAATGTTTTCAAAACTATATTTGGTATTTTTTTATTTTTGAAAAGGCAATCAGCTATTGAATGCTCTAGAGGAAAGAAGTTGTAACAACAAAGTGATTCATAACCAAAAGACAAACTCTAAGGTGAAAAAAAATATTATTCAACGTACGCATTGTGTCATCAACATTTTTTTGAAATATCAAAAGACAATGAAGAAAGTAGCAAAAAATCACATGTTTGGCTGAACCTCCCTCTACTAAAATGCTTCTCAGTCACTCATTAACTCTTTGATTGATATGAAATTTTAACCGCACGAACTAGACTAGTATGTAAAACTTTTTCAACAAAAATGAATGAAAACGGACCATGCATGAAGAAGTTATAAGCCACGCAAGTCCACTGCAATGCAAAAATGTCTGCATTTTGAACTTCAAATTGCTCCCACACATTCAAAACAACTTGGATTGACATGAAAATTTTACCACAATAACTAGACCTTAAGAGGAATAGAAAACAACAAATTTTATTGAAAAAAAAATATTTTATGAAAAAGTTACAAGCCCCCGAAGTTGCAGCCATCAGAATGGAATTAGGTGAGCTGAAATTGAACCTGTGAAATTCGAAGGGCTCTCCAAAACTTAGTACATGTTGGATTCATCTGAAAATTTTACCGCTGGAACTAGACTAATATGCACAACTTTTCCAACAAGTTTTATTGAATTCGGACATGAAATGCTGAAGTTACAACACTCTAAACTTCATAGCCGCATGATATGAGCAGTTACAACACTCCAAATTTGACTGCTCTCTGAATTTGCCTAGACCTGAATTTCACAACACTCTGAATTTGCCCACATTTGATTTATAGTAATAGTAGTGAAATGGCTTCAAAGAGCATTGAATGAAATAGAGAAAGTACAGTGAAGAAAAATGGAAGTAACGTCAAAGTCACTCCGCATTTTTTTTAACAACATTTGCAAACAAAGCTGCCATTCGCTCACTACTAGCCTGCTGCAATTGGAACAATTCGAGCTCCAATTTCCTATTTTCCTGATGCTCAATCAAGTTATCTTTGTGCATGGTCATTGTAGCTTCAATTCATAACTTTTCAATTTCAGCAGTGGAATTTGCCATTCTATCCAATGCATCCATCAAGTTCTTATCAATTTTGACCCTTTTAGCTAGTTTTGTGGATCTACCTTTGCCACGACATCCGACCAAATTTGTTGCACGTGTTCGTGGACTGCTTCCAGTGTTCTCATGGCCGGTAGATGAAGCTGGGACGGAACGTGGTGGAGACTGCATTGGAGTAGTGTGACCCTCCATGTCGTGCTCCTCTGAAAGATCAACTGGTGCATTTGAGGTCCCTGTTCTTGCCATTGGTACACCTTGGTCCATCCCACCCAAGACACCATTTGCCTTAGCTGTGAGGCTGAGAATCTCATCAATTTGATCATACCAAATGAATTTGGCGCCGTCATCTCTGACTCCACCACCTGTTTGATTTCTCAACTTCTTGATCTTCGAATAAGTGCTTCGCAACTTCTTCCACTTGTCAGACAAAGACTTCACCTTCCGCCCGGATTCGTGAGGGAATTGTGCAATGAAGAGCTTGTGAATTCTCTCCCACTGATGATGTCGCATCGTGATAGTGTTGTGAGCCTCCACATGCTCCTTGCATTGTGACAACAAAAATCTCATAGCAGCATTGCTCCAATGCTGCTCTTGTGGCACTACCATTGGAGGTGGAGGTGGACCTACAAGAACACAAGAAAGGGGAGGAGATGCTTGAGAAGAAGATGTGCCACTTGAAGCTGGGGGACTATTCGTGAAAACCAACCTCAAGTAACCCTCGCCCTCCTTGCTTACCCTCACCCCTACCCTTGCTTCAAAGCAAATATACAAAAAAAATAGAGTTGTAACCCTAAACCCCAAACACAAGTACGGCAGCTCTAGAACTATAAAAAAAACGAAGCAAGAAGCGGTGAGAGCAAACCTCACGGTGAAGAAGATGAAGTCACACCTGCTAGGAAACTGATCGTTCTGTGAAAAAAGTAAGTTTTCAGATCTGTCCCCACCACGGGGATAATTTTCAAAAAAAAAAATTATTGGCATTGGCACCGGCAGGGCTGAATTCTGCTAGGGCCAGAACTGCCACGCCCTACCGTGCCCCGCCGGCACCCGACACATTTACTGGGCATGTGTGCGGGTTGATAGCCACTCGAGCATTTTAGCCTGTGACAATACCTGCCCTCAACTTCGGTCTCCCGCCCTCAGCCTTGAGGCAGGTGTCATCACAGGCTAAAATGCCAGCGTGGCCATACCTCCCACTAAGTTATACAAAAAAAATTCTTTTCCTTTTGCTCTTGTGTTAACCTTTAAAGAGTTAAAGAATGGTTTGGTGACCGTGGAAATCATCTCTTTTGGAACCGTGTGACATCATCTACTTAAAAAAACACCCAAATATTTATTGGAGGTCAAACTATTGTGCAAGATCTCTACTTTATACACAAAATTCCAAGGATGAACAATTGCATTTTTGTCCTATGTAGGAACATTCTTTGTCATCCATAAGACAAAGAATGTCCATGTTGATGTTTAAGGGTTAAGGTGCTTTTCTTGAATGAAAAAAGAACTTAAAAGGTTCATTGCATTAGAGAAAATATGGCCCCTTGCGGAGGGCCATTTCACTTTTAGTGGATTTGCCAATTCACGGGGAAAAAAAGTTTTTGGCATTAGATGTTTTTTAGCTATATTGGAGGTTAGTTTAAGACTAGTTCTCCATGTTGGGAACCAATCACTACTAGCCAAAATGAACAAACATGAAAAAATTATTAAAAATGAAAAAATATTTTTTTCTCCAAAAAATTTCTCCACAAAAAAATTTATTTAGTATTATTATTTGACATGGCAGTTGCTTTGCCATGTCAACATGCTATTGTGGTCGAGTTTCTATGGTCTAAGAACTCAGGGGAACTCACAACCCTCTAGGCTAGTTGAATTTCATCTAATGTTTTTTGTTTTTGTTTTCTGAAAAAAAAAATTTAGTCCCAAATCCTACGCGGCACACAAGGTGATCACATTGATTAAAATATATTTTTTAATGGATTAATTCTTATTTTATTTTTTATTCTGTAATTGTACATTCTCATGAACTTAAACAACCTTGCACAAGGTAAAAATTTCATCTAATGTAATCATCTTGGTAACCTGTTTTCTCATGGTTTCTTTGTATTGTGATTAACTCTTGAAGGATATTTAGGCTCAAAAAGTAATTAATTGATGACATTATTGTTCACTATAGAAATAAAGAATGCACACATTGGTCTAATACTTAACAGATGTTTTTTTAGCCTCAACAAGGTTGTAAGTTCCTGAATTGTGAGAAACATGGGAACTCTACCACATCAGCTATTTAACATGGGAACTCTACTACATCATACAATATTATTAAATTAATTTTAAAATAAATATCATTTTTAAATAAAAAATTAATATTTTCATGAATTTTTGAATTTTAAAAATATTTTTCATATTTTATTATTATTTTATATTTTGACTAGTAGATGTTGGTTTAAAGCTAAGGGAAAAACCCTAAAATGACCCTCGTGTAGCTTCAAATCCCCTTTATAATGATTGGAGCATTTTGGTCACTATTTTTATCATGAAGGGGTGGTTGTATCCTATGACCCTTCCTAAAGGACCAACATGCATTTTTTGGCTACATAGCAATTTTAGGCGGGTATGTATGATTGGAGATTTCAATATTTTTAGACCAAATTTTAATAGTAGGTGGGGACAAGGAATAACTTTTATATGCATGGAATTTCATAACATTTGGAAATATGAATCAAAAGTTATGGCCTAATATGTTACTTTTTTTCATAAATAGACCATCTGAGCAAATTAGAGAATATCGCTTCTTTCATTAAAAAAATAATTGGAAATTGGTTTTCTAGAGTTATATATACATAGAAAGCTTTGAATCATTCCAATTTGATTAATGAGATGAAAGTTATGAGGAGTTTTAGTTTGCAAGCAATTATGAATTCTCTACTCTAAAATAAACTTTGAAGTCCTTTATCTTACTCAATTTTCTATATTTTTGGAAAAAAATAAAATCCTAGGATGTAGATTGTTTATGACAACATAGCAACCATTGGGATTTTCATTTTTCAATTCCATAGTTAAATTCTTAACAGTTTAGTATTTTGAATCATTTTCTACTACTATCTCCTTACTATTGTTTTCCTATATGTTGTGCAATTCCAAATGATCTGAAAATTTTCAATCATGTGGTCAACTTGTCTAGGAAAAATAATCCAAAAAAGAACCACCATTTTGGACATTTTTTCATAGGAAAGTGAGCTTTCTAAAGTGCAACTGCCTAGTTTTTTGCAGGGCAAAAAAAATGATTTTTGTGAATTTGAATGCTTATATCTTGCAATCCACACAGTGGGAATCTCTAAAAATTTTACCACATGTTTTCAAGTCAGAATGCTACAAGATTCTATAGTCACAAGTGTCAAAAAAGTGTTTTTTTTCAAAAATTTGGTACTTGTACTAAAAATGGTAGTGTTAGAGCATTTTTAGTGAAAACATAGTCATAGAAATTTAGGGATTATGCAATGCTATGTTTGTTTCTTAGACAATGAATAGCAAAGAATCTTTCTTCGTAGGATAGAAGTACAATTGCTCATCTTTGGAATTTTGTGCAAAATAGGAGATCATGCACAATAGTTTGACCTCCAATGAATACTTTTTATTTATTTTTAAAGTAGATGGTGTCATACAATGCCAAAAGGGATGATTTCCATGATCACCAACCAAGTGTTCAAGGATTAAGGGTTAAAGGTGTGTTCTCCTATTTCAACTTTAATGCCTTCAGAGCCTCTTGGGATGTCAAATCTCCTTGATGTATAATTTTGATGTAGATATATTTTTTAGGAAGACTTCAATGGTAACTTCCTAACTTTTATTCAACATATCTAACCATTGACCTAAAAGCCACCCACACAAGCACATCTATTTTATTTTCCTTTGCATTCTAATAGCATAATACCCACATTAACATACTAGAAGTCAATCCCTTCATCAAGGGAGGAACCTTTAGATTTTATCAAGAGAAATCTTTGAATACAATTTGTAACCTCTAAAGTTCCATGATTACATTTCACGAAAATCTTACAAAAATTACCATTTCTAATGCAAAGAGTAAGAAAATAATTTTAAAAATATTAATTTTGAACATTCAACCGTAGGACTATGTAATAAAACAGTATGAAAATATGAAAAATAAAAAAAACTTTAAAAAAACATTGAGCACATACTAGATCATAAGATATGTGTGTTTTTATTGAAAAGAATCTCTTTTGTTTGCACTATGATAGACTACATTATACAACTTTGAATTGTAACAACAAATTTTTTAATAGATTTATAGTGGTTCATAAATTTCACATAAATTTCATAATCAAATGTCTAATAGCTTTTAGATTGCACAAGCTTCCTGACTAGAAAGAATCAAATTTGTATTTTAGTTTTGGTTTTCTTTGCCTCTTAGCTTTGGCTTTGAAACAATTTAATTAATTCATTTAGTTTTATATGGTTATTTTATTTTGTTTTATTTTTCATTTCATCCTTTTTTCTTTATCCACCTATTCATTTGATAATTTTTGATATTTCAATATATATTATGTTAAAAAGATTTTATTGTAATTATTGTAATCAATATTTTATAATATTTTCTTAGTTTAAAATTTTTTGTCAATGATATTTATATTAGAGAGGGTTTACCTAGATTGAAATGTAAAACTTTGGTTGATGACATCATTGTCATAAGAGAAATTAGTTAATTAAATAAATAAAATTGTGTGTGTGTGTTTTTGAATTTACTTGTATGCAATTTTTCTTCCTTCATCAGTGCTAATTGAAAAAAATTTGAAAGATAAATAAGAAGTAAGAATCAATATCTTTTACTTGCAACACAATTATTGATGGTTGTGAAGGGCAACAAGAAGTCCTAGTTTACTTCTTCTAATATCTTTATTTTTTTTATTGTTTTCTATTCCATACAAAATTGTTGTATCACCTAAATTTGCCTGTAGCTTTGTCTCTATCTTATAGTTTTGTCTTTAGCTTTGTTTTTGCTTTCTGGATTTTGCTCTAAAATCATTTAGAATTTAGAATTTTTAGTTTAATTTTTATTAGTGTGCCCTATGCCATTATTGCAATATAATAAAATAAAATTAAAGTCTTTTATTATTTTTTTATTTATAAAAACTTCAAAACTCAATATCTTTTGGCATGAAGTGGAACACCATCAAACAAAGGCCTTGCACTCCTTGTTGAGGGCTTTTCGGTAGTACTAAGCATGTGATCAAAGAATGCATGGTTCTGGAAATCTTAGTGTAACAAACCAATGATACTAGTGTGTGAGCAAGAAAATGTGAGCATGTGAGCCTTGAGCATATATATACATAGATATCCTACAATCATTGAAGGTGCTTATAATATAAACACCTATAATATAGGTATCTATAACATAGTTGCATTATAATCATGGAAGGTTTCTATAATATAGATATTTATGACATAGTTGCATTATAATCATGGAAGGTTTCTATAATATAGACACCTATAACATAGGTGTATAGTCTTTTAGGCTCATGGACTCATGCTCCTAGATTCACATAATAGCAACCCTTATAAGTAACCAACAAACAAAACAAATAGCCGAATTTAATGTATTGAAGTTATTATGTTTATTTATTTTTTTAGATATGTGTCTTCTAAATTTTATATTATTTTTTATTTGTCTTCAGAAATTTTATTTTATTTTATTTTACTTTTTTAGTTCTATTTACTTATTTTTCTATTTTTATGTTGAATTTTCCTTATGGAATCTACGTATTCCACTTAACTACTTAATACTAGATAAAATCTAATTAGTACACATATACTCAATTAACTTCTAGACTTTAGAGAATAAACAAGATACTTCAATACATCATCATCTATACCTTAAATGAGACCTTAGATTTGCTATTGCTTGTCAATTTGTTTTATTTGTTACGGTCAAGTCTTCAAAACAATGCGTCCCCTGTTACATTTTTGGCACCATGAGAAAGCCCTTTGCAAGGAGGGATGCTTCAACTTTGTTTCATGGCATTCCAACTTACTATGTGAAGGTGATTGAATTTTAAAGTTTTCATGAATGAAAAAATTGAAAAATCACTTTTATTTTTATTTTGTTTGTGGCAACGTCACATGACATACTACTAATGGGACTACTAACAATAGGATGCTTTGAAATTGTGTGGGCATTAACCACCACCAATTGGGAATTGTGTTTCACCAATACTTGGACCGGCTTTGTCAAAGAGGTGATGGTTATTGGGGTGGTTTGGCCCACATCATCAATCGGTTCACTGGCCAATTCAATTGGCCTAGGCCGGATGAACACTTCCGACATTCATATTAGTAATATAGTGCAAGAGTGCACTATATAGAGTTTTATAAATATTTGATAAATGTAGAACTTCGGATTTATGCATGTAGATTGCTTAGTATATATGCACCCCTAGAGTATGTCAATATATGTGAAATTAGACATACATTTTGAATTTTTCAATGTATTTGAATTGTTTTTGAATGAATATCAATTTTTGACAAATCAAAAAAATCTCTTGTTTGAGTGCAAAGTGCAATATTTCTTTTTGAATGTAGATGGATATTTCATTGACAAGCTTGTATGACAAATTGCATGATGTATGATGTGTGGGTGCAAAGTTTCTGAGCCCGTTCAATTTAATTTGGAATAAGTCTTGGAAGAAGACCATTTCATTTATGATATGGAATTACTTGGACCTTCTTAGAAGTTGTGTTCCAACGATTTCATTCATATTTGAATTATCATGATGACCCATGAAAGCAATTGTGGTTTTATTGTTTTAGTGTCTATACTTATAATGTATCAACTATGAAGAGATGTAATTAGTAAATTCATCACAAATTTACAATGAAGGATTTTAAAGTAATTTACAGAAATGATTTGTTTGAAAAAGGAAGTTGTATCTTATTCACCTAAAATCTTTGGAAGCAAACATGAAGCATGTGACCGTATTTTTGTTGGCATGTAATTTTGAGATTAAATTGTCATATGTTTTTTTTTTAAAAGAACTTTCCAGTAGCAAATGATTTTATCAATTCAAACAAAATTCTAATGTGATTCATGAAGTGAAATCGGAAAACAAAGAGAGTGATTCAATTTTAGTATTTTTTCAAAAAGGTTTAGGACTTTACGGCACTTGGATTTTTAGAAGCCTTTGGGTTCCAAATTTAGACCCTCAATTTTTTTTCATTGCATTGTTTTCATAAAATGAACAAATGAAAATAGGAAATTAAGCTCTAAATGCATGGGTCACAAAATGTATGTGTGTCCAATATTTTCCTAAACCCTAAACCGTAATAAATTTGTTATTTTGGGTACCGGTTCTTTGTATATATATTAAAAAAATCCTTTGAAATTCTATTGTAGCACTCGAAAATGAATTACGAAGATAAATGACTTTTCTCTTTATAAATTTGTACAGTGCAATGTTCTTTTTCTTCATTGCTAAGGACTTTTAGAAATGAGCATGAAATGTACCAAATTTCAAAAACAAAATCACATTAGAAATTCTCTTAGAATAAAAAATTAAAGATAGAGACTAAATTCGGGGAGGCTTAAGTGAACAATCGGATGGGTTGGCAGATGGGCTCCAGAGACCGCGGACGGCATCGCGGACGAGGTCGTGGATGAGGTAAAAGAAATTACCCTAGGATAAAAACCCGATTTTGCGAATGTCACTGGATGTCCGGGGAGGTCGAGTCTGCGGATGTTCGAAGTCCGGACATTGGCGGCTGTGTCCGGATGCCGTGTCAACCCTGAAAATTCCTCTTTAGCTTGCTCCTGGATTACTTCCTCAAAAAGTTCATCTGTCAAATAATCCTCAGCATCACCGACTTGTTCTTCATGACCTGCACAACATGATGGCACGTAGCTGGGCTGCCATGGCGCCTCATAGTTTGATGTGTCTCTGCATCCTTCCTTCAAATTCATTCCCGATGTCTACAGTCTTTGAAGTCCTCTACCTCACCGACAACAATGCATTCTTGTCTATGTTAAAAACAAAAACAACAAACATGTCCAATTGTACTCCCTATCCATTCACTACAATATTGAAACTCTCAAACTACAATTGTACATTTCTTTCAACACTAGGCCTACAAAATAGGTGCTTGTTGTTGTCACTCCATTCATACATGTACATATTCCATCAACAATTTTCTTCTTAATTTTTTGTTTCTCCTTCGTAATCAATCAATAAAAGAAAACAAAGGGAATGTGAAAAGGTGGGTATAGGCTTCTGGATTATCTCACACTCTAGATACGATGCCCAATTTGTTCCTTGGTTGCGCCCAAGCTTGCTGTATGTGCGATACAAAAGACAATACAAAGTAGCAGACAATGTCCCTGATGCTTTCTGAGAATAGGAACATGAAAAAATGTGTTCATCTTCTCTATACCTATCCTTCAAGTGCATCGCATAGTTTCCCTAGGGCATTGGACATCGTTCGATGCAGAACTATATCAACGGCCATTATTTCAGGTATTGCTATCACTTTCCTATCACAGTCATTTCCATCCACCCGCATTAATTGAATTCATGATTTCCATGCACATGACATTAGGACGTTGTCGAGTAGAGAGGCCTTGCCTTGGGAAAACGCGGGGTTTCTAGCTGTAACTAGATGTGATTCAAATAATGAAGGATCCCGTGGCCAAAGTCACAAACATAACAATAAATTCCCCCAATGATGCCATATGAACCAAAATACTATCACCCTTCCATACACCCCTCCAAAGATGTCATGGAGTCTCAATATACCCTATGCATGATAAAAAATTGTGGAAACAAAGTCATATCCTTCATGAACTCCCCTCGAAGAAGTGTCTAGTAGTTGATTGAGTGCCACGTTCGCTATACAACTCCAAACTAAGAGTGTGATATGCCTCTGGAAATCTAACAAAAAGTTATACAACCTCTCCAAAATTCACTCAAAACTAAGATACTGTCCGACTTTTATGGTCGGTCAAAGTTCACCCTTCCCAACTCAAAGGCAGCTCACCTATACTTCACTCTCAAGCCCATAACTTTCACATACTACCTCCAAATCAAGAAAATAAACCCATTTTGAAAAGCTAACATGAGAATCTACAAGCTCCCCAAGTTTCACTCAAATACAAAGTACTTTCCATATTTCATAGCCTTTCAAAACTCACTCACTTGAAAACCCGAAAGTATCCCTTCACCCTTTCACTCTCAAGCCCATAACTTTCTCATACTACCTCCAAATCAAGAAAATAAACCCATTTTGAAAAGCTAACATGAACATCTACAAGCTCCCCAAGTTTCACTAAAATACAAAGTACTTTCCACATTTCATAGCCTTTCAAAGCTCACTCTCTTGAAAGTTTGAGGCAGCTTCACAACACCTCACTCCCAAACTCATAACTTACACATATTAACTCCAAATTTCATGAGTGATAACTTTTTGGAAACACAAAAACAAGATACACAAGCTCTCAAAATTTCATTACCAAACTCTCGATGTACCAAAATGCTATCCCCCCCAAAGTGACGGCTTTCCTAAGCAAAACAAGGAGGAGGAAGAAGATGATCCTCAACCTCATCCGCCACCTCAACCTCCATGCCATCCACTTAAGTTAGTGGATTTTGGCAACTAAGATGCCACATGGGCCATAATACCCACATGGGCCACTTCCTCTTCTTGATAAGTCTATCCATATCATCTACGTGGATTTCTAATCCATTAAAAATAAAAAAAAATAAGGAAAAAGGTAAAACAAGCTTTACCTTTTGTTTTTACAACTTCAACCTAACTAACTAACAAATTAAAATATCTTCTAGTATAGAAATCAAAGAACTAAATGTTTGTCAAATAGAAGTAAAAAAAAGAGTTCAAGTGGAGTATAACCCCATTTGTTTCTTGAAACTTTAGAAAAAAACCCCTCCAATTTAACAAATAATTATGCATTTTTACATAATGAACACATTTACAATATGACAACGTACAATTATGCAATTAGGTCTTCTGTATTTATAAGCTTGCTTATGTCTACTTCATATTTTCATTGTCTCTTAACTTCGTAGGCATGATAGAAATGTCATTTCTTTTCCAATAACATTTTGAAGAGAATTGACAGAGTTTCATGCTTGCGTATTCACATTTTAATTCATGGACTACACCCACACGGTCAAAAAAAGTTTCCGATCCCCCATATTTGTACCCAATATTCAATTTGTCATTTGTCATCATGTCCGAAACGGCAAGAAATACATAGTTTGGACTTCATGCCATCTATGCAAGTGAATGTCCTTTCTATTGATGAAGAAAACAAAATCTTCCCAAGCGAAAAAGCTCTAGTCTAGGAATGCATTATCGTACAGAATTCCTCAATCACAATAGAAGTCCTTCATTAAGACCTCTGTTTTCACTAACATGGGAGACATTATAAAGCACGATTTGTACTTTATGAAGTAAAGACGTTTTATACTTCTCTTTTGAAACAATGATTTTTACAACAATTTATCTCTAAGGCTCATATTCATAAATGGACTCTTGTCTAGGAACAGGTGTAAATTTTATTCAAATAAGCCTCATGCATGGGTGGAATTTAAAAGTTATCCACGGAGACTTAGTTCCTCACCTTCCATTCTAGATGTTCCTTCTCTTTGGATGTCTTGAGAGCAACCTCTAATACAAAAGGAAAACATGACTTCGAAGAATTCCCTACAACGTTTTCAACAAACACCAGAAAAAGATTACATGCCATTCATGGGATTGAATTGTTATTGGATCACTAAGCATTACTACCGCTTCTATAAAAAGAGAATTGACACTTCCTCTTTCATACCGACCTTAGTATTTTAGAAGAATCAACATTCAAGGAGAGAAGCTCCTCGTCTCAAAACAGTATGTACAAAAGTGAAAGAGATTCACCAACAACTATGACTGAAACATGTGCATTTGTAGCCAATCTACCTTTACATATTCCAAAATCAACTAACAAACCTCATTCTCACTCTTGAATTCCTACACTTCTGAAATAACACCTTAAGTCCACCATTGTCAAAGCCAATCCTCAATATTTCAGCTACAAGCATTTCTCGACGCCTAGTACATTGGAAACAAGGCAATTAAGAAAATCTAATGACTAACTTACACAAATACAACTGGTTAATTAATTATATATGTCAAATATAGTCACATTGAATTCATCACACTTTCACTATTGTGGATTACAAAATTACCTCCGTGTCCCATAACATAGTGGATGTCGACAGTGCCAAACCATTACATAGCTCAATATTCATGGAAGGGCATCTTCACTTAGACAAAGCTTCAAATACGTTGCCATTGAAAGATTTGTACAAACACGACAACACAAACTATTCATCAAAAGAATAGTGTAAACAACATGCAATGAAAAGTTGAAAATGTTGCACCAGAAATATGGAATGACTAAGACAAGGAAGGTGCTTGTACAGGAGCATTTGGAATGATGACTAAAATTATTTGTGTGAAGAAATGCAAATGCTTTGACGGAATTTACAATACTGACACAAAGAAACAATAAGTGATCATGAATCCCTTGAAATTGCACGATCAATTAATCCTAATTATGTAATATACAAATGAAGTTGAAAAAAAATGCATTCCGATACCAAGAAATCAATTCCTCATTTTCAACCATCACCACTACGGGAATAAAATTGTGTGCAAATTTCGGCATATAGGAAAGGACTTCTTTGGTGGCTACACATAATCTATACTCACACGGCTACAACTTATTTCATGGTCGCCTAAAAAGAAGTGCAACAATAAGCGACTACTTCCCACAAGTCACAAATTGTCATAATTCTGTCTTCAATAACCTACATTACATACCGCTATGTTATTTGATACATAATGAGTTCCGATTATTGTTAATACTTTGTCGTCATTACTTGTAAATTAAGGTTACATCTTTTATAACATTACCTGGTTTTAGACCTCTTTAGCTAATGATAGTACAAGTAATTATCAAGTGCGTACGTACAGAATACAATACAAACCACTTCCAAGGTATTGCATTTTCAAACTTCTACAAAGACAAGGAAAAAGTCATGAAAAAAAGATTAGTAGTTTGCATTGCATAAGATTCAAGAAGCACTTACCTCACATATAACATATAGTTATATAGGACTCCAAACTTCCCTTGCACATATAAACATATAGTGTACCATAAGTTCACTCTGGCATTCAAACAACATTAACAACCCAGGAAGAACTGCCTATGGTAACATGAAATACTACTCGAATTTCTCTATGGGCACTATATAAAAATTTCATCTATCACTCCATCATGGAACACAAGGAAGGCTTACCTTCCTTGCATGTCATTTAGAACTGTCACAATCAGACCATGATATGGAACACGTCATCAATCCTGATGATATAAGTTCATCCATGTTTGGAAACAATTCCAATTACAAACCACATCTCTCAAGTGCCTACACTTAATTATTTGAGGAGATAGAGATAGAAGTGTGCATCCCGGTACTCTAGTATTGCACACTCTCAATCTACGGGTAAAAGACAGACAATTTCATAATTAACACGTTGATCTAACAAAGCATTTCCTCATGCAGGATAATCTTGTGAACTCCTCCCATGCGTTTCATCTTAACAATCACTCATCTTAGAGAAGCCATGTTCTCTTCAATTCAATTTTATTTATTGACTCACCGCATGAAGGACTCCAAAGTTTCACTAATTTTGCATAACCTTAGTTTCCCTTCGTTTACTTGCAATCGCATATCCACCTTTAGAGAGGTTCACAAAAACACGCATAAGTAAGCATTGTCCAATGACTTCATTCCACTGTACTACATACATTACAATCTCATGAAGTATGCATCAAATACATTGCCCGAAGGAAATCTAGGAAAAACGACCTATAGTTATTTGAGAACATCAATGCAATTCAAAATAATATAAAATTTTTCATTACATTTGACCATGCTATTCACTTTGTTTTTCTTTGTCTTTTTGACACCTAAAGAAAATAATATTATATATTAATACACCAGTAATGTCATAATTGTGCACTCCACGAATTCATCCTTGTTCGGATTGTCTGATCATGACGCATGCCATATACTAGTGCTAGACCTAAATAGACTGCTCCTAGTCTCGTCTTACGTGTCTGCGGACCTCAACAACGTTTGTGACAATTTTGCGGGCAATTTTGTCCCTTGCACTGCAGTGGATGATGCATTCGTCACTCGCCTCCTTTTGGAATCTTTCCCTATTAATACGGCGGACTTTGGTTCTCGTTTATTCCTACTATCCTCGAAATCTGAATCACTATTCATAGTTTCTTGGGACAGTGGTTGGATGAAGTCTCCCAACAATCTTGTAATTTGGTCAAACGGTGGAATCTCTATTAGATGAGAAGTGCACCACAATACAAGCATGTTCCATAGCCCATTTGCCTAGTCCAAGTAACTGATGTGCTTTGGAAATCGAGATTCTGCATCATACATAACAAGAGTATTTTTATAGAAAACTCTGACCACCGAAATCATTTGTTGGCCTTCCTTGCATATTTCATTAGCAAAGTCAACGCACCTAGATTTTTGGTTTACCCTGGCATTCACCTCAGCCACAACCTTCCCAACATGTTTCGGATGTAGAACCTATACCCGGGTTCTAGTCTTTATTGAGTTCTGCCCCCCCCAAAAAATCAATTGCATCAATTTAATGTTCACTAGTTACACATAATATGAAAATGATCTCGTTTGCACTTAAATGAACATACTCAAAATACAATATGTGATCAAGGTTTTCCAATTCTTATAAAAAAGATTTACACTCTAAAGTTTGAAGACTTCAGAGGCCACTACTTTTCCAAAACTATTAAATGTCATAGTCCTTTGCCTTGAGTTCCTAAAGAATCATAACTCACCGAGTTTTTTGGTCTCTTATAGAATTCCAACTTCTTTAGAATGGATGCGTCTATTTGGTTGACCCTTTGTTTTTTTAGTGCCGCTTTACTATTCCTCTTCTTGGCTTTGCCTTTCACCTCTTCATTCCCATTGTTTCTTCCACATTGACCATCAAATTTTTGCTTTACAATCTCCCTTGGTAGAACTACTGGCTCTTCCTCCTCACTAACTCCATGGAATTCTTCATGACAGCCACCATCTTCTTTAGTGTCTTCATTCGACCTGTTTTTTGTGTCGCTGCTAACCTAGACATTCACTTTATGAGATGATGTTCCGGGTTTCTTTAACAAGGTACCTCTACTACATTCCTGTTGCCTATGATGCTCAACTGAGATCTCTTCTTCCACAATGATTTTTTGTTTTGAATGCAGCAAGACTTTTGCTCGTAAATTTTGCTTTTGATGTGCCTAGTCATTTTCGGTTACGGCTTCTTTTCCTTTCTGGTTGATTGTAGTCACACTCTCACTTGCCATAAGAAGCCATCTTTCAATTTCTTCTTTGTACACTCTGTTTGGTTCTTCATGACGTCATCAGTCTTATTAATCTTTGCTCTTTGTAACCCCCTCAACTCCAGTCCATCTGATGACGCATTAGAAGACAATACCAAGACCTCTTCTTTGGCGACAATAATCTTACTATGAGCACTCCAATTGGTTTGCACACTATCTCTGCCCTCCTCATTGCCATTCATGAAGAGAATTTTTCCTCTCCTCAATGAATCATTCAATGAACCCTTCGTATTGAAGGGCCCCTGCACTTCTCTTACTTCGAACTCCGCACTTCTCATTTTTCCATTGTTATTGGATTTCACCATCATGCGACAATGACTTTCAGGATTCAGTAATGACAAACGACCTACTTCCTTCTTACTGTCCCCAACTTCTGGCCGTTGCAAACTCCCCAAGACCTCAGCTGCTGTTCGAGGGCCGGCTCTACCGTTCTTCATAATTTGACTCTCGAGTAGTTGGATTGGTGGTGTGTCATCACCCGTCTTATTATTTGATAATGGCAATGAATGACACCTCCCTGCAAAAGACGACAATATGTTGTCTACTGCGTCATGCAATTGATTGCTAATGTCCACCATTGGGTTCCTTGCCACAGGTGGAGACTTTGCTTTCATTGCAGCTGGAGATGTTGGTTTTGCTATTGTAGGAGTGACATAATCAAAACCCAATGAATCCTGCCATGCACTCGAATAGGGCATATTCAAATTCACAATTGTCTTTCTCCAATTCAACCATTATATTAGGATTTATGGTATTCCTTATACCAAGATCATGCAATATTACTCATTAAATGGATGTTGCACTTACCGAACTGCATGCATGGTTACTGGGTGAATCATTCGCTGCTACCTCATCCACATTGTTAGCTTCGACAAGGCATTCGACATCACAATTCTACTTCTTCTTTTGCTAAAGTCCATCCATCATTAACAAATCTTTCAAAAAATTAATGACAAACATGTACTGTTTGTATGCAATTCATTAGCTACAAAAACATTGAAAATGCAAACGACATGAACATGCAACTGTCAATGGTACTTGCTAATATACATCGTTCACTTCTGAGGGTTTACATGCACAAATTCATGATGTTCAATTCATCATTTCATCCCCTCCATACGCTCCCTCCTAAATAAAACCTCCTCTACTACATTCATGATAATACTTCCATCTAATGAGTTCGTTATGAATTCCACACAATACCTAGTTCAAGACCTCTTCAATGAGACTATAATGTGTGCATATTTGGACACATTACATGTCCATTGGCAAATGCTTCTTGTTGCTCGCACTTGTCATTTGCACTAACAACCATACATGCACAAAAGACTTGTCACTTATGCAACGTGAACTTTTAGTACAAAAAATTATTTGCATGTACTATAATTTTGCTAAGCTCTAATTCATGGGATAAATTTCCTTGGGTGTTGGTTCAATAAGGGAATATAGTACAATTTTCAACAGTGCTTTCTTCTCAATGTTCAATCTACATCGCTTCCAATGTTGCACTAATGAACAAATAGCACTTATGATCTTTTGAATGGAACATCCCCAACTTCTATTCATTTCATTATTTTTTCATTTAAAAATTTTGTTCATTCTTTATTAGTACTATTCACTTCATAACTCTCCCTACTTGTTAGTACTACTTGCACATGACCTCAAATTTAGGCAAATCAACATGCATACAAAGACTAGCATAGCTCCCAATTTGGCGTTGCATTCCTTTCAAGAGGTCGCACTTTTCATGGTGATTGTCATTGATGTACAGACAATGGTGAACTGAAGAATAGTAATAAGTCACACAAGGAGCATCTATGTCGGATCAAATGTACCGAATTTGATTTCTCCGCTAATGCATTCCTCTTGTTCTACTCGCACTCCTTACTCCCTTCCAGCAACTTCCAATACTCTACCAATTGCAACCACGCCGCTTGTTTACAACCATCAAGCTTTTTTTTTCCTCCATGCTTAATCCAAAATTGATGGTATTGTGATCTACATCTTTTGAAATATGCCTTCAAATACCTCTCCACCATTCCCACTGGCAATGGTAGAAACCATATAAATTGCCTCCTCATCTCCTCCATTATTTTGTTCATAGTCTCTTTTTCATTGATGTCTATATAAGCATCTTGGACAACGGCATGAGCTGCCAATTTCAAAGCATTTAGAAATTGATTCTTATAACGAATAATGTTGCCAGAGCCATGCTGAACTATCGTCACTTGCAGCACTCTTCCTTCTGAAATGGCGACTTTCACTTCCTTCAAATATGACTTCTCATCATCTCTTAGAGCTTTTCATTGCTTAAAAGAATCAGGAGTAAATGACTTACTTGAATCCTCTATGCCTCGTGGCAAACCAATGTTGGTTAGGGAAGTTTTTGTTGCTTGACTTTGATCTCTACGATCTTTGGAAGCTCCAACAGACTTCCTAATGTCTATGCTATTACTCTCAAGTGGTCCGTGTTGAGTTTCTACAGAGTCAGGAGGTGGTGAGTGCCTAAACTGTGACGGCTGCGAAGTTGATCTACTATGCGGTATATTCATTCAAATAAGTGCAGGTGTTGGGTGACCACTCGAAACATGTCCCTCATGTCCATTACTCTATTTAGATTCGTGATGCTCTATTTGTTTGGACCGAGGACAAAACCAGGGACCTCCACTACTCGTAGGGGTCCTCGTTGACAGCGAATGCGGGTCAAGTGTCCGCTAGCAACCTGCCATGACTATTGGACTTTGGAAAGGATTGGCCATGACTAGATTCATGTTTGGCGTTTTAAACCACTCAACATTAGGACGACCAACGCCTCCATGTCCTGCTTGAGAAAGATAAAAGTTATCTCGTGGTCCCTTGTGAGAAGGCGCCACATACGTTGGAAATATGCCATTGAAGTTTCCTGTCGAGAATGGAGGGTACATCCCACTTCCGAACAATTGTTGCATTGGATGCACTCCTGATCCGTAACGAGGTCCATAATTAGGCCGTGCATTTTGTTGTCCATAAGATACCTGGGACATGGAGGGACATCTGTTGGCTTACATTCAAAATAATGGATTCATTTCAGAATGAGCCATCTTTAGACTTAACGATATTCAGAAAGCTATTTCTTTACTACTAACATTCAAACTGCTTACTAAATCACCCATCATATACAAAGCACAGAATCCACCTTTGCACGAGATTTTCAATTGTATAGACATCACAATTCATTTATATATGAACATCATGACACAGTTTCGAACTATCACATAGAAACAATGCAATATAAAGACCATCCTCGTAAATGGAGGTAAGTGCAGATCCTTCTAATGTTCAATCATTTTTCCTATTTTTGGAAAAATTATAAGTTGCAGCACTAACCCTCCAACCATTGCATGCACAACTTCCATAGTGCAATGACAAAGCATCCAATTTCGTAGAATTCTCCTTCAATATGTGCACACAATTGTGGAACCAAAACTTATTTCATCTTACAGTGCAACCTTATAGTAACAACAACAATATACACATAAAACATTGTCACAATGAGGAGTCTCAGTATTCCTATAAAGTAGAAACGTGAAATAGTTCTTATAGCTGAAAGTGGACACTCAATTTTCTTCGTGCTATTTCTGAAATGAGGTCCACTTTGTTCACTTTGTCAATGTCTTCAACTAAACAAAAGGATGTACCCACGAAGATTATTGCTAAGTCCACTACTTGAAAGTCCAAAACCTTGAGGATTGAACAAGAACAAACGTTGGGTGAAAACTTTGAACAAATATTTCATTAAAATGGCAAAATTCATACGCAATTTTTCCATTTATTTTCTAGGAATGCTCTAGATTTCAAAGGCTGCATAGTCTGAAATCTTGTAGAGGTACACATTTAAAACAACACAGTTTGAACCTCTAAGTGCCAAGTTTGTAGAATACCGCCATTTTAACGAAATATCCATTTTTGGAAGATATATTCCCGAACTACACTAAATCATATCAACCTCAAAACTAGCATAAAAACATATTGAATCCTGGAATTATATTAATTGAATCCTTATGGACCATTGCACTATCACTTCCATCCACTTCCACGATAGACAATGATAAATGCACAAGAAGTGACTGAATTAATTAATGACCCACACAATGCAAGAAATGTTAAAAATTGAGGTGTTCATCATTCGGGCTTAACACTTTACCACACAATCACGTTTAGGCATGTAGACGAACATTAATCAAGTGAGTAATTTTTGTAGGATTGCCACATTCTTTGGAATAACTATTCTTGAATCTACATGTACGAGTAATAGGGGCACTATCGGACTCCACATGATGAAACTCAGAATACAACATTTAGAGTACATTTAGAGTATAGTCACAGTTCTCCATTGTTTAAGCATAGAGTTAGCCCTACAAAAACCAATCATCCAATCATTCTTTGAACAGCTATGTCCACCTCAATGACTAACTATAGTTTTCAGGAAAAAAAAGAAAAAAAAGTTTTTTTTGTTACTGACCTGCAAATTATTCGCTTAGATAAGGGACGTACTGGTCAACAACATCAGTGACAGAGTCAAATTCCTACAAGATTCCTCCAAAAAGTGCAATGTTTTGTTATCCATACCCCTTCAACATTATGCAAAAACTTTTGAAGACACTGCTAATGGCATGTATTGATATGTAGCACGTCAACCGACTTACCGTAGAGTGAGAGTGACTATAAGCATTGGACGGAGATGCTCCATAGACAAAGCGCGGCTGCTAACACACAGAAATATAGATTATTGTTCATTGAAAAGGAATGTCTATTTCTGAAGATGATATGAAAATGCAACGAGCAGGTCATCATCACCGCTTGCCAATAAATGAAACAAATTCCTCACCTCCACCATTGACTAAACTTGTAAGACATTGCAATCATCAGAAAAGAACTGTGTATTCTTCACAATGTCTTCGTCACCTAGGTTCACATCGTCTCTTCTTCAAATAACAATAATTGATTAGGCTTTCGTAAATTGAAGAAGATTGTGTCCACGAATTGCCTTCAGTAGTGCACACCTTCAGAGACGTCAAGAAGACCTACCATTAAAAATCTTCTACAACGAACCTACAAACAGAACTGACACGACAAACACCTCAAGAAGTCCACTATACACGAACCTTGTGACACCCTTCACCGTCAACGAATTCACCAAAGGGGTAAAAAAAATTAACATGCTCCATGCAAGTGCTGAGTAAGTGCAATTTCTTGAAGGTAAAGAGTCCGACCTTCTATTTCCTCATTCCAGACAAGATGGCTCTTCAAAACTAGAAAACTATCATGCAATGCAACCGTCACAACCACCGCAAGCGACGCACTTGCAACTCCAGTATTCAAACACTACCCAAATTAGATCTCATGCACAACCGATTCCAAGGATATAGTTGCACATCGTGCACATGCTAGAACGTAACTTTTACCTTAAAACAGACAAAGGGCCCTCAAATACAGTAATTGCAAGTCACCATACATGACAGCTGATTCATTGTTTATGTCAAGTAACCCCACTGATCGAAAGGGTGGCATGTGACCCATTCCATGCACAAACTCCTGCTATTTCGACAAAGCATTCTCAATAAGCCAATGATGATGACACGTCATTTTCATAAAACCTCCAAGAGGTGTTCACACGGAATTGACTGCATGCATGTAATCGCCTTGCGTATGACATGTGCGACAAAATTCCCCACTTTCATGGTTTCTAGGCAACCCTCTTCAAAGTCGTTGATGACTCTTCATATGCAACCTCCACAGTGCAGCACCATTTCAATAGAGGCCGCATGGCCATCTACTTGATCGCTCAAGATGTTTCGTTTTCTAATTGCGGTTCACCTATCTTTCCTAACCACAAGACCATGGGCATTGTGCATTATACAAATTCATACACAATTCTAGCATTCCATGGCCGGCGAATAAAAGCATAATTTAATTAGTGTTGTAATTTACTTATTTTCAATCGATGTACCATGTGAACCTCCAATGTAGACCTATTTTAAACAAACATCAGGAAAATATAATAATCCATGGATAGCAATGTCACTGCTGCATGACAATTGTAAACAAATGAAGAACAGTTTTGACTAGCGCAAGTATGTACTACTCGTATATACAATTTTCTGAAGCAGACTTTTAACAAATTAAAGTGTCAAAGAATGGTTAAACATTCTGAAACGCGCTCAATCTTCCACTCAATTCAAACTCAACTTTTTAATCAATGAATAAAGAATAAACCATAACTTGCAATCATGCAAACAATCAATGCTTGAAGACCATTTTCCTTGTGAGCAACAAAAAAAAAATTGCAATAGACATCATGCCCATTCGAATTAAACAATTGCTACCTTAGAATTGTACTCCAACATCTACAAGAAATGAGTCATCGACATGTATACACTGATTCACAATTCCACATGATATATAACTTTGACATGGTATTCTTGTTTCTCCAAATTCAAACAACACAAACTATGATATTTGAATAGACTAATTAATCCACTCCCACCAATAGTAGTAATACATAAAAAGGACACAGTATGTTGCATTAGTCGCTAATATTGGCAGGTGAATGCAGAGAACAACTCCATTGCAAAGTACTTGGTCAATGAAGGTATGTAAGAAAATAAGCACATTATAGTTTTCCATTGCAATCTTGTAGGGTAGTAATTGAGCAGAGCGTCACAGAAAGTTTCCAACCTTCTCTACCATGCAATAAAGTTCAGTTTCCTAAAATGCCTCTATGTAGAGTTTACTTGTAACTCTGACTATGATGTGCCATTCGTTGCGCATGAGACATTCATGCTATACAAATCCAATTGCAAGAAGACATGACAATTGTCACTACTACTTCTTTTGAAGCTACCTCGTTTGAACATTTTCACGCACTGTACGTCCCAAAGTGCAGCGCTTCCCTATGGCATTTTGATGTCCTTTCGATGATGCTCCATGTGATTCCATTAGATTGTTCAAGTTGGAACCCACTCTCTTCAACCTCCCCTACAGCTCTTCAAAAATATTCATGCAGTCTGTTTGAATTGCATGAGACTTCCTATAAAGTCGTTCTGTCCCATAATCATCATCCTAAGAGGAGATGTGCTTTAGTATGGCTAAAATAAACAACTCCACAATAATTCTCACACCTCATATTCCATCGTCTAATGCAGTGGCAGAAGCGTATTCCAAATCCACACAAACAGAATGGGTTCAACAACATGAAGAGAAGTTGAAGGAATGCTATGAAATCATCAAGTTTGTTATGAAGAGTAGGAATTTGTTAATGGCTTTCTAAAATAAGTTCTTGCACTTCAACAATGGCAACTACATGACTATGCGATCCAATTACTAAACATAACTAGGACTCACCTCAACAACTTGTAGCAGCAAGCACCCATTCTCTGACACAGAAAGCTCTTTCACATCATCAAATTGCTCCATCAAAGCCCTGAATCCAATACATTACTTCAACACAATTGAAAAACACATGTGAGTGGCTTCACATTTTGTTAATAAAGAAACCAATGTTCGAGAAAACATTTCATTTAGTTCACAAATTGTTGCCACAGTATCTGCAAGCACATATGAAGACCAGTAAATGATAGTGCCTGCATAGAAGAAATGGGACAGAATAGAAAGTCACATGACGCTTTGCACACTTTTGATAAAATAAATGAGACAAAGAAAATTATAAAACATTACTTAAACAAACTAGCTTTTTTCTTGGCAATGTCTGATTTTAAGTGACTACAACAAGGAATGTGCTCTAGATTATAAACTTCTCCTACTTCTTGGATGGAACTTGTGATAGGCTTTTGAAGATAAAAAATGCACTAAAACTAAGTGAGTCCACAATTCACTACTTAGTTAGTTGAGGGTTGAAAACATATAATCATCAACTTAAACCAAGCTAAAAACAATGTATAATTTAAAATAATAAAATTACATTAACTAAGATTGGTCAAGTCCTCGCCATAGGAAATCTGGGCATACTCTTCCATCATGGCCCACACTTGTCTAATTTTGTCGTCACAAAGCGCCCCCCATCGAACATGCTTCTCATCGTGAATGACACTGACCACTCAGCCTGCAACAACACAAAATCAAAGACATAAAGAATTTTGCATTCATCGTGGGTCCACCAAATGATATTGTTCAAGAAAATTTAAACATCCACGTACTAACATCTTCATGTACTTGAACTAACACATTCTTCACCTTCATTGACCTCCATTTTTCTACAATTGGTCAACCATAACACATTTCCACATTTCCAATTGCAATTATACTAGAGCATTCAACTCAAATATAAGTAAGGCTTATGTGAATTTACACTTACCCATTTTGCTCGCTAGGAAACAAGCTCTAGACCTTCTACATTGAGAATAACGGGCAAAGCAGTATAGTTTATAACCTTCCCAGAAATCGCTAGACCTGATTTGCAACAATAAAATGCATTGAAATTCAATACTTTTGTTCATGTAGTGCAATTCAAGTATACACTGAAAAGTACCGAAGACCTCTATGTTATACAATTGGCTCTTCAAAGCAAACACTATAATCTTAAAAAAAGAGGAGTGCAAACACGCACCTAAAGTTCTCCAAGTCCAATACATTTTCCCCTTCTTTGGTCAAAATTTGCCTCTTCTCCAGAATGCTTTCGTTGGAAACATCCACTGCAAAGAATTGAACATCATTCATTGGAAATGCTTCCGTAGCAAGTTGGAACAAGGTGCTTCAATTTGAAGCTCTACAATTGAGAACCTCATCATGAACACAAAAAATTCAAGGTAATGCTATGAATAAGCAAGGCCACCAAGAAACTAACGGAACCCAACAAAATTAACATATGAATTCCAAAATGAAATATAATGCTCCACTGACAAATGGGTGGAGAGTGACAACCACTTGAATTGGAAAAGTGATCCATCGGAGCAGGCAGAAGAGAAAATAGCGATGGCACAAGTAAACTTGGAGACTAGTTATGCAACAATTCTGTCTCACCTTTCTTAGGGTTATGAAACTTCATTTCTTTGCTTACACAGGTAAGTGAAAATGTAAAGGAATGCCCGTTTTTCCAGATACAAGTTCCCCGAACTAAGAAAGTTGGGCAAAAACAATTTCTACTAATGACAGAGCATGCTCGGCATGCTCTTATGATTTTTGTCACTAGCGATGGATAATCTCAGAGGAAAATAGGAAACACTAATGTAGCATCTAAAAATATCACCTTAAAAAAACTAACCCTCACTAAACTACCATGGCTAACATGACTAATCACATATTGTGTAGGAATTTGATTGTCTCATGCAGTAACTCGGGAATTCGATGCTTCTACTTTCTTTTTTCTATGCCATGGATGCCAAGTGTGTCATTTCGATGCGTTGTTGGGTAGGCCAGGTCATCAATTTTTGTTTTAGGTACAAAATGTAACTGCAAGCCCATAGGCATCCTACGCTATGAATGAATAACAATCAATTTTCCTACAATTTCATTACGAAGTGAGGAACATGAACTGAACAAAATGAATTAGGTAGGAGAGTTGAATACAAAAGGAGCTGTATATTGGACGGCCCAACTGATATTAAAACGAAATTGGAGAACAAAACAAGTGCATGCCCACAGTTTTTTGAGAAAATGTTTTCTTGACATGGTTATTTCTTTATATTTTTGTGTTCTTGCAATCTATGACCTCATTTCGGCAAATTCTATTTCAAAATACAGTTAATGCAATTTTTGTTGACTAAACCAGAAGGCATCCTTGCTCTTCTTCATTAAAAAGCCCCTCAAGTTGAGTAACTTTTTCTAGTATGGATAACCTTCATGTCCACCATTTACAAGAAGTTCGAATGAGGATATGAAGATGAACTCCTTCGTTGCTTCAACTTGTTACTTTCAAGAATATGGACAAAATTCATTGAAAAACATTGCTTATTGTAGGACATGAAAAAAATAAAAACTTGCATCAAGGATACATATCATTGAAAAGATAGAATGCAATACTTTTAATTTGTTGGATGGTCTCTATTTTGGGAAGCCTTAGTTATCATTTGTTAAAAATTTGTAGAATAACATTTAATAGAGTATCTCACAATCAATGTGTTTTGATAATATATTTAAATTTGAATTGTAAAAATTTTGTTGCAAATTATTGTAGATATAATATACATAAGTACTTAAACATATGTATCCTTGAATTAAGTTAGATTTTGAATAGAATAGGATGTTAATTCAAAAAAACAGGCCATTTCTAATGGTCTTTGATATTAGTTTTCAGTATTATTGCATTTGTTGCATTAAAAAGATTTTAAATGAAATGGATGAACTTTGATAGATTTTGACACAATTTTATGGTCTACATAGACTTTGGTGTGAAGTTCGATATGCTTGGATTTAGATCACTATAAACCACCTCAAACTAAGAAGGCTTATGTTGGCTTGCGGGAGATTAAAATTTAATAACCTCAATTGGACTGGCCGTAGTTGCTTTGGCTTGCTTGGACTCATTTGAGCTCAAGTAGGTTCATTTGGGACCACATTGAATTTCATCCAATCACTTACTTTAATTTTAGGGAGAGAAAAAGGATCATGTTCTAAACTACAATTTCATTGCATGAGACAATTGATCTTCACTATCTATCATATAATTTTATCAATTCCAAGAATATGAAGCATCTACATACATTTTCCATTCAAGTTCTTCTTTTGAAATTGTGTAAGGTTAATTCAAAAGACAATTATTAACCCCAAAAGGATGAAGGTGTGTTTATTGGCAAAATAATTATTTTACGCAAGTACGTGTAACTATAGATTTCTATGTTTTAGTCCCAAATTTTAATAGAAGGTGTGGATGAGGAATATCTTTCATGAGCACTAAAGTTTAGGGCATTTGGAAATATGAGTCAAAAGTTATGGCCTAATATGTAGTTTGTTTCTCAACTCAAGCAGTCTGGGCAGATCTAAAAAAATCATTTTTCTCAGAAATGAAAATTAGAAATCGATTTTCTACATTTATATATACATAGAAAGCTTTGAATCATTCCATTTTGATCAATGAGTCAAAAGTTATGTGATGTTTTAGTTTGCAGACAAGTATGGATTCTCTACTCTAAAATAAACTTTGAAGTCCATTATTTAACTCAATTTTCAATATTTTTTGAAAAAAATGAAAACATTAGATGTAGATTGTTTATTATAACATTACAACCAATGGAATTGGGATCTTTGAATTCCATTAATAAATTGTTAACAATTTTGAATTTTGAATGATTTCCTACATCTTTCTACTTACTATTTGTTTACTATATGTTGCACAATTCCAAAAGATTTGTAAATTTGCAAGCATGTACCCAACCTCAATTGAAGAATGAATGTAAATAAGCACCACCATTTTGGACATTCATTCATACAAATGTGACCTTCTGAAGTATAACTGCCTGTTTTTTTACAAGGCCCACAAAAATTTTTTTGGCACTTCAAATAATAATATTTTGCAATCTACATAGTGTAAATTTTTGAATTTTTTTCACATCTTCTCAATTTCATGTACTACAAGATCCTATGGTTACATGTGTCCAAAAATGATATTTTTCGAAAATTTGGTACTTGTAATAGAAATGGCAGTTTTTGAGGGGTTCTAGTGATAACATAGTCAAGGAACTTCAGGGGTTCATATTGGACGAACTAAATCTCGTTCTTGAATATTTGTTAGTATACTACACTTTTCTACCAATTTAAAAAAATTAAATTTCTGAAAGGAAAAGTCCAAAATTGGCTAGCCGGCGGGCACTTCCGAATTTACTGAAAAATTAAACTACTAAACAATTGGTATAGAAGTGTAGTACAAAAAAAATTAAATTTCTGAAAGGAAAAGTCCAAAATTCTTTCTTCATAATTAAAAATTTGGATTTTTTTTTCAATTAATATATATGTTGAAAGCTTCTTAACTCTGAAAGAACTAGCATGCATTTCATGGCTATACAACAATTTTGGGCATGTACCACTACTAGAAAACAGTGTTACTGTATATAAGAAAAAGTTGATTTTCTTTTGGTGTGTTCTGCCAAAAAAACAGAAAATTTTCACTAACTGCAACAAAATTTTCAAAAATCTATGTTCCATGAAACAAGTAGTTTTTAAAATTGAACATCATTTGGTTTCTGTTGCCTGTAACATTGTTCTCTATTGGTGTATGTGTGATTGCAGAATTTCATATTTCTGGCTCAAATTTCAGTAGAAAGTTGACAAAAGGCAAATCATTCATATGCACAAAATTACATGTCAATCGAAAATAAAAGTCAAAAGATATATCCTAATATACTTCTTTTTTTCGTAAACATGCCAGTCAAATTTTTCAAAATCACTTTTTCAGATGCCGAATTTGAAATTGGTTTTCTAGAGTTACATATAGCTTTTGTGGGAAGCTCTAAATCATCGTGTTCTGATCAATGAGTGAAAAGTTTTGAGGATTTCAAGGAAAGAAAAAAAAGAAAAAAGAATTGAGGATTGTTTGTTTGCAGACAAATATGGATTCTCTACTCTGAAATAAACTGTAAAGTCATTTATCTCATTCAATTTAAAATATTTTTGTGAAAAAAATAAAAGTGTACAATATAGATTCTCTATTACAGCATTGCTACCTATGAGATTGCCATTTTTCAATTCCATAATTAAATTTTGAACAATTCAATATTTTGATTCATTCTCTACTATTCCTATTTTTTTCCAATATGTTGGACAATTCATAATGATTTGAAAATTTTCTAGAATGTTCCCAAAGTCTCCAGGAAAAAAACCACAAATAAGCACCACCCTGTTGGACATTTTCCCATTCGAAAAGTGACTTTGTGAAGTGCAACAGCCTTGTTTTTTGTAGGGCACAAAAAATGATTTCAGTGAATTTGAAATGTTATATCTTGCAATCCACGTGGTGGAAATTTCTGAATTCTGTACCACTTGATCTCAAGTCACTACTGTACACTACAAGATTTTGCAAATACATGTGCCAAGAATTTTAATTTATCAATCATTTGGTACTTATACTGAAAATGTTAGTTTTGCAGCATTTTGGATGAAAACATAGTCATGGAACTTCTTGGGTACATCATTCCATTTTCATCGATGAGATGAAAGTTAATAGGAGTTTCAAATAGCGGGTAGTTCTCAATTCAAGACTTTGAAATGAATATTTGAAATCATTTATTTCAATCATTTTCATATTGGGGGTACTACGGAATTATAAAATGTATATTTTTTTTTACAAGTTCTCAACCATTGGATTCCAAAAATTTCAATTCAATATCATATTCTTAACCCTTAAAGGACGGACTGATGACCGTGGAAATCATGGTTTTTGGAACCGTGTGACATCATCTACTTTATAAAAACCAAAAATATCCATTGGAGGTCAAACTACTGTAGAAGATCTTCCCTTTCCACCCCTAAATCCGAGGATGAATAGTTGCAATTCTGTCCTACATAGGAGAATTCCTTGTCATCCATCGGACACCAAACGTCTGCATCGTCCTTTAAGGGTTAAACAATGAAGTATGTTATACTTGTATTGTACTTCATGCTCTACTTACAATTTCTTTTCTATATGTTGTACAATTCCAAAGGATCTTAAATTTTTAAAGCATGCAGCCAACTTCCTTTAACCCCTAAATATTGTTGACTATGTTGTCACCTGAAACACTCAACAATTGTCATTTCTAATACTCACACCGATTTTTAGGAAAAAAATATTTTTGGTCACATGTAAACATAAGATTTCATGATACACTAATTTGAAAAGGTGTGGAACAAATTTCAGGAATTTCCACTTTGTACATTGTAAAATATTAGCATTTGAATTGGCAAAATCCATTTTCTTGGCCCTAGGCAGAAATAGGCAGCTACACTTACCTAAAGTTACAGTCATATGGAATAAATTCCAAAATGTAGGTGCTTCTTTGCATTCCTTTGCCAAGGCAAGTTGGCTAAATGCGTCAAGAAATTTCACATCATTTGGAAATGTACAACATATAGGAAAACAATAGTAAGTACAAAGAAGTACAGAATTATATGAAATTGTTAAAATATTTGTTATGGAATTGAAAAATGTTAATATGTTTGGTTGTCATGTTGAAATGTACAATTCACAACCTATAATTTTATTTTTACCCTTAACTATTGAAAATTGAGTTAAATAGAAGACTTCAAAGTTGATTTTAGAGTATGGAATCCAAAATTGCCCACAAAATAAAAATTCTCATAACTTTCATCTCATTAATCAAAATGGAATGATAAGAAACTTTTCAAGTATGTATAATTCTATAAAACCTATTTCAAAATTTTTTTTTCTAAAAAAAGTAACCATAGGATATTGTATTATGCTGGTTTTAGAAGATGTGGAAAAAAATTCAAAAATTTTCAACATATACATTGTAAGATATTAGTGCTTGAATTAACAAAAAGACTTTTTGTGGCCCTACACAAAATTGGTCAGTTGCACTTCAAAAGGTCAAATCATTATGAAAAAATGTCCCAAATGGTTGTAACTATTTGTATTCATTCTTCAAGGCAAGTTGGCTAAATGTGCGAAAAATTCTAGATCATTTGGAATTGTACAACATATAGGAAAAAATGAGTATGTAGAAAGAAGTTAAAAATGATGGAAGATACTAAATTGTTAACAATTTCTTTACAAAATTGAAAAATGCCAATTCCATAGGTTGTACCATTGTAATAAACAATCTACACCTAAAGTTTCAATTTTTTTTTAAATATGAAAAACGGAGTTAAATAAAGGTCTCCAAAGGTTATTTTGGAGAGGAGATTCCATGATTACCTACAACCTACCCACAACTAAAACTCATCATAACTTTCATCCCATAAATCAAAATAGAATGATTCAAAGCTTTCCATGTATAAGTAAATCTATGAAACCAATTTCAAATTTTTATTTTAATAAAAAAAAAATTCTTAAAAAGTTTTTTTTCTTGCCCAGGCCGCCCACCGAACGATGAAAACTACATATCATACAAAAACTTTTTAACTGTGTACTGAAATGTTATGAAAATTGGTGGGTCTTAAAGCTACTTCTCGGGCATATGTTGTGTGTAAATTTCAAAGAAAAAAAATTCCATTTGCAGTGAGTTGCTTTAAATCTCTATGTTACCAAAAAAATGTCATTTCGTCCTTTAGGGGTTAGTACATCATTCTACAGTTGCATTATTTTGTCATAAACTACTTCTTAGTATCAATTATATACTTGTACTAGAAAGGACAGTTTCAGATCAATTTTGGTGAAAACATAGTCATTGAACTTCATGGGTTTAGGATCATTCATAACTGAATCCTATAAGTTATTTCGGAAGAACATTCTACTAGTGTTCAGAACTATGCAGAGTACTTTGTTTGAAAAATTTCAATCAATTATCCAAATGCACTGAATCAGAGCTTATTTTTGAACAACCATATGATGTATTCAACACATCAATTTTAAGAATTCTATGACACTGTCTATGTATTTCCTTGTGGGCCCATCAAATGGGAATTTGGTGTGCTTCCTGTATACAAGTCCTATCCAGGGTCCTAATTAAAAGCATATACTACTCCCACATTCCTAATCATTTTCTCTTTCCACAAATGGGAATTTCTAAAAACTATCACTCCAAACACAGGCGAACAGAAATTGCCCTTTGTTGATTTCATCACCTAAGGAGAAAGTGGTCCAGCAGGCATGGACATGGAGATGGTGACAGTGTACATCAGTACAATGATCTAACATGGCCCAAGCTTGCTGAATTGGGTGCACGAAAAATGGGAGGCTAATTCTTGGCCTAAGAGCCAATGTCAGATTTCAATTAAATTTTTTTTTTATAAAATATTATTTTTTTCAACAAATCTGATTTGTTGGATTTTATGCAATTGGCCTATAAGGTAGGAGGTCCATAAAGAGCCTATCTAACAGCTGAAACTGAATTTTGTGGAGGTAAAACTTCTTGAAATATTTTTCAGTAAAATTTTCTTGAAAGAGAAGAGGATTTGACATCTAACCCAAGTTGTTTCATATTTTTTGGAGCTTTGTAGAATTAGTTATGAATTTTTGAAGTCGAAATGGCATAGGGCTCTAAAACCGCCCACCTCCTCAAATGTACACTATTGGTACACCCATGAAAAGATGAAAAAATCCCATGTACAAATAGTGTACATTTAAGGAGTTGGGCGTTTTTAGAGCCTGTGCAGATTTCGAGCCTCCTACCTTAGGTTGAAAGTGGCCCTAAAATTTTAGCCCCTCTCTCCTTTTTTCCTAAATTTTTTTGAATTGGCTCGGCTTCTTAGCCCCAAGGCCTTTACATATGGGAGAATTGACACCCATTCATAATTATTACTTGGGGACGGCCTCTAGCCCAAAAGGGGCTGCAATTTTGTGCAATCAGCCTATAGGTGTAAAGCGGCCCTAACATATAGATGAATTTATCATTTCTAACTTTAGAAGGAACTTCATAGAATGTACAATAATATTCATTATATCATAATTAATGATGGACTTGACAAATAATACATCAATAGTAAGCAAATCACTAAAGCATCATTGTAATAGCAAGGAGGTAAAAAGGTTGTAAACATGTTCCTACAAGATCAGTGTATTCTGAGACACTTATACAACTCTTTCATAAGGTAACTACACCTATAATAGTACAATTCCTAAAATTGCATGCTATATATTTTTGCCTAAAATCTACTTCCACTATACATGGAGAACTAAGATCGCTTTTACATACACCTATTCTAACCACTTTGAAAATTCATAGTTTATTCATATAGTGTTACAAAAATGAATTCTTCGAAAATCTAGAAGCCCCTTTAGAGTACCAATAAGACCCCTAAGAACATCTTTTCAATATAAAAATGTAAACAATGTTGAACCCCTAAATGTATTTGACTATGTTTTCACAAAAAAAAAACCCTCCTAAAATGCCGTTTCTAGTATAAGTATACAATTTTTGAAATAAAAAAATTTGGACAAATGTAATCATACGAACTCATAGTACACTAGTTTGAGAAGATGTGGAAGGATTTTTTAAAAAAAATTCACCATTTATATTGCAAGATATTAGCATTTGAATGGACAAAAATCTTTTTTATTGGACATGCGAGGAAGAGGGCAATTATACTTCAAAAAGTTACATTCATATGAAAAATATTCCAAAATAGTGGTGCTTCTTTGCATTCCTTTTCCAAGGCAAGTTGGCTACATGCTTGAAGAAATTCAATTCTTTTAGAATATAAAACATGTAGGAAAAAAATAGTAAGTACATAAAACTATAGAATGATTCAAATTACTTTATAGTCATAAATTGAATTATGGAATTGGATAATGTCAATCTCAATGATTGTAATGTTCTAATTAACCCCTAAAGGACCAAATGATGTTTTTCGGCAACATAGCAATTTGAAGCAACTCACTACAAATGGAATTTTTATTTTTTTTCTTTGAAATTTTCACACAACATGTGCCCTAGGAGTACCTTTAAGACCCAATAATTTTCATAACTTTTGAATACATGGTTAAAAAATTATTGTATGATATGTTGTTTTCATTGCTTGACGGGCAACTCGGGCAGCAAAAAAAACTTCTTTAAAAATATCTTTTTTTTAAATAAAAATTTGAAATTTATTTTTCTGTTTTATATATATATGGAAAGCTTTGAATCATTCCATTTTGATTTACGAGATGAAAATGATGAAGAGTTTTAGTTGTGGGTAGTTTGTGGGTAGTAATGGAATCTCTACTCTAAAATAAACTTTGGAGACCTTTATTTAACTCAATTTTTAATGTTTTTGGAAAAAAAATAAAAACGTGAGGTGTAGATTGTTTATTACAAAAATTTCACCATTGGGATTGGCATTTTTCAATTCCATAAATAAATTATTAACAATTTAGTATTCTGAATCTTTCTCTACTTCTTTCAACTTACTATTTCTTACCTATATGTTGTACAATTCCAAATGATCTAAACTTTTTCAAGCATGTAGCCAACATGACTTCAAGAATGAATCCAAAGAGTTACAACCATTTTTGACATTTTTTCATAATGATTTGACCTTGTGAAGCACAACTGCCCGGATTTTGCAGGGCCCAAAACCGGCTTTTTGTCACTTCAAATGCTAATATCTTGCAATCCAAATGGTGGAAATTTATAAGAAAAATTCACATCTTCCCAAACCAGTGTACTACAAGATCCTAAGGTTACATTTGTCCAAAAATTTATTTTTTCCTAAAATTTGGTACTTATATTAGAGATGACAGTTTTGGAGCGGTTTTGGTGAAAACATAGTCAAATACATTTAGGGGTTAACAATCTACATCCATTGATTTTATTTTTTCAGGAGAATATTGAAAATTGAGTTCAATAAAAGACTTCAAAATTTATTTAAGAGTGTAAAATCCATATTGCCTACAAACTAAAACTCCTCATAATTTTCATCTCATTAATCAAAAACGAATGATTCATAGTTTTCCGTGTATATAAAAATTTAGAAAATCAAATTGAATTTTATATTTATTAAAAATGTGATTTAGAAAAGAAAAGAAAAGTCTATCCAGATTGCACGCTGAGGAAGAAAAATGACATATCTTAAATTATCTTTTCGACCAGCAAATCTAAATTTTTGCTAATTATTGGGCCTTCAAGTTACTCCTCAGGCACATGTACTGTGAAAAATTCAAAGAAAAATAATAAAAAATTTGTTTGTAGTGAGTTGCTTCTAATCACTCTCTTGCCAGAATACGGAGTTTGGACATTTAGGAGTTAATAATGCTGAATTGCTTATTTGTGCCATTTTAGATGTAGTTTCTATATAAGATAGGAATATGTCTTCATCTTTGGAGATTGAAGTTTACACTTGTATTGTTCTCAGTGAGTAATTGCTAACTTATACCACATTCAGTCTAACATTCAATCTGCAGTTTTTTTCTGAGCAAAATTTTGCTTGACTGGACAAATTCTAACCTAGCTGTCAGTGTCCCTCCAAATTTAGGCTTCTACAGTAAAGCCAAGAAAATGACTCATGGCCAAAAAATACCATGCATTCAATTAGTTAGGCACTGAAAAAATGTACATGAACTTCAGGACAGATTTACACATCTTACATGTTAATGTGGGTTGTGTCAATCTTACATACATTCTACAACTTCCATGTAAGTAGTGCATCCTTCCTTTTTTTTTTTGGTAAACAAATGGACAATTCCATTGGAAGGAACAGAACACCTAACCAGAGGAAAAGAATCCGTGCGAGCATTTTTACATTTAGTCCATCCTATTTTGAAGGATACCATGAGGTCTGACACAGAAGGCTTGGAAGTATTCAATCTTCAAGACAATGAATTCTATATTTCAACATGTATCATTTGTAGAGTTCATATACTCTGCATACCTCAGAAATTATACAATACATTTTAAAATACATATAATTGGAACATACTACAGAATCCAAATTGAACTTATTACCATGATTTTCAGTCCCTCAACCTATAACATGTAAAAAAGTGTGCATACGACTGTACGGGTTATATATATTAGATGCAGGGCTTTTTTTTCATTTTTTACAAAGTGCCAAAGTGGTGATGTTAAATGTTATAGTAGTGCTCCAAATTACAACATTCATCCACATATTGGATGTATACTATGTTTTTCATCCACAATTTGGCAATTTCATCTAAATTTTTTTAATTTCAAAGTTGTTTGGTGATTTCATCCAACTTTTTTGACATTTTTTAGCCGGATTATTTTTTCTGGTGGAATTTGCCACCAAAAAGCCAAAAAAAAAGCCCTAATTAGATGGACTGTATCCTCCCCACTAGTATAGTTCAACATTTAAACATTTTTTGGGTTTTTTTAATCCTTGAAACACATGGATATTTTAACCCCTAAATGTCAAGGCAGACGTTTTTTGCTCGATGAATGACAAGGAATTCTTGTGTATAGGACAAAAGTGAAACTATTCATCCTCGGAATTAGGGGTGAAAAGGAAAAATCTTCAATAGTAGTTTGACCCCCAACGAGTATTTTTGATTTTTTTAAAGTAGATGATGTTACATGGTTCTAGAATGCTTGATTTCCATGGTCACCAACCTAGCGTTCAAGGGTTAACACGTGTGACAGCCATTCCAACACATGTCATAATTTTCTAGACTTCGTGCATAAGCAATGTAAAGCAATTTAATTTGTAATTCTCTAATTGAAATTACCATGGGTGGGCCTAATTAAATAGTAAAAATATCATATCCTTCTTGAGATAAATATGTACAAATTGAAAATAAAAGATGAGTACCTAATTCAACCTACTTCAGGGCTTCTTCTTCAGTCCACAAATAAGTTAACCCTTTAACACCAAGATGGCAAGAAATGGCCTACAATTTAGGTTTTGGTTGCATTTACATAAAACAAATGGGATCAACATGAAATGTGTTGAACTATGAAGTTGGGGGCAAGAGTAAATTGAAAATTTAGCAATTTTTTTTTTAAATTAGCAAATTTAAAGATTTTGTGCCTATACACAGTCTGTATTCAACCAAAAATACAATACAAGGGTTTAGACATACATTTGGGTGAGGGAGAATACTTGTCAAGAGCTATAGAGGTTGCACATAGGGTGACCAATGTAGCCAGTATGTGGTAGTTATAGCAACTCCAATGTATGCCTAGTCACCAAGTTCAACTCTAGTGTAGTCCCAATCCCCAGGTCCAACTTTACTACATGCCTAGTCCTCAAGTCCCAACATTTCTTAAAATTTTCTTTGAAACACATGAAATTGGTTCAAATATTTCTTATATCCAATTGGCATTATATATTTTGGACCTATAAAATGATAATTAGTTATTTCTCTAATTTTAAAGTAATACAATAACTTTCATCCATACTATGATATTATACACTATAATACATAGGTACATCTATGGTGGAAATTTCATATTTTAGAGTCTATTTTATATTTGATAAGATTTTTTGGCATTTTTTTATCTAAAACATTCTTAATAATTCAATTTTTTTTCAATTTGAAAATTTGATGACTTCTAGTAGACACATGACTTCATCCCTAGAAAAAAATATAAATTTTCATTCATATCTAGTTGCAAAATGGTAGCAAACTAAGTGATGGCTTGAAATCAATGGTCATATGAATTTCAGGTTCACATTTCAAGATACATCAAATACAAAGAACCTATACTACTACGCTATATAATTTTAATATTCAATATTAGAACTTTCAAGCCAACTAGTCAAAAGTTTATTATAAATAGGACTACTTGTAAACATTACACTCTTTAAAATGGAATACCACCTAAAGAATGAAGCCTTCTAGTAAGGTGCTATACCAAATTGTCCACGATTACCCACTGTCTTCGTACAATGGGTCAATTCTTTGGCTTTGCAAGGGAAAACATCCCCAATGTCAAGTATTGAGAAAAGTTTAACCCCTAGCAAATAAAAATAAACTTCATTTCCATCTTTGTCTCTTATACCTAACAACACAAGAAAATGAAGTGAGTACAAATATAACTCCTATAAAATCTACAATAACATAACCAAGAAAGAATTGAAAAAATAAAAAGTAATACTTACCATTTGCACCAAACCAAACAAAGAATCCATACGAGACATCATCTGAATCCATATGAATGTTGCAATTGTAATCACATGTAATAGACATGGTTGTAAAGGGAGTATTCCCAAGCCTCACGTTGTCCTTGTCTGTTATGCCTTCTTGCTCCAAAACAGCCTCCAAGTGATCAAAAACAGTAGAAAATTGCTTTTTCAAATGATCACTAACCATACTACACAATTGGTCAACTCGAGAATAGCACCCTTGTATACCATGTCGAAACCTACAAATTCAATGAAAAATCAAATAAGTATAAATTAAAAAAAACACTAAAAACAATATTGTACTTTCTATTTGAAGTATATATTCTCACCTCCCAATCTCGCCATATGCATACTGAAATCCAAAAGTTATAATTTTGGAATCATGTGGTGATCTTTTCATTTCTCCCCGTTTGGTTGGATTTCCTTTTGCCTCCAAGAATGTAGCAAGCTCAGTCATGGTGTTCAATAGATTACAACTGAAACGACCATTTACAAGAAGGAAATGAAAAGAACACTCCAATGAATCTACACATAAAGTAGGTGATGCAATTTTTTCATAAGTTTTGCACTCATCTTCAAGGTTGTACTCATTTACCCAATATGTTTTGGGTCTAATTTTTTGTACATTTCGTATAACATCAACCTCTTCACCCCCTATATACCATAGGTCCAAATTCAAAAGGAGATTTGGATACTTTTTGTGTGGACTCACAGAGTGCACATCCAATATATGTGCTTGAAGTTTTTTCACATCTGCTAGAATACCAAGGCCTCTACAACTCCTACACTCATATGTGTTTCCAGAAGCAATTGGAATAAGGTCCTCTTCTTGGAAAAATGGTGTATATAGTTGTAATTTCTCTAGGCGCTTGTGCATTTTGTTGGTATAATGATCATTCAAAAGTCCCTCTGAATTTGGTATAAATCATTTGCAAAACAAACATTCATGTTTGAATGGATCTTCAATTCCAAGATCCCTCCGCTTCTCTATTGCATTCTTCTTCACCTGTGACCGAGACTTCTTCCTTGCCTTGGACATACAAATTAAAAATATGAATTCAAATGTTCAATAAATACTCTTTAAAATAACTCTTCAAATAATGGATGCTTCATAAAATTCTTGAATCCCCTATGAATTGTTTGCATTTATATTTTGTAGAATCAAACATTATTGAAATTTGTTACAAATTTCATGTAAATATAGGAAATTGAAGGTATAGAATGACACTTCAAAGCATCTTGTGATGCTATAAGTAATGTCATAGCAATACGCAGCCGAGGTGTCATCTAATTATGTACTTAGAAACGTAGCTTCAATTTCAAGGGACTTCAAAACTTCTTGATATACTATAAGGCCAAGTCATGATATATCTTAGTCGAGGTCCCTATCATCTTCATTAGCTTTGTTTGTAAGTACATAATTCCTTCAAAATGTGTGTTATAACTTTTCACAATTGTTTCTCAAAGCAAACTTTGCAGTTTTCAATGATGAAATGATATACAAACAAATACTAACAACCACAATTTTCTTCCAAAAAACAAAACCCTAAATGACTAAGCTGACCATTACAATTGAGACTATATTTCACTTGCAATTGTTGACAAAATAAATTTAGGCAAATTTCCATAGCTTCCTCTTGCTTAAAATCACCAAGAGTTCTGAGCTTCTCAATCTACATTGATACAAATAGACTCAATAATCTTGAAGCCCCAAGGTAATTGAATTGTAAAATTTGATGGTGACCACTGAATTTAACCTCCAACTATTCTTATTGCTTATGCATACCCTGCTAAAAATCATGTACAGAAAAACAATATTAATAACCATGTTTATAACTTTGGAATTTTGCCTATCGTAACAAGATCCAAATACCAATAGTAATATTTTTATTTTGGGTGGATTATTAAAGTCAAATGTTTAGGGTCAACTTTCAAAAAACTTGTAGAAGACAAATGTAATAGCACATCTAAGTTGTCTGAAATTAATAGGTATTTATAGGTTAAAAAATATAATCTAACCTGGAAATCGAGAATAAATTTCTCAAAGCATTTTCTTATCAATCCAATGCACCTGGTCCACTATAACTAGATTAGCAAGAATCTACCAAGAATATCAAACCTGGCAAAAAAAACTTAGTCAATATCAAAGCATAAAGAATTGCAATGCCTATTGCACATATTACATGTCCAAGTTCTACTAGAAAAATGATCAATAATAACATAACTCATAAAGCAAACAACAACAGAGCATGCCTCCTTTGACTAGCCAACTATACATAGAAAGCAATACGTCTACAAAGATGCAAGGTTCGTCCTTCAAAATAACATTCTTGAGTAATTCAACATCCGTGAAATTCCATTCGTTTACAATCTTAAGCTCATGCTCTCTACAAGAATGCCGGACGTTTAAACTTTTGTATTTTTTATTTCAAACACTCAAATGTTCAATAATTTTGATTGAACACTTACATTTGGAGGTTTCTCAAGGCAACCATTGAGACCTCCTAATTTTACTTATCCCCTTGGTCCTTTAGGGCTTAAACCCTACTTGAGTAGGCATTCCAAAGACCACATTCTGGATGATGAATAGAATTCTTCGGAGTGACATGGAAGACTACCAGAGATGTTTAGTGAAGTACTTCTGATTCATTCAATCTTATGCTTGACTATTTAAAAAGCAACCTCCCTTTCGACCAATTTGATGAAATTGAGATAAATACTACTCCATATCTTTGTACAGTACTGTACAATTCGTGAAACATATCCTAGTGAAACACAAGTTCATTCTCGACATAGGGATGGGATTCTCACAAATAAGTCCACTCAAATACAAACAGAAATTTCATGGAGTTCTTTACGACCCTAGTAGTGTGTCTCAAGTTACAAGACCTATGTTGGGAACTAAATATCTTACCTTTTGGGAATACAAGCACAATTGTAGCTTTTAATAATTTATCACAAGCTATTGTACTTCTGATCTTAAAGTAAAAACTAAGAAAAAATGAGGAGACAACAAAACATAACCAACAACATAACAAATCTTTATCCACATGGTGGTTGGTTTGGGATCTTACTTTGGCATACATGAGATTCTCCACTAGGAATGCAATGAAAGCCACCATCAAAATTCTTGTATGAGGCAACAAAGTTGCAGGCCTTTTCACAATTGATCTTATTCAGCCACTTCAACAAAAGATAGGCAACAAATGGTTCAATTGAAAAAATTGTTCCACAAAAACAAGTGCACAAGTAAGAAAAATCTACCCCATGAAAAAAAATTGCATTGGCATTTGAAGTTAAAATCTTAGTAGTAATATATAACTAAAGAGAATATGAAAGTTAACAGTCACTAGTTAGCGACTATACGTGTACTAGGTGGGCCTCCTTGTGCAATTCCATTACGTGACTTCTGAGATGCTAGTGCACCTATTCAGTTCCTTCATGCATGGATCCTGAATTTTCATGGTCTAAAAGGACATGCTATTCGTTTTGTGCGGAGCTATGGAGAAGCTCCATCTCCTTGCATAGCAGCACTCTATCTCTCTCTCACGCACAACCATCATTGAAGAGTCTAACATGGTTAGGAGACTAATATGACCCCCTTACAAAGATTTGACTATGTATTAAACAAAGATTATTGATTATAATACACATAGTTGATCAAATGAAGTTTTCAAGTCTTAAGTAGATATTTAGTTATCACTTACGAGGTTGATGTCATTACAATTGTTTGATTCCTAGAGTAATTAGAAATTAATAAATAGTAGTAGAAGTCAAAGGTTGCAATTCTAAACTATTTCAAAAAATGAAGGAAAAAAACAAAATTTTTTTAAAATAATTTGGAGAAAGTCAAGAAGGGGAAGTAGAAAGAAATAGGTTGAAAGAAAAGAATGAGATCATATATCTAATTTATACCCCTTGTTGTAAAAGTTGTTATTTAAGTTGTATCCAAAAACACAAAAAATGCAATAAAAATGGATTAAAGAAGACTTCATGATACAATTACAATATACATATTGGAGAATGGGATGTTGTAGAAACAAATTCCAAGACATGTCCTTAAATTTGGCACTTAATTTATTCTCTTTTTGTAGAAACTATAGTTGAGTTAGAAATTAGAGGTTTAAATCAAACTTCTAAGAATTTATTAAATTCAATTTTGAATTCAAGATCACTTAGTTAATTTGTAGACGATTCTAGTAACATATTACACTTTAAAAAATAGAGAAAAATTATGGAAGATAGAGTACAATGAAATTGGATAATCTCTGGCATTAGTTTTGAATAAAAAATATCAAAGTTCATCCAATTCAAGTAAAAAAAGAAACTTGAAATTTAGTGACATTTCAAATCCAATTTTGAAAGTATGAATGAATTTAGAATTATTGGATAAGAGAAAATATTGGATGAAATCTTGAAGGATAAATTAGAAACAAACCTTCATCCATCTATATTTTTTTGCTAAAAACATTTTATTATAAATATCTTTATGATTTTAGAACAGGCCTGCAATGTTCTACAACTTAAACTAACAAATTTTTAAATTTCTCAACTAGGATTTGGAAGTCTAGAGTTTTGACCTAGATTGGCTAAAACCATCTAAAACCTTTAATTTTTTAGTGTGTTTTAGTTTAGATGTGAATCGCTTACAGTTTATCATTAGAAAAAAATTGTTCATTGCTTAGAATGCCCATTGAACAATATTTAAATTTCCAACTTAGAATTTAAAGTCCAACAACAAAAAATTATAGTTGTATTTGTTTTATCTCAAGGATATAAATAAAACGCTCACATATATCATGTATCAGGGTTGTTCTATCGAACACATTTTGGGGTTTGAGTGTCGAGTTGTTCTTCTGATGTCGCATATTGTATATACTAGACAATTTTGTCGCATGATGCCTTATCTTAGCAGCAGAGACAATTTGAAATCTCCCTTTATTTATGATCCATAATTTAGAATGTAATAAGTAATTATTAAATTAAGGCACTTCAATAAAATGAAACTCAAATATGTCAAGATTGGAAATAGAAAGTGCTTTATTTGAAAGTCAACCTTAAAGTTGACTTTATTAGATGGACAAGGGGGTCTTCTACATGTGTTAGACGTCGTGTTCGTTGTGTTGTCGAGTTGTTTGGCCGAACAACCATGTCATGTATTGAAGTTTGTCTCTTTTTTAGAAAGGTTCTTCGCAATGTCATATAAGCCGTATTCATAAAGGGTCTTTATAGTATCGTTTAGAAGTCACAGAATTATTCATATGAAGATTGAGGCTCACCATGATACACATGGTTGAATTGGAATTAAAAGATGGTTGTTTGAATATTCTTATAAGGATATAGACTATAAAAACATAATCATTTTTCAAATTCAAAGATGTTTTTCAATAGTACATTTATCAAATACTTTTGCTCTTATATATTTAGTGTATGGACGTAGATACTTTGATTGATACATGACAATTACTTAGTTGTCTTTTTTTTGCCATAACTATAGGTGCTTAATACCTTGTAACTTCCCTTTAGACATTTTGTAGAGTTATATTGCAACATACATCCACTTTGTAGCAAATTTTGTTATTAAAATAGATTAATTGCTTAGTATAGTCATATTTATTGATTCGCATGACTACATCAAGTTGCATGATTAGAGCAAGTCATGTATATGACTAGGATTTAAAAACCCTTGCCGCTACTTCTATGTAACTGCCACCGATTTAGGGTTTTGAAACCCTAGCCTTCATTTTTTTTTTTCTTTGTTTTTTGTTGCCTCTTATGTTTTGCTTCTTGTTGTTTTTTAGCTCTTGGTTCTTCTTGCCTTTTAGTTCTTGATCCTTGCTTTTAGTTTCTTCGTGTTACTTCTTAATTCTTGTTTCCTAATTCTTACTTGTTGTTGCTTCTTACTTCTTGATATTTGCTTCTACTTTCTTCTTGTTATTTCTTAATTCTTACTTCCTAGTTTTTACTTTTTGTTCCTTCTTAGTTCTTGATTCTTGTTTGTAGTTTCTTCTTGTTATTTCTTAAGTCTTGCTTCTGTTTTTATTTTTTTGTTTTTTAATTCTTGATTCTTACTTCTAGTTTCTTCTTGTTACATCTTAATTCTTGCTTCCTAGTTCTTGTATCTTGTTGCTTCCTAATTCTTACTTTTAATTTCTTCTTGATTCATTTTAACTTGTGTTTCTTGTTTCTTTTTACTTCTTGTTTTTTCTTCTTCTTTATTGCATTTTATTGCATCTTAAATTGTATTTTTTGTTGCTTCTTGTTGCATCTTAGTTCTTTCTTCTTCTAGTTATTTATTGCATCTTAAATTTTATTTCTTGTTGCTTCGTGCTGCATCTTAATTCTTATTTTCTCTTCTTATTTCTTGCATTTTATTGCATCTTAAGTTGTGTCTCTTGTTTTGTTTTGTTGTATCTTAATTCTTACTTTCTCTTACTTATTATTACCTTTTAATACTTGTCACTTTTTAGTTCTTGTTCCCTTTATCACTATTGTTGTTCTTTTTTCTTATTTATTTGCAATTTCTAGAGGTATAGTGGTTATGAATTTTTCTTACTTTAAACTTGTGCTTCATATTTTTTGTTGCCTTAAATTTTTGAAGGTTGAGCTATATTGTTCATTCACTAAAAATGAATTTCTTTTATTGTATATGTAGGCACTTAAAGTTGGATTGAAGTTATCAAAGGTTACTTACAATACTGGAGAGACAACTTCTTCACATTTTTGTTAGAAAAATAGGTTTTAGAACATGTGGGAATATACATTTATAGAGTGTTATTGTGATATGTTTTGTGTTAGTGACTAATAAATGTCATTGAAAAGAGTCACATTTTTTGTTGCATTTTCCTCCTTCAATATAACTATCTCTTATACATCTCAAAAATCATATATACTTAGTTTTTATTGGATGGAGTCATTTATTCAAGTGCTAAACCATGTTGATGCATGATTGCAATGCTTCAAGTTGATTTAGAATGTATGGAATGTGATTGTAGTTTATGACAAAAGCTACTATAAACCTCAAGTTATCCCAGTTACAAATATTACTTGCTTGAGTTATGTTTTATAATATATCTTAGCCAAAATATAACTTGTTCTAGTTATATAATGCTCACAATCATGTCAATAATGGGACTCTATATTTTTAAAATTATGAATACATTCAATTATAAAATTATAAATAATATTCCATGTGAACTACTACATGAGCTAAAATATGACTTACATTAGTCATATTTCACATCAATGAAAAATATGATTTATGAAAGTCATATTCTACATCAAGAAAAAATTATGACTTTCTAGAGTCATTTTTACATCAACATGTAGAGCATATGACTCATGAGAGTCATTTTTCATATTGACAAAAAATATAACTCACAAGAGTCATTTTTCACATCAACCAAAAATATGACTACATAGAGTCATATGCCACATAAATCAAAAGATGACTCAATGTAGTTATATTCCACATCAGCCAAAAATATGACTACATGGAGTCATATGCTATATAGACTTTTTTTTTTGCTCGGGTAGTTCAAAGAAAAGTCAAGACTCCAAGGATAGTCAACATATATGCCACATAGGCAATATACGGCTAAGTATACCCCAATACAAATGACTGCAAATATGACTCATGAAAAATTTGACTAGTCGGTAATGACTAGATCTAGTCATATTGCGCGTCATCTACAGTGTTTTTTGCCTAAGTCATGTTTTGAGATTTTACGACTCATTGCATTCATTTTTTGCAGTCATGAAACACCCATTTTGTTGTAGTGTCAAGAATTTTGTTGGTCACCTAAGTGTGAGGCTAGGTAGGGATTAGGCATTTCTTGAAGTGTAAGTGCCATCAAACCTCTCTTTTAGAATTGGAGGGTATTAGTGCCATAGATACTAAGAACAATAGTATTTAAAGAATGGAGAGGAAAGGAAAAGAAGGAAAGTAATTGAGAGTCCAACTTTCTAACCTTGATTAATGTTTCCCCATTTAAGTAATCAACAAAAAATCCCAAAAGAATCAAAGTATGGTGTAGAAAGAAAAATTTGAAGGAGTGTTTGACCATCTCATAAATGAGGCTCAAGTTGAGGTAAATTGCTAAATACTCTATTTTCCTTTAGTCTTCTGATTAACTATTTAAACTCTCAACTGAATTCCAACGACACTAGCATGTGAACCTAGAAATGCAAGCCATGAGCCTTGAGCTTAAGTGTAAGTAGATATTCTACAACTATTGAAGGTGTTTACAACATACATTCTTATAATATGAGTACCCTATAACCATGTAAGGTGCTTGTAACATAGGTACCTATAATATAAATATACTATAACCATGGAGGTGCCTATAACATAGGTATTTACAACATAGGTAAAACATAGGTACCTATAATATAAACATCCTATAACTATAGAAAGTGCTTATAACATACTCGGCCATATTCATTATATTGAGACTTTTTGCAGATTTTGAGACATAATGCTAGTTATTGGAAAATTCATTTAAAAAAATAGTAATTAAAACCAAAAATAAATAATGCTCATATAGTGATCCTATAATGAAATTCTAAAAGTTGGTGTTGTTACCGATTTATAAAAAAATACTAGTAAAGAGATAAAGCGGTTTATCTTTGAGTCGAAGATAAAAATGAGATTGCGAAAAGTCTCAATCTAACGAATATGGCCTTTAATAGGTACCTACAACATAGACACCTATAATTATAAACATCCTATAACTATAAAAGATACCAATAAGATAGGAGCCTAGGCTTCTAAGCTCATAGGCTCAAGATCCTAGGCTCATGTGCTAGCAACCGTGAGTGGAATTCAAGCACACTTCACAATGTTAAGATTAGGTCTTTCCCAAGAATTAGATTATTAAGCTTGTACAGCAGGGATAGAGGTCTCCGAAAACAGAAAATTAATAGGAATCAGAGTTAAAACAAACAAGACATTAGCAGATGAAGTTTAGGAGGTTAAATGGATGAAACTTAGTAAATTTCACCTAAGAGTAACAAGAACAAAAACTTAAGAAGACAAACTGGATTAGACCCTCAAAGTAATTTTGAAATTTCATTCAAAGTTGTAGATTAATAGTAATTAGTGGATGAAATTTAAACTACCAAGTAGCAATCAAACTTCATCCATCCATAACTTTCATTAGGAAAGTCCAAATTGGAAGTGCTTTGACTATTTTGAAAAGCTAAAATCAACCTCTTAAAGGAACAATTATTAAATATCTAAATATAATAATTGAATAGAAACCATCTAGTGCATCAAGTAGAATGGAAGTAGCAAGCTAAATCAACTCAAAGTCAACCTATAGGAGGAAATTAGGGTTGATTTTTCTAGAAGGAACCCAATGATGTACAAAATTATTAAAACTTAGAAGGAATTCTCAAATACCCTATGAGCAACATGAAGATGAAGTTTTGATTAAGGAATGTATGGAATTAGGTGGAATTAATCTATCTGGGTCAAACTGGGGACTTTAGGAAGTGGAACCGCAGAGAGAATCATGGATGAAGTTTGGAGCATCAAATAGTGGTCCAACTTCATCCAACCATAACTTTTGCTAGGAGTATTCGAATTTAATGAATTTAATGTTTTTGAAATTGGCGTAAAATCATCTACAACTTAAAATTACTAAATTTAGACTATCACTAAGTGTATTCCAAACCCATAGCGGCTTTGAAAAGGGGAATTCATTAAGATCATTCTTGCAGATTGGGTTAGTTTTAATCCATTCTTTTGCAAATAGACATAGGGGTAGATATTAGAAAAGATCCATTGCTCGAAAGGCACAATGGACCGACATTGAGGCACCCACTTAGCATAGGGATTCATATTAAATTAGAACCTAGTTTTGTATGTCTAATTACCAAAGGTGGATAAGTCAATGCCCACACCCTTGTCAAGTACACTTTGACTATATATATGTGTGAAATGGAATCTTTGAAAATTCCAAGAATAAAAAAATAATTGTAATGCGCTAATAGTCTTCACACAAGAAGAGCAACTAGGGGTTGAACCTACTTGAATAATAAATCTATAGAGGGTAGCCTAAGTATCATACTAACCCCTAAGCACTCCAACGTTCACTTTCTGGTCGATGAACAAATTGAAACTCAAGTTTCATCTTCATTACATCTTGGATTACATTCATCCTAATTTGTGGAGATACTTTATCAAGTTGTTGTCCTATCTAATGTTGAATTTGGTGTGAATAGAGTACATATTTTTCTAAAATTACAAATGTGCAAATATGTCAAGTAGTAGACCAAGCCAAAATTTCATTGACTCTAGTTGAAAACAAAATTTGCAAAAATGAGGTCATAGATTTTAAGAACACATGGCACAAAAATTCAAAAAATGTGTTCACTATTTAAAGAATATGTCATTCCAAAACCCATTCCAACAAATTTTACTCAAAAAATGATAATCTTTTGCTTGTAATTAAATTTAAATTTTTTTTGAAATTTTCCTTTCAAAATTTATATAAAAATGTTGGTGATGGCAATGGTGAATCCAACCATATGGATGGAATCTAAAACTTAAAGACTACAACTTTTAATTGTATAGCAATTCCAAAATAGCACTTTATAATGATTTTTCTCAAATCGTCAATTTTGGAGAAGACTTTGGACATTTAGGGGTTAAGCTTACTTGAAGAATTCTTGTAATCCTTACGATTTTCACCAAAAGAAATACTTAAGAAAACCATGTAAATTTCTTTTTGATGTTTTCAGTTGTGAAAAACTAGCCGAACATAAATCTTAGACGTGGATTTATCACCTCAAAAAAGAATCTAATTTTGAGATATACATTTTAACCCATAAACGTGGACACAGACACTTAGTGTCCGATGGATGACAAGGAATCTCTCTATGTAGAACAAAACTGCAACTATTCATCCTTGGAATTTTGTGCGGAAAGGGAAGATCTTCTACAGTACTTTGATCTCTAATGTGTATTTTTTATTTTTTTAAAGTAGATGATGTCACATGGTGACAAAAGGCATGATTTCCACTGTCAGCAGTCCGTCCTTTAAAGGTTAACCCTTAAACGCCGACGGGGACGTTTGGTGTCCGATGGATGACAAGGAATTCTCCTGTGTAGGACAGAATTGCAACTATTCATCCTCGGAATTAGGGGTGGAAAGGGAAGATCTTCTACAGTAGTTTGACCTCTAATGGATACTTTTGATTTTTATAAAGTAGATGATGTCACACGGTTCCAAAAACCATGATTTCCACGGTCATTAGTCCGTCCTTTAAGGGTTAATATACTAACTAATGAACTTTGTGAAAATGCTGTGATTGTTCTGTGCGAGACAAGTCTGGGTGGAGCATCCCAAGTTAGCAACTCCCACAGACGCCTGAACAGTGACAGAGTACGGTTCAGTACTGGTCTTACAGTACTGTACAGACTACAGACTCCCACAGTGGGCCCTGGTAGGTCTTCGGAACTTCCCAAGGTAGTTGCAATGCGGATGACCTCGAGGTTCAATTCCAATCCCTGCATCCAATATGCAACAACATTCTTGTCATGGGCAGTCCGAGAGACGCTCGAGAATGCGCAGAATATAAGAAGCACCACAAATCACTCAGGTGCAAAACATCAGAAAGACAAACAACTTCTTCAGCTCGTGCAATCATTTTCTGTTTTCATTTCTTTGGAAGGAAGCTTGTGCAGACACTAGCTAGCTAGAAATGGCGCCAGGGGAAACGGTGGCTGTGACAGGGGCTTCGGGATTCATCGCCTCGTGGCTGGTCAAGACGTTGTTGGAGAAAGGATACAATGTGAAGGGCACCGTTCGGAATCCAGGTGAGGACTACAAGTGTGGAGGTTTCTAAGTAGTGCGCAATTGTTTATTATGAAATGTCTGGAATTCATGTTTGTTGTGTACGTGATTATCGGCTGATATGAGAAATTTCGTTAAAATGGCTGTATTCCATACCCCAATTTTCCATTCATTTCCTTCTTTAGCTCAAAAGTCTAGGACTGGCATGGATTTCAGACCGCACAAGTCTAAACGTAGAAGTGTCAAATGTGCCAAGTTTGTGGAATACCGCCATGTTAACTAAAATTTTGATTTTGCGTATTAACATTTTTTACCAAGCTGCTTGCTTGTGTCCTCTAACTGCAAGATTATTTGCGTGACAGAAATAAGTTTTACGGAGTTGTATGCTGATTTATCCTGTTAGTGAGGGCGTCATACTCGTGTCGATCGTTTGCTGCAAAGTTATTAGAAGAGGTTATTTTGTAGATTCTGCTGCACTGGTGCATCTCAATGTAGCTCACAATATTCGGAGTGCTAGTCCAACTAACTTCCACCGGTCTCTTAGTTGTGATCAGGGCTTGCGACAAGGGTTCAGATAATCAAAAACTTACAATGAGAGTATTTAGGAACGTATGCTTTGAATCGCTGCTTAAAATGAATGTTTTGGTGTACGTACATTTCAGTTGACAATTCAGTGTGCACGTACCTACCTTAATCTCTGCAGGCCGAGATTGGCCATTAATTGTGAATTTTTGAGCCCTTTTTGGGTGGATCATGTAGGGACTCCTGCGGTTTTCTTTCGAATTTTTAATTCATTTTGCAATGTTCGTCACTGCTTCTGGAGACACCAATTTCAGTCACCTAGATCGTCTGAATTTGTATATTTCAATGAAATTGATCAACTCTAATGTCCAATGTTGCTATCGTCTCCTCTGTATCGATCCCATCATGCACCACATGTGAAATGTTCAATGCAGGTAGAGTGGAAAACTTACTATAGTATCACATCAAAGGGGTGTCTGATCGCGATTACTCCCAAACCCTTTTGATTAATTTCTAAGAATTCTAGAATTTTTTCTTGCGCTGGTGTTGTGCAGAGAAGGCAAAGTTCTTGCTAGAGTTGCCTGGTGCCAAGGAACGACTGCAGTTGTGCGCAGCTGATGTCCTCAAACCAGGCTCCTTCGATTCCATCTTCCAGGGCTGCGATGGTGTCTTCCACACTGCATCTCCCACCGTATCCATGAAGCCTGGTGACACTCTGGCTAACCCCGAAGTAAGTGAAGAGTCCATTTGAATGTTGACAATTGTTGACGCGTCGTTTGTCAACTTGCATGTTCCTAACGAATTTTTGAATGCATTAGCCGTTGTTCCAATTTCTGCAAAATTTTCTGCAGAATTTTCGTGAATACATTCGAGCGTGTGTGAGATAAACGTACTCAGCGTCGACGTCTCAGAGGATGTGCAACAGTTTGTTGACCCTGGGGGAAAGTGAGAGTACAGAGAGTTTGCAATGTATTTGTTCTCCTGTTATCACACAGGGGAATGGATATCAATTCCTCTGTCTCACTTTCCCTTGAGTGCTTGACTTTTGAGTGGAGAAAACAGCACTCAGAGATTGGGGACGTCAAGTAGTTCCCCGTGGTTGTTAGAATAAGAGAGTAAATTCCTGTGACTCGGCTAGTTAGTAGTGCCAATTTAAGTTGTTATTTAAGTTACACTAACTTTAGTAGTATGTATCTTGAAGGAATTCTGGGGCATCACTTGAATTAAGGAGATTGAAGCATTCTATCCGACTAGCCATGAAATAGACTGCCCCTTTCTAGTAGAGTGTCACGTTTGAAAGTGAAAAGGGGTTACGATTGTGAGTGGGTTGTGCAATGAGAAAGGCTCTGTTCCATTCGAGGTGCAGGAACAAAGCTATGAGAGACTTGAAAAAGCAGCTTGTTTCGTAGTGTAATTGCACTAGAGATTTTGTCGAATTTCCGATCCTTTTAAGGATTAGGGCTCAACTTTGGAGTGACAACAACAACTGAATATACGAACCTACTCATAGTTTCTCATTTCACTGCAGCTTGTGTTGATGCAATTCGTAGCTTCTCTCCTGCAGTGAAGAGCCAAAACTGAATTATGTTGAAAAATAGAGTGATTGGGAGGAATACTGATAAGAAGAATATTGGAAGTGCTATTTCCAGCCTATTTCCAGCTCCTCTAAATTGTGAGGATTTTGAAGACTGTAAGTATGGTGACTAACTTGTGTGAATGGAATGCAGGCCGAACTCGTTGAGCCAGCAGTCAAGGGGACACTGAACGTGCTGGAATCCTGCGCCAAGGCACGCCCCAAGCGCATTGTGCTCACCTCATCAATTGTGTCTATTCTCGTATCACCCAAAAATGTTCCAGGAGCTGTCATTGATGAGAGCTTTTGGAGTGAGCCTGACATTATTCGCGCAAAAATGGTCAGGACCACTGAACTCCTCCCTAAATTCACAAGTATCTAGACTTTCATGCATGTACGTTATATTGTCACTCTTTCGTATGTATGGAGGTCTGCATTTGTCATGCTTTCAACTGTTTTGGAACCACAGGATCATCTAATATGCCTAGTATTTACTTATGTTACAGAGTCCAGAGTTTGGAGCCTACACTCTGGGCAAGACGCTGGCCGAGAAAGCAGCCTGGGACTTTGTGAACAAGCACGACTTGAACATGGTGGTGATGAACCCCGTGTTTGTTCTTGGTCCCTCCCTGTTGGATACTATGAACACGACGAACGAATTTCCATATATTATTATTAATGGTAAGAATCTCTCTCAAATGTACTCTCCTGCATTGTGAATCAATTATTCAATTGTGGTCTACTTAATTCCTATTCTGTGGAGATTTCTATGTGCATTATTTTCAGTTTATAATGTTTTTAGTGTTGAGTTCTTGCTGGGGTGGCTCCAAGAGTGTAACTAATGGTGTCTAATTTTGCATAATTACGGTTCTGTTATCGGCCCTCCCTGAAGTTCCTAATGGCTTCTAGATAGAACAAAAATTTCGCTGAAACCTGGCGATAGATTTAGCTACTAGATGTCCTGTCTACATATGGACTGAAAAATGTGACTAATCACTTCCTGCAGGGACCATGAAGGACATCCCCAATACTATGGGCTGTTTTGTTGGTGTGAAGGATGTGGCGAAGGCACACATTTTGGGGTATGAGAAGCCTGAAGCTGAAGGTCGCCATATCCTGAACGCGAAAGTGATGCACTATGGTGACTTTGCTGCTCTTCTGAAGAAGCTGTTTCCGCAATACAACATCGAGACCAGGTAGGAAAATGTACACTGCAGTCCTCTGCATATCTTCTCATTTTTACAGTTTAAATTTAAACCCTAAAGAATCGACTGGTGACCATGGAAATCATCCCTTCTGGAACCGTGTGACATCAGCTACTTTAAAAAACCCCAAAATACTCATTGTAAGTCAAACTACTGTGAGACCTCCCCCCTTTTCCCAACAATATTTCGAGGATGAATCGTTGCACTCCAGTCGTACTAGAAGGATTCTCTGTCATCCATCGGACACAAAACGTCCATATCGACGTTTAAGCGTTAAGATTCGAATACATAACCCAACCCTTAGGGAGTCAAACTGTAAAGTTTGCAAGGTTCAAAGTTCAAATTTAGCTCACCGTAATTTCTTCAGTCAATAAGTCAAATCTTTTCTTTGAGTTCGCATTGAGAATCCCCAAAAGTTGCTTTCATATTTTGAGATTTTGAGATGTCTCTTGAGCAATCCAGGGAAGATGAGAATCAGAAACCCCGAGCTTCCCGATACGTCCTCTCCACCAAGAAAGCGAAGGACTTAAGAGTGGAGTTTCAGCCGTTGGAGGAGGTTCTTCAGGAAATGGTTGCAAGCTTCAAAGAGCATAAGTTCTTGACATGAATAGTTTGTATGTCTACAGGAAGAGTACTAATCCAATAATAAGTGTGATGTACTGTACACAATAGAATGAGATACGTTTTCAACTTTGCAGTCTAAGGCAGTGAAAAATTGTAAGGTGTGCTGATTTCTGTTGTTCAGAAGAGCAGTTTTGGAGAGGTGGTGCACCTCAGCCTCTTCTGGCCACATGAATTATTATGTATAACTAGTTACTGTTAATGCATTTTCAATACTGGTTTTAGCTGGAGGGAGGTTGAATGATACATAAATCCTCTTTGATTACCTTACTAAACCAAGGTGCATTCTCTCACTTCTGGAGTAAACTTCTTGACTTTCTGTGGAGGTGTAGCTTTTTGTCAATGCAAATTCTCCTATCTTTAACTTTGCAATGGATGACTCTGGGATGGCTTCATTGTTAACTCTAGAATGTCAGGCTTGTCACCATGTGTGGAAATCATCCTTTTTGGTACTTTGTGAATCATTTGCTTACGAAACACCTAAGAGCACTCATGAGGGGTCAAACTATTGTGCAAGACCTCCTCTTTTCACATAAAATTTAAAGGACGAACATCTACAATGATAACCAAGCATGGCCCTTAAACGATGCCGAGGATGTTATTTGTTTGTTGAATGACAAAGAATCTTCCTATGTATGACAGAACTGCAATTGTTCATCCTTGGAATTTTGTCCAAAAAGGAGAGATCTTGCAATAGTAGTTTGACGTCAAATTAGTAATTTCTTTTAAAGTAGATGATGTCACATGACTCCAAAAGGGATGATTTCCATGGTCACCAGTCCATCCATTCCTTTAGGGTTTCACACAAATTTGCTCCAAAGGATGATGACATTGTAGAAACGAAAACAGAAGATTTAGATGGAGATCATGGTAAGTTAGCCGTGATGAGGACAGTTTGAAGACTCTTGAGGCGAATCCCAGTGAGCAGCAGCAAGGTCTGAGCACATTTGAGTGACCATAATCAAACAATGATTTTTCAAGTTTATATGAGCTAAAAAAATAGAAAATTACTTTGACTTTGCCTGTGGTAACGGCACAGGATATACTACTTATTATTAAGTGAACTTGCTGAGCTAGCTTCTCATGACTCTCTATAGGTTTCCGGTTGTCTGAGTTTTGTAACAGCAAGCCTCCTGACAACCCTGATGTTTTCGTAAAATCTAAACGTATCTAAGCCCCAGAAGAGAAGTTAAGAGAAGACACTTTTATTCAGGAGTTTCAGTCTATGCTCTCTGATATGGACCAAGTCAACATATCGAAGAGATCTTGGTACCGCGGAGGGTGACCCAGGCTAATCACCCAGGGTTCGAATTGACTTGCTCAGGTCGCTCTTCTTATATTGACGGAGATTGCTCCCAAGAGCATTGCTGTGCATAATGCTACAGAAGTTGCGCGTGTAGTGGTGAGTGGTTGTCTAGTCACTTGTTTGAGCCCGACATTGTTCAGATATGGAAAGATTTGAGGTGATCTGTTCTAGAAATTCAAAGAGTCACTAGTTTCATGATCTGGCATTTCTGAGAACACACTTTGAAGAATTTTTAATTTAGGAGAGAAATTTCATGTGGTGCAGGTGCGGCCTGTGGCCTGGCTGTCAGTGATTCTGTATCCTGTGGGCCGTGTGGTGACTGCAATGTCGACAAGGCTGTTAAGGCTTCTGGGGTTAAAAAGCAGAGGGTGAGTTTAATCTAGCCTGGCATATGTTGGCTCTCTTAATCGGTTGCAAATTGGTCAGTGAGCACGGTGAAGGTACTGAAAGTAGTGTGCTAATTTTATTCCTTTGGATTTGTAGGGAGCCTTTTGTGAGTGAAGAGGAACTTAAGCTCATGTTGCGTGGAGCTGAGCTTAGTGGTGCCGTTGAAGAGGAAGAGCAGGTATAATTACAACACCTCTTGATCTTCCTATGTTGTGTATGTGAGATTTTTGTTGACGTATTCCCCTGTAAGCCAAGACATGGAACCCCCAATTGTTGCGTATGAAAATGGATTTTTTTCCCTGCATTCTATACGTACGCTATGCGTTGTATCTTCTGCAAAGTTATAAAACCGTATCTTGCCGAGTTTGCATATGTGAAAATGGCGTAAGGATTCAAATTTTATCTATTGCTTAAAATGTACGCACGCAATGTATCATAATTGGATGTTAATACCAGGACTCAGCTGGGTACCTTATTGAGTCTGGACTTTTCTGCCACAGGACATGATAGAGAATTTGCTCGAAATCAAAGATACCTATGTCCGCGAAGTGATGACACCGTTGATAGATGTAGTTGCCATCGATTCGGCTGCAACTTTGCTGGAATTTCGCAACCTGTGGGTTAAGCATCAGTATTCCAGGTAACTACTTGACATTGTGATTGTTCTTAAAGTGCCAAAGCTAATAACACAAATTCCCCTGGGAAGCGAATAGTCCATTATAGTAAACTTGAAGGCACATTTCTGTCTTTCCAGAATGTAGGGTATGGTTCCTCTTTTCAGTCGTACTTTTTGTTCCCTTCTGTGAAGCTTCTTTCCTAATTTATTTCAACTCCTATAGATATGGAAGCGTCCGCTTTGGGTCATTTGGTCCCTCATGGGTTAAGTGAACTACTAGCTTCTAGCATCATAATGACTTACAATGACTACTTCTAACAACATAAGGACTACATAATGACATCACAATGACTTACACATGACTCTGTCGTGGATGTCCATGTTAGTAGTGCTCGGATTATATCACAACTCATAATTGGCTAACAAGGACATACATGTCAACGAAAAATCCTTTGGAAATGGGCAAGTGCCCAACCTTTCGTGAAAATTTGCTTGTCCACCTCATTGGTCACGTTGACATTCTCATCCATTCTTCATCCAAGGTTGAAATGGATGGTGATAATAGAATTGTAGTTATTTGAAGAATGGCTAGTCCACAATGAGTGCAAGGCCTCATTTTTGTCCGGAATGACTATTTTGCAATCATTCTTTGCAATCTTTTATACCCCCAATTTTTTGTAGTGAAAGGTACATTTTTCTTTCTTCAATGTACAAGCTCTAATCATTTCAGGAGGTGGTTGCTTTCGATGACCACTACTTTTCAACTTCAAAAATTTGCAACTAATTGCACAAAGATCCAAAAAATACGAAATGACTTGGGTTAGCATTACAAAAAATCTGGACCCTGAAAGAGGCCACGACTTTGCTCCCGCAATGGTGCAATTAGGGGAAAAAATATTTTTCAAAAAAAATTAATTAAAAGATTATTTTTTTTTTCAGAAATGACGGGGCACTAGTGTGACCATGTTGGATATGACGATTTTCAAAATTTTTTTTTTCTCAATGTTTATTTTATTTTATTTTTTTGAAAAATATTTTTTGTACCGGCACCACATTGCGCTGCGAAACGGCCTCTTTCAGGGTCCAAATTTTTTCTAAAGATGCCAATTCCATTTTTCTTCCTATGAAAATTTACTGAAAATTGTTTCCAAGAGCTTAACTTCCCTGAAAAGGCAATTAGCTCTTAAAAGGTCGCTTTAAGAGCCTCCTACCTTAGGTCTGCAGTGTCCTTACAGGTTTAAAAGAGGAGAATTTACATCTCCACGGAAAGTCGAGAAGTTTAATCCAAAAGTGAGAGAGTGCACCTTCAGTTGGTGTAATCACAAGGATTGTTTTATCAATCAACCTTCCTCCAGCTAAAACCAGTATTGAAAATGCATTAACAGTAACTAGTTGTACATAATAATTCAATTGGTCAGAAGAGTCTGAGTGCACCACCTCTCAAAAACTACTCTTCTGGACAACAGAAATCAGCACACCTTCCAAATTTTCACTGCCTTAGACTACAAAGTTGAAAACGTATCTGATTCTAAGTATTGGATACATGACACTTATTCAGTAAGTTAGAGTGGATACATCACTCTTATTATTCGATACTTATTGGACACATACAACCTATTCATGTCAGGAACTTGTGCTCTTTTGCATAACTTTAGCATTACAAATCCAAGGCTACATGATTCAGAAATTAGAGTGTTTAACAAGTATATAATATTTCAACTCTTTATTAACTAAAAGCATCCTATACAAAAAATTCAATGTATTTGGGAATAATTTAGTTAAATGCTAACTTAAGGATTGTAATGACTCATTCTTTTATTTGATTGAACTTTCAAACCTTGTAAAATGTCAACTCAATTGCACCCATGTACACATAAGTTTATTTTCCAAGCCCAACTACAATTTTCAACTCAAAGGCCATAAGAACCACCTCACTGGACCCCCTTACTAATGGATGGCAACTTTGGGAAGTAGGGCCTATTCTAGGAATTAAATGGCCACTAATAACAATCTTTGAAAGTTTGCAAGACTATCACTTGGAGGAGGCTTAAAGTACTTATCCCAAAGCTCCTTAAATAGTGCAAGATGCTTCCTTCAAGTGGATTTTGTAAGTACATTGCCTTCCTATAAGGTAACTCAGTCTATGACAAGCCAAATGGAAGCCAGCCCATCACAAGCAAAATTACACTAGTCGTGTACATTCCAGTTCTGAAAATATACACCACTTGAATAATTTTGCCTGTGATGGGTTTGCTCCCATTTGGCCTGTCCTAGGCTGACTTACCTTAACTACTATGGACCTCCCTACCATGGTGTTTTTGATTCTACCTTCCTCTTCACAAGGCTTGTACAGGTGCTACTGCAAGATTGATATTCTGGTCGTGATTGAGGATGCTCTTAAGTTCATGGACAAGGAATTGCTCAAGGTTTCCTTCTACTTAATTCTGTACTTCCACAATCAATGAATGCAAGTTTTCACAAAATAATTGGACTGATTTGGCAGCCCTACAACAATTGCAATACTTTTTCAATTTGACATGATCAGCGCACCTTCCAGTTTTCCACTGCTTTATACTGCAAAGCTCAGAACGTATCTGATTTTATTGGATACATGACTCTTATTCACCAAAAGTGGATACATCACTCTTATACATCAATCTTATTATTTGATCCTTACTGCACACATACAAACTATTCATGTCAAGAACTTGTGCTCTTTAAAGCTTGCAACCATTTCCTGAAGAACCTCCTCCAACGGTTGAAACTCCACTCCTAAGTCCTTCGCTTTCTTGGTGGAGAGGACAAATGGGGAAGCTCGCGACTTCTGATTCTCGTCTTCCCTGGATGGCTCAAAAGACATCGAAAAAACTCAATCTATGTGAAAGCACCTTCTTTCGATTCGTAAGGCAAATTCCTATCTAGAAAATATTTGACTTATGATTTAAAAGAAATTACGGTGAGCTAAATTTGAAAATTTGAACCTTGCAAACTTTGCAATTTGGCTCTCGAAGGGTAAGTTAGGTAATGTACTGGACGTTAAATGCCAATCCATCTGAAAAACAAGAAGTACTGACTGGCATGTCCAAATATACTCATGAAAAAATGCCACTCAGAGGGTGTTCTATGTTCCTGTTTTGCAATGAAATGTGATTTTGTTGGCATTCGTGCTCAAAACTGTAAACTGCGAAAATGAGAAGGTATGCGGAGGACTGTACTCGACAATTTCCTACCTGGTCTCGATGTTGTATTGTGGAAACAGCTTCTTCAGAAGAGCAGCAAAGTCACCGTAATGCATCACTTTTGCGCTAAGGATATGGCGGCCTTCAGCTTCAGGCTTCTCATACCCCAAAATGTGTGCCTTCACTACATCCTTCACACCAACCCAACAGCCCACAATATTGGGGATGTCCTTCATGGTTCCTGCAGCAAGTGACCAGTCACATTTTTCAGTCCTTATGCAGACAGGGATCTCCTCTGCAGACAGGACTTGTAGGAGCTTAATATATCACCAGGTTTCGGCGAAATTTCTGTTCTGTCCAGAAGCCTTTAGGAACTTCAGGGAGGGTCGATAACAAAACCATGATTATGCGAAATTGGCCCCCATTAGTTACACTCTTGGAGCCATCCCGGCAAGAACTCAACACTAAGAAAAATGAAAAACTCAAAGTAATGCACATAGAAATCTCCACAGAATAGGAATTGAGTAGATCGCAATTGCACAATAGATGCTCAATACAGGAGAGTGCATCGATCTGGGAGAAATTTGTACCATTAATAATAATATATGGAAGTTCGTTGGTCGTGTTCATGGTATCCAACAGCGAGGGACCAACAACATACACGGGGTTCATCACCACCATGTTCAAGTCGTGTTTGTTCACAAAGTCCCAGGCTGCTTTCTCGGCCAGCGTCTTGCCCAGAGTGTAGGCTCCAAACTCTGGACCCTGTAACAGAAGTAGTAGGCATATTAGATGATAATATGGTTCCAAAACACTTGAAAGCGTGACAATACACGGGACAAATGCAGAACTCCATACATTCGAAAGAGTGACAATATAGCGTACATGCATGAAAGTCTACTGTCGATACAGTTTATGAATTCTGGGAGGAGTTGAATTGGTGCTGACCAGATTTGCGCGAATAATGTCAGGCTCACTCCAGAAGCTCTCATCAATGACAGCTCCTGGAACATTTTTGGGTGTTATGAGAATAGACAGAATTGATGAGGTGAGCACAATTCGCTTGGGGCGTGCCTTGGCGCAGGATTCCAGGACGTTCAGTGTCCCCTTGACTGCTGGCTCAAGGAGCTCGGCCTGCATTCCATTCACTTCTGGTCAGCCATAACATTAGTCTTCAAAATCCTCACAATTTAGAGCATCTGGAAATGGGCTGGAAATGGCACTTAAAACACTCTTCTTATCAGTATTCCTCCCAATCACTCTATTTTTCAACAGATCTCAAATTTGCCTCTTTACTGCAGGAGACAAACTACGAATTGCATCAACACAAGCTACAGTGAAATGACAAACTATGAGTAGGTTCCAATGTATAGCTGTTGTTGCCACTCCCAAATTGAGCCCTAATTCCTGACAGGATCTAAAATACGGAAATTCTCTAAAATACGGAAAATCTCTAGTGCAATTACACTACGAAACAAGCTTCTTCTTCAAGTGTCTAATAGCTCTGTTCCTGAACCGTGAATGGGACAGAGCCTCTCTGATTGCATAGCCCATTCCCAATCGTGACCCCTTCGCACTTACAAACAATACTCTACTAGAAAGGGGCAGTCTGTTTCATGGCTAGCGGGATACTAGAATGTTTCAATTCCCTTAATTCAACTGATGCCCCAGAATTACTTTAAGACACAATCATAATCAGTGCGAAAGCTAGTGTAACTTATTTAACAACTTCAGTTTGCACCACTAACTAGCCAAGTCACACGAACGAACTTATTCTAACAATGACGGGGAACTACTTGACGTCCTCAGACAATCTCTGACTACTGTTTTCTCACTCAAAAATCACGCACACAAGGCATCGGAAAGTGAGTGGGAGGAATCCATATCCATCCCCCTGTGTGATAACAGGAGAATACATACAAACTCTCTGTACTCTCACTTTTCCCCCAGGGTCAAGAAAATGTTGGACATCCTTTGATCAGATGTCAGCGCTGTGTACGTTCATATATTTCACACATGGGAAGCGAAACTATCTTCTCGTGCTCTAATGTATTCACGAAATTTCTGTAGAAAAATTTGCAGAAATTGTAACAAAGGCTAATGCATTCCAAAATTGGTTAGGAACATACATGCAAGTTGCCAAACGACGCGTCAACAATTGTCAACATTCAAATGGACTCTTCACTTACTTCGGGGTTAGCCAGAGTGTCACCAGGCTTCAAGGATACGGTGGGAGATGCAGTGTGGAAGACACCATCGCAGCCCTGGAAGATGGAGTCGAAGGAGCCTGGTATAAGGACATCAGCTGCGCACAACTGCAGACGTTCCTTGGCACCTGGCAACTCTAGCAAGAACTTCGCCTTCTCTGCACAACACCCAGCGCAAGAAAAAATTCTGGAAATCTTAGAAATTAATGAAAAGGTTTGGGGAGTAATCACGATCAGACACTCTTCTGATGTGATACTAAAGTAAGTTTTCCTCTCTAGATGCCTGCACTGAATATTTCACATAATTGTGGTGCATGATGGGATCGATACAGAGAAGAAGATAGCAACATTAGACATTAGAGTTGATCAATTTCATAGAAATATACAATTCAGACGATCGAGTTGAAAATTTGTACAGATCTCCAGAAGCAGTGACGAACGTTGCATGCGTTGGTCAAAATGAAATGAAACTTAGCCGTGGGAGTCACAAAATGATTCACCCAAAAGAGCTAAAAAAATCACAAATCAATTTCGGCTAATTTCAGGCCAATTTCGGCCTGTATAGATTAAGGTAGGTACGTGCACAGTGAATTGTCAGCTGAAATGCAAGTACACGAAACATTCATTCTCAGCAGCGATTCTAGGCGTACATTCCTAAATACTCTCATTGTAAATTTTCATTGATTTGAACCCTTGCTGCAAATCCCTGATTACAACTAAGACACCGGTGGAAGTTAGTTGGACTAGCACTCTGAATATTGTGAGCTACATTGGGATGCACCAGTGTAGCAGAATCTACAAAAGAACGTCTTCTAATAATAATTTTGCCGCAAGCGATGGATACTAATATGACGCCCTCACTAATAAAATAAATCAGCATAGTAAAACTTCTGTCTGTCATGCAAATAATCTTGCAGTAGAGGACACAAGCAAGAACGGATATTTCGTTGAAACAGCGGTATTCCACAAACTTGGCACTTCTACGTTTAGACTTGTGCGCTCTGAAATCCATGCCAGTCCTAGACTTTTGAGCTAAAGAAGGAAATGAATGGAAAATTGGCTTAGGGAATACAGCCATTTTAACGAAATTTCTCATATCAGCCGATAATCACGTACTCAAGAAACATGAATTCGAGACATTTCGTAATAAACATGTGCGCACTACTTAGAAACCGCCACACTTCTAGTCCTCACCTGGATTCCGAACGGTGCCCTTCACATTGTATCCTTTCTCCAACAACGTCTTGACCAGCCACGAGGCGATGAATCCCGAAGCCCCTGTCACAGCCACCGTTTCCCCTGGCGCCATTTCTAGCTAGCTAGTGTCTGCACAAGCTTCCTTCCAAAGAAATGAAAACAGAAAATGATTGCACGAGCTGAAGAAGTTGTTTGTCTTTCTGATGTTTTGCACCTGAGTGATTTGTGGTGCTTCTTATATTCTGCGCATTCTCGAGCGTCTCTCGGACTGCCCATGACAAGAATGTTGTTGCATATTGGCTGCAGGGATTGGAATTGAACTTCGAGGTCATCCGCGCTGTAACTGCCCTGGGAGGTTCCGAAGACCTACCAGGGCCCGCTGGAAGTCAGTTCAACCTTATTTAACTATACCTTGCTCTGTTACTGTTTTGGCGTAGACCTGTTGGGGTTGGGAACTCGGGATGCTCCACTCAGACTTGACTCGTAACTTCCAGGACAATCACGGCATGTATACACTGGGTGGGGTCACTGTTCATTATTTTTGCACATTAAAATATATATATAGGCAATTTCATTAAAATGGCGGTATGAAATTAAAATGGCGCGGAAGTAGGTCAAAGGAAGGAAGAAAACCCATGCAAATTGGTCATTATTTGCAAGGAAATACATGAATGACTGGTGCTTTTGGCTTCGAAGGGCCGAAATTGGTACGTTTACGGCCCATACATGGCCAAAGGTGCTGCCACTTTTGACCTTCCTATCTGACCTACTGATCCCATGAAGGATTTTGAAGTGGCATCTCGTGTGAATTTAGCCTATCCAAGATATCATTGGTTGAGGCCAAGGTTGGAAGTCCATAATTCTAGTATTAGAAGTGTTGGGTTGAAGACAATGGCCACACTCACTACCATCTCTAGGAAGTTCAAAGACTACGGTAGATGCAGCTAGAAGAGATGTCGGATGATGCCTTTCATGTCTTGCAAAATAAGGAAGTTGAGAAACGGGCCGGAGGAAGACAAAATAATGCAAAACAAGAAGAATCCCAGCCTCAAGAACTACAAAAATCAAGAATCGTATGTTTATTCAATATGAAAATGATCTTTCCATTGAGATCCACCCTTGTTTGCACCAGAGCCTTGCTTGAAAACAGTGAGCTATACACTTGTTGATTAGCAATGGATGAAAAATAGAATCAATTGTGGAAGTGCAAGGAATGACTTCTCAATTACACAATACAATGGATTCAACATTGCTAAGTGTTGGACATCCATAGATGTCATCCAGACATGTCTATTCTAGGTGTGTATGTCTACCCCATCAAGCAACAACCCGTTAATCCCAAAATTGTTGCCAACTAATGGTGTTGGACATTCTTCACATGTCACCACTCGCGTATGTTGCATTCGACAGCTCCATTTCAGACCGGGCGGTCTAAATAGTGACACTGAAATCTAGGACATGTATAGATTTCAGACAGCCCTTGCTGAATGTGAACGACGCCAATCTAATGGAATTTCCCATCCGACTGGGGTTTTTTTGATGTCGACCTCATCTTGGTCTCCACTCGCCCAGGATGAGCTTCACCTCCTTAGGAAGAAGCGCACGTTGTTGATGTAGTTGTTTTGAATGTACCCCGCAAAAGTAGGAGCGGTTGACTTTTTCTCATGGTGTCCCATTGCAGCAGTTCCAACAATTGCCAGTAGTTCCATCCTTGAGCAATGCCAGCAAGCGCCTATTTTGAAATCATGTTTTAGTGAGGTCGGGGTAGAGCGCCCGGAGGACCTCTGCAAAATGCTCATTCGTTGCAATGCTAATATCCACTTCTGGCGTTGTCTTCGAGCTCTATTGCATATAGTTGTATTTGTCCCTAGTTCCTAGCACAAGTACGAACAATTGCAGTCCATCCATGGCCGTGCCAAGGATGTCCAGTACTAGAAGTCAACTCCCTTTCCAAATCATGCCAAACCATGGCTTATTGAAAAGTTAATATGCATTGGTTTGCATTTTTCCGTGAGTTGTCATTGAAGGAACTCCAACGGACAACGACAGCGGCATCCGCATACATACCTCCCTCCAACATCTTGCACGACACAGCGTGGGAGAGACAGTGACACTCTGTAAGTCTTTCCATCACGGCGTCGAAATTGGAACAGTCGATCCCTATTGGAATGAGAGTTGGAGTGAAGAATCTTCTGGCTTAACACTTAGTAACTACCCACGACATAAGCGGTGATTTGAGTGGATGTGTATCGTCCATATCCGATGCTCCGAAGAGACCAAGTATAGAATGTGCAGCGTTGGAGACAGACGATACACATCCACTCGTTAGCCTACATAGTGTGCATCTAACAAGTGCTGAGCAAGAAGATTCTTCACTCCAACTCTTCTTCCAACAACGGTCCACCGTTCCAAGTTTTTGTCCACGAAAGGCGGAGAGCAGTGATGGGAAGACTGACAGTGGGTGACTGGACCCCACCCCATGCCGTTGAAGATGTTGCAGAGGGCATGCAAGGCCAACATCGCCATCGTTGCACATAGAAGCCCCAGTAAAAAATCTCCGGAAAATGCCCACCCATGCAAGTTTAGTTTTCCCTAAGCCATGTTCTCGCACAATTTGAAGATGACTTCTAATGTGAACATTTCCGATGGGACTTTGAATGGACCACAATTGTTCATACTTAAGCTCTGCACTAGTTGCAACGAATATGACAACCAATGGAGCTGAAAGACAACGCCGACAATGCTCAACATTACAATGGACGAGCAGTTTGTGGAGGTCTTCGGAGCGCTCTGCAACGACCTCACGATGACATGATTGGAAAACAAGTGCTTGCAAACGTTGGCGAAATGTTGATCCATGGATCCTTCTTCTCAATCGCAAAAGGCAATAAGGCTACCCTGAGGAGAATATGGCTGCGAGGGTCATAGGGCTATAATCATGCGATCCACACTTCTATTCATTGGGAATGCTCTCCACTATATCGCTCAAAAGGATAATGAAGGACATCTAAATTTTCCTAGAATCCAATGGTCTATCAGGATCTACAGACCATGGCCAAGTCATGCGGCCCTTCCAACATGCATTCGGTTGTCCTCTTCTTGGCTTCCTTACTATCGTCATCGGATCTTCGGACTCCATGAATGCAACAATCAGCCTGCACATCCAAGACAATCATCAAACCATTTTAGTTGCGTACCTTTCCACCCTCGGGTAGTAGTTTACGGTCATTTCGGACCATGTTTTCCCCAATAGCAGATGTTCCAAGGATGCCTGCCTCGTTCAACTCTGAAAGAATGTCATTGCAAGGTCGTTGCATGCCACCACCAGGACCAGAAGAAAATGATCGTCACCTGCAGTGCAAACCAATCCAGACATTGTCTTTATGATCGATTCGCTCTTCCCAATCCCCATCTCTGGTGTTGTGCCAAGAACATGGACAGGTGCGGACCATCCTTGGTCATGTCGCAAACGTCCACAAAAAAAGTCAACTATCTCTTGAAATTATGCTGAGACAAGTTCGGCAATGTTCAGGACGCACAGGTCAACACTTTCTAGAGAGCATGACGGATCTTCCATGCGAAACGACAAGATTTGGCATCAAGGTTTTCTCCCATCGTCATCTTCAAGAGTATAGGATGGGAAGCTCCAAGCATCATTACTTCAGTCTTCATTGCAAGTCGACGCTCTTATGGGCAAATACTTGGGACCCTCTTCTATCGGCGACTCGACAAGGGTTTGAAGAATTTTTGTCCCAACATTGTTCTCGAAGCATAGCATCATCTTCCTCATGGACGTGCACCATCCATCTCAACGAGAGGCAATATTGATTCATTGGAAGAACAATGTGCCTTATCGGATGGAGATGATCCGCATCCATCAGATTGTTCATGCTATGCTTCGAGAGCCAGTGCAGGGACGAGAACTCTTCGAACCATTCTTGACTTGCCAATAGGAAACAGTTCCAAGTGATTGCCTACAAGAGCTTCGAGGGGTGGCGGGGATTGTCAACCGATCATGGATGACAACGGCGATGTATCTTGGAAGGCGTCCAGGGGAATGTGTTCATATCAATCATCCATGTCGTTGTCCATGCAAGATCTGCCATACTCTCCAGAAAATGTTGACGAGTGCGTGCCCAACTTTCTGAACCATATTGCCAACCTCCACACAACCTCAAGGGGAAGCCAACTTCTATTGTGGACATCCTCAACACGACCATGGATGGTCCGCACTCGTTCACACTCATGCGCCACTACGAATGAGGGAAGGAAAGACTCAAATCCGGCACGGAGTCAACACCGAAAACTGGTTTGCAGTGCAATTGCCAACCCTTTTCCTTTGTTCTCTGTTGGTGACTTGCAATGATCTCACAATGAAATGAATGAAAACAAGCGCCCACTTGTGTTGAATTGGTGAAATGGTGATCCTCTGACCACTTTCATTATATGCAAGAAGCAGTGAAGCTATACTGAGGGGAATAATGCTACTATGACGATGGCAATTACAGTCTACTCTTGAAAGGAAATAATACTATCATTCGGAAAACAAGGCTAGTATAGGGGACATCACCGTGGTGAGAGCACTAATGCTATAATGATGTGGGGGGAAATGTATTTCTATTCATTGAGAATGTATTGGGAGTATAATGCATCAAAGAATATTAAAGGGTGTCAAATGTTTCCTATAGCCCCCGTTGATCTATAGTTTAGAACGTTTTACAAGGGAGGAGCCCCATCCGAAGCAAAGTCAATAGGTTTAGCTATCCCTGGAAGCACCCAAGTGTACTACGTTTAGTAGATGCTGCGTGCGAATGCCAATAGTAACATCGTCACCATCCACCATCCAAATTCGTCTTCGTGCTGTGCCGTGGATGAACTTGTAGACCCCATGAGCTTACAAAGAGCTTGCGCACAACACATGTCAAGATGATTGATCCATTCTGAAGTTCAAAGTGATTCAAGGGCAAAAGAAGATTTCAACAAAATGCACTCACTAGAAGAAGAGTGATGGATCAAAATGGATTCTACATCAAACATCCTTGTCTTTTTGGAGTGCGAACATCATAATACACATGAAGAATGTGAGGGCATCCCGAGGAATGGCGACCTATAGATGAAGGCGACTACGACACCTAGGGCCTAGATCCTCCGTCCAGTGGAGCAGTTCAGACCGCGCAGTCTGAACTGGTGTTCCCTCCACCATCATCCAATAGTTTAGGGTCATTTCGGACCGAGCATTACCTTGTCCTAAAGGACTCGCAGACGTGACCTCAATGTCGTCGTCATCTTGGACCACGCAACCGTCGGAGGAGCCCACTCCTTCCGTCATCCACATGCGCTGTCGTTTATTGGACTTGCCGTCCAGTCGGCCGCCATCGCCATTACGGCCACCCATCACACGAACACCGCGCTGCCCCACCTGCACACGCATCCATTTCAGATGGTATCATTGTCTTGCGGGATTAATCTTGTTCTTATGGTTGAAATGATCCGGATCCTCATCACTGTAATGTCCGACGAACTCCGGGTACTCTAGCACGAGGGACCTGTCCTGGAAGTGCGCACATGTGTGCACTTTGAGTCCGAACTTCGAATTCCTCAGGGCCATCGTGAGGTGTGCGAGAAACCAGGGGTTCTCTGACAAGTATTGCGAGACGCTGCGACCGGACTCCAGCAAACCCAGAAGATACGGGACTATGGTGTTTTGGAGACTGTGGTTCACGCCGCCAACATACGATAACGGGAATATGGCATTGTGGACGGGGTTCAGAATGCTGCTCTTCGAACAATAGTCGACGAGTAGGGTGTTGGACGCATTGGCCCTGAAGTTGTCCCATATGAATTTCTTCTGACCCCACACGGTCTTGTGAAGGACCTTCATGCAAAGTCGCCCCCCCGGGTGGTCCGAAAATTGCACGAAGGTATCCTCCTCGATGCTAGTGTCGCACGCGCTGTCCGCGGGGTGCGCTTGGCAGCTGCTCTCGGGAAACCTAAGTCGAGGAAGACACTTACACAACCACCACGGTCGGCTCTCCACGATCGAGAAGCAGTCTTCCATCGTTAGCACGGGCATGTGCTTAAGACACTCCATATCCCGAAATAGGAACTCTACCACGGGGATAGCGACTACGGAGGGGAGTCTCGTCTAGATGCCTGTATAGAAATTCTCCGCCAGGCTAGTCAAGAACGAGCGTAATTCTCGACGACAGTGCACCATGTATTCTCCAAACACATGACGCTTCCTAGGATTATAATCCGCCTCGGACGGCAGTGCGCGTGTGGGCGCCGGACCTTGCGCCAGATGCCCGACGTGCTCAACTTGGCAGAGGACGCCTTCGACCTCGAAGATGACGAAATAACTATTCCAAGGGAAACCCTCCACGTGGGGAGGCGCCGATTTTGGTAACGGAGCCTACATATGCGAGAACCCGGACTCAAAGCAGGAATCTTCTAAACCAATGATGCAGTCCACGATAGTAGACTCCAGACGATGCCAGCAATAGAATTTCACGGGAGCAAGGAAATTGAACCTCACCTTCGTTATGACATCGGCGACGGGGAGGGCGACTTCCTGAGCAATGGGTACGAACACTTCCTTGCCCTTGATGGCAATGGGCACTGGGATTTCCGGAGCCAAGGGGGATGTCGCTTCCGCGACGACGGGACGATCAACTTTGACGACATCGGGAATTGGGGATCGCAGAGGGGCGGGGGCGGGAGAGAGCACTTCAAGAGCCAGAGGAGCGACGACTGAGCTTGTCCGCTGTTCGAGGGAAGTGGATTGACGACGAGGTGAGACCGCGACAAGTGGAAGCACTGGAGCCTTGATGTCCAATAGAGCATTCTTAGCTTGAATGGAGAAATGATAAGAGCGTGACTACAATGCCCACAACCACTAAAATAATACTTGATAATACAAATTTTCCGAACTGCATGCTACTAGTTATCGAAAATGCCTTTGATATATATTACAAGTATTGTACATTGTTTACAACCAGAATCGTTTTTCACAAAGTGTACAAAAGTATGTACACAAGTATGCAAAACATGTGAACGCTCTCCAAAGTCCGAAAAAAGAAAAAGACAGCCGCTAGAGGAAGACCCCATGACTCTACAAACTCGTCAGAACAACCTTCGATCAGCCCGACGAACCACCTTCACATAGTATCCTCCGATCGAGGTCTAACTAGAGCTATGTGGAGGGGTTACCCACCGCGGGAGCTTCGTCATCTCTGGCCCGCGAGTCCACCGGAGCCTGCTCCACCACCACAGGCTGCGCCGGAGCGAGAGGGGCTTGCACATAGGGAGCATACTGCTCAGTCAAGTTAGTGAAGGAGATCTCCACATCTCCCAAGTCAACGTCAAGGCTGTATGGATCGTCTCCGTGTACGCTTGAACAATGCAGTGATTCCAGCACATGCATATAATGAAATTGATTGAGGTCGAAGTCATCGACTTCTTGTTCGGGAGTGGCACTCACCGAGATCAGCGATGGATTCATGTTGGACACCATTTGCAATCCCGACGCTGTGGAGGCCATCCCCGAGGGAGAGTTTGTCGTGGAGACCCCCGACACGTTTTGCAGCTCGCTCGCAGGATTGGAGATGGGAGTCACCAGCATTGCTAGAGTCGGTAGATCCGGTATCATCGCCAAGCGCGCATTGACATTCGCCAATGTCGCCTGGTTTTGCGCCAGTTGATTCTCATACACCAACTTCTTGGCCTTGTGCCTCGCCTTCTTCTCCAATTCCCTGGCCTCCCACCACCGTTGCTTTTCCTCCCTCTCTTTCATCAGTATAGTGACCGTCTCGCTCCACTTCTCCGACTCCTCAGCGTGCTTCCTCTTGTACCGCTCCGCTATGATCTCCGCGTAGGCAAGAATGCTCGCCTTCACTTCCGGCTTGACCTCCTCCGTCAACTGGAGGACGCTCGACCTACCTTGAGCTGGAGCCTCGGCGCCGGAACTCGACCCTCCCCGAGTGGCCACATCCGCATCGGCCATCCTCCTATAATCCTCCCTACTCTTTGCAGCCATGGAAAGACGTGCATCCAATTCCTCTTCATCCACATCGTCCAAGTCGATCGGGAATTCCTTGGAACTGTTTCTGGCCTCGAGAAGATCTTGCTCCATCCTCCGGATGTGCAAGATATAAGTCCTCTCATCAGCAGTCGCAGGTGGAAGCTCAAACTTCAGGGTGTCAACCGAAACTTGCACCATCATAATCCCCTTGATTTTCTCAATGGAAGAGGGAGCGGCTTCAAAGTGCGACATCAAAGCATCCACATTCCTCTGCACACTCGCAATCTTCTCCGATAGAGATTCACCCGTGGGTTTGGGAGAAGTGGCGAAGAGCTTAGACCTCACTTTCCGAATCTCCTCCTGTGCATCTTCGGGGAGACTGGCCTTCAATTCATCCAGCTTCATTTGCATATCCTCAATTAGCATCCTTGGAGGTTTCGATAGCAAGTCCGTAGCAGGAGCCGATCCGGAAGCATGGCCAAGAACGAGGGAATCAGACCGCGCGGTCTAATTCTGATCAGCAGTTGTTGGAGGGAGTTGGAGATCAGAGGAAGGACATGAATATAGGGCAGGGAGAAGGGATGCTGGACTTGAGGACGGCGGAGGAGATGGTACACTTGACGGAGGGGGAGGCGGAGGGGGAGGGGATGGTAGACTCAAGGACGGAGGGGCATAGGGAGGGAGAGGGGATGGTAAACTTGACGATGAAGGTGGGTGGACATTAGAGGGTGGACATGAAGACGAGGGTGGACGGAGATTCAAAGGCGAGGGTGGAGAGGGAGCTGTAGGAACAGAAATAGGTGAAGGTGGTAGGGGAGACTCGGTGACCACATCAGACCGCGCGGTCTGATCCTCTGAGGGCAGCGGTAGGGGAGTTTGCGGGATCACCACGGACTGAGATGGCTGACTCTGCGGAAGGGGAGAAACGGGAGGTGTAGACACACGTGGAAGTAATGAATCAGACTCTACAATCTGGTTCACACACATACGTGTAGGAGAGGGAGATGTAGGCTCAGAGCAATGCGAAGTTTGCGACGGATGAGAGGAGGCATGATCGGAACAGGGAGAGGAAATACGTTCCGCGGGTGGATCAGACCGCGCGGTCTGATCCTCTCGAGGGCTGAAGTCCGGCACGCAAGTAGTTGGTGGACGGACCTCGCCTCTCCTGCTTGACCCTGCAGTGTCGCTGACCTCCGGGTTTTGGGATGCGGACCCTATATTCCGGGGCTCGCTCTCCTCCTTGAACTCATCCTCCATTTCATCTTCATCTCCATGCTCCTCCCCTCCATCGTGGTCGTCGTCCGGCTCCACGATATCGAGGGCAGGATCGTCCAGTCCGGCGGTCGGGTTGGACTCCTCTTCTAGCTCTCGCTGGTGCTTCGGGCTCTGGCCGTCATAATGATACCTAAGAGCATGCGGTTGGGGGACCAACACATCGGGCCAATAACTGTAACCTATTTTCTGCTGAATGCTTTGGTGGAGGAGAGCCCGATTCGTGGCCCACTGAAAGGACACGGAATTGCGACAAAGCATCTGACATCAACCAATGCACACCAATTAACAATCATAAAAAGAATCAAATCAAAATCAGATGATTCCATGTGAAAACAGAATCATCTCGCTAGCATGGTCCTCACCGAGCATGCCGAGACTGCCTTGGCTCCAACAAAGACGAGCATTACGGTTCCCTGGTCCCTACAGAACTTGTCGATGAATCAGAGATACACCTCGTACCGCAACTCACGATTCGAAATGCGCCACGGAAAATCGTGACGACAGACTTCACGATTCTTGTACATCTCGTCTTCCGTCGCCAAGGGCACGTCTTCATCAGCCGAGAGGCGTGGCACTTGGTCCTCGCCGTTAACTAACTTCAAGTTCACAAATGATTTAGCTGGCCGCTGGAGATACATCACTTTGTCCTTGTACTTCATCGTGTACGTTGGCTCGCCTTTGCAATAGACATATCTACATTCGCGCTTCAGCTTGTGGTCGGGGAAGAAGTCCGACACCATTTGCTCCACGGAGGCAATCCTTTCTTGACTGAAGATGAGCATCCACGTGTAGACCCCCCTTGACATCGCATTCTCGGACACCTTCTTCAATTGTTCGAGGACCAGTGTGTGCCCGTGATTGACCTCCGTCTTCTCCAATCTCGGAAACAATTGGAAGTCCATGATTCCGACCTCACAATATTTGATAGAGGCTGGTCCCGACTCACAGAAGGTCCACCTCTCCCTCCGGAAGATGTACAAGTGCGGGTCGAATGTCGAACTCTTGTGAACCCACTTGCACACCGACCCTCGCGAACATTTCCGACAGTTTTGGAATCGACGGGTATTGTCCATGACGCGGTCCAAGCCCTCCAAGAGCTTATCAGGCGTGTCCATGGGTTTCTTCCCCGACCTGCACTCGTTCCTTAGCCACTTCTGACCGACTTGCATGAGGTGCCACATGTGAAACCCGGTTATGCACAACTCCCCCTTCAGATCCTGCCAAGCTGCCGGAACAAAATCCCCGTCGTCAAAAACGTCGGCCGCCTTGATGATGCCATCCTTGATCCCCCTCTTCGTAATTTCCTTCGCCAGAACAATCTTGTGTTTCTTGTTCATGGTCCACATGGCGAACGGAATGGCCTCGGTCCAACTTGTAGGCCTTTTGATATAGACCTTCGGCGGAATCTCCAGGATTTTGCTGCCAAGCTCACCCACTGCAGCATCGTCCAGTCCGGCCAGAGTCTTCATTTGGTTCGGATTGATGGGCGTGAACTTGTAGACCTTCGTGGCGCCCGCCTTATCCGTTAGTTCGTTGAACGGACGGCCGGGGTCGATGTCATACAGACCACTAGACTCGTGCTTCATGAAAACCTCCTGCCAAATAGACCACGTTCGATCGGAGGCCATTATGATCTTCCTCTCCCCCATCTTGTCAAAATCAATGACCTTCCGCGAACCGCCAACCCCCTTTGCACTAATTGTCGATTCGAAGCTCTGTTCGACCTTCATTTTGAAATCCTGTGCACAATTTGGGAACATCAGAATTCATCTTCATATAGAGGTTCAGACCGCGCGGTCTAAAACAAGAAATTCTAGTACAAGTCCATTACAACTGGACTATTACCACGACAATGACGTGCACTTCAGACCGCGCGGTCTGAAACAACAAACTCTAGTACAAGTCCATTACAACGAACTGGGCTATAACCACGACAATGAGAACTTCAGACCGCGCGGTCTGAAGTGGTCAAGGAACATACCTGGTAGGATTTGTGCATCTCTTTTTGCTGGGATGCTCTCGCATTTTTCCAATGTTGCGAAGGTCTATTGGCATTCTCCCACAGATGGCGGCAATGCATTATGGTCGCGGGCAGCGATGATAAATAGGGACCGGCGATATTCCCGTCGTTGCATTTGCACGATAATGCATGCAAGTGGTCTTTGTTGTCAGACCACACAATCTCGCATGTCCACTTCCGCATCTTCTCGACGATCGCCACATCATCGACTGACGTCTCGCCCGAAATGATTTCCTTCGCTGCCATCCACGTGTGTTGACCATTGATGATTTTCAAAGGCCCGGCCACAGTGCACTCCTTCCAGCAAGTTGGCCTCGTATTCGTGTCGGGCATGACTGTTAGAATCTGCTTGGTGAAGTTGACCTTCACCATTCGATCAAGTACAGCTGTGACCCCGGCCTTCTCCAGCAGCCGAAAAATGATTCCCGACTTCTCGTCCACGTTTATCATGTCCCTGATGTCCAACTCGAAATATTGGCCTCGTCCAAAAATGTACATGTACGACGATGCTTCTTTGAACTTCCGATTCGCTATCGCTTCGGCCTTCAAGCGCCGTCGCGTTTCAGCTTCGTTACTACGTTTCAGGTCCGGCTTGAAGTCGATTACTACGGATAGCTTGTCCGGTACGTCCGCGGGGTTAAATGGCACGGTCGTTGGGTTATCCACCCATTTCCCGTTCACTTTTTTGAAGGCCAGCTTCTGTGCCTCTTCCTCCGACACCTTGGCGGTTTCAGTGAATGCCGACTGACTTGACGGGCCTGGCGCTCCTTGTGAGCCCGAGGGCTCCGTGGGATTCCGACGTTGTCTAACCCATCTCTCCACCCCTTCCTCTTCAGCGGCCGGCGAATTCCCAGCGGTCGATGAGGGCTTCCTCTTCCTTGTCTTCATCTTGTCTCTTGCTTTCGGTCGAACAGGTTGCACTGGTGTTGCATGGGTAGTCGGCGTCGTTATCTGGGGATTGGCCTGCCGCCCCTCTTGTGGCGGCAATGTTGACTGTCGAGGGGCTCTAGTGTCTACGGCACCTGCAACAACTGACACAGGCGGTGGACAACTGCGCGTCGAGACCCCCGAGCTGGAGCCTTCGACACCTTTCTGCTTTCGAGCACTCTCTTCAGCGTCCATTCTTTTTTTTCCCTTTGGCTGTGAAATGTTCAATTTTCCCGAGGTCAATCTTGCGGTATAGAGAGTGCTTGCATCAGATAGGTACATGCTTACCGCTTTTCCAGTCTTATAAAAGTCATCAGCTATACTTTCACACTTTGCTTGGATGTCGAGCATGAGGATTTGGAAAGCGTGGGGGACGTGATCGTAGTTTTTCATAATGCGTTGGTGACAGAAAGTCATTTGGTCTTCAACTTGGATGACGATGACTCCAAATGCATTATTACTGGAGTTTATAACGTCCACTAGAATAGCTTCTTGTAGTGCATAAATATTAACTACTACTAAATTCTTGAACGATTTCCATTGTGGGTCGCCGGCTGTTGTAAAACCTATTTCTAGACTAAAGACGAGAGAGTCGTGAAGGTAACTCATTTGTATTGACCACAACGATTTCGATGCGATGAATTCCAATAGAACCTTGTCATCGATGTAGGATGACCAGGATTTGTGAATTCTCTCAGGCGAAATCCTTCGGATGTATCCTGTTAGAGGCGGCTTGCTCTCCACGAAGGACTCCATTGCACTATTCATAGGAATGGATTTGATCAAACCGCGCGATCTAAAGCAATGTTTATAATGTTTAAAATGCAAGCTTCTTGAGCAGATATAACATTGTTTCAGACCGCGCGGTCTGAACTTCAATTTCAAGTCATTGTATCATTCTCTGTGAAGCGCTTCACATAGACGTTAGGTATTTATTTAAGTCACGCATTAGTGAGGTCAATTTATCGCGGTGGTTGGATGAATCTAGTATCTAAGCGAATGTACATAACGTAGTTTCAATCTGTTGAAATGATCTTGACAAATATTTCATGTAACTTTCTACGAGTCTGCTAGAGTAGATCAGACTAGAGCGTAACTCTCTGAAGCAGATATGATTATTTCCTAATATTTGATGGAATACATTAGTATTGTTCTGACCGCGCAGTCTGAACCTATTTAGTGTACTTTGTCATTTTGGTCATGCTTTTTCTCTAACTATATGTTTCAGACCGCGCGGTCTGAACCTATAGGAGATATCGTTCTTGTTTAGGATTAATTTAGTCTTACGATTCTATTCAGATCGCGCGGCCTGAATCTATGTAGTCGACTTTGTTATTTTTGTCATGCTTTTTCTCTATGTATTTTAGACTGCGCGGTCCGATCCCTGGGAGTGGACTTCTGTTTTGGACACGATTTTACACTCTAACTTTATAGGCCAGACCGCGTGGTCTGAACCTGTATAGGGGACATCGTTCTTGTTTTGGACATTAATTTACTTTTACGATTCCATTCAGACCGCGCAGTCTGAACCTATATAGTGGACTTGTTTTGGACATGATTTTACTCTAACTATACAATTCAGACCGCACGGTTTGAACTTATTTAGTTGACTTTTTTGTCGTTACTTTTTTTGACTTTACTGGGTCAATTCATTTCAGACCTTGGGGTGTGCGTCTACATACTCGACTTCGCCGTCTTACTTTTTATATGATTTTCTATTGTGACTATTCTAAACGCGTTGTCAACTTATGTAGGACTTCTCATTCGTTACTTTGCATCATTACTCTGTTCTCATCTAAGGAGGTTTTGACCGCGCGGTCTAATCTTGTATTGAATTGAAATCGGCTAATTAGAATGAGTTCTTTCCCATGGGCAAATTTTTAATCTATGCGCTGAAAGGCGTGAGAGCAAATTAACTTGGACAGGGTGTAAATAGTTTTCATTCCTTGTTCTAAATTTCAAACCACGCGGTCTGATCCAATCTATTGGGCTCTTGGTTCTGGTTATGATTTTATTCTAACGTTGGAGTTCAGACCGCGCTGTCTAAACCTTTTCATTACTCTTGCTTTTTGGGAGACACGAGTTTGTATTTCACTGAAGGTTCAAACCGCGCGGTCTAAAACTATGAGAATTGTAAGGAGATATCATGTTGGGGGATATGTTTATTCTCAGATGCACATGTTGAAATATCACTGTGAGGCATGACATCTTATGCATTTTCGGACTTTAGTTGATTTTTGGATTTCTTTAGTTTGCGGGTTCAGACCGCGCGGTCTGAACCTCTTTTGGACGTGTGCTGGCTCATCAATTTTTTCTTATAGTTTTTATTGAGCTGGGGAGATTCAGACCGCGCGGTCTGATCTTGTGTACAAGCTTCTTACACTATTTCATCTGCTATGACTGCGCGGTTATAGGGTACCTTTCTAAAATGCAAAGAATGAAGAGATTAAGTATTGAGTTTCTGACCTAGACTTGCAGACAGGATCGCTGCAGCGTGAAAATCGTATCTCCAACTGAACGCTACTGCTTCTCACTCCTTTGGGACGTTCGTTTACTGTGAAAACAGCATGAATAAAGCATGAACTAAGTTGCAGCAAAGAATTTCTTAGAATTCTAGCAAGAACCTGAAACTCTACCTTCATGAAGGATGCATCACTGATTTCCAAGTTACAAACTGAGCTACTGAACATTGTAAATGGTAGAGTTACCCTAAACTATCTACAATGTGTTTTTTAAGAGAAGTCATTGAGCAGGACTGTAAACTACAATAACTTCTATGTAGACTTACAAATCAAGAAACAACCTCTTCCATAACTAGAAACGAAGCTCTATCTACAATCACTCGAATGGAAGAGAGTTGATTGACTCGAACATTGCAACAAACACTTTCAATAGTAACCAGTGGAATGGAAGAAATGCAGAAAGTAGAACAAGCAGTAGACTAACCACGAAAGCAAAAACACAAACACATGGAAAGCAGAGAAGCAAATGGTTGTGCCAAATACCTAGATGCCGCTACTGAACTCGCGCCTGGCAACCCGCAGCTGTACTCACGACTACTATCCAACTTGAATGCACATGGAATCGATGCCTCCACAAGTGAACCAGAAAGTGAAGCTCTGGGAAGCAAATGGAAAATGAAGAGGGGAAAGACACGGAGAAGTTTACAAAAATGCTGAGAGAGATGGAACATGAACATAGATACACTCACACAACGTCAACAGAAGTCGCACTGCACGTGGAACCCTAGACAACAATGAAAACACAAAACACAACTAGAACGAGTGGCGCCCAAAAGAACAAAATCAAGGTCAACAAATTCTCCGCATCGCCGCAACAAGAAAACGGAAATCGAGAATGAGGAAAAGGAGTTGACGAAACCCTATAGGTGGAGATGACGACCATCTAGGGCTGGAGCGCCCGAACCACAACATGTCCAAACCTATTCCGAAGCTAACCCAGACCTGAAGCTCCACCGACCCTCGCACAAAGCTCCACGTGGTGCCCAGACCTGCACCAATGCAATCAAGTGGTTTTCATAAATAGAGAATTTTTTCAGGGACCCCACTTAGTCAAGAAAATAAGTATTTCACTATACTAAATAGTGAAATTAGGATGCCCCATACTAATGTCTCGACATTTGACACTATACAAATATTTCCTTATTCTAGAAGAATGCACTACTTTTCTATTACGTACTGTTGTAATTGGGACCCGTAACCCTTTATGTATATTAATGGGAATACATGCAGAATTTTTTGTTGCCGATAGTGGCTTGTAAAGTAACTTTCTTGCAGTAAGGCAAACTAATTGTAAAGGCAATCTTATTTTGCTATTTTGTGCAAATGACTCAAATCGTTAAAGTTCATAGTAAAGTAATCCCCACTTCAACCCCTAAATGTCCAAGGCCACTTTTGAGCTTAAAGGAATTCACTCTAAACTACCAAAAAATTCCTCATTGTCATAGGTTGTAGTAGTTTGGATATAAGTTGTATCAAGGTTTTTTAATTATAACCTTACAAATTCAAACTTGACATTTTAAAGGTCCTATAGGTTTACAAAATTCACTTCAATATGATTTATGGATTCAAAGATAACAATGTTTAACCAGGAGGTTGTTAAAACTACAAAAGTGCTTTGAAGTCTTTCAATGCTCTTTTGACATGTCAAATCTTAAAAGTTCTTCACCATAAAAATATGATGTGAAAGGGCCTAACATGTCAAAATCCAAAGAATTTTTGGCTTCTCAAAATGTATTGTATTACTTTCGTAAATGATTCTTTAATGTGATTCTTCCTCCAAGATCTAGTGTATTTGAGGTTCACTGCTCAGAAACCCCAACACTATGGAAAGTCAAGACTTCAATGGACACCTTTGCACAATATCTTCAATAGAAAATTCATAATCAATCATTTTTATAAATTAAATCCTTTGGGCGGAGACCCTAGGAAATTAATGGCACTAGTATTGTCTTTGGAAGCCTTGAAATGCTAGAATTGTTTTCAAATGAGCAACAATTACTACTAACTTTCAACACTTGCATGTTGTAATTTGCAATCCGGCAATGGTTGGCTTGGGGTATCACTTTTTTGACACACTCATTAAGTGATTTCAGTTTGAAGACTCAGAAGTTTGCCTAATTTGTTCATTTTGATCAAGTAAGAAGACCCTAAAACGAAAAAAAATTCTTACACCTCAAGAAGATCAAAATGTGTGTTCCTATTTAGTGTTCAGGGGGGAATTAAAATTTCTGGATGTATGCGTAGATGTGAGAAAAATGCTAAAAGGAGGGGATTTGCAAGCATCATAATGCACAATTTATTAGCCCCTAAAGGACCAAGGTGATTTTCCTAAGTATCAAAAAACACTCAAAACTGTCACTTCTATTGCAAAGAGAAAAGAAACTTAAAAATTGTTCTTTTTTGCATATCCAAGCATAAGATCTTATATTTGACTACTATTTGAATATATGGAAGAAATTTCAGAAACTTTAACCATGCAAATTGCAAGATATATGCATTTAAAGTGAAGAAAACAAGTTTTTCTGTACCTTCCTTGACTAGATTTTTTGGCTTTGAATCTTTTTGGTTCAGAATTTTCGCACTACGGATTTTGATTTTCTACTGATTTAAGTGAAGTAGTTGAGTTGAAAATCTACAAACTTCAGAAAATTTAGGGAAAAAAGCACTTAATTTTCACTCATTAAAAAATTGTTAAAAGGAGGTGAGTTCAAGATTGAAGAAAAAACGAAATTGTTAATAGCTTTTAGATGGAATTGAATCACAATAATCCCAACGGTAAGATTGTTCTAGCAAGAGAATCTAACCTTGTCTAGCACTTTTTTTAGAAAAATTTTAAAAATTGCATTCAAAAATGAATTCTACAAGTTATTTTTTCAAGAAGATGCTTAGATTGCCCGAAAAAGTAAGATTGTCCATAACTTTCTCATTGTTAGTCCAAATTGAATGAAACAAAGCTTCACATGTACTAGACAAAAATATAATCTTTGAGAAAAAAATTTGAAAACAAAATTATTTTGACTTTTAGTGATTTTTTCTTTACTAGCCGCCAAACTCTGTTTTTGCTTATTATGCCATAACTTTTGTTCTCAGTCATCGATTAAAATAAAAAAGATATCTTCTTAAAGCTCTTGCAAAAATACACAAACTCAAAAAATCCCAAAAAATATCACTAAAAATTGAGACAATAGAAACTTGCCTGGACCCAAATTGTCCCCCGAGGGCACAAATGGTCCTTTAGGGGTTAAATTTTGAATGATAAAATTGATTATTTTATGAATTGGAGCACAAAATATAAGTCCAAACCAAAAATCATATTCAAATAAAATTATTTGATATTCCAAATGCCTGTTATTGAGGATTTCATGTACATAGGCCAAAACTTTCTTTTTGAACTACAAATTAAATTCATTGAAAATTCTTAAAATTCTTTGATTGTGGTGAATGGTTTTCTCTTCATACATTCTTAGTTTTGGTACTTATAACCACATTTTGTGAAATCATACTAGATTCTACTTAAAAGATGAGGTCATTTGACACAGGAGAGTGAACTACCATTGTTGCTAAGACAACCTTTTGGGTTACATGAAGCCGACCATTGCCCAATCGTGGAATTTTTGCAAACATTGAAATCTTTCCATGGGGACTATGGTATAAAGAAATAGATGATTGAGTTCTATTCTTGCATCTCAAAAGCAAGTACAATTGACGTTTTAAGCTAAAAGCACAAAAATCAAGTGAAATGTAGAAGCTACCCTTATTCAATATTGTTACATATATCCTATTCAAGAGCTTTCTAAAATGAAACATTCACTTCATCAAAAGAAAAATTAGGATACCGCTTATAAGACCCTAAACTACAAACTTAAGTGATTTCACTAAGTGAAGATCAAAGTTTGAAAGTGATTTCAAGCGTGTCAATCCCCCATTCTCATGTGCACACTAAGAAATAGCTCCCAACAAATGTATGAGTTGAAAATGCCGAGCTTCCCAACCCCAATGGCTTCACAACTTCTTGAGATAACAATTAAAATTCAATCGTGTCTTACAACTTGCAAGTACAAATAAGAACTCCCTGCTAAGTTAAATTTTTTTAACATAGCATTTACCTCATTTTCTTCCCACATGTAATAATCAAGCATCAAGTGGAGTACGTATTTTGAAAGAGAGAAATGGTAGTGATGTAAAGAAGTATTACAAAGTTTATATAGGTCATCGTGTCATCTAGATTGGCTTACACGAATTAAACCTCCAACACCAATTTACATGATTTCCTTTACACAACTCTTTATGAAATTTATTCATAAATTACATTTTAGACGTATATAAGTAATTTTTCCTTGATAGTAATGAAGTGGTTGAATTTCCTTAGACCTTTTGAAAGTCATATTCATATGAAAATAGTGTACTTTGAATATAGATATGCACCCTAAACTATTTTGGAATTGCATACTAGAATCCCTATTAATTCAATAGACTACTACAACTTCAATAATGAATTATAAATTCGTACATTTTAAATGCAATAACTACAAGAATTTGTTCTATTTTAATTATATTGTTGACTCAGAACGTAGTATTTGAATGATTTAAAATATCACTCTTTTTAATTTTGTTTCTCATATTGAGATGGATAAATGTATTTAACTTCGGGGGGGGGGGCTAAATCTATTAGGAGTAATTGTTGGCAGTGGCCATGCTTGAGAGAAGTTGGGGTCCATCACTATAATAAAATCCTTTGAACGTTTTGCTATGTTGATGCTGCAGAAATGTATCATGAAGAAAACATCATTCATTCCAAAAGTGTGCTGAAATGGCATGCTCAATTTAGAAATACATGATATCTTCAAGTTTATTGTTACGAATGCATTCATTATAAAAATGAATTGTACATCACAAATCACTGAAACCTATCTTTAATCACTTCAAGATTAAGTTTGCATCACAAAACACATATTTTGACAAAGATTTTTTCAGGGAAGACACAACTTTCGGGATTCAATTTCTACTCATGGCATCAAAGAAATAATACTTGCATGTTGTTGGGCATCAGTATTGGATTAGGATATTGTAGGATGCACGGTGTCCAACTTAACTCAATGTGATTCTCACTTGCATACACCAAGAAATGATTTGGAAATTTGTCCAAAAAAATTCTAAATATCATCGTAGGGTAAATACCAAGTTGCAGACTAATCAACAACGTACCTAAGAAAATGTGTTATTTAATGAATGAATTCATATACAATTGAATTTAAAGTAATTGAGTTAGTATGAAACCTTTACCACACATGCCATTAGTTTAAACTCCAATAAACCAGTAATTTACCTCAAAGTTGAAAGTCACTACCTCCATGTGTTCGAAGAAGCACTTCATCTTTATCAATGTTACTTTAAAAATTAAATAGATGCAATTGAAAATGGAAGAGTACTCAAATCATGCTACGTACAACATTTACTAAGGAATTTCAATCATCAAACATTGAATGCTTATCACAATTATCATTTTTTTTCTGGTACATGTGCATCAAACTTGTCTTCTTCGATACAATCTTAGGTTTTCGCCGATGGTTTTCATGTGAGCCTTATCACACGTTTGATGTCATGTGTTGCAATAGACCATTGTTGACTACACGGGAAACTGGTATCGAATAAGTTCATTTTCAATAGTTCGGATAATTTGATATCATGAATGTAAGATAACTTATTCAAAACTTAGCTTACTAAAAATTGGTTGTAGTACTTGTTGTGACGGCTCTATTAAATGTTGTGCAATGTTTGTATGTTGCCTTATAGCTTTCATTGTTAGAAAAAAAACCTTGTTGTCCACTACCTCAGTTTTAGAATGCAATAGTACAACAAGAAAATTATTAGAAGTCTAGCAATGTATAATCTAAATCTATTCAAGAGAGAGTAAAGATAATAAATTGACAAGTGCACTAGTTAAACAACGAAGTGCTGCAGAAAGAAGCAAAACTATGAGGCATAATCATGCAAAAAGTGCAAGTTACTTCAAAAAAGTCAAATGCGATCACAACCATCGAAGAGCTTAGAAAAACTTTCTACAAATTAAACTAGTGCAAGAGTATTCTGTGAGAGGGATTCTACTTGTTGCTTGTAACACGGGGAAGTTGTTTCTCATCATTTACTTTATATTAATCTTTGCAGTGCAAGTTCCCAACTCTAAAATTGCGACCCTAACTCCAAAGACCATGCATCTTAAATGCGTAGTGGAGTTGAAGAAATGGAAAGAGGAACGGAATACGTTCATGAACTTTGATGAGATTGGGAATGAAGTAGATTCTAGCAGTAATGATAGAGATCCAGAAGACTAGTGTATCCTTAATAGGCTATTAATGATTCATGAACATCCTAATTATAATTCATGAAAATATTGTACATGCATGTGAAGAAGCCCCAAAGTGTCGCAATCTTGTCGCAATGAAATGATTGAATTAAACCCTAAACTAGAACTGTATTATTCAATATTATATTTTCCAAATAATCTTCCTCACGTTAACAGTGTCACTGATATATGAACACTAATGTGCAGATATTACAAAAATTTATCCTCCAAAAATGTCTTATTATATAGGAAGTTGGCTAATCCTAAAAATTATCATATATTTTTTTTTGTGATTTTCATTAGAACAATTCTACGTAGTAATCACTTTGTAGAACATGAAACAAATTTGACAAGTTTGAAAGTGGTTTTATGAAATTAAATAGAGAAGCATTGGATTAGACATCGACATGAATGAAACAGTACAAAAATTGTAATCATTTGACCACAAGATTGCTTGATTATAATGTTCAAAATAACATGAAAGGAGTTTTTGTGGATAATGCCGAATAGCATCCAAAAAGTTGGGCCACATGAAATTAATGCCTTGTTAGCGGCTTATTCCATTTCTATGTCTTCTTTGCAATCACTATGATAATGGCAAGGCATGGAAGTGGAGAGCACACCATCTTCAGAGTTTTGCAATGCCACAATTTACATGCCCAAAAATTTTAGGAAACAATCAAGAAAGTTAGACTCCGTTTTACAAAAAGTTAGGTTCCATATATTGAACTTTGGAAATTTTGACTACCACCTAAAGTGGGATGTATAGTACTTGCATACCAATGATCAGAGGTATCGGAGGCCTGTAACATATCTAAAATTATCTTGCATAGATTGAATTTTTTAAAAAGGGGCAAGTATGATACAATGTTTTCAAAATAAATGGAGAACTTGTTAATCCATAAATCACAATTATGGCAATAGTGAGTACAAATATTGTCAATTCTAAATTGTCTAGAAATAACAACAGTCCATACAATTTCAATGTCATGAACTATCACTGGAATTTGAGGGAGTGGCTAACCCCTTAATATCCTAACTATATATTTTGGGAATATAGCCACTTGGGGCATTTTACCATCATTATTCTTTGTTTTTAAAAAATTTCAAAGAGCATGTCCCCAAGGAGTACACTGAAGTCCGAACAATTTTCTGAAATTTCAATAACACAATTAAAAAATTATTGCATGATATGCCATTTTTATTACTCAGGAACTAAAAAAGAAGTGGGTGTAGATTTTTTATTATAACATTTCTTTACAAACATTGGGATAGGCATGTTCAATTGCACAATTGAAGTCTTAATAAAATTGTATTTAGATTCATTCTCTATTTCTTTCTACTTACTATTTAATAAATAATATTTTCTAAGTATATGTTGTACAATTCCAAATCATCTCAATTTTTTGAAGCATGTAGTGAACTTGTCTTAAGGAATGAATCTGAGTGAATAACACTATTTGGGACATTTGATCATACGAAGGTGACATTCTAAATTGTATGTGCGTACTATTTCAGAAGGTGGAAAAAATGATGTCTATCCAACATAATATTGTCTAACATTGTGCAATGTACTTCCAAGGGTTTTCAAATTGTTTTCTACATCTTTTCTAACCAACATACGACAAGATCCTACAATTTCTTGTTTTAAAAAGTTCTTGTTCCACCCAAATCTGGTACTTGTACTAGAAATGATAGTTTTAGAGCATTTATGGTGAAAACATTCTTGAGAAAATATCTAGAGTTGTCCATTTCTCTAAAATTGACATTTTTTGTAACAACTTAAAAAAATACTTTTTGAATTTTTCTATTCTACATTTTGTGTTGCTAGCTACTTCTGAATACGAGTCCTGCACTTGTAGCAGTACGACGAGGCTTTTGCAGAGGTGCAAAAAAGGTGAAAGTTACAAAACAAAGAATTATGTGCCATAAACATAAGGATAAATTCTATTCACTTAACTTGAAACTGGCCTAGAGTTGGTGATTATGATCGATGCAAGTTAGTTGATTCGATCATGTAGTAATTGAACCCTTTAATGCCCGTGGTTGATTTGGGAGGCGAGCACAATTTTTGAATACAATTTTGACAAAGTGAAATTTTGTGAAAGCTCTAAGAATGAAAACCTACATCCTATCAATTGGTTCTACAAGGCAAATACTTGAACCAAACACAAAATGAAAGTGATCCAACTATGCACATGCTTGTAAATAATCTTCAAAGATTAATATGTTGTAAACAGCCTTCAACACTGGTACTATATATGATCTACCACAATTGGGTTAAAATTTTAGTAATGGCTCCTAAAATCAATCAAAAACCTTCCATCTAGTTTTTTCCCACATATAAGTAGTCATCCCTTACATTAAATAAATTATGTATTTGTTTATATTATTTCACTTGTGAAGACTCGAGACATTTAAGTTTGGATAGGCATAGCTGATGCATTTTTGGACGCACTCTCTTGAAATTGGTTTTGTTTGGAGCATATGAAGATACTCTAATTGCGTTGTTCCCAGGATTTTTTGAAATAAAATGTTTTGTGAACAGTAGCAGACAAAATGTCCCCAAATCAACCCAAAACTGGTCAATTGGGCACTAAAGGGTTCAGTTTGAATGAAACCACACTCTACCATAAAAAGGCTAGAAAGGAAAGAGGTGTCTACAGCTGAAGGTGAGAGGTGATGTAGAGACTAAGAGAAAGAGAGGGAGACCTATGTTGGAAGTTCTAGAGTAGTGAAATTGAATCAAGCAACTGTCGCATCATTTGTAAGCTAAGTTGGATGTCCTTGATCAATGAAATTATGAAAATTCTCGCAGAATAACATGAGTGAATGCCAAGTACTTATTGATTATATTTTCCCAAATCATATGAATTTCAATTTTAGAGATTCAACATGATTTAAAACACATTAAGTACAACAAAAGAATAATGTATTTTACTAGCTGATCTGAGTTCCTTCAGCCAAGTGTGAGGATCTCAACCAAGTTACAGTTTATGAAAAGTGAAAGGGTGGGTCTAAGATTCCATTCCTGCAGTTACGAAATCTATAGGGGATAATGAGTCTGTGTATCGCTTGTACATTTTAATAATTATAGGAATGGAGGGTCATTGCAAGAAACACCATCTATTTTATGTTGCATTTTGCCTAGTATTCATGATTTTTTTGGAAGTACTATATAATTAGAAAACCAATTTTAAAAAAGTATGAAAAATATGTTCAATGTAGACACCTTTAAGAGGAAGGTACCCTAGAAAGGAAAAGCATAGAAAAATTCTTTAAGTAGAAGAATTAGAAAAGTCTAAAATCTCATGCAAATAGGTAGTTTCACGTTAACTTTAAATTTGTAAAAAATAGGAAAAACAATTCTCCAAAAAACCAAAAAAATTGGCCAATTGGGAAGACTTAATGGTGAAGAGATTTCAGCAAGAAAATGATCTTGGAACCATATTCAGTGTTCAAAATTGCGCATGCAAGGGAGCCTTATTTGCATGAACGTATAGCACATAAAATAATATTTTTATAAGAGATCTTTGGTAGGCACATGCTTGCCTAGTGTGGGAATAGACCATAGAAATTTCATCTCTACATAATTAAGTTAGGGTACTTCCTAGTACTAGAAAAGCCTGAACCGCAAACAGTACTAGGAAATTCAATTTTTCTTTTGTTTTGGTTGCGTGGATCCGGTCACTATTTTGTTGATTTTGAAAAAAATCTCCAAAAAACTTTGAACTTAGAGAAACCCTAACCTAGTTAATATAGACTTATAGTAGTTTACATGTGTGAATAAATTATTTTTGACATCTAGTATGAGCATGAAGGATGCAATTGTAGAAATTATGATAGATAGCACTATTTACATTCAAGGTTCTATGCAAGGGTGTCTATTGCAATCCTAACTTTCAATACTAAATAGTGAAATTAAGTTGCCTCACACTATATAAATACTTAGTATTGCATTATTTACAAGAATGGACTACTTTTGAATTAGGTGTTGTAGTAATTGGAACTCATGAACCTTCATGTATACAAATGGAAATATATGTTGAAATTTTTGTTGACTTTGATGGCTTCTAAAGTACCTTTTGGGGGGTCCGTTAAGTCAATCTAATTGTTAAGGCACCCGAATTTCACTATTGAATGTGGTGTTGGGGGCTCTTGGAAGCGACTCTCAAATATTATAAAATTTGAAATGATAGTTAAAATTCTTTTCACGAAATTGTAGAGTACATTTTCAAAAGCCATAATTTCACTTAGGTTATGTATATTAGGGCAGCTACCCTCATATTTTTATGTTGACCGTTAGAATTTCACAAGCGAAGAAGACTAAAAGACTTGAAGCCACTTATGTAATTTTAATGCCCTCATGTTCAAACATTATAATCTTTGAAGCCATCAATGACATTGTTGTGTTTTCTCTTCCTGTGTTCTATCTAACATGTCTAGTGCGAATTTGTACAATTCCCAAAACAAATTGATGAGACTTATGGAAATGAATTTTATATTTTTATTTTTCAATTTGGAGTGAATTCCTGTAAGGTCACAGAAGGCCTTGGGTAGTTGAAAAAATATAATTATATGAATGGATTTTGATAATTATGAAGTTCATAGAGGACGCGTCATTGGATTGTGGGCCTCATAAGTGTGAAGTAATGAGCCTGACATCGTCGTCCGCAACTAGCCATCACAATAAGAGCCACATTCAAAGCCCCATTGGGCGGTGAGGGTCTCTCTTTCACCTGCATCGTCTTGCTTTCGCCGTCCGAGTCCCACTTTCTCCTTGCACTTCTCCATGCTACACACGTCGATCATTCTAGTACTTGTTCGCCGCATTTGGCTGCTCGTCGGAGGCTGTGAACGATGAAGAGCTTCACAGAGTAGCTGTGCTTTCACTTAAGGTACGATAGGTGTCACGCCGGGGTTGGGGTCTTCATTTTCGGGCAAGGATGTTTGCTCTACTTCGAAGAAATAGGGTTCACTACTATCATCACAAATTCACTCATTTAAGTTGAATTGTATGATTGTCAATTTCTGTAGTGTATGTGAGTTAGAGGTTGAATACAGAGGTTCTAGAATGCGTACTCGTTGAAATGGTGGAATTTTGCAGTCCAAATTGTAGAAATGTCGAAATGCTCAATCGTGGCATTATGAATTCGTCAATTCATGCAATGTTGGAAGGGTAGGTTCTTCAATTGTTGTAGTAGAGTGGTTTGTCGATTCAAAATAGGTGAATAGATAAATTGCTTCACGACGAAGTCTAGGAATAGTTGAAGGTGTTAATCGGTAAATTTCGAATTGTAGTACTCCGAAACGATGAATTGCATAATTTCGTGGCATTGTGAATTTGTTTGTAGTTGAACTTCTCCTGTTGAATTGTTATGCATGCTGAGAACTTTCTCAATGCACCTCCATTCCTAGCTCAATACAATTCTGCATTCTCCATTGTCGTAGTACGTATTCGTAGCTTTCACTATTGCCATTCAGATTGTTGAATACCAACTAACCTGTACGAATGATATATCGGCGATCATAGTTTATGGTAAATAATTAGGTTGATCTTTGTCTGAATTACTATTAGGTTATTGCAAATGTTGGGTCACATCATTGTATTGCAATCATGGAATTTCGCAAGTGAAATTGCTGGCTTGTGATAGTGACGAATGCAATGACAACAAAATTCATACCCGATGGTTTGAACTGTTGTAAGAAATAGTGACCGATGTAAGTGTTGCATAATTATGCGCACAAGTGAAAGTGCTTGCTCTAAATTATTTGAGCTAGTAAAAGTGGCCGAGAAAGTTTGCCTCCTAGTCATTCTCATCTTGCTTTCAACAAGTTTGTCACATCATGGGTGCCAACGTTAAATCCAATGTTCAGACCGTGTGGTCTAAACTATTTTTTGAACTTGAAGAATTCGACATAATAATTATCCATATAGTTTTCACTATGTGATTTGAATTGTTTCCAGATATTCATGTTGTCGATAGTTGTTGAACAATTTCAACCGCGTAGTCCAAACTGTCGAGCAAAATGGATCTCTATAAACAGTTCATACCGCACGGTTTAAATTATGTGGATATTTATTATGTCGAATTTTTTAAGCTCAAAAATTAGTTTAGACCGCGCGGTCTAAACTGTCGTTGGATCAAATTTTCGGATGCAGTGCTGAAGTAGTTTAGACCGCGCGGTCTAAACTGTTCTCGGATCAAATTTTCGGATGCAGTCCTGAAGCAGTTTAGACCGCGCAGTCTAAACTGTTCTCGGATCAAATTTTCGGATGCAATGTTGAAGCAGTTTAGACCGCGCGGTCTAAACTGTCGTCGGATCAAATTTTCAGATGCAGTGCTGAAGCAGTTTAGACCGCGCGGTCTAAACTGTTCTCGGATCAAATTTTCGGATGCAGTCCTGAAGCAGTTTAGACCGCACGGTCTAAACTGTTCTCGGATCAAATTTTCGGATGTAGTCCTAAAGCAGTTTAGACCGCGCGATTTGAATTGTTTTGATGTATTAGAGATGTGGATGCTGTCCTTGGACATTCTACTGCTCGTGCTCTAAATTACTTCCAGTGATAGGAGATTATCAGGCATTCACTAAGCACTTTGAAGCGCGCGGCCTAAACTGCATCCACTTGTGGGATACCAAAGTCTAGATTAATCTGACAACATTCTAGAATAGAAAGACAGGGCGGGGGGTATAGTTACAGTTGGTAATTATACTCCAGAATAACGCCCTTCGGATCTCCTTACGAGTTCGTATGAGGTGATTGTTGTGGATGATATCAATTTTGTTTTGGTGACCTTGCGACCCTAATTTGTCCGCTTACAAGGAACACTCCTAATATCATGCATGATTCAATCGCGAGATGTAATTTCCCCTACCTGAATATAAGTTCATCGAATTAGACCTGCCGCATTCCGTGATTATTGGCTCCTTCCTCTGGTTCAGAGCACCCAGTTTAATGGCTGATACTAGAATAGTATGAAGAGATGCCAATATGATTCCTATTTATTTGAAAGAGTGGAATATGCAAGCTTGTCTTGCTCTTTGATTTGCTTGTTATGCTTTTGACATGTAGTTTTCGTAATCAGTTGGTTTCATTCAACTCGCACATTGTATTGCGGATTACGTAGGATGATTCTCTGTATTGTGACATGGGAGTGGAGTGTATCTTCCAGTCTACGACATCGGGGATGTATTCTACAATGGACTCTCATGCCTTGTCGGTCTATTTCGTCTGGTAATTCGTATGGCTTCGTCGTGCGAATCAGATGGAGATGAGGTTCATTCAACCTTGAATAGCATGTTTCTTATGGACTATTATAAGTCCATGCTTTTGACAATGAATTCTGTGATCTCCATGTGCTTGTATGTGATATCAGTTGTCATAATTCATGTCGTTGACATAGAGGCAAATGTACATCACAAAACTTTCTACTAAGCATGGGTTCCTTGTGATAGAGTTTTTGCTTCTGATGCCTACGTCTTAAAGTTTATTTCTTGGAATGTGTTGTCCAGGGGTTCCAAGAATGTGAAGAGGAGGATGTGAATTTGGAGAAATCCTTTCCGGTAGATGATGACTCTTGTCCCATCCCTGACTGCGAGGGCATTGACCGTGATGGATGGTCGGGTAAGGCACTTCTTGCCAAGCACACAGATGGTACCGATTTCGCCAAAGTCATTATAATTACTCCAAGTCCGAACGCGTGTATTGATGGGCAAAGTAGGTTAGGGGAGGATGATGTGGGCATCGTGGTCTTGGAGGTATACAATGGGGACCCAAGTCTCGGGGACACTTGTTTGTGTTGGCCAACGCGACAATTGTTTTATCATGGTGAGACCGGGTACGTTAGCGTATATGATCATGCTCGCAAACGACGTGTTATAGATAAAGAATTAGAGGGAAATCGTAGAAGAGTGGGCAAACGCCAGTACCGCTATGACAGACGAACTCGTGCAGCAGCAGTGCTACAGAAGAGAACCAAGATGTTATCAAATGAATCCATTGCGGCTGTCTTCACACATCATTGCTGCGATAATGATTGTATTCAGAAATTCTCTCCGACCACCATTCGTGCACTTCGCATTGAAATGCACCATCAGACTTTTCAAGTCAAGTTCACCAAAAATCTGGACGTCCATAGGATGATGCACGAAGGGGGCGTACGGGGGAGGGAAATTATCACGGTGGAAGGCATAGACATTTGTCCGCATGCTTGGAGGATTCTCCACTACGTCCCTCTATGCACTTTTCAGAGATATAGGGCCCGGGCCGCGGCCGACATGAGGGGTGCTCCTCACAGCAACTTGAACACAATAAAAACAAGGATGCCCACTGGTCAGGCCATTGAGACTCTTCGGTCGTTGTTGGAGGCAAGTGCAGACCACATGCCCCACTTGTCACGTACTTTGGACACAGGCGAGAAAGTCTGTGTCAAAGTTCTTCCTGCCGGTACTCAATGGAAGGATTTACTGGCTACTGTGAATGAGGTAAGAGCTCGAGGTCTCTGAACCATATAATGTGGGATGAATAGGATGGCCTCCAACTTTCTCATGTAAGAAATCCATTTTCTATAGTATCCCTTGAAGACTTCGAGCACTAACTAGTGTTGACGTGCCTTGTATGGAAATTAGGCAAACAAGGAATTGGGATTGTCACCCTTATCGCAGTCTTGCTTTAGCAGGATTCAAACAAAATATTTTTTCGAGTACGTTATCAAAGGAAGGGGAGATTCCTTTGCAAGATGTAGCATCTGTGACAACTTGAAGCAATTACGGGCCTCTTTCGCTCCAGGATTAGAGGACCATCAAAGGATTCAAAAGCGTTTCGAAAAGCACTTGTTTCTTCAAGAAGCCTATTGCCATGCCTATTATCGTAGTAGATGGTTATCCAAATTATGACCATCTCAACTACTATCCATCATGCATGACAAGATGGACCATTCAAAAACAGCATGTCCTGCGTTGGCCAGAAAAACGAAGGCCCTGGACGGATTCACGAAGTTGCCTGTGAAAGTGTTGGGAATGTTTGCACATGGGCACGGGGACAGCAAGTATGCGCATTATAGTTTGGATGTATTCCTGAGTGACAGCAACTTCACTGTGGGGTCCATTGCCAAATTGTTGCGAGATTTAGAAGATCCACCCGCAAAGTCCTCCCGATTATTGTTTAGAGGGGCGGGCAGCACACCTTTGTATCGGGCATTGCTCAACGGGAGTGCGGTCAGTGTTCATTCGTTGGGAGATGTTCCTTTGCATCCTATCGAAGCTCGACCATTGCCACCGGTATTGCACATTCAAATGGACAATTCTTGGAGGGAAAACAAAAATAGATATGTCTTCTGTTTCTGGTCCCTCTTGGTTGCTAGACGAATTGTGAAAGAGGTGGTTGTGTCATTCATGATAGTGGGACACACCCACGATGACATCGATGCATCTTTCGGGCGTTGGAGCATGGAACTCCGCAAGAAAGACCATCCAACCTTGCCATTGTTGATGCAATCCTACATGGAAATGGAAGAAGTTCCATTCATTCCCCATCTGATCGAAGAGGTATCCAATTTCAAGGCTTTTGTCAAGCCTTATATTGGGATGAACAAGAATCAACTAGTGGGTCACTCTAACGGAAGGCAATACAAATTCTTCATGGATGACAATGGGTGGCTGATCATGCAGTACAAACTAGCTTGTACTGACATTCCGTGGTTGCCCAAAGACGGATTGAAGCTATGGAAGGAAGATGCCAACCATAAACCTATACTTCCCGAAGGTGATCCTGTATGCGTGAAGCCTAGAAAAATGACAAACCTATCGGAGATTCTACGTGGACTCGACAGGTATATCCAACATTGGACGAACGTATCAAACGAAGATGGAACGGCCGAGTACAAGGCCCGCATGTCACAGTTGGTTACATACTGGATTGATGTGAGGAATGCCATGCATGATACAATTGAACCAGAGGCTAGAAACTCCAAGGAATTGAAACAAGGATTCTGGCCGCGAACTCAACAACCAGGGGATTTTATGACGGACTTCATGCAAGATGGATGTACACGAGAAGAGCTACAATTAGAGGACCCGTATATTGGCACTCTACAAGGGAAGCCACCACGGGCGTACAATGTCGCTACGGACCTCCGAGAAGGTTTCTACGTATTTGTGAGACCAGCATTGGATTGTGATGAGCTTGTGTGGCTTGGTAGGGCAGTGGAGAATCCACAATTTGATCTAGCTGTTGATCACTTTCGTGAAGTTCTTGTGCAATGGTACGTACCATGTGGCACGTCCAAGGATTTGCAACGATTGTACACAGGATGGGACACGAAGACTAATTTCAGATGGAAGATTGACCGAACGGCCTCGCAAGCCGACTATGTTTCAACAGACAATATTATGGCATCTTGGAAACCAAAGAAGAATGATGGGGACAATTTTGTTGCACCACGACAGCAAGTGAGATTTGCAGTGGATAATTTACATCGAATTGCAGAGGAAGAGGAACAAGGATTATTGATATGATTTCTCGTGACAAGGCTTCCTTGACGATTTTCATTGTTGCAAGCATTATATAATACAATGCAAAGTGCCCGTTTTATCTCCAGCTATAGCTCAATTGTGTTTGTCTATTTCGTCCATGAATATTGCTTTGGATCATGAGCTCTTCTGTAGACTGCAAGAAGCACCCCAACAATATATGTACAAAGTACTTTGCTAAACAAAAAATAGAAGGTATTCCTGTTTCCATTGTCATCTATTTGAAAGGGCTGTACTAGGGATAATTTTTGTAATTTTCTAGCCACCTACTTGAGAACTAAACAAAATTAATGAAGACACCCACACTTGTGCCCATCATGACTAGACAAAAAATGTCCAATTAGGAGGGGGCCAGGGCACCCTGGTCAATGACCCCAAATTCCATGATCATTCTACAGTACTAGCTCTGTAGACAAGACTTTCACCGACTACATCTATGGCCTTTTCTCGGGTACAATTAGTCTCTATTGAATTTCATTAAAATGGCGGTATTATTGCAGATTCTATAGAAAAAGTGCATTCATATGAAGCGAAGCAATGAGGCACACCCACAATCACCCTAAACCAGCTATGTAACACAACCCTAAAACCACCACAGTCAAGGTCCTTTAGCTGCTTATGTCAAAATGGCGCATGGCATATGCCATTTTAATGAAATTGCCCATACATAAAATAATGTTTGTTTAAGTGATCTTTGGTAGACACATGCTTGACTAGTGTGGGAATAGACCACAAAAATTTCATCTCTATATCATTAATTTTGGGTACTCCCTAGTACTAAAAAACCCTAAACCGCAAAGTGTGACAAATTACCTAAATTAAAATTTAATTATAAATTGATTTTTGAATTTTTTTGAAAAATGAGTAATCTAATTACTATCAAGTTATCCATCTCCAATGAAAATTCCAAGTCAATTGGGTTCATACTTCAAATGTTATAGCACAAAACAACTCCATCATTCCAAGTGTGACGCAAAATAGTACTGGTCTTTCTTGCAATCACCCCACTGCGTTGTGAAACAACCTCTTTTAAGGTCCAAATTTTTGGTAATGCATTCATTGGTTCATTTGGTTGTAAAAGTATATTATAGAATGTTGAGAACTAAGTACGAGGAACCCCTAAATAATTCCTTGACCATAAATATAAGAGCATTCACAATCATGATCGGAAGAGCAATTCATCACTAGTAATCTAGCACCTCTACAAGCCTTGTGAAGAGGAAGGTATATTATACTCAAGAATATTGGTACTAATTATAGAAAGGAACTCCATAGTAGTTATAGGAAGGCAACATACCTACAAAAGGCACTTCATCCATTTGAAGAGAATGAGCTACTGTCGAAGCCTGCAAGATCCTACAAGTTCTTGGATTGTGGGAACTTGGCCACCTCAGATAATAATAAAAAATTATTCTTTACTTTTTATTAATATTTAATTAATATTTAATTTTTTCATTAAAAAAAATCCTTTCTTAACTTTTTTAATAGTTTTAAATTCTGGCCAACCTAGGAAACTAGCCTGAAACGGACTTCCAATCCCATCTAATGAAAGCATCTTGTATATAAGAAGTTTTGTCAATGGTAGTTACTTCAAACCTCCTTGAAGTGATAGCCTCACAAACTTTCAAGGTTTGATGTTGGTTGCCTAAGAGGCTCAAATGAATTCCTTGAAAAGGACCCACTTCCCAATTGCAATTGCCAAGTTTGAATAGTTGTTCCTTAAACTAAATCTAGTAATGGATTTTGTATCCCTCTTTGTACAATTGGATATTGTAAGAGGAATTAAACCATTGGTTGTAAATACAAAGGCTTTCAATTGAATTGAAGTCTTAGATGCAAGAGATGATTGAACTTATTCAATTTTCAAAAGAGGACTTTTCTAACATAGTAACCTTGCCAACCCTACTCAAGAATATTATGAATTAATTTTCATTCTAGCTTTGCTAGAATCAACTCCCACCATCAACTAAATAACTTTGTGAACAAATCATGTTAGACAACATTGCATTTTTATAATAGTGTGGATGCAAAATTACTATTCCCACTTACAAAATGAATATCACAACAATTTTATATTTTTGAGAAACTTGGTACAATATAGTGAAATTTCAGCCCACACTAATTTAATTACTCGCTCTGTTTTTGAATAATATGGAGTACCAATGTTTTCTTTGTGTTTTACAAAGGAAACCCTGGAATCATTTGGAAACAAAGGGAGTATTTCACAAAAGAGTGCCATTGATAAATTATTTAGTGTCACAAGCACTAATAGGACAACTGAATGTATCGGTATCATTTGTAACTTTTTAAATTTGTTAGGCTGTTCGTGCAGACTGTAAATTGGTTGCTACTTGCGAGTAGTGAACGTTAGAATTCAGCCTGACGTCACGACTAATCACTAATGTCTGAGTACCTCACTGAGTTGCGAAGCCCCTTGGTCATGAGAGACGAAGTTCACAGAGCAGTTGGAGTTGCAGTTGCAGGAGCTTCTACCTACGAAGCTCTCTTGAATTGGCTTCCTTCGTTGTAATTGGATGATATTGACATTGGTGGTTTTGATGCTGCAGCCAATGTCAAACCGTTACTTCGCGAAGAACCGTCGACGAGCTCACTCTGAATCTGCGTAAAATGGAATCCTAATCTTCACCGAATTCAGGAAGAGCGAGCACGGTTTGAACCTACTTCAATAATGAATCTATTGGGGGTAGCCTAACTATCAATATACTTAGCTTACTCGAAGAATTTTTGTCATCACTATGATTTTCACAAAAAAAATTACTTCAGATAACCATATAAATTTCATTTTGATCTTTTCAGTTCTGAAAAAATGAAAAGAAATCTCAGACATAGATTTATTACGTGAGAAAACTATCAAATTTTGAGATATATATTTTAATGTGCAAAAATAATGAACAGTGACCCCACCCAGTGTATACATGCCGTGATTGTCCTGGAAGTTACGAGTCAAGTCTGAGTGGAGCATCCCGAGTTCCCAACCCCAACAGGTCTACGCCAAAACAGTAACAGAGCAAGGTATAGTTAAATAAGGTTGAACTGACTTCCAGCGGGCCCTGGTAGGTCTTCGGAACCTCCCAGGGCAGTTACAGCGCGGATGACCTCGAAGTTCAATTCCAATCCCTGCAGCCAATATGCAACAACATTCTTGTCATGGGCAGTCCGAGAGAAGCTCGAGAATGCACAGAATATAAGAAGCACCACAAATCACTCAAGTGCAAAACATCAGAGTGACAGACAACAGACTTCAGCTCGTGCAATCATTTTCTGTTTTCATTTCTTTGGAAGGAAGCTTGTGCAGACACTAGCTAGCTAGAAATGGCGCCCGGCGAAACGGTGGCTGTGACAGGGGCTTCGGGATTCATCGCCTCGTGGCTGGTCAAGACGTTGTTGGAGAAAGGATACAATGTGAAGGGCACCGTTCGGAATCCAGGTGAGGACTCGAAGTGTGGAGGTTTCTAAGTAGTGCGCACATGTTTATTACGAACTGTCTCGAATTCATGTTAGTTGTGTACGTGATTATCAGCTTGCATGAAAAATTTCGTTAAAATGGCAGTATACCGTACGCCGATTTTCCATTCATTTCCTTCTTTAGCTCAAAAGTCTAGGACTAGCATGGATTTCCGTTCTTGCTTGTATCCTCTACTGCAAGATTATTTGCATGACAGACACGGAAGTTTTACTATGCTGATTTATCCTATTAGTGAGGGCGTCATATTAGTGTCCATCGCTTGCGGCAAAATTATTTTTAGAAGAGGTTCTTTTGTAGATTCTGCTACACTGGTGCATCCCAATGTAGCTCACAATATTCAGAGTGCTAGTCCGACTAACTTCCACCGGTGTCTTAGTTGTGATCAGGGATTTGCAGCAAGGGTTCAAATCAATGAAAATTTACAATGAGAGTATTTAGGAATGTACGCCTTGAATCGCTGCTGAGAATGAATGTTTCGTGTACTTGCATTTCAGCTGACAATTCACTGTGCACGTACCTACCTTAATCTATACAGGCCGAAATTGGCCTGAAATTAGCCGAAATTGATTTGTGATTTTTTTAGCTCTTTTGGGTGAATCATTTTGTGACTCCCACGGCTAAGTTTCATTTCATTTTGACCAACGCATGCAACGTTCGTCACTGCTTCTGGAGATCTGTACAAATTTTCAACTCGATCGTCTGAATTGTATATTTCTATGAAATTGATCAACTCTAATGTCTAATGTTGCTATCTTCTTCTCTGTATCGATCCCATCATGCACCACAATTATGTGAAATATTCAGTGCAGGCATCTCGAGTGGAAAACTTACTTTAGTATCACATCAGAAGAGTGTCTGATCGTGATTACTCCCCAAACCTTTTCATTAATTTCTAAGATTTCCAGAATTTTTTCTTGCGCTGGGTGTTGTGCAGAGAAGGCGAAGTTCTTGCTAGAGTTGCCAGGTGCCAAGGAACGTCTGCAGTTGTGCGCAGCTGATGTCCTTATACCAGGCTCCTTCGACTCCATCTTCCAGGGCTGCGATGGTGTCTTCCACACTGCATCTCCCACCGTATCCTTGAAGCCTGGTGACACTCTGGCTAACCCCGAAGTAAGTGAAGAGTCCATTTGAATGTTGACAATTGTTGACGCTTCGTTTGACAACTTGCATGTATGTTCCTAACCAATTTTGGAATCCATTAGCCTTTGTTACAATTTCTGCAAATTTTTCTACAGAAATTTCGTGAATACATTAGAGCACGAGAAGGTTGTTTCGCTTCCCATGTGTGAAATATATGAACGTACTCAGCGCTGACATCTGATCAGAGGATGTGCAACATTTTCTTGACCCTGGGGGGAAAGTGAGAGTACAGAGAGTTTGTATGTATTCTCCTGTTATCACACAGGGGGATGGATATGGATTCCTCCCACTCACTTTCCGATGCCTTATGTGCGTGATTTTTGAGTGAGAAAACAGTAGTCGGAGATTGTCTGAGGATGTCAAGTAGTTCCCCGTCATTGTTAGAATAAGTTCGTTCGTGTGACTTGGCTAGTTAGTGGTGCAAACTGAAGTTGTTAAATAAGTTAGACTAGCTTTCGCACTAATTATGATTGTGTCTTAAAGTAATTCTGGGGCATCAGTTGAATTAAGGGAATTGAAACATTCTAGTATCCCGCTAGCCATGAAACAGACTGCCCCTTTCTAGTAGAGTATTGTTTGTAAGTGCGAAGGGGTCACGATTGGGAATGGGCTATGCAATCAGAGAGGCTCTGTCCCATTCACGGTTCAGGAACAGAGCTATTAGACACTTGAAGAAGAAGCTTGTTTCGTAGTGTAATTGCACTAGAGATTTTCCGTATTTTAGATCCTGTCAGGAATTAGGGCTCAATTTTGGAGTGACAACAACAGCTATACATTGGAACCTACTCATAGTTTGTCATTTCACTGTAGCTTGTGTTGATGCAATTCGTAGTTTGTCTCCTGCAGTAAAGAGGCAAATTTGAGATCTGTTGAAAAATAGAGTGATTGGGAGGAATACTGATAAGAAGAGTGTTTTAAGTGCCATTTCCAGCCCATTTCCAGATGCTCTAAATTGTGAGGATTTTGAAGACTAATGTTATGGCTGACCAGAAGTGAATGGAATGCAGGCCGAGCTCCTTGAGCCAGCAGTCAAGGGGACACTGAACGTCCTGGAATCCTGCGCCAAGGCACGCCCCAAGCGAATTGTGCTCACCTCATCAATTCTGTCTATTCTCATAACACCCAAAAATGTTCCAGGAGCTGTCATTGATGAGAGCTTCTGGAGTGAGCCTGACATTATTCGCGCAAATCTGGTCAGCACCAATTCAACTCCTCCCAGAATTCATAAACTGTATCGACAGTAGACTTTCATGCATGTACGCTATATTGTCACTCTTTCGAATGTATGGAGTTCTGCATTTGTCCCGTGTATTGTCACGCTTTCAAGTGTTTTGGAACCATATTATCATCTAATATGCCTACTACTTCTGTTACAGGGTCCAGAGTTTGGAGCCTACACTCTGGGCAAGACGCTGGCCGAGAAAGCAGCCTGGGACTTTGTGAACAAACACGACTTGAACATGGTGGTGATGAACCCCGTGTATGTTGTTGGTCCCTCGCTGTTGGATACCATGAACACGACCAACGAACTTCCATATATTATTATTAATGGTACAAATTTCTCCCAGATCGATGCACTCTCCTGTATTGAGCATCTATTGTGCAATTGCGATCTACTCAATTCCTATTCTGTGGAGATTTCTATGTGCATTACTTTGAGTTTTTCATTTTTCTTAGTGTTGAGTTCTTGCCGGGATGGCTCCAAGAGTGTAACTAATGGGGGCCAATTTCGCATAATCATGGTTTTGTTATCGACCCTCCCTGAAGTTCCTAAAGGCTTCTGGACAGAACAGAAATTTCGCCGAAACCTGGTGATATATTAAGCTCCTACAAGTCCTGTCTGCAGAGGAGATCCCTGTCTGCATAAGGACTGAAAAATGTGACTGGTCACTTGCTGCAGGAACCATGAAGGACATCCCCAATATTGTGGGCTGTTGGGTTGGTGTGAAGGATGTAGTGAAGGCACACATTTTGGGGTATGAGAAGCCTGAAGCTGAAGGCCGCCATATCCTTAGCGCAAAAGTGATGCATTACGGTGACTTTGCTGCTCTTCTGAAGAGGCTGTTTCCACAATACAACATCGAGACCAGGTAGGAAATTGTCGAGTACAGTCCTCCGCATACCTTCTCATTTTCGCAGTTTACAGTTTTGAGCACGAATGCCAACAAAATCACATTTCATTGCAAAACAGGAGCATAGAACAACCTCTGAGTGGCATTTTTTCATGAGTATATTTGGACATGCCAGTCAGTACTTCTTGTTCTTCAGATGGATTGGCATTTAGAGTCCGGTACATTACCTAACCCTTCGAGAGCCAAATTGCAAAGTTTGCAAGGTTCAAATTTTTTCAAATTTAGCTCACCGTAATTTCTTTTAAATCATAAGTCAAATCTTTTCTAGATAGGAATTTGCCTTACGAATCGAAAGAAGTTGCTTTCACATAGATTGAGATTTTTCGATGTCTCTTGAGCCATCCAGGGAAGACGAGAATCAGAAACCGCGAGCTTCCGCATTTGTCCTCTCCACCAAGAAAGCGAAGGACTTAGGAGTGGAGTTTCAGCCGTTGGAGGAGGTTCTTCAGGAAATGGTTGCAAGCTTTAAAGAGCACAAGTTCTTGACATGAATAGTTTGTATGTGTGCAGTAAGGATCGAATAATGAGAGTGATGCATCCACTCTAAATTACAGATTGAAGAAGTCTGATTTACTGTACACAAGAATATCAGTTGCGTTTTCAACTTTGCAGTCTTAGGCAGTGAAAATTTGGAAGTTTTGCTGATTGCTGTTGTTCAGAAGAGTAGTTTTTGAGAGGTGGTGTACTCATCCTCTTCTGACCACTTGAATTATTATGTATAACTAGTTACTGTTAATACATTTTTAATACTGGTTTTACCTGGAGGGAGGTTGAATGATAGATAAATCCTCCTTGATTACCTTACACCAAGGTGCATTCTCTCACTTCTGGAGTAAACTTCTTGACTTTCTGTGGAGGTGTAGCTTTTTGTCAATGCAAATTCTCCTCTCTTTAACTTTGCAATGGATGACTCCAGGATGGCTTCATTGTTAACCCTAGAATGTCATGCTTGTCACCATGTGTGGAAATCATCCTTCTGGTTACTATGTGGATCATTTGCTTACGAAATACCTAAGAGCACTCATGAGGGGTCAAACTATTGTGCAAGACCTCCCCTTTTCACACAAAATTGTAAGGACGAACATTGACAATGATAACTAGGCATAGTTTACTCAACTTGTATTTTTTGAAATGACATCAAGGCATGGGTACATGCAATCTTAGCACATCAAGTTGACTTGTCATCTTACTAAATGGAGATTTTAAGTCTCACACTTGCAAGAAAGGAGGATTAATCCTTAAACAATGATGACAATGTTTTTTGTCTGTTGAATGACAAAGAATCTTCCTATGTATGATAGAGCTGCAATTGTTCATCTTTGGAATTTTGTCCAAAAAGAAGAGATCTTGCCATAGTAGTTTGACCTCCAATAAGTATTTTCTTTTAAAGTAGATGATGTCACATGACTCCAAAAGGGATGATTTCCATGGTCACTAGTCCATCCATCCCTTAAGGGTTTCACACAAATTTGCTCCAAAGGATGATGACATTGTAGAAACGAAAACAGAAGATTTAGAAGGAGATCATGGTAAGTTAGCCGTGATGAGGACAGTTTGAAGACTTTTGAGGCGAATCCCAGTGAGAGCAGCAGCAAGGTCTGAGCACATTTGAGTGACCATAATCAAACAATGATTTTTCAAGTATGAGCTAAAAAAATAGAAAATTACTTTGACTTTGCCTGTGGCAACGGCACAGGATATACTAAACTTGCTGAGCTAGCTTCTCATGACTTTCTACAGGTTTCCGGTTGTCTGAGTTTCGTAACAGCAAGCCTCCTGACAACCCTGATGTTTTCGTAAAATCTAAACGTATCTAAGCCCCAGAAGAGAAGTTAAGAGAAGACACTTTTATTCAGGAGTTTCAGTCTATGCTCTCTGATATGGACCAAGTCAACATATCGAAGAGATCTTGGTACCGCGGAGGGTGACCCAGGCTAATCACCCAGGGTTCGAATTGACTTGCTCAGGTCGCTCTTCTTTTATTGACGGAGATTGCTCCCAAGAGCATTGCTGTGCATAATGCTACAGAAGTTGCGCGTGTAGTGGTGAGTGGTTGTCTAGTCACTTGTTTGAGCCCGACATTGTTCAGATATGGAAAGATTTGAGGTGATCTGTTCTAGAAATTCAAAGAGTCACTAGTTTCATGATCTGGCATTTCTGAGAACACACTTTGAAGAATTTTTAATTTAGGAGAGAAATTTCATGTGGTGCAGGTGCGGCCTGTGGCCTGGCTGTCAGTGATTCTGTATCCTGTGGGCCGTGTGGTGACTGCAATGTCGACAAGGCTGTTAAAGCTTCTGGGGTTAAAAAGCAGAGGATGAGTTTAATCTAGCCTGGCATATGTTGGCTCTCTTAATCGGTTGCAAATTGGTCAGTGAGCACGGTGAAGGTACTGAAAGTAGTGTGCTAATTTTATTCCTTTGGGTTTGTAGGGAGCCTTTTGTGAGTGAAGAGGAACTTAAGCTCATGTTGCGTGGAGCTGAGCTTAGTGGTGCCATTGAAGAGGAAGAGCAGGTATAATTACAACACCTCTTGATCTTCCTATGTTGTGTATGTGAGATTTTTGTTGACGTATTCCCCTGTAAGCCAAGACATGGAACCCCCAATTGTTGCGTATGAAAATGGATTATTTTCCATGCATTCTATACGTACGCTATGCGTTGTATCTTCTGCAAAGTTATAAAACGGTATCTTGCCGAGTTTGCATATGTGAAAATGGCGTAAGGATTCAAATTTTATCTATTGCTTAAAATGTACGCACGCAATGTATCATAATGGATGTTAATACAGGACTCAGCTGGGTACCTTATTGAGTCTGGACTTTTCTGCCACAGGACATGATAGAGAATTTGCTCGAAATCAAAGATACCTATGTCAGCGAAGTGATGACACCGTTGATAGATGTAGTTGCCATCGATTCGGCTGCAACTTTGCTGGAATTTCGCAACCTGTGGGTTAAGCATCAGTATTCCAGGTAACTACTTGACATTGTGATTGTTCTTAAAGTGCCAAAGCTAATAACACAAATTCCCCTGGGAAGCGAATAGTCCATTATAGTAAACTTGAAGGCACATTTCTGTCTTTCCAGAATATAGGGTATGGTTCCTCTTTTCAGTCGTACTTTTTGTTCCCTTCTGTGAAGCTTCTTTTATAATTTATTTCAATTCCTAAAGATATGGAAGCGGCCGCTTTTGCTGATTTTTTCACTTAGGGTTTTAAGTGAACTACTAGTTTCTAGCATGGCTTACAATGTATGCTTTTCTTGAAACTGAAGACGTGCTTTGTCCCAGTTCTCACGTGGAATTGATCGGCTTCGTATGTTGTGTGATGAAATTCAGAGTCCCAGTTTTTGAACGACGAATTGACAACATTGTTGGCATAGCATATGCCATGGACATGCTTGATTACGTGGAGCAGGTAAAGCATCCCGATACGTTCGAATTGTATTCAGCCTTTCTGGTTCGGTAATTTATGGATACTCTCATGGTTTCTTCGTTTGGTGAACCGAGTATGTGTAAATCAGGTACTGTTGCCATCTTTTTGGGTGCAGGTGGAATTGTTGCAAAGGATGAACGTTGGACCCATTGCCCACAGACCAGCTTACTTCATTCCAGGTAAAAGAAAACTTGGCTGACAGGTACTGGATATTCTGTAGCGGTTGTGTACGTAGCCATCAAATGCTCGACCATATTGCTGAGCCAATCTATGATTCCTGTCGGGTTACCTTTTACTAACTCTAAGTTGGGTATGCAGATTCTATGTCGGTATGGAATCTGTTAAGGGAGTTCAGGATTCGGAAAGTGCACATGGCAATTGTGCTGAATGAGTATGGTGGCACTGTTGGGGTAAGACTCTTAAGAATATATTGAGTTTAATAGTAAATTTTTTTGTCTTGATCGTGAGCAGCTTGCCGTTCTGCCCAGTCCAGGAAATGATTCTGCTTAGCTCTTTGTAATCAGCGTTTAAGTACTTCTGAAACCAAGTTCCAAATATTCAGGTTGCGACGCTGGAAGATGTTGTGGAAGAAATAGTTGGCGAGATTTTCGATGAGAATGATTCTAAGGTTGGTTCAAAATCTTGTTTTGTTACTCCACTCTCTTTATCTCTCTGAACTTTCTGAAGAAATTCATGAGATTGAGTAGACTTGGACTTTTCTCGCTAAAACTTTTGATGTGTAATTGTTTGTATGTAAGTTTCCGTTATTTAGATCATTTCTTTCTTGGAATTTTGAATGCAGGAAGAGATGAGAAAGAAAAGTGGTTATGTTGTCGTCAGGGCTGCTGGCGTCTTGACGCTGATGCAAATACTTTAGTGGAGGACTTGATGGAATCTTTAGGGATTGCAATTTCAGAGTTAAGTTCCAGTCAAAGTTCGGAAACCTATTCTTCAGAGGTATTCTAGAAAACGTAACTGCATTACAATTTGCAGGGCTTATGATAAAAAAAAAAATGTCTTGAACGGCGTTATTCGATCAAAATTCACTGCAAACTGCCATTTGTACTGTATTGATCTAAAAAGATGGAAAAATCAATGTTTTGAGGAATGAATCGTAGGACCTTGCAATCAACTTCTGTGTGAACATATGGTAAAGATTCTGTCAAGTTTGACCACATAGATAGTAAATTATTTTCATTTGAAGTGAGAATAAAAAGTATTTTTGGACCTTGTCCGACAATTTCAGATGGTGTAGACCACTCAATAGGGGTTGTCATATTTTCTTCACCCCATTCTCAATCTTCAGAGAATGGGGTCATGGCAGTCTCTTGTTGACTCTCCTTGGCTTGTGGAGGTCCCATTTTTTGATGATTGGGAATGGCCATTCTTCTCCTCCGAAGTTGAAGAATGGGTGTGAAGAAGATTTCATTTGGAAATGATTCATCTTGCTTTCACCCTTTGTGTGCCACATTCACCCCAGTTGCTAGGGAAGTACCCTTCATCACAATAGTAATATGATGCAATAGTGACCGCAATCCAGGTGCAATTGCAAGTCGGCATAGCATCCTTGTTGAGCATTCGGCACTCAACATCAAGGCAACATGCTCGCACAACACCAAACACACTCCTCGCTCAACAATCGACACCCAACAGTGATGAATCAAAGTATAGATCGTGTGTGTGCTAAAGAATTTCTACATCGGTCATTCGGTCTTGAATTGTAGGTAAATTCTTCTCTCTACTCTCCAACACTCAAAGGGGTACATCAAACCTTTCTTCATGGAGAAAGGCTTTTGATTGACTCCTCTTTTCACTCCACAACTTCTCATTCTTCACTGAAGTTTCATCCTTGGAGAAGGTACTTGACAACCCTTAACCCTTAAAGAACGAAGTGGTGACCGTGGAAATCATCCCTTTTGGAACTATGTGACATCATCTACTTTAAAGAAACAAAAATACTCATTAAATGGGAGTCAAACTACTCTAGAAGATCTCCCTTTTCCACCCCTAATTCCGACGATTAATAGTTGCACTCCTGTCCTAGACATGAGAATTCCTTGTCATTCATCAAACAAAAAACGTCTACTGTATCGTTTACGAGTTAATGTGATCAATCATTCAAGTTCTTAATACATTAGTCACCATTGCTAAAACATCCCTCTTTGTTCCCTGCATTTGTTTGCATCCGTATCCATCAATTGAGAACTTTGTTCCCTTGTTCCTCTATGTTCCCCAAACTGGAAAATAATATTTCCTTATGTTCTCAATACTGGGAGCGTCGGACCTCCAGGAATTCCCATCATTGGGAACTTTGGTGAGCTCATTATGCATGTGCTAAATAGTAAGCTCCCGTCGTCTCCGGAACAGTTTTAAGCATCCCGGAAGTCGGGAACTGTCCATAATAGCATTCTTCAGCATTGGGATGACTCAGACAGCCTTATTCACTCTTGATCTCAAATTAGAAAAGTATTTCAATTGTTGTGGTGGCTGCCAAAGGGATCCAATTACTCAATTGCGAAACTTGCATTCATTGGTTATTCGGTTGTGGAAGTATATTACATCATGTTGAGAACTAAGTACAAGGAAACCCTGAAGAATTCCTTGACCATGAATATAAGAGCATCCTCAATCATGACCGGGAGAGCAATTCAGGACTAGCAATCTAGCACCTCTACAAGCCTTGTGAAGAGGAAGGTATATTGTAGTCAAGAATACGGGTATTAAATATGGTATGGAGCTCCATAGTAATTATAGGAAGGCAGTATACTTGCAAAAGGCACTTCAACAAAGCATCTTGCATGTAAGAAGTTTTGTGGTAGTTACTTCCAACCTCCTGGAAGTGATAGCCTTGCAAACTTTCAAGGTTTGATGTTGGTTGCCTACGAGGCTCAAATGAATTCCATGAAAAGGACCCACTTCCCATTTGCAGTTGCTAGGTTTGAATAGTTGTTCCTTAAATTGAATCCAATTCTAGATTTTGTACCCCTCTATGTTCAATTGGATATTGTAAGAAGAATTAAACCATTGGTTGTAAATACATAGACTTTCAATTGAATTGAAGTCTTAGATGCAAAAGATGATCCATCTTGTTCAAATTTTCAAAAGAGGACTCTTCTAACATAGGAACCTTGCCAACCCTACTCAAGAACGTTATGACGTAATTTCCTTTCTAGCTTTGCTAGAATCAACTCCCACCATCAACTAAATAACTTTGTGAACAAATCATGATAGACAATATTGCATTTTTATAATAGTGTGGATGCAAAATTACTATTCCCACTTACAAAATGAATATCACAACAATTTTATTTTTTTGAAGAAACTTGGTACAATATAGTGAAATTTCAGCCTACACTAATTTAATTACTCGCTCTGTTTTTGAATAATATGGAGTACCAATGTTTTCTTTGTGTTTTACAAAGGAAACCCTGGAATCATTTGGAAACAAAGGGAGTATTTCACAAAAGAGTGCCTTTGATAAATTATTTACTTTAGTGTCACAAGCACTAATAGGACAACTGAATGTATCGGTATCATTTGCCGTAACTTTTTTAATTTGTTAGGCTGTCCTTCTTTGCAGACTATAAATTGGTCGCTACTCGCGAGTAGTGAACATTAGAATTCCGCCTGACGTCACGACTAATGAGTACTTCACTCACTGAGTTGCGAAGCCCCTTGGTCATGAGAGACGAAGTTCACAGAGCAGTGGGAGTTGGAGGAGCTTCTACCTACGAAGCTCTCTTGAATTGGCTTCCTCCGTTGTAATTGGATAATACATATTGACACTGGTGGTTTTGATGCTCTAGCCAATGTCAAACCGTTCCTTAGCGAAGAACCCGGCGAAGAACCGTCGATCGTCGAGCGCACTCTGAATCTGCGTGAAATGGAATCCTAATCTTCACCGAATTCAGGAAGACCGGACACTCAGGGTTTGAACCTACTTCAATAATGAATCTATTGGGGGTAGCCTAACTATCAATATACTAAGCTTACTCGAAGAATTTTTGTCATCACTATGATTTTCACAAAAAAAATTACTTCAGATAACCATATAAATTTCATTTTGATCTTTTCAGTTCTGAAAAAATGAAAAGAAATCTCAGACATAGATTTATTACGTGAGAAAACTATCAAATTTTGAGATATATATTTTAATGTGCAAAAATAATGAACAGTGACCCCACCCAGTGTATACATGCCGTGATTGTCCTGGAAGTTACGAGTCAAGTCTGAGTGGAGCATCCCGAGTTCCCAACCCCAACAGGTCTACGCCAAAACAGTAACAGAGCAAGGTATAGTTAAATAAGGTTGAACTGACTTCCAGCGGGCCCTGGTAGGTCTTCGGAACCTCCCAGGGCAGTTACAGCGCGGATGACCTCGAAGTTCAATTCCAATCCCTGCAGCCAATATGCAACAACATTCTTGTCATGGGCAGTCCGAGAGAAGCTCGAGAATGCACAGAATATAAGAAGCACCACAAATCACTCAAGTGCAAAACATCAGAGTGACAGACAACAGACTTCAGCTCGTGCAATCATTTTCTGTTTTCATTTCTTTGGAAGGAAGCTTGTGCAGACACTAGCTAGCTAGAAATGGCGCCCGGCGAAACGGTGGCTGTGACAGGGGCTTCGGGATTCATCGCCTCGTGGCTGGTCAAGACGTTGTTGGAGAAAGGATACAATGTGAAGGGCACCGTTCGGAATCCAGGTGAGGACTCGAAGTGTGGAGGTTTCTAAGTAGTGCGCACATGTTTATTACGAACTGTCTCGAATTCATGTTAGTTGTGTACGTGATTATCAGCTTGCATGAAAAATTTCGTTGAAATGGCAGTATACCGTACGCCGATTTTCCATTCATTTCCTTCTTTAGCTCAAAAGTCTAGGACTAGCATGGATTTCCGTTCTTGCTTGTATCCTCTACTGCAAGATTATTTGCATGACAGACACGGAAGTTTTACTATGCTGATTTATCCTATTAGTGAGGGCGTCATATTAGTGTCCATCGCTTGCGGCAAAATTATTTTTAGAAGAGGTTCTTTTGTAGATTCTGCTACACTGGTGCATCCCAATGTAGCTCACAATATTCAGAGTGCTAGTCCGACTAACTTCCACCGGTGTCTTAGTTGTGATCAGGGATTTGCAGCAAGGGTTCAAATCAATGAAAATTTACAATGAGAGTATTTAGGAATGTACGCCTTGAATCGCTGCTGAGAATGAATGTTTCGTGTACTTGCATTTCAGCTGACAATTCACTGTGCACGTACCTACCTTAATCTATACAGGCCGAAATTGGCCTGAAATTAGCCGAAATTGATTTGTGATTTTTTTAGCTCTTTTGGGTGAATCATTTTGTGACTCCCACGGCTAAGTTTCATTTCATTTTGACCAACGCATGCAACGTTCGTCACTGCTTCTGGAGATCTGTACAAATTTTCAACTCGATCGTCTGAATTGTATATTTCTATGAAATTGATCAACTCTAATGTCTAATGTTGCTATCTTCTTCTCTGTATCGATCCCATCATGCACCACAATTATGTGAAATATTCAGTGCAGGCATCTCGAGTGGAAAACTTACTTTAGTATCACATCAGAAGAGTGTCTGATCGTGATTACTCCCCAAACCTTTTCATTAATTTCTAAGATTTCCAGAATTTTTTCTTGCGCTGGGTGTTGTGCAGAGAAGGCGAAGTTCTTGCTAGAGTTGCCAGGTGCCAAGGAACGTCTGCAGTTGTGCGCAGCTGATGTCCTTATACCAGGCTCCTTCGACTCCATCTTCCAGGGCTGCGATGGTGTCTTCCACACTGCATCTCCCACCGTATCCTTGAAGCCTGGTGACACTCTGGCTAACCCCGAAGTAAGTGAAGAGTCCATTTGAATGTTGACAATTGTTGACGCGTCGTTTGTCAACTTGCATGCATTATCTTTTGTTACAATTTCTGCAAATTTTTGTGCAGAAATTTCGTGAATACATTAGAGCACGAGAAGGTTGTTTAGCTTCCCATATGTGAAATATATGAACGTACTCAGCGTCGACCCACTACCGCGAACCTCGTCGCTTTTCATTCCCTGAAATAGCGACAGAATGATTGGGAATTTAATCACAAACAACAAAACGTGGGGTCGACTTGGCTACTAACTTCAGATAATTTTCAGTGAGAAGCGACGGAGTTCCGGATTTCCAGAATGAAAAACGACGGGCTTCGCTCTAGTGACCTCTCAGAGGATGTCCAACAGTTTCTTGACCCTTCAGTGGGTAAAAGTGAGAGTACAGAGAGTTTGTATGTATTCTCCTGTTATCACACAGGGGATGGATATGGATTCCTCTCTCACTTTCCTTGTGTGCGTGATTTTTGAGTGAGAAAACAGTCAGAGATTGTCTGAGGACGTCAAGTAGTTCCCCTTCATTGTTCGAATAAGTTCGTTCGTGTGACTTGGCTAGTTAGTGGTGCCAACTGAAGTTCTTATATAAGTTAGACTAGCTTTCGCACTAATTATGATTCTGTCCTAAAGTAATTCTGGGGTATCAGTTGAATTAAGGAAATTGAAACATTCTAGTATCCCACTAGCCATGAAATAGACTGCCCCTTTCTAGTAGAGTATCGTTTGTAAGTGAAAAGGGGTCACGATTGAGAATGGGCTATGCAATAAGAGAGGCTCTGTCCCATTCATGGTTCAGGAACAGACCTATTAGACACTTGAAAAAGCAGCTTGTTTCGTAGTGTAATTGCACTAGAGATTTTCCGTATTTTAGATCCTGTCAGGAATTAGGGCTCAATTTGGGAGTGGCAACAACAGCTATACATTGAAACCTATTCGTAGTTTCTCATTTCACTGTAGCTTGTGTTGATGCAATTCGTAGTTTTGTCTCCTGCAGTAAAGAGGCAAATTTGAGATCTGTTGAAAAATAGAGTGATTGGGAGGAATACTGATAAGAAGAGTGTTTTAAGTGCCATTTCCAGCCCATTTCCAGATGCTCTAAATTGTGAGGATTTTGAAGACTAAAGTTATGGCTGACCATAAGTGAATGGAATGCAGGCCGAGCTCCTTGAGCCAGCAGTCAAGGGGACACTGAACGTCCTGGAATCCTGCGCCAAGGCACGCCCCAAGCGAATTGTGCTCACCTCATCAATTCTGTCTATTCTCATAACACCCAAAAATGTTCCAGGAGCTGTCATTGATGAGAGCTTCTGGAGTGAGCCTGACATTATTCGCGCAAATCTGGTCAGCACCAATTCAACTCCTCCCAGAATTCATAAACTGTATCGACAGTAGACTTTCATGCATGTACGCTATATTGTCACTCTTTCGAATGTATGGAGTTCTGCATTTGTCCCGTGTATTGTCACGCTTTCAAGTGTTTTGGAACCATATTATCATCTAATATGCCTACTACTTCTGTTACAGGGTCCAGAGTTTGGAGCCTACACTCTGGGCAAGACGCTGGCCGAGAAAGCAGCCTGGGACTTTGTGAACAAACACGACTTGAACATGGTGGTGATGAACCCCGTGTATGTTGTTGGTCCCTCGCTGTTGGATACCATGAACACGACCAACGAACTTCCATATATTATTATTAATGGTACAAATTTCTCCCAGATCGATGCACTCTCCTGTATTGAGCATCTATTGTGCAATTGCGATCTACTCAATTCCTATTCTGTGGAGATTTCTGTGTGCATTACTTTGAGTTTTTCATTTTTCTTAGTGTTGAGTTCTTGCTGGGGTGGCTCCAAGAGTGTAACTAATGGGGGCCAATTTCGCATAATCTTGGTTTTGTTATCGACCCTCCCTGAAGTTCCTGAGGGCTTCTAGACAGAACAGAAATTTCGCCAAAACCTGGTGATATATTAAGCTCCTACAAGTCCTGTCTGCAGAGGAGATCCCTGTCTGCATAAGGACTGAAAAATGTGACTGGTCACTTGCTGCAGGAACCATGAAGGACATCCCCAATATTGTGGGCTGTTGGGTTGGTGTGAAGGATGTGGTGAAGGCACACATTTTGGGGTATGAGAAGCCTGAAGCTGAAGGCCGCCATATCCTTAGCGCAAAAGTGATGCATTACGGTGACTTTGCTGCTCTTCTGAAGAGGCTGTTTCCACAATACAACATCGAGACCAGGTAGGAAATTGTCGAGTACAGTCCTCCGCATACCTTCTCATTTTCGCAGTTTACAGTTTTGAGCACGAATGCCAACAAAATCACATTTCATTGCAAAACAGGAACATAGAACACCCTCTGAGTGGCATTTTTTCATGAGTATATTTGGACATGGCAGTCAGTACTTCTTGTTCTTCTGATGGATTGGCATTTAACGTCCAGTACATTACCTAACTTACCCTTCGAGAGCCAAATTGCAGAGTTTGCAAGGTTCAAATTTTCAAATTTCGCTCACCAAAATTTCTTTTAAATCATAAGTCAAATCTTTTCTAGATAGGAATTTGCCTTACGAATCGAAAGAAGTTGCTTTCACATAAATTGAGATTTTTCGATGTCTCTTGAGCCATCCAGGGAAGACGAGAATCAGAAACCGCGAGCTTCCGCATTTGTCCTCTCCACCAAGAAAGCGAAGGACTTAGGAGTGGAGTTTCAGCCGTTGGAGGAGGTTCTTCAGGAAATGGTAGCAAGCTTCAAAGAGAACAAGTTCTTGACATGAATAGTTTGTATGTGTACAGTAAGCATCGAATAATAAGAGTGATGTATCCACTCTAACTTACTGAATAAGAGTGATTTATCCATTACTTAGAATCAGATACGTTTTCAACTTTGCAGTCTTAGGCAGTGAATATTTGGAAGGTGTGCTGATTTCTGTTGTTCAGAAGAGTAGTTTTTGAGAGGCAGTGCACTCAGCCTCTTCTGACCACTTGAATTATTATGTCCTAGTGTGCCCTGTGCCTTTGCCACAGTCAAAATAAAAGTAAAAGTATTTTTCTGATTTTTTTATTCATAAAATCTTTGAAATTCCATAACTTTCACATCATAAGTCCAAATGTTGTGAAACAAAGTCTGTGCGCCCCTCCTCACCAAGGGCTTTCCAACAATACTAAGAACTTGACCAGGAGATGCATGGTCCAAGAGATCTCAACGTAACAAACAAAACAAAATAAACAGCTTAACTCAAGGTATGGATAACGAGTTACTGTTAATGCATTTTTAATGTTGGTTTAGTTGGAGGAAGGTTGATTGATAAATCAATTCTCTTGATTACACCAAGGTGCATTCTCTTGACTTTCCATGGAGATGTAAATTCTCCTCTCTTTTAAACTTGTAAGGACGCTGCAGACCTAAGGTAGGAGGCTCTGAAAGCAACTACTTAAGAGCTGATTGCCTTCTCGGGGAAGTTAAGCTCCTGGAAACAACTTTCTTCAAAACAATTTTCAGTAAATTTTCATAGGAAGATAAATGGAATTAGCATCTAATACAAGTCATAACATATTTTTTGGACCTTTATGGAATTAGTTTCAAACTTTTGAAGTTGAACAAGTGTTTCTTGCAATCACACATAATCCAAAAGTAAGTTGAATAAAAAAAATTCTTATTTTTTAGATTATTTCTTGCTCTTTGCATTAAAAACGCTAATCTTTGTGAGATTTTAATAAAACATAATTATAGAACTTTAGAAGTTACAAACTTGTATTCAATATTCTTCTTAATAAAATCTAAAGCTTTATTTTTATGAAGGGTTTGACTTCTAGTATGTTATTGTGGATATTATGCTATTAGAATGCAAAAGGAAAAAAGAAAAAGATGTGCTTGAGTGGGATACTTTAGGGTCAATGGTTAGATTTGTTGCCTAAAAGTTGGAAAGTTACCATATAGGTTTTCCTACAAAATATATCTACCTGAAAACCATGCATAGAGGAGATTTGACATATCTCAAAGTTTGTGGATGGAAAATCAAATGCATTACTACTATACAATCTGATAGATAATATTTATTGATATTTAATATTCTAATTTATGTCATCCCTTTTAGAGATATTTTTAATATTCCGTCCAAATATTTTGAATATTCTATCACGACAGACTTCAAAGTCACATCGTGTCAAGCGTTGTGATTTGATGTCACCTAGACAACCCTAGCACAAAGCATCTTGAATAGAAGGAATCAAATTTGTCTTTTAGTTTTGTCTTCCATTGATTCTTAGCCCTAGCTTTTAAACAATTTTATTCATGTATTTATATATTTTTATTTTATTTTCATCATTCCTTTTTCTTTATCAACCTTTTTATTTAATAATTGTCTATCTTTAATTGTATATCAAAGAGGATTTACCTAGATTGAAATATAAGACTTTGGTTAGTGGCATCATTGTCATTGGAGAAATTAATTAATTAATTAGAATTGTATATATATTTGTATATTTGTATGTATGCAATGTTTCTTCCTTCATCAACACCAATGGAAAAAAAAATTAAAAGATAAATAAGAATCGATATCTCTTATTTGCAACACAATCTTTGATGGTTGTGAGAAAAAATGGGAAGTCTTAGTTTAGCTCATTTTCATACCTTTATTTTATTTTTCTATTCATGCAAAATTGTGGTATAATCTAGATTTGTCTTTAGCTTTGGCTTTGCCTTCTAATTTTTGCTAAAAAAATAATTTTTATTTTAGAATCTCTAGTTGAATTTTTACTAATATACCTTGTGTCATTGCATATAATATAATAAAATAAGGAAAAATATTATTTTATTTTTTAATTCATAAAAAATTCTAAACTCAATATCTTTTTCTATGAGTTGGAACACTATGAAAAAAAGTCCTTGCACCCCTCCTTGCCAAGGGCTTTTTGATAGTACCATGAAGGTGACTAGGGGACATATGGTTCTTGAGATCTCACTATAGCAAACAAACAAATAAAGTAAAGCAAAACAAATAGCCTAATTAAATGTAACGATTTTATTTTGTTTTTTTAGATTTATATCTTCTAAATTTGATTTTTGATTTATCTTTTATTTTTTATCTGGCTCAAGAAAGTTGATTGTTATTTTACTTTTTTATTTATTTATGTTCACTTACTTTTCTATTTTTATATGTAAAATTGTCCTTGTGGAATGTATGTAGTCGGCTTAACCTCTTAATACTAGAGAAAATCCAGTTAGCACACACATACTCAGCTTAATTTCAAATAAACAAGATACTTCAAATACGTCATCATCTATACCTTAAATTAGTTGTTGCTTGTTTAATATTTGTTTTCTTTGTTACAGTGAGATCTGCGGAACTGTGTGTCTTCCAGTTGTGTTCTTGGTATTGTCAAAAAAACCTCTGAGAGGAGGAGTGCAAGGATATTATTTCGTGGTGTTCAGACTTATAGTGTAAAAATTATTGAATTTTAAAAAATTGATGAATTAAAAAAATTAGAAAATTGCTTTTATTTTTATTTTCTTCTATTGTGGCAATGGCACAAGGCACACTACTACTGATTAAATAAATTTGTTATTATTAAATTTAGTGTGTTGTTTGTGATGGTGGTTGGGACTGTTAATCTTGCCAAAGTGATGGGGGAGTGTTTGGTATCATTGGTGAGTCCTCTGGGAGGGATGTATAGGAAGCAAGTTCCACTCCATTCCTATATTCAGTTCGGATAGAAGATATGGGGGCCTCAAATGTTTTTAATTAAAATTTAAAAAAGATCAAGGAAAGAAAAAGTAAAATAAGTAAAATAAAAATAGAATAATGTAAAAGTTACAAATGTGACAACTACACATGTTCAACTTGTCACATACCTCTATACCTTAAGTCAGGTTGTTTGTTTTGTGTGTTATGTTGAGATCTCTCGAAACGCATGTCTCCAATGACGTTCTTAATATCATTGGGAAGCCCTCAGCAAGGAGGGGTGCACAGGCTTTATTTTATGGTGTTTGGACCTACAGTGTGAAAGTTATTGAATTTCAAAGTTTAAAAAAAATTAGAAAATTACTTTTACTTTGATTTTGGCTGTGGCAAGCTCAAGGCACACTAGTATAAACTGATAACATGCTTCTGATTAGGTGAATGAACATCATCAATATTTCCAAAGTATATTAGGGCTCTTTTACTTTGTAAATGAAGGTAATTAACTTCTAATATCTAGAATGCAATGGTTTTAGGAATAGTCTGTTTGACAATGATTTTGTTTTTTGCACCACTGAATGCTTAGAAAGCTATTCATATTTGTGAATATGAACTCTTTGAATACAATATTAATTAACTGTTGCAATTTAAAAATGTGTAACAGATATCAATATCGACTTCATAAAACATGTTTTGATCTGCAATTTCTTCCAAAAATAATTTTAAAATTCATAGGAAGTACCCAAAGCATCAGCTGAGGAAGACATCAACCACCATGGGAGAACAATGCAACCGTTGTGGAACATCCAACGTCAAATTTAAATTTTTTAATAACAAAAAGGTTGATCAACCACGGTACCAATGTTTGGATTGTACTTCCGTTACCGGCAAACCCTACTTTTTCAATCCTAATCCAAAGCGACGACCCCACAAGGACGGGTATGCCAAACCACCGAAAGAAGAAACTGAGGAATTGAAGAATCTCGAGAAGGTATGTGACAAGTGTCACGCGGTAAATAATGCCAAATTCAGAGGCTACAACAATGGAAATATGAACCAACCGAGGTACGTGTGCAGAGGATGCAATCAACTCTTTTCACCCCTAAAAAAATCCAAGGCTGTAAGAGTAAGAGTGGTGGAAACGGATGAACCTTCAGATCAATTTCAAACGGAACCAGCAACCTCGGAAGCGTTGCATCAACAAATATTAAGCTTAACTTCAGGGCAACAGCAAATTCCCTCTCAGTTTCAAGCACCCCACCTTCAAACTCCAGTTCCAAATTGTAATAATTATGATTATCAAAGAACTATTCTGCAACAACAAATTGCACTTGAAAACCAGCAACCTTACCTTCATTATTATCATAATAATTATCATTCTAATCCAATACCTTCTTTGCAACATCAAACCCCAATTAGAATTCCGCCATCCTACTTTGTACCTTCCTTTCAAAATAATCATACAACTATTCAGCAACAACAACTTGCACCTCGATTTCCGCAACCTCACCATCAACCTCTCGTTCATAACAATCAGTATAATCAAACAAATTTCCAGCAACAACAAATTCGAACTGAAATTCAACAACCCCACTCACATCCTTCGTTTCAAAACAATCTTCGTAATCAAACAGCTCTAATTCAGCAACAACAACTTGGGCCACGAAATCAGCAACTGCACCATCAACCTCGAATTCCACAGAATTATTGTAATCCGGGGCCTCTTGTGCAACAACAAATTCCAACTGGAAATCAGCAAAGCCACCTCCCAGCTCCATTTCAAATTCATATTAATCAAGCAACTTTTCTGATACCACCTGGAAATGAACAACCCCACTTTCAATTTACATCTGAAAGTAATAACAATTATCCGGATCATCAATCTGCACATAATTCAGAAGAGTTGTGTATTTGTAACCAACAAGATTCGGCGTCACTACCTGCAAATTGGAGTAGTACTGCATCACCACCAACAGATCAATGCAGTGTACCGTTTACAGAAGACATTCCAGAAGAGTATAAGGTTATATTTGAAGAAGCATATTTTAAGGAGATGATGAACTTTCGTGATAAATTTGAGCATTTGACGAAAAGGAATACATTAAACCCTAGCTAGGAATCCATGCACCTTTATAATAAAGATTGAACTTGTAAGAAAATAGTGATCTTATTGTAGTAATTATGGTTTGAGACTCCAATATAGAGAAAAACGTTACAATGCAAAAAGATGTAGAATGCTATGTTTTAGAAGTTAGATTGAATGTTAACCCCGAAAGGACCGAGGCACGTTTTGGGCAGAAATTGTCTAAAACTGCCACTTTTTAGGGCAGCAAGAAAAAAATGAAAAAAAAAGTTTTTTTTTTCAAAATTCAACTGTACAAATTTGTGCTAGACTTCTTTGGGAACATGTGGAATAAAAATTTAGAAACTTTGACCACACAAATTGAAAGATTATAACATTTGAAGTTAGGGGAAAAAGTTTTTTTTTAACCTTGCTTGATAGGGCTTGCAAACTTTAAATCCTTCCACAGTGAGATTTTTACATTAAATATGGTTACGTTTTTGGACATTTGCATCTTGTATCATTTAAACTACACAACCACCACATTTCAAAATCATAGGAAGAGTTTTTCACATATTGCCCGAAGCTACCCGATCTACCCGCAAAGTTTAGGGCATCATAATTTTTGATCTAGGCACCCGATCAGAAAAAAAAAATAGATTTTTACGAAGGGGGTATATATTTATACATTATGTCCAAATTTCATAAACATCTAACCAAATAACTTGATAGGAACCTACCCAAGATTTCTTGCATACGTTGAACTGCAGATACTTAGTCCTTTAGGGGATAATATGTGGTATATGCATTTAGACTTTGATACAATAGTGATAAGGGTAATTACATTTGAATTATTTAATTAAATCTTTGGTGCACTTCAATTTGCAACTTGTTAGTTTTTCTCATTTGATTTCTCAATATTTTTGTGCTAATGTATGTAATTATAATTACTCAAAAATGAAATATAGAGCATTTTTCAATTTATATAATGTACTTTTATTATTATAACCCTTGAAATTTGGCACTATTCATTCATATCCATATATTCATCACACTAGAAGAAAAATATGTCTACCACAACCTACTAAAATGCGACTCAATGTCCTATACAACTATCCTACAACTATAGCCCTCTCTATTTACACTAATTGTGACATGTGCATTGTTTTAGTCACAAAGTAGTTGTTGAATGAAGTGTAGGATTGCAAGAGAGTAACAAAGTTGTCATTGATAATTAATATGAGGTATTCTACATCTAGTATTCATCACAATTGTCAATGTGGACAATTCTAAGCTTTGTAGAGTCTACCATGTCAATTTGTAGTCGTATATTATCGAAATTCAACTACAAAACGACTAAAGAATGACTAGAACTCAACTAGAAAACAACTAGAGTTCAATTAGAATTCACCTAGAAGACAACTAGAATTTGACTAGAGAACGAGTAGAATTCAATCAAAAGACAACTGAAATTCAACCACAAAACAACTATAGTTTGAATTCTAACTCAAAATGCTATAGAACTTGTTGTTTACCAATTGTAACAACTTCATTTTGCTAGACAATTGTAACTTCAAGTTTACTATAGGCTCTTCTATTGCATGAGATGCAGTCTAACATTTTCCTAAATCAAGCTAGTCCAAAGCTACAGACTTCAAAAGACCAAATAATGCCTATTGTACTTGATGATATTATCTATCTACAATCTATCGTAATATACTTCATTTCTAGTTTCTTCTTTTCTTTCATGAATGGCAAACAACTATATAAAATCATACATCAAGTTTGTTTGAACTAAGGAATACTTTAAAGGAAGTTTCAAAGTTAAAACAAAAAATTGGTATTTGCCATGAATGGTCTCAATATCTTACAGATGCTAAGAGACTGTCCTTTGCAAATAATTTTATGGCTCCAACCAAAGACAAAGCAATAGGTAGAAAAGCATATTCTTTGGAGAAACTAAACCAAAAGTTTGTATAGTAGTGATTACAAATACATTTGATATCTCCACAAATTCTCGTCGAGCACAAGCTTCTTTGTGCAATAATACTTTCCAACCTTCCTTTCCTCCTTACATCATCAACAAAAAACACCTAGGTTTCTTGGTTTGAAAATGTAAAAGGATTAAGCATTTTCTGCATTTTGTGGCAAAAGTTTACTACCAAAGAAAACAACCTTGTCTCTCAAGTATATTAGATTTCTTTGATTGTTAATTTTTTCATTCGTTCTCACTTCATTAGTATCACAAGGTTGCTAAGAGACCCATAATCTCATATTAATATATCTTTCAATACTATAATATAGAGCATTAACACATCATTATAAAAAAATAGATTGTATTGTAACGTCAGAAAAAACGGGCGTAGTCTTTCATTTTAAGGTGTCAAAAATCAACATAGATGTCTCCTAAAATTCGTTATGATGGATGGGCAAAAAACGTGGAAAAAAACATCCATTTTGAGTTTGATTTTTTCTAACATCACAAGTAATATGGTCTTTCAAGCTTCTCCAAATGTGCCATGTGGATGCCACATAAGTGCCATGTAGGCAACGAGGGCCACGTGGATTTTTTTTCATCCAACCCGTCTTTGATGTGGCACTTGACATAGTGGCGGGAAAAGTGATGTGGCATGCCTTGTCAACAAACTTTTGTGTTGTTAAAATTTTTTGGTAATGATTTTTGAGATGTCAAACTAGAAATTTTGGAAGGCATCAATTGGTGCATACCCTATTTATAAGGCAAGATCAACAAAAAATAATTATTGAAAAGAAATTTTAAAAATAAAATAAAATTACAAAAAAATTACAAAAAAATTACCATCCACCATCAAGAAATTTTATGATGGTAAAATGAACAAATTACTTCTGTAAATGTCAATGAGAATGAAGGATAAAAGGGTCATATTTATATCCATTTTCCATCTATGGTGAGACAAAAGATATGAGATAATTAGAATATGAGAACTTGATCACTGTACATGTCGATGTTGTTTTAGATGTCTACATGTTGTTTCAGACATTTGGATGTTATTTCAGACATCTTGATGTTTTTGGAGACATCTTATATGAAACACAATTCTTATTTTCCATATCCCATATGGATTGTTGCACTTCCTACCACCCCACGTTTATAAAGACTAGATTGTTTCATCCATGATGCACATCCATCCATTTTCCATTTTTCACAAAATATGCCACGTGGTTGCCCTTTCCCAAAAAATTTCACATATGGTCAAAGTTTTACCATAGATTTTAGTAATTTTACTAACTTACTAAAAGTTAAAATGGAGCTAGTTGCTAACGTGGCAATCTATATTTTTTGAGAAGTCACAAGAAAACATGACCATGTTTTTTCTAACATCACTAAGAACATGTCTGTCTATAATGACACCTACTTGTTTTCCAACTTATCTGCTTATGTTTTCGTCAACATCAAACCAAATTCACATTCTTGTGGATGTTTATCGTTCTCAAAATGTTTGAGATGATTGTATAGCAAGAAGTTTTCTTAAACTACTTAGTACATGATCCTTATTGCTTGTTTTGTAGGTTTGATAAGTTTAGAGTGCAAAGGAAAAGTTAGAGGAAAGTTATTAGTGATCTATAAAGAATTTTAGGGACACTAAACCATTTATTAGTAGTAATGGTGTAATTAGTTGATGATGTCTACATGAGTAGTGCATGAAGTATAGGAAATGTGGAGATACTACGTGATGATTTCATAGATTTGTGTTTGTGCAAAATCATTGTTGTCGTTAGGACACTTTGTTATTTTTATTGTCATTATGAAATCGCAAATGAGTCACATAGTAGTTGTAAGAGTTGCAAATAAGTTGCACATGAGACGTACAAGACTTGCAAACGAGTTGTATAATAGTCACATATAAGACAAGTTGTATATGTATTGACCATGAATTTGTGTATGCATTGCAAACCAATTGTATAAAAGTCAGCCATAAATTGTATACAAGTCCATCATGAATTGCAAATAAGTCGCATAGAATATGCATAGGAGTTGTAAACAAGACACAGACAAATTTTCAAATTTTGGCTTCAAATTTTATTAGAAAATATTGGTTTGTAAACTAGTTGATCTAACCAAATGGATATGATCTATTTTTCATATTTTACAACTATTGTTTGAGATTGATCATTAAATTATTATTTTAGGTTGCATTTTATTAAACATCTATACATTTTTGGAAATCTAGACTATCTTGTGGTCCTTAGAGGATTAAACTCACAAAAAAAGGAACAAATTATATACTATGTAGGATAAAATTTGAAATTTTTGATAGCTAAGAGAGGGAAAAAAATAAAAAATTAATGACCCAAAATATGGGACACATTTTTACAGCCATGAACAAATGTGGAAAAATAATAAAAATTCTCACTTACCAAAGAATGCACATAGCACTACTTTAGGCAACTCCAAAGTTGAGGATAGCTACTATTTGAATTCATTGAACCATTTTAATATATCTGCAAGAATGTTGTTTATAGATATTGCTCTAGTATAGTAGTCAAATTTATTGATACCAAGATTTTGTCATTACTCTTAAAGGATGGATTCATAACTATTGAAATCAACCCTTTGGGATTTGTATGACGTCATTGGTTTAAAAAAATAAAAAATACTCATTCACTACAAGAAAATGGCCAAATATGTGACTGCAAAAGAATGACTCCATGTAAAATACGACTTTAGTGTGACTGGAGCTCCCTAATTGTACCATCGTGGGTATGTCCATAGCATCCGAGTTAGGGTGCAGTCGCGTTTGTGTTTGTAGGATGACCCCAATGACGGGGGGCAGTTTCATCCGCCTAATTCTGTTGACAGTGTCGGAGATTTTATGATGTGGCAGGTGACGGGTTCCACCGTGGACACGTAGTCGGGAAGGAGTTAGTAGTTGTCATACAATATAACTTACGGTGACTTTGACGCGACTACAAGATGACTTTAGGGATACTTAGACATGCAACGTAGTTCAAGGACTAAATATCCTTTTTGCAAGCAAGTGAACACGTGTCAATTAGGGGTTGGCAATAATAGAAAATTCAAAGTGAATTTCTTCATGATTTCAGAATCCACCATGTTCTTCTCATCACGGCAAGTATAATTGCTTTGGCGAAAGCTAAATGGAAGGCACTCATTACTATAGAATTGCATTATAGTGGGTTATGATGATAGGAAACTTGGGGATTTAGGGCCAAGGATACTTCAATACATTTCAAAAATGCCCATAGTTAGAGGGTCACTATACGCATAGTACAAGCAACTTCCAAACCGGGGCCATCTGTATTTTTCCCATTACCCATAGGCGCTGACGTGGTTGCTTAATGACTTCTACATGTCTCCGCTGCCACTAAGTATTGACTAAGATGTCACTCCAAGGGCAATGTACGGGACATTGACTACTAGTGCACTACTAAACTACGTCACTAGTGCTTTGAGTGTTTAGGGTTCTGTGGAAAATTTGTGAGTGTCATATAAGCCATAGCTTTCAAGTGTGAGATGTCTAGACACACAATTGTCGACAATCTCAGAAATCACTGCAACAACAAGTCTTTGTATTCTCAGCGGTATTCTTCTTGGGCCAATAGGTTGTCTTCTACAGACAAATCTATGGCACCAACTAAATTGACTGTATCCACTAGTGCCGGTAGTTGATGGGGAGCACTAAGGCCTACACTCTCTATTGTGGTGCTGATAAACGCATCTGTTGTGTCCAGAACTTCTCACTTCGCTCGGGCTTCCTTTCGTAAAACAACTTTCCAACTTGGTCTCTCCACAACATCCGAGAAAAAAACCTGGGTGGCCTAGCTAGGAAAGATGAATGGCTCAGCTAAGCGCGGGAGTTTGTGACGGAAGTTCACCATCAGAAATCAAGCGTCGTCTCGAGTGTACGTTGGATGACCTCGGTTGTCGTAGGGCGTGACCCACTCACATCGCATGAGAATGATTTTTGTTTGCAATGCTCCGTAATCCAGAAGCAGTATGTCTTGCAAAACTCCAACATATGGAATTGTTGCATCCGCTTCATTTTCGGAGGGTAATTCGAACAGTGAAGCTACGCCACTGTTGTAGCTCACCATTCTTGCAGACGTCTCGTCCTCCACGCGGAAGTGGTTACCGAACACCGTCATTCGCGTATACCGAGTTGCCACTTGAGATGGCTTCTTACTTAATAAGAGGCGGTCCATGTCCTCCGGGTTCCTCAGATTCAAGTCGGACTCCTCGACAGAGTTCCGAATCCATTTGGCTAGTGCTGGAATGGACGGATTTGTCCTCTCCTCAATCCTCCACTTCCTGCGAGAAGGTAAGCTTTTCAGAATTAGGTGGAATCCCATATTTAATTTCGGAAAGGAAAAACAGAAACGTGCAAGGCGTAAGGGGCCCACGTGATGTGACTAGGCTCTGCACATATATACTATTTAGAAGTGACTCGGTACAGTCGCTATGGAGTCGTCTAATTGGGGAATGACTTCATCTGACTTTCCACAAATGACTTCATCGCATCTTCCACGAAACTACCAGGTCACATTGTGGACATGCTAAACGCAAACATTGCACTGTTATGCAATGGGTGCATCAAGGATATGTAGCAAGTGCCTTGAAAAGGAAAGGATTTAACTAGATTTTACTCGTAAAAATCCTCCATAACTGCCACATTTGTCAGCACGTACTGGTGTGCTACATCCCGGAGCTCAGGACTCATCACATATTGTTTGCCTGCTCCTTGGAGCACTTCCTCAACATCACCGTACTCTTCGTCTTTGTCCCATACTCGTCTCGTTGTGGCCTCAAATCTCTGAAAGTACTCTGTTATGAAGCCAAGGCACTCATCTTTCAAGTAGCCCTCCACCATACAAGCTTCGGGGTGTGCCATATTCCGCACGTGGTTCTTCAGCACTTTCATGTATCGTTCGACTGGATACATCCACCTTGTGCTCACTGGTCCGCACAAGTCCAACTCCTTTGCCAGATGATAAGGGAGATGTGTCATTATGTCGAAAAAAGATGGTGGAAATTCAATCTCCAATAGAGCCATGCTCTCTGCAACATCAACTTCTAGTGATGCAAAGTCTGCTGGATTGTAAACTTTGGTGCACAAGCGCTTGAAGACCTTACACATTCGCATCACAGCCATGCGTGGCCCGGGTTGCATTAGTCCTCGTAGTGCTAATGGCAGAACCTGTTGCATTAACACATGGTAATCATGGGACTTGAGGCCACCAAAGTTTTTCTTCCGGATGCACTTGCCAAGGTCAGATGAATAGCCGCTCGGTGTCTTCAAAGACTCAAGGCAGCTTGCAGACTTCTCAAATACACTATCCGACATAACAAAAGAAGCACGAGGCTTCACCATCTTCCCCGGTTTCCGTGGATTTGGTGTCAACCAAAGGTGCTTCCTAATATTCCGCCGTTGCAAATCTCTCCTCACCTTCATAGTATCTTTCTTCCCTGTAATGGTTTTCAAAAAATTCTTTGCCAAATTCATTTCGCAGTGCATAGCATCCAATGTGTAGCAAATTAGAAGTTTCTGTGGAGCAATTCAACACATTGAGGCTTAGTAGAAAAACTTCAGATTCTCAAAGTAGTGGTTCGTAGGCTTCATCATGTCTAAGCAATAGAACTTCCTTGTCAAAGATGGGACACGATTCTAAGGATATTAAACATTCCAGAACCACGACAACCTCTGACTTCCCTTCTCCGCTTGCAATTGCACTATAGGACGGTTCCAGTCACCCCCCCAATGGGACTAGTCATTCCAAAGTCACTAGGTGTGACTCCGTACATTCTCTGTACTTGGATCCGACTACTGGGACACTCCACAAGCGCCTAGGAGTCACCCAGAAGTCACTGTTGTGACTAAGGGAATGTAGTGCTTCAACTTACCTTCCAATAGGGCAATCGGAAGAGACTACTTAGTCGCTTGACGCCGTGTAGCTTGGAAGGGTCCCCGGCAGTACCATCTCTGTGTCCCGATGCTCTCTAGGCCTCACAATTCATTGCATGTTCTACTTGCTCCTCCACTGTTACTACACGGGGTTTAGGGCGGTTTTCCATGGCCCTGTTGAAGTGGTCCTTCATTGCATCTGATCTGTAGGGATGATCTTCGGGCAACCATCTTCTGGTCCCTCCATACGTCTGCTTCCTAAGCTCTATAGAATGCTCAGCACCTAGGTCCATACCACACCAAGGACAAGCGGCATATCCTTGGTGGGAGAATCCTCCTACTGTGCTATAGCCAAGAAAGTCATGAATAGTCCATAGTAGCATTGCACGCAACTGAAATGATCTACAGGCTCCATCCTTTGTCACATCGTATGCAGGGACTCCCGACCATAACTCCAACAATTCGTCAACAAGGGGCTCCAAGTACACGTCGAATGTTTCAGACGTCACTGATTCTTTACCTGGAATCAATAGGGCCAAGAGGACAAAAAACTTTTTGGTTGTCAACCATGGAGGGAGATTGTAATTCAGCAACAACATTGGCCACGTGGACCATGATGACCGGTTCTGCTTGAAAGGGTTCACTCCATCTGCTGCCAAAGCAAAGTGAGTGTTGCGTGGATCATTGTCAAAGCTTGGGTCCACATTATTGTGGAAATGCTGCCAAGCTTTCGAGTCACATGGATGCCTAACAAGGCCGTCCCCTCCAGCACGGTTGCTATGGTTCTCAGCATGTCAGACCATCAGCTTGGAGATATTAGGACTCCGGAACATCCTTTGCAGATGTGGAATAATGGGAAAATGATGTAAGACTTTCAATGGGACAGCCCGTCGAGCCTCATCTCTGTATCGATGCCCACCACACTTAGGACAACGTAAAGCATTCTCATGCTCACCACAAAATAGCACGCATCCCCTCTCGCATGCATGGATGGTGTTATAAGTGAGCCCCAACTTCGCAGTTAGGGTCTTCGCAGCATGATATGTCTTCAACAATGTATTCTTCTCCGGGAGAAGATGGAGGTGTAAGATGCTGAAAAGCTCATTTGCATAGTGATTGCTGACTCCATGAACTGTACAGAGATTCATTAGCAAGACGGTTGTTGCAATTTTGCTCGAACGTGAGCCATCAAATACAGCCCCCAGGGACTCCTCCAATGCCTAGGCAACCCTGTCAATGTCGTCAGTGCCTTCATCCACGCCCATGCCATTAGAAAGGGGATCGTCCCTACACTCCTCAACCTCTGCTGTGTCCTCCATATTAGCTCCAACGAAGTCTTCGTGGATGGAGTCTGTTGTGGCAAAAGCCTCGTTCACTTCATGGCGGACTCTGTCGGCTGAAGATGTCGGTACATCCACTTGCTCCAACGCCTGGTCAATCATGTTGCGAGTATCAACATGGACATCCAATTCCACCGCTTCCTATGATAGTGGTCCCCAGAATTGTTGCTCCCACTCTTCATCGGAAGAGTCTCGGCTGCCAGGACCTCTCCAAATCCGACAATTTGGATGTCTACCATTTTGAATGAGGTGGTCCTTTACATTACGTATGAGTAACCTCCTCCCCCCACAACATTCCATGCATGGATAGTGCAATCTCTTCAAGTTGTGATGCGAAGCCCTTTGCAACTCCCTACTCCACAGTCGGTCATCCCGTAGTCGTTGCCTATGATTGTCAGTGAGGGGCAATCTAGCACGTATCATCTCATTTCAGTTCAGGAATTGCCTTCACCTTGATTTCCTGCGAAGAATATATGTGGAAAAGTCAAGAGATGCCTTCACTCTGGGCTAATTCATCATGGCCGGAAGCTTGTGATTGGAAGTGCAACTAGAATGCAACTGACGCACAACTCCCATGACTTCTGAGCGACTTCAGAATGTCTGTATACTCTCAATCTTAGATCGAGCGACTTCAGCAATAGAGAAATGTGAAGAAGAAATTGAAGGGGGGTGGAGGTTTGCTTTGTTTCAATTAATTTTTTTTTTGCATATTCGACTTCACGAGGGTTATGGGGTTCTCACTAAGATGGTATACAATGCATGATTGACCTATAGTGCTGTTGGTGGACTTCTGCATATGCAGAACCACAAATTAGGGGGGACAATTCCCCTTTTCATTTAATGAGGAATTTTGAACAACGCCGCCAAAGAGAATTTTTTTTCCTCTGGAGAGATGCAACCCTGACATCAGCGGATACCAATTCTTGCAGTCCTACTCCCGCTAGTGAAGTGGCTATAGGGAGGTTTTGTCCTACTACAGCACGATGCTCATCCAGTGCCTACTTAACCCTATCTGTGAAACTCAATTTCTGCTCTACTGTCCTAAATCCCGAAGGAGTTGCAGGCACATGTAGTGTAGTAGGCTTTGCACACACTATGTAGCCAAGACCATGTCAAAGTTTTCCAGGTGACTCCCTATCCACAAGAGGTACCACGGGCGTCTTCTTGCGCCTTGGGTGGCCACATACATTTGAAGATCCTAGAATAGGTGGAATAATTTCTGGATTCTCTGATGTCTCATGTAATTGCCATCCGTCCTCCGGATCCGGGGTAATCATTCGGGGCCTCTTCGTACACTGAAGGGGTGCGGCCCTGAGAACTCGCCGTTTAGGCATTCTCAGCGAAGGTAGTACCTTCTATGGTCCGTTCTTTATGAAAATGTGATTATTACAGAAAAAACAGATGTTCTGGGCATGCGCACTAAATACCTGTAATATGTCTAGTGCACTGCGCAGCACTACTGTCATTGTTGCCCCATCATTTCTGCAACGTTGCTCTCTTGTACTAGAAGAGTTCACAACAACTTTGACTTTACTGAATCAGTTATGCCTTAGTCGTTTTCCGCAGGCGGTCACTATAGAATGACTTCTGGCAGTGACGAAGAAGTCCCACTGTGCAAACATAGAAAACATATACACAACGTGAGTGGAAGTGAATTTCACCTCTCGGCTCTTCAGCATCTGGTTCCCGTGATTACTACCCAGGACATTGCTCTCTGAATTCCCACAGAAAACAAAGTCTTCAAGTACTTCATTAATTAGCATGCACTTGTTTTACCAATGACCTGTAAAGGTTTTAGGGTTCAAGGTACATAGATGTCAAGAATGAAAGTATGAAAACAGGTTTAGACGGTGTCTTCGAACACCAAATTCCCCCAAAAAACATAAATTTATACAAGCAAGTGCAAGTGTTAGACATGAGCAAGAGAAAGGACCTCAAGAATAAGTTAAGCCAATTCCTTGACTTTGATTTAGCAAAATGGGATGCTTTGTTTCATAGGTGGATCCCCCAAATTTCAAGGTCCACAAAGGAAGTGCAGGTTTAGACATCCTAAAATCCCTTTGAGCAATAAGGGTCGTAATCTCTACATGTACTTTCTCATGGGCTTCAAGCTTTTAGGATAGTGTATATTGGAGTGAATGTGGAGGCCCGGAAATATAGAATCCCAAGAGAAAAAGCACTAGAACTCCACTTCGAAATAGAAGATGCATTATCAAATCTTCTGAGACTTCCCGAACTTGCATTAGGGTTTAGGCCTCAAGGCATCGGGTCAGAATTCACTTGAGGGTGGGTAGGGCCAAAGAAATTTAGCATAATACAAAAAGGAATCCTTCACAATATTGACTCAGTCAGCATGTCTTCAATTCTGGAACTTCTTTGAAGAAGTTCATAAACAATGTCCTCATTTTAAACCACGTAGCGCTTCATTATGACTTCCGGGACCCTTTTCGTACCTAAACCGCTCTAAGTTTCAAACAGAGGTTACGATTCACTTGAACTATACCACAATCTCTTTCATGAAGAAAATGTCACTGCTGATGAAGCCTACAAATCCGCATTGTGGACATCGAAGTTCAGTGAGGACCCTCCCTTAACCGCCCACTTTCTCTAGAAACCAAAAGTCGACAGAAGTTATTCAAGTCGCAATTCAGTCACTATAGGAAACTCAGGACTTCCACGTGACTTACTGTAGTTATATATAAGTTACGTGCAAGTCTTTGGACGTTGATAGTGTCTTCTATCGAAGGAGGCGTGCTGCATGGCGCCGACAGTAATTACTTGCGACCGACGGCGGCAATAGGTACAACAATATACATCAGCATTGAAGTCTTGGTCTATGAGTGACCTCTCAATTCCAAATCTGTGGCGGATTGCTAGAGCTCAACATGTCCAATCGTAGATAGCTCATTAGGTTGTGGTTTAGGAAAAAATTAATTGTCAGCCGCCAAATTCCGTTAGCCTATTCAAGCCCACTACTTCTTCCAAGATCAAGCTCTTCAGAAATGCTCACCTCCTTCACTGAGCAGAAGGGCGCGCATTTGCTCATTCACCGTTGATGAAGGTAGCTGCTACGTCGACTGGAGTCCACCACCGCTTTGCTCTCCAATTACTTCTGTGCTCTTAGATCTATATCCCGCCTTTTGTTGAAGCTCGGACTTCCGCACACCCTGCAGCAAGGGACGATCCGACTTGCGATCCCCTGTAACGTTGTCCTGTACCAAAGACTCGCTGATGGACAGCCCACCACCAGAGAAGACCGAGTATGAGCTCTTCCGCGATAGGCATGTGGCAGAAATGAAGAAGGCTTTGGAGCCAGCCCTCCTTGCTCGTAAAGAATTGTGAGTTTCTCCTTCTTGTTGTAGCCTTCTTGTACAGAATTCTGAAGACGTAGTCTCCGAGTCTATCTACAACTTTGCAATGCTGGCGTCGCAACAACAGGCGCTACTACTATTGGCTGTCTTTCGCATGATTGGAGGAAGATGTCACAAAGTACTCTAAAGTCTAAACAGCCCTCAGTTACTACTTCATGCTACATTCTTTTGTTCACACAATAGGTACACAATGCACACTGACGTCCAACTTGTGCTCTGTACCGTCGGCGCTAGGGTTCAACGGAGGTTTTGCTTTGGAAAACGCGCCACTTTAATGCATTGGGCACTGTGCAGTTGCTTTGCAGTAGTGCTGAAGTTCCTCTCTCGAAGTTATTTCTTCTCACTGACTCCCTTAGAGTGACACTCCAGTCGTATGGAAGTCACGTCTCAAACTAGGTAGGTAGCAAGTGCTCTCAAAGCGCCTTGGAAACCCCAGATAGCCACGTAGAACCTCATGGGGGTTTAGGACTGCTTCTTCGCCACATGACTTGCAAGGCGGAACCCTAACTTGGGTCTTTCTTCTTAGCGATGTCGTGTTCGTTGTTCTTCCCTTCTGTTCCACATCTCTCTCTTTCAGTCTTTTTGCTGCACATTTTTTTTCCGCGATGGAGTATGTGTGCCTTGCGTGGTGAGCGTGCTTTCTCACAGATCGTGCTCTATGTCGCAGCGATGAAGAGTTAGGAAAGACCCCGACGACAGAGAAACCAGTGATAGAGAAACCAGAGAGGTCGAATAAGCTTCGCAGTCAGAAGGGGAGGGCTGGTTTGCGTAGAAGTTTGAGGCGGCAGGGCCTCCGAGGACAAGGTGGAAGGGGGAAGCGCACTTCATCAATCGGTGGAGCAGAACGCAAAAATTCTGCAGCCATGAGCATTGAGCGTGATTCCTCTTCCGAGGCGACGGAGTCCAATGAAGAGGCCATCGCAGCAGGTATGATGCACTTAGCAATAGCTTGTAATCATGTTCAGCGCCAATCGAATTGCAAGGCACGTGCCGCAGGTAACACTTGTAGAACGCTCTCTCGCTCTGTGGTTAGGGTTTTAGGCATCAGAGATGGACGCCATGTAGCAGCTGTCGTGGTATGTGGAGTTCTTAGCCCTCTCCTTCCTGAAGTCCATGTACCATTCACAATTCGATGCTCGTTGTTTCGTGAGTGTGCCCTTATAATGCATTTTGAATTTTGAGCCATGAAATTGCAATTGGGTCTGTGCTTGCGACATTTCATAGAAATGTTGTTAGGGTTGAAATGCTTGCGTCGTAGGAGGCAGGACATGTCCCCTTCTAGTAGAGTCGTCACTGAATAGAGGCATGTTTACAATTCATACATGATTGTCTCATAAGCGCAGACGGACATCTCATCGATTCCAGTAATGAGGAGCTCGAAGAAGACGAGCCATTGGTGGTCCGAAGAACGAAAAAACCCAAACCCGCATCGGTTTTGAAGTCACCTGCAAAGGTGAATGCCTGCGGCCCATCCACACAACAAGCACCACCACCTCCAAGGCAATTAGGATTCGGATGGTCTTGGGTGCCCGGGCAGTGGATGCCACAGCAAGCAAGCCAGGCACCACCTTCGTGGTTTGCCGGGCCTCCATTGCCTTATCAAAATGTGGTGCAAGCAGGTGATCTACGGGAGCGCCCATCGGACTGCTCTAATCGGAGGAGGAAGCAGACTGCTTTCGAATTCGGCAATCAAGAGCAAGCCACAGGTAGTGGGAAGCCAAACTTTGTGGAAGTACTTGAGGGTGGCAAGGTGGATGCTGGCTGCGAGGGCAAAAATGCCTGGGACCTAGCTGTACGAAATCTCATCCCCAAAATTCTCGACATGAGCATCGTGGACTGGTAGCAACACAAGCCGCATACGTTGAAGAAGTTGAGGGAAGTTCTTGACAATGAGTTTGAGTATATCGGCGGAACTCTGAGCATGTCTGGGTTCCGATCAACTGTGACAAGGTACATGAAATCAGAGAGATCTTGTCTGAAAGTTCGGTGGCTGCCCGGCAAAGATACCCCACCTGTACACATAGACCCAGAGCAATGGAAACGCCTCATTGCGTATTGGCAAACGGATGCGCAGAAGTTGAAGTCCAGAAAAATGGCTGTCGCCCGTCAAAGTGTCAAGAGTTACAGTGGAGTGGGGAGGAAAGGGAGAGCAGGAGCGGAAGCTTCATTGGTGAGCAGATTCTTTCATTACCATGTTCCTGGATCTTCTGAAATTGTGTTCAAGTATACACCTTCTTGGGCCCGTCATGTATTATATATTTGTAGATTGCACGTGATGTCGCTCTGATGGTAAGGTTGTAGAGAGAAGGCAGGTCAACGAGCCCTAGGATCACCGACCTCGTTGACAAAATGCGGAGCATTGGAGCAGCTGTAGTACCAGCAAACATGGTACATTTCTCACGTACAACAACATCTTCCGTCTTAGCAAGCCTGACAGAGGTGTTCCTACTATAGCTCCATGTTTTACTGCCGTCATTTTATATGTCCGTAGTGCTTAGTTGTTTTCCGAGACTACAGTAGAATCTCCTTGTTTCGTATGCCGTAGGTGTACAGAGTTCACGGTTCCTTTAATTTTAGTTTAATTTAGTACTTGTGTAGAAGTTATATTGATTAGGTGCGCATCCAGTGGTCCGGTCGGCCCATGACTTCTCTGAAGTCACAGCGCAGTTGTCCGTGAGTCGTTTCTAAATCACCACGTCAGAAGTAGTAACTGAGTAGGTACTTCACTGTAACTCTACAGCACTTCATCGTCACTGAGCACTACACGTTGTCTACTTCTGGGGAACCAGGGCGGGAGTGTAGGATTGCCGGCTTTGCTTCTGGAGATGGACGCATTGAAGAAGGACGTCGACTCAAAGTTCGGCCACATCATGGCGACCTCAGCAGCTCACTCGGAAGCCATACAAGACCTGCGGTCAATGTTTCGGGACTTCATGGGGAAGTCAAAGCCCTTCTCTGGTGGGAGTCCATCTAGGACTTAGTCAGTGTTGGAGAACCAAGAATCCCGTGGCTTGAATGGTGGTGACGTCGCTGGAGCGCTTCCAAATTCCCGGAACAAGGTTCGACCAGTGGATGCCCTTCTTCGAAAGACACGAGGCGCACTTCCTGAGAAGCAGACGCCTATTGGGGAGGGCACGCGGCGTGAGGAAGACGTCACAGCCACTGCTGAGGAAGTGACTTTGTCTTCGGACACGGATGTCAGTCTGAAGGACAATCCAGCAATCAATTCAATCGGTTTCAGTCCAGAGTGGAAGGTTGAAGGAAGAAGAAGCCCTGATGCGACGACTGGAGCGCACAATGCAGACACCCCCCTGGTAATGACTCCCGATAGTGGGGGACCTTACGGCATCACCGAAACTGTGCAAACTCCGAAGTCCATGACCACCGATTCCCCAGAATCAGCGAAGCACCTGGAGGACATGAGCACCGGTACCGAGGTTGAAAACAAGGCAGCAGTCACAAGTGCTACTGCCACAACCCCTGCTAGTGATAGCCCGGCGCCTGCAGCCCCTAAAAAAAACCCTCTACCTTCCGCCTTGGACGTCGTAGAAGCAGTGGGAGTGACTACCGAAACTTCGGCACCGCAGGTGGACTTGGAACCGCCCGGAGTTGCGGAACCCCCGGTGGCGGAGTTGACCCAAAAGAAGGGGAAGAAAGCGCCGAAGTCTCCGAGCAAGGTAAAAGCCCCCTCCGACGTCCTTCAACGTACGTCAACGAAGGTGAGGCCTACCTTGTCAATGCGTTCCCTCATCTACAGCCGTTTGTGTGGACCCCAAAATTATTAGTTTTTAATGTTCATGGCAGTCTTTTGGATTGAAATTTCCTTGGTGGAAACAATCCCAATACTAGAATCCGGGGCACCACAAAAACAGGGCTGAGGAAAATCTTCATGACGCCTTGGTTGAAACCTTTTCTGTCCAGATGTTTTAGCCAGTTTGAGGTAGCATTCTGGGGCAGCATGAGTGCTTCATACATGGATGATGTTTTCCCAACTATGCTTGCCAGTCTTGCAGGTCCTTTCGAAGCAATTCCCTTGTTCTGTTGGTCCGGTAAGCATTATGAGGGACAGGAGGGTGAAGAAGGTACTGGAGTACATGGTGGGAAGAACTTCACAAAGGTCTATGAAACATGGCCTAGGTTTAGTGCATTGAACACTATAATTATAGATAGCAAAGTCGATAGGGTTGCATGCAATCTGGATGCAAACGTCCTCATCATTGCTCCTTTTTACGTGAAGTGGCTGCGCACCCTAGCTGACGACAAAGACTACTTGAAGTGCTATCTATGGCCGCTGCTTCAAGCGCTATAGCAATGTCCAGACGTCCTTGCTTTGCGTACGAAGTATCCCAGAATTGTAACCAAGTCTATTGCACAAATGCTTCGAAAACGGCGCACTGGCTCGCCTTATGAATTCCTTGACATTGTGGAAGGTGAGGAGGCTGGTACACCACGTTTCAACGTGTCCATGTGCTCTCCCTCACCTTCAGCTGAACTACATATTTGATGGAATGTATGTGTCTACAAGGAAAAACACAGAAGAGGGAGACAAGGAGCAAGCAAGCGTTGACCGCGGACAAGAGAAAAGACGCTCCCACGAAGAAGGTAAGCAGTAGGGAGCATTCACATTCAATTGCTTCCGTGCTCATGTAGTACTATGAAGTCTTGCTGTAGTCATTTAGAAGTCGAGCTCGAGTGCGCCATAAGCCAATGCCCACTGGAGGTGAGGTACGTGTTGGATCGAAGTTGTTTCTCAGTCGTACGCTGCGTAGACTGCAATAGGCATGCTGCATTGAAATGACTGCCGTAGTGTTGCACACCACCGCATCGTAGACATCATCATCCTAAGTGCCACGGCCGAAGTCAAAGCGCTCCATCTCAGGGAGAATGTGGTAGAGTATGAGAAATTCAATGCAGTCTTGCAGGTCTCACAAAATTTCGGAGTTCATAGGGATTTCTAGTGTAATAGATGTTGAGGAGGTCGCTGTCTTAGCAATGAACTTTCATATGAAGCGTAGAAATGAAATGTAGAGAAGACGTTGAAAATCTTGTCAATTCATGACTCTTTTTGCCCTAGAACTTAGGGGAAATTTCAATTAACACATAGAGATCTCGTGATCTTCAATTTCTAAAATTTTTATTCTTTATTTCCTCATCCGTGTTCATAGAAGTGCAGGCGTGAAGTCGTGTGGAAGTTCGTTCATAGTCCCTTCCGGACATGACTCATGCCTCAGTCATTGGGAAGTTCTACAAAAGTTAAGTGGTTGGTATTTTGGGGAAATTGTGCATTGGTTCCTTACCTTGAGGTAAATGTCTTGTATTTTGCAGTTCAAACTCGGTGACGAAGTTTTCCTAATTAATCCGCGATCGGTGCGGTAGAAACTAGCCAAGGGGACCATCAGTGGAGTGCCAGGGGAACATAAATACCACTTTAAGGACATACCAGAGGGGTGGTGGAAGGTGGATGTCCGCACCATTCTTCATGAGGGGGTGGCGCTCATGTACCCCAATGAAAAAGGAGATCAACACAACATTGAGGATGTAAAAGGTTCTTCCGCAATGTGGGTGGAGAAGTACTTGAAGTTGTGCAGTTGATGGTGTATTCCTTATGTGGCTCACGTAGAGGAGTTAGGGTGCGCTTTAGGTGTTGCAGGTCACGGGCAACATTATGATGGAGTTGGACGATTTCTAGATGTGCAGGACATCTCTCCACTGCAATACCAAGACAACATTTGTTTCTGATCTCCTATTTTTGTGCATGATCTTCTTTTTTATTGCACGTTAGAAGTCTTTCATGTGGTTTTGCATTTCATTAGCAAAGCACCAGCGTTATTCTAGCCTTCGGTGCCTGTTGTAATATTGTATTGTAATCCACTTTGGCACACATTTTTCTGTAGCAAGTGACTACAGCACAACACAGAGGATAGTGACATGCATCTCAATTTCATGACCATGACTGAACTCGGAACTCCAAGATAACTGAAATGTCACTCTGAAATGACTCTTGCATGACTAGCTATGAACCCTAAACTGGACCCCCTAACCTAGCATTACTCACAGATGACTTCCAAATGACTCGGCTCCGTAGATTGCCACGTCAGCGTGACCCCCTCCGTGACCAACTTCACCATAACTCCGACGTGACTGCTGACGTGTCAGTCCACATCGGCAATATGACTCAGCATGTTGTGACTCCAGAGTGACTAGTAAACGACAGGCTTCCAACCACCTTGCGGCAAATGAGCAACTGCCATGTCCCCAATATCAAGGCGTCTGCCTAACACACGCCCTTTCCACCTCACCGTCCACATGTACTAGTCTTAGTCAATATATCATCCGTCATACATCCAAGGTAGAACTGGATGGTACTAATACATTTGCAGTCATTTACATAAACGATTGAACAACAATGACTCTAGAGCTGTGAAGTCATTTCTGAGTCGAATGACTCCAAAACAACTGCATTGCAATCATTCTTTTGCAGTCACATATTTGGCCATTTTCTTGTAGTGATTGGAGATCAAAGTACTATAGATCTCCCCTTTCTACACAAAATTCCAAGGATGAATAATTGTAATTCTATCATATATAGAGAGATTCTTAGTCATCCATCACACACTAAATATCCTTGTTGGAGTTGATGGGTTAAAGTAGTGCTTTAAGTAGGGTAGAAAGGCCCACCTTGTATTAAAAAAAGGAAAAGGAAGGAATGACATAAGCAAGGAAATCTTTGGATTCATACTACTTTGAATTAAAGAATAACTATATTACACACATTCTTCATGCTATTTCAAAGTAGGAGGTTGTAGTGCACAACCTCCTACTTCCATTCAAAGACAAGTGGCCAAAGACATTTAGCCAAGTTATACTTACACCAGTTGTATGAATAAGTCCAATCAAGTATATGAGTTGTTGATAGTAGGTTTGCATATCCTTTGACAAGTTTAGTGGATTACTTGTAAGGACACGGCCCCATGACCAAAGTAGTGTTCAAAATTCTCCAATTATTGTACTAATAGGTGCATTCTCTTTTTCTACAATCAACAATGAAGTCATACATCAAACCATTCTAGTCTGTAGTGTCCTTACATGATTAACCCCAAAATGACCCTAGAATTTCCCAAATCTCTTAGCCGTGTCAGAAAGGCAAACAAAATTCGAATTTCATAATTAGCGAAGTCCTAAAACTGAAGATGTAACCTTATTGATTGCTCGTAAGGTCTTTAAGGATTATGGTGCAATTTTTGGTGGCCCAAAATTATTCACCAAAGTACACCAGATTGACTTGGTTGTGAAGGTAAACAAGTTCCAAAGTTTGTTTTTTGAAGAAGTTCGGGAAACTTCGATTGATGCTATTGAACAAATATTTATTGAAATGAGATGCCACTTTTTTTATTAGTTAGGGGATGAGAGTGTAGAGCACTTGGACCAAAAGAAACTAGTGGTAGAGACGAGATAATTTTGCCACAGTAATGCCAAAGTTCAGGGTGTCTGGCATTGCTAGTGAGTGGGTGCAAATATCTTTTATTTATTGAAAAAAATATGGAATGAAGGAAGATGATCCCAACGGTGGACACAATATGGCCGATACTTCAAAACTTTTGAACCAGATTTTGCCCAAACCTGACAGTGCATTTGGCTGGAAGGTCATTCCACAAGGCAGTATGAAGGCAACCCAGTGAAGGAAAGGGTGGCCTCGGTGGGAAGCAAGCGTAGCAGGTGAAAAAACCACAGGCTATATGAGTTGTCACACATGGAGAATAGAGTGGCGAGGGAGGGCAAAGCTAGCAAAGCAAGTCATGAAGGATAAACTCAAGTCCTGCAACAATCTTTCTCCGGGTTGCCCTCATCCACCCGAGCTGCCGCGTCTATGCTGGCAGGGTGTGTTCCTTCCCAGCAATGGAACCTTGCCTCGGTGATGTAGCTATATAAAATCAAGGACACGTCAACTGTGGAATCTACAAGTTTCTCCTTCTTCAACATTCAAAGCCTTCTAATTGTGTAGTTCACAATTTTCCTAATACAACGATGATTTTTCATTCTTCAATTTGGAAAAATACTTGGGGACAGATTGTGTCCTCAAGGTCATTTTTGGGGTTAACCCTTGAACGCTAGACTGGTGGCCGTGGAAATCAGCCATTTTGGAACCATGTGACATCATCCACTTTAAGAAAATCAAAAATACTCATTGGGAGTCAAATTACTGTAGAAGATCATTCTCCCTTTCCACCCCTAATTCCAAGGATGAATAGTTGCAATTCTGTCCTACAGAGGAGAATTCCTTGTCTTTCATCAGACAAAAAACATCCGCCGCGTCCTTTAGGGGTTAAGGAAGGTCTACGACTTCCCATTCGTTAATAAATGTAAGACATGTGGAAGCATTGAATCTACAATAGCTTGATTTTTACAACAATCGTCGCTTCACAGACAGGCATACTACATAACGTTTCAGTATGATGACACACTTCAGTAAAGCTAAGAATGGAGCTTCCATCGACTTGCAAAATCAGGAGATGAGAAAAATTGCCTTGTTCGCAGTAGAAAGATGGAGACTGCCTCTTATCATATGTAGACTACAGAGAGGTAAACCAATCAGCAATGTTTCTGGATAGACCTCGCAAGTCCGCCAAAGTCGCATTCCTAAGCACTTGGGCGACAGCATCGGCTGGACTGTATTCTCGACCTGTTTGCCATTTGACATCCTACACATGGTAACCACTTACTCTGTTATTCACTTGCATCAAGTTTACAAATTCAAGCTCCGCGCGTGTTCTTGAATTATTCTTGGTGTCCTGCCAATACTAAGAAATTCACACAAACAAACGCCTAATGCGGAACCAAATACTACGAATTTGAACAAATTCGGCTACTCTTATCAGGCATCAGCTCAAAACAGATAAAGAGGAGAGTTGAGTCTGTAATCAACATTTTAGAATCACACAACTGAACTGATAGCCAAGACAAGATGTTTGATTCAATAGAGAAGGGTTTAGTAAAATTATGACACCATATGGTCACAATGATTATACAAAGACCACACTATGATATACGCCTTTGTATGAACATTGTCACCTACTCCTGAATCATGAAGAAGATTCTCAGTGATGTTGTCTAAAAGTTCCTGATAGTCTAAATTTTCTGGATTTTCCTGACAAAGTCTAATTTTACTTTGTTGTAGTTTTGAATTAAGATCAGGTAACTCAAAACTGAGAATGCAGGAAGAGAAGAGGATGTAAGAAAGTTGGGCCACTTACAGGAACAATTGGGGTAAGGTGATTCCCATTAAGTACAACTTTGTTCAACCTTCCCCCTAATACTTCAGTGCGACCCCTCAAGACTTCTTCCAATGTATCTGTTTCATCAATAGCGTCTTGGGTGAATTTCACCTGTGAAAAACAAATGTGAGATATATGATTCCCGTATTTCTCTATGGAACAAGGAAAAATGAAGATCAAATAGTGCTGTCATCACAATTAACTTGTTTCATTTGAGCATACCAGAAGGTTATTGGGCACAGCATATGCAAGAGATGCAGTTGCACGGTTCTGTGAAGGCGTCGGAGTGAATTCAGATATTCCCTGTGACATCTGTTGGTTTGAGAAAGAGCAAAGTCAGCACTTGAACATCAATTGAATACAACTAGATTTTGCACAAACGAATCTGGATTCTATTTCTAGGCTAACTGTTCATTGATTCCAGAATCTTCAGGCAGCTCCTCAAGAATGTTATGGACATTAGTACCTAATTCAATGAAACAGAAAAATAGGTGCAGACATATCAAACACAGAGCAGTTTACTGTAGCATCAATCAGAAAAGGAGCGAAGAGAAGTCCAAATAATAAGATAGGAGCCATTGATCAATTAGGAACAGAAAGGCAACCTGGTCGAAAACAGCAGGAATCTGGTCTAGAAACTGCCGGACTGACTGCAAGTTATCACCAACAGCGGGTGGAAGGGGAATCTGTGAATCCAAAACTGCTCTAATCGCCTCTGCTGAAAACACACCATTAGATCAGCCTCATAAACATCAATAGGATGTACTGACAATGTGGATAAGAGAGCCTTACATCGAGAGAAAATCTTGCCAGCTATTATAAAGGCTTCAGTATTATCAACCACCATAGGCTAAGCAAGAACTTACAGCTAAAAGCTCGGGCAAATTCGGTGACCGGAGAAGACTCCACCAAAGGTGCAACCTGCGCCATAGTTGGGCCCATCTGCAGTCGAAGATAGTAGTACTTGAATAATAGCTTAAACTTCATATTAGAAAAGCTCCACGGTCAAGAAAAAGGGAGCAGTGACGCATTACAACAGCAAATACATGGTAATTAAGCTAGCCAAATTGCATGCAAGTTCGACTCAGCAAGTTGTGTAGGCTTGCAGTCAAATTCCAACAGCATTCACAAATACCGTGTAAACGGCTCACCTGTCCAAAGAAGGGTACCGCATCTGCAGCAGGCTTGTTATTGAATGAAATAATTGCATTCGCCTAACCAAAACATAATGCTCTTTATTAGAAGTGGCTCGACACTTTTGGCACTTTTGAGAAAAGTGCCAACTATGTTTTTTAGAGCCTAGTCATGCCAAATCAGACAAATCAAGACAAATTAAAGCTCTGACATACTCTCACATGTGAAACAATGGCTCATTGGCTAGGAGAGTAATCACTAGTTCAAATTGAGCTCAACTTTGCAAAGCAAAGCAAAGAGTCAGTAATTCCTTTTCATGCCAATTCAGAGGGTGCCCAACAAGGTTCATTCAAAATGTTATGCATCACACATGTCGTTCAGCATTCACATAAGATATGCACTGCCAATTCTTTTCTAAACAATCAACCGAATCGAAGGAAACCTTATGCGCAGTTCAGGAACAATTGGACCTTTCAACATATTGACGTTTCATGCATACTGAAAATGAAGGCCAAAAACTGTGCTTGGTACCTGAGGTAGTCTCCCTGAGCAAGTGCTTCCAATGAGCACTTGCATTAAAGCTCCCAGGCTACAACTCACAAAATGAATGAGAGCCATGGAAGTTATTAATCATAAGAACAGAAAAAATATAAAGCCAAAAATGTCCAAGTACTCTGACATTGAATAGATCTACTGGCATTTCATCAGACTCTAAAGCATCTAAAAAAGGGGGCGCATTATTAAACCTGTGACCAACACTGTACACGGGAAGCGACGAGAATTCTTCTGCAGAGAGGTCCCCAAACCCTGAGGTCGACAGATAATCCAAGCAGCTAGTGAAACGGGAGTGAATGCCCTGAGCCGAAACAGTATGATCAAAACTCAAACGATATGGCGTTGCCACTATCAAAAAACCCTCCTTCGCCAGTAGCTCTATCAACACACTGCTTGCCCATGCACACCAAACACACAGCAACATACGTCAATTGGATGCCCTAAAATGTAACTAAATACTTAGACCAATAAAAAAATATTGCACAATTACATGCACAGAACAGGATCAGTCTGACCTCCAAACGTCCAAACGTCCAAACCAGGCAGAGATTCTAAGGAACTGGATAGATTCTCAGGCAGAAGATTCTAAGTCCTTCACATACTAAGGAAGAGGATACTAAAACCACTATCCTGTCTTGTAACCTAAGCTTCTATTACCAATGGCAACTCATCTCTTCCAATACACTCAAAATAACCTACAATTAGCAAGTTGGGTGTAAGCAGGACTTGGCTAAATGTCTACACCCGCCTACATTCGAATGTCAACTGTCCCTTCAATAGTAGATTGCCTACAACCTCCTAAATTGAATGATCACATGAGAAATTATCATACAGTGAGCGAGATAAATTTGATCTAAAGAGAGTTTGGCTCTCAAACTACCCAAAGTGAGCACTCCAGTGAGCTCTATTGAGTGATCTCCCAGTGAGAGCACACTCCTACGTATTGCCTAGACATTGGTTAAGATTCCTAATACTATCCACTGCTATTAGTTGAGGATAGTCTTGATACTGTCCTCTGCTAAAGTTTGATGTACATTTAACAATCTCCAGTCGTACAGGTATAGATATAAAACATAATACTATTCAATAGTTATCCTAAGAGATTCTTAATACTATTGGTTAAGATTCTTAATACCATAGTAGAACAAGTAATATCGAATAATTTACACATTGGTCAAGATTCCAAGGTTGAAAATAGAGACTCTTAAGTACCTTATAGATTATCATATGCAAGAAAAAAGTTGGACATGGCATGGTGAAGGTGTGGTACTTGTAAATCACGTCGGGAGCAGCCCCAATAAAAGCGCCTCCCAGGAAATGAATCAACCCTTTGGTCCTTCCACTGGGGTCCAACGAAGGGTACACCAGACACTCCCTGATGCGCTCATAAGGCGGTGTACTAGTACTCCCTCGCATTTGGTCCGGAGCTGCCACATTCGTCACCACAGACCTTCTTGACCTCACACATTCCCTAAACCCTAAACCTCGCACCCTAAAAGCTCCTCTCTTCCCTGCTTGCTGCTTTGTCAGAACACAGTTCCTGTGCGCAAGTTTGATAGGTGAACACTCCTGTCCGAGGGTCACTGCACGTGATGATATCTGTGGCAAGAGCCGGAAGCCCACCGCATGGGACATACTTGTCAAAGTTTCTCCGTTCCTATCGCCCACCCCAAAAGGATTGTGAGTAGTGTGATAGTCTCTTGTGAATCAATTGCCTATCAATGAACTCATAACATTCTTCGATGGCCTGTAGACCAAACTTTAAAGAAATACATTTATTGCGCACAAAGATATCTAAATTTTGGCTCCTACAAAAAGGGTTACCAGAAAATGGAATACAACCAGTTACTGATTTTTAGTTCAGTAATACTTTTATTGCTTTATAACATACTTACAGAGTTGTAAAAAGAATTGGAAAAGAATGTAGAATGCAATTAAAAAACGCAATCAGAATAAAATGGAAATTCTACGTGTTCTTCAATTCACTCCTAGTCATGTGATGGTTCCATCGTCTTCTCCATTATTCTCTCCAACAATCTTATACACCACAAACATGCAGAAAGACATCCTTCTGCGTGAAAGAAGTATGTTTTCAGCTCAAACTAAAAAGTTATAATCCATTCCGTTCTCTTCTAGACATTTGATTGTTCCACCACCATTCTCTCCTTCATTCTTCTGAGATAAAGAAAGGTGAACTTCCAGATCAGCCTACACATTTCATCTCACAAGGATGCTCAAGAATTGCGAAAGACTATCTAAGAGGTTATCAAATTGGCAACAGGGGTGTGACTAAGAGATTGATTATTCTCAAGCACGGAAAGAAAACAGAGCAACAAATTCCTACACAGTCAGAATGAAAAAGGGAACCACTGAAACAAAATTCTTCTGAAGGAAAACCTCAGGAATAAATACCGAAAGAAGTCCAAGAGTTCCAAGACTGAAAGGAGTTCCAATACACAACGACGTAGAGTCCTTTCTTCTCCAACAATCTTGTATGTACTGGTATTGCTCTTGTGCAGCAACAATAATTCCGGAATGCGCGCAAAAGAACTGCAGGTGAGAATTGGACACTGAGAGTATAAAATGCGGCAGACCCAATTACAAATTTATGAGACGAAGTTGCAATGGATTAGCGGCGAGGAGGTGGAGGGAAGCAAGCCTGACTTGGAAGCTTGTGCGCCTCAAGGCTCATGCTTTGTTCCCAAGAACAGGTTCATGTTCCCTCGCTCCTACGGGAGTTCTCAATGGGTGTTTGTTCCCAATGCGTTTTTTTGTCTTTGTTCCAGGGCTTTTTTCATTTTGCATATAGATGAAGTGATACATTTCTACATTCATCCTTCAATTTCTTGAACGAATAATCATACTATTTTAGTAATACCCATGCACTTTTGGTTGGATGTTAACAAAATTTTGACATAAGGTGTGAAAATCTTGTACCCCTTAGTGGAAATACATGTACAATCAGGCACTTGGATCAAAGTTATGTTGCCCTAAATTTTTTGGACAACCCAAGTAGCTTTGGGCAACTTTTGCAAAATTCCTCTTATACTTTTGGAATTTGTTATGTATGTAACTTACATACTTCAAATGTTATAATTTGTCAACCTATATAATCAAAAGTTCCTGAAATTTTTTTTACACATTCCCATGGTAGTCTAGTACAAATTTGAATTTAAAAAAAAATATTATTTTTTCATTTTTTCTTCACTCCCTTCAAAAGTCGTGATTTTTTATAATTATTGCTTGAAATGTGCCTTGATCCTTTAGGGGTTAATCCTTAAAAGGCCAAATCCATTGCAAAATGGTCAAATATCATGTTTGAGATAAATTTAGCCTTTTAACCCCTAAAGGACTAGCACGTATTTTTTAGCAACGTACAAATTTTGGGCAGGTATGTGTGGCTAGAGATTTGCAAAATTTTAGGCTGAAATTTTAAAAGACAATAGGGACAAGGAATATCTTTCATATGCACTAAATTTCATGACATTTGGAAATATGAGTCAAAAAAGTTATGGCCTAATATGTTCCTTTTTTTCCCGAGTAGGCAATCCAAGCAAATCTAAAAAAATCACTTTTATATGTGGAAGGCTTTAAATCAGTTTCTTTTGATCAATGAGTCAAAAGTTACAAGGAGTTTTAGTTTGCGAGCACTTATGGATTCTCTACTCTAAAATAAACTTTGAAGTCCTTCATCTTCCTCAATTTTCAATATTTTTGAAAAAAAATAAAAACATTGAGTGTAGATTCTTGATTATAACATTTCAACCATGGGGATTGGCATTTTTCAATTCCATAACAAAATTCTTAACAATTTTGTATTTTAAATCATTCTCTACTTCTTTCTATTTATTATTTTTTTCCTATATGTTGTACAATTCCAAATGATGTGAAAATTTTTAAGTAAGTAGATAACTTATTTAGGAAAAGGAATCCAAAGAAGCACTACCATTTGGGTCATTTTTTCATAGAAAAATGAGCTTGTGAAGTGCAACTGCCTTGTTTTTCCCAAGGCCAAAAAAATGATTTCAATCAATGAATTTGAGTGCTTATATCTTGCAGCTTATGTGGTGCAAATTTCTGAATTTTTATCACATGTTCTCAAGTCAACATAATACAAGATCCTACACTTACATTTGTCAAAAAAAAAATTCAAGAATTTGGTACTTGTACTAGAACTGGCAGTTTTGGAGTGTTTTGGATGAAAACATAGTCAAGGAACTTAAGGGGTTAAATTGTATTCAAATATCAATCTCTGATTGTTATTATATGGGACATTATGGATTGCCTATCTTAGTGAGAAATTTCAATTTTTTTTGTGAAAAAATTCATTGTTATCATTTTTGTAGCAAAAAGTGAATATCAAATAGGAAATCTAGCAAAAATAGTCTACTTATTTTGAATTTTTTTATGAGGTACATATAGCACTAAATATTGATGTGAAGATTTAAAAATTAATTATTATATTTTTTACACTCAAAAAAGTGAAACTTCAAGTCAAATTACACGATCAAGCTAAATATTCCTTTTATATAATTGGTAAATAAAAAATTTAATAATGTATTTTTGTGAAAAAATATATTTTCTACTTATTTTGATATTCTCAGAATTTTTGATATACAATCAAATTATTGTGATTTTATTAAGTAATAGGTAATTGGTAGAAATAAAATTATATTAAATACAATTTACATTATAATAATTTGAATTTGTTTACCCATGTGAGCCACCACAATGCCTCACAATTTAGATTTATAAAAATTAAGACAATTTGGGTGAAATTGTGAGTTACAAATTATGAGTACAAAGAATTAATTTATAACTACAAATTAATGAGCTTTCTGGGAGATAGAAAAAGAAATTTCAAAACAATGGTGCAAAATTTAGGAAATAAAACAATGTGAGCATGATGAAAAAATGCTAGAGAAAAATTGAGAATTTTAAATGAAAAAGACATTAATTAAAAAAATGAGAAATCAATCAAATTAGGCAAATGGTTAAATAAGGAGAAATTGGAAACAAAATCCTGTGAGTAGGAATTGGCACTAGAAATGAATTAGAAATAAATAAATAAATAATAAAAATAATAACTAGTGGAATTAGAAATGAACACTAGGTCACTAACATAGTAGTAGACATGCTAAAGAAGTGGGGAATAATAAATTAGTGTGATTACAATAAATTATGGTAGAGATGAAATTTAAGGATGAAGATTAGAGCATTGATGGGGTTTTAGACTAGAAAATTAGGATTTACACCTCTCTCAATCTCACTCTTTCTTGCTTATTTCATATAGGTGTTTTGGCTTTTTGAGGTTTTGATGAGTAGGAATCTTTTGAGTTTGGAGAGGTTATGGAGATTGGGTTAGAATTATGAGTTAGACAATTTGTTGAGTAGGTTCCCACCTTGTGTGGGAGGAAATTAGGAGAAATAAGTGGATTAAATTTTTGAGTGAAAAAGAGGAGGTAATTGGCTACCAAGTGCATCCAAGACTACCAACTTTGGAAGATGATATCTAAAAGAATATAAAGGTGTTGGAGATGAATTTTGGAGAACTAGTAGATCTTGTTTAAAATTTCTACAAGCCTAGGCACACTAGAAGGTGATCAATAACAAAGACATGGTGATTATTCTATTGCAAGGGAGTTGGTTGCTAAGGGCAATCAAGACTTTTAACTTTGAGGGATGATATATGAATAACCAAGAAGATGATGGGGCTGAATTTTGGAGAGGTTAAATATTTTGAAGTTAGCTTTTCAAAATACCTAGTTTTACTAAGAAACTATCAATAACAAAGACATGCCTGGAGATCATTCTATTGAGAGGGTGTTGGCTACCAAGGGCAATTGAGACTCCCAACTTTGAGGAACAATATTTGAAGAATTGTAAAGGTATTGGAGCTAAATTTTGGAGAAGTGGTAGATCTTGAAACTAGCTTTTGAAAAAGTCTAGGCCCACTAAGGCACCAATAGACAAACAATAACAAAGTCATTGTAATCATTCTACTACAAAGGAGTCAATTGCCCTCTTTCTTGTGAGTGAATATGTTGCCTAACTTGGGAAAAACATTGTTTTGATGAATTGCTCAAAATAGATTGCTTCAGTGTCTATAGGCACTATTGTAAATTGAATTCTTGGATTAGGTAATGTTTGTGATGTATGGAATGTATATTTGTAAGTTAACTTATTAATGCATTGGTTGTGAGCGTAGGTAGGTTGTGATCTTCCATGCATAGTCTTTAGAGCACCGTCTCAATTTAGTACATTGTAACACTAGTAGAAGTCCATTGCTTAGAGGGTCTAGGTCGTTACATTTCCCATTCAACTCTTCTATGGGTTGTTGGCCATCATGGTAAGAAATTCTTCATAACCATGAATGAACATTTGAACAAAAAATGCAATTTTGGAATTAAAATTTTTGACCCTTGAAGGGCCTGAAAGCCCTTTGTGGCCATATAATATATTATAAATTTGTTGGTATTTGATCAAAAAAACATTAACCTAATACTTTTCAATACAAAATAAATTAATAATTATGATAGTACATAAATAAGAATGTATCACAATTCATATATTACCACAATTGAAGAATTATAAGACTAAATACGGGTCATATAGAGGAACCCCAAGGACCTTTCCAGGGTTAAATCATTTTAATAGAAGAAAATACTAATAAAAAATACTCACTTTTGTATTATTTGGATTCTAAAATGAAGAGCATGCTATTGCAATATTTTTCAAATTTTTATTTTTTTCAAAAGTTCCAAATGTATTGAAATGAAATTTATTAAGTTAATTTTCTAAGTTTAAATCGAATACCCAAAATGGCTATTTTGAGAGTTATAAATAAGGTTGACAAACACACATCCATTTGGGAATTGCCCAAACTTTAAAGGGTTAAACAATTGTCATATATACAAATGTTATACCTTTTGGGAATGTTTGGAGGTCATGGGTAGTGAGATGTATGGTCTAAAAAGGAAAGAACACTACCATTTGACATATATAAAATATCTCATCAATTGTCAAAGTTCATAATCTCAATATATGAATAACTATAATTTCAAAGGTGTACATTTGTACCTCAATTTGTTTTACATTTTGTCAAATCTAAAAGACTAGTTAGAAAACAAGAATGCTTATAAAACTAGCCATCCTATATGGTGCCATATTCAAGAAAAACCTTGAAAATTAGTTGCAAATTTTAAAAAAAGTAATCCTACTATTGAGAATCTAGGATGCCATTTCTTTTCTACATTATAAATGATTAATGATAATAGTGGATAAAACTTAGAAAAAGAATTCAATATAAACATGAATACTCATGATTGCATGTAAATGGGACATCAATGCACTACCTATATAGGCAAATTTGAAATTAGAAAGATGCACCACTTTGAAGCTACAAAATGTTATGTAATAAAGTGAACATGATGACATATTAGAATTGTCATAACCCACAATTTTAATGAGCCAAAAGCTTTGAAAAGACCAATTTATGGACTAATTATCAACCAACAAGTGAAGATGTGCACTCCACAAGAGCACAAAGCATACATTGACCCACGCATTAGAGTTGTGTATGCCTACCAATTTTCATGACCAACCACAACTCATGCAAACCCTAATCACACTCATCCCCAAAAGACATCCTCTCAACTAAGAAGCACTGAATTCTTGAATATATCCAGACCAGTTTAATTATCAAAGATTCACGAAGGCCCATATCTGTGCTTGACACTAGATTTCAATTAGCAAAGAGCATATCACCAGAACACACATGCTCAGAATACTCCAGTCTAATAATTGATGCAGCTCAAGTTTATACCCAGCCTACATCAGCACTTCAGTGTATCATGAATTGTGACCTCAGTGAACAAACTCTGCCAACATATAAGATTGCCTAATTAATAGTAAAGAAAATTTGGCTCACACCGAAAGAAAAACTCACTCGATGTTAAGCTGTTGAAGTATTCTAGCCCTCAAGAATGTGCTTAGACTATCTTTCCTCCTGTAGTGTTCAGGGCTGAAGTGCGTATTCTCACTAGACCAGCAATCCTTCATTGTTGCCCATGTCAGCTCTTCAATTGCATCACGGAAACCAGGATCCTTTGCGAATGAGGATGCTGTCAGAATGACATTCTGAATGAACGAGGTTCTCAATGGTTGTAACTCTCTGTAAACGTTGCATGTATAAATCTATCTCTGCATCCATTTTGAAACTGAATCTGCAATCCAAACCCTTGTGTGCACTTTGGGGATATGGGCGAAGTCCTGGCATAGATCTTGTCATGTTCGCCAAAAAACCTTCAAATTCTTATTCAACAGATACGCTTCCCTTGCGAGGCTTCCGTGACCACTGCCACTGAGTAGCGAGAACTTTGTGAGGCATCAGCTTCCTGATACTTCCACGGATTTTCTTGCTATGAAATTTATGAACTCGTATTCTGGCCAATTCCGCTTCTCTCTCCGCCGACAATTCCTTCACAATAACAGTCAGTCTGCAGCGGGGACGCACCATCTTTCCTGCCTTCCCTTTTCCGTGTATCCTCAATCTCTTCAAGTACCTGTCCTTGCCAACAAATGCCTCCGCTGCAAAGAACAGGACAGATTTACTGAACTAGTATAAAGAACTGAAGAACTCTACAATTATTATAACCAAACTGCATAATGAAGCAGACTTAGATGTACACATGAAGGATTTCTATCAATAAAGGACCAATCCTGTAAGAAACAGTGAAATACCAAATCCAGGAAAGAGTTCTCGGTCAACTCCAAAAATAAGAACCTGGGATGAGATCGTGATATAGATTAACTCACCAACGACAAGTCGATCCTTGTCCATACCGAAGTTATGGATTGCATTCGCACGAGCAGAAGTTATCACCTGCAAGGAAACATTGATCAAGAGGTTAACACGTTAATAATTTCCAAAGCTTCTTAACTACGGTGTGCAGCAACTGACTTCTCGACATCACCTTCGCTGTAAATAGAATATAGTGATGTGAACATCCCTGGAAAAATTATGAAAAAGTGAACTCCACATACGAGGAAGGACTTACCTTGGTGACAACTTTTGCAGCTCGCTTAGTAGAGACTGCCATTTGCATCAACGCATCATCGACACGCATGCCCCGCACCAGCTCTGCAACCAAATTCACTTTCTTGGGGCTCTGTAAACGAACCACCTCATACTTCACATTCAGAATTGTTCTATATATCATACTCCACAAAGTTGAGACCAAAGACAATCACCTGCATAAAAAACACTAAATACCCAGGACGAACAGATAATGTGGCCAGCCAGTAAACAGATGATAACCATTACAGGATGGGAAGAATTTCGACAGTCATGCAAAGCAAACATTGAGTTATATACCAGAGAACCACATTGACAAAACGGAATGGAGGGAAAACTTGGTACAGGTGGAAACAGCAGAAGCGAAAACCTGCTAAATGTACACTTATTGTAAAGGGCTCTAGAACTGCTCCTATTCTTCAAACTGCCCCTATAAAAATGGGTTCACGAGTGACACTGGGTTCCTTAATCAGAAGGAAACTGATTTAGACACAAATAAGGATGCATGGGGTTGAAAGTAGGTACAAAGGGCTTGATTTTGAGATTTTTCTACTTGTAACAAGACAGTAGAGTATGGGAAGTCAGGGGAGTTACAACGAATTGGATGTTGATTCATAAATTTCGGGGTCTGATTATGGTGAACGTTGGCGCCTTTAAGAACATAGTGATTTGTGTTTGGCCCCTCTAGTGAACAAGAATAGGACGCTACATATATTCCACTTTTAAAACTATAACTAATTCTAGCAGTGCATTCTGTTTCATATCAGTTTCCATTCAAAAGAAAATTCAAACAAATATTTATTTGTGCAAAGAAAAGGGACAACAGAGCTTAAAAGTGAAGGATCAGTACCCACTACCTTCGGTACAACATCCAGAAGAACGCCATGAACATAGGAAGATCGTCGTACTGGAACTTACCTGCTTGATGTAAGTTAACACAGCCTGCGTCTCTTTCTTTATTCCCATTAAAGGTTTCGAGCCAGCTTGAGCACTATCAACAGGAGCTGGGGCTTGTGAAAGAGGCGAGCGAACTGGCTGGTCTCCACCATCTACCGCTTGTAATGACTCGGAACTTGTCATGATACCCTGGTAAAAAAAAAAACGTCCATTTCAAGACAGAATCTATACCAGAGTGTCTTTAAACCGGGAAATTTTCAGGATTCTATCCTTTAAACCAGCAAAATCCCTTACATTGTACCCTTTCTGAGAAGAAAAGTGGCATCGCCTCAAATCATGGCTTCCAAAACGAGGGCCAAGAGCAAGTATGCATTCAAGTTTTCACAGAAACTCGAATCAGATACCAAAACCCTAAACCACCATTCGAGCAAGTGACCAAACAAACAAGACATAAAAATCCATTTGGCCTAGGTCAAATTTCCGCCGGGTTCTGGACTTTCTCTCACAATCCATCCCATCAATTCCAATCCACTCAGCCAGATTCTTCGGCGTCCAAGAAACACAATGAACACCTGCTTCCATCCAAATAGACGGACGAGACCCGTAGTGCAGACACAAGAGTCTCCAATGCAAAATGCCGCCCTACCATTTTCTGCTGCAGGCCCAGCAGGGCACTTCCCGCAGGCCTCCAGCACAAATCTTTCGAAGCCAAGACCGCTGCGGACTCCGAGGGAGACGCCAGGCTCCATAGCGAGAGTGGCGAGTCCAGAAGCGATGCGCAATGTTGTTGAAGTTGCGAGGAGGTTTTAGCAGCAGCAGCGTCTTGGCGATGAAGTATCTTGGGCAGACCGGTGCGCCACAGGCGCACTCCCCTGGCACCCCACATGCCGAACTCTTTTCGCAAGCTTCTTCTGCAGCTGCTTCGATGAGAGCAGGACGTGAGAGGCGTTACGCCATAGCCCGGATTCGTCTTCTTCTTCGGTGGGATCTATATCCCAGGAAGTTCCAGGAGGGTTTTAGGGTTTTAGGTTCCGAGTCTCAAAGGAAATCCCGAAAGGATGAAATCCCACTGCGCCCCCCTAACTTGGCACCCGGCCCACCCACTCCCCACCCCCATCCCCATCATAAGATAAACCATCACATCATAGGCAAAATGGATGGTTTGCGCTGTTGGTATTATTGAAATTTAAAAATAATTCCACATGTGGAAAAATGTGAAAAATCTAGAGAGCAATTGAAATTATTATTTTTGACAAAGTAAGAATCTGTTATGAATTTCTTAAGAGTGTTGCTAAATTGGCCTAAAAGACTCTCTAAACTACCTTTGAACTAACAAAAAAAAGTGTATCCATAAGGATCATCTTTATTTACTTAAAGTAGTCACAATATTTCTTAACATGGCCACAACATGAAAGCCTAAAAAAGTCACTTCCTATGATGATTATACACTATAAAGGTAGAAATTCCTATTGTCGTCACTCATTTGACTCCATCACTGTCAACCAAGACACTAATTGTGACCACTAACTCGATCTAATGTAGTCCAAATCTCATTCATTGCAAAGTGTCTATCATAAGTTTTTTGCTTGTAATGGGTTGGTTTACCTTAAACCCCACCCTAGCCAGTAGCTTACCTTGATGCTATGGGAGAGTATTATAAAGGCCTGCGATAATGGTCACCACCACATACTCCTAGCCACCATTGTGTGCCATGCTTTTTGTTCAATGCCACATAATACCATAAGAAGGCCACATTGGACAACATTTTCATTTTCTATTCAACAATCTTTCAAAAAATCCCATTTTAAAAGGATTGGAACAATCAACCCTCCACACCAACTTGGTGGTGTTGTAGGGTGGGACAAGCCTTTTCTCCTTGCATCCTGTAGGCTAGCATTAAGAAATGCCATTCCAGAAGGATTGGAACAACCAACAAGATGAGTTGTACTATGTTCAAGAGTATTATGTGGAATATTACTCCATACATACTCAAGCCAAAAAAGAAGGTCCTAAGAACACATCCATCATGACTCTACAATATAAAAATTAAGGTTTTGTGATTTTGAGGTTTATAATAATAATGTTGGTCTCAAGACTATTGTGAATGAAAAGTTTGTTGAAACTACATGGTTCAAGTAGACATGCCTCTTAGGCATGGTAGTATGAGGCTACTTTTGTTGTCTCCTTTTGAAGGTAGACTTTGTGATGACTTTTGAAGTTAATAAATAATATTACCTTTTTAGAAGGTTCAATTGCAAAGGCCACATACAATGGTACCGATTAGTAAAAAAATGCGAAATATTGATAATGAAAGACTCAACTTATAATGTAAGTTGACTTAGGCATGCATACAATATTCAACATTGCCCAAAATATGCCACATACATTTGGACCAAAAAGCATCATATAAACCTAAATATTCATTATACAAGATGTACACAATCAAAACATGAGAGTCTTAGAGAGCCTAGTGTTTGATTTAGTATGTCTAAAGAGACAATACTTTAAAAGTTCAAAACTTATTCATATGATATTCAAATAATGCATGCAAAACTGTGAGGCAATACTCTTTCAGTTGCCATTAGGATCCAATAAAAATAATGTATGTCTTATAATAGTAACAATGTCCAATTAGAATTAGTGACGATTGTAGGTGTGCATACCTCGATTCCCAGTCCCGGGGACGACCCCTGAGACTTTCCTTTGGGACTCGGATCGGGCCCTGGAGGGAAGCCCGAACCCTAAAACCCTAAAAAAACCCTCCTGGAACCTCCTGGGACACAGATCCCACCGAAGAAGAAGACGAATCCTGGCTATGGCGTAACGCCTCTCACGTCCTGCTCTCATCGAAGCAGCTGCAGAAGAAGCTTGCGAAAAGAGTTCGGCATGTGGGGTGCCAGGGGAGCGCGCCTGTGGCGCACTGGTCTGCCCAAGATACTCCATTGCCAAGACGCTGCTGCTGCTAAATCCTCCTCACAACATTGCGCATTGCTTCTGGACTCGCCACACTCGCTATGGAGCCTGGCGTCTCGCTCGGAGTCCGCAGCAGTCTTGGCTTCGAAAGATTTGTGCTGGAGGCCTGCGGGAAGTGCCCTGCTGGGCCTGCAGCAGAAAATGGTAGGGCGGCATTTTGCATTGGAGACTCTTGTGTCTGCACTACGGGTCTCGTCCGTCTATTTGGATGGAATCAGGAGTTCATCGTGTTTCTTGGACGCCGAAGAATCTGGCTGAGTGGATTGGAATTGATGGGATGGATTGTGAGAGAGAAAGTCCAGAACCCGGCGGATATTTGACCTAGGCCAAATGGATGTGGTATTTTAATTCGCATTGCTAAGGGAATGTGAATGTCTGCATGTTCTAATGTGGAAGAGTATGTGGCCCTCGTTTTTACTTCGATTTTTATGAATATATGCAGTAATTGGCGTTCGGTTTTAGTGATTTGATGATGGTGTGGTGATTAGGGTTTTTTTACTAGCTCCGAGTGCCTTCGAGCTGCTTCTGCTTCTGGTAAGCTTCAACTTTCATTCCTTGCTTCGCTTACTTGTCAGGGCACTTTAGATTGCACTGGTCGAAGCAACAACCTTGAGATATGGAAGGAGGACCTAAATTTGTTGGATCAAGGATCCCAGAGGGGTTGGTGTGGCGACAAAAAAACATATTAGAACGTCGTGAAATGAAAATGAAAGCATTTGGTTTCGTAACTTTCGGAGCTGCAAACATAAATTATGAATTGTGGAGTCCAATGGAATGCCTGTAAATGAAAGTAGACTAACCTGAATCGGATTTATGAGGGCAGCCTTGGAAACTTAGAATGTTTTGAGGTAACCAAATTGAATGCATTGATGTAACAAGTGTACAATCCACCTCAATGATGTAGCTTTAAACCTTGTGATCTCAAGTAATTTATTAGCGTATCACACAGGAGATTTATAAGTGCATTTTTTTTCTCATACTTGTTTATGACTTTCCGCTTGACCAAGTAACAAGGCAAAATGATTAAAAATAGATTTTCGCCAATCAAGGTTTAGGTTTTCTTGTTACCTCGAGCTTGTTTCTTCGACCTGTGCAATCCAAAGTGTCACTTATCCTGGTAAGCTAGTGGTGACGGTTTCATTTCACAATTTCATTCGTTCTTAAGCATTTTCTTTTGGAGGTCACTTTGGCGGGCCAATTTGAATCTTAAAGTGAGTGTATTTATCACACTCAATTCTCCCCACTCCCTTGTCGTTGTCACAGATAATTTTACTCCAGCTGCTCAGAAGGAACCCCTTCTCAGACCGAAAGAGATCGATGTGGAGGATGAAATTGATGATGAGCCGCTTGAGGAAGACGTTGGCGAAATCGTCCCCGAAAGTCCACCTCGGGAACTTTCAAGTTTGGAACTTGAGCTGCAGAATGCTCCACGGAGGAAGCAACGTTTCATATTACAAAATGCGCTGAAGATTCGAAACATCGAAACCGAAGGAAGACCCCGGAAGCAAGTAAGATTCCACCCACCCTACAATGCATATTGTATGTCAACTCATCAATCTCTGTTTTAGGGAAATTTTTTACATGCTTATAGGTGTTATTGGTCTTGAATGCAGGGATTTACAATGAAGGTCGTTGATGTCAATCGAACGTGCAAAGTGACGAAGGTGATTATCTCAATTTTGTCTAAATTGTCGCACTTTTCAGTTGGGGCCAATCGTAGAGTCTCATCTCAGAAGATTTCCCTATGAGGCTCACAAAGTTATCAATTTTAAGGTTAATTTGAGGTTAATATAACATCAGATCAGTATTGCAGTAATGTTAAATTTACATCAAGTTAATGTTCCTTGCTTACCCCATATTTGGTCTCACAGTACCCAAATTGCTCTAGGGTGATCCACAATTGATGTTCAATGAACCACCCTGGTAAATAGTGAGTACTCGGAGCCTGATTCAGATCAAGAATTCAGCTTGGAATCGATTGTTTTACAGGGAGGGGGCATTCTTAATTTTACTGCATTGGTCATTTGCGGCAATGGAGATGGTGTGGCCGGATATGGAAAGGGCAAATCTGCTGAAGTTTCAGCAGCTGTCGATAAGGTTTGTAGCTTTGTTTGCGGCCTCACTTTTCTTCTTTCACTACATGTGGGTTGGCTTACGTGGACCACTACTGGTCAACAGTTTCTTCTTTCGCTCACAAAATTAGTTTCCTAGTCGTCTTTCATTGCACTCAAGCTGCTATTAACCTGTCCTCTTTGTATTTGGACAGGCTTATGCTCGAGCTCTACGCAATTTACATTATTTTGAGAGATTTGATGGCCATACGATCTTTCATGAGAAGAACTCCAAGTATGGTCAAACCAAGGTATTTGCAGACTGAGATTGTACAGACAATTGAGGAAATCAGTTTATTTGTGATATGCCTTTGCATAAGGAAGGCGAGAGGTGCTTGTTTCAGTAGTGCACCTGGTATTAAGGACGGTTCAATCCCTGAGAATGCCCAGGCTCACATTGCCATCATCAAAGAGTTACGGCATTTTTTTCTGGATGTACTGACTTGGTTGGCTTGACTAGTCTTTGACACGTTTTTCTTCTGGTTCTAGATTTATTTGTGGCCAGCTCAGTCAGGGACGGGGATGAGAGCCAGCCATACAGTTGGGGGCATATTACGCTTAGCTGGCTTTAAAAATGTTAAGTCCAAGGCAAGTTCTCTATCTCTTTTCTTGGAAGGACTTTGGGGTTGCTCTTTAGCGTGCGTTAGTACATTGAATTCGTTCTTTCCATGCTTTTGTGTGCTGAAAGAAGTCTTATCGTTGCAAATTTATTATGGTGCAGGTTGTGGGTTCAAGACATCCTCATAACACTGTCAAAGCTGTCTTTCAGGCTTTGAGTGAGGTAGAGAAGACCTTGCAATTCTTCATTTCTAGAGCTTGCAGGGTAATTTGTATCGATCTTAGTGACCTTCGATTTTCTGTGGATTCCATACTGAACTTAGATTCTGCACAATATGATCCTGCTGCTTTACGAGTCCTTTTTGCATGGAATTATTTTTCGCCGAAGGATATGATTCTAACGTTTTCTGTCTAATTAGATTGAAACTCCGGAGGAGAAGGCAGAACGAGAAGGGCGTCAACGAGTTACACACCATGCATAATCTGGCAGCTCAGGCTTTAAACTATTTCGAAGTTCTGGATATTCCTTTCGGGTTCAAGAGGCCATTTGGAGTACTTTCTTGTATGTTATGTACGGCACCATCTCCAAGACAGCTAACGATTAGAGTCCTTTCACGATAACCAGCCGAGGCAATCGCACTGTGTCAGGAACGAGCATTAGATTTGAAGTCATGAGAGGACCATCTGCCATTGGTCACGCAAGAATTGCATTTATGAAGGATCAGGTAGCGATTGAGTACCCTGACCAGTGACCACTGATCTCATCATAAACCAGGATATTTGACACTGTTATTTGCACTCATATTGACCTTCAGATATTATAGTCCATATAGAGAAGACCAATTCTTTAATTTGCTTCTACAAATTCAATAAGTAGATATTGGGTCACCTTTGATTTTACTGGATCATTGAAGTTTGTAGTTCATCATTTATGTCAATGTAGGTTATTAAATAACCTTTATTCAAAACTTTCAAAATATTCTAGTCACAAGGAAACTATATTATTGAATGAATTTGGCATACATGTGCATTTGATACAACTAAAATGCACAGAATGAATAAAAACGAGTTCAAGGTTTAATAAGCAATTGAAGTTTTATTAGAAATCAAACATTTTAAATCAGAATCCCCTACATATCAATTCCTATTTATAGTAGATAAAATGCTAATGAAATTAGGTTATATCTATAAGAGGCTCATGCTCACTAAGAGCATTGAAAACTACCCTAGATGCTTTTGAAAATAAATTTGGAAGTGTGCCAACCTATTTAATTTGACCAAGTTTCCAAAGTCATACTTTTGCTAGTAAACTAATTTGAAATTAATTTTAAGGTAACTTTTAAGATTCGATAAAACTTCTTCACCACTTGTATGTTGTGTTAAAGTACACTCTTGTGTGTGTTTGTCAATTGCTTCTTGGGAAGTGGAAGCTTGATTACACATCCTACATGCAAATATTTGAAAAATGTGATTTGAAACTTGTGTTTTTGACATCATTTTCTTCCATTTTGTCCTTCTTGCTTTCCTTTCTTTTCTTCGGTTGTAGGAATTGAGCATGTGTAAAAGTGTTCTATCATAAGCCTCTCTTTCATCACATGATGTTGTTGAATTATCATAATCTTCTCTTTCATTAGACATTATTGAAAGTGCTCTATCATAAGCTTTTCTTTCATCACTCAAGGTTGGTGGATCATTGTTAATGACATATGGATCTTCAAGTGGGAGGGGCAATGAAGTATTTGCAACATTCATTTCTTCCATTATTGATGATCTTTTTATGTACTTTGCAAGTTTTGCTTTGTAAAGATGATGTTTTTGAAAAGGTTAAAAATAATGAAAGTATGGTAAATTTTAAAATAGAAACTCAATGTGTAAATAGATAAAATGCTATAAAGATGATAAATATAAATACTACTAATACTTTAATTCAAGAATAACAATGTCTTTGTGACATCATACTTATATATGAAATTCATAAAGTAAAATGTCAAAACATTGATACGACATAAATGTAAAAGTTACCATGACAAAGCTAAAAATAGGATTCCTTTGATCCTTAATATGTCAAAATATTGATACAATGTAAAAGTAAATGTAAAAGCTAAAAAACAAAAAATGGAAAAGTTAGCATGAAAAAGCAAAAAATGAAACTCCTTTGACCCCAAATAAGTTAGTGTAATTCATAATCAATGGACCACATCCAACCATTTTAGAATAATTACCCCTTTAGAATCCATTTTTTAATCAATTCAAATATAAGAGGTATAGAACAAAAAGATATAGATGCTGAATTTGATTGTGAATTCATCCAATTTTGAAAGTTTCTTGAGAAATAAAAGTGAAATATATCCCAATGAATTAGTTGCAACCTGACATAATTCAAATGTACATTCAATTTAAAGTCTTCTTAAGGTATCAATATAATGTATTCTATATTATTTTCATAAAATTCTCTAATATCTGAATTTTCATGGAAATTTCACATTTCTTCATTTCCTTCCATCCATCTCATTTGTTTTCATCCAATTTTCATTTAATTCCTAAATGATTGGATCACAGTTTGAACAAAAATTGTCAAAAATTGCTAATGGGAATTATTATTATTTAATTAAAAAAAATGTATAATTTTTACTAGATCATTCTTGGAATGTTTGGAAATAAATTCAAAAGCCTTGACCACATGATTTGATAGATTGTAGCATATGAAGTAGAGAAATAGTTTTAATCCCACCTTGTCCAACAATGTTAGCAAACTTTAATTAATCCTATGAGTAAGATTTTTGCACTATTCTGCAGCTTCCTAGTAGCTTGGGCAGATTTTTTTCTTAATAATTGATTAAAAAGTAAAAAACAACTAGGCAATCTAGAAAGTAATATAGTAAAATTAGACAATGTAAAATATAATTAAAAGTAAAGTAAGGCATTCATCCAAGTTGTTCTTACATTTTTTAGATGGTCATTGCTACTTTCATCTGAGGTGGTTGCATTCACCTAAATCCTTGTCTTGACCTCCAAATCTAAAACTCTCTACCTTTTATGTCATAGTTTTGTTAATTGTCAAGGGTTGTTGTATGTGAGATATTTGTTTTGTTTATGAGAGATTACGCTTTAGAATGGTCAAAATGGGAAGGCAAAAACTTTACAATGTATGCTTATAGTTATTGACAAAAAAAGAGAAGTAAGATTGCAAGGAGCGAATTGAATTTCTACAAATTTGGCTATATATTTTCTTATATATATTGGAAAAATGAGGTTAGTAACTTTCCAAACATTTAGGCACCCTTATAATTATTTATTTTCTGACTAAGTTATTAGGAAACTATGGTACATGGTTATTATTTAATAATTCCATCCTATATCATATTAGATACATATATGTCAAATTTCAGAAGTAGAAGAAGAATTTTGTATGTATACTTGAAGATGCCCTTCCTACTTGAAAATATGCAAGCAACATCATTTTTAATCTGGGCGCTTGATGGAAAAAAATATATTTTCACAAAAACAACACATGGTCACAGCTTGTGTCAAAAATTTGTGAACATCTATTCAAAATGGATTTTGTGTGAACCTACACAAGATTTCTTGTGTACATTGAACTAGTGTGCCCTATGCCTTTGCTATAGTCAAAATAAAAGTAAAAATATATATTTTTATTTTCTTAATTCAAAAATAACTCAAGAATTCATTACTTTTTATACCATAGGTCAAAATGCCATGAAACAAAGCCTATGCACCCTTCCTTGCAAAGAGCTTTTCAACGTTACCAAAAATGCGACAAGGAGATGCATGGTCCAAGAGATCTCATTGTAACAAAACAAAACAAAACAACAAAACAATAAAGCTATTCCGAACATCCCTATCATTTTAGGACACAATTTTGATTCTTATTTAGCCTATGATTCACTCTATTTTCTTTGAACTCAGCTTCGGTGTATGATATTTATGCAAAATGGGCATGTGATCCATCTAAAATCTGAATCTATAAAAATCAATACAAGATCCAATAATCCATCGTTAATCTTGGTCCTTTTCTTGTATTGATTTAACTTAACAGTGATAAGTTTCTTGGTGTATATCATATCCCAATCAGTATATCGGTGCCAAATGGACTTCCCATCTATCATTGGGATGTTTGAACAATAGGCCAATATCTATTAACTTTCAAAACAAATTAGATCAATTTGTTTGTATGCCATGTGACCATATGGAAGTAAATACGGTAGAAACACCCCCAAAACTGTATAATATAATACAAGCAATTTGGTATAGCTGGAGGCACCTTTTTCTAGAAAAAATATTTATGTAGTATTAGCAATTGAAAATCATGAATTTCAAAAAAAGATTATAATTTTTGGATATGGCATATATTTTCTATCCATTTTCAAAGTGGCAACTCCCTAGACTATTGAAATTGTCGCATAGGTAGACCTGAAATCAAAACCTGACAATTTCAGCAATCAACTAATTAGCAATTTGTAAGGGATGATTTTATGACATTATGCAAGGACAAATTAATGAAAACCTAGGAATATTTCTAGGAACTCTACTATTAATACATAAACAAGGACACTTTTGAGTGTTTCTACCTTAATCAAATTTAGACTATATTGATATATCGATCATACTACAAGTCTTTCCATCACAATTGTAATATCTCAATGAATTAATAATTAAGGCAACCATCACCTTAAACTTAGTAGAACATCAAGTCCCAGGTGTTGCTATTTTCCAATAGCTAAACCATCAATGGTTTATATAATTACTAAGTAAGGATCCAAACCAAAATTATCTTATATATTTGAGGATATTTTGAAGAGTCATGTCAATATATATTCTAATTTTGTTGCACATAAAGCTTGAGTGTAGAATATTGGTACTAAAATTAGCTCGTTTCAAATAGTGGAGTCAAAAAAATAGGTACAAATCGTGTTTTGTAGAAAGAAATTGGAAACTTTATGAAGATGCGGACCTCACTTGTGCCCATCCCAAAAACCAAACCAAACCAATGTTAAGTTAGTGAGGTTCAATAGATGTCTTCAACTTGCATCACGTGTTATAGCCTTCACAAGAAATTTACCAACTTAAAAACAAGCAAGACGATTTTAATCAAGTAACAAAACAACCTTATGACTTGTGGACCCATGGAGCTCTAAGCAACATTTTATAAGTGCTCCATGCTATTCAATTTCTACTACTTCCAATGAAACCAATATTTTCAGTTCAAAACTTGTACAATTGTGGATAGTTTAGAACTCTTAGGAGAAGGTAAAAAAAATGGCAGCAAGCTAGTTTGGAATTACCAAAGAGGAACAAACTACACTAAATAGTGAAATTAGGTTGCCCCACACTAATTTCACGACATTTGACACTATATAAATATTTACTATTACTCTTCAAGAATGCACCACTTTTGAATTAGATTTTGTTGTAATTAGGAACCATGAACCTTTATGTGTATAAATGGAAATATTTGTAGAAATATTTGTAGAAATATTTGATGGTTTGTAAAGTAACTTTCTTGGGGTAAGGCAACCTAATTTCACTATTTAATTAGTGTACAAGTTTTGTTCGTTGCTCTTGTTATTGTTGAGCATACTCCTTCTCCAAACTTGGCTTGTAATGCCCATGTGTTTTTTGGACAGCTCTTGCAACCCATTAATACATGCATAGATCTGAATAAATCACAACCGCTCTTTAGCAAGGGGAATATTGAAGTCCATTAATGACATTAACCCCTAAATGCCCAAGGCCTATTTGGAGCTTCTTGAAATTTGTTCTAAATTGAACAAAAAGTCAACATTTTCATGAGCTGTATCAATTTCTTTTGAATTGTAACCATACAAATTCAAACTAGACATGTTAGAGATCACATAGGAAAAGAAAACATAACAATATCACTTATAGATTGAAAGATTATAATATTTGATCATGAGGGTGTTAAAAGTATGAAAATTTTTCAATTTTCTTTTTGCATGTCAATTCTAAAAAGTTGGTCACTAAAAAAATATGAGGTTATAGGGCCTAGCATGCACAATCCCAATCAATTTCTGATTTTTCAAAATCTATTCTACAATTTTTTTAAATGAATTTCTAATGTGATTTCTCCTCCAAGATCTAGTGTATTTGAGGCTCATTTCCCAGAGCCCTCAACACTATGGGATGGGAATTCAAGATTGCAATGGACATCCTTGCACAAACTCTTGAATAGAAAAATCATAATCCTTCATTTTTAAGGTCAGCTTTCTAATCCTAAAACTAGACTTTAGAAAGTGTTCTCCAAAAATATAAACTAATAATAATAACAATTTGGTTGGATTTTACTTAACTTCAAAGTTTTCGAAACACCAAAATTTGGTGCCTCGGGCATTTAGGGGTTAAGTTGTTTTAATATTTGCATGTGCAAGCACAAATTTAATACAAAAGCTAGTATTAACAAGATTTGGTTTAGAAAGTAGGTAGTTTGTACAAGTAAGGTGTACTTGTAGATATAATTTGTACCACCGTTTTGTCCATAGTTGAGGGGGCATTTCTTGAAGAAGAAAAGTACCTAAGAAATTATTAGGTTATAGAATTACTTTTCGGTTCTATCATGCTTCCAAAAATTACCAAAGACTCCTATAAGTTTAATTGACTAATAGCATAGTCTAAGCTAGGTAACAAAATCTGGACAAAACAAACAAACAAAGAGCCTAACTAATTGAAGGTATGGAAGGTCACTTGGTCTTTGAGGTATTAACTTAACCTCTAATTTCCCAACCAACCATATATGGTCGATCTGAAATCTCAAGCTCATTTTGGGATGGGCAGTTAAATTTTTGTGATTGGTTTTCAAAAATTTATGGGTAGTTTCAAAGGTTAACTACTAAATTTCTTTATTTTTCACTGAAAAAGGTAAATATTTTATTTTTGAGAGGTCTCCAAAGGCATACATGTATCTTAGTGGAAGAGTAAAGCTTGCCAATTTCACTTGATTTGAAATCTAAAAAATTGTACTTATCCATTTGCTTTGAAAATGGTCCCAATGGAAAAAGTAAAGTGTTTTCATGATTTTCACTACTAAAAATTTTAACATGCAAATGTTGATTTGGAGTTGATTGCAATTTCTAGTTATCGAAAAAATTTGCATTTCAACAATTGCAAGGTGGATTGTGTAATGAGTTTGATAGCTCTTCATTTGAACTTAAGGTTTTTGGAAGTGAATTTTAGTGTGATAACACAATTTTTAGTTGGTCATGTCACCTCCAATCCCAAAATACTCTTATATGCAAATTTCTGAAACAATGTGGGGAGGAATAGCATACTAAAAATAGAAATATACATTTCTTCTTGTTATAATCTCACAACTTCTATGCATTTTTGCACTCAAAATTGGTGTGCATACTAATAAGCAATCTCTCTAGACATCCATACGATTTGATTTTGAAAAAAAATAAAAAAAATTCAATTGGGGTAATTGTAAGTCCATGCTCTTTTTTCATAGTTAGAACTCGCTTGGAAAGGTTTGGACATTTAGGGGTTAAATGTCACAATAATCAAGTCACATTCATTCATAATTCACGCCACAAGTAGAAAGGGTTTTGCACTATTCAAACTCTTGTACCATTCAAATTGAATTAACTTTCCTAATACAAATGTTAAAAAAATAAATGTAAGTAGATGTGCTCTAGGTTAGAAATTAACAACACTTCCAAAAAAATTTAAGAAAAGCAAACTATACAAGATGTAGACTAACCTATAAACAATTCGGTGGATGTCTTTTGTCTCATGAATAACAAGGAATTCACTTGTGTAGGATAGAAGTGCAACTATTCGTCTTTGGAATTAGAGGTGGAAAGGGTAGATCTTCTACAGTAGTTGGACTTCCAATGAATATTTTTGTTTTTTCTCAAGTAGATGATGTCACACAGTTCCAAAAGTGATGATTTCCATGGTCACTAGTCCTGCATTTAAGGGCTAAAGCATGGGTCAACCCCAACCAATCCCCAAATTCAACCCTCAACGAGTCATTTTGAATTTCCACCCTTCCCTTTTGGCACCCCCCAATTCCAATTTCCAAGTCAAATTCCTGAGCATTGGGGTGAAAAAGGGGATGCCAAAAGGCCAGGGGTTCAACAAAAGTCTCCCTTGGTCCAAAGTCATAAAGGACCAGCCAGAACGACCAGCCAGAAGAACCATGTGGGCTACTGTAGTAAGTAGTACAGAGCAACTAGAATCATTCATCCAATAATTCATCCATTATTCGTTCAATCATCGTCGACCAGGGTATTTAATCTCGGCCCTTCGTCACTACCATCTTCCATTCTTCCGCGTCGCCATAGCCATAGCTCGCTCTCTCACTCTCTCACATCTTTTCTGCCTCAAGTTCTCGTCGTGCCTGGATCACATCGGAGCTCGGATCGCGGATTATTTCTCGAAGAGGAATCGTATCATATTAATTTTTTCAGGTATGGTTGCGTATCGCGTTTTTTCTCGTAGGTCGCCATATCCGGATTCGTGTTTGTGTGTTTTGTGAGGCTTTAGTGTTTAGATCCAGTATCAAAGTTACTTGGTGTTATTGAGATATTGTTGATGAGATTGATGAATCTGGAGATGTAATATGTAAATTTTGTGAGGAATGTTGTCTGCATTTGCGACATTTTAGAGGTGTCTCAGATCTCTGTGTGTGGGGTGGGGTGTATTGCGTGACGTTTTCGGAGTTTTCGATCTTACATTTTACGACATTGGAACGCTTATGGTTCTGTGTTCGTGAGAATAGATAGGCATTTGGTCGGGTTTCGAGTTTCTTATTTCTTGCTGTGGATTTCTTCTCAATTTGCCGAAGGTTGAGGTACTGTTTTTCACCAGGCCATGACCTTGGTGCAATAGATTGGTTAAAAAAATTCGGAATTCGGAACTGTACAGCAAATTCTGCTTGGTTCTGATCTGATCGTTTTGCGCGTTCTTGGCTTTCATGCTATTCGACATGCAGGGGGAAATGTTGAATATTGTTACACCTTCTGTTTGTCGGATAAAAAGTAACGGCGAAGCAGGGTTTAGTTTTAACAGTGTGAAGGAGAGATTATTGAGCCAATAGATATGCTAGGGGAGTTGACTTTGAAACCATTGTCTCGTGTGTAATCTCCCGGTGTATTACTTTGTGTGGGTGCAAATATTGGATGCCGTTGGGACCATTGAATGACGGTCACTTAGATGTTTCTACTTTGATATCTCTGAAGGGTTGGTTTAGGGTACTCTGCAACCCTTACCGAGCCTAAAATTTGCATGCGCACTGTATCAAACTTTAGCTCGGAACTAAGCATAGCTTGTCGAAGATTTGAGCATATTATAGCTGGTATCGTGGCATCCAGGATATGAAATTGGTAGTGGAGATAGAGGAGAATTTGATAAACATCAGGTGGGATAGGTGGTTATTATATCAACCGGTAGCATTATGAAATTGTCTATTGAAACTTCTTCAGTGTAAATTCATCTAACAATAATGTTCATGAAATGTGGCAATGGAAGATTTCCATAATTGGTAATGAATTTTAGTATTTAAGAGTTGGTCGGATGGCCGGGTTGTACAGGTTCTTTTCAGAGGGATGGCGCGGAAGAAAATTAGAGAATACGACTCCAAACGCATCCTGAAGGAATTTTTGAAGAAGCTTGCTGGGATTGAACTTGGCATCAAATCCGCTCAGGTACTGTGCCTTCATTTTCGCATTTGTTTATACTACAAATAAATGTTAAATATCTACCTACTGACCGTGAATCAAGAGTGTTGGTATGAAGAATTAAGGATCCTGCAAGGTTTTACTACTTACGTGCCAAAATTCATATGAAACTTTTGATATTACAGGTGACGGAGAGTACGGACTTTACCAAGTTAGCTGAACAGGAACCATGGCTGAGCTCCACACGTCTTGTTGTGAAACCAGACATGCTGTTTGGCAAGCGGGGAAAGAGCGGATTGGTATGTTCTGATCACTTGAAACGGTTCGAGATACATCGGATTAAAAAATTGGGTGGATTTGTAATTCCTTTGCATTGTTTTTGCGTTAGTTTCTATTTCATTAGGTTTGATTGTGTCACTATTGCGGCAATCTCCTCTCTTAGTGATACATAAAACTATGCAGGTGGCGCTGAACCTTGATCTAGGCGGCGTGGAATCTTTCATAAAGGAACGCGTGGGCAAGGATGTAAGTGTGCCGTAGTTAATGGATATTCTCGCTCTCTGTTTATTGATACTTGAATTCTTTTAATGACAATTTACTGGCATCATATAGAGAGCAATCTCCTACAGTTCTTCAGAAATAAGCCAGTTCTTTTCTTAATGGGTCGCTCTAAAACTCAATGTGTCCAGGTTGAGATGAGCGGCACCAAGGGACCAATCACTACTTTCATTGTGGAGCCTTTCGTTCCCCACACCGATGAATACTACCTGTCGATCGTGTCTGATCGTCTCGGGGCACATATCAGCTTCTCCGAGTGTGGTGGTATTGACATTGAAGAAAACTGGGATAAGGTAACCAAAATTGTTACCTATCAGTTGACTTCTTTTCTTCCGTGCTATCCAGATTGGCAGAGTTATGCTAGTGACTGCGTGTTCTGAAGTGTACTATACTGTATGGACTGTTTTGGGAGTGAACAGGTGAAGGCTATCTTTGTGCCAACGGAGCATACCTCTCTCACAAATGAACTTTCTGCCCCTTTGGTCGCTACTCTTCCACTTGAGGTAATTATTCTCTTCTTAATGGGCTCGTCGTAAAAGTGCATCATAGATTAAAAGTTAACTCAGCAGCTTCTCTTCCGTTTGAAATTCTTAACTTTCTTTGCTCCATCTTTTCTTTACTTTGGTTTAGTCGCCGATTTTTTCACTAAACTAATAGCCTGCACTGACGTTCTGCTTATTTCATATGCATTGGGTAATTAGCTTGAGCAATTCTTAACTTCGTCTGATATCTTCAGGTTCGACCAAAGATTGAGGAATTCATCCAGGCTGTCTTCACTGTCTTCTGCGGTATTCCTCTGGCCCTACTTTACCTGTCATTACTATGTTGGCAATTATGTCTTTGCAGCTAGTGCGTAGATTGAATGCGTAGAAGCGGCATGATGTCATCCGGTTTGTATCTTCATGTCTCATTCGAGCAATCTGGATTCCTTCACCCAGTTCAGATTCATCTGAGTCTAACAGCCGTCTAAGTAAGGTCTTCAAGGGTCGGCCTCTTCAAGAGTTTTCTGAGAATTTTGCTGGTTGAGAATTGTCGGAACTCATTTCTGAAGAACATAAATATTTTGTGTTTCTTTCCCTCTAATTTCCTGTTTTTGGTTGTTTTGCAGAGTTGGACTTCACATTATTGGAAATGAACCCATTCACCATTGTTGATGGAACCCCATACCCTCTGGACATGCGGGGCGAACTTGATGACACTGCCTTGTTCAAGAATTTTCAGAAGTAAGGGCCTTTTTTGACCTGAACTGTTTTTTCTATTGTGTTATTCGTTGTGTTTCGACCAGTATTGATTTGATCACTCAGCATAGCCTTTTTTGGAAATGTGCAGATGGGGAAATGTGGAGTTCCCTCTTCCTTTTGGCAGGACAATGAGTCCAGCTGAAGAGAAAATCCACCGCATGGATGAGAAGGTAGATATTTCTATTAGTTCGCTCAAGTAGTAATGCTTGGCTGGTAATATGCCAGAGAACTAGATTGACAATAACTTGTTTCATTGTCTTGTTTCTTGACAACTTGCATTTTATGATTGCAGACCGGTGCCTCCTTGAAGTTGACAATCTTGAACCCTAAAGGTCGTATCTGGACTATGGTTGCTGGAGGGGGCGCAAGTGTCATCTACTCTGACACGGTATTGGTAGCTCCTGTCTTCGCACCATTTCGTACAGAGATATGTCTGAATGACAAACCATGTTTAGTTGAAGCGAGTTATGTGGACATTGAAGCATAATCTGTCTATTTTTGCGACGCTGAAATCTTATGAGTTTTCGGTAGGTTGGAGATTTGGGCTTCGCCAATGAGCTGGGTAACTATGCGGAGTACAGCGGCGCCCCCAACGAGGAAGAAACTTTACATTTTGCCCGTGCTCTTATCGACGTAATCTCTCTTTTACCATGCCAACCACGTTCCATTTTTGAAGATTTTCTCCAGTTAGATAATAGTTTGCCGAGAATTTTGTTAATTTCTCTGTTCTGAGTACCTATTCTGCTTCCCACGAACATTTTTACAATGTTTGATCTTCTAACTCATGGCTGTAGTGTTTCAATATTTACCAGTGCAAGTGGTCTGAGGTTTAGGTCACAGGTCATTTTAGGTGTTTCAATATTTTCCTCTGCTGCACAACTCGCTGTTTGGTCTTCAGGACTCTGTACAGTAGTCGACGTTACGTGTAGACAGTCTTATCGGCATGAGGGTTGTCAGAATTTCTAATTAAATTCTATATTTGTCAGTGTTGCACTGCAAATCCCGATGGTCGCAGAAGAGCACTAGTGGTGGGAGGTGGCATTGCCAACTTCACTGATGTTGCCGCTACATTCAATGGCATTATTCGAGCTTTTAGGGAGAAGGTAAATTCAAAGATCTGTACCTATATCATCGGTTGCATTTTTGGATGGTATTTTTGGCGGTACATTGTTCCAATAATTTCCTCCTGACTTTTATCCGTATTGCCTGTCCAACAGCAATCACAGCTCAAAGCAGCAAGAGTTCAGATTTATGTGCGCAGGGGTGGTCCCAACTACCAGAAGGGCCTTGCCAAAATGAGGGAACTGGGAACCGAGATTGGTATTCCAATCGAGGTACGTGATCTTAATTCGAATCTTAGATTCAAGCGCACTTCGTATTTCTCTGTACACACTCAACATTCATCATCCGTCACACTAAATTATGATCAAGTTCTCCGATCTTCTTGGCATGTTTTGAAGGTTGACTAGACCAGGATTGTTCGATGAATGGTTTATCACATTGGGACATTTCTTCTTTGACTTACCCCCGGAGGTGCCCTGACACAGGTTTATGGACCCGAGGCTAGTATGACTGGAATCTGCAAGTCTGCAATTGATTACATCAGCATAGCTGCGTAAACTAGGTTCCCAGAAAATTCAATATTTCATTCCTTCATGCTCGTGAGGAGGGTTTATTTATTATTTAGTATAATGACTGTAATTCCATTACATGTAGTATTGAAGTGAACGCTGGTTACGCTGCCTTCATTCTTTGGTAGACTAAGTTAGCAATCTAGCAGTTGATTGGATCGTAAACATTTTATTGTAATCGTTGCAAATTTATTTACTTTGTCTCTTAATTCTTTTTGCATAAATTTGTATTGGGTGAACGAAGATTTTGGAATTCTTGTTTTAGCACGATCGATAGTCCTGACTTCTCGTGAATTCTGACTCTAAGAATATGAAGGAAACTGGTCAATGAATTTGAATTGTGCACGTGCATGTTTGAGAACTTGTCAATGCTGATAAATTCGGGGTTCGATAGTGGACACCCATTCGGCGTCCAACTTGGAGTAATCAAGAATCGTCACTCGTTTCTGTAGGATTTTGACAGCATTGTTGTAAGGTAGTTGTACACTGAAGTAAGTCGGGGAAGACCCTCTCCTCAAGACCTTGGAAGGATTTGAAAGGAATTCAAGGAGAACGTGAGAATCCAAGCGAAGGCATCCCCAAAACAATTAGAAAATGATAACCCAATTAGAAACTCATAAGCAAATGACAGTGAATTGAAACTCTATATCCAATGAGTTTCATTTTGTTTCTTATTTGCCAAGGATATGTAACATGTATTACTTGGAGTTTAAAGCCTTCAAAGTTGGCACTTACACATCTGTCAATTTGCAATTCTCATTGAAATGATGCTTCATTGTTTCAATTATACATCCTCTTCAAAACTTGAACAAATTTTTAACGAAGACTCATTGGACACTCATTGGACACAAGATAGCTTTTGGGTCACATCCCATAAAACCCCAAATCAAGAACCTATGTAGGATTTTACTTAGATGTTTAGTGTTACATGATTGACTAAGATGGATAGAACATTAGAAGAGAATTGGGGTCCAAGGATGTCCCACTTAGAATTGGTTAATATTAGAAAGGGTCCTCAAGAAATTAAGAAATAATGCCAATATGGATGTGTACAACATGGATTTTTCCTTCTCCTCTCCCCCCAAAAAATTCATAATAATTTTGATAGCTTTATAGTACTATTGATGTAATGTTCTTCTATTAACCCCTAAAGGACAAATAAGAGTTTGGGCAAGTCTAATGATCTCAATTTTTGGCTTGGTTTTTGAAAGTTTTTTTAGTAAAACATTTTAGATTTATGGCAATAGAAGTACTACTAATACAATTGTAATACCTAAAATACATTTGTAGGAATGCTCAGGGCTAGCATAAAGGATCAAATTGATTATGTTGAGTTTTGAGTTCTCAATATGTACAATTTGACATTTTCCTTTGTTGTTTTCCATGTTTGGTTTGATGTTCATCATGTAAGGAAAAATGTTATGTCATTGCCATATCATTGTCCACATGTATTTCAATTTTGTTTTTGTATGATGGAGGATATGACATGGTTGTTTTGGTGGGCTAGCTTATCTTAAGTTGGTATGACACTTGTCCTCATCTGGGCGTTTCAATTCAATTTAAAGCTTACATTTACAATAAAAAAAATTAACTTTGTAAAAGCAATTATATGAACTATAAAAAAATAACCCTCTTGGAAATCTCACTTAATAACCATAATTATGTACCACTAACATTTTTTCCATACTTAGCAATAAGTTGTCAAAAATTACAAGAAAATAAATTGTTAACAACAAAATGGAAGAAACTAAGGAAATTATAATCAAACTAGCATTGAAGTTCTTGTTAGTCATTTGAGCAAAAATCCTAAATTTTGCACTTAAATTTCAATCAAAAATACATCTTAAAGAAGTTTGGCAAATCCAACTCTCACTGGTCCAATCCATTGTCAAACTACAATCAAGTCAAATAAGACCAACCAAAACTATCTGAAATATTCCAAGGTTGAGTGCAAATATTTTGAAGGGCTTAGGCCCAAGAGAATGGGGTGTCTTAAGTAAGTTTTTAAGTATAGTCCTAGACATAAGATTATAAGTAATGACCTTCAAGGAAATTTTCAGTAAAATTTTACTAAAAATACATGAAAATCTCCTTAAAGGTCTTTACTTATAATCTTATGTCTAGGACTATAATTTAAAACTCATTTAAAACACCTCTTTTTCTTGTAGTGCTTCTTCTGAGCCCACATATGATCAAGTATGTATTATAGAACTTGAAGATCAACCAATCAAATGTGCATCTTTCACAAAATGTAGCTCGTTGTTTCTACTTCTCTATTTGTGAAAGTTAAGTAAAGAATGGAACCCAATAGAACAAAATAAAACAAAATAAAACAAAATTTTCTTATTCATTCTCTAATGACATGATTTGGTATAATAAACTACTTATTGACTTATGAACAACATACATAAGTGTGTCAATGTAATGTTAAGCAACAAACTTTGTATATATATATATATATGCCAACCTACATAGTCATCAAAAGTGAATGAAAATACTTGTTGGCACCAACTCTTGACTTTGAAAGTAGGATGATTCAAATGCAACCATCATGTGTCATGACCAAGAAACAACCATTGCATTGAGTTTGATCCTCTTTGCTTTATTGGCCTAAACTTGATGAACAAGGACATTGGATTCGTTGAAAACTTCTAGATGTCCTAAAAAAGGCACACAACATACCCAATCAACAAATTGGTTCTCATCTTGGCAAAATGGAAGAGAAGGCAAAGCCCTAGTTTCAATGCAACGTTGTGAGAGGACCCTTTATATTGTTAGTAGGAGAAGAAAAGATCACATTACCAAAGTAGAGGTAGAGATTTGGAAGGAAACTATAGAAGAGTTCACAATGGATGTCACTATAGTAATATATGTCCTAGGGATTTAACCTAGAGTTGTGTATCACAAAAGATTTGGACCAAGCAAGTCTAGGTCTTGCAAGTCACCCAAAACAAAGGTGTCACTCTGAACGCAATTGTGGGTTGAAGACCAAGACTAATGTTGAAGCTTTTTTGAACACAAGCTACTTGGATGGAGAACCAAATAATGCTAACTTTCATTCATCCTTGTGACGAATATGCTAGCACATCCATCTCTACTTAGGCAAACAATGGTATTGTGAAGTCTATGTAGTACTAACCTACATGTGTGTTTGGACAAACATTGTCTACATGAATCGTAACATAAATTGAACATAGCAAAACTGTACTATGATATGGTGTTTACACTCTTAACATATCATGTTAGTTTCAACTAGGTTCTCAATGTAAATGCAATGCTTAGTCCTAACAATCATATAAAATTGGATGTCTAATACAAAAAAAACATTGGGAAAAACACAGATTTCAACATGGATTTCTTCTAGTGAAAACAATTGCATTAGTAGAAAAATAGGAGTAAATGGAGAAGACTTCAAGTTTGAAAAAGCAGCCCATCCTTTCAAGGTTAAATTATCGTGTTAGGATTAATAGTTATTTATTATAATATATCTTATAAAGGTGAATAGATTAAATTTTTTGAGAAATTCTTTTTTAGTAGAATGAAAAAGAAAATTTCTAAAAATTTCTAAATAAAATATTTCTTGAACCTTAATTTTTGGAAAAAAAAATTGGTGGAGAATTAATAAAGCTTCATTAGGACATTGTGCTTCTATTAGGATATTCTAACCATATCTATTAGGACATTAATAAATCTTCTATTAGGAAATTAATTAAAAATAATTTTTTTAGAAATATAGCTTAATAAAATCAGAAGAATTTTATTTTACACCAATTTTATTTCAAATAATAAAAAATTGTAGTAAATTTTTTAGAGACAAAAATATGAAATTTTAATAAACTTAGATCTAGATTATTTTTTAATTTAAGTATAATATCTAGGAGTGTGAATTTTTTTTTCTATTCAAAATAATAGGATTTTCTTCCAATAATTACTAATTGATTATTCATCTTTTACAATGGAAATTTTAATAATTACATATTTTAAATTGGATTTTTTGAAATTTTTCTTGCTCGTAGGCTATATAGAGTTCCATGCAATAGAATTAAAAATTTTAACTTGCATATAACTTAAAAAATAAAATTGAATTTGAGGTTTAGAGTAGGAAAAATTAGGTTCAATTGGAGAGCTCTCTTTCTTGCTTGTTTGATGTATGTGTGTTTTTGGCTTTTTGAGTTTTGGATGAAAAGGAATCTTTTGAGTGGGAAAATTTGGTTAGAATAATAAGTTGGACAATTTTTCGAGTAGGTCCCTACTTTCTTGTAGGAGGAAATTAGAAGAAATGAGCGGAGTAGATTTTGGAGTGAAAGGGGATTGGTTGCCAAGTGAATCCAAAGCTACCAACTTCAAAGGATGATATCATGAGAACCATGAAAGCAATGGGGCTGAATTTTAGAGAGGTGGTAGAGCTTGAAGGTATCTTTCCAGAAAGCCTAGGTACACTAGAGGGCAATCGGCCAATCAATAACAAAGGCATGGTAGTCATTCTACTCCAAAGATATTGGCTACCCTCCTGGTTGTAAGTGAATATATTGTCCGATTTGGAAAAATCATTATTTTTGATGAATTGAAGGCTTAGGGTAGATTGCCCATGGGTTTGAAGTGTCCATAGACAGTACTGTGAGTTAAAGTGTCCATAAACATCTTGGATTAGGTGATGTTTGTAATGTATGGTTGTGAGTTCACTTGGTTGTTATATGGATTGTGAGCCATGGTTGTGAATGAAGCAAAAGGAATTTGATTAGATGTTGGAATTAGATTATGTAGGCCCTTAAACTCACAAGTGCATGTGGTCCAATCTAAATAGCTTGAAGGAATTGGAAGGAAGACCTTGTGGGTGAATCTATGAGATTAGGTTGAAGTATAATATTCATTTTGGGTCAAGGTATGGTTGAAATTTTAGTGTTCTTAATGATGGATAGTGTATTGTTGTTAATACTTAGAACTCAATTTAGCTCATTGTAGGGACCTATATGTGAGTTTCAAGAAGATTTTGGCATGGAATTAATGTTGCCTTAATCTCCTTGAGTGCATGTTAAATGATTGTGTGGTGTTAGGGTGCCTAGGTGATAATTTTAGGTGTATTGCCTTGATTTGATTTAGGACTTTTGGGGTAAATGAGGAGCTTATTTGAGGTAGAAGTATATGGCTCATTGGCTTGGAGGTATGTAGATCACATATTGATTCTTCACTAGCCCAACTTTTGGGGTCTTTTGCCATTGTGGTGAAAACCTTCATAATCTATCTTAGCTTCCTCAAATTCTTTGCATCTTTGTAGTCTCTACAAAGCTTAATGTGTTGATTTTAGACCTTTCATTTGATGGGACTCTCCATGTGTTGCTTCATTGAGGTTGCCCAATGGAAGAGGCAAGTGCACTCATGGTTGGTCATCTTTAAGGATAAATCTTTAGAGCCATAGACAATTTGAACATCATTCCAATTGGCTTGAGCATTGTCTATGATGAAGCCTTTGAAGTTTAGATGAGCTATGTTGTTCTCCTACATTATATTGTTGAAACATGTGCACATGATGAGGGTCATTGCAAGAAACACCATGCAGTTTCTGTAGTATTTTCTATAGTACTCTTATTTTCCAGAAGTACTTTATAATTAGAAAATGATTTTTTTTTAAATGGAAAAAATATGTTTATATGCAGTCTGAAAATGGTGTATGGAATGGCACCATTTTAACAAAATTCCCTATTTTTTGTCTTTGAAATACAATTGTACAAAAGTGTATTAAACAAGTAAGGCAACGTGTGGAAAAAAATTTCAAACCATTGGACCTTGTGGATTGAAAGATTACAACATTTGAAGTGATAAAAAAATTCTTTAATTCTTGCAAATTAGAATCACCAAACTTTGAGCCCCCTTGGTTGAATAGTTTTACTCTACGTATTAAAGAGAGTCAAGGAACTTTAGGGGTTAACGGTTAACCCCTATGTGCTCCGACGTCCATTTTCTGAACCATGAACAGATGGAAACTTGAGTTTCATCCTCCTAACTGCTTGGATGAAAGTTATCCCAATTTGTAGAGATACTTTATCAAGTTATTATCCTATCTAAGGGTTGGATTTGGTGTTATGAGACTACATATTTTTCTAAAATTACAAATGTGCAAGGATGTCAAGTGGTCAAATTGCATGGACTTTAGTTCAAAATTGGATTTTCCAAAATGAGGCCATAGATTTTAAGAACATATAAATTTCAAAAAATCACCTTGTGAAAGAACCTCATTTCAAAGCCATTCCAACAAATTTTACTCCAAAAAATAATAAGAGTTTGCTTGTAATCAAATTTTGAAGGAATTTTGAAATCTCTCTTTCAAAATTTATAAGGAAAGATTGGTGATAGCATTGGTGAATCTAACCATATAGATGGAATCTCCAAATCAAAATCTACAACTTTAATTTGTATATCAATTCCAAAATATGTTTCCAAATTGAACTTTATAATGTTTTTTTTCTCAAATCATCAATTCTAGAGATGATTTTGGACGTTTAGGGGTTAGGGGAGGCAACCCATTCCTAATCACTACCGCATTCAAAGTGGAGTAATTTCGATTAGGAGGTGATTACAATGAATAATGCTGGCACAATTCCAAGCAAAGTTGTAGCACATTATGATTGGCTACAAGATTCTCAATATTGCAACCAACCCTTGTTGGATTTTTGCAATCAGCCCTTGGTTGGAAATAAGAAGGTATATATGACCAATATGGGTGGAGCAAAATTTTCAGCCAAAATTTTTATAGTAATTATGTTTTGAGAAATAAAAATCTAAAAAATTATGAAAATCTTATAAACTCTATTTTTGCACATGGAAAAATTTCCCACTATTGAAATCTCCCTTGGGAATACGTGTATATGTTTAAGTGGTCAGAAATGGGTTGCCTCCCCTAATTGCAACGATTTTGTCAGAAAATGAATGTCTTTGGGAGAATTTTTGGGCCGATTTGGGGCCAATAGTAGGATGACAGTTGGCGGAAATGCGCTGGTCCACCTTAAGGCATATGCCGACTCTCACCTCCCTCCACAGGACCACAACTGAACCCACCAAAAAAGAAAACCACCACCCAAACCCCAAACAATCCTGATCCCAACACGTGTCAACAATTTGTCCCCACAGAGTCATGACGCAACATACCAAAATAACAGCACACTATTAAACGAATTCAGAAATGTACCGCTCCCATTGATTTCCGTGCCATCCCGAATACTGTACTCCAGTCCATCCAACGGCCCCGGAAGGTCGGGCGAAATTGACGGCCGTCGCGCTCTCAATTCACCAGCTTAGTGTTTCTGAGAAACACTACTGTAGCGTGTTTGAGTTTGTTGGAGCTCCTTGGCAATCGCTCTGATTTGCTTTTGCAAGGAGCTTCTAAGTTTTTGCTTCTCTTTCAGGTACTTGTTCTTATTCTTCAGTGCGATTGCAATGTACTCGAATTGAGATTTTTCATTGCTATCATTTTTATTTGAAACTAGACTAAGTCTTATTTTGTTTTGCCTTCAAGTTACTTAACCAGATTCTTGTGTCGGCAGATTATTGGCTTTCGTTCTGATTCTTGAGCTTTTGATGCTCATGTGTTTGTGTGGAGAGATTTGGATTACTCTTAATAAGTGTTGAAAATAGTCTGACGATTGTCCCGAAGTCTGGATGTGGTAATTTGAAATGGTGATCAGAGAATGTTGGGGACGCTGGAGATAGAGTAAGGAATTGGACGGAGTGCATTTGTACAGTTCTGGATGTTTTTGTTCCTGAAGATGAGGTTTTGGTGGTGCTGTAGCTGTAATTTTTTTCTGAATGGGTATAGAGAGCTGAGCTGAACTTGGTATTAGGGTTCAGGGCCTTGGTCTTGCCTTCTTCGTTTTCGATCTTCAATTTGGCAGTGGATTGATCGCTAAAAGGAGTTTTGGTGATCGTGCTACGTGATATTGGTTCCTGTGGTGATACGGAGATTTTGGTTGAGAAATTCTAGTTCTCGATATGTGCTTGCAATTTCTCGTGGGAGGAGGAGGAGAAGTTGTTGCGTGTTCATTCGTTGTGTACGCTGCGAACGTAAATACTCGCGAGGGATTTTGAACCTGGAAAAGCTGAACTTTCTTGGTGTAGTGTAGTAGTTGTGGAGATCACGTGATTCATGTCGGCAGAGGAATTCCCTGTAGTAACTAGATTTCTAACTAGATTTTTAACTAGATTATCTGAAATGCAGTACTGTCAATCAGTAGGAGAATCAATAGAGAAGATTATGTGTGATCTTAGCTTCTGTAATAAACTATTTGGTTACTTGAGAGTCGGGTTTCAGATATTAGTACTGTGGATGGTTGTGTCGATCTCATTGAAGCCTTGCGCTAGACTCTTTGTCACGTTGTACGATTTTGGATTTACGTCGGCACACATGCTAGACTGTAGTAATGAGGCTCTTGATTAATATGTAAAGGTTGTGTGTTGGACGAATTTGGCGTCACGTGGATCGATGACTATGTTTTCGGCTATTTGAAAGTTGTTTCAACCTTCTCTTGTGCTCCAGCTTGTGATAAGAATGAGAATTTACCTAGATCGTTGTAGAAATGATATTCAGCGGCCTATTGCTGTTGAAATGAGTTTGATCACCGACACGAGCTATGAAATCTATGAGGAGAGGTTCTTAGATGATCGGAATCTCTATCTTTTTTCCAGGTTGTCTGCTTTTGTGATTTGCTGTTGCATCTCCTAAATATCTGAGATTTAAATGTTGTATGTTTTGATGACTTCGGGATCAAGTGAATTGTTCCTTCACTCTCTTGTGCTCAGATGTTCTGTGTTGACACGTGATCCCTTGTTCTGATTTCATAAGGTATACCGCTTATCTGAATTGATAACGTTAAGCAATGGAGGAATCGGTACCAGATCCTCATCCAGAATCACGCTCTATTCCTCAGGTTTGTTTACATGCTACTTTATGACTAAGGGTCAATTGCAAAGGTCTAAGTAATTAACTTTACAATCTGGGAGTTATAGCTTGAGATATTTTTGCCTTTGTGGTAAGGTAGAGCTTTCTGGGTTCATGGTGCTTTGAAATCCACTTGCATGTTTTTATCTATGACAATCACGCCATGTAAGTCCGAAGAAGGTGCTGGGTTTTATAAATGGGTTGTGGAATGTGGATCAGGTCGATGGAGCAGGAGAAAGCAAACCCCAAGGTGCCCGATCGCAACGGGAAGAGTTACATCGAGGTAGTTCATCAGGAAAGTTTCTGAAGGTACTTGGAATGCATCCCTGTATTATTATTTTGACAAGTTAATCATTATATCACAAGATTTTACATTTGAGAAAAGGAGTAGCATACCATGGCTGTTGAATTTTAGCCGTTAGAGCTCTTTCAAGAAGAGTTAGGTTGGGTTTCTTTGTTTTTCCTCTCGTATTTTTGTGAAATTAATCTTTCTTTTTTTATTCTATTTGACGATTCGGTGATTGCACGTGATTTGATGTTGATTCTTTTCTCCGTAAACTACCGGTGAACCTAAAATAGTATGTTTTCGGAATGCTTGTAAGGAATAATTGTAATGACTCCTTCTAATGACACTTTGTGTAGGAATTTGATGCTGAGCGCAATGCACCTGATACGATTACTGACGAGGCCGAGGTATGAACTTTACCTTTAGCAGTTGCCAAATATCATGAGCTGTATGTGCACCTATCATGAACAGGTATACAACTATTTGTTTAGTTTTAGTTACTTTGCTAAAGAGGGATTATATATCCTCGGCTGTTGATATTGCTTAGATGTGCATTCGTGCAGGTGCCTGTGGAGGCTCACGTTGATGAGGTTCTCCCAGTGCAAGAGGACCTGAGTAAGTTTAGTTGATGCTTTTCAGGTCTCTTCTGCCTGCCAGTTGTTTTCAGCTTTCTAGGAGTATGATTGCATTCTCTCGTAATCTATTCAATGGACCACCATTCTCTTGTAACCTTTCCTATTGCTCCACATGGTTTCAAAGCAAATAAATGGTGCCCCAACAATTTTTAGAATATTATGTGATTGTCCAATGTGGGAAAGCTAATAGTTTTGACTTGATCATGACAGAGGATGACCTCATTCTAAGGGGCAGAGAGATCTTTTTGCAGGTACAGTTTTGGCACTGAACACGACGAAGGGTTTCTTTTCTTCCTCTTTTTAAAAAAACAAACTCTTCCTCTTTAATATTCCTGATTGCTATATTTTTTTCCCGGATTTGAATCATTTTTTCTTCTGGTAGGACCAAGTCACTAATGAACCACCAGACACCAAAAAAGGACTGTACTCATTCCCTGTTCATGGTGTGTAGGCTTTTAACTGGGAATCACATAATCAAGGTTGGTGGAATCTGCTGTCTCGAAGAGTAGACGAATTGGCAAATTGGGGTTTCACATCTTTGTGGCTACCTCCTGCCTGGGACTCTCTTGCTCCTCAAGGTCAGACTGTCACCTCATGTTGGCATTCATGCAAACTTGACTAAATTGTTCATATAATGGTGTGTGGTTTTCTCTTATGTCACCTCATGTTGACTCAAACTTGCCTCTAATACTTTTCATGTGATGGTGTGTGGTTTTGGTTATCTGGCTAAGGCTGTAAAGTGTATGTGATGGATGAACCAGGTTACCTTCCTCGAGACTTATATTCCTTGAACACGGCATACGGAAGTGAAGGTGAACTTCGGGGACTATTACGTCAATTGAACGAGAAGGGCATACGAGCAATGGCAGACATTGTAATCAATCATAGGATTGGGAGTTGCAAGGGATGGGGTGGCCGTTACAACCGCTATGATGGGATGCCAATGCCGTGGGATGAGCATGCTGTCACTTGTGATACAGGTGGCTTGGTATGTCGACAGTGAATAAGCCATACCGTTCTGGTTGTAATAAGTGGTTGAATGGTTTCTAGGATGTGTTATTTAGGTTGACACTTATGTAGCTGAAGCGCTTGTCATTGTACTTCATATCCAGTAGAGCGATTGACTTTCTTGCCTTTTGAAGTCTACGACTTGTTGATCCTTAGAATTAAAAAATAAAACTATACTTTTTGTAATTTCCGTAGTGCAAGGATAGCAACAAACTTGGACCAAGTCTTCATTACTGGTCTTAGAATTTTGGTTTATCTTGAGCTTGCTATAGGTAATTTACTTCCTGGAGTGTTTGGTGTGATCAGGGAAATCCGAAAACAGGAGTCATTTTTGAAGGCGCTCCCAACATTGACCACACTCAAGAATTTGTTCGGAATGACCTCAAGAACTGGATGCGATGGGTCCGCAATGACCTTGGGTTCACAGACCTCCGGTTTGATTTTTCCAAGGGGTACGAAATTCCATTATGTGTCTACTTAATCGAATTTTTCTGACATCGTTCCACAGGGTTCTTAGTAGTATCAATATCGACAAGAGTAAAGTTAAGCATTCTGTATATTACTTTACTTCCTGTGCTTTTTCTAGTGCACTTCAATCTAGCTCAAAACAGCGTGTGAATGTCCAGGTATGCACCTAGATTCGTGAAGGAGTTCCTTGACGCTGCTCAACCGTACATTTCGATTGGCGAGTACTGGGATTCATGCAGATACGTTGGACCTAATTATGATCTTGACTACAACCAAGGTTCTTTTTTTTAACACACTTTCTTACTACTTCTATCAATAGAGAAGGATAATGTTAACTATCTTGCTGTAAGGTCGTGCTAATAGCTCTGTTGTTGGAATCAGGTGCTTATATAATAGATTTCCTATAGGCCTCCTCGAGTTGGGACTAGTGACCAGATAATGGCAGTTAAAATTTCAACGAAACTATACTACAGCTTCCCTCATTACAACAGGCTTATCATGCTTGGGTGGATGCTTTACTGCAGATGCACACCGGCAGCGAACAGTGAACTGGATTGATGGCTGTTCAGGTGCAGCATGTGCATTCGATTTTACCACAAAGGCCATCCTTCAGGTAAGAACCCTGTCAGCTCTAAGTTCTATTTAACTTCTTCTATTAGTTACTCTTTTCATCAAACATCTCACTCTCAGCTGTACTGAAACTGAAACCTTGTAATCCAGAGGCTTGATAGACTGCGTAAGTGATTTAACTGTCAGGTCTAGCGTTTAGATAAAAAGTCTGATCCTACTTGGAAACGAAAACAGGAAGCGGTGGGCAAGAAGCAGTGGTGGAGACTTCGAGACGGACAGGGCCGACCTCCTGGTGTACTTGGCATGTGGTCTTCTCGTGCTGTTACCTTTATCGACAATCACGACACTGGATCCACTCAGGTGCCACAGAATAATTCTCTCTATTATTTATATTCACTCTGGGAGATGATAAGCTCTTAGATTCTATCGTTTCTGTACATTCAATAAGCCAAAACTTTTTCATTCTAAAGCCCTTGTATAACTGTTTGCTTCTATTCTTGAGTAAAAAGGTACTAAATTCAGACACCGATGCTGATAAGTCTAATTGATTGGTAATCCTGCAGGGTTTTTGGCCATTTCCAGGGCACCACGTTGTACAGGTACTGTTAACACTCCCTGAATTTAGGAATCTTAATTTTCTTGGGTGGTGTGCAGAAACAGAGGACGCTCACTAGAGCGCTATCTGAGATCTCTCTATACTGTTTACTGATGAGAGGGTTTTGTACAGGGTTATGCCTATATCCTTACACATCCGGGTCAGCCCTGCGTGTTTTGGGACCATATATATGACTGGGGGAAACGCTTACGACATGAGATTCTCCGCATGGTACTCACTCCTTCAACCTTCCAATTCTTGTTATTCTCTTGCTACCCGGTCAATGTTACTGCTTGTACGAGATAGGATTCTGAAACCGTTAGGTATGTGATCCTGTCTCCTATACTGATCCCTGTCTCCAACAATTACTCATCTCTTCCAATACATTTAGTTAACCTCCAATCAACACGTGTTGTAAGCATGACTTGGCTAAACACCTATGGCCATTGACCTGAATGGAAATCGGGATTGTCTATTTTCTCTTACTGTGGTCTACAACCTTCTATTCGAAACTGCATAAGAAATACTAAAATAGGGATAAGAATTTGATCTCAACAGATTTGTCTCTTGTTACCAAAGTGATCTCTCCAATGTGATCTGTAGTTCTCTCGCAAGGAATGTACAATCCTTCATACTGTATTGATGAAAATGCTTAAGTGGATCCTCTACCTTCGTGATATTGGTTGGAGTTTCGTGAGACACCGCAATAAGGGTCTGTGCTTTTTTGAATTGTTGCAGATTGCCATCCGTAAGCAGCAAGACTTGCACAGTCGCTCCAAAGTGGAAATCCTGGTGGCAGACAACCACCTCTATGCAGCGATGATTGACCAAAAAGTGTGCATGAAAATTGGCGATGGAGATTGGTGCCCAAGTTGGGGTGAGTGGGAGCTGGCAACGTCCGGCCAGTCTTATGCTATTTGGCAAAAGCCTCAGCGTCTCTTGCCAGCTTAATGCTATAACCGCCTCCCTGTGATGTCATCATAGACGTTGTCTTCTGAAAAAGCTGCTTTCTTTTTCAAGGGATCTTTGCCCTTATAAGGGAATTTACATTCAGGTTCCGAAAAATGATCTCTTCAAAGACTATTTGGGCTATTGAAAAATGAGAAACAATATTGAGCTAATAGATTGCAAATCTGTAGATAAGGCCACCTCACTTCTGAATATTTATGTGGTAAAAGTTCTATGCAGATCTTTTGAGGGTTCAGTGAGCATTGAAAGGACACTTAACGTATGCGACTCGTTCATTGTAAAAATGACTTTTTTCACTGAGTCGCTATCTTGTGACCCTTTTATTGATAAAATGTTCTGAGTGAAAAATAGTTACTTCATTGTTTTAGGTGGTGAGGAACTTAAAAACACCAGTATTTGAAAGTGTGCATATGTTTTAGCATCAATTCTGTTAATCCAGAGAGTACGCCGCAGACGTTTAGTGTCCGATGAATGACAAGGCATTCTCCTGTGTTGGACAGAAATTCGACTATTCATCCTTGAAATTAGTGGTGGGAAGTGGAGAGGCTTCTATAGTACTTTAACTTCAAATGAGTTCTTTTGAATTTTTTAATATCAATTATTCCCACGGTTTTAGAAATGATGATTTCCACATGGACCTCCCGGCATCCTTCTAGGGTTAACCCTGGGACAATGCAGCCTCCCATGACCAGGTTAGTCACCAAAATACTCCAATTATGGACCAATAGATTCATTCTTTTTCTTACAATTAACAGTGAAGTCATCCATTGGATGTTTTAGGTCTAGCGTCATTAGTATGTCAAATGGGTATCCCATTAACTGTTTTCAAATTTACATTACCTTGTTGTAGGCAATAGATATGCATTTCATCCACAAAATAGTGCACATTGTAAAAGCAAATATCAACAAAGACCGAGATTTCATACGAACCACCTACAATACACCAATTATACTATTTAGCATATGGTACACACTTGTAAGTTTTATGCTAATTCAAATACCATTTTGATGAATACTATAAACTGAATTTTGAATGCCATGTAGACCACTTGTTGATTATTCACTGACAAGCTTCTTGATGGTGGTCCCAAGGTACACTATTTACCAAAATAAATGTAAATGTACTCTGTGAAACAATATTTTCAGTTTACAGTAAATCATGGATGACATTAAATAGAATTAAAGGTATAGCTGTCTGTCTACCTCACAGGTTGATAACATAATGAGTGAGCGAAATAAAAGTCTCCCTACTTAGCACAGCTCAATTCCAGATGCTATTGAAAAATGCTTCCTCAACCTGAAATCAGTGCTTCAAAATTTTCCGAGCCAATGAAACTGTCAGCGCAATTTTCCAAAAAATAGATTGAATAATATATCTTACATATATGCCTTCTACCATATCATGTCATGATCCAGATGCCTTCCGCTTCATCCCAGTAATGACACCGAGGTTAGACTTAGAAAACGTTGCTCTGCAAAAATCAGATCAACCAATTCAGATACCTTCTCAAAGGTTACACAACGAAGTAGTCAAGAAAAACTGGGGAGGCCCCTGTCGGTCTCGATAGATACATTGAATTCTAACATTGGAACAACTCTCAAACCTAGCCCATAAATTCATCAACATATGTATACTTGGTAGCAGGAAAATACATCTCATGACGTTTGACACGGGTTTACTAGGATGATATCATACCCGCAAGTAGAACAAGTTTGATGATGCTTGCAGAAGATTGAGAGACAAACCGAACATACAAAACCCATGTCAATTGTCTTCTTATGACAGAAACACCTGTAGTTTAATTCAAAAAGACCACCAGTGGTAAGTTTACATACAAATTTGATGAGTAAAACTACACCAAAACGAGAAATTACTGTAACTTCTATTAATTACAACGAAGTTGCTTTCTACTGCAAAAAAACTAAAGAAATTCACAAAGTCTGAAGAAATCGTACATGATATTAAGATTTTACAACCCAAATTATATTTTGTAGCTCACTATTTAAAGACCCACAGTGGTTGCACACTATAATGAGAACCGCTAACTTAAATAAAATAATAGCTAAAATTCAGAGATACCTTATCACCCAAAATATTATATTCACCCAAGGTTCGAGCAGAATAATTCCAAAGGGTTGGAACCGAAGCTTACGAAGCACGAAAATCTACTCCCGCAGGTCGTGGTAATTGAAGAAACCGTCGAGAGAAGAGATCAGTAGCAAATATCATCTGCACAATCGAAAAAATTATTCAGGGTCTACATAAACTTCCAAGGTCTACATGGTCGCTAAACTGGTATGGACGAGAGAATATATGCAATCTGAATAGCATATGCAACAAGCAGTAGACTAGCCAAATTCTAAACAACACTAATTTCACGATATCCGCACGAATGTCAGAAAATAATCTAAATAAGTCGTTCGCACAATTTTCACTCGTTAGGTAGGAGGTATCACGTACCATCAAATACTCAAAAAGCCCATCTGGTTGAGGAGGTTTCATATAGATTCCACCAGTAATATGCGATGCCTGGCCATTACCCATCGCAGAAGACAATTTGAGAATTCTTGCTCGTAAAGACAATATGAAGGTGCCACGAACGGGACAGTAGTGCAAATATCAAAGCAGTCACGAGTCTATAACTCATAGAGAAAATTTGAACCAATTTACTACAAACAGCGAGTCCTGCTGTATACCTGCTGTAGAAAAGCTGAGTTTTGGCTTCCAATAACACAAGCATCGATTGGAACCTGGCACCAGTGTAGAAGCTTTAGCACTAAGAGAACCAAAGTAAGAATCAACAAGACGCACTAATAAATTAACAAAAAGAACAGATTAAGCAACTGCTTGAAGACCAGATAGATTACCCCATTTCTTTGAGCAGAAAAAATGGAGTTCATGACAGAGATGTACCTGCAAAACCAAGCAGAACTTCAGAGCCCGAATTTCCTAAATTAAAATGTTTACGTAGCAAGAAAGTAGTCGACTATTGAAGACATCTGCGCATCACAGCACTAGCCCTCACTAACATTCACAAGGTCCATGTTTCAGTTAAAACAGGAGGCAAGAAAGCAAGAAAACTTACTGATAAGGAGCATCTGGAGACACTTGCAGACACAATATCTGTGAAGCAAAGCACTGCATTAAAGGTACCATAGAGCGTAAAAGATGAAGTAATTCCACCTCTGTCAGACTGTAAACAATCTACCAAAAATGTACTGGGTATCAACTTCAGAGTGACATTCTAAAGATGAGTGGCCAACGTTTCGTTCTGTAAACATACGAAAGTAAACAAATGGAAGGTTAGAAGGAACACACCCTAGGTTGGGGATGTGGAAGAGGTCCTCTCAGAACTCTTTGGATGTCTGTTAAGTCTAAATCAAGGAACAACATTGTTTTTATGCTAGTCAATCTATGCATCACCTCTAGGTGGTCATTTTAGTTTCAATGAAGCAGGTTTTTAAACTAGGTGGTTCCTCTATTAAAGTAATGACGGCAAAACTCCAATCCATTGCAAGAAAACACAAATATAACAAATATAGTTGACCCATGCAGGGGAAGGAGGTAGGATACAGCAAAGGGCCATTGCTAATGCGCCAGAAAAATTTGAATATTGACCTTTAGAAGAATCTGGATTTTCATTAACTGCATCTTCCTCCTTCGTCACAAACTCCTGCATGCTTTGCGTTATTAGCTCTGATCGTGACTCTTGCGACTTCGGGTTTCCTTTAATATTTCCCTCGTTGGCTGTCGAGTCATAAAGAAAAGCACTGCATAGGTAAACAAACTAGGCATCAGCTTCAACAGTGGCAAACTGATTCATATCGTATTTACTTCAAAACCAAAAAAACGAACGCCATGAGGGGTAATCGACTGACCATGTACTTGATCCTGTAGCAATGACGACGATTTTATTGGTGTGATTTAGCAACAAGATGCCGTTGACGAACATGAGAGCCTGCAAAAAACACAAAATTAACAACCAATAAGGTGACCACAACTAAAGCTCTGACATAGTTACTATTATGATAATGGTCAAAGTTTAATGCTCTTGCTAGCAAATCAAAGAGGATTCCAATGAACCAAAGAATGTGCTATTTAAATATCGCATCCAACGTTATAAGGACTCAAAGTTTTATTGGTAGATGAAAAAAAAATACGTCTTCTTGTGTGAAGGTATCGAACTTTCTCAAAAATCAGTATGTACTCACCGAGCAAGATTTGCAGGATGTCGCATTTAGGTACCTCTACTCTAAAACAGAGTAACAAGCAGCAAGGTCTTCAAACTTTAACAATTCTAGATTCAGCGTCAATTTGGACGATATTACTCCTTCCACAAGCTCATATCGACAGGAAAGCACATAAAGAAGCAAATTTATCACTGCTCCGTGGTATTGGCTAGAAATTTTAACTAAAATCATAAGAAACGCAACTACCACATCATTTAATAGCTCGGCATTCAACATTAGGGTTAAAGTGACGCAAGCATGGAAATCGTTCCTCACTATGACGCAATCCTGACCAATCTCAAGAGTTTGAACAGCTTGCAATTGCACAAGACGGGCTAACATCGAAAGCTCATGAAAGGAAGGAAAGCGATGGAGGAGAATGGAGCTTACGTGCTGGAAATATTGGTCAAACGTTAAGCCCGCAGGCCCACCCGCTACCGCACTCCAGAAATAAGGATTGACATCTAAGAGCAGAACCACTTGACTAACATCGTCTGTACCCTCCCATCCCCATTGCACAAACACTCCCACAATTACGCTCTCGTACGTACTGAGATCCAAATAAATTTCCAGAACCTCCAACTTCAAAACTTCAATACCGCATAGCTAATTTCTCCGCGGTCCCAATCCTACTAGTCATGATCTACACAAAGCGCAAATTGAGTGCATTAATTGAGCGATTTAGGGTTTAGGATTTTGTGTTTGCATCAACCAAAATTCTTATATACTTCTCGATTACCACAGCGATTTTTGCGCAGGCCGGACTCTTTGCACAACTCCTTCCAATAAGCATTTGTAAAATCCAGTAAGTTTTCCAAATGCTCTTGCTTTGCTTCCCGATTGTTCACTACTAGAATTTGAAGTAAAACTCAGCTATAATAATTCTCGATCTAGAATATCTTTGGGTGCAATGCCTTGTGATTGTGTGATTTCGACGATCGAGAAGAAGGAGAAAGCTTACCGGTGGGATTGCGAGCCATGGCGGACAGAGCCGTCAGTGTGCAGTTAATTTTGGAATCGGTCGAATTTACTCCTTCCAACGGGAAACCTAATTTGGATTACGTCGCACTTCGAAGATGAATTGGTGATGGAGGTGTACCGCACCACTTTGCATCAACAAATTATTTTGATACACTGCACCTGCGAATCTTACGCAGAATTTTGCTCTCAGATTGTGGCACTTCAACGACTCGGAGTTGCTAATGGATTCCCGTGGAAACCCTAGAACTCTGTTCTTGAACCTTAAAGTGCACAGAGCTCGCTTCCTCAGGAAGCAGGCCCTCATAACTTGGACGGAGCCTATGACCGTGTAGTCTAACCGTTAAGATCGTGTAGTTAACCCCTAACTCTGTATCCTCCATTTCTTTCTGCTATTTTTGAGTGAATTTTTTTGGTTTTATTTTTGAGAGATGAAATCACATATCCAATATACATCATAAAATTTTCGGAATTTTTTTGTGAAATTTTCAAATTCCCATGAATTTTCAAAGTAATAATGAAGAAAATTCATATCAAATGCAAATCATGCTCAAAGATTTTTAGATTTTTATAATAGAAGTAAATGAGAAGTGTAGAACATTGTGGTATAAAGAAAATTTCCTTGTCACTCCATATTTAGAAATATGGTTATAGATCCTCAACTTCAAATTTCAATGAAATGCTTATTTTGAGAAATTTTTAAAAATTTTCAAGTAGAATAAAAAATCATTCATTTTGCAATATGCACAAAGCTTTTTTGACCTTCCAAAGGACACAAAATGTCCTCAGTGTCCTTTTAAGGTTAACTTGATGGAAGTGTTACCTTCCTTGTCATAGCTTTGGCAAGGAAGGTATACATATCTATTGTAGACCCTCTTGCCAATTGCATCCCTATCTACATCCCTTTAACATTTCAGGGGCATTGTGTCCCTATGAAATGTTGTAGAGAAGTAAATAGGGACACAATTAGGAAGAGGCTCCATAATAGATGTGCATACTGTACACCTTAAGCCTAGAAAGACAAGACCTATTATCGAAGTAGTTAGCAAAAAATGATTTGATTTTGGGATCAATACCGATAATTGCATTTTTCATTTTAAAATAACCTTAGATGATTTAAATAATGGATGAATTGGTGCATTCTTCATTTGTATAGTTTCTAGGAAGTCATTCATTGGAAATTTTTAGTCTTCAACATCTTTACTAGGTATACGGCCCTTAACCCCTAAACGTCCAAATTCATCTCCATAATTGACGATTTGAGAAAAATTGTTATAAAGTGCTATTTGGAAGCATATTTTGGAATTGACATACAAATAAAAGTTGTAGATTTTGATTTGTAGATTTCATTTGTATGGTTAGATTCACCAATGCTATCACCAATCTTTTTTTATAAATTTTGAAAGAGAAATTCTAAAATGCCTTCTAAATTCGATTACAAGCAAAATGTTATCATTTTTTGAGTAAAATTTGTTGGAATGGATTTGAAATAAGGTTCTCCTCACATGGTGATTTTTTGAAATTTTTGTAGTCTTCAAATCTATAACCTCATCTTGGCAAATCCAGTTTTGAACTAAAGTCAATGCAATTTGACCACTTGACAAACTTGCACATTTGTAATTTTAGAAAAATGTGAGCTCTAGTAACACCAAATCCAATCCTTAGATAGGATAAAAACTTGTTAACGTATCTCCACAAATTAGAATAACTTTCATCCAAGTAGTTAGGAGGATGAAAGTAGAGTTTCTATTTGTTCATCGTCCAGAAAATGGATGTTGGAGTGCATAGGGGTTAATGCCTAAATTCATTGATTTTGTATCAAATTTGGCTTACATGTTTATATATAATCAATTAATCATTATATTATTTTTTGGAATTTCATCAAACTAGTTATACAAAGAAGTTTAGTTTTCAAGGATTCAAGCATTGATTTAAATGAATGAGAAGTTCTTTGAGACAAACATCATCCTAAAGTACTTTACCCATCTAAAATATGGATGTTAGGGAGCTTAGGAATTAAGGATTTTTGGCCTCATTGAGAGACATTTGAAAAACTTGTTTATTTTGATTTTGAAACCTTAGTGCTATTAAGTTTTTGGGACTGATTTTGCTAGCATCATAATTAGGTGCACTTACCATAGAATCTATAATTTATTTATAATAAACAATCTCCATTGTATCTTTAATTTTATTGTAACCCTCAATTTTTTCGTTTACTAAACTTGATTTGTCTCATAGATTGATTTAATCCCTTAATGATGGAATGAAAAATTACACTTCAATATCTTATAATAGAAACTATATTATCCATATCGGAAATTGAACTTTCTTCTATCCTTCTTTTTGGTTTATAACCCTTAAAGGATGCCATGACTGTTTTTCAACCAATGAATGACAAAGAATCCTTCTATGTTGGACATAAGTGCAACTATTCATTTTCAGAATTTTGTGTGAACATAAGAGGTCTTGTACAATGATTTGACTTCTAACGAGTGCTTTTGGATATTTTAAACCTAAATAATTCACACAATACCAAAAGGAATGATTTCCACGGTCACCAACTTGTCTTTTAAGGTTTGATTAAGAAGATTGCATGAAAAAAGAAAGGGCAAGAAAAATAAGTGAAGCCATAAATGTTATATTTTCAATTAGTAGAAATATGATAATGAATATTCCATTTTCAAATTAGTGGAGGACACTTTCTAACCCTGTATTGCAAACCATTTAAATACAAGAGGATTGCTTTAGAGATACATCATGGTCCATTCACAAAACTACAGCATGCTATGTGATTACTACACCACGTATGAACTTGAACTATTGCCTACTAAATTTCACTCACAAAAATTATAACTAAATGTCCAACATTCCAACTTCTTGCAAGGTGATTGCAAGAAAGATTGGTCCTATTTTGCATCACATTTGGAGTGATGGAGTTGTCATCAGCCATAACTTTTGGAGTATGAAGCCCATGTACTTGAAATTTTTAGAGAAGATGACTAACTTGGTATTAATGAGATTAGTTATTTTTAAGAAATTTTCAAAAAAAAATTTATAATTAAATTTCAATTTTGATAATTTGTCACACTTTGGGGTTTAGGGGTTTTTAGTACTGTGGAGTATCCAAATTTAATAATATAGACTTAAAAATTCTCTGAGCTATTCCCATATTAGGCAGACATGTGCCTACCAAAGGGCACTTAAAAAACATTATTTTTTTGTCTTCCACATGCATGCAAATAGGGGTCCCTTGCGCACGTCATTGTTAACATTGAAGATGGTTTCTCTTTCATTTTTTCGTTGAAATCTCTTCATCATGAAATCCTCCCCAATTGTCAATTTTTCGTTTCTTTGAAAATTCCTTTCCCTATTTTTACAAATTAGAACGTCAAAGTGTTTATTTTCTATAAAAATTGTGTCACTCTATTTTGTAAATAATTTTTTACCCATATTTTTCTTATGCCTCAAATTTTGGTGGTATGATATTTCTATTGTTACACTAATTATAGATATTTTATTTTATCTTTAAATATTTTTTTCCAACATGTCACATGTATTTTCAGTAAAATTTTACTTGAAAGACTCCTTATATTGGGTCATTACTTAAAAGACTATACTATTAGAACTATACTTAAAACACACCTTTCTCTTGTAGTGTTGTGTTCACTACAAATTTCATTCTCCTTTCATTGAAAACTTTTCCACTACACCAATCCACCCCAATTTTGATTTTCAAAGTAAAGGGTCAGTTTTTTGACCTATTATCTTATTAATTGGTCAACAAGCCCTTATCCTCTTGAATTTTGTATGAATAGTTGGACCCCAAAAGTATAGATAACTAAGACTAAAATGGCCTTTGGAGAATTGTAGAAAAAAACTAATTCCTATGACTATTGCAATAACAATTATATTTGTACTAATAAAGATGGTATTTAAATGTATTGTAGCTCTACACTTTCTTTAATCTTGACCTTCATTGTTTGTGGAGGCCTTTGCTTTAATAATGTGCTCAAGGAATTAGCTAAATTTGCCTAAGATAATAGTACTTTTGTCGAATTAGAACAATCCATCATTACAATAGATAAGCCATGATGAAAGAAGTCCCCAAAGTGTAAAATAAATTTGGCTTCAATTTGGCTTTAGCTAGAGGTATAGGAGGACATTCTTGATATTTCTACAATTGACTAGCCTATTTCATTGGCATCTACCTTCAAAAGATATTATCCTTATAGAGCTATATGAAGGTATTGGTAAAGAATTGAATTGATTGCAATTTTGCAAGTTGGACTTAAGATTCAAAGGTACATCTACGTTATAATTCATGGGCCAATTTTCATGTTAGCTCAACAATATTACCAAAAGTTGATGGCTTGGTACTACGAGAAATTGCCTCCATCTATTCATAAATGTTTTGGTTTCCTTCTTCAAAATTTTGCATTCACTAGTAACAAAGACTGAAGGAGACTCGATCACATATGCCTCAATTTAGTTATTCTTGAAAGAAAATTGTAGAGGCATCAAAGGAAATGCACAAGTTGGATGACCCCCCTAAGCCTGGTTCCAGAGAGCTAATGTGGAGAACAAATGGACTTCTAAATATAAAAGTTTATAATTCTTCAAGAAGTTCAATTTCCTTTGACTTGCAATTAAGTTATGAAGTCCAAAAATCATCTTTTGACTTTGAATAGAAACCAAGTTTCTTGTGGAAAGGGACAAAAGATCTCTTATAGTAATCCCAATGAACAAATGTGTAGTTGCAAATAAAATTAATACTAGATGTTGTAGCAACTAGCAAGAGATGATGTTGGATGGAAGAGTTGGCATACCAACTTCACAAGTACTCATGGGTAAACTCCTTTTGGATTCTGAAAACATCCAAAGGAAATGAAGATTGAAACCACTAAAGATTAGCATTAGAGGGGATTTGAGCCTCTAGAAGATTATAAGTTCTTGGAGTTCCCAAATAGTGGGGAACTCTAGGGAACATTGCCACATGATTGATTTGACGTAGTAGTATCACTATCATGCAAGATAATAATATTTCATTAATAAATTCTTATTATTCAATTATTTTTTAAAGAAAAAATATAATATTTTAATTTTTTCATTTAATTAATTAATTAATTTTATTCTAGGCAATAGTGTCGAGTTCATAGCATAGGGAACAGGCTTGAGAGAATCTTTTAATGCCCTCAAATCTCCTATAATGCATAAGAATATTGCATTTTTGAGATATATGAGAAAAATTAAAAGCTATATATTGCTTGTTTGGCCTAAGTGATATGTTCAAACATAACAAGCATGGCCATAGCAGGACCTTACATGATTGCAAGGGAGGTTTAAGCAATTGCAATAATGTTTTCATCCTTAAAATGTAGGCTAATATATACCTACAAACATCTAGTGGAAAGTGAATCACCTACAATTCAAGCTTAAGTAAGGCTTCCAAGCTTCCACTAAAGGTTTTTAATATCACTTGCTATTACAATCAATTAAAAGAATGGAAAATCACAATGGAAATATCCCATATAAAGTCTAGCTTGCCTAAACAATTTAGTTGTAGCCAATTGAAATTAGTTGTTGAGTGGCTACAATGCCAAAGTAGCATTGGTTAATAAATAGGTGTTGTTTTTCTTGATAACAAATTGGCATTGGATTTACATTTATATTCATTAGTTACCTTAACTCTGTAATTTTGAATAAGTAAATCAATTGTGTCCATACCAATGTTTTGAATCACATACACCACCATTATAAACCAAAAGTGGCATTTAGCTAATAAAATCAATGAGATCTATGGCAATATGAATGTGATTTGAAAACCCAAATTTCCTATTAGTTACCTTGCAAGTGTAGGGACAAAGGAGGCCATGCAGTTAACTTCTAGCTAGCTAACAAGTCTAAAGGCACCAATTAGTACTACAAGAAAAAGGGGTGTTTTAAGTATAGTCCTAATAGTATAGTCTTTTAAGTAATGACCTATAAGGAGCCTTTTAAGTAAAATTTTACTTAAAAGGCTCCTTATAGGTCATTACTTAAAAGACTATACTATTAGGACTATACTTAAAACACCCCTTTTTCTTGTAGTACTAATTGGTGCTACTTGGTTGGTATGGACAAGGCGTAATTAGGAATAAATAAGACACAATAGAATAATTTCTCAAAACCATTAATAGCAAAGGGTAGAAAGAAATAGAAGCATTAGAGCATCCCAAAAGGTCCTCCAAATGGTTGTCTAGAGCGCCAATTTGAAAGTTTGATAGATTTTGGCAAGAAATGAGATTCCCTACCTCTCAATAGTAGGTGTGCTACTACCACAAATTTGCAAAATTTTGATAATAGTCGTGCTATATGGTCTCTCTTTGGCAAGTCCTTCAAAAATTAAAGATAAGGCATGCCATGATTGCACATTGTCTCTTTTTTCTTACAAAATTGTTCTTCTAGCCTTCATCTTTTTTTGTAGAATGAGGTATACCGCAAGGAATCTCATGCATGCTTCATATGCAAATAAGTTTGAAGGGCTACTTTTGTCAATTTGGAGGAATAATATTAAAAAGACCATAGGAGATGCTCTTACATCTTTAAGATTTGCAAAGGATTATTGAGATGAGAAAAAAAGTAGTTGCATACTAGAAGAACACTCCTAACACTCTTCACCTTTTAAATCCTAATTATTACAACAATTAATATCACTATAAGAAACCTATGTTTTCTATGACGCATTTTAGCAGACATCTACAATGATCCAATTATTTTTATGTCAACAATAACATTCAACATAATATCTTAGATGATACTGTTGGATTACCATGGATGTCACCTAAAATGTGTCACATAAAAATACAAATTTCTTAGAGAGTATTTCTATTATAATTAAGTAATATGACTCAAACTAGCAATGACAATTAAAAATAAAAAAGGATTATGAGGTCAAATATAGAAGTTGGTAGAGACAAGAGGTGCATGGAACATTGGTTCCATTATTGTACATTACATAATGTAGAGCTTGTTTTGTTAGAAATACCATGAAAATTGACAATACTTACTTCCATTGTTTAGACATTGTTTGGTAGCTAGATTGAATATGGAAAGAAAAACATTGTGTGCTCACTATAGATTGTTTGTCCATGTGGAACATATGGTATATAATCTACCACAACATGACCTACTTCCAAATACCAATTCTCTAGCAATTTCTTAGACCACCCTATTCAATTAAAGTACAAAATATGCTTTCGACAATTCAATGCCCAAGCTGGAATAAAAAAAGTCCACTTTAAAAGCTCACAATCAATCATAGAAAATTTCAAAATAATACCACAGCAACTCATATCATAGCCTTTTTCCAATTTAGTATCTTTGAATATATGTCTTCGTCTCAATTCCTAAAAGATCCAATTAAGTCATAATAAGTTGATCAATTTGATTAGTTTTCAATGTAGGAAGGTTTTCTATGAAGTGTTGGAGTAGTCTCAAGATTGTGTTTTTAAAATTTTCTCATGTCTAATAGAATCATGAGATGTGGTTACAAGAATAGTGACATTCTAAGATTGTCACATAGAATTTTTGAATTTTTCATCAATGAAAATTATACTAAGGATTTTATTGAAAGATGTAATAGTATTAAGCAATAATAGTAGGATATCTTGGGAGTTCATGCAAAAAGGAGGTAATTCATTCACTACTAACAATGGAGAAAATAATTGATGAAGAAGACCAATTGCAACTAATGTTGACTATTCCTTCACTAGAGATCCTAGTTTGACATGCCAATATATCTTCTCCAATTTGCATTTTCATTGAACTTTCAACATTGGACAATTGTAGAATATTCTATCTCTAGAATATTTTGCCTTCTGGATTGTGTGAAAAGACATGAAAATTAACCCCTAAACAACAAGGTGAACATTTTTTGTCTAAGGAATGACAAGGAATTCTCCTATGTAGAACAAAAGTGCAACTATTCATCCTCAAAATTAGGGGTGGAAAGGGAAGATCTTCTACAGTAGTTTGACTCCCAATGAATATTTTTGGTTTTTTCTAAAGTAGATGATGTCACACGGTTCCAAAATGGCTGATTTCCAGTCACCAACCCAGTGTTCAAGGGTTAAAGACATCTATGAGGGGAATTAGAGGTAGACACTTGCAATTAGCCACATGTTTTGTGTGCTATGAATTGGGGGTTATTGGATATATATTACAAGTATATCATGTGGTTGCACTATCATTGAGGCGTGCAAGTTCCTGCAACTCATCCATTCGTTTGGCCCATTCCAACTTGGACGAGTGCTCTCGCACGTGCTTGTGCAACACGACGAGTGTGTTGTACTCACAATTCGGAAACATGAAGAAAGGGAAGTTGCTGTTGCTGGAGTGCAGCCGGTGAAGAACATAGCCATAGCTGAGTTGGTCTCTGGGAGTGAACCTGTTCACCTCGTTGAACCACAGACAGCAAAACAGGTTGGTCATCGGGGTGTGCTCCCTCACCAGCAGCGCTCCTTCGGGAACATCTGCAAGGAAATACCAACGGAAACTGAAAAGCAAGTGCATCCTGGATTCACGTATTCTTTTCTCCCAACCAGTTTCAAATGCCACAACATTTATGAAGCTAAAATTTTGGGGATTCTGTATCTACCTCTAGGAAATAATGATATCCAGGAATGTAACTTGAAATTGATAAGATATACAAGGGGTAAAGTCAATGGTACAATGTTACTAGCATGGTGTTCAATCGGGTAGAAGGTCGGTAAAACCTTTTGGTCAAAGCAACAAGATTGAGATAAAAAGAAATCCTACACCTTAGTTGATCCAAAAATCAATTTTTGATCATTATGACTTGTTTTATTCAATGTCAACTTTACACTAGTCCAAGTAACAAGAATGAGCATGGAGAGGTGGCACTTACATGGATCCTAAGTGGCATGCTAAAAAATATTAGGGACAACAAGGTCTCTCCCCTAGTTGCACATGATGCTAGTTCAAATTTTAAGTAATCAAAAGTGGCCCTAATGCTTAGGAAGTAACTTGTTTCCGAATAGAAGATAAAAAAAATCACATGTTGCACATCAAAGAGAATCACAAAAACAAATGCCTACCTTGTGAAGAAAGTCTAGCATGAAAAAGATGTCCACCTGGTGAACAATCAAACATCAACAAATGGATAGATATGGAACTAGAATACAACTTTATGTACTCAAAACATACCACTTTGGAGTGGGAGCTTGGCTGGGGACCAAGGCTGCAAGCCCTCGTTGCGGTAAACCTCCATGTGCTTGTCAATTAGAGGACGAGCATAGCGCTTGCGTCTCTTGCATGCATCAGCTTCGTCATATACACTTCGATGGTGCTTGTGTTGTGCAATGGCAAATGATTGGTTCTCTCGCCACAAGTATCTACATAAACTCAAAATACATAATCTCAAATCCATTCTTTTGCAATAAGTAGAGGAAACTTAAAACCATAAAGGATCTCATCGTATCTCCTATTGAATAAAATTTGTTACCAACAAGAACTTGTCCATTCATACACTTAGTTGGCCTTCAATTAAAAAGTTAGGTGTTATCAAGACTTGTTAAGACTTGGGTATGGCCACTAATCTTTGAATGGAAAAGGACGTGTCTATCGTCCCTTCAATAGTGCTCTACCACCTCCCACCTCGAATGACTCCATAAGAAATTCGTACACTGAGTCCACAAAAGTTGATCTCAACACAGTTGATCTCAAAGCTCTTTCAGTACCCAAATTGTATCTCTCCAGTGAGCTCTTCTGAGTGATCTCCCAATGAAATGAAATCACACTCCTACAAATTGGTGAAAATGCAATAACATCCTCTGCCTTACCTTTCGAGGATCAAGAGGGGGTCGGTGACAAGCTCCAATTTCCCGTCAATCCAAACACTGTAGTGCACCTCCGGGAACAGCCGGTGAAGCAAAAGCTTGGGCACTTTGCCGTTCCGTCGCGGCTCCTCGTAAGGCAAACTCTGAAGCTCCAGCACTCGCCATATCCCGATCCACTGGCCCCCAAGCTCATCTTCTGACAAGAGCTCCCTATGTCGGAAAGCCTCCAGCGAAACGTGGTCCACCACAATGACGAAGCAGAAAAGCTCCTTCGACAGGCGGCTCACATTGGAGGGCTGATGAGGTTCATCATAATTGTCCAAAACACAAGTTGCTACGAGAAACCGGCAGTGGCTCACAAACTCTCGATCTTTCGGAGAAAACAACTCCGGGCCACTCGGTTGAGCAAAACCGCAGTGGACCTGCAAGACCGGGGAGCTCTTGTCAATGTGGGGTTTGGGATAGCATTGGATTCATGGTCGCATAGAGTTGATGGAACCCCTAACCCTAATTTACAAAGGATTCGTGGTTCTCAAATGACCAATTCGATTGATCATATTGCGAAAAATATAATTCAGATGCGGCTAAACTTTATATCACCAGAATCACAGTGAAGAAAATTGCTTGTGGTGATAAAAAAACGAATTGAATTGGACAAAAGGAAGTTCCAATATGACCTGCTCCAAAATGCTAAAAAGAACATGAGACTCAATTTGAAACCCCGCAAAGGACAAGAATTTGTGGTTCTAAAATGTCCAATTCGACAGATCCTATTGTGAAAAATTTAATTTAGATGAGGTCAAATTTCATATAGCCAAGATCTGTGAAGAACGTTGCATGTGCTGGGTCAAAAAGGAAGAAAAATGGACAAAAGAAAGTTCACATATAACCTACTCAAACCTGTTAAATAAACATAAGCCTCAAATTGGGTCTCTTGGTCCTGAATAGATACCTTCATGCTTGCTTTGAATGCAAAGCTTTCTTCCCTCTGTTGCCATGTTTGATTGCCCCCAAAGAGAGCACTCCTACTGCTACTACTGCTGGGGTCTTCCACAATGTAAGTCAAATTCTGTGGCACCGACGTGATGCTCCTCTTCCATTCGGGGAACCGAACCAAGTCAGCACCGCCCATCATAGGAACGGGGCAACCTGTGACATCCCCGAGCAAAAGCACCGTCACACTTCTATCAAACAGCATTTTCTTACTAATCTCTACACTTCATGCATTGCCAGGGATTTTAGGGCTTAGGCTTTAGGGTGCAAGGCACGAAGTACTACTGCAAAATGAACATGACGAACGCAAAGCTCTCTTCTCATCTCCAATGCTCACTCAGAGCTTCTTGAAGAGCTAGCTTACGATGAGGAGGGCCAGGGAAGAACCCCATCGCTGCCAGAAACATGTAAATCCTGCGCTTCTTCTTGCATTTTCCTGCACAAAAATAAAGATTGAAGAAGAACCCAATGAGATAGAGTAGGACAACATTAGTACGAGTGAGGTTCAGTGAAGTGAAATTGCAAAGACCAAGGAGCGCACCTGCAAAGGAGGGAGTGGACTCGCAGGACCAGAAGGAGAGCACGGAGAGAGAGAAGAGGAGACTGAAGCAGGCCAGCAGCATCCCCGCCACTGCCCACCATTGCACCTTCCTTCTCCTCCGCAGACAATGCTGCAGGAGCTCCATGAGCCTGCGTCTTGGACGTGCAATCTGCACAAGAATCATCACACTCTCATCTCAAATTACCCCCTCATTGTTATTGACATTGTTTCAATGTTAAGAAAATTGTCCAATTGAATTAGTGTTGTTCTATTGTTGTTTTGTTACTCTATTAACATCGTTTCAACATGGTATTGTAACAAGAAATACTTTGGTGATTTTGAACTAAGTAATTGTTTCGAATTAGATTAAAATGGCATTATAAATATATTGAAAAAGTAATTGTTATCAATGAATATTAAATTAATGTTGAGACATTATTGTTGCAATGTACTTTGTGTCAACAAAACTTCAATTTCTCTTTAATTTCATCAACATTGATTCAATATCTAAAGAAATGTTGATCATTGTTGCAACGCATATTGTGTCAACATAATTTCAATTTCTACTTTTATCAACATTGATTCAACTAAAATTTCCACTTGTTCACAAACTGAAAGTGACTACTTTGTCCAAAATGTGGCACAACATGCATTACACTCAACATTTTTTATGCTTCTACTACTACGTACTCAGGTTGTTTTGCTCTCTTCACTTGAGCCCCTGTATAATCACGTCCTTTCCATCGCCTCAGTCTTACAGAACTCTTGATCGCTATCTCCCGATTGTCTAAATCACGGCATCCTCATAAAATCTGAAGAAAATTGCCACCAATTGGTGCCATTCGATTGTACCACATGAGTCACAGGCCCTAGACACAGAGTGAAGGATGCCTTCGAGCTGTATGCTAATTTGAACTTCACAATCAGAACGAAGAGAGCGCGCTGGTGCAGAACGCGTAGTCCCCGGAATGATAGTAGGTTTTACCCTAACAAAGTATTCAACTGCTGATTTTCCCAAGCTATACGAACTTAGTGACTTAGCTCTCAGCATGCAGCATGGCATCAACACATACTCCAGAGGCGGAAGCCCTAATCCTCAGTCTTCATACCTTATTGCCGGCTTCAACTGACTGCTTAGGTTTCGTCACAACAGCAGACGCGGCCTCCACACCGTGTGGTGACCGAAGAGATCGCAGCCGCACTACAAAATGGGCACCGCATCAAGATCATAATCGTGGAAACTATGACGACAAGGATCTCCTCAATCAGATCGCCAAAGTCTCCTTACCAGATCTGGGAATTTGTCTTTCAACAAGCGGATGCACCATGGCACCAATCCATCGGGATTGAAGGCCTCATCACCAGGCGAAGACTGCAAAATATCTGATTCAGCTCAGATACATTTGATACCAATGGAAACGATTTCAACCAACAGCAGTTCTTATTTTAAACTCATTCAAACAACTCCCTCGAGCACATTGTTAGTAGAGACACCACAAAAGATGAACACAATTAGCACCTAAGCATGAACGAAAGCAAAAGAACTGCTCAAAACCATACTGGATAGGACTTCATTTCCTGAGTTCGTTCACTAATTCAATTCCCGCGTCCTTTAACTACTTCAATACAAGAACTTCTTTCAGAAATTTAAATTGAAGACATATGTATCACCTTAAGAGCATAAGGGACTTTGGGAAAGAGAACAACACTACTGACACCGACATCCCTAGCCTTGTAAACCTGGCAGCACCAAAGAGATCATAAGAAGTCAAGTACCGTGATCTAAAATACTTCATTCTCATATACTACAATTTTCACCACTTAGCACAAATACGCGGAGTCGATGTCGGGGGAGTTTTGCCAAAGCAAACATCCCTACTTGCGGGACAATTCCAGAGCCCAAATAGAAAACCTACCTCATCGATAAGCCCGGGAAGCCTTCGGAGACGTTGGCACCCAGGCATAGCGCCAATATAAAACGATGCATGAACATTCAACATCTCCTGCTCAAATACGTAGAAACCTAAGAACTAAAATCTCAAAAAAACATCTTGCCAATGCAACATGCCGTGCCGAGTAGAATCATAGCCAGCCTGGGTACGTATTGGTACGTACTGCAGGTGTTGAAGAACCTATCTTCCCGTGAGCCTTTCCTCACTGATGTCAGAATCTGCTGTTCATTGTTGGCCTCAGGAGAATCTAGAGAATTGGATTGCAGCCAAAGTGCAGCCAATTGAGAACGATGAATACATTTGGCAATGTGGCACTGATGCAGAAACTTGATTAAGCTTAGGTCGGATGGACGTCCTGATTTGATGTTTTGCAATTGCGTGTGGGGCCAAATTGGATCGTGGCCAGCGCAGATGTGACGGCTGGGGTGGCTGTGGATGGTTCTGTTCCTGGGTATCGGGGGAAGCATTGGCAGTTCTCAGGAGAGTACAGGGATGAGCATCAATCTTCCTCCTCACTCGTGAATCCTTGGATACCGTTTGCGCTTCAATGGCGCAAAGCAATGCAGCTCTGCATTCGATTTTTGATTTCGGTTGGTTTACAAGTCCGTAGCTTCCAATGGCGCGTGCAGGAGCCAGACTCGTAGAACAGCGCCTTCTCCGTCATCTTTCAAGTCGCAGACAGGTTCAGCTCTGAGCTTTCCTCGATCTTTACAATTTAGTTGCCGCGTTGTGTCACTTTTCTCGAATGCCTGTGATGAAGTTTGAAGTAGCAACTACAGGTATTACCATTTGCACTAACAAGCTTTCCACCATCTTGACTAGTTTAGATGTTTCCCGAGGGAGGGATGCTTCATGTGCATGAGAATTTTGCGTCACCTGGATTCTGTTGAAACCAACAATGTTTTCTTCTAGAGCTAGCTTCCACCATTCTCTCCAAATAGTATGAGAATACACAAAAATAAGAGTGATGAGGATCAAGCAATGATGTCACTTACCCGAAGTCAACTAGAAAGTAGAGGGTGCCATTAACAACAAGAAATATCAACTAGTTAGTATACATCTCAAGGAAGGCAAAGTATGAAAAGATTTTGCAATGTTTTTATACTAAAGTATGAATAGATTGCTTCTAAAGGTTGAGATGTTCCTCCAGATTAGATTAAGGACCATTCATGAAGAAGATCCTTTTGTGTATGCTCATTTGCACAAATGGAAAAATTACCCCCACTTAGCCCCCAAAGCCCTGAGGATTCATGGATATAAAACGATCAATTGATATCCCTAGTGTCCATAAAGAACAATGTGTGTGCTGAAAAAAACATAAATGAAATGGGACTAAAGGAAGTGAAGTAGTTTTCCGCCAAAAAACGTAGTTTTAGCGTTGGCCTAAATGTAGTTTTCGCTCGCATGCCCTTGTATATACCTAAACACAAAAAATGGAGCATGGAGAACATCATGCACAAGCTCTAGAAGGCCTCATCTCTAGCAAAGGTGTTACATCAATTCCTCTGCAAGACAAAGAGGAATGGACAAATTGGCTTATATATCTTACATATCTTAGTCAAAGTGTGAGCTAGGTGGTTTGGAAAACAACAAGGCAAATCATGTGATTGTTTTGACTAGAACTGATGAGATTTTGAAGCACATTGACTTCATTGAATCTTCTTATGGATTGTATTATGGTGACATGGTATGTTTATTGTTGGAGTCACTATTTTGATGATGTATAGCATAATTTTCAAAGTTGATGGATAGTCACAAGATAATGAAATTCATTGGCTTTGGGATTTTGAATTTTTTTTGTACACACATTGGATCAACATTGAAGAAGTATTGAACCAATGTAAATTGAATCAACTTGAAAGTTTAGCATGTCAATGTCATTGTCTCAATGTTGAAGTTGTATTGAAGTGGTGCTACTTAAAATAAAATTAAAGTAATACTAATAAATTATACATTGGATTAATATATACTTTGACAAGTTACTTTGCTCCAACATTGAATCAATGTCATGCCAATATTGATCAAACTTATCATCAAAACAATAAGCATTCACCTAGAGATATTATTCAATGAACACTATAATTGAAACTATTCGCTTGTTTTAACATCAAAATCTCATTAGTTTAAGAAGAATTGTTATTTGAGATGTGTGAGCCCCCAATTCATCACTAGGGACTTATGATTTTCTCTTTTTTGCATTTTGCAGTATTGAGTGTAGTTTTATATACAAAAAGCCTCCAAAAGAGTATAGAACAAAAATAGATATGTTACATATCAATATAGCATTTGGTCTAAAATTAAAATATTATAGCAAGAATATCCTAAACTACCACTTGTACATAGGTTAGAACCCGACTAATCATAAAAATTAGAGGATTATGTGTTATTGGCAAAACCAGCTCAAACTCTGCATGTGAGAAACATGTCTAGGCTAAAATTGGTCGAGGAAATTCTAGTGAGGTATTTAGGTTAGTTTTCGGCAATAGGTTTCAATTTCCCTATTCCATCAATGAAATAATGGAACACCAATTGTTGGCATGTAGGAGTTAATTATTCCAAGACAAGACCATAGAGGAATCTATGGCTAAAGGAAGGTGACTTTGGGTTAAAATCACCCCCGGGACTCAATGGTGAAATTAGTTTGCCAAGATTCCCTTCAATGTGAAGGATTCCTCGGACACCGATATTTATATAAGGGGGTGGATTTTATTCCCCCTATGCCAATGTGTAGAGTAAGAATATGAGCCTACATATGTGTTGTGAGATTCCAAAAGAGTTTCCACAAAAAGTTTTGAAATTTTTTAATAGTCAAAAGATGCTCTTCATGATAATCAACTACCAAAATCTATGACAAAAAATTCCTAGAAATTATCTAGGTGGCGATAAAATCTCACTAAAAATTAGACTAGATTCTTTTATACTAAAAAGACACCCCGATAAATTTCAGGACATTCCAATAGTTAGAAGTACCCAAACTTACAAGATTCCCCAACAATCAACATAATTTAAAGATTATAGTGGAGTTGTCCAACATAGTGGGAGCACACGGAAGTGGAATGAGGTCAAAGATAGGTCTTTTTTTATTCCCTTATAACTACTTAAGAGCCTAGGCTAGTTACTTTTGTCAGAAAAGTCAAACTCTAAAAGTTGGGTTTTTACTTGATTTGGGCGTTAGTTGACACTAGGTTTCATTGAGGTTTTGGAGTTAGAAAGAGGGTGGAGAGTTCTTTCGCATAAAATTTGAGCTTTTGAAGCCAATGGCACAATCCATTTGTGATTTGGAATTAATCTCCAAAAGTTATATTTATGGACCAACATAGAAAGTGAAAACTTTTGAGGATAAGGATGAAAATCCAAGGTGATTGGGTTACCATAGATGAATGAGAGGAGGTGGGTGCCCTAGAAAGAGTATAAAAGGACACCCCTTCTCCTCTCAAACCACCCCCATTTGTTGTATTCGGATTCACTTTAGATTCAACTTATGTTGGAATTTTGGCATTTTAAACCCAAAACCTTGGAATAGTGTTTTTTGGGGCACTTTAGACTATTGTTATTCCTTTTCAAGCTTTCGAGGTCTTGTGGGTCCCTTGCGCTTAAGTCCTCCGTACTAACCATCTCAAGTCTTTGGGGGGCTTAAGAATTCAATCTTATTTGGTTTTCGAGAAGTTATGGTCTTGTGTTATTCTTTAAGAGGGTCTTTTGATCTTCCTCCGTATTTTGTCCTTATATGAACCCTAGAGTAACCCCCCATATGACTTGATAATGTGACTTTGGGGGGGCTTTAGATCAAGTATTGACGTTGTATTAACCCATGTGTGAGGTTTGGTAGGTCTTGCCAAGATGGCGAAGCTTTGACACCCCCCAAGGTCAAAGAGTCCTAATTGTGTGTTAAAAATCAAAATTATAGCAGAGCTTTGAACGCACTCTGAGTGAAAAGAGTCCTAGTTGTTTGTTAACCCTTCACCGCCCAACCCTCGTTTCCGTCAGGCACATGCTCCGCAGCGTTCTCTGAAGAATGAGAGCCAAGACAGCACTGTGGGTGGAATTTCTTAAATCCATCATTGGCTACTACACACAAGTCAAAGGCGGTGTGAGATTTGTAAAAAATTTTGAAATTAAGTAGTCACATATGTAGATTATAGCAATTGATGAAGATCAAATTGTCGAGGGGCGATGTCTTTTTTTGGGTATCGCAAAATGATTCCAGCCGATTATGGGCAGAAGGAAATCTATTTTGAAACAAGCATCTAGATGATTCATCAAGACCGAAAATGCAACTTGGTGGTGAAAAAATTGGCAAAAACGAATTAAAAACTCATAAGCGTGAAGAAATCAAAAGCAAGAACCTGTCAACTAGTGACCGGGTCAAAACGGGAGGTGGTCATGGTTGCCACGGGGTATTGCCGGTACACAAATTATCACACAAAGTGAAGATTTCGGGGAGAAAAAATGGAGTTCTAAAAAATAGGGGACGTGTGATACGTAGCCAAAGTTCAAAAATTCCGTATCCCATATTAAGGGAGGAAATGTAAAACACAACCAAGTTTGCAATTCAAAATACATTGCTAGAAAAACATCAATGTTGTCCCCGCCTTCTACTTGGGATCTAAGGCCAATGGTCTCCAACCGTCTCTTCCTGGTCAAATTTGTGACATTCATGGCAAACTGCCAGGTCTTGCTTTTTACTCTCGCCAATCGGACTTCCATTTCTGATACAACCACATTGCGATCCGTCTGGCAAGGCTATGATCACCTCTCGAATTTTCCATGGGTCCCACTGATCTTGATTCTTTGTGAGCCCTATTGGGACTTTTTCCAATTCTGAGCGGCCAGAATCCGTCCCCTTGGGCAGTCTAGGGTTAAAGTCACCTTAGGGCGAAACTTTCACCCTCCGTGATTCCCATGTCCAAATTTTTGTTTCCAAAACGTGTTGGAAATTATTCAAAGTTTGGTCTCAAAAGTAATCAATGACAACTTAATCAAGTTATGTGGTGACCAGGGAATATTAGCCTGGACCATTTGCCATTTAACCTTCATTTTTCATTCTTCCCCCTTATGTGACTAGTCAAAACCCATCAACTCTCCATTAGTTAGGAAGGATGAAATTAGTCATTAGAAACCAACCCGAGCCCGCAACCACCCCAATATCACCCCAATAACCCTACCAACACCAACATGTAGGTTGGGTACCGAGTGGGGAGTTGAGGTCGCAATCAAAGGCTCATTGGTGGGAATCAGGGTCTTAGTTAGGGGAATCGGGGTCCATAGTCAGGGCTCGCCAGTGGGTGCCGAGTATCAGGTGGGAGTCAAGGTTATAGTTAGTGGAGTCAAGGTCTGCAATGGGGCTTGCCAATGGGGAATTGAGGTCGTCCAGGGGCTCATAGCTAGGGGCTAGGTTTGTCAATCAGGGAAGTCAGGGTCCATCCAAGGGGCCGAAGTCCAAGGGCTAGGTTTTGTTGGGTGGGAAGTTAGGGTCCATCCATGGGTTCAAAGCCCAAGGGGGTACAAAAAATAAAAAAATTAGAGAGGTAGTAAATTAGGGGAGAGGAGTAAGAAGAAAGAAACCAAGACCACACTCAACCTTCCTCTAACATGCATCAAAGCATGGAAGCCAACTCCCTATCTTCCACAAATCAAGCAAAAGTAGGAAGAAAGAGACAAGTATGTAGAAACTACACTCAATTAAAAGGAGGAAGTAATGGTAGAAGTAGTAGGAAGAATGGAGAAGTGACGAGGAGAGGGAGACCATTAGATGTTAGATAGGAGGGAGTTGAGGGAGATAAGATAGAAGGAGAATCTCCCTACCTTGTTTTGACCCTTGGATTAGAAATAGGTGATTATTGAGATGCTAAACATCAGAGGTGGTTCAAGGCGTAAGAAACAATGACATGTCCTTAATCTGGCCTAGAAATGTGGAATAAGAGTAGTTGGGCCATTTCAAGGATGTAAGAGGAATAGGGTAGAAAGAAAAGGAGACAAGGAAGGTAGAGCCAGTGGGAGTAGAACAAATCAACCACTGTATTGACTCACCACTTTATCAAAAAGGCAATCAATTGCATCATATCACAGGGGGTAATGGCAGAGGAGGAAGTACCCCTAGGAGGTATGATCAATGACATTAGCTCTAAGGTATGAAGCTAAACCCCTCATGAACCTTCTCAACCCAACTAATTAGCAACTACTAACCTTAGCCGAGGCCTAGCCCCAAGTCAAATCCCTAAAATTAGAGTTCAAGTCATTTTTGAATTTAAAACCTTAGAGAGGAGGTGTGTAGCTCTCCAAAAACCTAAGATACATCAAAATCGGAGAAAAAATGAGAAAGTCATTGTTGAATGAAGGTTAGAACTTAAATTGGAGGAAAAAATAGTTAGACATAAAAGTTGGGAACAAATTGAGAAAATTAGAGAGAGGCCATTAATTGGAATCCACAAGTGAAGGAAAAAATTGATTCTAAATTGTAGATTAGAAGAAATTAGCAGATGAAGTTTTAAAGTACCGACTAATAGTCAAAATTCATCCATCAAGAACTTTTAGTAGGAAAGTTGGATTAGCAAGCGTCTTACCAATATAGAAAGATAGAATTAGGGGCTACAAGAAGAAGATAGAAACTCACAAAAAATAGTAAATAGACAAAAGTTAATCCAAAATTAGAACACCAAAGAAGCCTAATAAGAAACTTAGAGGGTCGAGTAGAGTTAGGAAGACAGGACCATAGGTATGTAGAGAAAGTTAAGTAGATCTCATAGGATACCCTCGCTTAGGGAAAGACCAAAAATCCAAGAAAATAAAGGCAAATAAAGTTTAGCATAGGTTTGGATGAAATGTTCATAGAAGTGCCCAACTAAAACCAAACTCCATAGGTAGGAAGAGCCACACCTCTTAAACACCTTCATGAAGTTTCCATTTATTTTAAATTAGGAAACTAGACTTAAGTCGTGGATGAAGTTTGATGAACCGAGTAGTAGTCAAACTTCATCCACCCATAACTTTTGCTAAGAAGCTCAGATAGGGTCGAAATTTATGTTTTTAAAAAGGGAAAAGAATTCTCTAGAAGGTTTTGATATTAGTTCCTCTCTAATGTATTTTTCACCAAAATTCATAGTGACTTAATCTATTCAGCCAAATTCCGTAGTGGTTGCATTGGGGTTTAGACTCTCGTGATTTTTATACATTTTTGTACATTTAGGCACCTAGAAAATATCTATTGCTTGAAAGGCACAATGTATCACACTTAGACATCCAAAAGTAGGAATCATTTATGTCAACACTCCAAGAACCTAGTTATACTCGCAATTTATCAAGGGTGGGTAAATTGACACTCACACTCCAAAACGACTAGGAATCGATACCTTTAAGGCAAATAGGTCCTTCCTTCTAGATCTTATCGATTTTTTCACCATGGACTCATGCCACGATCAAAGGTACGTAGTGGTAATTTGTACTTCAAGGAGGGTCATTTCTCTTCCAGGTGGATCATACTTAGCATTTACCGTTGACTTCACGAGTGGTTTGCAACATTTCCTTGATTCTATCAAGTTCATGTATTCTTGAGTGAGACTTTCTTGGCAAAGGATCAACAAAATGATTTTGGAGCTTGTTTCATTTACACTTGGGAAAAAAACAAGAAAAATAGTGGATAAAATCACCAAAAGAACCTCTATGGAATATGAGTTTTGCCAAAATAGTTTACTATTTTTTAGCAATAGTGATGGGTGGATGATGAAAATGGAACAAGATTCAATGTGTGCTCTTTCTAGTGTTGAACATTAAACTTAGAATTGTGACAAAATTGGATGTGAACACCATGAGATGTAAAGAAATCATTAGAGGTAAGAAGCCCAACATTTTAGGTAAATACACCTAAAATCATTATAGACCAAAAACCATTGTGCCTTGTTGCCTAGAATGAAGATGTTAAGTCTAGGGATGTACATAATTGTATATTGCAGTATTAGTTTATGGTACACATATATGTTTCACTTTGAAAAAACATATCTTATTTGTATGGTGTCCAAATACTACATACTTATGTGCATTGCAATCCTCTATCACTTATTAGTAAATTTCAATAAAGATAATTATTTTCATACAATATTAATTATGTATTCTTGCAAATAGTGATTGTTCTAGGAATGTAGGTGCACACACCTTGGTGAAAAGAACCAATAGTAATCAACTAGGGATGAAATTCAACTCAAATAATGTTTTGCAATAGTAAGATTTATGTATTTATTTTTGACACAATGAATGTAATTCAATATTTTATTATCTTGATTTAAAACACATCAATCACCAACCAAAACTAGACTAACATAAACAAGTACCAAGAGGGCAAACTTACTTTTAAAACTACAAGAACCAATATCCCCTGTTGGAGGTGAAGGTGCTAGGACAATTACAAGGGGGGAGGAAGCTTGGGACCACCTTGGCACCCAAAAGACAAACTAGTGAAAGGTCCTAAACAAATCCTTTTAGGCTTGTCTATGATGATAATAGCATAAATCCCATTCTTACACCATTTTCCCATGAAGGTCTTCATGATCTTGACAACTTTCATATCATATTTCCAAAATCTTCTCTAAGTAGCATGACTCTTTAGCAATTCATTAACCCTTGAAAGGCTCTTGGAGTCCTTCTATATGACCCGTATTTAGCTTTATAATTAACTCTTCAATTGTGGTTTAATATATGAATTATGATACATTTTTATTTACATACTATCATGATTATTAATTAACTTTATGCTGAAAAGTATTTGGTGAATGTTCTTTTGATCAAATACTACCAAATTCATAATACACTATATGGCCACAAAGGGCTTTCAAGCACTTCTAGGGTTAAATGAACCCTAGTTAATTTGTAGAAGACCAATTCTATTGTTGGTTTCAAATCATCAAACTTCTTTTTGAGTTTAATCCCTAAGCATCACAAAGAGAACAACATAAGTGAGGAGTTTTCTTTTGTTGGATCTCAAAAATCTAGAATAATTTGATAACTACTCAATTACAGAAGTTCTCACGATTGAAATTTGAAGCCAACTTATTGATGAGTACGAAACTGCAATTTATGAGAACCCACCATGCAGATTTCATGGTTATAATATTTGATGAACTTGATATTCCACAAATCCTCTTTTCTCACTGTCCAAAAAACGTCCACTTTGACGTACATGAGTGAATATAGCTTTTTAAATCATATTTGGGATCCAATGTATTATCTTTGCATTATAAGCCTATGTGGTATCTATCAAAGTGAAAACTCTCTATTAGTTTCTTAATGTAAACATTTTGTTGTAATTTTATAAATAATAAGTGAAATAGATTGGTAAATACAGCCAAAAAAAATCAATAAATTTGAAATTTATCCAAGATGTAAAAATAGCTATTAAAACTAGTGTTAAAAAATTTACATTTTTTTTCTTTTTACATTCAAAAATTCCGTGATAATGTCTTGCATTCAAATCATTGCTATTATACTCAATTTAGACTTTATAAAGTTGATTGTTAATATTTTATAATTTTCATGTTTGAATAGACAATTGTCCTGTAAATGTTGATTTTTAAAAATGTAGCGGAAAATAAAATCATAATTTTTAAAAATATTTAGTATTCATATTTACATATGCATATGAATAATTTGAAATTTTCACCAAAAATGAAGTTTAGAATGAGAATACTAATACAAGAAATTTTATGTTATTTAAATTTTAACATATAGATCTTCCCATTGCAATAACTTTTGAATTTTTTTGATTTTTTCAAAGTTTGAAATTTAGTAGAAATATAACTTAGAAAGTTTTATATTCTAATTTTAAATCTAAATTTTTAAAAATGGATGCTTTGAAAATTACAATCAAGTTTGAACAAGTCACATCCACAATTGGGTATTGGGACCTTCAAAAATTAGGGGTTAACTCAATTGAAGACATACCATGGCACACTTGATTTAACCCTTGAAGAACCAAGGCCTTTTTTTTTGCCAAATTTCACTCAAAACTTTCATTTCTATTGCAAAGAGCAAAAGCATTTGAAATTGTATTTTTTGGACATCTAACTGTAGTATCTTGCCCCTAACTAGTATGAGAATGTGTGGAATAAATTTCAGAAATTTTGACCGCATAGATCGCAAGATATTTGCGTTTAAATTGAAAAAAACAAAAAAAATAGCACATTGTAGGATTAGATTATTTGACTTTCAACCTTCTAAACTGAAATTTTTTGCACTACAAAGTTTTTGAGTTTTGAATCTTCATGGTGGAAAATTGAGTTGAGAGTCCAAGGGAAGAAAAAAATATACAAAAAGCTTAATTTTCATTCTTAAGAAAATTGTTAAATAGAAGTAGGTACAAGATAGAAGGGAAATCTAAATTATTACTATCTCTAAGATGGAATTGAAATTCACTAATTTCAATGGTAAGATTTTTCTAGCAAGCAAACTAAACCATGTGGATTTTCTTTTTAATTGTAAAAGTTGCATTTGGAAATGAATCCTACTAGTTATTTTTTCAAAAAGATGCTTATATTGCAAATAACCAGATTATCCATAATTTCACATCACCTATCCAAATGAAAAGAATCCAATATTTCCATGTAGTCAAAAATATAATCTACGAGAAAAAAAATTCTAAATTCTAATTTTTTGAAATTTTTTTGGGATGCCTAGTCTTCCCGATTTTGAGCTTATTTGGGCATAAGTTTTGTTCCCGAGCACCAATTGATAAATAAATTATATTTCCATGAAACTAATAAGTTTTTCTATCGTCACAAGAAGTTTCAAAAAAGTATAAGAAAATTGTGAGTGAAGGTACTTGCCCAAAATCCAATTTGTCTCCCAAGGGGACATTGATCCTTTATGGATAATCCCTAAAATCCTATAGAATGTATTTTTTTTTGTCCCTACAATACACACAATCAATTTCGGGTAGGTTCTCACAAGTGGAATTTTTAGTGAAACTTTTTAAAACTTTTTCACAAGATAGAAAAATTCATTTGCATTCTAGAAATATAATTTTTATTTCAATTGGTGCTTGGAACAAAAGTTATACCACAATAAATCCAAAACTAAATTCAATGGGTAGGAAAAAATCCACAAAAACTGGAAATAAATTTTTTTTTTTCATGGATTGTAATTGGTTTAGCATTGAAATCATTTACTCGTTCTATTTGGATTTGTGATGTGAAAGTAATCAAGCATCTTGGTGTGTGGGCAATTAAAGCATATTATAATTTAGAATAATGGAGAGGATTTGTTTTTGAGTTCAATTTTGACATTTTTTTCACAAAAAAAGTTCCAATAGGTGTTAACTTTGATTGTTGGAATAATCTCACCATTGGCACTAGTGTGTTTTAATTCCATCCTAGAGCTATTGATGATCTAATTTTACTCTTTGTCATGTACCTTCTTCTACTTAACAATTTTTTAGAGTATGAAAATCAAGTTATTTTTCATTATTATTTTTTCTATACTTTAAATCCAATTCTTTATGATAATTTTTTTTTAAATTCAAAATCTATAGTGCCAAATTTTTAAGTTAAGAAGGTTCAAAGTCTTGTAAACTATTTTGCAATCATACCCAAAACCATGATTTTTTCACTTTGAATGTTTGTATCTTGTAATCTGTGCAATTAAAGTATCGAAAATCTTTTCCACACATTCCCATGCTAGTCTACTCCAAGATCGTATAGTTAGATATGCAAAAAATATTATTTTAAGAGTTTTTGTTCTTTCCACTAGAAATGACAATTTTGAGTGTTTTTAGATTAAAAAAAAAAAAAAAAAGGCCTTAGGACTTTACAGGTTGAAGTGGGTACACCCAAAATTGCACCCTGCCTACAACCGCCATCATCACTCTATGTAAACCTCCAAAATCAATATATAAATATATTGAAAAAACAATTTCAGAACATTTATATTTACCCAAAATAAATTTGACCATTCCTAACTTTTGCATACAATATCCAAATATCGCATTCTTTGGTGCATTGAAACCTCCTTTCACTTGAAACCATGGAAATTTTGGCCAGTCCAAAGATACGAATTAGGCACAGAAGCCAAAAAGTAGCGGTTTGGGGGTTACCCAAGTTATGCCCATGAATTTGCAGCGTCTTTCCCCACTTGCGCTCACTTTCAATTCATTGACTTTCCACTCTACGCTTGACTTTTCACAATTGCTTAACCTGGGTTAAGTTAACCTCCACGACTTCAGACGTGGTGACCACAGGAGTTGTCAAATTACGTGAACGTTCAGAAAGCTCAGGCCAGGGTAATTAATTAAAATTTTGTGCAGGTTGTTGCCGACGTCACTCTCATGTGGGCACATGTGATGTCCTCCCTTCAGTAATTTATTGAAGAATCTTTCACGGTGAATATAAAGGCTCCGTCCTTTTTGTAAGTTAAGTTAAGAGCTTTCAAATTTTCGTCAACAAAAGAAACAAGATATCCGGTATGATACCGTACAAGGTACCTCTCCAGAATTTTTCATTTGAAATGTTTGAATATTTGTTTGGTGTATGATATTTTTTGGTATTTAAGATTTATGTGTTATTATAAAAAAAAAAAAAAGAAACACTACATTGTACGTACATAAAAAGAATGTTGTTTTTGTTGTTTTTGCATTCTCCTTCAACCCCAATTTGTTACCCTCTAAAAACTATTGGCTTAACCACCAAACAAACTCATTGTTCTTGAAATATGTTAGAAATGTTGGAACAAAATTGAAACAACTAGACACTGACATTTTGGGGAAGTTCAATTCCCAAGCACTCAATCACTAAAAGAAAACTATGTTTTCCAAAAAACAATGTGAACGCAGTTTTCAAAAAACTGTGTTGTAGTGAACAAAAATGTCTCTTGGATTTTGTTCACCGCAACATAGTTTTCTACTAGTGAATATACACTACCACATATGTAGAAGATTGTAAATGGCGTAGAACAAAAGGAAAATCAACTCTTGAGCATTAGGAACATCAACACAATGCTACAAAATCAATGTCACGAAGAACATTTCTAATTGCCACAAATAGCAATAAAACATAGTTACTATGAAATGGCAAGATTTGTTTCTATTGGGGCAAATTGAAAAATGATAAGACAAATCCAACACAATTCATAGTCCATTATATGGACAACATGAGAATAGGTTATGAATTTTCAAAGTCTAGTGATAGCAAGAGTATAGGTGTACCATTGTGCATTTTCAAAATGAATGTCTTCATTCTAGGCAAGAATCTAAATGTGATGGTTTTGGATCAATGATTAATTTGTACTTACCTTACAAGTACAAGAAGAAAATTTTGTACTAGTGTGATACTCATGAAACTTTCCATTGTGATTGCAAGTAAGGTTGATATTGAACATTGTAGCAATAGAAGATGATTGAAATTTTAATTTTTGGGGGCATTGGCACTGTTGAGATTGTTTATTCACTAGGCCCTAGATCACTATTTGTATGGTTTGAAACAAAGTAAATTGCAAAATTCATCAAACTAATGTATTTGTAGAATATAATCTTGATAATGGCTTGGAAGAAGATATCAATTAAAATTGGCATATTCATTGTAGTAAGCCTAAAAGCTAAAATGCCAACGTAAATTCTAGTTTGATTTCTACAACTTGTGGGTTGGGACATCATTATTTAGCAATCATGAAAAAGTTGTTTTTATCTTCTACTTTTAAAAGTGAGTGGAGGAGAGTAAATTTGTTTGTGTTAAGATACTCCAATACTTGAGAGCATTGAAATTTTATTAGGAATATAGATGAAGATGGAAGAAAAGTCAAGAGAGAGATGGCCAACTCATGACCTACTCAAATCTTTGATGCCATGAGTTTTGTGTGTTGATTTCTTCAATACTTTGCATGGCAATCTCCAATGTGATTCCTAAGCACTAAGTTTTTTATGAGGTGCTTACTAATGTATTTGGTCCTTAGAGTCAACATTCCCCTCCAAATAATTCATTGAAGTTGACAATTGTGATTTGGCAAAATTATGCTTGAAACTAGAAAGATTGTTTTTTTCCCATTTCATTGAAGATAAGAATAAATTATCATATGAATTCCAACATCTAGTTTTTTGAATATGTTTTACCCACCTCAACAACTGGATATGGTAATAAAACATCTAGATTATTATTGCAATGTTTATAGTATGTGCAGCGATTGATTGAGCATCTCCATGATTACTTTCATGGCAGTGAAGTAAATCATTGTTTGTAAAGTTGAAACATCTAAGAATCAATCCTACACATGTGAAGCATATGAGAATCAATAGACAACAAGATTAGAGAGAGCCTTGCTATGAGAAAGATCGACAAACTCTTCTCTAACACAAATTTTTAATCTATTTTTTTTTATTTAGATGAAACCATAGGTTTTTCATTGCTTGAAGTAGGTAAGACTTCTACACCGCAATTTCAATTAGAAAATGGAATTTTGCACTATTGAAAAAATGTATCTTTATAAATGAAATGTTTCTATTTCTTGTTTTTTTCTCAAAAAAATAGGAATCTACAATTTTACAAATTCAAAATTTTACAAAATCTCTGGAAAATGAACTTTATGAAAATCTACCCAAAAGACAAAATTCATATTTTTATATGGAAATTTTGGACAAAAAATCTAGTTTGGATGAAAACTTATAGATGGAAGAAAATTGCTATGTCACCTAATCTTTAGCCAAATAGTTGTTGGCCACATCAACTACTCATCTACCGGGCACCTTCTAGCATCCAATGCTTAACTTTCACTGACCAAAAGTCATCTACTTTGTTTCAAATGGTGACTAATAGTTGGTCAATTACTAAAAATTACCATCGGCAACCAAGGATTGAGCCCAAACCCCTAGAACTTCAACATGGGATGATGCATGTATACCAAAAATTATAAAAATCATCCATTTTAGAATTGAAAATTGCTACTAAGACTCTTCCATTTGTTCTACAAGAAAAATGACTAGTTTTCTCCATTGGCATGGTTGAATTTTTTTTTAATTTCCGCATATAGGCAAATGTGAGAAAGGGGAAGAGCAATGAATTTTTTTTAACAAGATATGAATTTTTTATGAATTTTTTAAGTATGTTGTTTAATTGGTCCAAAAGAAGTTATAGACAACCCCCAAACCAATGAAAAATATATCCATAATGGTCATCTTACATACCTAAAGAAGCCATAGTATTTTCCAAAATGGCCACAATATGGAGGACAAAAAAAGTCACTTCTTGTGATGAATTTATACTCAAAAGGTGGAAGCTCCCATTGCAATCACTAATCACTTCATTACCATCATCCAAGACATTGATTATGGCCACTAATTCAATTGAGTATAGTCCAAATTTCATTTATTGAAAAACGTCTGTCATGGGTTGTGCAAGATTGCAAAGGATTATTCCATAGTTGTCTATCATGGGCCTTTTGCATGTCAAGAGTGGTTTACCTTATGACAATCTAAACCTTTAACTTACAATTTCTTTAGTTTAAATTGCTCTAACCTACAAAACTAATGAAAAAAATAGATCTAACTAAGTGAAAGCTATTATAAATCCTACTCACTCAAGGTAATCAAGTGTTTTTCATTCCACCATATACTAGAAGAAATCCATGTTATTAGTAACAGGTCTCTAGCGTAGTAGGTATGTTTTTTTGGATATCAGCCTCATTAATATAGATGTCCCAAAAAATCCGTTATAATAGACAAGTTCCAAAATATGGAAAATCATAGAAAATGCAATCTCTTTTGAATAAGATTTTGGAGGATGTCTTCTAGAATATGCTCTTTGAAGGTCATGAGAGGTTACCATGCGGCTACCACGTTGCTTCTACGTCATCACCCTTGGGGAGAGCAATGCCTCGTGAGCAAGTTTTTCATTTGGGCTTTGCTAATATAAGACATTACGTAGCAGACACATGGCGATGATGTGGCAAAGGTTAATTATAATGTGGCATGCCTAGTTAACAAACTTTCGTGCCATTTGAGAATTTTAATATTGTTTTTTGAAATATCAATTTAGTTGTCCACACATTTTCTGAGACATCAATTGGTGCTAATCGTACCCATGAAATAGGGTCAATGGAAAAAAAATTATTTTAAAGAAAATGAACAAAAAAAATTATCAGTTTGAGCACAAATAAAAAAAAGTTGCTACCTACCATCAAGAGAATTTTTGATGGCAAAGTCAAGGAATTACTTCATTGACATTTAGTGAAAATGAAGGGTGGAGGGTTGTTTTTATAATGAAATTTATTGTCTATTCATGGCTAGACAAAGGATATGGAATAATTTGAAGATGAGACCTTGATTGATGAATATGAGGACATTGCTTCAAATACGTGGATGTTGTTTCATACATATGAACGTTTTTTAGACATACTATTTTGAACAAAATTCTTGCTTCACATACTCTACATGGTTTGTTTTACTTCCTACCACCCTACTTGTATAAAGAGATTTTCTTTTCATCCATGATGTATATCCATCCATTTCTCTTTTTTGCAAAGCATGCCACATGGTTGCCCTTCTCTTGTGTTTTTCACATCTAATTAGCATTTTACCGAGGTTCCTAGTAATTGTTAGAAATTTATTTGCAGTGAAATTGGAAGACCTTGTTGATGTGGCATTGGCATGTTTTTTTGGATGTCTTCAAAAATACAACTATATTTTTGTTGAATGTTTTACACAACATACTTGACATCTATATGTTTTTTTGCAACATCCACTAGAATTTTGCCACCTAATGCCTCAAAGACTATGATGTACTTTTATTTGTAAAAACATGCTACATTTTTGTGTGACGCCACTAAAAATATGGGGTTCTTTTAGTAATGGGAAATATAATGAAAGAGCTTGCCTATATTTAAGAGGAAACTCAAAGCTTTATAAAAGGCTAAAACACCATAGCCACAATCCGTACAACAAAAGAGTTGTCTTCAAAACTCATATAAAACTTGACTTGGCAAGAATGCCAAATCAAGAGAGCTAGGTCAACTATAATCCAAACCCTAAGTTCCCTAAAAGTCCACAAGTGTTATAAAACAAACCTAATCTCCCCTAAAATCATTTATTATTCCATGAAATAACACATGGAATAACACGACTTGATTTGGCATAGCCTTTGGTACCATATCATATGACAAGTGATTCATAGTTTTGAAATGACCAATTCAATTTCTCATATTCTACAAAATACTATTATTGGTAGTGTAGAATCTATAGATGGGACCAAATCTTGTATCACCATAATTAATAAATAACATTGAATTTTTTCAATTATCAAATCCGTATCAATTTGAACAAAAGAAGAGGTGAACCAATTCCATAGATTTTATTTTTTAACCCTATAAAGATGTGGAGGCTGGAAAGTGGCTAATGGATTACTAACTAGATTATTGCAATAATAAAAAATGTACTTATTGGACCAAAAATGAAATCCCTTTTGTATGACTACATTGGTCTTAGGCCAATGTCCTTCCAGACTTAAGCATGCTTGGTTGTGACACATTATATCTTTTATCTTTCATCCTACTTCTAATGTTCTCTATTTCATTCATCCAAAGTCCTTCTCTAAATATCCTTGTCTCCACTATATTTAATTTTTACTCCATGTCCAACAATAGTGATCTTAAGTTCTAATTTTACACCCATGAAAATAACAATACATTTAGAGAGATGTTTGTAGTGTTGGATTGACATAATATTGGTTGCCACTCTTAACCATGTAAGGACATTAAGTCCCAAAAGTTGGTTGATGAATGACTTTCCAAATCACTATAGAAATGGAAAATGTACCTCTTGGTTCAAAAATCTATTCATTTTTGGCAAAACACCATAGTGATAAGTTGTTCTTTCACGTTAATCCTAGAATGGCATTAAGTTCAAAAAGTGGTTGATGGATGATTTTTCAAATCATTGTAGAAATGATGAATGAAAAAGCAATCATCTTTGGCAAAGTACCTCAGAAACAAATCTCTTCTTTTTAAGGTTAATCTTAAAATGACTTTGAGGACCCAAAGTTTCTTATGGATGACTTTACTATTCATTGTATAGAAACAAAAATACACCAATTGGTCCAATAATTAGAACGTTTCAGTGACAACCCTGATCATGAAGGTTTGTATCCTTCTAGGTTTAATCCTAAAAGGATATTGTGGACACTAAGTGTTTGATAGATGATAGAGAACCTTCTAAGTAGGACACAAGTGTAGAGGTTCATCCTTAAAATTTGGAGTAAAAAAGAGAGGTCTTGTACAGTAGTTTGACCTCCATTGTTTAAGCAAATGATTCACACAATACCAAAAAGGTTGATTTCCACGGTGACCAGCTCATCTTTCCAAGGTTAACCCCTAAATGTCCAAATTCATCTCCGTAATTGAAAAATTGTGAAAATCATTATAAAGTGCTATTTGAAAGAATATTTTGGAATTGATATACAAATAAAAGTTGTAGAATTTGATTTGTCGATTCCATTTGTATGATTAGATTCACCAATGCTCTAACCAATCTTTTTTCTTTTTTATAAATATTGAAAGAGAATTCCAAAATTCCTTCAAAATTCAATTACAAGCAAAATATTATCATTTTTTGAGTAAATCTTGTTGGAATGGATTTAAAATGAAGTTCTCTTCGCATGGTGATTTTTTGAAATTTTTGAGTTTTTCAAATCTATGACCTCATTTTGGCAAAATATAGTTTTGAACTAAAGCCAATACAATTTGACCACTTGACATCCTTGCACATTTGTAATTTTAGATAAATATGTACTCTAATAACACCAAATCCAACCCTTAGATAGGACAACAAGTAACTTGATAATGTATCTCCACAAGTTAGAATAATATTCATCCAAGTAGTTAGGAGGATGAAACTCAAGTTTCAATATGTTCATCGCCCAGAAAATGGATGTTGTAGAGCTTAGGGGATAATTATATTCCAATTTTGGTAGAACAAACCTTGAGAGAAAAACCACGGAGAGAGTGAGAGAATGCCACCAGCTAAAAAGCACACATCAGTACAAAAGCCACAATCCCGCAGAGTAAAGCCCAAGTAAGCTTACAGTAACTTAACTTAAGTTGCAAGTCCGCTCCCCCGCGACTAGTTTCATCAGTACTCCACTCCCCCAGTCCCACACGTGCAGCTCTCTCAGTTTTCAAATTCTCCCTCCTCTGCCAAAACTGCTCCTTCAGTGAAGTGAAGTTCGTTCAGTTGCAGCCTTCCTTGCAGAGTGCAGACCCTCCTTCAATCACCGTCTCTCGGAGATCATCATATATTTGTAAGTTAAGTTAACAGAACTTCAGCTTATTATCCACTTCCCCCCTCTGCACAATTCCATCATGCACTTCCGCTCTTCAATTTCACTCTTAACTTAAACTCACTTATAACTCGAACCACTAGCTCAAAGCTTTTGCAACAAATTCCAGCACCTTAACTGAAGCCCAACTAACTTACCTCCACTGACGAACAAAATTCAAATTCTCCCCCGGCCGGAGCTCGTCCCTGACTGACTGACTGCTTGCCTGCCATCCATCAGGCTCCCTCAGTACATGTCGCTCCTCTACTGTATATGTATATGTACTGTACAATACAATACAAACAATGTCCCTATTGATAGTAGCTGCTACGTCTTTCTGTAGCCTGACTCCTCAGGAAGTTTGAACTTTTGAACTCTGCGTTTTGTTCGTGTGGGGGAAAGTTCGTTGGGTTTGTTTGCATGCTTGGAGTCTGCGGCTCGAGGCTGCACGTCGGACTCGAGGTTGGACATTAGTTTCGGCTTACTTTGGCTTGACTCCTTTGGGAGTTGGGACTTGGGAGACCTGTTGGTTGTTGGTTGTTGAGCTGCTGAATTGGGGGCTCCATTTCGGGGTTTGGGAAGCAAGTGTAGGGGAGGTTAAGTTCGTGGGCTTGTACGCTGTTTTTCTTTGGTTTCTCTCGCTGTACGTAATTCGTGACTTCGGTTTCGGGTGTAGCTTTCTTCGAGACACTTTTTGAATTCTGGGAGGCACGGTGAACTGTGAATTCATATTCTTGTGGAGGGAGACTTGGACGTGAGGCGTTGATTTTTTTTTTGTGTGTTTTGTTTCTTTCCTGGGTTTCAAACTGCGGTCTAGGATGTAAGTAATCTCGTGCGCTGAGAGAGCTCCTACAGGTGATTGTAGTTCGTCCTGATTATCAGCTTCCGGGAGCCTTTGAGTTATGGAACAATAGTAGAGCTGGTGGTGTTATTTCTGCTTCAAATGTTGAGTGTTGGCTGAAGAGTGAGCAAGGCAGTCAGCTTGCGACGCAGCTGCTCTCGAAAGGTGAAATCCATCTCAACGAAGCTCTTCCTTTCTTTGGTGATTGAGTAGTTTGCATTAGTGTCCACAAGTGTGACTAAATTTAGCAAAACTTACAGCAAAGCGTTTTTGTTGCTACAGAAAATGTGAATAATTTGCAATGTTAAATTTGAATTTTTAAACACGTTTAGCAGTGTTTTAACAACTTGAGCGAACTGAAGGCTAAACATTTCATTGGGAAGTTTAGATTCAAACCCATTTGAGGGGTAATGTAGTTTTCTTTTCCTTCAAGCTGATAGTTGTGCAATTTCGAGTATGCTCACTGTAGTGTTTGGTTTGTGGATATACTCTCAAGTTGACAGACCCATTGCGGACACTGAAGAGAGCAAGCTTATTGTAGGGAAATTTATAATGGTGGTTTATATTTCAGAACTTGAAATGTACACCACCAATACAATTTTTTCCACTATAAGCTAGCTTGCTCTCATTAGTGTCCACTATGGGCTTATTTCGTGCCTTTACTCCAGTGATAAAAACCAGTACAATCTCTCTCGAAGAAGCCACCTGTGCAATAGTCAATGAGTAATAGTTATTGCAAGACGTGGTTTGTATTCATTTAACTTAAGAGCAATGGACTTAGGCGCCTTCAAATTCAATGATTTGAGCCACTCAAGATCTCCTGCCTTGACGAGTGTAATTTTCAGTCAGATGTGGCACCATAAATGCCATAAATGAAGTTTTTAATCGCCGTCGTTGGACACGTGTATGGTTGGTGAATCATCTTGCCTATTGTTATGGAGAAATAATTCGATCCTTACGTTGTGAAGAAGTTTTTCTTATTGGCAGGATCTAGGAATTTCAGAGGAGAAAGAGCACCATGGGGGCATCCAAGAAATTTTTCAAAACACTGGCTACAATGAAACGAATAGTGAAGCCTAGTGCTGTGGACAAGGACGAGCGTGGGGTGCGTTAATTCCTAACCTTGATGGCGAAATAAACAATCCTTATCCAAGTTTAAAATATTACGAAAAGAAAAGGACTGACGTTGAAAGTAGCTTAAGTTGCTGTAACCAAGTTTGAAATCGTACATAAACCAAAGGACAGATGTTGAAAGTATTTTAAATTGCTATGACCGTATCATGTACTCCTAAAGTCTTAGATTGTGCTTTCACGATATGGCAAAGGGATGAATAGATAAGTTAGAGGATACTAGTTCTGTCACTTGAACATATGAGATTTTGAGGTTCAGAAGTTAGAGGATACTGGTACTGTCACTAAACATTTTTATCATTATGTATGAATTTAGTATGCAATTTCAGAACGCGAGGTTCTATACCACTAAAAATGACAGTGGACTGCCCCATTTCCATTTTTTAATAAGTGACAGTACACATATAGCCAAGTCATGCTTATACCTTCTGAATTCAACGAATTGTTGTTGGAAACAAGAGTCAGTGTAGAAGTCAGGATCATGCCCTTAATGGTTTTGCATCCTCTACCTTAGGTTGTGCTTTCATGATAAGAAAACCAAAACCGAATAGATATAAACATGTGGAGAAACTGAATAAGCCTTTTTATTGTAATTCTGCAGAAAAGTACGCGTAGTGAGAAGCAAAGAAGGTGGTCGCCTTGGAAGACATCCGTGGAAGAATGCAAAACGAAGCTGGATCCAGTCAAGGACCCAGATACCACAGACGAGTCTAAATTCTTCACGACGCCATCATTAGCAGACTTGATGAAGAAAGTGGACACGTATCTTCAAATCTCGAAGCAGCAACAGCAAATGAGCGTTGAAAACTGGGCGGCACTTCGCATTCAGACAGCATTCCGAGCATTCTTGGTAACACACACTTCACACATTCATTCAAGAGCCATGCATGATTTTCTGCTCACCATGTCCAAATACACCTAATCTACTACAATATACATGTCACTAGTACGGAAGGCTGATAATTTATTAAGTAGTTTTGCAATGCCCCTCAGAAATCTCTTAACAATTTTGCAATGGTTCAGTACACCACTATGCAATGTATTTGCACCTATTTTGAGATTCCAACAATACGGTTTTGGAAACATTTCAGGCATAGATATGCCTTGGTCCCGTGCCCAAGACTTTTGCATCAAGTTTGCAGCACTTTTGCAATGGTTTACAATAGGCTATAAGTTTTTAGCAAAGTACGGAATTGCTACAAAGCCATTGCAAAATAATTGATGATGTATTTGCTGCAACTACTACTTGTTGCAGTGTGTGCAAGTAATTAACCAAATGTGGCTGATCGATCTCAGGCAAGAAGAGCATTACGAGCCTTGAAAGGACTGGTCAGGCTTCAAGCTCTTGTGAGAGGTCATACTGTGCGCCGTCAAGCGGCCATTACTCTGAGGTGCATGCAAGCGTTGGTTCGAGTGCAAGCTCGCATCCGAGCTCGTCAAGTGAGGATGTCCACCGAAGGTCAGGCTGTGCAACGCACCATCAGCGAGCGCAGGTGCCGGGAGGCCATGCTGCGAGAATCCGAGGTACAGATTCCTGGGAATTAATCCTATATTTGGAAAAAAAGAATTCAAAATCAGTTTTTGAATTTTGGCCTATTTTTGGCATATAACTTTGAACAGATATACTATCCACCTCGATTTAATTGGACTGGTCGTAAGAGATAGTTTCTATTTAAAGATTAAGCGCAACTTTGGATGAATGAGAAGTGATTCATATCCCAGACCTGAACATAAAATTGGAAATCATAGTCCGAATTTTTGCTATAACTTTGTATAAATGCATTAGCCACCTCAATTTCATCAAATTGGTCATAAAGGAAGGCTTATTTTTAAATTTAAAACATTACATTGGGTGAATGAATGAGAAGTTGTTTGGTCTGAACATCAACTAGAAGCACTCTGATCATCTTCCAGAGTATGGACTTTGGGGTGCTTATGGAGTTAATGGCAGGTTCTAGTTAGAATCATGGTTTCGTTTCGCGTGAGATCAGGCTGGAGTAGGATGGCAACCTGAGTATTGCAATGTAATGAAATGCGTTCGCAAATTCTATCCCCCCAAAGCCTATCTTGGGCCTCAAGTTTTCTTCGCAGTTGAGTAGGTCATACAGTGACTTGATTAAATCCAAGTAAATATTCATTTTCGACCAACACTTGCAATTTTCTTCACTGGTATTGGTGATATCAATCAGTCCATTCGAATTATGCATTTCACAGTATGATTGGTCATTTTAAAACCATGAATCCTTGGCCACTGAGGAGTTAAACTAATCAACCTTCCATTTGGAAGTTGAAACTGCATGATTGTGTCCTATTTTTCATTACAATGGCTTGGATGGGTACTTAAGTCCGAATTAATATGTGATTGTTCCACTCCTGCCAGCGAGGTTGGTGTGCGCATGGTGGAACGGTGGAAGACTTGCAAGCCAAATTACAACAGAGGCAAGAAGGCCATATCAAACGAGAGCGTGTGTTAGCCTATGCACAGCAATTTCAAGTGCGTCAATTATCCCTCCTAGCCGCTGCTTAATCAGTTCTCTTTTTGTTGGATTAAATGCTCTAAACAAATTTCTGCAAATTATAACTGAAAATCTATCTTCTTACTTGGTGTTAGGGGCAGTGTAAGCATAGAGAATTAGTCCAAATTCATTCCTAAGACCCTCGTTCACACCTCTTTTAACACCAAGTAAGACCATAAATGCAATTGGCCCAATATATATTCACAAAGTTACACTCTCTAGTAACGCACTTGATAATTGCACATCACATTCTCTATATGTCTTAGAAGTCATCATGTTGTGTACGCATCTAATTGTACAACTTTCACATGTCAGATTGTGAATGCATTTAGAAGTCAATTTTTCTCCCAAGGTGGTGTCAATAGAGAGGATTGAGAGTACTTTGTTTGCAAAATAGTACAGAAAACTGAACATTCATCGGGATGAATTGCAGTGGAGACCAGACAATGGATTCCAACGAGGTGTATACTTCGACTACGACACGCCAGACAATCAGCACTGGGGCTGGAGTTGGTTAGAGAGATGGATGGCAGCCCGGCCTTGGGAGAATCGCATGGCCGACAGCCACGTGAGTTACAAGGAAAGGCCATCGAAAGAACCTGAACCTTTCACAGACAGGCGAGGCGGTACTCCTTTGACAGCGCCCAAGCTCACCCAAGCGGAGATTTCCAAAGTGAATATCATGGGCAGCTTCCGGGATTACGGCAGCTTAAGTAATCTCCCTCCCAACTCGCTAATGTACGCTTCACCGACACTCTCTCGAGGAAGCCAGTCCTTCAGACTGAGCTCTGTGCCAGTGGACAAACAGGTACGCCGAGGTTCATGAACTCAATTGCAAGCGTTTCTGAGCGTTTTTCAGTCCATGCAAAGCATATATACATATAGCAGAGTTCATTGAAAATTCACGTGGGAGTATCCATCAGCTAATTAACTCCGTCTGGATTTCAATGTACAGAGTTTACAGAAAACAGCAAACACGATTCTCAACGACCATCACCGAGAGCCAGCAATAGCAACACCACCAATTACAACCACCGAGCTCTCCCCAGCGCTCCGCCCTGCCCTGGCGCCCATTGAATCCAACATCCCCAAATCCTACATGGCCGTCACGAAGTCCGCGAAGGCCAAGGTGCGTTCCCACAGCCAACCCAAGCAACGACCGAGCTCCCCCTTCCGGGTCGCAGAAGACACCCCAAACTCCAAGAAGCGCATGTCATTCCCTGGGAAAACTTCTTCCATCAGCCCTGCACCAAAGCAGGCGCTTCCACGATCGAGTCAAGACTTCCAGTTACGAAGAGAGGATTTTAATACTCCCAGCATGCGATTCTGTGACCGGCCTTCAGCAAGAAGTGGCGAGCATTTCCCGGAGGGAGGGTATCATTCCCTGCGCAAACCTTTTAGATAATCGTTCTTGCTTGTTTCTCAGTCAATTGTTCAAATTCTGTTGCAATGCGACAGTTGTTCGGAGCACAACACTAGCCACTATGGGAGTCATGGCTCATTGACTTGCATTGATTAGTAGACTGGATACTGGGGCCGCGTTGTGTTAATTACCTGCAGCTGAGATGGAATGAGCTGTGCTATGTTAATTACGTGCAGCTAAGGAGTTAGGTAGCTTGGATTTGGTTGTTTGGGTTGGCATTGTATAGTTGTTGTAAGAGGATTACAGGAGTTCTTGTAAACTGTACGCTAGTTGAGTAACGTGAGGATTAGTTAGCGGCCTTGGTTTTTTGAAGTTTTGGAGTAATTGATGGACTCATGCTGGAGAGACGGAAGCTATGGGGTGTGTGAAGCTCCTCCGATTTTCTTTTCTGTGTGTGCTTGAGTGGATGATGGAAGAGTGTTGTCTATTTTGCGTTTGCATCTCTGGAGAATGGAAGTGACTGTGTGAGGTATGTTCATTTGGACTTGGTTTTAGCAAAGCAAGGTCTTGATACAATGTGTGCTCGAAGTGCAAGACTCTGCCAAGTTCACCTCTTCACATCAGTAACATACCTTCTTCAACATTCCACAATCCGCCTTCTCTATGCAGTGTCACTTGGGAGTGGGTAGAAAGGAAGTAAACAAGTACTCCCTCCGTCCCATAATGATCTTCCTGTTGGCCTTTATTTTTTGTCCCGAATTGATCTTCCTCTTGTGATGTGGAGAAAGGGCCCACTCAATGAAACTTCTTTGAATGTGAAGAGAATAATAAAATTAAAAAAATATGGAGAAGCTACTGTTCTAGTTCGGATAAATGGATGCTTAGTTGTTTTTGAGAAACTGCACCAATCAACTACGTGTACAACTAAGGCCGTGAACAGTGGTTGTCCGGCCATTATCACACTCCCACCAATCAAGCCAGTTGAAGTGGGCTTTTTTATTTTATTTAATCAAGTGAACAAGATTCACTCCCTTCACCTTGACTTTTTGAAACTGACGCGGTGAGTTGTCCAGAGAGGCAACACGGGAATTGAGATACACAATGCAAAAAGACAAAAGGACAAAACCATTAGCGCGGGAATTTTAAGAAATAATTGGCTAGCGGTGCTCCTCCAAAAAGACCCCCAAAATCCACATTTCAAAGCCCTACAACTTCAATTTGGTAATGAATCCAAAGTTTGAATTTGGAGGGTGATAGGAGAGCATTCTATTTTATTTATACCTCAAAATAAAATTAAAAAACATTGATTTTTGACCTTAATCCAAAATATTTTGTCAAACAAGAAGATCATTTTGGGACGGAGGGAGTATGAAGTATTAACCCTTGGAAGGATGCCGGCCTAATACGAATGTAGTCACTCGAAAATCATCTCGTTTTTGGACAAATAGGTGTATTCTTCATTTCTACAGTGATCTGGAAAGTTGTTTGTCATCCACTTTTTTGTTGAAGCATCCTTACAGGGTTAAGGGATAAACATTCATCATTTTCATATTTAATAGAGTAACTCCATCCTTTCAAGGTTAGAGTGAATGAAGCATGTATTCACCAAGGCTTTGGAAGTTCCTCTAGTAGGTTGTTAAGGCCCACCAACCTTCCAGCCTTAATGTTCATCTCATGGCACCTTGCAAAATTAGGTAGAGTACTACTATCATTACACTTAGGGCCTCTTCATACTATGGCTGTCCAAGTTGAGAGGCCGTGGAATTGAGTGGCCAAACTTTGGTGAGAGTTCAAGGAAATGAGCAATAAATAGGCCAAAAAATCTAGGAATTGGAGCCTTCGTCCAGCCTTAGTGTGAAGCCTCCAAAGGCCAAAGTCCAAGCCCAAAGTCCAAACCTATTCCATTTTTTCGACTTCTATCCTTTCTCTCCACATTAATCCATCCAATTTCTAAAATTTACAATGAATTGTCACCCATGTGACAATTTTTTCAAGCAAAAGGTTAAAAAAACATGAGAAAGGAGTCAAAAATGGCCTTGGAAAAATTATTAAAGCACATGCTCTCATCATCAAACAAGGAATATAAAGGATATAAATGGAATAAAAAGGTGGCATTAGTCATTGAAGGGAAGTAGGTTCATTGAATGCTAAGATTCACCATTTTAGTAGTGGAGACTAGGTTTCAAACCCCAATGGTGACACAAATAAACAAATAAACAAGGGAGGGCATCCTACCTATTACTACAAAAACAATCCGATCTAGTGGTTGAGATCTTATTAGTTTTTGAAAAAAACTTAACGAACTCTCGATTAGAGTTTGGATTGGCCAGAAATGGAGACCCAAATTCTTATCGAGAGTCCGTCGCCATGTAGGCATTCAGTTGCCATATAGGCAGACAAATGGGCAACGGACTTTGGACTGTGCCTCTCGACCTTGTGCCATAGTGTGAAGTGGCCCTTAGTTGGAAGGGAGATTATATATTATCTCCTTGTTTATCATTTTGACCTACTAAGTTTATAGAATTTTAATGAAGTGATTAGGAAAATATGTGATTGTGGATGTTAATGTCTAAATGTAGTTTTAGATATTTATATAACATGTATATATAATTATATATATAATTATATATATAATTATATATATAATTATATATATAATTATATATATTTATATGTGATTATTTTATGCTATATGGTTGATGCTATTGGATACATTTTTATAGTTGATTTTAGCAATTTGAATTTTATTGTGCAATGATCTTGAAAAAAGGGATATTTCTAGTTTTTTGAGCACTACTAGGAATTATTATTAAGGGCAATTTGTTTCATCTAAGAGTTTGTTAGTTTTGTAACAACAATCAATATCTAATGGATTTTAATTCAGTTTATTTGGAAGGAAAGCAATCATTTCAAAAAATTGAATTGGATTAATTTTATAACCTTTGGTTGCATGTGTTGGTAGTGTATTCTTGAATGGTATTGTGTGGATATATAACAAGTTAGGAAAGTCTAGTAGCACATTGAAATCTCCCAATTTATAGCAATACAAAACAAATAGGAGATAGTCTAAGGTAGTGATTTCCTTTTTAACCCTAAAATGTGGGCCCTACAAACATTAATTCAAATTGCAAACTATTTTTTGTAATTATTTGAAAATACTATGAATTTTTGATGAAAAAGTTAATAAAATTCATATGAAATACAAACTTTGCTCAAAATTTCGCATATAAGGATTTCACCATATATTCATATTATAGTGAAGAAAATTATGAATGTTGACAAAATTTACACTCCATTCTATAAATAGAAAACAAATACAAATTGAAATTATGTCTAAGTTCAAATTGCAATAACATATTCAATTTCAGGAATTTTCTAAATTTTCAATTGGATGACCTTAATTGCATTAGTTGGGTTCATATTCAAAAAATACCATTTTTATGAATTTAATTGAGGTCAAGAGCAATGAGCTATAATTTGCTAAAATACACTAAGGTAAATTTTTGTGATCCCTTATTTGGGGAATCTTTTCATAATAAAAAGTCATAAACAACTCAATAAGCAATGTTTCAACACATTCCAAGAAACTTCCATCCTAGGAACTACCAAGACAAGAATGGATGAGAAATGGTTTTTCATCCTCCCTCAACATTATTCTAAAGTCATCCAAATGTCACAAAATAGTCTCCACAACATTCCTAGATCAATAATCTTGCATTTATCAATGTAATGTTTTAGGCATAACAAGCAAGGTACAATATGGTTTTGTGGTTTGTCTTTGAATAATAATTCATTTGTTGAACCGTAAATGCCTAAAGCTTTTTTTTAGCTTCTTGGCGTTCGCTCAAAATTGAATAAAATATCAAATAAATTTATAAGTTTTATCAATTTATTTTAAATTGTAGTTGTATAATTTCAAACTAGACATGTTAGGAATCATATAGAAAAAGAAAACACAACAATATCATTTATGGGTTGAAAGATTATAATGTATGATCCAAAATCAAAGAGGTTGGTAAACTCTAAAAGTGATTTAAAGTCTTTCAATCCTCTTTTTACATATCCAATCTAAAATTGAGATCATGAAAGAAGTAAAAAGCTAAGGGACATAGCATGCATAGTCATAATCAATTTATAGCTTCTCAAAATCTAGCTACTATACAATTTATTTAAATGAATTTCCACTATATTTTCCCCTCAAGATCCAATGTATTTGAAGCTCATCTCTAAAAGCCCCTACCACTAAAAAAACAAGATTTGCAATGGAGGCAGTTGCACAAAATCTTCAATTGAAAAACCATAAACATTTTTTTTCAAAATCTGACTTTTGATGCTTAAAATAGATTTTAAAGGGCATTCAATTAAAAAAGAAAGTTTCAAAAATTACACTTGGGTGAGATTTTATTTAACTTCAAAGGTTAGTCAACTCCAAGATACGGTGCCTTCAGGATCTAGGGATTAATGTGGAATTTTAAGAGGGGTGCAATGAAGTTTAGTGGTTTGTCTTTGACTATTTCTGCATTCATTAATGAGATGCAATTTGAATTAGTGTGAGAGAAGAATAAATTGAAGATTTTGTGGACAACATGAGGGCCTTTTAACCCCTAAAGAAACTCAATGTTTTTAGATCCAAAACTGCTTCAAAATACTCATATCCAAAGCAAGACTAAAAGCTTCATCTATATTTAGTCATTAACAAACTCAACTATAGTATCCTTTAGTTAACTTGTTAGAGTGCATCCTTCTAAAATTTAACTATAAGAAACCTTTCCAATTGCAAGATCATGATGCTTGGATTTCAAAAAGAATTATTTTTAGCTCTTCCCAAATGGTTAGGTTTCATCTTTCAAATTTTTACCCCAAAATGTATAGATCCTACAACTTATAACTCTCCATAGTATATGGAAGAAAGAAGTTGGAAATACATATAAAAAATTTCAATAAAGAATATTTCATATTCATGCTTGATAAAAATAGTAAGTAGAAAGAAATAGAGAATGACTTAAAATATTTCGTATTTAAGAATTTAGTTATGGAGTTGAAAACATTCCAATTCCAATGATTGCAATGTGGTAATAAAAAATCTAGATCCAATGATTTTTTCCTAATTTTTAAAAAAATTGAGTGAAATAAAGGACTTCAAAGCTTCTTTTAGAGTAGAGATTCCATAACTACCCACAACCTAAAACTCTTCATAACTTTCATCTTGTCAATCAAAATGGAATGATTCAGAGCTTTCCACATCTATACAAATCTAGGAAGACAAGTTCAAATTTTTATTCCTTAAGAAAATCCTTTTTTTGAGCTACTTGGAGAGTGACAAAACTACATGTCATAAAATAACTTTTTATCCATGTAGTCAAAAGTTATGAAAGTTGTTGTGCCTCAAAGCTACTCCTCAATCACATGTTCTGTGAAAATTTCAAAGAGAAAAAATGAAATTCCATTTGTAGTGAGCTATCCAAAATTGCTAAGTTGCCAAAAAAACATTGTTTGGTCTTTAAAGGGTTAATTTGAAGTGTTTGGAGATGAGGTTTTGTACAACAAGGGACATTAAGATACAACATGTCTATTTGTGCCATTCAAAGAATTTTGCATAATGTGGAATGTAATTAGTCTTTTTAGCATGCATAAGTATCATTGTGTCTTTGTGCAATCTCAATCAAGTCACTTTACATGGATTTACATAATAATTTATTGTAAACAATGGGTGATGAATTTTCAAAATTTGATTGCAAAGACATGTATGAAACATCTTTCTGTATGCACATCTTTCCTTCAACAGGCATCTCAAAAAAAGTTTCAACATTTCTTCTATAGAAATTTTCAATGTTAGGGTGACAATGCTTAAATTATTTAAAATCTAGTTTAAATACAAAGATATCTATTTTACAAAATTTAAGCATTATCACTTCAACATTGAAATCTAGTTTAAATACAAAGATATCTATTTTACAAAATTTAAGCATTATCACTTCAACATTGAAATCTAGTTTAAATACAAAGATATCTATTTTACAAAATTTAAGCATTATCACTTCAACATTGAAATCTAGTTTAAATACAAAGATATCTATTTTACAAAATTTAAGCATTATCACTTCAACATTGAAATCTCTATAGGAAAAATTTTGAAACTCTTTTGGGAGAATCTTATTGAAGAAAATATGTGTACATGGATGCTTCACACACACACACACACACACACACACACACATAATCGAATTTTAAAAAATTCATCACCAATGTTTTTCAATCAATCATCAAATGAAACCATGAATACTAAATGAAACAATTCACTGAAAATAGAGTTTTTCTTTTCCAAAAGTGAAATTTGGTATGCTTGATTGGAATTGTATAAGAATTGAATGTTAACTATGCAAGACAAAAAAATGTCAATTGCATTCTATATTATGCAAAAAAAACTGAATGATACAAATAGGCACGTTGAATCTTTATGTCCCCCCTACAATACACCATAGTAGTACACGTATCTTTATCTATTTGGTTGATAACACTAAGGTAAACCAAACCAATTTCGTTTGCTACCCAATTTTGTCATCCTATTTTTGGCCCCAATTCCGTCCAAAAAAGCATCCAAATCCATTCATTTTATGACAAAATCAAAAAATCTATGACAACAAGGGATAACATGTCAACCCTTTAATGGTGAATACTTTGTACTTAACTTGGTAGTTATTGGTTGTTTATAGGATGTTCTAGACTCCACTCTATGGGCAGTTTTGTAATTTTAGGGTAGACCTCTTCAAAAATACATAAAAATTACAATTTTAATCGAAAAATTATGATTCACTTGATTTTGAATCATGAATCATGCGCACACCTCTGAAAATTATATTCTCTTCTTGGAGTTGGCCCCAAGATATTCAGAAATCAGGGTGGTATTAGGTTTGTCTACGTTATATAAGAGTTACCCATAAGTACGTAGCACATATCCAGGGTAGACTGACAACAAAGTAACGTAGTCTAATTATAGTAGAAGTTCTCCAGTGTTGAAATGGACAAGCCTAATCTACTCTGAGCGTCGGTTTATCGTTGATTATTTGCTTCAGGTGTGGCACACCCTTCTGCGAAAGGAAGAGAAAAAGGCAAAAAAGAACCAGAGGTATTCAGAGTCTATCCAGTTTGTCACCGAATTAATCTCGGTTTCATGAATAGGCTTGTCATGTAGGGAGTCCTGATGTTATCAAAATTTGGGGTGGGAGACAAGGATAGGGTGTTAAGTTTGCTTGCTTGTTTGACACTCAAAGCTGGGTTCTTTCATACACTCATCGTCCCAATCCAATTCAAATGAAGATTCTTCGAGATGCAGTACGATCACCACCTCACAAAACCAAGTTTCGATAGGTTGTCAACAGAGTCAACTGGCATAACAGATTTCGCAAGAAACGTTGGAACAAAATCCCAAAATTCCAGTTGCTCCAGCACGTCCAACGCTAGCCTACAATTAAAAAATTCATGCCGTCGGGTACACGCATCAACACACATCAAAGAGAAGAAGTCACAAAACTGACGAAACTGACAGTGCATGGAACCATTTTCCAGAAATAGTGCTTTCATCATATTCAGAATAGTGTGCTGTATTTACAATTGGAGAGCCCCAAACCGCCTTCCAGATTAAAAATAATAAGGTCGCTCAGTGCGAGCCAAGCTCCGAACGTCACCGTTGCTAGTAAACCCAGGCTTGCACCCTTTAGGCCACTGCAAGGACGCGGGCCTGCAATAGCCTAGGTCTGTCACCAATACAAGTGAATTACTTCCATCACTCAATCCATAACTTCTGTACAGAATGACACACGACCTCCACACAAGTAGAGAGGGAGAACAGCTAAGAACGGCATCGGGATGTCATTAAACCCGTGTCGTTGTCAGCACCTGTAAATTAAACCAAATGAATGCATTGAAACGACATTCCAGAACGATAATGTCGTAAAAACCATGTTGTAAACACCTCCTCCCACTTGTGCAAGAATAAGGCAACGGCGGAGCTCATTGCCAGGTCTGCGAGGTCCAAACCAGTCTGCAAGCAAGACAACTCTCATGGCAAACCTCATGGGATAGCGATAAGAATCCTAACGATGGAAATACTCCATGATGAAGATCACCGCCACCATGGTTTCGGATTTCGATTGGCTGCCGTGAGAGACTGACAAGGATGCTCATGTGGCCACATGGTAAACAAAGCTCCATCCACAGAAGCTCCTGCTGAAAAGATGAGAGCATCAAAGAGAGGTGGATCTCAACTTTTCAAGCTATCTTTCAAGCCTTTGTGGAGAAGTTGCGGCTCAGAGTTTTGACGAAGCTTCTGCCCATGAAAGAGGAAGCAGCAGCAGTTTGAATCTCCTCGGAAGTCAGGCAATCGAACCAGTCGTCGTCGTCTTCGTCTTCTTCGTCAACAAAAGTGGTGTCAATGTCCCACCATCTGTCTTGTGTGGCATGGCTTACAATATCACACGGCATTCGGCTCACGGGGGATGCTCCCAGCATTCTCACATCGTGTGTAGCGACGGAGCCGACTTCATCTCTCACGTAAAGCTCCTGACTGTCCGCGGAGATACCGAAAATGGCGACCGCAGAGGAAATATTCATGGTAAGCTCCCGGTTGCTGGACCTGTAGTCCCAGAGCGAGACGGAGCAGCCGGGGTTGGCAGATACTGGTCCTCCTGAAATCAAAATAAAACCAATTCTTTCTATCAGAATGGCAAGAACATTGGTTGGAAAGCATGCATAACAGAAGCTGGTAACATCTAGAGACCGTCTGCTAATTCAAGGAAGAACCCAGGTTTACTAAAAGCCCTCATCCTCTTTCCCTCTTGAGTTCAAGAATTCGTACTCAGCCAAGGGAATGAGCTGAACTGAAGGACTGGCTATGGCCGAGAACAAACCTGTAAAAACAGTATTCGGAGACGAAGCTCTATCCAAGTGGATTGCTTGCACAACAGACTGCTGGGTCTGGTAACACTCCTCGTACACTCCACATTCCAGATTTGCAAAGGAGAGTACTCCACCCTCCCTGGACATAGCCGCTACTTTCGACTCCCAGTTGACGTCAAAAGCAGACACCGGGGCGCCATATCTCCCTTCCGACAGATAAACGCTCTTCATGAGCGTTTTCGAGTCGCAATCCCAAACCCTAACAACATCGTCCTTCAGGGTCGCTCCACTCGTCGAGCCAGGGATTGCAACGGGAGCCAACGGGAGGGTAATATCACTACGAGAGAAGGATCCATCGCTCAGGACAGCATCGCGGATTCGAAGCTTGAGAAGAGGGTCCCAGTCGGTAAAGGAGTTGTGACGAGACTCAAGTGGAGACGCTCGACACACTACCGGCGAGGCCCAAGTGGGTAAAAGCGAACCAACAGCACAAGATGGGAAAGCATTCGCGGGAGACGCGTCCCATTCAATTCCCTCCAGCCTTGGGAATGAGGTACTACATGCTTGGGGAGCCGCCTCAAGCTGCAAGAATTCTTGAACTTCTGGTAACTCTTGCGTAATCTGCCACAGGACGAGAGCAACAACAAACACAAGCTCAGAAACGCTATAACTGCAATTCTCAAATGCGCAAATGCTCAACCCTCTGTACTCTGAGAACTCAATTCCAGCTCGGAATCACAAGAGCTTGGACAAAAACGGTTGGCTGTGACAACCAGAGACTGCAGTCATATGTAACACGACTAACCTTGCCCCCGCATTTCTTCCTGAGGAGGCTTCCCGACAGATTAGTTCCCCTATCAATCCATGTGATCAAGATCATGCTCGTGTTACCAGCAGAATTTCCAAAACCAAACCTCATGGACACCAGGAGACCGAAAACTTCAACGAGCGCACAATCAATCAGCAAGCGCGCTGTCTACCTTCTCCGTTGCAGCGATGCGCTGCGCCGGCACCTTCGTGGTGGTGGCCATCAACGACGCGCCTTTCTGGTCGAAGATGAAGAGCATCTCCGCTCGCTCCGCGACGCACTCATCCGAGCTCGACGCGTCCTCGCTGCAGGAATCCGCGGAGCAATTCACAATTTCGGCGCTGAACATGCCTCCGGCAGTGACAATGGCGCCATGCACTCGCACTCGCACATGCCCACCCCCGGACTTGTTAGTCGACCACCCCCATGTCACCACGCTCACTCGCGTCACGGACACCACCGCCAACACAATCGTCGCGACTATCACCACCCACAAGAGCTCCAGACCTTGGAAGCCCGCCGATCGGGGAAGGCCCAATCCCACGGGACTACTACTTGAAATCGCGAAGCCACGCACCAAAACCTCCAAGTTCTCCATCGAGGGCGTGGGAGCAATCCGGCAACCAGAAACTCTCAAAACTCTCAAAACTACACTCTCGAAACGAAAACACGCAATACCAAAACACTCAAAACCGAACCCTCAAAACGAAAACCAAGGCAAAACTGAAGGCTTTGCTGCAACTAGAGAAGCACGATCGCGGAGTGCTAAGCTCTGAAGTGATGAGGGTGCGGGAAGGGGAATGTGAGAAACGCGCGGTCTTTTGTAGCTCTATGGGGACCATCGAGGCGGTTGATGCGGAAGCTTTGTAGATGGCCTGCGGTTGATGAGCTCTTTGGGGGTTTTGGCTGCGAGTGAGCGGTAGTAGGGGACTACCGTAATGATCTGCAGTCGATTTTTGCAAGAATTCTAATAAAATATGGAAAAAAATGTGTAAAAATTCGAAAAAATCCCCGAATGTTAAGGATTTTTTTTTATGATTTATTTACACGGGCGAGGCGAGTGAGCGACGGATGGTCAAGTTGGGGGGCCTGGAGGACGGGGTACCGGTAACTTAGAGTAAGTTAACAGTAGATGCTGCCAGATGCGTCCTTCCGTCGCCTGTTTTTTGTGTGAATGCCGCGAAGGGCGAGGAGGAGGGCGCCCCCTTCAAATTCCGTCGCCTGTTTTACTTTGAAATTTGGGACAGAGTTCTTTATGAATTTAGTTACCGTATTGGGATTATGAATTGGTCGCCATTCAGTCGCCTCGTTGCGTCCGCTACGCTTAGCAGCACTGTTGTGGCCTTGTGGGTGGGGAACTGGGGATAGTGAGGGTGCAATTGTTGACTTGCGTGTTGGCAGTCAAAAGTGCGAGACTGTGGCGTGGCTGCCAGTCGGAGAAGCTCCGGCTGGCTGTGGAATTCGCGGATTCCGGTAACTCGGTTTCTCGACGACGGATGATGAGCTTGATATAAGTTACTTACTGCAACGTCGCCTAGGATGGTGATCGAGAAGGATCGAGAATGGATGAGGTGGAGATTGAGTGAGTTGGGTGACCACAACTACCGACTGATTTGTGCTACTGTACCCGGGCAGTACTGTAGCTTCGACTGAAAATATTCCTAAAAATAGATACTAAAAATTGGGGGATTCTTTTTTTCTTTTGTAGCAGCAATAGGGAATATTATGGAATAATTCTATTCTCATCATCTACCAAACCTTATTTTTAAGAAAAATCTAAATATTTGGTAAAGAAGTGTTGGAGCTGTTACTCAGGTATGGTATTAGTGATGGAAAATTTTGTTGGGAATTGGCACACTAGAATAAGTTTCGTTTCGTTTCATTTATATTAATTTATATAGTTTATCATATAATGTAGCATTGGTGCCACTTGTACGAAAAAGACAATGAGTGTAGAGAATAGTTGATTTGGTCCTATTGATGAAGGTGGACAATGAGAATCATCTAGAAAATTAATGTCACCACAAAATCTTGTTTCTAAGGAAATTGGTATAATACTATCATATTTTATCTTGCACTAATTCAAAATATTATGACTTTGATAAATTAGTGTCACACACACTATTAGGATAGTACATCAAAATGTTTATACAGTATGGTCTAAACTATTTATCACAAAAACATACTATTCAATACTGGTTGTAGTAGTGGCATTGTAGCATTCACGGTGTGCTATGGTGGCGTTTTTAGATTGGGCACCCTAATTCTCATGTCAGCTATTTATCCACACATACTAAATAACCATTTTGGTGTAGCAGTGCAGTGTTGGATTGCCGGCAGTCCGGCACGGTGAAGTGAACACTGAACCCCTGACCCACCCTGTTGCAGGTGATGAAGTTTCAGTGCCGACCGGTCAGTGGAGATGTTCAGTCCGTAATGCATCGTTACAGTAGCTTCAAATCAGGGCCCCAGCTGGTTCCCGGTATATTGGTGACCTTCACGCCACCCGTTTCGGCGCACACTCCAAGGAATTTACTGGTTGTTTCATCAGTAACCCACATGCCCGGCGGATCCCACAAGGCACACCCGAGTACCCGACCTCCCCTTTCCACCACCCAAGAATCTGCCTTGTGTTTTGTGCACACCCGGCTGCCGCTGCCCTCTCCCGTCACTGGACAAAGGGCAGCCGGTGGTGGTCAGGGTAAACCCTTGAACGCCGGGCTGGTGACCGTGGAAATCAGCCATTTTGGGACTGTGTGACATCAGCCACTTCAAAAAAAAATCAAAAATACTGATATGGAGTCAAACTAAGGTTGAAGATCTTTCCTTTCCACCCCAAATTCCGAGGATGAATAGTTGTACTTCTATCCCATAGAGGAAAATTCCTTGCCATTCATCAGACAAAAAAATGTCCACCGCATCGTTTAGGGGTTAAAGTATTACTCACTCAATCATTTGAAATAATTTATTTTTTTTAAAAACATTTGAATAATAACAACCACACATAGATAATAAAAAGCCACAATTCATGTCTCATCTCATCAACAATTGATTCCATCCATCCTCAGAGCCTTGAACGAACTTAACTTAACCCTTCAACATCGACACGGACATTCTGTATCCGATGGATGACAAAGAATCTCTCTAAGTAGGACAGAACTACCACTATTCATCGTCAAAATTTTGTGAGAAAAAGCGTAGATCTTCTATAGTAGTATGACTTCCAATGAATATTTTTGGATTTTATACAGTAGATGATGTCTCACGGTTCCAAATGGGAGGATTTCCACGGTCACCAGTCCATCCTTTGAGGGTTAACTTATTTTTACTTGCACCACGGCAGGATGGCCTGGTTTTCCGCAAATCAAGCCCCTCCTGACTTCATGGAACCTGACGGATTCGTCGGAGTAGCTTACACGGAAGGAGGTTGAATGGTATGACATGAGAGCTTACTAAGCTTACGGTAATGTTGCGACTTGCTGACGAAGAGCATGAAATTGAGTGTAATTTTTGAGCGCAGATTGTGGTGGTCAGTGCTGGATATGCGAAGGAGTGTGAATTTGTTGGGAATCTCTTTCCTTCTCATCCTGCACTTATTGAGGTTTAGAGGATTGTTACAATCGCGGACCTCGGCATGGATTGCAGGCCCAGGTCAGAATTAGGAAATTGGTTGTCAAATCAGTGGTTGGAACTCCCAAATGACAGTCCTTGGTGTACGAGACCTCGTGATCAAACTTGGACATTTTCAGAATCTTTAGTGGTGAATCTGGGTCATATTTTTCTACATTACATTTCCTGTTCCGACCCTTAACCCCTTGGCGCTCCTATGTCCCAAATTTGTCCAATGAGCAGAGAGGTTTCAAGGGCTTTTTTTTTATCACAAAACTTCTCATTCATCCAAACCATTGTTGGACTTTTTTTTTTTTTACTTTTTGTATGATGAATTTGAGGAAATTGAGAAAAAAATAATGTAGAGTTATTAGATGTAAGCAAAAATACACAAGAATTCAAGAAAGGATTTAAGCGCTTAGGGATTAAGATCTCAAGGTAAAATTTGACTTTCTATTTGGGAAGTTAGTAGAAGATTTATCCTAATAACTTCCAAGACATATTTCTATCTTCCAAAATGGAGGTTATAATTTCTTCTTTCTATTTAATACATTGTGCAACCTTCCTTGGAGTTTCTCAAATAATTAATATATTCAATCTTTGTATAAATGGAAGTGGTTGGTTTTGGTTCTTAGGGTACTTAGACATTAATCTCTAAGTGACCAAGACCCTTTGTATGGTGTGTGTCAATTGTATTATCTACATTTGAGAAGCAAAAATCATTCAATATAAATCATTTGTAAATGCATTGTGCATTTATATGACACCATTTCATCTGTATTATTAAGTTGATGGATTCTATGGCAAACTCGTGACTTCAATTGAAATTTGTACCTTTAAAGTTTCAAGATTCTACTACATTGTATTCATGCTTTTTAAATCCCATTATACATGCCCGTCTCTTATTAAACATAAAAATCATGGTTGCAAGCAATTCATAGGGATTAGTAATTGTTAAAATTGTAATTTGGTTTAGGTTTTCAAATATTGATTTTGGCATACATCACTTTGAGATGAATGACTAAGGTTGAAGGTTTGGTGGACTAAAAAGGCTCTATCACAAAATGTACTAAAAAATAGAGGAAAATTCATTTCAAGAAGTTTGAGAGAAAATATGTTGTAAACAAAGAAGATATTTATATTCTTGTCCTCTTAGTTGATTTTTGTGAAAATATATAATGTAGACTTGTCAATTGAACTGTGATGAAACAAAGGAAGGTTCTAAAAGTTAAACAATTTTGAAATCCACTCTATCATTCAATCTTGACGTACACTATTGTAGCAAAGGGATTGATTATAAGTTATGGTCTACCTGATAGAGTCCATTGATGAAAGGAAACACCTAGCATGAAGCTTGGCAAGTCAATAAAGACTTTGTTCTCAATGACCAACATTATGATTATTATGTTATGGAAGAGGAACAAGAGACGTAAAGAATGACTTTCAACATAACAACTTCCTCTACAAGACATCGCAAACCCTCTCACATGTTGTCAAATTGTATTGCCCAACTCCACAACTTCACAAGGGATATCCCTCGTCATTGACCTTCAAAGGACATGATATGGGACCCAAATTTGAATACCAGAAGACTCTTTGTTTACCCCAATGCATCCTTAAAAAAGTTTAAAAAAAAGTTGGAATTTTTTTCTCTCAGTAGAGTACAACGAGTTCCTCATTTGCCGTCCAAAAGAAAGAAACAGTGATGCGCAGCATCCACTTCAAACTAAAATCAGATAACTTTGTCCGCATGAATCCCTCTAAAGATAAACAAAGAACCCAGATTACTAATAAGTTAATGAAGCGGAAGATTGTGTGCAATCCGGTACCTTGCATTGCTGGAGAGTGAGCTGCTACGAAGCTCGTCTCCGTTGCAAAAATACAGAATCATCATTGATTTACGTACTGTCTGGAGTGTTGACCCGATTGAGATGCCTACCATTGCGCACCTTCGGACTTCGGACGGGCGGAGTACACAAGGTGGTGGTTAGTACAACTGGTAATAATAATTGAAAATGGAGATTTGAAAACTGATCGAATACTGTAATAAGAAGAATCAATGAAGTTGGACCTCAATGTGATTAAGAACTTCTTAATTTATTAGCTGTCAACTGAACGCCCATTCACTCAGCAGGTTCATTCCAATATAAGGTAAGTTAAAGTTATGGGAAAAAGGAATTCATATCTTCCTAATTTGAGTGGGAGGCATTAATGAAAACTCTAAAAATAATGTAGGTCAACCTCACACTCCAGACAAACTGAATGCTTTGTGTGTTCCCTATTCTAAGTTAAGGATGTCCGCACACCAACTTGGAAGCTGGAACTCGTAAGGTTCGGGAAATTTCTTGAGTTTTACAGGCAATTTTCCTTCAATTTCCATTTTAAGAAGTATAGAGTCAGGTTATTTTCTCTATTTTTTACTCAAAATATATACACATATTTTATATATTATATTTTTATTTTTATTTAAAAGAAATTTAAGTTTTGTTCAACATTTTTTCTGGTGATGTTTTCAAATTGCAAATGTTTTTTTCCCCAATTCCACCAGTTAACTTTCAACTAGATGCTAATTCTTTCCAAATATAGGCTAGAATCCGCACAATAAATTGTGTACTCAAGTTACTAGAGTTAACCAATCCACTCAACCTCACTATGCAAAATAATAGTACATGACTTCCTCAAATATTTTAGTAGTTTGCAATCCAACACTGCTTGTGTGTTAGCTTGGAAATGTGAACATGTGAGCCTTGAGTATATGTATAAGTGGATAAACTACAACCACAGAAGGGGCTTATAACATGAACACCTCTAATATAGGTATCTATAACATAGCTACACTATAATGATAGAAGGTTTCTATTATATAGACACCTATGACATAGGTGTATAGTCTTCTTGGCTAAATTCTATCTTTCTTTGTACAACACCCTCTAATATGAAAATTTCTATATTAAGAGAAGATTCTTGGAAATTGATGTTTCTAGTCAATAACTAAACCCAATGTTGTGACTATTACATTCACTAATGTGATGTTAATAGACAATAAATGTGATAATATGAAAATAGAAAAGAAGTTGTATATCAATAGGAAGTAGTTGCCTTGGCTTTAGAATTTGTATTTTCAAAGCACAACTACCGCATGTTTCTCCCTTGCAATTTCAAAAGAGGTGTATGTGGCAGTTACCTTGGTGAGAATTTTCAAGAATTGAAACTTTGAGTGCTTTGTCTATAGCTCTTGTCTTCTTGCGCTTGTGTTAAATGAGACATTGAAATTTTAAAACTTCATTTTCAATTGCATCTTTATGGTGACAATTGCATCCTAATTCCACACTATGACACCTCCTTAGTATTAAGGGAGTAAGAATAGTCATTACAAAAGAATCAAAGTATATTTGCAAATGACAATGCTACAATGTTTGTAAGTTCATGTTGTCACTCTATGCTCGTATTGACAATCATATCATATATTTTAAGATCCTTAGTGAGAAATGACCTAACAAAATTTAGCAATTGATGTTGTATAATGTTAATTGTGTAGACAAGACGATAGGCCCCAAAGAAACTTGTGTCATTGTCTCATGTAGACCTTAGGGCAAGATCTTCCATTCTTCATTAATACCAATTTAGGGAGGATGAACTCTTATTTACTTGCTTGTCTTTGAATTTGAAAAAACAAAACTTTGTTTTTTTAAATGATTCTTCATTTGTGATGAATAGTGATAAGTGGAGCTATTATAAGATAAAACTTTTCATATTTTAAATGCTCATTCAATACCAATCCATTTCAAATAAAATATTCAAAATTAAAAAAAACTATTTACAAAAAAAAAATTAATAGTCACACTAGAACAACAATTATTAGCAAGGTGTGATCAAATTTTCCAATAAGCATTATTCACTTATTGGAAGGGACTTCTCCTCCTTGGTTGAATGGTTGGCATAGGCATGATTGTGGATGCATCATATTGTCTTTTTAGGTGCCTATATAATTTTTACATGCAAAACTCATAGCTTGCAACAATCAACATTACTTTGGAAAGAGAAAGTATGACTAATTCTTCTCACTTTGCATGTACTACCAAACCTTGAGAGCTACTTCCTAAATAAAAGAATAATAGTGTTCAAACCAATAAAAATGGGTGAGAACAAAGCACAATGACACATTATCCACATTACAAAGGCATAATTTGTGAAAATAGTAAAACCAAAGTTCAAAGGAGAGATCGACAAATAGAGACAACTTGCCATAAAAGAGATGAATTTAGCATTGATGAAGTAATTTTGTTCCATTATCTTTGCTCTATTGGATTCTTGATTTTTCAAATTTTATCTTCAACCTTTGCAATGTCCATTGCACCAGAGTATTGAAAAGATGGAGATTGTATTGTATCCTCCAAAGACATACTCAAATACAAATGTTGTACAATAGGGGGGGAGTAATACTTGAATTCCCTCTTCCAATCACTTGTCAATGAACTTGGTGAAAGTTCAATGTGTTAATGCAAGTTGACATGAGAATATGCTACGTAGCTAGGGTAAGCAACTCTAATATAATTTGCAAGGGTTCTTGAATCATAAATCCATTTTCAAGCTAATTATGTGAATTTTTAAAATTAATCATTTGGAAAATTGAGCTCACATAATATAATAACTCAAACTTTATTTAAGATAAGATGTCATATTTAAAAGAATTGAAAAATACACCTTAATCTCATAGTTAAAACTATCATTTTAAACCAAGTACATCATATGATTAGTATGAGTTGGCTACCAAAATTTGTAGACAAATCTACTAACCACTATCTATGTGAACAAATTTAGTATAATTTTCCAGAGTGAAATTTTGATTGCAAGCCGCCTTAATTTAATCTTCATTGCCATTATATTAGCTCCATTTTTATGTCTTGTCGTCACCATCGTATGAACAATATCTTCATTCTTCTTTGATAGACCAACATTTATATCTTTGAAAATTCATACAAAATCCAAAAAATCCATTCTAAAAAAATTTGAAATTTTTTTGGACTCCCAATAAGACTCAACAAGAATTTAAAATACTTCATGAGAATAACCATGCTCATTTGGTCAATTTTAGGTGTATTTACCTTCTATTGATTGAAATGACTAATATTTGCATAAGAAACAAATAAAATGTGGAACAAGAACAAAGATCCTAAAGAAGATGATTGCAAGTGTAAAGAATAGGAACATTAGAAGATTTGAGGGCATGAAGAGGCTGCGAGTTATTTTGAGTTCCCAAGGTGTGGAAACTCACCACATTAGCAGTATGATGTAGCACAATATGATATAAAATTATTTCTAATTATTTTAGGTTTATTAGTATTTTTTTAAAAATTGAGTAAAACAAATTTCTCAATTTTTTTTCCAAAAATTCAGAAATTCAGCCCATTATGGGCTGGTTTCCAATTTCTGGCAGCACAAGGAATAATCTAGGGAACAACCATGAAACGGGATCTTAAAGCCCTCAATTCTCCTCTAATGAAGAAAAGTAATGAAATCATTTAGGCTTTGGTTACAAAAGACCAAATTCTACAAGTACTATGTAATAAATCAAGGTCAAAGATTTAGAACCTTGTTCAATTAAAGGTGAACTCTGATTTTTGAACACAAGTAAAAAGGACATGAAAAAATGTGCCTAATATATATTCTTCTAAAATATGCAATGGCTTTTGCAACCACCTTGCATTCTAAGATAAATCAATGCTTATTAGAAGAAGTTGTCAGATAGGCTCTTCAAAGGTTGAACTTTACAAATTAAGCCAAACAAAAATAGAAATCCCATCATTATTTAGTAAACAATCATGAGGTTTAGAGAGACCCTAAACCTTGATGACATCTTTGAGATTTGACCTTTTCAACTCACTAAGTTAAGCGGATCTTATGTGTAGGAAAAAATTGCTACAACTCATAATGTAGATAACTAAGAGAAAACTACATATTAACTCACCGTTGACAAAATTTAGCATGCTCTCGTAAGCAATCTAAAATAACTAGTCCAAAAATCAAGGGGCAACAAAATCCTCATAAGCCAACATGTTTGCACATAACACCATGCTCAAGTACACTTTTTACTAAACCCCCTTGATTGTATCTACAACCTCAAGAGCCCAACATTCATCTTTACCGCTCCCTTCTTGCTTGATTCCTCTAGTAGTAGCAATGTGATGCATGAAAAGTTTTTAAGAAAATTGTTGCAATGTTTGCAACAAGAATATAAGATTACAATGCTTGCAAGGATTTTGAAGAAGCGATAAAAAGGGGCATGCAAAAAGGAGTCATTGGGAGGAGTCATCTATAACTATGCAGTGCCAAAACTTCACATAGCTTCTCAAAAATTCAAATGGCTTCTAGAACTTGATGTAGTTGCTTACACAATCCAACTATTGTCTCACATAAAACACTACAATATTTACATTCATTCAAATAATAAAAGAAAATATATTTTATATTATTTTATTTTCTAATTATTTTCATAATTTTAAATTTACAACGTAACCTTTGGATAAGCATCCTTATATTTATGATTTGACTTATTATTTAAAAATTAATTTTTGCAATTAATCTAATACATTTCTATAATTATTAAATACTATCTCTTTGAAGTTATCCATAAAGGCACTTTCACAATAGAGCTTTTATTTTTTAAATCATAAACACATGGAATAGCTTATAATGAATTTAAGGTTTCCACAAATGATTTCTTATTATGATAGCAATTTCCTACCAAGAGCCATGTAGTGTAGCAAACTTGTTGAAGAATTGTTTAGCAGCTAAGACGATGATTACAATTTCAACAAACTCAATGAAGAATCTCCCGTGTTCTTTAGTTTATTGTGACTTCCCCTAATCTTAAACCCTTAATAAGAAATGTTCCATTCAAAAGGCAAATAAATTATTTCTTGTAATCTCTTCCTAAAGCATGAAATCCACCTACCCATTGATTATGGATTTTTCATTCATTGATTACATAGTTTATCCATTTTTGGAAGTATTTCTTTGTAGGGCAATCTCCTCATTGTCAAGAATTCTAAAAAAAAGAACATGCATTCTCCATCAAGCTTTGCCTTCTTTGTGACCCTGCAACTTCTTCATAGTATTGTACAATGGGGTATAATTCATTTACGAGTTTTTCAATCAATTTCAATAGAAAGTTCAACAACTTTAGGAAGCTCTAGCATGCTAAAAAATGAATTGATTTTGAAACTACAAATTGCATTGGAGTTACAATGAAGTGCACTTCAACTTCATAACAAGTGGAAAAAAATTCATTTCATTTCATACAACAATTTGGATTTCTTTTATACACTATCTACCATTTCATAGAAAACCTTTGGAAGATAGTCACAGATTTTTTGCAATGGGGTGAAGAACAAGCAAGAAATCATAGAAGCATTTCAAGTGGTATGGAATCAAGTGTCTCTACAACAACTACAAATGTTCATTTTAAACATGCCCAATCAAATGTGAGCAAATAATTTTGGCAAAGGGTGGTACTACCAGATGGTAGATAGTGTACAAAAAACATCTGGAATGTTTTATGATTTTGAATTTCACATGTACATATTTGTTATGATGATAAATTACTCTTCTCTATGATTTCCATGTTTGAAAATCGGTCCATTTTTTAGCATGATACAACTTACTCAAGTTGCTGAACTTCCTAGAGAAAACCGCCAGGATGCCAAAATTCGTAAGTGGACTATGCCCCACTGTACTATAGATGGATGGTGCTGCAGTTGCGCCTTCGAGAAAGCGGATGGAGATGCCCTATCCAAAGCCTCGGTATAAGTTAATGAGCTTCTCATAGGAGGAAGCCAGCAGTGAGGGTGCACGACACTAAAAGTGTAGGACCACAGAAAGTGTGAAAGCTCAGTGGGCGGTATACAGCGCCTCTGCAATCACGCAAAGGGCATCTCCGCGTGTCCTGCGCTGTTCTCTTCTGTTCTCTTCTGTTTGCATGGTAGCCGTATCCGAACTTATTAATTTCATGGAAATCCTCCGTCTCATCGCACCGCACCCCAGCCACAATCCATGATTTTCTTGCCGCTGCAGCTGCAACAGTGCCTGATCTGCCTGACTGCAGGCAGGGCTGTGGTGCTAGGCTGATCGAGTGAGCCCCAACCCAAAGGCATCTCCACAGTCCACAGAGTCTGGGTACCCAATCCCGAGAATCACCGGGATATCTGCCGCTCCCAATGCGCTTGGCTTGGCTGGGCTTGGCTTTCATGGGCTCTCTCAGGAGTCAGGACTTCAGACCTTCAGTAAGTTCAGTCCGCGCCATTGCTGCCCTCATCACTGCAACCTTGATGAATGATCGATCGATGAGTGTTCTCTTCTGGCCAGTGGCCACGCCTCCTGCACTCCTGCAAATCCCAAGTGATTGGAGCCTTGGGTTTTGCTGCTCAGACTTTCCGACTTTCCAGATTGGGTTGGAATGGGTTGACGGAACACAGGCTTTGTAATTCTTATTGCTTTTTGTACTTTTTCCCACTTAAGACGGACTCATTTCATTACTGTACTTTTCACTATTTTTAAGTTTGGAGTATGATACAGTGATACAGGTGGAAGTATTTATCAAAAAGTGGGATTGTTGTCAAGAAATGACTGACGTGTACAGTTGAGAATACACGAAAGTCTTAATGGATATACCATAAAAACAGAAATCTATTTAGAAGCTTCGATTGTAAAAATTAGTGAATATACTGTATTACTATATTGGGGGGGGGGGAGCTTGCCGGGGACCCTTGGGCACTCTGAGAGGTTTGGGAACAACGGGAACGTTCGAGGGGACGTGGCGGGCTCATCCAAGAGAGAGCAGCATGAGTGCGTGGCAACGTCTGAGATGAGGACGAGCTGATTGGGAACGCGTGTTCCCTGATGAGAACATATGGGCATTTATGGTGCTCTGTGTGATGAGCATTCATCCTTATCTCCATATACGTTGCTGAAGCTCACGATACGTACCATGATGCAGACAGGAATTTTATTTTCCATGATGAAATTTAACTTGTGATCAGTCTTCACTGGGATGATGATGAAGTTATATGTACATTAGAAATTTGGATAAAACAATAGTTATTCGTGGAAATGTGACGAGATTAACCTAATGGAGGGGGGGGGGGTTCAATTGTGTAACAATTGTCATTGATTTCATCCATTGAAAGAGGAAATAATTCACAAAGCCATTTCAATATTTTTTAACAACATTGCAACCCAGTGAAAAAATTGTCACAAATTCAAACCCCCACTCACTCACTCACACACACACAGTGGTTCCTATTTGGACAGCGAACCTTCTATTCTAGATAACATTTTTTCAACAGCAAAGTGCCAAAGCACACCACTTTACGCTTCAGGTAATGAAATTCCACCTATTAAAAATCCTGACTCTTCGGTATAAATGCCACCTCGGATCCTATTGGCTTCCACGTCAGAAAGTTAGCAGGGGTCGATAACGATGACAATTGGGAACAGGAGAACTTATCATAAGTTTTCTTGCAGGCTTTTGGGCAGTGGGAACAAGTGTCATGCTGGACCCCCTAGTGACACGAGGTGCCATTGATCTGACATGGCAGGTGACGTCATCTGTGACTGCAGTGTGGGAAGGACAGAAGCTCACGAGCAGCTTCCTCGAGAGGAGGATACTGATAACTTCACCTTGAGTTGAGAGGGGTACCCTAATCCATCCACTACAGTAGTGTGCCCTGTGCCGTTGCCACGGTTATTGCCAAAGTTGAAGTCATTTTCTAATTTCTAATTTTTTTTTCATTCAAAAAAACTTCTAAATTCCAGAATGTGTGCCTTGCATCGTCGCCACACCCAAAACAAAAGTAAAAGTAATTTTCTAAATTTTTTTAATAAAAGAACTTTGAAATTTCATAACTTTTTTTTTGGGACAAAATTTCATAACTTTCACGCCTTCGGTTGAAATGCTAAGAAACAAAGCCCGTGCACCCTTCCCCTCCAAGAGCTTTCTGTTGGTACTCCTCCATGTCAATGTGTTTTTTTCCGGTGATTGGTCTTCAATTTGCACCAAAATAATGGGTTGCACACTAGGCCTTAAGAACATAAATAGTAAAATCTTGGATGAAATTGCTAGAAAACTTCAAATTATTAAAAAAAAATCTCCGATGAAGTAGCAATAGCTAGATTGTGGATGAAACTAGAATGATTGATATGTGATATGTGCTGATGTGATCTTTTCAATCCAATATGTGGATGAATGTTGAAATTTGGAGCAGCTTCTCTATAACATCGAATATCGCCGCTTGGCACTTGGCACTCTCACCAAAAATGAAAAAAACGTGCCCTGTTCCAGATCATGCACAGAATCGCTAAAGTGATGGACTACTAAGATATCGGTGGTTCTTTAGTCCAAAGACTTCCTTTTGGGGGTGTAAGTTAGGGGTGGGTGTGAAGAATTTCTCAGTTCTTTTCGTTCCAAAAAAGGCAGGCTGGTTGGCTGGCTGGCGGGGATGAGCCAGACCGAGGGAGTCCTGCCCTTTTTTGAGATGAGATAACTTAACGTAACTTCTTCCTGGTTCATCATTCCCGCTCTTCCACGTGTCCCATGAGTAATGACCCAAATCCATTCCTGTCAGCCCGTCTGCAGGAAAATCAAGGCAAGCAAGCAGGCCACCAAATGATGGAAGCCTAGAATAGAATAGCCCACAGTAGAAAAGAAGTGAAAAGAAGTGAAGATAGAAGGTCTAAATTGAAGTTCAGTTACCCAAAGATGGACACGTGGTCCCTTGTGGGGAAGGAAGGGCAGCTCCCGTCCCATGTGGGAGGAGGAGGAACTAAGCTTAGGCCGAAGCATGAAGTGCGTGACCGACGGAGGCCGCACCGCCGCAGGCTCACTGCCGTGGAGCTTCTCGAAAGCAGAACTTAACGTACGACTCATTTCCAACCACTTCAGCAGTTACACATAGAAGGTAAAGGAGATCACCCATTTCCGATCAATCTCCCATCCTTGCAGTTTAACCCTTGAACGCCGGGCTGGTGACTGTGGAAATCAGGCATTTTGAAACCATGTGACATCATCCACTTTAGAAAAAATAGAAATACTCATTGATAGTCAAACTACTGTAGAAGATTTTTCCTTTCTACCCTTAATTCCGAGGATGAATAGTTGCAATTATGTCCTACACAGGAGAATTCCTTGTCATTCATCGGACAATAATCATCTGCCGCATCGTTCGAGGGTTAAGGTGCTCCGTTTCCGATTAGTGGAATTGGAAGTGACAGCTCATGCACCATAGGACCCTGGGGACAACCAAAATGTCCAAGAGGTGTACATTGGAAGCTTGTATGATCACATCGTGTACATTGGAAGCCTTACATCGATTTTGGAACCATCCTATGGTTGGAAATAGGTTTGCCTATGTATGGAGAATGGGAGAAATAGAATCTTCACGAAAAAAATTCTTGGTAATTTTGCTTTGAAGGAGAAAAATTTTGGAAATTTTAAAATCCTTCTCAAAACTCTTTCTCTACACAAGGAAATTTTTTCGTGAACTTTTCCTATGCCATAGATAGGATGAATTGCTTAAGTGATCGGAAATGGGTGATCATCTTGATAAGGCAAACTCAGCCCATGACATGTACAACTCTGGACATGCCTAATGTAGTACAATTTTTTTTGTGGTGTACATGTGTCTTGTACAATGTACTGCAGAAGAAAAATAGGACTGTGTAGAGGGCATTAAATCCTCCATTTGAATTAGGCTCCGCAAGGGTAGATTTACCTTGGGAAAAATCTAGGAATTTTTTATTTTTTGCAAATTATGAATTCATATTTGCAATCATAGATCCTAGATTAGCTAGGGGAGGTCTACAATGTACCCTAGACATGGCTCAAATCAAGGGACATTTTTTACATTTATCCTGGGATAACCCACAAAATTATCCTATATAGTCCAGCTCAAATGGAGGATTTAATGTCATGCAGAGTGCATTAGGCTTGTACATAGTTGTGCCTGTCATAGGCTAAATTACCTTATGGAGTGTGGGATTCTCGAGTAGGGAAATTTTCTTGTGTGTAGAAATAGAATTGGGAAGGATTCCATATTTTTTTTCATAATTTTATTTCTCAAAATATAATTACTATAGATTTTTTAGCTCAAGACCATTATGTTCAATCTATATTGGTTATATAGGTTCTCCTATTTCCAACCAAGAATTGGTTGCAAAATTGTCCAAAGGCTTGTTGCAATATTGACAATCCTATAGTGAATCATAATATGCCACAACTACATTTGGAACTATGCCATAATTAATCACCACTCTTGACTACTTTATTAGGAAGAAAAATAGTCTACATAGTGGAAATGGGGGGGTGATTGGAAAGGGGTTGCCTCTTGTAATTTTTACAAATCCTCCAAGGAATGTTGAAGGGGGGAAGTAATTTGAACCATTGCTCCAAAGTTTTTCACCTTTAGTTAGGGCTTAGGGAAAATAGAGGAACTTTTTATTTATTGTTAATGATCAAATTTGGAACTAAAATTTATATTTGGAAACAAAGACTCCAACTCAAAACTGGAAATTACCAAAAAGAAGTTCAACTATTGGAAAATAGGAGACAAAATTATTAATCTCTAAAGTCGAAGGGGACATTTTTGGGTCACAATTACTAAAGACTACTATTTTTGTTGTGCTCACACAAGAAATCATTTTTTGAAAAAATAAAAAATCTAACCATAGGATCTTGTACTAGACTGGTCTTAAATCATGTGGTAAATTTTTCGTGATGTTTGACTATACAAATTGAAAGATATTAGCATTCAAAGTGAAAGAAAAATTGTTTTTTTTCCAAGAAGATGCTTTGACTACTTGCAAAACAAGAAACTCCATAATTTTCGCAACACTAATCTAAATGGGATAAATCAAAACTTTCCATTTAGAAAAAATATAGTCTATGAGAAAAAAATTTAACATCATTTCAATTTTTTTGTAGATTTGTTTTGCTACCCGTTTTCCCTTGATTTGAGGTTATTATGACAAAGCTTTTTCTCCCATGCAATGATTGAAATAAAAAAATTATATTCCTTGACATCTAATAAATCAATCTATATTGAGTGAGAGTTTCAAAGAATTTCATCAAAAATTGAACTCATAGGAACCTATCTAAAATCCATTTTGTATCCAATAGGAATAATGGAACTTTAGGGTTTAAAATTTATCCCTAAAAAACCTTGGTTTTGAAAAAACAAAACTTTTACCTCCTCAAAAAGCTCATTTGCACTATAACTAAACAACTCCCTCTTGTATTGTTGATAATCTACATTGTCAAATAATTGATGATAACACTTTCACTCTTAAATGTCAAAGTCAGTTCATCGTTTTAACTATTCAATATATTTTAAAACTTTGACATTTTTTAGGGTTACTAATTTATCAATTTGAGACCTTGGCAACATGGGACATCACTTCACATTTTAATGTGAAGTAGATACAATTTATATCTTTCCTATGAATCTTTGAATTTTGTTTTAGATTAGAAACAAGTTAGTGATATGAAGTGTCAAAGTACAAAGGGTTGCTAGTACGTGAGCCTAAGATCTTGAGCCCATGAGCCTAGTTGCCTAGACACCTATATAATAGTTATCTATATTATAGACACCTTCTATTGTTATGAAGTATATATGTTATGGATACCAATATTCTATGTGCCTACATTATAGTTACCTATGTTATAATTTAACACCTTCTATAGTTATAAGATAACTAAGTTACAAGTACATATATTGTAAACACCTTCAATGGTTGTAGCACCTTCAAGGTCCTACTTGCATTCGGGCTCAAGGCTTCTAGGCTCACATTTCTAGGCTTACATGCTAGTGTTGTTGTGAAAGTACATATCTAAAATGTCCTTGACTAGTGTGAAAAGCCTTGGCAATTATAGAGAATGGAATTAAGCATCCATATTTTCTCAAATGTTCATGACTGTTAACCCCTTTTGTTATTTATAATTTGAAATGGGTCTTGAGAAATTTGGGTATTTAAATTGAGGTATCGGACTTTGGATTTTTTTCCCTTAATTTTATTTAGATTAGGAATTTTTTTTAATGGAATTTAATTTTGTGAAGATTCAATGGTGGAGAACAAATTTATGCATTTTGGAGGTTTTAGGCCCCAGTTCAAGCAAGCAAAGGATAACATTAGTTTGCTTTGAAAATTTGCACACTTCTTTCTAACATAAGGTTCTACTCAAATATAAAGCCCCTAAATCTTCCTTACAAACCAAATTTGAGTTATGGGGCTTGAAAGTTTAACAAATTGGCCACATTGTCTAAAGCCTAGGCAATCTTAAAAACAACATTTGACTCCCCTTTACAAGCTTGTTCTCACACATACATTTTCTTCAGACCCCCCATTTTTTTTAAAAGTGACTCTTATTTTAATCAAGAGTAAGGACTTACCATCACAATTTCTAAAAAAAATAATAAAATTTGATCAATATCCCTTTAGTTTCTAGAAAGTAGTGATTTGGGATAGTTTTGTGAATATTTGTCAATTTCTAGCCTATAGATCTTTTGAGATTAAAATATAGTATTTATTCAAATTTAGAATATCTATTCAAATTGTAGATGGAAATGTCATGCTCAATGTAAGAGCCAAATTGTCAATCCTTTCAAATTAATTCCTAACCCTAAAAATTAGGACATGTTACTATATTGAAATATTTATTCTATGTTTCAAATTTGTAAACAATTTGAAGAACAAATGAACAAGTGGCCAAACATAGAATATTTCACAAGTTAAAACTATACTCATAACTCTTTATTGTTTCATGTTAGGCAACTAAAGTGATTCAAATAATAGGGATTTTTGTATTGTTAATGATCATGATATTTTAGCTCATCAAATGGTCTAAATTTTATTTTTGTAAGGGTGTTGATTTCAAATGCTTTTGAGCAAAACTAAGATCCATATCTAATTTTTTCCTTGACTTTCATTGTTACTTTGAATCATGTAAAAATAACCAATATCAAGTGAGCTATGAGTGTTTCAAATTTAGTGAAGCCAAAGTCAACAAAACTTTGACAATCCATAAAATTCATAGTATTTTCTTTATTTAATGTGAATATTTATATTGAGTATTCTTAATACATGTTTCTATGTATGTTATCTATTTTCTTTTATTATTCTTGTTATTCAAAAAAAAATAACAATAGAAAAGATCTCTTACATTAGTTTTTCATGATTCTACATTGAGTCAATTGAAAAATCCAATATTATACTTGATTCAATATAAATTTAGATATTTAGAGATGCATAATGAGAATTTTGTGAATTATTGATATCAAAAAAGAGAAAGTGGCCTTTAAAATGAAAAAAAGTTAGATGTTCAAAAGGTTGAAAAGCTTGCAATTTTTTTATTCCATTTTTTATGATCATTTTTCTTCTTTGATTTTAGTTTTTATAGAACTACCTTTAGAAAATATAGTTCATACCAATGTGGTGCTAACTATTTTCCTCCACTTGAATATATGATTGAATTTACACATCATTTTATAATTTATTCTTATTTTTTGTTGTTTTAAAATGTATTAATCAATCTAAAATTACATTAATTTATTTTAAATGCTTAAAATGAATAACCTTTATTAACCTTTAAATGTTGACAAGGAATTCACATGTCTAGGGCATAAGTGCAACTATTCATCTTCGGAATTAGGGGTGGAAAGGGGAGATCTTTTAGAGTAGTTTCACCTCCAATGAATATTTTTATTTTCTTTAAAGTAGATCATGTCACACGGTTTCAAAAGGGTTGATTTCCATGGTCACCAGTCCATCCTTTAAGGGTTAACCCTTAAAAGATGGACTGGTGACCATGGAAATCAACCCTTTTGAAACCGTGTGACATGATCTACATTAAAAACATAAAAAATACTCATTAGAGGTCAAAGTACTATATAAGATCTCCCCTTTCGGCACAAAATTTGAAGGATGAATAGTTGCAATTCTGTCCTACATAAAGAGATTCTTTGTCATTCATTGAACACAAAACGTCCTTGTCAACGTTTAAGGGTTAATGGTTTATTGGTTTTCTTTTCTGAGAAATAGTGAGGTTCTCAATGTTTGCTCTAACCTCACTCCGTCCATGATTCTGTTCTGGAGGGCCCTCTAGTCCATTGTTGTTTCTAGTATTGCAATATAAAACAAGGAAATCGATTTGTGTCCTTACTATAAGAGAGTGTTTTGTGGCACTAATTTTACAAAAGTCACACTACATGATAAATAATTAAATTAGAGGAGGTTGAAAGAATAGGTTTCTTAGTGTAAGTGACGCCAACTCCACCCCCTCTGTCACTGCGCAGTGCGTCTCGCACAAATCAGGAAACCATTCAACTTGAGCTGCAGTTCTGAAAATTCTGCTCTCCAGAAAGGTTTAACTTAGATAAGTTATTTGGGTCATATCTGAGAGAAACTAAGTTTATTACGGTAGTGTGGCTTTCACTAAATTAAGCTTACTGACAGCTTTTCACCGAAGTTTGCTCCCATTTTCAGATGCCATTTTTTCAGTCAGAATATCGTAAAAGAAACTGAAAACATGTCTGTATTCAGTTTTCACTGACGGAAGTTTGCTCCCATTTCCAGTTTCAGATGCCATTTTTTCCAGTCAGAATATTCTTAAAGAAACTTGTCTGTTTTCCAGCAGCATGTCTTCTGAGCATATTCTCCGATCTAGAGTGATTCGCTATTCAGCAGTATCAGCCGCAACTTACTGCAGTGAGTGGATGGTACTGGACACAAGTGCAGTTCGTGTCCCGGCTGTGCAAAGATGTGGTGCGTGGGTGGTCCAAGCACTTCGGCACTTGAGAGAATATTCGTTTGGTGCAAAATTCCTTTTTTTTTCTTGCAACGACGGAGTATTCTATATGTCAGAATCGTCTTTTCAGCATATGCTGGCAGCCACACTACCGTAGTAGGCTGCGTGTGAAAAACATTGGTACTCCGCTCCTAAAGCCGGTCCAACTCCTGATAAGTGCGGTAAAATATCGGAGGGAACACATCGGGACTGACTTTTTGACTCATGTCGTCTCCGAAAGGAACCCGGCGGCAGAGTTCTTTGGCTTTCAACCCTGCCAGCAAAAAATTGGTTCCATTTTAGTTCACGTTCGCTACAGTAGGCAAGAAACTTTCTCTGGTCTTGTAAATCATTGTATTTGACTGTTTTTTAAGAAGTAAAGCAATAGTGAATTCAAGTTTATAAAATGGGGTGTCAATATATTCAAAGGAATGTAAGTGTTAAAATTGATTGGTCAAACAAGATTAGAATGTTTAAATTCTCTAAGCCGCGTAGCTTGATACTCCCTCTGTTTAGAATTTTGATACTCATTGCACACAGGAGTATTAGTAAATGCTAATCTTGAAATTGCTACATAGAGAGATATTACAAGATGTGAGTGTGACTTTGACTAAATAAATTCTTGTGGTACGTTCTTACATCTCAAAACGGAAATGAGGATGATAATCCATGTTGTTCCTATGAACCACTTCACTGGCGTCACTTACCTTACCTTTAATTTTGTGAAAATAAAAAATAAATAAAAATGTTCTTCATGGAGTGAGTTATTAGTAAAACACATTCAATGATCGTTAAATAGGAAAGATTTTCCTTTTTAATAAAGATATGTAAATTATGTACCATCACTTGTCCTAACTTCTTAGAGTTACTAGTGGGACATGAAGTCAACAAACTCTTCACATGCGTTGTATGGTAAAACAAAGAATATGCATTGAAGATGATTATGCATTTACTAGTGAAAGAATATATACAATATAGTGTGATTAGGTGTGCTCAAGTGCGGAAAAACTAATTGGTAGTTGCACATATTGTTTATCATTGAGTACTATATTAGGAGCTAATTGAGATGAATGAATCTAGTGGATGAAAGTAGAACTAAATGGGTTAATATTTCTAATATGTCGATCATTAGCATAAATTATTGCAATTTGTTGTCTCTTCAACACAAAGGTGTAGTTACATCACTTCACTATTTTCCACTCTTGAACATAATACGATCCATGTAATTGAATCTTCCTAATACCTAAAGATACTTTGTTTGGTGCATGAAGATCCCTTTTTTTTTGTCTCCTACAAATTCTTCTCTGTTGTCTCCTACCCATTCAATTATTCCACTACCTTCTTCATAATTCTCTCCGTCCCATTCTTATCCTAGCTCCACCATAATGATATTTTGTCCAAGAGGACTCACGGTGTTCAATTCCAGGCACCGGTTCAATACTGTTGCATGGGTAATTAAAAATCCCCGGTTATTGTCAAGCTATCAAGCCGCTTACAGAAAGGACGCTACGAACAGGGGAAGTTGCAGATCGACTCTAGGAGTCTCTTTCCAGTACCTGCATGCCGAGGATGAAAGATCGGAAGAATGAAAAGGAATGAAAGAATGTTCCTGCAGCATCATTCTGCGTTGGAACTCGAAGTAAGTATGTAGATAACAAGTTACAGTTGTGTGCGCATCTGTTCAGCTTACTGCGGATGCATGGCATCGACTTTCTAAGTTAACTGAGCTTCACGTACCCCGTCTGCTAAAGTACTCTGACTAGGCTTTGTCTGCAAAGCTGATGACTACTGAAAGTGAAGGTTCACGGCCGGCCGGCCGGCAGGGAAAGCATCTGCCATGGTGCGAAAACAATATTCCTCCCAGTGACAGTGCATGTAGTTCAGTTCACTGATGGTCTCGATCAAGTCAGGAATTCGTGGGAGGCCTGAAAGCTTGCATGCCGCTTTTCGCAGTTCTGCTGTTGTGCGAGCGCCTGTCTTTGCTGGAATCCTGGCCTGGCTCCCGTCTTCTGCTCTCACTCTTCTCCAGCGCTGGCGCTGGGGAACCAGCTGAAGGAACCTGCAGGGAACATGGAATCCCTACTTGAACTTGAGCTTGGTAGGAGGGGGAATGTAGATCTGGAGGTTTTGAGGCCCCCCAAAGTTATGGGTGGGCAAGAATTCAAATGAGAAATCTACATTTTGGTGCATTTTGCTTCTTTTTTTTCCTCAACCTTAACCCCTAAATGCCCAGGGCACCAGATTATGGTGTTTCGAAAAGTTTGAAGTTAAGTAAAAGCCAACCAAATTGCTATTATTTGTAGTTTGTATTTTTGGAGAATTCTTTTTGAAGTCTAGTTTTAGGATCAAAAAGTTGATCTGAAAAATAAAGGATTATGATTTTTCTATAGAAGATTTAGTGCAAGGATGCCCATTGCAATCTTGACTTCCCGTAGTGTTGAGGGCTCTTGAAAATGACCCTCAAATACACTAGATCTTGGAGGCAAAATCACATTAGAAATTCATTTAAAAAAATTGTAGAATAGATTTTGAAAAACTGTAAATTGATTGGGGTTGTGCATGCTGGGCCCTATAACCTCATATTTTTTTAGTGACCAACTTTTTAGAGTTGACATGCAAAAAGTGAATTGAAAATTTTTCACAATTTTTACATCCTCATGATCAAACATTATAATCTTTCAATTTGTAAGTGATATTGTTATGTTTTCTTTTCCTATGTGATCTCTAACATGTCTAGTTTGAATTTGTATGGTTACAATTCAAAAGAAATTGATACAACTTATAAAAATGTTGACTTTTTGTTCAATTTAGATCAAATTTCAAGAAGCTCCAAATAGGCCTTGGGCATTTAGGGGTTAAAATGAGCAAAGGAAGAAGAAAGATAACATGTTTGAAAGACTAGTGTGAATGGCTCTCAACTACCTAAGCCTCATGGACTTAGATGGCCTTGAAATGAATGTATTGGAAAATACTAAAAAAATTTAGCTACTTTGGAAGCCTGTGAATTCCCACGAGTACTCAAACTATGGGAATTCGACATTAGCAGTAGGCTGATGTGGCCAAGCAATAGACAAGTCAGGTAACAATAAAAAAATTATTATTATTATTATTTTTTCATTTTAAAATAATTTAAAATTTTGGCTTGCAGTGACTGGTTTCCAACATGGAGAACTAGCTTGAAATGGTCTTCCAATGTAGCTAAATTTTTTCTAATGCTTGAACAAAGTCATGAAGTATAAGTGATCAAGCTAGGCACATTGTTGAAGAATAGATAGAAATTGTTTTTCAACAAAATTGGATGAATATTCTTCATCCATTTTGTAGACTCACACAATAAGCTTTTGAAAAAAAAAGATCATCTACCTAGTCAATATTGACTCTCTAAGAGGAGAATTCTTTTACAACATAGAAGTGTTAAAAACAATGTGCATTGTAGTGAAGTTATAATTTACATGTATGGAGATGGATGAAATATTGAAGACATGGATAAGTACTCATTTATTGATCCAAAATCACATACTTTCATCCCAAAGGGCTCAATATACTTCCAATGTTTTGTAGCACTTTGGCTATTTCATCCACTTGAAAAAGACATATGAATCACCAAATTTTCCCTCAAAAAAAATCAAAACTTTTGAGTGAATTTTCTCTTTAAGGAAAACAATTGTCCTACACCTTTCTAAAATTTTAGGATGCTACTTTGTTCTAAGTTTCAATGATTGTCAACTGTCAACTTTGTCACTTTCCAAAATTTTTAAGCTTCTACCTCTAAAAAAATTGTTGTCATTGATTGTCTCTATATCACTACATTCTTGATTCCATTTCAAAATTTCAACTATAAACCAAAATAGCAACAAAATATTGTATTTTGAAAATATAATATCTACATGTAGGTATCAATATTGCTCTCAATGAATAGATAGCATAAATAAATCAAACCAAAAGCAATTCACTTTGATATACTTCTTCAAAGTTAGAGGACTCTATTATAATTTTTTGTCACTGCAAATCTTATTCATTGATTTCATGACTATTTTGGGTTTTTTCGCTTTCATTTTTCACATTTTTTCAGTATCCAGTCTCGTTAGATCTTGCAACCAATCTTCACAATAATTGCCCCCAACAAACAATCCACCCTGTAGACTATCTGCAAGAAGAGAAGTAATATTGCTCCACAGACCATTATGTATAGAGAAATTGTCATAGGTAAGATACAGTATGTGCACCTCCAACGTTTTTTCAAGCTAAACAAAAAGCCCTTATCATCATAAAATTAGAAAATACTGAAGCGGAGACATGATTGCTCTAAGTGAACTTCCAAATTTCACAAAGAAAATCCCCATTTATTACACCCATAACACCACTTAAAATGTACGAAGTGCATTCAATTCAAGTGGCAAACATGGTTGCAATACCGTTCAATTCCGTGCGAGGGACCAAATTGTGCCAGCCAGGGGGAGAAGTTTGGCCACCGCCGAAGACAACGGGTTGCAGGTAGCGAGCCTAGTTCAGTGTTGCGCAGGAGATGTTCACACACTCACTCACTGTCTGCAAGACATCATAACTGAGCATTCCATGCTTAACCCCTCACCGCCGCAGGCCCAAACGGCTCCAAGAACAGCATTCCTTTTGAAGTGTTACAAATATAAATTTTAATAAGTTATAGAGATCTCAATGGTACGATCTTGTATGATCTTGTAGTGCACTTGTTGTAGATGGCTTGCAACAAATTTGGTGTCATTTGACTGCATAAATTGCAAGATTATAATGTTTTAGTGTTGAAAAAGGATGCTTAAATTTTCCCCAAAACACATTTGGAGGTGAAATTCGGTTTCTAAATCTACTCAAGTGAAGAAACTTTAAACTAATAAGTGATTCAAAATCAGCATACAAACACATTGATGAAAAAAAATATCATTTAATTAACACATTGTGTCAGCAAAATGGCTTTGAAATGTCAAAAAACAGCAAGAAAAGTTGTGAAAAACACATCAAAAACTGAACCTCCTCCTACTAAAATGCTTCTCAGTCACTCATAACTTCTTAGATGGATATGAAATTTTGTACACACAAACTAGACAAGTATGCACAACTTTTCCAAAAAAAATTATTGGAAACAAACATTGTATGAAGAAGAAACAAGCCACTGAAGTTCACTCTAATTCAAAAATGTCGGGATTTTGAACTTCGAATTGCTCCTAAACATTCAAAACAACTTGGATTGGCATGAAAATTCTACCACAATAACTAGACTTCAAGGGGAACACAACCTAACAAATTTTATTGAAAACGAGCATTGGATGAAGGAGAAACAAGCCCCTGAAGTTGCAGCCATCAAATGCAGTTTGGTGAACTTGAATTGAACTTGGGAACTTCGATTGGCTTCCAAAAATTCAGTACATCTTGGATTGATCTGAAAATTTTACCACAAAAACTAGAAGAGAGAGCTCAACTTTTCCAACAAATTTTATTGGATTCGGACATCTGATGCAAAAGTTACAGGACTTTGAATTTGACCTGAGGACACTTTTCGTCCCCTGCGGCGGTGAGGGGTTAATCTCAGTGTTTCAATGTTAAATTAATTCAAAACAGAAACAAACAAACTGTAAACGAACGAATTTGAAAATATTAAATTGAAGCTCCTGATGATGATAGGGGCCATGATAGCTTTTGCAGGTGATGAATCAAATTCCTGGTGGGTCTGACACTCTGACAAGAATGATCGAGTTGGACATAAATTCTTTGCGCTCCGCAGAAGCCATTGACTCCTGATTTGCACACACGATATCATCTCTGCCAATCCTAGCGCCACTTGCCATGCCACTTTCTGAGCTAGATTGATAGAATAATATAAAACGTTTCTCATGAAGCGGTACAATGCTGTCAGGTTTGAAGTCCTCTCTGTTTATCAAGTTGAAGCAGCTAAGCTTATCACGTAGGACTGGACGAAACCAAACACGTCATTCTCCCACTGGAGCTCTTCATCCTAACCACAAAGGAAACACATCATTCAGAAACAGGTTGTGAAGAAACACACTTAGAATCCTGCCACACAAGAAGAGGTGATGTCTCTTCTCAAGAAGGTACACTCTTCTGTCTACGTAGTGTAAGTAGGTTCCAAAACAAGGTGGGCACCTTACCTGTTATTGAAGTATAGGAGAGTTGTCATCAAGCCTTGAGATTTTCAGCAGGTGGATGCAAGATGATTGGTGCAGTAAAAAAATGGCGTCAAATAAAGAGGTCCACACTAGATATTACTTAAGAGTGTAGCTCATACATGTATACTTGAATCTATTTACATGTATACAAAGACTTACAGTGGTCCTAAAATCTCCATACTACTTGCCCTCTCGTAAATATTATTCTGATCGGAAAAAGGGTTCATGACTAGAAGCTAAGAGACTGGCGGTTGATCCTTTGAAGCAAAAAATACTCTGTTCACTACATCCACAGGAAGAGCATAGGCGGGATCAATAGTTGCTAGTCCTGGAAATTCCAGCAAAGACAATCCTGCTCGAAAACACCACACAATTAGAAACCGTCTTCACTTCTAGAAGTAGAATTTAAAAACTACAAATAACATGTGCTATAACCTTTACCTCCCACCCTCGTTGAAGTATAACCACAGAGATACAGTATAAGAAATCGGAAAGCAGGGAAAATAAGAATCTTAGATTGATAAGGATCAGCACCTGCAACACCAAAGAATGTATGAAAAACGTCGACAGCGTCATCTGGTCTATCAGATATTCCCCTTGATTCTGGATCCTGCGACAAACAAATCCAAATATTGTAACGAAGTGAACCAAAATCGTCGATAGGCCCTACCAGCAATTTTCATAAACAAAGAATTCAATGCGGAGCCCCTTAGCCAAAAACAGGATGGGAATCGTCTAAAAACTGGACATCATCCCTTCTGAGTGTCTTCATGATTAGTGAACCAATGAGTCACAGCACTCCAATATGCCTAGGAGAACATATAATTATGGTAACTCCATCCTCTTTGGAGATTGTTTTCATCCATTTGAGAGACTCAAGGAAAATGCCTTCGATGTCTCTAGAATCCAAATCAAGTTGACCTTGTACTTGTACAATTAGCAATTCCCAAATACATACTGTCCCAAATATTGATAAATCAAAATCCTCGTGCATTTTGTCATTGATAAAAAATGTAATCCGTATTATATATAAAAGATTTAAAGACTTAGAACGGATAAAATAACAAAATCTAGAAGAATCAGACTAAGTTTTCACGTACCACCAAATAGCCAGCCTAATATCGATCTAATGAATGAAGTTCACTTCTCCCACCGACCATCAGATCGATATCAATTTAGCGGTCTATCAACGCATGGAAACTTACCTTTACTTTACCATGTTGATAACCTTGGAATTTAGCCTAGCATAACAAAAGTCAGATACTAAAAGCAATATCTTTATTTTTGGTGGATTATAAAAGTCAAATGTTTAAGGTTAACTTCCAAAAAACTTGTAGAAGACAAATGTCACAACACATCTAAGTTTTGTCTAAAACTGACAGGTATTTAAAGGTTAAGAAATAGAAACTAACCTGGCAATCGAGAATAAATTGCTCAAGCATTTTCTTGTCAATCCAGTGCACCCAGTCCACTATGACTAGGCTAGCAAGAACCCACCAAGAATAACAAACCTGACAAAAACAAAAACTTGCTCAATATCAAAGCATAAAGAATTGCATTGCCTATTGCAAGTATTACATGTCCAGACTTCACTGAAAAGATGATCAATGATAACATAACTCATAAAGCACACAACTGCAGAGCATGCCCCCTTGACTAGCGTATCCAAATGAACACAACTACCCAACTATACACAGAAAGCAGTACGTGTATAGAGACGCATGGTCCATCCTTCAAAATAACATTCTTGAGTAGCTGTCTCAACACCCCTAGAAAAGTAATCCCAGGAATTCCATTCGTGCACAATCTTAAGCTCATGCTCTCTACAAGAATGTCAGACTTTTAAAGTTTCTGTATTTTTGGTTACAGAGACTCAAATGTTCAATAATTCTGATCAAACACTTACATCTGGAAGTTTCTCAGGGCGACCATTGAGACCCCCTGATTTTACTTATCGTTCAGCCAACCACCAGCCTAACAGATCTCTATCCACATGGTGGAGGGCGCCACCTATTGCAAGTGTTGCGACACAACAAAAAGCTGCAACGAACAAATTCACATAATTAGGAAGGTTGACTTACAAATAATGATTAATCCCTAAGTAACCAAGCTAAAAATGGAAGGCCTGCTTTTGGAAGCTAATGGAAAAAAATAGTAACTTTTCAAAACATATTTCTATTGTTCAAAATGACGGGCATGACATCGGCTTTCTCTTGGAAATTTTTGGTACCTTAAAGCTTCCTAATGATCTATTTCACCTCAAAAATGTAGAGTATTTATATCTTCTTACTATTGATGCATTTTGTCACCTACTTTGAAGCTTCCAAGATGATTTATTTCAATTCGTATAGATAAAGGATTGGCCACTTTGGGGTTGGTTTCAATACAAAGATCCAACCAGGGAAAAATAATCATTGAGTTTCTTGCGCTCAATCTGGTCCTGAAGGACATATTTGAACCTCCAAAAGTGGGTTGGGATCTTACTTTGGCCTGCGTGGGATTCTCCGCCAGGAATGCAACCAAAGCCACCATCAAAATTCTTGAACGAGGCAACAAAGTTGCAGGCCTTTTCAAGATCGATCCTGTCAAGCCGCTTCAGCAAAGACAGGCAGCAGATGGTGCAATAAGAAAAGCTGTTCCACACAAACAAGTGCACAAGTGAGAAAAACCTACCCCATGATAAACAAAAAATGCACTGGCATTTGAAGTTACAATCTGAGTAGTAATATAGAGTGAAAGACCAAAAATCGGTTGGAAAATGTGTGACTGTGAAAGTGAGAAATGCGGCGTGAGTTCGGATGCCACGAATGCAACTCCTCCTCGCAGGTATGAACGAGGGAGGGGGGCAAAAGTAGCACCTGAGACTGAAAGTAGAGCATACCGAGTGTCAATCTCTCCCCATTCATCACCAGAAAATGACCCATCTTCATTCTGTAATCCTGCAATGTCTGCATTCCTGAAGGTCAAGGAACTCAAACAATATACCAACACAGTATTGCCTTCTTGCACATTAGGTGAACAAAAAGTTCTTTCAACACCTAACCACGTACATCAGAAAAGCTCTCCGTTACATTGACAAAGTTATCACTGTTAAGTTAATAGTCATATAGTCCTCATGATGAGTTAATGAAGTATTACTTTAATGTGAGTTTGCTGTTAATGTCATTAAGATGAACTCGAAATTACATTGGCAACTAACACTAACTTAATATTGATACAATGGCCTATTATATTTACATTAACTTACCGTTAGTAACTTAGTCAATCTAATGGGGGATCTTTTGAAATATAAACAGTATTGCCCCTGAAAAGTTGACAAAGATTAACCCTTCAAGCAACCCAACAGCCATGTTCGCTTTGCAATTCTCAAAAAGACCATCAGTAGGTTGCATTATCAAACCGAAATATTTTGCATCAAGAAAAAGATATTGATAAGAGAATAATCTGGGCAAGTCTCAGGAATAAGGATACATGACGCAATCTTATCTGCGTCCACCACATCCAGTCTGTCAAACAGGGCCGAAATTTGCACAGCACTTAGCGTGTACAAGATATGCGGGTCGTGCTCATAATTTCCTCCAAAAAACCCTGCGTGTGACAATTTTCCCATTCGCATTTCAAGACCCAAGGTAAAGGATACTATTTGCAACCCTTAAAAGTATTTTGACCAATATGTAGCATTGAGTAATTTGCGGTTACATCCCCTTGAGTACAAGAGCCGAATTCTGTGGAGATCAAATTCTCATTACTATGTCTAAATTTCCTATGAATGAGAAAGATGCCAGACTTTGGAGATTTTAAACCACTGAGTGACCACTGTAGGTTGTACACCACCATTAACATTCAAAGACCAGTGGCCACAGAGATTAACCAAGGCATGCTTACACCATTTGCTAATTGAAGTCCAATCAAGTGTATGAATAGACGAGTATAAAAGGTATCTATCGAAAGCAATTGCAACCCTAATCCTAAATACTCAATGAAAGTAGAGGCGCACCGCACTCATCCTGGCACTTGAGAATCCAAGAAACGATCTCATCAAAGTTCATGTCGCCAAGACGTCCCATAAAGTCCAACGCAGTGAGCCCCTAGTACGCACCGCTCATGCGCAAGTGCTCCATCACCATAGCGTCAAAATCCTTTTTCTACAAAGCCCCACCATAGCCCCATCAATCACAACCATCTTCTACCCCCAAAACCTAAAATTAACACTCCAATTCTTCCACAAACAGGCACTACACGCACTCTGGTCAAATCTGCTCCTAGATCTACAAAGATTCTTAAGATACGGAACCGTCCAGAGCCAAAAAAATTCTACACGAGATCCACAGTCAATCGCAAATGCCATCCATGATTCCTGCCCATCACCAACAACTTCTCGCCCAAACCCTAAAAACTAGCTCCAATTCTACCAAAAAACAGCAGCTACACTCAATCTTGTCAAATCTACTTAAAACAGCTCCTCGACTGGAATCGCCCCAAACCCAAATCTGTTCTAATACACATGATACATTGTCAATCGCAAACCCCATCAATCAGTCCCCCTCACCACCTTCTCTCTCCAAACCCTAAATCCAACACTCCAATTCGACCACAACAAATCCACAGCACAGCCACTACACTCGCTCATGTCCAATTTGGTCCTCAATCTAGAGAGGTCTGCCATCGCTCTGAACCCTAAATCCTTCATATCCTAAATTCTTAACATCAAAAGCCGAGAAAAGCTACGCAAATATTCACCTTGTCGAGCGCTAGGATGTAATCCACATGCTTCTCTAAGCAAAGCTCTCCCATAACTGCAGCTCGGTTGACAATTCTCCTCAATGAACACCAAAAAAATTGAATGAGGCAAACACAAGGCGATCTGCAATCGGGGAACCCTAGGAGGCCAGATTTGTGAGCCCGAAGTAATGATAGAGATGAGAGCTTTGAGGTTTCGGGTTTCGGGTTTCTTTGAACTTTCAGCTGGGTGATTTCTGCGCTATGTTAGCAAGGAGCCTCTGGACATCATTCCGAAAAATGCATTTCCGCATGACCAAGGTAGCCACTGAAATGCTAAACTCCAACCTACTTTATGGGTTGGAGTAAATTAAGAGTCTACTAGTCTATTCTGAGGAGGAAATTTTTGGTGTATCTTTGAGGTAAAAGACCTTAAATTTTCAACACAACATGTGGGTACATGACTTGTGACCATGATGAAGAGCAAGTTATTTATCATCTTCTATTCCACTATAAATAATTAGAGATGGGATACTTAACCTCAAAGAGCACAAGAACCTATTGCCTATGCACAAACGCTTCTAATTTTATTCCAACTCAATCAATAGATTTATCTTCACCAATCTAGAGGCAAGCCACATGTAGCTAGCAACATTTCATCATGTTCATATCCAAGTAAGTTAGCAAATTAGCAATTGTTTTAAGTCATTACTTTATATATTATATTCTTGTTAGTTGGTTAACCCTAAATGACAAGAAGTTGAAAAGCCTCACAGTGTTGAATTTTGTTTGTAATTAGACACCATACAAATTCCAATGTCATAATGAACAATAAACTATTTGCATGATCTTCAAGATCTAAGGTAGCATATCCTTTACAAAATTTTTAGTGTTTGACCTTGAAACATGTACAAATTGGGAGTAATGTTTTTCATATGCAAGATTTTTTGCTAGTTGGATACAATCAAAAGATGTTGGCCATTTTTTGCTAAGGAAAACTTCATATTTTTCAATCTAAATAGCTAAATTACCATTGATGTACAAGCTCAATAGCCAACTATTACATATATCACCTAGTTTTGATATAGATATCACTAAGTATGATACATGACTATTGAAGAAACAATTGGTTACTTCTATAGAAAGACAAAAAAATCATTGATTGAAAGTATATAAGGTTTGACCAATATAAATTTGAAGTTGATTATAACAGGCAACTCTTTCTCGCTTTTAGACCTAGGGTTTTCCAAACTATTTCTCTAGTCCAAAATTCCCAAACAAATGTAGATGCACAAAACAAAGCTTTAAGTATGTTTAGCACAATTTCATATAATTGTGATATTGTTCTAATTTTGTATAATCCAAACTAGTGTGTAATGTGCCATTGGTATAGTCAAAATAAAAATAAAAATAATTTTCTAATTTTTAAATTAAAAGTAACTCAAAAATTCATAATTTTCACATTGTAGGTTGAAACGTCCAAAAATAGAGCACCCTTCAACCCTTCCTTACCAAGGGATTTTTGATGGTAGTATGAATGCGACAAGGGGATGCACAGTCTTGGAGATCTCACTGTAACAAACAAAACAAACAACCTAACTTAAAGGTATGGACTAGTATGCTTGTGCCGTTGCCACAACCAAAATAAAAGTAAAAATAATTTTCTAATAATTTAATTCATAAAAACTTTGAAATTCAATAACTTTCACACCTTAGGTCCAAATGTGACAAAACAAAGCCCGTGCACCCCTCTTTGCAAAGGATTTTTTGATAGTACCAAGAATGCAACCACATGATACATGATTGAGGAGATCTCAATGTAACAAACAAAACAAAATAAACAAACAACCTAACTTAAAGGTAAGAATTGATGGATTCATCTTGGGTCCCATATGCACAATTCCTCTTAGCCCTAAATGCCCAAGCCTTTTCAAGTGTGTTTTGACTATGAAAAAAAAGCATTGTCTTGTAGTTATCCTCAATGAAGCAAATTGTTTTTTTTCCAAATCTAACCCTACAGATGTTAATAGAGCTTGTTTATTAGTATGCACACCAATTTTGAGTGCGAAATTTCCTCGGAGTTGTGAGATTATACCAAAGAAAATGTATATTTTCTATTTTTAGTATGTTATCTTTGTCCACAATGTTTCAAAAATTTGCATATAAATGTTTTTTGGGATTGGAGGTAACATGAACAACTTCAAAGAGTGTTATCATACTAAAATGCACTTCCAAAAAACTTAATTTCACATGAAAAAACATCAAACTCTTTACACAATCCACCTTGCAATTGTTGAAATGTAATTTTTGTTTTTAAGTAGAAATTGCAAATAGCTTCAAATAAATAGTTGCATGTTGAAATTTTCAATGGTGAAAATCATGAAAAGACTTTAAACTTTTCATTGGGACTATTCTCAAAGCAAATGGATAAGTACAATTTCTTAGATCTCAAATCAAATGAAATTGCCAAGCATGCATAAAGCTGGGAAATGCAATAAAATTAGCAAGCTTTACACTCCACTTTTAGTACATATATGCCTTTGAAGACCTCTCAATAATTGAATATGTACTTTTCTCAATGAAAAATGAAAGTTTTCAATAGTTAACCCTCACAACTACCCAATTTTAAAAAAAACTGGTCAGAGGAATTTAACTACTTGCATACAAATGGGCTTGAAATTTCAAATCGACCATATATAGTCAACTGGGCAATTAGGGGTTAAGGAAGAGTGAGTTATGTTGGAACTGTGTACTTCTAATTGGGGAGAGAAGACTCTATACTACCTAAAGATAGATTACAACTAATGATAATGTTTTGAGTTATAAATTTTAAGGATACAATGAAGTTTTTGTAAAGGTAAGAGAAAAGTTTAACCCTTAATCCCATAAGGATGCTGTGGACTAGAATTATCCAATGTATGACTTCACTATTGATTGAAGAAAAAGAGAATGCACCTATTAGTCAAATAATAAGAGAATTTTAGTAACTACCTTGGGCTTGAGTCCTTACAAGGTTAAACAATGTTGAGGACATTTATTGTGCAATGGCTGGTAAAGAATCTTCCTATGTAGGACAAAAGTACAATTGTTCATCTTTGGAATTTTGTGCAATAAAGAGATATCTTGCACAGTAGTTTGACATCTAATGAGTATTTTTGTTTTTTTTAAAGCAGATGATGTCACATAATACCAAAAGGGATGATTTGTATAGGCACTAGCCCGATGTTTAAATATTAAATTAGACTTTGTTTTAGTGTGATGCAGAAAGTATGTTGTATGTGTGTTATCGAATTTGTTTAATCCCTTAGTGCTTGAATTCTCTCTTGATTTTTTCATGTTTTTGCTTATATCCAATCTTTTATGAATAGACATTCTTTTCCTCAATTTCCTCAAATTCATCACAAAAACAGGGGGATTTAAGTCAATTATTAGTTTGAAAGAATGAAATGTGGTCAAAAAGCCCTTCAAACCTCTCTATTCATCTTGTAGATTTTGGACATTGCACTGGAAGAAAATTGCATTGCAGTCAACAAACGCTAGCTGACATTTTTTGTCAACTACATTCACTGCAACGTAGTTTTCTGAAAATTGCATTTCAGTGAATGTAGTTGGCAAAAGATGTTAGCTAGCTTTGTTGACTACAACGTAGTTTTCTACCAGTGTTGGAGCTAAGGGTTTTTTAGATGTTTGTGATTTTATTGTTGCGTCTTCTGTATTGGTAGTTTTATTTGATGTATGTCCATATAGTCTTGGGATTGTCATCGCATGTGACTCAATGATGTAGGATTTAAGTTGGAGGGCAACTTGAGGTTTGAATCCTCATAAGACTATATATAACACCATATAAGTTCAATTTCTAAAGATCATATAAGCAATTCTAGGGGGTATAAGATGTTGTGTGGATGTGACATTGTTCCCATAAACAATGTAGTTGGGTTTTGGTGATGATGAATTTGCTAGTTTCATCTTTTAAATTTGCATTGTTGAAGGATATCAATATGGTTGGGTGCTTTGCAACTACATCTTTATTTGAATTGCATCTTTATGAAGGACTATGTTTATATATGGCATTGGTGGAGTGGTGCTTATGTAGCTTATGTCTTTGTGTTGTACATGTTTGATTAAATTGCATTTGGATTAAGTAATGTAGGTGTTGATTTTATTTGTATGTGTAGTATTTGTACATGAGGTATAAGTTGTATAAGTTATGGTTTGTGGTGTTTTGTGGTTGTAAAATTAGTATGGAATCTACAATCATTCATTGTTGGTATATTGTATCATTAGGGCCTTATCATTGTCATTTGAATTTAATAAGGTATTTTTTAATGTGATTATTGCCAAGTGATGTAATTTATTTGTGGTCCTTGATGGATAATATTGGATATGTTATTTGATTTTTGTATATGTGTAAAGGTGGTTTTTATAACAATATAGGGTTTATATTGGTGGCATAGTTATTTAATATGTGTTGTTGTGCACATTAGATTTTATTGTTTTGTTGTGTATTGGATGTATCTTCTTTGTGTTTTGCATAGATGGTGTTTTGATGTGTATTGGTGTCATTGAGGATGTCTTTAAATTGGTTTTTGATACATGAGAGGTATACAATTTCGAAGGAAAAGGATTCTAGTCCAATTTTGTTTGGTAGTATTGACAAATGAAATTATAATTTAAAAGCTCTCTATCCTTAGTTGTCCCTCTCTCTTTGTTTTTTCAGGCATTGGCTTTTTGCCAAAGTTTTTTCCAATTGCTTAGTTTAAAGGTTGATTTTTCTTATGGATAGATTCTAATTGGAAGATATTTGGATCTTGAAAATTGAAGGAATTTTAGATATGATGGTGAGGTCACCAAAAAGCTAAGATTCATCTCATTTAGAACAAATATGAAGCGATGGATCTTGAATGAGGCTGTGACAACCATTTAGTACTAAGTCTCACTCCTCTACCCCAAGATTTAGGGTGGATTATGTATGCCAACTTTAGAGGACAAGATCAAATGAAACATAAAGAATTAAAATCTAAGTTTTAGGGATGTGGTGTCTCACCAAGTCAAACTTTTAAAAAGCTATAGAGGGCAAGTTGACAACCACGAGGAGGATCCACACTTGGTAATGGTAGTTTGTACTCCTTTTTTCCTTCCCAATTGGCAAAATTGTTGGTGTTGACATTAGGGTAGCAATTAGAGAGAGATAGAGAGGTGGATGCATGTCTTGTAGACTTGTATATTTGGGCAATTGTACTTGTAGTTTGCACACTTTGTATTTGAATTAACTAAATGACTATATAGGAATATAACAATCTTGTTTTAGTTGTGTGATACTAACCACATTCAGAGGGTTTTTGAAGGGTCTTATTAGTGTTTTGTAACACTTAAAGAATTGGTAAAGAATTGTGCTATATATAGTTAAGTTCCAAATTAAAATGCATATTGTTGTAGTAGCTTATAGGGGTGGAATGTAAATTTTGTCTACTAAATAAAACCACAAGACAACTAGTAGAGGAGAATAATTCCTCTTAAGAGAAGGTCAATAAGTCTATCGTGTTGTGACTAAGGTCACTTGTTTTGTATTTTGGATATAATAATTTATCTACTTCGATTCAAGATTGTTTTGGGGAATAAATAAAGAAACCACACTCATAGTCAAATTGTTGAAATCCAATTTCAATGATATATAGAGAGAGAGTGGATGAATGTTGTCCTAGTCTTATATAGTATGCTTTGGCTCATATGAAATCCTTGGTCAAATCTTTATGTTTATATCAATTTGTCATGCAAGGTGCATGCACTATCAACATAAATCAATTGCCAAAGTATATATTTTCAATACAATAAACTTTTAAGGACAAGGGTTTATTTATTATATTCACTACAAGAGAAAGGGGTGTTTTAAGTGAGTTTTAAAAGTATAATCCTAAACATATGATTGTAAGTAATGACCTTCTATGAGATTTTCAATAAAAAGTTACTAAAAATATTCTCAAATTGACTCTCTCTGAGTAACACTCACTAAAGATTACTCCATATGAATTTGATTGAAATTCTCCCCAATTTTATAGTTATTCCAATTAACTTATCTAATCAATTTAACATTTTCAATTGATTAACTCACACAACTTCTAAGTCTTATATTGTCAATTTAACACAATCGGGCTTCAATAATTTAATAGATACTCACACAAATAATGCGAAATAGACAACAATTCAAACTCTTGGCAACTCTTATATTCTAACTTAACAATTTGATCTCATGTGTGACTTGACAAATTATTGCTTCATACTCACAAAGCAACACAATTAAATTGACATACATAGTCCACAATGAATTTCTATACATACATTGAGATAAGATAAGCCATAATTAATTAGACACAAGGATTTCCAACAAATTGACTTGCAATTCAATTATTCCAACTACTTGAGCTTCTCCAACTAATGAAAATACATACATCAATACATAATGCAAGTCACACACACATTCCAATACTTAACAAATTAATGGCTTAGACAACTTAACAACTTGTTACACAATTTTCAAGAAACAACATAATTGAATTGACCATCACAGTATGCAAGCAACAAATTTAGACAATTAACTTTACAATTCCCTACATACATGTAACACGTAGTAGTAGACTGAATACACACTCACACAATTTGATCACTCATCAATTAAATTCAAAGCTTCTTATTGAATTGCACAACTTGACTCTTCGCAATTAATGGCACAACTTGACACAACAATTTCTCACGACCTACAAGCTTGATGCTATTCAAATACACACTCACAATTAAGCCGATTCTCACACATTAACAAGTAAAATAATTTCTAATATATTAATAGTATATCAACAAGTATTACAACACTTGATAATTTGACAAGCTAAAACATTGGGTGCTCTTCAAGTGAGAGAAAGAGAGAAAAACAATTAGATATTTGGACTTACATTCCCCAAAAGAAATGAGTTGAAGGTATGCAATTGTTGACTAAAAGTACATGTTTGTTATTCGACCTACTTTGTATCTTAGCTTATTAGCCCCTTTCAAATCTATTTCGTATTGTTTAGACTTTTATACAAGATATCTAGCTATTCAACATACTATAAAGGAAAATAGACTATTTGTTTACTCTATTCACATTTACAAGGCCAAATAGACAAAAAGTTTCAGAAAAAATAAGACTACAAGGGGCATTGCCTAAACATATTAATTTGTGGTGCCCTTAGCTTAGGAAGTACGTTGCTTGGAGGTCTTGTAGGGTTCTCATTCCCCACTAGTATTTTCTCTAGTTTTTTTTTTATAGAATTACCGGTTGAAAACACTCATACCTTTGCAAACGTGGTGGATTGAATTACCATAATAATTTGACTCTTCATTGTGTGAGCATTGCCTATGTAGTCAATTAGACCTCCGCCATGGGAGCTTGTTGGAGCCATCTTCTTAATGCACATAGGCCCACAAACTTGAAATCTTCATGTGATAATGTACTACATGTAACATTTGCTCCTTCCCCAAAGTCTATATATGGTTGCAACTTTTGAAAAGCACAAAGAGCTAGAGGAACAAAAAGGGCACTTTCTAAGAAATTGAGATTTGGTTTAGAAGTAAGACAACCTTGACCTTTGCTCTCACCATGGTCATGCCATTAAACTTGTTGCAAGACTTTGTTGATGTCTATTAAAAAAGATATTTCTTTTCCTTCAAAGCATCATTCAATCCAATTAAAAAACTCACCACTTGATATTGGAACTAAAAACAATTTTTTTGAAGGTGTCGGGAAATAGGGCCAATTTCCATTGCTTACTCAGAGGGCCATGGCAACTTCGTGGTGGGGCAAAAGGTCCATCAGACCTCCAACCAACTTGGATAGGAGCTTTCCAATGCAACAATTGTAGGTTTGTAGCCCAAAATTGGAACATTTGTTGGATGGATTTGAAGGACCCTTGACTTTTTTAATTACCATTTGATTTGGTAGGTGGTATTAATAAGGCAAATTGTAACAAATTTGTTGTGTTAACTTCAAGGGCACATGGTTAATTTGTAATGTCTCATCAAATGAAATCCTTGAATCCACTCATGAAAGCATGCAAATACTTTAGCTTCTAAATTTATTTTTTCTTGAAAATGACGAGCTACAATCGATGTTCTAAGCCTTGCAAGTTTGTTTTTTTGCTTAAATCATGGGATGGAGGATGGAGGGGTGGCTAGAGGACTTGGATATATTCTACTTACAATGAAAATCTATTAGGGAAGATTTGAGGGCATGAAGAGATTGTTTCAGACTTGTTCCCTATATTAGGAACGAGCCATTGTTGTCTAGAAAAGAATATTAATAAACTATAATGTTTCATTTTTAATTAAAATATTATATAAAAATAATCATCTTTTATTTGAAAACTAACTTTAAGATAAAATTTAATTAAATATTATTATTTGATGTAGCAATGTCACTATCACATTAGAACGCTATTGTGGTGAGGTTCCCCACTATTCAAGAACTATGGGAACTCGTAGTCTTTCAAAGGGTTGAAATTCCTTCTAAGGATATTGTGAGCCCCTAATTCGTCACCAAGGGCTCACTCTTTTTTTTTTTTTTTTTTTTTTTCCATATTTTGTCATTTTAAATGCATTTTTTTATACAAAAAGCCCCCCCAAAAGTGTAAAACCAAAATAGGTGTGTTACATGCCAATATAGTATTTGGTCATATTTTGAGAATTTTTACTAATTAGATTCAAATTTCACTTATAAGTAGGTTAGAACCCAACCAATCGTGGTAATTACGAGTTATGAATATGTTAGGTTCAAAACCCCACATAGAAAGGACATCGCTTGGCTAATATTGGTTGAGGGAACCCTATTGAGGCATTTAGGTCAATTCCTGGAGATAGGTTCCAATTTCCCCATTTCATCGACAAAATAGCGGAACCCCAATTATTGGCTTGCAGATGTCAAAAATACCAAGATGGGACCATGAAGGAATCTCTGGTCTAAAGTGGATGAATTAGGGTTAAAACCATGCCCGGAAAACAACGGCGAAGTCGGTTTTCCAAGATTCCTTCTAGTGTGGAAGATTCCTTGGCCACCGATAATTAAATAAGAGGGTGGATTTTGTTCCCCCTAGGCCAATGTGTAGAGTAAAAATATGAGCCTACACATGTGTTTTGGGATTCCATGGGAGGTTCCACAAAAAATTTCGGAATTTTCTGATAGTCAAAAGATGCCTTTCCGGGAGGTCAATTGCCCAAACTTGCAATAGAAAATTCTTAGAAATTTCCCAGGTGGTGTTAAATTCTCACTAAAAATTAGAGTAGCTTCTTTTATGTTAGTAAGAGGCTCCAACAAGTTTCAAGACATTCTGATAGTCAGAAGAATCCAAACTTGCAAGATTCTTGAACAATCGACAAAATTTGAAGATTACAATGGAGTTGACCAATGGATCAGGAGCATACAAAAGCAGAATGAGGTAAAAAATAGGTCTTTTCTTATTCCCCTACACCTACTTAAGAGCTTAGGCTAGTTACTTTTTTCAAAAAAATCAAACTCCAAAAGTTAGGTTTTTAATCCTTTTTGGTGTGAAGTTGGCGTTAGGTTTCGTCAAAATTTTGAAGTTAGAAAAAGGGATAGAGGTTTATCTAGAGTAAAAATGGCCTTTTGAAGCCAATGGCGCAATCTGTTTGTAATTTGGAGTTAATCTCCAAAAGTTAGAAAATGGACCAACATAGAAAGTCAAAATTGATAAATTATGATGAAAATCCTAATTAATAAGATTACCATGTTGAAATGAGAGGAGGTGGGTGCCCTTGAAAGATTATACGAGGGCACTGATTCTTCTCTCAAATCACCCCTTCTAGTCATTATTCTGGCTTTGTAAACACGTTGGTCCATTAAATATGGACTTTTGCCTATTTTTGAACCAAAGTTGTAAACGTGGTGTTTTGGGAGCATTTCAAGCTCTTTTTTTTTAATTTATTTTGGAAACCTTGAAGGACATTGAGGTCCCTTCAAGTCTTATTTGTTGCCCTTGTACTATTTTTTTTCAAGTTTTTGGTTGAAATTTGGTAGTATTTTGTTGTACTAACTCTTACTTTAGTATATTGTTGTTCCTCCAAGTCCTTGTTTAGGTCTTGAGTATTGTGCACTAACTCTAGAGAATTCTTCTTTTATGACTGGTGATGCCACTTAGGGAAAACCTCTAGCTTGTTATGTTTATGATTTTTGTACTAATTTTTATACTAATACTCTTGATTCATCCTCCTTTAATTTTCTTCTATCAAAATCTTTGTGTGTTATTTTCCATGCTTACCATTACATGGCGAAGCTTCGACTTTGAGTTTTAGAATTGGATAGAAATTTAGTAGGTTTTGGGGGGAATATGGCGGAGTTTTGATCTCAAAGTTTAAAAATTCTATATTAGTTTGTCAAAAGTTTCCAATCACGGCGAAGCTTTGAACCTTAGAGTTTTAGAAAAATTCCTCAAAAACAAAATTGTTAGAAAGTTCATCAAGTTAGTATCAAAAACAAAAAAATCTCATCACATTCTATTTCTCACAAATTCTCTAATTCCATGGGAAGGTAGGAGGACTAATTTTCATAGAAGTTTTTCTTGAAAAGTTGGACAAAAAAAAAAATTAAAAATTAAAAAATTAAAACAAATATATAGGAACTAGCCCGAAGGCTAGTCCCTGTGATAGTGGAAGGGAGCCCAAAGAGGCGAGGAGGTGCCTAGCTGCCAGAGGCCAGAAGCGGAGCCCCCTATCACCTAGAGCCCCAGCCAGAAGGGGAGCCCCTAGCTGTGCAGCCTGGGAGAAAGCCCCTACTGGCAGCTCACCCAACCAAGGGAGCTGGGCGAGGATTTAATCACCTCCCCTCTCAACAAATTTTTTTATTTTTTTATTTTTTTTATTAGTTTAAACTAAAGGTAGAAAAATACTTGTAGAAGGAGAACGAAAGAGAAGAATAATAGAGAGGTACAAAAACAAAAACAAAAACAAAACAAGTTTAAAGTAAAATTAAAATAGTTTAGCCATAGTAATAGGTTCAGAGGAAAAATCATAATAGTTTGGAAAGAAGTAGCAACAAATACTAATTTCACCACTCTTTCTCTCCTAGAATTTGTAACAATTGCACCAAAGAAGATTAGAGGTTACAAACTCAAAGTTGAACGATAGAATGAAGGAGTACAAAAGTTTGAGTTTAAATAGAAATTAGATAGAAATCAAAAAAATCTTAGAGAAGTGATTAGAACCTTAGAAAATAGGATAGATTAGAAAGTTGCCTTGAATTAGTGAAAATCTTATTAAAAACCATATCCTTCAAAGTCAACTTATAGAATAGAATAAGTAAGTTTAAATAGTGAGAAGGGAAAGAAAAAATCTCCTATAGCCATATTCCAACAATTTGTAATTAAAATTCACTCTTCAAGCTGTAAACATAAAATGGTAATTGAAGGAGAACTCAATGATCCATACAATAATGTGCAAAATAACTCCAGAATGAGGTAAGTTACTAAATAATTTAAATTTTATTCATTTTCAAAGTAGGTCAATTAATACAATTTTAGTAGAAAAGCCCTATGTTGTTCAGGACTAATCTTTGTGAATATGTTTGTTTCCGATAACTTCTTTGAACTTAGGATTTAGGAAAGAGTCCATTGCTTGGAAGGCTGAATGGACAATGCCTAGACACTTGTTAGGAAATAAATGAAGACAAAAAAGAATTTGTTGTGCAAGTTATTTACTATGGGTGGGTAAATAAACACTCACAGATATGTACGCCTATAGTTTAGAAGTCCGAAATTTCAATGGAAACACTCTCGTAGTCTAGTGAACATCTAAAGGAATAGTTAATGACACAAGGATAGATTCCTTAAGGTAGTATACAACTTTTGCCACCATTAGACTATTCTACCTTTGGATTTCATGGCACCAATGCTCCAACTCAAGTTTGAATGTGGGACCCTATTACAATTCAAATCACAATCTATGTCTCCGACCATAGTCACAATTGATTCTGAACTAACCTAAATATCTTAATTTGCAATGTCCATCTTCTATTGTAGAAATCCACTTCATACAATATCAATCAACAATTGAAGAAATAACCTCAACATAAATTGTTTTTCTAATAATATAAATACAAACTTGAATTCAATGGCTCACTGGTATATAAAAAACTGCACACCAAAAGTCCAACAAGAAGGTAGAGAGAACTAGAAGAAAAACATATCTTAAACAACTTGTCCCCAATGGTTGAAATTGTCTTCAACAACTTTTTTAGTTGTTATGACTAATTGTTTAGGATATTATATTCTTTAGTGGAACTAAAACACAAGAAAATACGAGAGGAAAACCAAGCAATGGAGAACAAATTGTCCAAGTTTGGTTTTAACCAACCTCCAAAACAACATAACAACACTTGTGAATCCCTTGGTTCCTTAATAGCAACTAAATTCCATTCAAACTACTATCGAGCTCTTGCCCCATGAGATGCCCTATTCTCTTTTTTGTTGACCAAGCCTTATGTAATTAGGAATGACTCTTTTTTGCTCCAAGGAGCCTCAAGATTCTTCCAAAATCTTGCCCCTTGGATTGCACTTGTTGTTTAAAGGCTAACAATACTTTTGAATAATGTAAAAATAATACAAACAAAACCCACAAGAATTGCCAATCTAAGTATAAAAAATTTTAGTTTCATATGCTTTAAATCATCTTTTAAATTCTAGACCATTTTTAAAAAAGAAAACAAAGTTTTTAATGCATGTTAATGAAACATTGATGTTTATTGAAACATAGAAGTCTACATATAAATTTCTACTATAGAAATGCATGCACTTGGTGGTTTTACAAAATGCTAAACTTGGTGTGCATACCAAAATGAACTTTTTAACAAATTTCTAGATTGTCAGACATGCAGTTCAATAGTGTTAATGGACTTCTTACCTTTTCAAATAGACAAAGATAAAAGAAAAACTTTGCTGATTTTTTTTACTTGAGGCAAATTTGGACATAAAACTAAATTTTCTAATTTTTAAATTTCAAGACCCATTAAAAAGATTGAAACCGTGATACTTAATTTTATACTAATTGAAAAATTGAAAAATGTAATCCAAGAAAGAAATCAATACATAAGCTCTTAGAAACAACTTTTATACTTATTGCACGTACTAAAGGTTTATCCTAGGAGCTAATATCAAATCCATGATCTCCCCAAAGTCTTGTAAATTCCATTAAATAAATCATTTCTTATCTTGTTATTCAATATGACATATTTATATTGACTACTTTTGGATCCTCTAGAATTTAAAGAATTAATTAGGAATACTTACCTTTAAATATTTTTTGGAAATTTTTGAAGTTGAACAATTGGATGTTCATATCTTCAACTTTGGAATTTCTATTCTTTCTTGTATTGGTAATTAAAAATACTTCATCCTTTATAATATCAAATTAAAAAAATTAAGGGGAGGACGCTTCAAGTTGGAATAAAGAATGATGAATTCTTTTGGATAGTAGTGTAAAAATGATTTAATATTTGTTGATTTGAATCAAGTAAATAAAAATTCAAACCTTGCTATCATTGATAGTGAAACTAGAGCCATTCATATAATTGTGGTTCCTTGGACTCCCTACATGGTTCTAGTGGCAATCTAAAAGCATCCCTTTAAATGGTGGAATGATGATGGAACTTTTGTCAATGTGTCTAAATTGCATGGGGATATTTCTTAAAAGTTATAACACTACAAGAGAAGGGGTTCCTAGTCAACGCAAGAGCAACTAATTTGTCTTGATTGTGAAAAAAATGGAATTTCATGTGTTGATCCAACCATTGCATTTTGTTAAAAAAAATCATATAAAATGTGCTGATTGTGAACCAAATCCAAAATTTCTTAGTTGATTCAGAAAACCATTAAACATATTCTCAATATAATTTTAGTCCTTACTAAATTTAGATTTAATTTACAAAATATTTAACACTATATTCAAGTTAGATCAATATACACATGATAAGTGAGGTTGTAGGACCACTTGAATGTTTGTAGGAATGAGAAGACAAGACCTTTATACAAGTAGGATTGTAGGAGTTAGGACAAACCATATGGGATATGTTTAATTAGGATGAGTAGGAGCTCAACCACTCATAGTTCAATTAAAACTAATAAACATACTTTCAGTAGAATTTCAAATCTTATTTAGTCACAATAGAATAATTTTTATCAAAAACTCTTAACTAAGAAATGGTGGGAAATCAAAGCATATTTTTCCTCCGAAAATCCGTTTGACATTTAGAGCCTTCAATAAAAATGTTATGGACAAATTTTAGAGAGGGGTTAGAAGGGTCACTTTCATTGATAATTTAAAACTTCCTCTCTAAAATTTGTTCATAATGTTTTAATGGAGGCCCTAAATGTCAAATGGATTTAGGAGGTGAAATTTGGTTTGATTTTTCACCTTTTCTTAGTTCAAAGTTCTTAATAAAAATTATTCTACTATGACTAAATGAGGTTTGAAACTCTACTAAAAGTATGTTTACTAGTTTTAATTGAACTATGAGCGGTTGAGCTCCTACTCATCCTAATTAAACATATCCCACATGGTATGTCCTACCTTCTACAACCCTACTTGTACAAAGATCTTGTCTTCTCATCCCTTTGAACATTTAGGTAAGTGGTCCTCCAAACTCACTCTTCAAGCATATATTGATCTAACCTGAATATAGTGTCAAAATTTTCTGAATTGAAAATTAAATTAAATTTTAAAATTAAACCATATAGTCTTGTCTTTATGATGGGTGTGTTGAAATGGTAGCCTTGCCTAGGTGGCAATTTGTGTGACAAATTTTCTAATAATAGAAATTTGATCAAATCACAAACTAAAATTAACATAGATGTGTTAATTATTGTCCAAATCAAAATGTTCAAACTAATTAGAAATAACCAATGTATATCAATTCATTTTCATGTTCGATCAAATACTATTTTTTTTGTAGTATAAAATTGTGATTATTCAACCTAATTCCATCCCCTTTAAACCCCAATTCCACTTTATGTACAATTTTACTACATTAACCCCTAATGCAAGCAGGCTGTTTGAATACGGGCACTGCGCATAAACCCAAAGTGAATACAATGGGCTAGAAGTTCCTCCCAGGGTGACGTATGAGGCTGAAAATTTTTGTGAACATACAATTGGGAGAGAGAATGAAGTCCTAAAAATTTTAGAACTTTTGTAGGTGCTAAAGTACTTGAAACATTTTTGGGGAAAATTCAATACTTGAAACCTTGAAACAATAGAGGTACAGATAATTTCAGTAGACATGGGGTCTAATGTATCGAGCCCCACTGGTTTCACTACAACCCCACATGTGTGTCAGGTATGGCAAGCCATGGTTGTCGTGCTGCGATTGCGATGCTCATCCTTTTTGCTAGTCAAATGTTGTTGGGTTCAGTCGGTTTGGTAAGTGCAATACATGAAGGATGTCTTGTGCGAACAGTAGGTTGGGCCAATGGGGAGTCAAGATTTTTCTTAAAATGAATGTTGTAGTGAGTCTCGTAGTTTAGCTGAAGTCTGAAAGGTTTTGGAGCGGTTACCTTCTGGTTGCAAGGAGGGAGACTTCGTGAAATTGTACTTGCACCTTGTGAAATCGCAGTGGGATGCGATGGTCACTTCCACAATCCACAGACATAATTGCTAATGGTTTAGGGTCACACTAGCCACCCCTCGCTTCCACACATTGTTGCATGGCCGAATCACAAATATTTGAAATCAACAAAGTGTGATCCACAGATTTACAAGAAATAAAAAAACATTAAAGACTACCTAACCATATTGGATGATTCATGCAGGGACACTACTTCCACCCTCTAAGTCCAACTTTTGCCTCACTCTTTCTAATAATTCACAGCTCTTGCATCTACACTATTTACTTCCAATGAACTTGCTACTCTCTACTACCTCGTACTCTATTGAAATTCTTGCTAATTCTCCACCATTGTAGCCTACCAAAAGTATGGCGACTAAACCAGATTCCGTTGCTAACGCTGACCGATCGTTTGTGAAGACAATGAAGAAGTTGTCGTTCACAACCATGGTACGTCAAAATTCTTGCCTTCTCCACTCCTGTAATAGTGCTCCTTATGCATAATTCACTCCATTTTCATTTCTCACTAAGTTTTCTATTTGAATAGATGCTTCCAGCTCCATTTATCCATGCTCATGGAGACAATATACAAAGCTCACTGCTAGTACAATACAATGGAAGCAAGCCTTATTGGACTGTAAACATAACTGCATCTTTGAAAGAGGAGTATCCCCACTATCCCCACGTTGCATTCAAAGGCGGGTAGAAGGACTTTGTAGAGTACCACCGCTTGAAGGAAGGTGACCACCTGAAGTTTGAATTGCGCCGAAAGTCATGCTTCAATGTGACATGGGTGTAGGGGACTTATGGTGGCGGTTTTGCATGCTATATGGCCGGCGATGTCTCCAGCAATGTGAAGTCATGGCATTGTCAACTGCACAACTCTAGGTACTTGACAAACAAAGGATCCAAACTGTTAGAAATCAAAACTAGGGTTCTTGTTACGTGCATGGCAACTGTGGTGCTCAATTAGTAGAATGCCGTACTTCTTGTACAGAGAAAGACACCCTACATTAGATTTGGAGTAGTCGAAAATGAACAGAAGGGTAGAAGACCTAACTTGGAAGATCATGAACACGGATTTGTCATACAAGCTAGATCTCAGTCCAATCCTTTAATGGTGACTAGCTATTCATGCTTTTTGTTTTTTTGTTTTCTACAAATACAAAGGAGAATGGTTTGTGTGATTGGTACTTCTTTGTCTATTGCTAATGTTATCTATATTTGGAGAAATGGACAAAAGTTCAAGTATAATCGATTGAAAAATTCTTAAAGTATCAAGTTCCTAAGTATTCTAATGTTCAGTAGAGATTAGAAAATGCAACTGCAACAAATCTTCCTTCAGCTATAACCCAGAAAAATACCTCCTCTTCACTTCATAGTTGAAATTGTCTTTCCTCGGTCCTTCCTCCTATGCCCTCCTTGTCCTTCATGTGAGGATGGTGTTGTTTCAAATTCAATGCATCATTTAGCTTCTTCAAAGGGTCTGCATTATAGCACCTCACTCAAGTTTTCTTCAAAAATGAAATCAAAGCCTTATAATCCTGGGATAGTTCAGCTAGTTTCATAGATTAGATGATCAATTGTAATTTCACTTCCAAAAAGTTACAGAGATTAGATGATCAATTGTAATTATACTTCCAAAAAGTTTATAGATTAGATTTTTGCTTGAATCAAGATTGCCACTTTATGAGTACCCAATTTCTTCAACAAGACATGAATATTAATCCAATATTGAAATTGAGCAATTGACCCCTACGTGGGCGTGCCCGAGAACCCTTGTCAAAATAGTTTCTAACATACTTCACCAACAACATGAACAACACTATGACAAAGTAAAAGTTAAATAAGTTAATTGAAATAGTTTTCACTCACATCCCAATGCTAGGAAAGATTATTTTTAATGAAGTTGGGTACCCTGCAAGGCAGATTTCAAATATCAACAGCAAATGCTACCAACATCAAGAACAAAACAATAGTGTGAAGGCAAAATCTTACCCAATGAACACACATTGCGACAGAGAGGTCCCAGCTTCTTTCCTTTGCCAAACCAAAGCAGTCCAAAGAAATCTAGATTGTCGCCTCCATCTAGAATCGCCAACCACACGTCACTAATGATGTTGCTGCTACGGGTGTTCATAACCATTGCACTTGTACTAGCTTCATCAGTACAAACTCGCACATTGAGCAGATACAAACTTGTTGAAATTGAGCAAATAGAAACTCTAGCAACTAAAGTATACTGCAACAAGAATCTTGAAAGGTGACTATGGACTTCGCTTAAGCCGAAGGCTAATTCAACAATTGACACACTTCAATGTGGCATTGAAATGTCCACATTGCATTTACAAGCGTCATTTACAAGCATCAGTGCATGAGTATACAAAATGTTCTGTACACATGCAATGAAGTCCATGTTCTAAACATTTGTCTACTAGCAAGGCGTCACGAGTTCCAGCATGAAAACAAGAATCCCAAAATGCTAAAGTAAAATGAACCCAATCTTGAAGGCTTCTATGCAAGCACGGCACAAGCCATGAGCTCAACTACGGAAGTGGTCGCTACTCTGCAAAAATGTAGACACCGCCACTATGCACACACTCAAAGACTATGTCGACGTTTCCAATGAAGCATGCCACTACATCCACCTTCATCGGTTCTGTCCACTGTTCGAAGAAAATCCCAATTCTTCAAAGACCACAGCAGTTTCTTGTGGGCTCCCTAAACGGATTAGAAGAGAATAGGATGTTAGAATCGGCCAAAGTTACCGGTCAAGTGCCTCATGATAGGCATAGTAGCACGCTTCATGGCACATCCATTAATTACTGCAAGCTTGGCAGTACCATGTCTGCAAATGGCGACAAACTACACAACTCCTTCTCAACTTTGAGTGGAAGTGAGCGTGGATAGGTGGTGGTCTACGGGGTGCACGGTGTCGTGGTCGGGTCCTCCTCTATCGTGCAATTATAGCTTCCTACACAAGGTGCTTCCCTACAACAATCTTGAAGGCTAAATGAGGCATGATCTGCAATCCGAGGTCCTCCATTTCCTTGACCCAAGTGACATATGCATTCACCATAGTTTGGTCCACCACGAAATGGAACAACTTTATCCACCACTTGTGACACCGTAATTGAGTAGAGTAGTTACCTCGCAGATGGTTTGTAACATCAACGCCTCTCATGTATTCTACATAAGCTTTGTGCGTGGGTGAAGAAGGAATTATCAGTCAACCACATATACCAGGTATGCGGCATAATACTATCACACCAGGCAACCATGGTGCCACTATTGTACTAAGCAAGGTCACTAATTTTTTGTCCTGCTAAGAGACAACCCCTATTTGATGGTGAACATGGGTCCTAATAAGCATGGACCCTCTAACCTCGTTATGAAGCTCTCGATACAGACCTCTTGGGAGATTCTTGCTAGTGCGGCACACTGTACCAGTGGCCCATATCCCTTGAACCATGAGCTTGTAGAATAAATTCACACTAGCAAATAAATTATCTATCACCAAGTGATGACCCCTATGCTCTAATCCTAAAGTCATCCTCTCCACAACATGATACCCGAGACCATGAGGACCAGAATATGTACCCTCACCAAAGTAGACTTCTATCTTCCATATGAACCTACTTTTGGAGCTTGCCAATAACCAAACCTTAATCCCGAACCTAATAGGTTTATCAGGCATGAATTGCTTGATGAAGCAATATCGGCCTTTATACGGCACTACACACTCATCCACAGTTATCTCCCTATCTAGATTATAGATGGCTTGTGACACCCTATTGAACATCTCAAGAAGCCATTGTGTTTTCGCAATTCTATCAAATTGTGGATTCTCTACATCTCGTACTACAATATTGTTGTGTACAAGATGGAGGCAACTCAAAATCTGTTCGAACCTAGATAGAGTCATGACCTGTGCAATAAGGTCGCAGTACATGAGCTTCTCGCTCTTCATCCAATAATGTCGTAAACTAGGAAGCCTTTTGCAGCCCATGAGGATACACACACCACTCCACCCGTGGATCTCTTTCTGATCTACATCCACCCAAGCTGGGCTGCCCTTCGTGCATGGCAATTCCTCTGGCTTACAAGGAAGCACAACATGAGTATATCGATTTGTTTCTATTACTATATGGTCCAAAATCTCATGGCTCTAATACATGTTGAATACCCACTGTGGCTGTGGGATCCCTCCTACTTCAGGGCACTTTAGACCGGGAGGAGGGCCACTGAAATTGTTGTGAGTCCTTAAAAAATCAACACTAGATGAATTCTAGGACGATTTCCTATAGTATGTGGCCAATTTGTCCATCTCCATGTGGATTGGTGTGAACACCTCTGGAAGCATGCACCACTTTGAAAGCACAACGTCCTGGTTAGTTGCTGCGTGTACTATGTCTATGTCAAAATCTGAATCACTGCTTTCAACAACGTCTACGTAAGTAGGAATCCAGTTGCGGTCACTGGAATCAACATCGATAGTGCCACGGACGAGGTCCTCATCTCCCTCATCGTCACTTTCTATGTCACCAATATGTAAGTACTTTGGTAGGCTAAAGCTTACCTTCGGGAATGTGGTTCATGCTGTAGAGTCTTGGATACCTTCTACGCCTTTCATGTCCGATGGAACATCGTAATCTGTAATAGGTTCATCAGGAGGCTCTAGCGCAATTCGGGGATTGTTATTAGCAACATGCTTAGTGAATCCTGGTCCGCACTCCACCTCGACTACATGACCATCTGTGTTGTCTCCATCACTGTTCATATTGATTGGGCCTTCGCCCACGAACTCGAGTTCAGTCTCTGGTGTAGTAGGGAACATTAGAGGTTTGGGAGTAGGGAAACAGTTTTGCCGCTTCGCCCACCCATAACCATAGCCACCCTCGCTACCATAGCACCTGATTAGGATGTAAGGGCAATGTGGACATTGGACTCGTCCATATGGAACTCATTGGGAAAGTCGCCTAGTTCATAGACACTAGAAGAAAACACGCAATCGCCCGACTGCGAAATTTAGACACTCACACGTCCGATCAGACATTAGGCATGTCGACGTAGGTGTCTAATCACATCGCGTCTGCAAAAATAGGGGTCGGACATCCAAGAATTAGCCTAGACAGCGGCATGCTAAGCACCGAACATCCAAAAAAACACTGGTCAACGGGTGCTAGAACTCTGCCATGTGGTTACAAATTTGGTGCCACGTGAGCACGGGCAGCCAAGTTGGCAATTTTCTCATCCATCCAATTTTGGTGATGTGGCATCTGATGTGTACATTGACCGGGGAGTCAACATTAGGTGACGTGGCATCTTCAAATGTTGACGTGGACAATTTTCGTGCGTGGAGAAGCCTCTTCTGGAGCTTTCTACATACGTATAAAAGATGTCTTTTCAGACATTACAAAGTCTAACATGATGTTGTCCTAGACACAACTATGTTAAAGACAATGTTTATGCGGAACATGCACTATTGGTAAGCACTACGATTCTAACGCCATTTGTGTCGTCTAAGGCTTTCACAATGGGGCATTAGACATAGTTAAGGACATGTTCATGCAATTTTCTACTAGACGTGTGGTGCGTTGGATGTCAACATTCACATGTACAACATTTTTACAAGTAACAAATCATTTTAGACAACATGTGCATGCTTCATACCAACGTGCTTGAAGATTGGGTTTGAGCATGGGATGTCTGAAATGACACTAACCAGTTAGGTAATTGAGAAGCACAAGTCTGTGTAGACAATGTTCAGGATGTGTATAGGGCTATGTTTAATGACATGCTTGCATAGCTTTTGATGCTTCCACGTTTAGGGCAAGCTTAGATGTGATAGCAATGTGCACTGTGAGACGTGAATGAAGACATGTTGTAGACTTCATGGACATTGACACTGAATTGAAGGGGTCTAGGATTAAGTCTACCTAACCACATGGTGCATTCTTATGTGCGCTTGTAGACAGACATTGAGACATCAAAACAATGCGGTGCAACATTGCAATGATCGTGAGGACATTGAACATTAGACATTATGCCCACATTTGAAGAGACCTAAACAACACTCTGGCATGGCACGTATTTACCAAAGTTGGTTTTACACTATATCAATGAATGACATTGCATAGCAAGAGAGCTTAGCACAATTACAATACTTGAAATACATGCACCATTGAATGGAAGAACCTTTAGGCAAACAAAAAATATCATATTCATATATAGGTAAAGTGTTGCAAGGAAAACAAATCTCCATGAGGAGAAAAAAGCTTTTATAAAAGGCAATATAGCACAACATGCCCCACAAAAAATATGATAGACACTAAACCCGTTTAGATAATCATGAAATAGTGCCACCAAGAAGTTCTCACAATGTTGTGTAAAGCGTCCTCTATGTCTAAGCAAACATCTGAGCGTTGAAGGCAAGGTCTCCATGGATAGGAGGAGTCCTGCAAACAAACGTTGGACGTTAGTGACAATAGACAAACAAACAACTGAAGGCCTACTAGCCACATATCCATGCTTTTGAGAGAATCAAAACACACCTCAATGGTCATTTCTTCCGTGATGCTTCTCCTTTTGGGGGTTGCCCCCCTCCTGTAGGGGGATTGGATTTGGGCACTTGCTGCATGGTTCCCTTCGTAGCCTTCACAGTGGTGACCACTTGTGTTGGCTTTGGTGTTGGCTTCAAGGTCCTTGTCACTCCATTGACGCGAGACGACGATCCCATAGATGGAAGATTTGCAACTTGATTACACATAATACTACCATACATACTAACATATTGTTAGAACTAAATGATAAAACACTATAATAAGAGAGAGATACAAAATGTCCAATACAATGTCTAAAACAACACACCAATGTCTAGCTCCCATCTATGTTCTTGTCCTGTCCAATATGAGAAATACCTCTCGAGGGTTGGAGTGCCCTGCCAAGGCAATAGGAATACCCTCTCCCTCAACGGATGCAGGCTGAGCCACTATGGAATATGGATCTGCAGGGACATCCATGGGAGCGTTCACCGCGTTATCAACAAGCGTTGCAAGGGGGTTAAGGGCCACTCCGTCAATGCCAGGAGTGGTACCCGCAGCAACATCAACCTCAATTTTTTCGGGATCAATGTCTCTTGCATTGTCCGGTGGATGGTCCATCAAGTAATCAACCTCAGGCTCCGCGTCCTCATCTACATCCACACCAATGTCTGCACTAACTTCACCAGCCTGCACAGCATTGGTTCTATCTCCATCAACGTCACCTGCAGCAATGTTGTGACCGTGAAAGACTTGGAGAATATCAATGTAGACGTTGCCCTGCAAGAGTGCCAGGCCTGCGGGCGTTGATGCAAGTATCGAATGTTGTACATTGTCAAGGCCAAAGGATTGCACAAGCAAACGGATCAAGTTATTCATCTCAGCAAGACGACCTCCAATTTTCGACCTTCATACATTTCAAGATATCAAAAAGGGCGTCTAAGTACAGGGATTTCCAAAAGGATGTGACTCAAGCAACATAGTTATTGTTGTAGGCAGAAACCGAGATTCAATATGCACAAGGCCTTGATCACTGATCATGACAACACAAGTCTCACAATTACCGATTTGAACACTATATGATTGCAACAGCACGGTCCCATGGTCCTGAAATTTCACCATGACATTTAGACATCTTAGACGTCCACAACAACGGATTTACATCAACAGCGACATGCTATCTCACCAAAATAATCAATAAAAATATAAGCCCAAGCCCAAGCACCAACACCTTGGGGGGCACATCCAATCCATGTCAACACATAGAATTTAAAATATCAGGGGGGCTTCCAATGGGGGCCTCAATGTTCATGAACATAAACTACGTTTCCTAACCTATTAAAATCCTAAACCCACAGAGGGACGAGAATCTGTAGTTAACAACTGGAATCAGATTGTTTGCTTCAATGTCCAAAACAGTGTTTGCATCCACATTGACATGTCCGCACCAAGACTAATACCTCGTACCAAGCATCAAATGACCGGATTTGTGGCATCACACAAGCATTCTCACCCTAAAACTAACGACAACCCTAATTAAAGCTCGACAAAGGCTCCTTGAGGACAAGGGTTGAGGATGAAGGCAACATGATCAAGGCAACAAGTTCACTGAGATTATCCCCCCCTAAGCCCCGAGATAGAAATAAGAAGACGTTGTAATGGAATCGGACTGCCTTGACTCAATGTTGAAAACAGGGTCCAAGATAGCGTTGAGACGGCCGCACTAAGACTAAGACCTCGTACCAAGCATCAAACGACCGGATTTGTGGCATCACACAAGTGTCGTCACCCTAAAACTCACTTGGATTGTGTAGGCGGCTACTTCTACGGAGGTTTTGGGTGGATGCAGTGGGCGCCTTGGCTACCTCCATTGTTGAGGTGAGTGATGCGGCCACAACCCCCTCCAAAAACTTCTTGAAAATGCTAAGACCTGCACTATCCCTATCAAGATCATGATCTCCTTTTGTTAAAGCTCCTTCTCCACTTCGAAACGGAAGACAACTATGCACACCTGAGTGAAGTGTCATGTTGCACACAAAAAATTGCTCTCAATTCCAAAGCTAAATTTTTTAATAGTTTGCAAGAAGATGCCTTAGGGTTCCACGCGACAAGCAAAAGCAGGCGTCCAGTTTTTTAGGGTTCCACGCGACAAGCAAAAGTCGGCGGCCACTTTTTTAGGGTTCCGTAGTCACGATAGAACATCATAATGTCCATTCCAATGTCTTCTAAGACATCTAAGAGTCCCAGGTGGCACGCCTTTTTAAACCATTTCTGTCAAAATAGATGACAACAACAGTAGTATAATATAATTTCAAAATCTTGGAGGCCTGCCCATGTTTCCATATTTTTCTTATGAAGATGCTTGGAGGCCTACATATGTTTCCATATTTTTTTTGATTTTATGAGGATGCTTGGAGTCCTACCCATGTTTGCATATTTTAATTTCAAATAGGATGCTTGGAGGCCTACCCATGTTTGCACATTTTTTTTGATTTTATGAGGATGCTTGGAGGCCTACTCATGTTTGCATATTTTTTTGGATTTTATGAAGATGCTTGGAGGCCTACACATGTTTCCATATTTTTTTGGATTTTATGAGGATGCTTGGAGGCCTACTCATGTTTGCATATTTTTTTGGATTTTATGAAGATGCTTGGAGGCCTACACATGTTTCCATATTTTATTTTATTTTATGAGGATGCTTGGAGGCCTACCCATGTTTCCATATCTTTTTTGATTTTATGAGGATGCTTGGAGGCCTACCCATGTTTCCATATTTTAGTTTTAAATAGGATGCTTGGAGGCCTACACATGTTTCCATATTTTAGTTTCAAATAGGATGCTTGGAGGCCTACACATGTTTGCACATTTTTTTTTATTTTATGAAGATGCTTGGAGGCCTACCCATGTTTGCATATCTTTTTTGATTTTATGAGGATGCTTGGAGGCCTACCCATGTTTCCATATTTTTTTGGATTTTATGAGGATGCTTGGAGGCCTACCCATGTTTCCATATTTTAGTTTTAAATAGGATGCTTGGAGGCCTACCCATGTTTCCATATTTTAGTTTCAAATAGGATGCTTGGAGGCCTACACATGTTTCCATATCTTTTTTGATTTTATGAAGATGCTTGGAGGCCTACACATGTTTCCATATCTTTTTTGATTTTATGAGGATGCTTGGAGGCCTACCCATGTTTCCATATTTTAGTTTTAAATAGGATGCTTGGAGGCCTACCCATATTTGCATATTTTAATTTCAAATAGGATGCTTGGAGGCCTACCCATGTTTACATATTTTAGTTTTTAATAGGAGGCTTGGAGGCTTGCAAAGTTCTTTCATGAGATTACTTGAAAACAGTAGAGAGATTTCAGATGCCATGCATGTTTCCATATTTTTAGTTCAAATGAACATTGTCAATTTGGACTCTTTCAATCAATTAAGATGTGTTAGTTCGGACATTTTTGGTCCATTCTTTGTTATTTTAGACATTTGTTTTTGAATGTGGACATAATTAGTGTATGTGGACCTGTGAATTTGGACCCTTTTATCTTCTTTTGTTATTTCCTAAGATGGATTTGGAATACTACAGATGCGCTCACGTTTGTTTTCTTTAGTGGGATGGATGTTCCTCCTTTTGGGGTTATTGAAGTTATGAGGCCTACACATGTTTTCATATTTTTTTTAATTGGGTGCATAACATGTCTCCATTTTTTTCCTAAGTGGGCTTTAAGGGCCTACAAATTTTTTCCTAGAGGGTCGCCTAATACATAGCCGTCTGTGTAGACATCATGAGAATACTATAGACGATATGTATGTCTTAGTGCATGTTTAAGTGCTCCCAAAACATTCATATGACATTGCCAATTTGCATTGAAGGTGCCTCATGTGAACCCTCTACGCAATGCACGTCTTTGTAGTTTCCCACATCATCATGCTCCTCCATGCCACTTGTTCTTATAACTTTTGTATCAAACTATTAAGAGCACTCATGAACCTTCCCCTATGGACATTTATAGTTGGAAATCATCTTCCATGGTGAACACCCTAAACATCATAGTAAAGTTTCATGCTTTAAACACTACATAAGCTAAATTCTTGTGAATTCAATGCACGTCATCTCAGACAAACATACCTTATGTTGAAGTGCACATGTGCAAGACAATGAAGACTGCCATGCCCCATTGAATGTCTTAGGGAATGTCTGTATTGCCTTATCCTAATCTCATCATCAACATCCTCTTGTCTCATGCGCCTCAATGTAAACACCTGAATATTAATAGGAAGATCACCCTCAACGCCAATAGGTCCTCTGAGACATCATTTACAACATTAAACGTCTACGTGGATGTCTTTTGGGACGTCTTGAAGTTGCTCGTGGCATTCTAGAGAAGGCCATCAGAATGGTTAAACTAAGAAATTGATGACGTGGCAGTGTCTGCCAAGTCATCATATTGTTTGCCACATCAGCTTTGGACCACGTCATCTGCCACGTCATCACTTTTAAACATACCCTGCCCAAAAAATGTTGCCCAACTCTTTTTTTCAAGTGGGCAACGTTGTTATTTAAAAATATAATAATGTAAATGAAAATTACCCATGGTCAAAGTGGGTCCCCACTGCTGACGTGTCAAATATTGTTTTTTCAGACAACCATTTGAACATGATGATGTCAGGCACCATCTCAACGTCAAAGTGGATGCAAATAGCAACACCACCATGTTTTTTCACGTGAATTTCACTTTTTTCATCTCCAACATCCACTTCAACCCCTAGTAGACGTAGAGATGTACAAGAAGACATGTAGACACCAAGTTGGACATGAAATGTCCAAGCCTTAGACAGGAGCATGTCAAGGCCTGACACCAAAAAAAACGTAATTTCTTCCTGTGAGACCACCTTCTTCTTTCTAGTCTTGTTGTCCACACCTTCGCCCACAATATGTCCTTGCATCCAAGTTGGCGTGTAGCCTGTATGGAAAAACACTTCAAACAAAAATCGATTGGGAACCAAAAGAGCCTAGCCTACTCATGCAGAACTCCAATCCCTGTAAATCCCACGGAAATGTGCTGGCATTTCTTTAGTGACAACCGCAGTTGGTTTCTCTGTCGGGAAAGTCCCACCAAGATGTGTACTTCCAAAACCAGGCACCTTTTCAATAGTCTCGGCAAACATCCATGCGTGCTCCTTGAAGATGCTATTCCAAAGATTGATATTCTGCATCTCCATACTCCCCACTGTGTGCTAGAATTCCGGCGCTATGCTATTGGTGAACACTTCATGATCTTCTTCTTGGAAATGAGAGAGAATTTCTTGGATGAAACCATCGTTTTCTCTTTGTTGGTTGTACTACAAAAGTTCTACTGCCTTCGACCGTGTTAGCACCCCATCGGTCTAGTTTGGAATGACAGGGGGTGCAATCCACTTCTCAGGCTTCTTCTCCTTTGTGAAGACTCCCTTTCCCTTTTGGTCTCTCCTCCATCTACCATTCCTTCCTCTTGCTACACATTTGAAAACACAGAAAGTTCCAGGTTAGTACCCATCTTTCAGACTCTGAGCACCATTATCTTGTCGATGCTTGCGACAGCTACCAATCTAGCAAGTTGTACCTAAATCCATGAACCTGGCTATTTAAAAGAGCGTCCTAAGCCTTAGAAGCTTACTATTGTAATAGAAATAGCTATGTTCTAATAACATCACATTATACAAAACTATCAAGTAAGAGGGACATACGTTGTGAACATGTGCTTGAGTCAAGTGGAGGAGGGCCGATGTCGTTTGGCGAGTGGTTGGTTGGCATTGGAGTCAAATGTGTGAAAAGAACATCCTCTTGCAATGGTAACTTTGTTTTCTTCTGTCTCAGCAACCTCGGCTTTCTTAGAAGGGTCACTACCGCTACCTACATGTGGATGTCGCCTCCTTCTGGAAGGATAGGTGCCTTCTTAGCCCTTGGTTGGCGAATTCGTTTTGGTTTGGGAGGTGGTTCGACATTGAGCAATCCAACTTCGGCCATCACCATCCGTTGTGTGCCGCCCACTTCCCTCCCCTGTGAAGCCTACATTGAAAGTAAGGAAGGAGTTCACTCAAAATTCAAAGACAACTAAGTGGATGTTATTATGAAGTACAACGTTTGTTCAAATCAGGAACACAAAACTAAGGTAAACCCGATGCCACCTTAGATGTACTAGATTTTTGGCCTTGTACTTCCAAGCAGGCTTTGATTTTTTCGTGACTGGCACATTCTCCTAGTTCTCCGTAGGTTGGATTATGGATTGCAGTTGGAGCTCGTCTCGTCCACCCCACTCCTACAGAAAAACATTAAAAATGTACACGAGGCATATTTCATTAAGAAGTGGATCATGTTGTTTCACATACAAGCAATAGTTCTATCAAGGCAAATTAGAGATGTAGCAATTGGATACATTGCAATCACTTTCGAACAAAGCATCCTCTAACAAAAAACAACATCAATTACACATGGGCAAATTATAGCTTCAGCAACTAGATACATAGCAATCTTTTTTAGACAAAGCATCTTGTAATGTAACCCTAAACAATAGGAGTTACAAGGCATCCCACACATCACCCCTAATGCAGTAGTTACAAAATTCACTCTTGGTTTCCTTTGGATGAATGCCACAGTGGAAGCTAAAAAGGAAGCCACCAAAATGTTGTAGTACAGAAATTGTAATGAGATAGTAGGATTCATTGCAAGCTTGAACCAAAATTTATAAGCCTTACCTATGCCGGCAAATGCACATCCACAATTGGGTCGTCCCTGAGTGGGCGTGCCCGTGCAAGCTTCTTCATCATTGACGGTCGAACTTGGATAAATCTCCTCGTGTAAGATGTCAGTCACAAACGTCGGGAATTTATGTCGCTCACACCAGCCCAGCAACCTTGCCGCGTGCCGGTACTACAAGTATCGTTGGCGATCTTGTAGGAGAAAAGTCCCACGTCGCTTCCACGCGCTAGGTCGAGGTTGAGCCTCCAAGTATGCAGGATCACAAAGGTCCTGCACCTTCTGAACCCCTGCCTTCAATATACCCTGCGTCTGAGACAAGCGTTGCAACACACTCTGGCCCCCAAGATCACTCTCAATGACGTCGTTTGCGAGATCTCCACCCACCATGTACAAATTTTGGTAACGGAAATTCTCAATTGCAATATGAGTATTCTCCCACCCTAATCTGCATTGAGAAGCTAAGTGCAAGCTCTCTATATATTGTCGTGCAACAAGATTGAGCTCCATTGGCTCTCCAAGCTCTTGTGAAGATTACCCTAAACCTTTGCCACCTATAACAATGTCACAATCTGTTGGCGGCCGACTTTCGATTGTTTCCCAATCCCCTCACTTCAAAAACACTTCAAAAAATGCACCACTTCTTTTGCTAATCCCCCAAAGAAGGAGCTAGTTGAGAATCCAAGAAAACGTCATATTCGTCCTTTCGCTACCAAGAGTACCTCCAACTACCAGGAACCGGTTGAGCAGGTTTCGCATGACCTCAAGTGACTGCATACCCTACCTTCTCTGAAATACCCAGAACCAACTCGTAGAATGCCTTGTATCCAAGCCAATACGCCAACCCCAACCCCAACCCCAACCCCCAACCCCTTCTCCTAGGCATGGCATTTGTATGTTGAGGATTTTATTTTTTATTTTTTTTCCTAAATTTTCTTCTTCCCTTTGCCACCAATATTTGTGTTGTAAGAATTTCCAGTCGGGACCCAAAACCATCTGAAAATAGCCTTACTTCCTCAACCATAGGCTAATTCTGCTTGTCACTTGGAAAAAGGGTTAAAATGCAGAGAGGGCTCAATTATTGCAACCCAGCACCGAAAACTGAAGCTCTGAACGAACTGAACTGAACTGAACTGAAAGGCCCAAAGTTCTTTTCATGAACAGAACACCGTTGGTTGTCAGCTGAACCCCGACTCCGATTGATTCCCTTTGCCACTCACTCACTCAACCCCAAGAACCAAAATTCCCAAAAGAACTGAACCACAGAGACAGTGGCTGGCGCTTTTGTTTTTCTTCATTCTTGGCAATGAAATTCGGTTTGATTCTTTGTTCCAAAAAAACAAAACAATTATACAAAACAACAAAGCACTACTGCACTGTGAGTACTGACAGGCGACATCTAATTATTCCCCAAAATAACTTACATAAAATAAGTTAACCCCTAAACGTCCAGATTCATCTTGGGAATTGACGATTAGTGAAAAATCATTATAAAGTGCTATTTGGAAGCATATTTTGGAATTGAAATGCAAATACAAGTTGTAGATTTTGATTTGTAGATTCCATCTGTATGATTATACTCACCAATGCCATCACCAATCTTTTTTTATAAATTTTGAAAGAGAAATTCCAAAATTCCTTCAAAATTCAATTACAAGAAAAATATTATCACTTTTAGAGTAAAATTTGTTGGAATGGATTTGAAATGAGGTTCTCTTCACATAGTGATTTTTTGAAATTTTTGTGTTCTTCCTATCTATGACCTCATTTCAACTAATTCAGTTTTGAACTAAAGTCAATGCAATTTGACCACTTGACATACTTGCACATTTGTAATTTTAGAAAAATATGAACTCTAGTAAAACAAAATCCAACCCTTAGATAGGACAAAAACTTGATAACATATCTTCACAAATTAAAATAACTTTCATTCATATAGTTTAGAGGATGAAATTGGAGTTTCAATCTGTTCATCATCCCAAAAATGGACATCGACGTGTTTAGGGGTTAACCACCTAGAGAATGGCCTAGCAAGCCTGCGCCACCAAGAGATCTACAGTAACAATCATAAGCTTAACCCCTAAAGGACCAAGGTGATTTTCCTATCAAAAAACACTTAAAATTGTTATTTCTATTGCAAAAAGAAAGGAACATTAAAAATTGTTCTTTTTTGCATATCCAACCATAAGATCTTATACTTGACTAGTATATGAATACACGGAAAAAATTTCAGAAACTTTGACCATGCATATTGCAAGATATATGCATTTAAAGAGAAGAAAACAAGTTTTTTTGCAACTTGCTTGACTAGATTTTTTGGCTTTGAATCTTTTTAGTTCAAATTATTTGCTCTACGGATTTTGATTTTCTACTTATTTATGTTAATTAGTTTGAGTTGAGAATCTACAAAAAAGAAATTGAAAAAAAGCACTTAATTTTCACTCATTAAAAAATTGTTAAGAAGAGGTGGGTTCAAGATTGAAGAAAAAACTAAATTATTAATAGTTTTTAGATGGAATTGAATCCCAACAATCCCAACAATGAGATTGTTCAAAAAAGAGAATCTAACTTTGTCCATCATTTATTTTAGAAAAATTCTAAAAATTGCATTCAAAAATGAATTCCACAAGTTATTTTTTCAAGAAGATGCTTAGATTGCCCAAAAAACTAAGATTGTCCATAATTTTCTCATTATTAGTTCAAATTGAATGAAACAAAGCTTCACATGTAGAAAAATATAATCTTTGAAAAAAAATTTGAAAAAAATTATTTTGACTTTCGGTGATTTTTTTTGTGCTGCCCGCCGAACTCCATTTTTGCTTATTATGCCACAACTTTTGTTCCCAAGCATCAATTAAAATTAAAAAATATATATTTTCACAAAGATCTTGAAAAAATACACAACCTCAAAAAATGCCAAAAAATATCACTAAAAATTGAAACAGTAGGAATCTGCCCAAATCCAAATTGTCCCCCAAGGGGACAAATGGTCCTTTAGGGGCTAACCTTGAAAGGACCGAGGCACATTTTGGGCAGAAATTGTCAAAAACTGCCACTTTTAGGGCAGCAAGAAGAAAATGAAAAAAAAAGGTTTTTTTTTCAAAATTAAACTTTACAAATTTATACTAGAATTCTTTGGGAATATGTGGAAAGTTTTTTAGAAACTTTGATTGCATAGATTGAAAGATTATAATGTTTGAAGTTAGGTGAATTTTTTTTCCAACCTTACCTGACATGGCCCCCAAACTTTAACTCCTTCTAGAATGAAATTCTTATACTAAACATGGTTATTATTTTGACATTTGCATCTTATATCATGTAAGCTACACACCCGCCATATTTCAAAATCAAAGGAAATTTTTTGTACATGCTGCACAAAGTTGCCCAAGCTTCCCTTAAAGCTTAAGGCAACATGACTTGTGATACAAACACTCGATCTGAAAAAAAAATTAGATTTTTAGGAAGTGGATACATAGTTACACATTATGTCTACATTACATTTCATGAACATCCGACCAAAAATGACTTTGTAGGAGCCTACCAAAGATTTCTTGAATACGTATACTGAATAGACACTTGGTCCTTTAGGGGTTAACTTAACTTAATATAATAAATTAATAACATTCGAATTAAATGATATCTGCCATTAAGACCCCGGGGCCTATATATAATAATAATGGACCCTCCCACCAGGATTGGAGGTGCCTACTGGGTCAATGAGGATTTGGTTTTGGGCCAAGGTACTAACCTATTTCCAACCACTTAAGGAATTCAGTATAGTTGTAGGATGGGTTGGGCGAGGGAAAAAATTTCCTCATGTAGTGAAATAGATTTTAGAAGGATTTGAAAAAAATTTACATTTTTTTCGTCAAAAATGAAATTACTATAAATTTTCTTCGTGAAGATTCTATAAAACCTATTCTTGTCATTCAAATCATTCTATTTCCAATCATAGGTTTGTTACAAAATTGATGAGAGTGATAATTGTGGCATTTTATGTACATATTGTGATCATTTTAGGCTTTCAATGTACACTTCTTAAACATTTATGTTGCTCCTGCTAGTATGTGTCAGGAGTGAGCAAAAATGTAAACCACGACTAATTGGAAAAACATCAACCTATACTGTGAAAATGGGATGGTGGTCGAAAATGGGTAGGTTACCTTATTTTTAATTGGAGCTTCAATCTAGCTTATTATAACTTAAGTTACTTGATTATTAGAGAAGCTAACTTATCTTTACACAACCAAGGGGAATTGCCCCCTTCATTGCGGCCAGGGTGGATTGACCCCCTCATTCATCCCTCCCAAGTAATTCCAAGGGTGCATGTAAAAAAAAGACCTCCTATTTTGTGCCTCATTAATTAATCTTCTCTACCTTTTCTAGCAAATTAGGGGCCTTTGATTGCAAATATGAATTCAAAATTTGCAAATTTTATCATGTGTGAAAAATAAAAAATTCAGGATTTTTACTTGGGGATGAGCGAGGGGGTCAATCCACCCTGCCCTTCATTGCCCTGCAGTCTAAATGGAGGACGCTAAATCCTACAAATAAAGTGGATCTTGCAAGGGGCAAATTTACCATGGGGAAAATGCAAGAATTTTTTATTTTTTGCACATTATTTTTTGGCAAATTCCAAATTCATATTTGCAATCAAAGACCCCAAATTATCTTAGAGAGGTTTAGAACATACCCTAGACACAGCTCAAAATAGGGGGCAGGTTTTACTTTTACCCTTGGATAAAACACAAAATGCCCTTGTAGAGCCCATTTCGTTTGCAAGATTTAGCATCCTACAGTCTAAACACATGAAATTTTTTTATTTGCAACACATGATAAAATTTACAAAAATTGAATTCATAATTGCTATCCAAGGCCCCAAATTAGGTAAGTGAGATGAAGAAATACTAGACAACATGGCACAAAATAGCGGGGCAATTTTTCACAATTAGCCTTATGAGGGGCAATGAAGGGTAGGGGTGAGCTGACCCCTTGCTCGTCCCCCCAAGTCATTCCAAGGGTTCAGGTAAAATGAAAGCCCCCCTTATTTTGTGCTTGAAAATTTTATCTTGTACATATTTTCAAGCTAATTTTGGGCCTCATACTGCAAATATGAATTCGAAATTTGCAAATTATTTCATGCGTGCCAAATAAAAAATTTCAGCGTTTTACCGAGGCAACAAGCAAGGGGCCAGTTCACCCCAGCCGCAACGAGGGGGTTAATTCTCCTTGGCCATCTTTACACTATGGAAAAGAAAGAAAGAAAGTGCATGAAGCCAATCCCCAAAACATCTTTGAAAAATGTTACAGTTTGCCGAATTTTAAATGAAGTTTACTAAGTTTAGGTACTGTTATGGATGAGAGTACTGTATAAAAGAGATGGATGTCGTTGCTGTGTATGGATGCTTTTTTAAAAATTAATTAATTTTAAACAAATGGAATGATTTCTTTTTATCTTGTACATATTTCCAAGCTAATTTTTGGAATCGAAGCTGCATCAAAAAAACAAATGGATGAATAAATTGGATGATGTTTTTAACCTGTTCATTTCAATGCATTCTAGGGACACGTGTGCGGTTGGGGCTACCACCAAGAGTTTTTAAAAAAAAAAAGGCACTACTCCGTATAATTCTAATTCCAGCACTGGGGGGAGGAGTGGGGGAGCCCACTCTAATTCTAATTCCAGGACCCTGACATCGTCTCCGCTTGCCTCGCCGCCTCGCTTGCGTCGGCGCCTGGGGCATCTCCTCGCATTCATTGCAGCTCACCAAACTATTCCTTGTTTCCAGTGTCGCATTGCCTCTATCCACTGGCACTTGCAAAGCCTCTAATCTGGGATAATTAAGGCTTTTCTTACAGACCTTCCTACAACAATTCTCTTGTTGGGAGCAAGATTGGGAGTTCAATTGAGGCGTTTTGATGCAGCTTCGATTCGGTGGTGAGATTGCGAGATTGCTTGTTAGGTTTTGGAATTGAGGCTAGTGTTTGGAGTCGTAGTGAATGCGGGGGCGACGGAAGCTGTCCATGAGGATGGGGGGGCTCAAGACGCCGTCCAAAAACTCTTCAGGGAGCCGCAATTTGCTCGGTTCCTACTACGAACAAGTGAGTTCATCTTGGATTTGACTCTTGCTTTGGCAATTCGGGATACACTGGTTGGGAGATTGATAGTCTTTCGTAGTCGTCTTTGTGTGTATGTATGGTTTTTCAAATTTTGTGAGGAGATCCGTAATGTCATTGGAACGAGTTGTGACTGCATTAGTTTGCAGTTGCAGTAATATCGTAAGAATCATGTTTGAAGCAGTTTCTTGGATTGTGACGTGATTTTGCGACTCAATTGTGTCGATTTCGTTTGGAATGGGGCAGATCCTTGCGCGGCTCTTCAACCGATTAAAACGCTGCAAGAATCACCATAAGCTGCTCATGCTCGGCCTTGATGGCGCAGGTATGTCGACCATGATCCTCTGTTTCTCTCTTTGAAGTATTGTTAGTGACCGTTGTGGGATTGTTTTTTTGTGTGAAGATTGTTACAAGGAATTGCAATTGTTTGAGGGATACTATACATTGCGACTGAGCTTCCATTTCAATCGTGTGACTGAGCGTCCATTTCTGGGGTTGCAGGCAAGACCACTTTGCTTCGTAAAGTGAAGGTCCTGGAGCCGCGGTCTCAGCCCACCGTGGGCTTCAACTTAGAGTCGTTGCTGTACCGCCAAATACCGCTGAGCATGTGGGACGTTGGGGGCCAAGAGAAGATCCGCGCTCTCTGGCACCACTACTTCGTGAAATCGCACGGGTTGATCTTCGTGGTGGACAGCAGCGACGCCAGCCGCATTCCCGAAGCCCGGAAGGAGTTGCAGAAGCTGCTGCACGCGCCGGAGCTGCAAGAAGCCAAGCTGCTGGTATACGCTAACAAACAGGACGTGCGAGGTTGTTTGAGTGTGGCTGATTTGACCGACTTACTCGACCTGTCGCTAGTCCAAGACCGGCAATGGCACGTTCAGGGATGTAGCGCTAGTACTGGCCAGGGGGTCTACGAAGGTTTGGATTGGTTTGTGGAGAATATAAGATCTTCCTAAGCTTAAACCAGAGCTTGAAATTTTCTTGCTACATGTGTGTCCTCCCTTGAGTGAGTGAAGAATTACCATCTTCTGCAAGGGAAGCGACATTTTTTGAGAGAGTCTCAACCGTGTTTTGAACAACACGACAGCATACAACAAGATGTCCACAACTTGTTTGTATCCACAATTGGGATCTGATTCTTCAGGAACGGCGTCTTCCACGGAGCTTACTGTACAAGACAGGAATTTGGTTGTGCTCCGTCTCAATTTCGAATTGCTTCGAATTGAATTGGATCTTTTCAGGGCTGGATAGAAAGCAGTCAATAGTTACACCGAGAAGTAGTGATGAGTTCCTTTGTAAAGTATACCATTCTATCATGTGAATATGATCAACTGGCTCATCATTTCATTTACGAACTATGCCACATTTTGAAGTAAACAGACCCACACTGTTGCGCTACATGATACTCCTGTTGTGTGCTGTATGTACTCTCCTTGACAGTGTTGCTTTGTCAGGAATCTCCTTCTCACTTGACCCCGTCCGCCCGCCCCTTTTCCTCGACGCTCTTCCAAAATGGAATGTGATCATTCTCCAACTTCTGCAAAGTTAGACAAACAGAGTTTCGGTGAATTTGTACCACAATCTCACTTATTGATGAGCATTGTCCACTGTACCTGACAGCTGGCACCTTGGCACGGCGTGAAAGTATTCGTTAATTTTGTTTTCTCTCTGGTGCAGTAATAATGGTGATCCTTCGGTTGGTGTCGGGAACCTGAGTTTCAGAGGAATCGTCGAGCAACCATGTGCACGACTGTGGAAAAGTTTGCTTTTTTTAAGTCAACTTGCTTTTCTTAGAGATCATCATTCATGTTCGCTGTCAGTGAGGTTCGTTGGGACTTGGGACTTGGGCGAGAGCATGTTACAACATCAAGTGTCTCCGGGGTCTGGGCTACCTGCTTCCGTGCTTTGTAGGCTATTTTATTGAGTACGCTTTACCTTGCGCAGTATAGACAAAGCCTGATCCCTTGTTGGATTGCACCGAGGTAGTTCTACTTTACGAGACTATCGGGAGGTGGTTACAGTCCAGATCAGGGTCTTTTATTTCATCTATTTTTGGAAGTGCGGAAAGCGTTACTCACTCACTGGAGATCTGGTGTGATTAGTTGTAATTATTCATATCTTCGAGACAATCACGAAGAATGTGGATGAAAATTCAGGTATTCATCCAGTAGTCGATAAATGCATCCAATTGTCGGTACATGCATCTGAAAAAGAGTGAAACTTACTGTCTTTGAAGATTTTGTAGCTAATTTATGATTTTAATCAATTGCAAAAGGAGAATTTATCACCCAGTATACTTACTTTGAATATTTTGGAATAGCTTTTGAGTAATTTATTGCTAAATAAAAGTTCTGTTGCAAATGAGCCGGTTCATCTTTCCAATTTTGGCATTTTATTTGTGGCAGTTTTTTGCTCTGTTGCTATGCTGGAATGTTGTGTCAACTATTCTCCAATTTGAATGGATGACTACTCAGTACAATTCGCCCAAAATTTCAAAGCAGGATGATATTGCAACATTTGAATGAACAATTGATGCTTCATCCACAATCCACATATTTTCAAAAATGTAAATATGGTAGGCAAGTAGACGGTGATCTTGTAGTAAATAATCCAAAAATGTAAAGCCAAATTATTTTGGAATGTAACAACTACCATAGCTAGAATTAAATTTAATTAGAAGTCAATACATATTGAAAATTTATAAAATTCTAGAATCAAATAGCCAGCCACTATGTACACCACCTATTATCAAGGATTTTCTTATGGCTCCATGAAGGTGTAATGTAAAGAGTTAAGGTGGAGAAGTAAATCTTCTAGTGCAATTAATTAACTTTAAAACAATCTCTCAAAAGATTTGAGATAGATTGAAATAAGAAAAGAATTTGATCGCTCCTAGGAAAATTGCAACAATTGTGTTTTAAGCAAAATTTTCAAACCTTGTTTACACATGGTATCACAACATTATTTTTTGTAGGAAATGTGGGATACCAAATTGAAAGAAAGATAACTCTAACAGTATTTGAGGTTGGCTTAACCCAAGAGTTTGTTCATCTCATATACCACATAAAGTTCTAAAGAACTAGATGTGTTATTCTAAGATTACATACCTCCATTAAGGAGAGGGGACTATACATCAACTTTAATTTAAGTTCCATATACTTAGTTGCTTGTGATTTTGAACCTTTAATAAAAAGTGATGAAGAAAGTTTAAAGATGGAAAGACAAATACATTTTCATACTCAATTAGTGGACTTTATTCATATCTTCTTGTTAGAGGCTCCAAATTACCAAAAAAATATAGAGTTGAAAGTTAGTTTTTTACATTGTTTTTCTTTGGTTGAATAAATTTTGAAACAAAATTGTTTTACTGTAAATAAAAGATGCCTAAACTTTTACTCACAATACAAGTACAACATTGGACTTGGCTTTGAGTAGTTATCCTAATTTACATATCCCACAAATATTTTTTTTATCTCTTACCATCTTAATTGTATAAAATACTTGCCTTTTTATTACTCTACAAATCATTAACCAAGTACTTTGGAAATCTACACGATATATATAGTTTAATTCACTTGCCACATTCAATAGAAAGTGCATTGGAAAATGCCAAATTTACAGAAATTTGAAACTAGAAACCAAACTCAAGTTTTTCCTTTTCATCATTTTTTTGTTGGATAATGCTTGGCCAACTATTTGCTAGTGGTAGTATTATTACTCTAATCATGATTATAGATTTCAACAAACTTTGAAGATTCAACTAAAATCTCTATTCTTCAAAGCCATTTAAAAGAATGTCCTTAGATAAATTTTTTATTATACTTCAAATTTTTTACTATTTCAAATGAGAATGCAAGGAATGATTGCAATATATCAAAAAACAACTAAGTAATAGAAAACTTTAGATATAGGTTAGTTTCTCTTATTTATCTATAGACACTCAATTGCATGGACTAGCCTAAGTATAAGCTTGAACTAACATCCATCATGTACAATTCAATATGCCAAACATAATTCATTGCATTCATAATATCATATGATTCATTCAAATGTTTCCAAGTTTGAATTTTCCCAATATTTTTCCTTTATGTGCATATTTAATTGATTTCATTTATAATTTTATACATATTGCATGTTTCTTCAATCACATTATGTCACAACTTGATAGGAGGGAGAACGTAGATTGGGAGTTACAAGGCAAAATAAATTATGAATTGAAAAAAATCTATACATAAAATCCCCTTGCATGAAAATCTACATCCTCGACTTTTCACCTTTACTTGCCATCTCTACATGAAATGATTGAAAAATGTGTATAGAATCATAAAGCACCACGTGAAGTACACAAAATAGTGAAATTAGATTGCCCCTCACTAATTTCTCGACATTCTACACTACATAAATATGTATAGTTATTGTACAAGGATGTAGTAATGCAAGAACCATATATATTGCATGGGTTGGTGCACTAGTTCTTGACCTAGGTTTAGAGAGTTGCATGCACCTCCATATGGACAAGCAATGAGTCCTGAGGTAACTTCTTTGGAAAAGACAACCTAATTGTTAAGGAAACCTAATTTCATTATTTTATGTGGTCACATCACAAAATAATACATAAACTTTGTTTTTTTTACAATAGTTGTATGTACATCCGTTTCAAATAGACTTTGAAATCATCTGTTTCAAATAGACTTTATAATCATCCGTTTCAAATACAATTTCAAATATTCCGTTTCAAATAGACTTTGAAAAACATCACTCTGTGGCTGCTGGCTTTCTTAGGGGATAAACAAATCTACATAGTATACAAAACACTGTAGCCAAGGCTCGATGATTTCGACGCACGACCAGCTGCTCCAATGTCTCCACAGGCTGTTGACAGTGTCCACCTTTCAAGTAATATGAAGGTCTTCTTCGAGGGCTAAGTCCCATGTTCTCAATCCTGTATCAGCAATTCTCAGTTCAATACGTATGTTTCAAGCAGTCAGGACCAAGACCACCAAAAGAAGCAGAACAGATCCACAAAAATTCCGACTTGCTGATAGAAATCCAAGTATGGAGAGACAAGAGGAGCTGAGATTTAAGAGAGACATACCTGATCGAGTGTGGAGGATGCCACTTGCTTGCTTCCAAAGCCGCAGATGCCGACGAATGCGTTCCACATTGCAAAGGATGGTTCAATTCTCGGCTTGAACTTCACTGAACCTGTTCGGGAGCCTGACCTTCACTGCCCAATCTCGAGCCTGAACACAGACATGATACTCTCCACCTTGCATAGCCACAAGGATCTGCAAATCTCTGCAAAATTCGGTCTTTTCTTCGGATCCGTTGCCCAACATCGTTGGATGAGCTCCTTCAAAACTGGTGGCATGCTGTACTCCTCCAGAGAAGGCCTGATTCCCCCCACAACTCTTTCGTATATTTCTGTGTTGGGGACATCATCGAATGGCACTCTCCCGGTGAGAATTTCATAGCATGTCATGGCAAACCCATAAACATCTGCAGGCCTCTGACATTCTCCAGACGTTTCCAGATCAAGGACCTTATAAACCTCCGGCGCCCTCCACGAGTTTGCTTGTTGAGCACAGCGTGCTTGACCAATTGCAAAATCAGAAAGCTTGGCAATGTAATGCTCCTCCGGATGAAGCAGCGATTCGAACTCTGGATACTTTCGGTAGGCCCCGCTCACGGTTCGCCGAACCCGTCTGGCTCGGTTGACGAGGATGTGCTTCGCCTTGAGACCATGGTGCAGAAGCTTGCAATGCTCATGGACATGATGCATGCCTTCTCCGATCTGCAACATGATATCAATGGCTACAACGACAGGAAACGGGCTTAGTCCTGGAGCAGGATGTGGACATTGCATCTCAATCACCGTGCGCAGGTTGTGTTCCATGAGCTCCATCACCAAATAGCCGGTCTCGGCTTGAAATGCACACCCGATCATGCGCACGACGCGGGGATGCTGGGCAGTGGCCAACACTGAAGCCTCCTCTTCAAATCGTCTCTGGCTCAATCCTGGAGATTTTTGGGTTTTGACTCCGACATCTTGCCCTAACCATGAGAATTTGGCAACCATCCCTGACGCCCTGGGAGCGAGGAACTGGAGGTAGGTTAAACTGGAAGGATTTATTCTGTGACTCCATGGTAAAAAGTACACTTCGGGAATAGGTCCATCCAACTTCTGGCTTATAAAATCTGCAATGGCGTGCATGGTGGCGTCCGTGGAGGAGAAGAGGTTTTTAGGGTTTGTCTTGAGCTCAGTAAGCTTCGTGATGAGAGCAGAAACGTCTTTGGTTTCTAAGTTTCTGGTGTCCGGCTCAATCAACTTCCCCTTGAACAGCCTCGCCATGAATCTAGCCCTCTGTCTGGCCCCTTGTCTCTGTCTCTCCCCTTCCTCCTCCTCCGGCTCGTACAAACCCTTGCCATTAAGCAGTAGCACCATCGTACTCTTCGTGTCTGACCACTTGAACGCAACATTGAGGGATGCAGCAACACCATTGAGAACGTGCTTCAACGCGTGAAATGCAAGCTCAACAACGTCGATGCTCCATTCGCAAGCTCGAACTGCGAGCGAGAATCGCGACCACCTGGGGATACGCCACTCGGGCATCGTGTCGCAAAGCTCCACAGCAGGAATCCACCAATCCTCCTGACAGCACAATGTGAGAAGCGCCACTACAGATTGCAGGTGGCGCGCCAATTCGGAAAGGGATTCAATGCAGAATGCGACGCTCTTGTACATCCGCTGCCTGGCTTCCGCTTCGTAAGCTCCCACCACCACATCCTCAAGTAATCCAAGCGTCTCGTTGTAACGGCGAAGTCGATCTGGTAGGTTTTGCAACAACGTCTCAACCACAAACTCACACTGGAAAGCAAACACTTGGATGGATCCCGACGAGTGCAGACGCGAACATTCGGCGAACTCGCGCTCCACTCCTGCCAGAGATGCAGACAGAGTCTCCGTCATGAAATCAAAGCGTGTTTCCGAAAATTCCAAGGGGATACTCTCGTCCATTTTATCAATATTGGCTTGCACGTCCTCCAGCTCCGACTCGAGGTTGTCCGGATCCCCCTGTTGTAAGAAATTCTCCAAACCGCGAGTGTAATCTTCCAACATGAATTTCAAGAAGATGAGCTCTTGCCAATTGAGTCTTCCGTTGGAGTCTTCCGCCTCTTCCATCTTCGTTAACGTCGTTCGGTAATTCTCCATTCGTTTCACCACGTTTGTGATGCGCTTGTCTTCGGGATCGTTCGCAAGCTGTCGAGCATTGAGTTCGGAGAGATCAAGCAAATACTCACTCAGCATGCTTACTGCAATTCCCCGGTGATAGAATCCAGGGGAACTCTGTACCTCTTCCAAATCTCGGTTCAACTTGAGGACTGCGATACGGAGCTGGGATTGCGTAGGCCAGGTTCTCCGATGCCGAGCTAACGAATCCTCGCCCATGGCGAGACTGAGCGCATCTGGGTTGAAATTTTCGCTAGCTTGAGGATCTGTATAACCTTCTAACGCCATTTTCCATAGTGAGTACTTTTTCCGTTTGTGTAGCATACCAATGCCACAAACTGAGGAGAACGCTATCTATCGAAGGTTCTGTTGGACAATTGGCACCCTAGCAGTCTTTCAAAACTCTGCCGACTGTGGTTTCAACGAACAACGAGGGTTCAGTTTCGAGAATGAAACTAGGTAGTTCTTAATCGATCTAGGTTCCTTCTACATCATGTGAGTGAGCAACCTAGCTTCAGATTCATATCTTAGTCAAGTCCACCATAGCCAGAAGAGCTCTGTAAATGATGAAAACCTCAAAACACGAAACCCTAAGCCCAGAGCCCAAGAGAAACTCCAGGAAAGACAAATCTCTACATGCTGGTGCCCAGGCAGAGACTAGAACGGTGACGATGATGGGAAAGGATCCATAGTTGAGATTACAGACCTCACTTTGTAGTCGATACTGTGTGGTGAAGAAATCAATTTGCTCTCTTCGCAAGTAACTTGATATGCACTCTACCGACAGTTCCCACTCACAGTCTCCCTGATCCCAAGTGCCACGAAGCGCAACTATCCTGCTGTGAATTACTTCGTACGGAGTATAAGTTAAGAAGCCTTCCAGCCTTCCAGGAGTTCCAGCTCACCTCCAGTGATTCAGTTCATGAGTATTTTAGTGAACAGGTTGAATACCGACTGTCTGTACCCAAAGCACGTTGTTGTACAGTATGAACACAAACCAATCCAACCTGATCGAACGGTTTAGGTATGATCATAAATTCGTGTGAGCAGAAGTAATTTAAAAATATAGAGTCGGAATGAGCACGCGAACAGAATGAGATGGAATTTTCTTCGTGTTTACTTTCTTGCATTGGTCCACCATTGGGAGAGGGGAGCAAGTTTATACTGTGGACCTCAAAAGACACAGAGAAATGTTGTTCTGCAAACTAGGTAAACTTCACTGTTATGTTAAATTAGTGTCCATCGTTGAGGCAGGATCGAAGACTTGTAAATTACCACCACCATAACTTAGGAGGCAAGTCTTCGCTGTGTCGAGCGCATGCCCACATGGGAAGTAGACACGTAGAACTGCTGTCCTCCAATAGAACAATAAAAGACCTGTCTTGTGGGGCTGTGCATGACGAATTCAACGCACTGGACGTATCCAATACGCCTTCTGGATGTAGGGACCTATACAGTACGTGATAAACGATTACAGTCGTAAGAAATCGTTAAGCAAGAGCGGCTTTCCTTCAATGGAAACAATTATATTTACACTAAACCTGTCAGTGAGGACCCTTACTACTGATAATCGATCGGTTCGATCCACAAGCGATCAAAGAGTCGTATACTTCTGTATATTCTTTCCCCTTTCAATGGAAATTGTCCATGTGTTCCAAAAAAAAAGAAAAAAAGAGTCGTATACTTCTATTCGTGAGAATCAAACTGAAGGACTTTGGCAAGGACGCAGTCATGCAGAGTGAAGCCACTCAGCCTTGTCCTTGTAGCAAGTTAGTAGCGACACTGATTGCGAAGCATGCTAGAAATTAATTTGGGCGTCAGTGGTTCCCTTTCCAGTAAGTCTAACATGAGTTTCTACGTACAGTAAGGTGAGTAGAAGGCAACATGACTGTACAAAACGAAGCTGATTCAAGGGAGCCGACCCATTCCTGACCACTTAAGCAGATACACATACTGCAAGGGAGGTTTCAACAGTGGGGAAATTTTCCCATGAGCAGAAATAGAGTTCATAAGGTTTTCATAATTTTTCAGATATTTTTATCTCAAAAAATAATTACTACGAATTTTTAAGCTGAAGATTCTGTTCTACCCATATAGGTCATACAGACCTTATTTTCGACCAAGGGTTGGTTGCAAAATCCAACAAGATCTGGTTCCAATTTTGAGAGTCTTGTAGCCAATCATAATGCACCACAACTGCCCAGGAACTATGCCAGCATTAATGGTTTCTAATCACCTCCTGATTGAAATTACTCCACCATATGTTGCCAGACTGGGAAAGTGACTAGAAATGGAATGGGTCGGCTCCCTTATCATGTTCGTAGGTGTGACTAATTTACCAAAGTCACACTGTTTGTAAAAATATATTAAGCTTACTGCATTGTACAATTTTCTGCAGTTTTCTGTGGTGACACGAACTTGGGATAAATCAGTGTAAGGTAAAACAGCCCATTGCGGTCAGAATTAGGAGTTCATACTCATGCCATGGCTGAAATTTTTTCATTTTTTTTCCACATAAACACAAGTTTGAGAAACAGTGAGAGCATTTGAAATTATATTCTTTTGACAAAGTATGAATTTGCTATGAATTTTTGAAGTGTTCAGCCCATCATGGCCCATAAGAGTCTGTAGACTACCCCAGAACCAACAAAATCTATATCCATCATGCTCATCTTACACACCTAAAGCAATCATAATAATTTCTAATGTGAAAGGCCTAAAAAAGTCACTTCCTACAATGAAATTATGCTAAAAAGTTAGAAGTTCCTAATGCAGTCACTAATCACTCCATTACTGTCAGGTAAGACATTGATTGTGGTCTAAATCTCATTTACTAATAAAACCTATGATGGGGTCTGAAAAAAACCACAATGGGATGACTTGCTAGGTGACCACTATGGGTCATCTGACCAAAATGGACTGATTTACCTTAGTTGGAAACCCGAGGAAAGTATTGATAAATGACAAGCCACAACATAACATTCTGTTGCTTTCAGAGAGGCGGTCTTGAGTCCTCTTCATGAAGTTCATCCAACATCACTGACCGCTTTCTTTACTGAAAATTTTTAATTAATGCTTTTAATTGATTATTTTTTTTATTAAATGTTTTTACTGACTGCTTTTGTAAACCTTTTACCATTATCATGCTTAATGCCACGTGTCCTCATAGCTATTGACGGGATGTGAAATATTCCACATCATTGTGTTTGAGACTTGGAGGAGGGCAATGAAAGAGAGATTTTATTACTTTTTCACTATAACATAGACATTATTTCTGCCACACATTCTAATGCAAACAAGTTTGCATGCTCATTGCAAATTTAGTGTGAGATAGGTTTCATTTTAGAATAGTGATAACTTAGCAATAAATTTCTTTTGAAGATGCAAATGCACGAGAGAAGTGAAAATAGTGATATATGTTTGACATTCTTTTCATGATGTTTTAGAGTGTTCAACAAGGGTTCTCTAGAATGTAATGATTGACATTTGAAAGAATCATTCCAATTCTTCAAATCTCAAACACAAACCCATTTTTTTCCAATACAAACAAGTTTCATACTCCTTGCAAGTTTTTGGAAGATAGTTTTCATTTCAAGTTAGTGAATGAATTGGCCATAGAATTGTATTTGAATTTGCAAGCGCATGGGTGTAGTAAGAATATTGTTGTATAATTGGGAATCTTTTTTCATGACAATCTAGATAGTTCAATAAAGGCTCTCAAGAATACTATGGGCTCTTTTTGAAAAAATGGTTTCATTTCTTTGAATTTCAAATCATATATATATATATATATATAATTTGAAATCTTGTTCAATGGGACATGTCTTTAATGACTACAACATGTCTTTGGTGACTCAGTAATTGATTTTGGGTCACAAAAGACATGTCGAATTGGACAAGATTAGATTTCTACTAGTTAACACGTAGACTATGTTGTCATTCCAATACAAACAAGTTTCCATGCTCCTCATAGGTTTGGAAGGGATAATCTTTTTTTTTCAACATGATAACAAATTACCAATATTTTTCAAATATTCCATATGGAATTGTCACTTTTTTGCTCCACAAAAAAATAATTCTGGATATTTTGTATCCACACTCAAATCTCTATGCTCTAAGCTCTTGCTCTACACTCATATACTAGCTTTGTTGGTTGCTAAGCTTGCATGTTTTTTTAGAACATTAAGAATACAATTTCAACTCCATTTCTTTTACTTCTGACACCTTAGGAAGAGGAGCTTTTGAATGTGACTGCCTACTTTGAAGGTTGTCTATGAGCTATTTCAAGTATTGTACTTCCAAAACTTTGTACCCCTACTATAAACTCATATTCGCCAGAATCAAAAAAATTGATTGTGCCATTTCTTCATTTTCTACACATCTCTTTGCTCTCTTATTTTCATTATTAACTACTTCACCTTCAAATTCCCATGACCCAATTTTTGATTGTTTTAGGTGTACCCACTTTACAATTTTGAGAAATATTTTTTTTAGGCAAACCTGCTATTAACCTATAGTATCATCAAATTGTGAAGTACTCCTCCACCTTTACGATTTGAGTGACAATTTATTTAGAGTCAAAGGCTCATGAAATCTACAATTCCCCCTTGTAGCAGGAATAGCTTCAGCTTCAGATAGTAGAACTATCCCCAACAGAATCTTCATTCACGCTGGTCATACAACCAGAGTTCCTTGCTCTTCTTCTGTCTCTGTAGCAGGCTTTCTTAGGGGATAATATTTGGCAACCTTCTTCAGATGCTCTTATCCCGACCATTTTAGGTGTGGTGAGGTTGCTTCTTTTGAGCTTTGGTTGTGGCAGGCGGGGCAGGCAACTTCCTTGCAGTTCGTTTCTTTGGTGTGAAACTCTCAGTGAGCATTGGCGCTGCGGAAATGCTGCCTCAGGTAAGAGAGTTTGTTGATTTCTTTTGTTTGCTGATCGAGCTTCATTCACAAGCCTTTGATTCTACGGAAATGTAATCCGGTTCCTCCTTCTTACCCACGTCCGAAATTTCTCTAATGTTCGGAATTTCAAGCGAAGGATTTAGGGTATCATCTGTATGCAAAGCTGATGATGAGCTACCGGAACTGTCTGAATTTCTGCTGGGTATTCTCTTGTCTTGCTCTTCTTCGTGTAGATTGCACCCTCGGTTACGATCTAGTCATACGTTTGTCCTACACTTCTTCCCGTTCTCATTAGGCGTCCACCACTGATTATGAGCAGTAAGGGTCGAATGAGGGTTTGTAATGACTAGTTTTGCGGTCCCGTCGGGTCATTTTCAATTTCCTGTGTTCTTGAGCTGTAAAAACGCTGGTGAGTCTTTCAAATTGATAGTAAGCTAGATAGCGAGAACTTTCTGAAACACCGGTCGTGACTATGTCACCACTGCGATTTCTGTCGATGTCTGGTGTATATCAAACTCGGTATTTTGAAAAACAAAAACCAGGCGTGCTAAATTTCATACCACCAGAATCGGTGAAGAGCATTATAATGGTCAAGATTGAATTAACATTGGACAAAAGAAAGGTTCCATATAATCTGCTCAAAAACTGCTACTGAAACGTGATGCACAGTTTTGCTCCTTCAGGGGGTTAATAAATATGTTTAGGTGTGAGATTTCGTAGCGAGTTCTCTTTGCTTATGTGCTTTTGTTGCTTTTAATCGATTAATGCAACATTGAGTGTGCGTGGAAAGATTTGGGAAAGGTAGGGTTTCAATAGAGTTATTAAGCATTTTGTTCCTGTATTTGAACTCATATTGCTACTTTGCTCGTGCACTAGCACTTTTCTTACTTCTCCAGATACCATCTTTTTCTCAAATACTTGTGCGCTGTGCTCAACAGATATGAAGAAAGTGCTAATTGAACGAATCCTTTGATGAGGTTGTCCAAGCCAAGAAGAAGCTCCTGAACTACCCTGACTACTGGGACATTTTGAGCCTGCGTTGTTGAAATTAATTGCTGGAGGTATGATGACTACCAGTGTGAATCCTTTGGGCTGTAAATTGGTCGACTTGTCCAGTTGGGATGGGGAAGCGCACCCACAAGCAGCACTCTGTTGAGTAACACTACTTACACGAATTATAACAGTGGCAATTTTTCACGAAACTAGTTGAGATTTTCCACATCGATAGACATCACATGAGATCATGTGGTAAAAATATAAGATAAAAATATAAGATTGAATATCAACTATATTTGAAAAAAATAATAGAGCTTAGAAATAACGTTTGACCAACATTTGACCATATGGTTTTAAAGGTCAAGGGCTAATCCATTAATACTCAAATATCCACAGGGTGCATGATAAATGTTTTAAATTTTTTTACTCCATGCAGTTATATGAAAACCTGAAGAAATATTGTGCAACATATCAAACAAATGAAAAACAATGCTCTTCATATATCAATGACACAGATATTTTGAAAGAGGCCATATTAATTTTTATCTATTATTATATTATCTAACAATTTTGATTCTCTTTTAAATTGCGGTATTTGTGTATTGTGATTTTAGTTAATAAATTAATAAACATAGGGGCTACATGAAACCTTAGGGGTACATCAAAGTTTGTCATCAGAATTATTTCCCTCTACTTACTATCATTCTACTATACATGGTATGACACACGAAGAAACTTTTACCTTCGTTATCGGCTCATCGCCATCACCAATCGCCAGCCCTAGCGAGCTCTGTTTTCTGTCACGTCGATTTCTTTGGATTGATATGACTCCTGCCTGGGAGAAGTTCCTCCTTGGTGGATGGATTTCAATGTGGCTTTCTGCAATGTTGTGTGCATTTGTGAAGGATTGAGTTCTCTTCTATGGGATTGAGTAAAATGCTGATGAGTTAGTCGCGTTTATTGCTTCGTTCTCATCGTAGGCAGTTGTGAGTTTCAGCCTGGAGAAAGGATGCCCCTGCCTTCCTTCCTGTCACCTTAGCCGGCAGCTTGTATTGGCGCTTTTCGTTCTTTTCTGCAAATACTCGTTTACTGTAGAATTTCCGAATTTCTCTCTTAATGGTTACCAATTTACAGGATCATTTTTGGTATTGATCCTCGGTGTGTTGCTCCTATTGTCAGGGGGGGAATCGGTTGGAGTGATTCGGGGGAAGGAGCGCAGAGTTGAGAGAAGAGACGCTTGTTTGGTTTGGTGAAGAGAAGGACACCGGAGTCATCGAGTCTTCCCTAACCGGTCTGTGAATTAGCGCTTTTCGTACTTTTCTGCAAATGCTTTTTTATTATACTTGTTGAATTTAGGAATTACAGCGAAACTCTGCACCAATTTACACTATTATATTTAGTAATCCTTACGACGATGTTGCTATTATAGTAGCTGGGGGAGGGGAGTAGTTCGTGGAATGAAGTGGAGGAAGGAGAGCAGAGTTTGAGACGCTTTGTCAAAGCAAAAGACAACGGAGTTGTCGAGTGTTGCGAGGGAGGGGGAGAATGGGGGAACTAAGATTTTTTGTGGTTGGAGAGAAGGTGGTTGTAGTGGCGGGGACGTGGGAGAGGGCGCAGAGGGCGGGGGTGAGAGAGAGCTTCAAGGTGAGGGAGAGGGAAAGATGCAGCGGGGAGTGCGATTGACTAGGAGAGTAGGAAGGGCGGCAGCAGCGTGTGTGAAGCATGCGGAATTCGCGACGGAAGGGTCAGCAGCCGCAAGCGGGCAGAGCGTCCAGCAACTGACTCCAGTAGTGGCACTGGCCGATAGTCTTCGTCAGGATCAAGGTGTGAGGAGTCAATGTCTCAGAAGTTTCTCGACCTTGCCCTGGACGAATCCAGTCAGCCTGCAGTCTATTAACCCCAAGGTTTGATCCACCATCTTTCTATGTCGATCTGCTCCTCCCAGCTTTGTGACGAATATGTTGAATTGGCCTTTGTCTACGGAGGACGAAGTTGAAGCAGGTGTGCTATTAGTGCCGCCAGTGTTATGTGACCTCTGTGAACATTTAGCATCGCTGTATACTTGGATGGCTTCTACTATTTATTGTTCCTTTCACCCTAGAAAAGATTCGAGGTCTTTTTTTTTCGTTTTCAAGTTCAGCAGAAGAGATTCCTACTTTTGGGGGGAAGATCCGCTTTGGAAATGTCAACTCTAGTTGCTGTTGCTCAATGCTCAGATTTGTTGTGTGGCATCACATTGTGACACTGTTGATTCTCGTAACAACTTTAACCTAATGTAAAGCTCGTAGTCGTAGACGCAAATTGTGATCGAAATTCACTGATGCTGGTGTGGCCTCAGACGATTTCGGAGAGCTGCTAATGTGTGGTATGAAAATTTCTCAGTGTACTGAGAAATTTTTAATTCTGTTGTGACACTGCTCGATACTTCGATATTAGGAGGCGTTCTCTTTTTGAATTTTGTTGTACATGATCTCGCAGATTCTCAAGACAGAATATGCTGTTCGTGGAGAGATTGTCACTCGTGCTCAGGTGATTTGTCCCCTTATCTTCTCTACTTTAGAGGAGGTTTTTGGGCTTGACTATATCCATTTCAGAGGATGCAATATCTGTAAATTTTACTCTAAATTCCGTAATATTCTTGGAGACTTTTATGATATACTTTTAACAACATTCACTTTTGTTTGTGTGTGCAGAATCTGCAGCAAGAGTTGATCACAAAACCAGGATCCCTTCCATTTGAAGAGGTATTTTGCTTGTAATGATTGTACTTGAACTTACTCACGTTCTTTTTCCAATATGTGTCTTCCTATGCACATGTGAGGGGTTACGAGATGTGTATTAACGAGAAGGATCTTTGAGACTATCTTTGGAGGACTTGCAGATTGTATACTGCAATATTGGTAATCCACAGGCACTAAGTCAACCACCGATCACTTTTTTCCGAGAGGTATACACTACTCTCACTTTGGCTCGTTCATGATTCATTTTGATGTTATAATTGGTGAAAAATTTGCGGCGTGCCTAGTTAGGAAAGTTGCCCACTACTTCAAATTCGCATTTTTTACAAATCTGACAATGAACTGGGGTAGCTTTAATGGGTTTTGGGCTTGAAGGATTTCATGAGGTATTCTTGAGTTTGTGAATTTAAAGCTTGTAAGTTGTCACTGAAAGTCATTCTTGTTCAGGTTGTTGCACTTTGTGATTACCCAAGCCTTCTTGACAAGTCAGAGACACATGCTCTTTTCAGGTATTGCTTTTTGCTTCATTGCTCTACTGTGTTTCATAGATCTTGCCATAAAAAAATTAGGTCTGAAGTAGGTTTAGAGTCTGCAATGGTTACAGAGATCATGATAACTTGTATACTATGTTGTAGTTTTTTTGAAAAAATATAAGATCAAATGGAATTTTCTTATGTCGTTTCTATTAATCCCATTTGTAGGCGTTTCTATGTCATGCATATAGAAACTTTTGCTTCATTTTTTTAGAGCTTAGTTCCTTTGATTGCAATTTGTGTATTAATGTGCCTGGTGCAATGATGTCATCGTTCATGAGAGGTTTCCGAGAGTTATGTACGCTAATACTTCAGTCTTGGTCTTGCCAGTTCCGATGCCATTTTGAGGGCTTTCCGAATAGTTGACAACATTCCTGGCCGGACTACAGGGGCATACAGTCATAGTCAGGTAATGCCATACACGTTAGCCTCTGCAAAGAACTCTTTGGTCAGCCATGTTTTGTGACCAGGTTATGATTTTCAAACTGACGCTCAGACTGGGTTTCAGTGTGATTCTCGAGTCAATGAGCAATCACCAAGGAGTCTTGCTTCTGCTTCGGACACCCTATTGTTAAATACTTTACTGATTTCGTCAAGTAGTGTGGACCACAACATATATTTTCATGATAGGAAGTGCGTGTGAACAGTAGTAGGGAGTGACGGGCTTAAATCTCTTGGTGTTTTAGGTTTAGATTTAATTTCTGGACTGCCCAGTAAATCTCCACCTGCGTTGGATTCTTTTTGTCTCCTGCACCTTTCACTCTAGCATATGTAATGCATTTCAGATTTTTAAGAGGCAAGCATGGTATCTGAGACCTATATGTTGTATGCAGGGCATTAAAGTTTGTCGAGAAGACATTGCAGCTGGTATTGCAGCCCGCGATGGATTTCCCGCGAACCCTGAAGATATTTTTATCACAGACGGAGCAAGTCCTGGTGTATGTTCTTAATCCTTTTTCAAAACCTCTACTATGCATTTTTATGTGGTTTTATGTGTAAGGATGTTAGCCTTACTTCTATCTTTCTAACCACCGTGGCGTCCGACAGGTTCACATGATGATGCAACTGCTTTTGAGCTCCGAAAAGGATGGAATTATGTGTCCTATTCCACAATATCCCTTGTATTCAGCTTCGATAGCGTTACAAGGGGGCACATTGGTATTATTTCTTCTTACCATCGATTCCATGAGCACTTCATCATGCCTGTGAGCCCGTATGAAAATGATGTAGCTAGCAATTGAGTCATTGCCACCTATGGGTTAGAGACTCGGAGATAAGTATTGACGAATCGAGGCTTGTTAGTTAAAGCATTATGCTCTATATCATGTCAGTTGCCTGTTTGATATAGTAAATATGATTTTTATATTTGATCGTCAATCAGTTTTGCTTTATTCGTTCATCACTTGGTTCCATTGCCAGATTTACAGCATCACGATTGCTTGAAATTGAGACATTTCTGGGTCTGAACAGGTGCCATACTATCTGAATGAGAGTGCTGGTTGGGGTCTTGAATTGAATGAGCTGAAGAATCAGCTTCAAGCAGCTCGCGCTGCAGGCACTAATGTGCGGGCTCTTGTTGTTATCAACCCTGGAAATCCAACCGGTCAGGTTAGTACCCAGTAGATTCTATTCTGTATTTTTAGTCGATTATACGGCTTGATTCTGAGGAAAACTCTGAGACTATTTATTTTTTACTCTTTCTATTGTGTATTTCATTGAAGTAGAAACTACGGTTGATTCATCAGTTTTTCCGCCTTTGTTCTACTCGATATTGACATAGAACTTTCGGAATTTGTAATTATGGGATTATGTCTGGATGACCGAGCATGCTATCTGCGAGTTCATTCTTCTCATCGGTGCTCTCGTCTTTTATCATTGAGTTCTGGGGTCTGCGTACAGGTGCTCTCTGAGGAGAACCAGCGGGACGTCGTGCAGTTTTGCAAGGAAGAAGGTCTTGTGCTTCTGGCCGATGAGGTATTGGACACTTATCTTGCAGTGTCTATATTCCTGATCAGATTCTATTGCTGTGACCAAGCTTTTTTTGGTATCATTTGAGAGCAGAATGGTATTTCTTGTATAAACAGGTCTACCAAGAAAATATATATGCTGAAGGCAAGAAGTTCAGTTCCTTCAAGAAAGTTGCTCGGAGCATGGGCCTGGAAGACAAAGACTTGAACATCATATCATTTCAATCAATCTCTAAAGGTCAGAGTGCTGTGCTGGTTATAGTTATCAGCTTGTGATGTCAGTTCCTGTGAATCTTGACATACAATCTTGAAAGAAAACGATTAGCAAGCAAGAAGTAACCATAAGCTGTTGCATATTGGATGTGTTCTATGCAGGCTATTATGGTGAATGCGGACGGCGTGGGGGCTACATGGAGGTTACAGGTTTGCCTCAGGATGTGAAGGACCAGCTATACAAGATAGCGTCTGTAAACTTGTGTTCCAACATCTCCGGTCAAATTCTCATGAGTGTGGTCATGAACCCTCCCAAGGTAATTTTTATTTATATATTATCATTATCATCACCGGTTCTGCCACGCGCCGAACGGTCATAATCGAGTTACAATATTGTTGTCTAGTTTTGGACATACTGGCAGCATTCTTCTAAGGAAGTAACTTGAATTGTTCAAGTGTCGAATAAGGTACAGAAGTCGTTCCCGGAGTTTTATTTCATTGTATTTGAGATGTAATTTTAACACGATTGTGCGTATGTAGCCTGGAGAGGAATCTTACGAACAGTTTGCTGAAGAGCGGGATGCAATTTTGTCGTCACTGGGACGACGTGCTAAGGTATCCAGGAGACACCAGTCTCTTTATTTCAATCCACTTACCGCAACTCCTTTATTTTTCGTAGCTTGTGTCCTTAAAAACATATCTTTCTCACAATACGGCACATTTCTGCTTACTACTTTTCTATTTGTTATGTTCAGGTTTTGACCGAGGCAATGAACAAATTGGAGGGTGTATCTTGTAACACCGCGGAGGGTGCAATGTATGTATTCCCACGTTTGGATTTACCAGAGCGGGCACTAAAAGCTGCAGGAGCGGTTGGCATGCTTGCTGATGTTTTCTATGCACGAAGGTTGCTGGACGCGACCGGTGTTGTGATGGTGCCTGGGTCAGGTTTTGGTCAGGTATGTTGTGCTTAATGATCTGGAGACCATTGTAGCTATGTTTTTAGAATTAGGCAGAAGGCATTGAAGGTCCGGTTATAAGACTGGCGAGAAGAAAAGTCAGTCATATGTGACAAACATTAACAAACATCTTGATTTGGGGTTTGCTTTTTCTAGGTACCCGGTACGTGGCACATCCGATGCACAATCTTGCCAGCTGAAGAGAAACTCCCAGGGGTCATCGATCGCCTAACAACCTTCCATCAGAGATTCATGGATGAATTTAGGGATTGAATGTAATAGCTGCGTTAGACCTCAAGCTTTTCTGCGAGGTGCAGCCACTCTTGGTTTTCGACTAATTCAATAATGATTGGAATAATGTAGGAAGGTGCATTCTTTATTCCGCCTTCAGGACGGAGGGTGTTTTGGGATAGGAAAAGTCCAAAACTGCCAATTTTCGATGCGTTGTCCAAAATTAAAACTTAAAACATTTTTTGTGAATTCTAACCGTACAAAAGTGTATTAGAAAAAGTAAGGCAATGTGTGCAAAAAAATTCAGCCCATTTGAATTAAGACTACAACATCTGAAGTGAGAAAAACAACTTTTTTTCATTTTTGCAAAATAGGTTCAGCAAACTTCAAGCAATTTTAATTCTACACAAAAATGCAGATTTTCATCATTCATAAGAATTTGATGTTAGGTTCACTCATGGAAAATTTCAGTACCAATACTAATAAAGTGGAGATTAAGTGAATTGGTAGTACACTAGTGATTTTTTTGATGATTTCTTGTTTAATGGGGAATTTTTTAATTTGAAATCCACAAATTGCATGATAGGGCTTGAAGCTAGAAGAAAAAGTTTTTTCTTGAAATTGTCAGGACATAGCTAATAAAGTTTGATTGCTCTTAGAATATGATTTGAGAGCTAAAATTTGTTTTGGGGGGACAATTGTGTGCTATAATTTATCCTGTATTTGTTATGTATATGCCAAATTCAAAACCCAATGAGGGTTTTAACAAAAGATGTCCTAAAGATGCCCAAATTACTTAGGCTGCCTAGAAAGTTCACCATAGTATAACTTTTGCTTTAGGCACCTAATTGGAAAAAAATATATTTTTTCACTAAGGAGGTATATGTTTATACCTTGTGTCAAAATTTTCATGAACATATAACCCAAATTTATTGTGTATGAATCTATGTGGATTTTCAATTGTTTGTTCAATAGACAATTGTCACCTTTACGGGTTACAAGGATGCTTTCAAATTACAATTACAATTGTATAGGGAGTCTAAAAAACCAAACTAGAATCCAAATGGACAAGAATATTCTTCCTAGTTAAGAATGACATTGGAAAGCTATTCTATATTTTTACTTTAATCACCTATATTGATTAGCTTATCTATTGCAACAATAAAATTGTGAATCCAATCAATCTAAGTAACGACCAAAGTGGTGACAAAAGATCATTGTACCTTACCTACTATTTAAGAAAAAGATTCATAACAAATAGTTGGTCAACACCTCTTTAAGCTAAGCTTTGATCAACCCAACAAAGCAAGAACAATGAATTGTACAACATCTTCATTGCAAAGATCCAACCCTACCAAATTAATCCCAACCTTCTAGTCTTTCATAGCTCATTTGCCAAAAAGTAATTTAAAAAATATAAATTGAGATTGTTGGAAAATTATTTTTCAAAGGAGAAGTTATTAAACAAAGCAATTTCATGGAGCATCTAAAAGAGGTGAACTCAACTCTAGTAAAAATATTAATTATTTGCAATAGATACTATGAACTTATTGTTAAGCTATGATAGTGAAAGTAGAATAATTAGATTTGACACTTGTAGAGAAAAAAGGATCAACAAAGAAAGGAGAATTTACATTTTTGTAACCCCTAAAGAACTAAGGAGACCACTTTGGGCTTGTTGAGAACTTAGGTAAGCTCTTTTGACCTTAGAATTTAGAATTTTTGCATGAAATTTTGTATGATTAGATGCTACTCATTATAATCTATATATAAATCTTTGTTTCACAACATTCCGATAAATTCTAGTTTGTAAAAGTTAGAAAGTTTTTTCTAAATTCAATGTCAAACTGTGCAACAAAAAATATATTCTAAAAAATATAAAATATTTTTTTGGAAATTTTTTATATGGATAACTCTTCCAAAAAAATAGAACCACTCAATTCCAAATAATGAGGTAAGAGTTATGAGGAGTTTGATTTTGCAAGAAATAAAGGTAGAAAAAACATACAAAGTCATCTTTTGCTCTCAATTTTGAAAAATTTCAAAGAAAAAGGAAAAGACATAGTATTAATAGTTTACTAGAACATTCTCACCATTGTAATTCACAATTCTTAAATTCTTGTAAAAGTTATTAGCATAGTAGTTTTTTCTTTCATTAAGTACTATCTTCAATTTATAATTTTCTTAAAGATGAATATGAAAAAAAATTGTTTAAAATTTTTTTAATATGTTTGCAACCCTTTTTCCGACTTCTTGAACAATATGCACAAGTTGTCGGACATATGAGTTTTCTTCTAAAAATGTTGAAAGATAACTTCACCTTTTGGAAGGGCTAGAAAAGCCTACATTTTGAACTTTAGGCACAATGATCTTGAAATCTGTGGGGATATTTTCTTGAAAAGTTTTAGACAATTTTCTTGAATAAGTCAACTAAAAGATCCTATGGTTGGATTTGTTAAAAAGTATTGATTAATGAAGACTTTGACCTTGCATTGGGGACGAATCATTTGAAGCAATTTTGGGTCTCTAAGTATAATAGTCGTTTAGGGGTTAAGATAGTTGTGAATATATACTTTGGTTGTTCAAGACACCACATCAAGAGCCAAAAAAAATTATACTTAACAAACATTAGATCTAAATCTAAATTACCTATACTTGGTCAAATTTCCTAACAACTATGATTATGAGCAAGATTATGAGTCAAGGACAAATGTTTAGTTGGGATGTTTAGTTGGGAAATTGTAACTAAGTTTTTCTTAAGTCTAAAAATTTCATTTGAATAAAATATGCAAATAGAAGTTATTAATTGATATGATTTGAAAATCTATATCCCAACTTCAATGTCCTTGTATTGAACATTGGACAATAAACATCTATTTATAATCAATGTTGATTAGAGCATACATTTGGAATTAGTCTTGGTTATGAGTGATCATTCTGTAGTTATTAATTTAGATGGTTAATCTTTCCCATTATATTATCACAATGATGACTAAGTAATTACAATACAATCGGTAAAGGCTATCAATAACATAATGTCTTTTAAGTTTGTTTTTTCTTATCCACAATGCTTTCTATATTTGTCACAAATCTAATAAAAATAGAATCCCCCCAAAACGTACCTAAATTCTATGATTTTAAATATTTTGAACTTGAATATTTTGTGATATTCTATTAGTACATGATGAAATTGAGGGCACCATCCCACCTAAAATGTAAAAATGAAGAATAAATATAATATATTTTAGCCTATTTTGTACAAATTTTTTTATTGTCTCCACAACATTTTTTTAGTTTTCAGGTTTGCCTACAATTTTCAAACATATGCACTAATTTTTTGGAAATTTTTTGGAAATTTTTTTCTTGACTTCATAAAACAAAATGTTTTTACAATAATTTTTTGGAAGAAAGTATGATATTCAAATTTCATATGCAATTTGAATACTACATTTTTGAACCTTCTATTGTGTGATGAACTAGTTACTTTATCGTGCTTGCACCAATCAATAATTCAATAATCTAAGTTACAAGAAAGTCCTTTAGGCCTATGTTTTTGTTGCAGTATACTCTCCTCCATCCAAAGCAATTTATAATCTTGAAAAGGCTACCTTTCTTTATGACCAATTTGATAAAAATTAGGTGAATAATATATTCGTAAAAATTAAGATATATGCCAAAATAAGACACCCATCCAAAAGGTTGCCCAACACTAAAAGGTTAATAAATAGAGGCATGCTTGAATGCTTATCAATGTTTAGGGAGAAATATCAATTGCTTCATTGTTAGTGAGTGGAATTGGGGGAAAAAAAGGTTGCAATTTGAAAACTTATAAAAAGATTAGGAAAAAATCTACAGAATTTCTATATGGAAGAAATCATAGAAAAAAATGGACTTAGTACCTACAGAACAAAACAATTCAATTTAGAAATTGGAGGAAAATATTAGCCAAGACTCAAGGTTAATTCACACCAAGGTCGAACCAAAGGCCCTCTTGAATTATCAAAGCAAGGATTGGTGGAGAGATAGGTGTGTTCCAAGTTAGGTTTACGCTTTGGCTAAGGCCCATGCCATTTTTCATGGATGAAAAGTGTACTTGGAATCCTATATGCCCAAAGGAGATAATGTATTGCCGGTTTCTAAGAACTTTCTACTTGACCACCACATGAAGTAGGCCTAATGAATTTCTAGGAGACGATGATGGGCTAGAACCTCACAACCATAGATCTTGTCTATTTAATTGACCTTGCCTTTGACAATATCAAATTTAATAATATATAGATATGGCCCAAATATGGCCCAGATATGGTCTCTCTTGGACTTCAACAAAGACCATGCAAAGTACTACTACTGACTTACTATTTTCTATCTTGTCTTGGGCTCTTGCTTTGATGACTCACATCTAACAAAGTGTGGTACCTTGTAGTGCCTTTGGTCCTTTACTTATTTATTAGATGCTTATAGGTGCATTTGACTTCCTTACCCACATATCCACAATCATCACAATTTCTTCACTCTTTTTGACACATGGTTACTAAATTTAACTTACCCCTTAAACGCGAGACTGGTGATTGTGGAAATCATACCTTTTGGAACCGTGTGACTTCATCCACTTTAAGAAAACCAAAAATATTCATTGAGAGTCAAACTACTGTAGAAGATCTCCCCTTTCCTCCCCTGATTCTGAGGATGAGTAGTTGCACTTCTGCTCTACACAGGAGAATTCCTTGTCATTCATCGGACGTATCCTCCATTGGTTTGGTACGTTTCTAATCATTTGTTTGCTGCTCTAGCTTTTGATTTTTCTGGCTGTGTTCATTCCAAGCTTCTGATTCCACGAGGTGAAGCGTAAGTGAAGCAGTGAGCTTCCTCCGTCTCTCGAAGTGCAAATTTCCTCTAATGTTTGTAGTCTTTAGTTAAGGTAGTGAAGAATTTAGATTCTCATCTGAATATATACGATCACCTGAGCTGTTTGAACTTCGGAGCACTCTGAATCAATTCAGCTGGGTATTCTCTGGCCTGGTCTGTTTCAATCTCCTGTTATCTTGAGCTGTTTCAATCGCCTCTCAGATGTTATTGAATCGAAGCTAGCTAGTACGTGGAAAATCCTTCATATTGACGCTCAGATGTCATTGAAAAACCGTTGGGAAGTCGTTCAAATTGAGGCTACCTAAGCTAGAAAACGAGAACTTCCTCAATTCAAATGCTGATTGTATCTAAGCCGCCATTTCGATTTCTGTCGATGTCTGGTGTACATCAAACTCGGGTGGCATCTTGTGGATTCAAGGTTTCAAATAAGCGAATATATTCGATTGAAAAAACTGTTTTGAAAAACGCAGACTCAGTTGGGCTCAGTTGGGTGTCACCAGAATCTGTGAAGAACATTGCATTGGTCAAAATCGAAATAACATTGGACAAAAGAAAGGTTTCAAAGGATCTACACAGAAACGACTACTCTAGCATGACGCGCAGTTTGGGTGCTTCGGGGGTTAATAAACATGCTTAGGTTTGAAATTTACCTGTATGATGCATGGAACCTCCCTTCTAGTATAGTGAATGGAGACTTTACGTTAGCATTTCATTAGAAATACTTTAGCGTTTAGTTCTTGTGTGCAAACTCGAACTATTACTTTGCTTGTGCACTTGCTTGCTTCTCTCACATCTCCAGATACCATCATTCTCACAAAAGCTGATGCACTCTGCTCAACAGATATGGCGAAACTGTCCAACGAATTCGTGCTGCTGCTGCTGCTGCTAGCAGTATCAGTCGTTGAGTGCCGCACGAAGTACAAGTGCCCCGGGAGCCGAGATGCCATCGCTGCGTTGCAATCGGATGCCAATGTGACAATTAACAGAATCCCAGGCATTGGCTATAGCTTCCTCGGTCCCACCGACGTTGCTCTGTCGTATCTGGGAGGGCCCAATGTCACTCGAGGGCTGGTTCTCATGCCAGAGGACGGGGTCGCCCCCGAGGCGTATGCGCCTCTTGCTCGAGGTAATGGCTTCTTCACATAGGGTATATGGTTTCGGTTTCGGTTTCGGTTTCGATGTCGATTTAGGGTTCTTTTAGGGTTTGGGGTTTATGCATGCACAGCTTGTACGTCCAGGAGGAAGAGGAAGGGCTATGGCTTCATTAATGAGGAAGCCTGATTAAGTTCTGTGCCGCCATTGGCAAATTGTCATATGAAACTGTCACGCCAACCATAATTTTCCTGCTTGTATTATGCTATGATTTAACGTCGAAATGGTCTTGCTTAGAACATTTGGAAAGTCTAGTTTATGAAAATTTTAATCACAAGCATCATATATCCACCCGTGATTTCCAGCTTGATGTTCATGACGGAAATCTACTCTTGTGTTTACGTCTGAGATTTTGTAAAGCACACTTTTTTATTTGATAGGAATCCTCTTGATCACATAACATTCTTGAACTTCAAGGCAGGGGACCCTTTGCTTCCCATGAATCGAGGCTCTTTTCAACAGTAGAAAATCTTGAATGAAAGCTGGGCCATGCATGAATTGTGGGCCACTGTAACAAATTATTCTCGTTGCAGTGATCCTTTAGAAGTGACCCTAAACTCAGTCTCCCATTCAAATCCGAGTGTTATGAAGTTCAGAAGAGTTTCCATTTTCTTTAAGAAGGTAATAGTATATTTAGAGACCATGTGGCTTTTGTCTATCTCAGAAAAAGAGGAAATCCTAAGTTCTCCTTCATTTACGATGGTCGAATTGGAGACCGAACCTAGAGTTGTCCCCCCCACCTTTAGGACTTGTGAAGTCGGTTTGCTCAGTTGGTTTCTTTCTCTCTGCTGTACTGTCCATGTGCATCAGAGGTGGCGTTAACCGGGAGATACGTCGTGATTCTGGAGAAGGCGTCTGAGGGGCGGACCTTGCGTGCTATGAAGGAGCAATGGCAGTTGCAGTATTGGGTGTTAGCTGGACATGGCCGTGGAGGTACAGTGGCAGCCGAGCTTGCACGCACGCTGCTGCCCAGAGTGAAGGGCGTGGTGCTCATGGCAGCGCCCATGCCCTTGCATGTGGATATGGCGAACCTCAACGTCTTCGTGACGGTTTTGTATGGGCAAATGGATACTGTGGTCACTCCTAAAGCAGTGGAGACTTCCTTTTCTCGAATGCCAGGTTCTCACTCCTTCCAGACATCTTATGGGCAATTGCAACAAAACACTTGCCTGGATTATTTGTTATGTTTTGTCTGTTGTACTGGGAAAAAAAACTTTTGAAATAATTTTTTTTTAAATCAAGAAAAGTATTGACAATTAGTATAACACTGAAAATAGTGTACTCCCAGAAATTCGGACCTACAAAAAATATTCTCTAAATGTTATGCACAAAATAGAAAATTTTGTGTAAAGACACCCCTGCTGCCCCACAACTTGACGAGCGTAAGCATTGAGTACTTAGCTGTCAGTGTCGACGTTGTTTTCTGAGTTCGCATGCCGAATTAACTGAAAATTCCTACGCATTGACGTTGTTAGTGATTGCTGCCTTCTGGTTTGCAGGAGACAGTTCTGTCACTTCGTTTCCGAACCTGAGCCACTACGACTTTGCAAGCGGTGAGTGTTTGGGTAATGGGAAAGGGCAAGATAAGAGACAAGTTCTAGGTCTTATGGATCCAGACTTCGGAACTATAGTCTCGAAGGTTGCCAACGCTGTTTCGCTCTCTAGTTGGTCTGCTGCCAGCGAAAAGGCTCTGTCGTTCTCGGATAATTATCTTTTGACACCAGGGCACAACTCCTCCAAAGCGTATCCTGGGGACATTCGAGTACAGTGCACACAAGTTCCGATCCCCAACAGCAACCCAAAGGTAAACGTTTATTCTATACCTCCAATATTTGAATCGATCAAAAAGTAGAGTCCGAAGGGGTGCAATTAGTCTACAATGGTAGAACGTACTTCATTAAATATTAATTACCCTTATCTATTGGAGGTCAAAAGAAAAAACATAACGTGAATATATCTTTGAGTTGAACTTAAAGGATATCTCTATTAATGTTCAATTTATTGCTCATTTGCAACATCATTTTACCAAGCAGCTCAATGGCACGTCATGGATGTCGTTGTAGGTTCTTGCATCTTTGAGATTTTGTGAATGCATTTGCATCTGTTTTACTGTTCAGATGTTTGAAGTTTTTGTTGTTTGTTTTCTCTTTGAAACAGAGGTCATGGTGGGTGTTCACTCCCACGAAAATCAAAGGGGGTTACGTGTATTACCCCGGAGCTACTGTAGATGCCCGTGCTTACTTCCCCTTGGCTTTCGAAATTGCTGCACGAGGGCACTTGGTGGTCATCGTCCAGGTGCCATCTCGCAATGCAACCTTCACTTACCTGGATGCTAACACTGTCTTAGCTTCCACGAATCCCGTATTTTCTGGTAAGATTGATACTCCCTTTATTCCGAGACAAGTGTCCGCAGTGAGCATAGTTGAAAATGTTTGATACAAATTTCATTGACCATATTGTGAAAAGCATCAATTCGGAAGAGTCCAAGTTTTATATCACGAGAATCGATGAAGAACATCGCATGTGTTCATTGCAACTTGAATAAAATTGAACAGAAAAGAATCTCCATATGATCTAGGCTCCAGTACATTAGAGGCTCCTTTGACCATGCAAGTGAGCTTTGAATCGTGCTACTTGTGAAAATATTTGATCTATTGACATTGTTTTTTCTGCAATTTTTTTGTCGCTTAACACAAAATAAATGTGGAAGTTTTAGATGGTGCAAGTTTCTCGATTGTGTTGGGAAAGGTTCAAAGTTCCCCTGTATGTTGAATGGAACCTCTCCCTTCCCTTCCCTTCCCTTGCTGTATGGTGAATGGAGAACGTACATTACTCAAAAGAAAATCCAAAAACATGAGGTCCAATTACGACACTTATTTTGGGACTGAGCGCGAGTACCCTTTTGTTACCTTCTCAGTTGTTGTTGACGGTTGGCACCTTTGAAGAAATCTCTTCACTTCCCTTTTGATCTTCTTCGTGGCACAATCTCATTTTGCAGGGGTTCCAAAGGGGAAGTGGGCTCTAGGAGGGCACTCAGCAGGGGGATTTGCTGCAACTGCATATGTAAGTGAGTTCGGGGACAGGATATACGCTGCTGTGCTCCATGCAGGAGGATGGGCAGCCAATTTGACCGAGAATGCTCTCCCCATCGCCAACATATACGGCACCCTCGATGCTCTTTCTCCAGGAGGGTACGACAGGTACCGGTACCAATACACCGATCCCCCTCCGAAGGGGTTTGGACCTCTGGTGAACCTGAAAACCTCCAAGTTCGTTCCTATCAAAGGTGCAAATCACTACCAAGTGGGGGACTATGGATACCAGAGCCCCGACCAGGTTGCTACGATCAGTATGGAGCAGCAAGTGTCTTTGTTCGCTTCGGAGACAGTGTCGTTTCTAGATGCTGTTGCACCAGGTATGATTGTCCAGCACAAAAGTTGGACTCCCTCCATCCCGAGAGAACTGTCCTAATTGGACCTCGTGGTTTTGGTAAGGTTGTTTTGAGTAGGTCATATGGAGACTTTTTTTTTTGCTGTCCAATTTTTCTTGTAGGTGGCAAATGAACACATGCAACGTTCTTCATTGATTGTGGGGATATGAAAGTTGGACCCTTTGATTTGAATTGAGGCTTTTCACAATTTGTTCAATGAAATGGACATCAAATTTTTTCAACAATACTGCAGACACTGATTTTCGTGACAGGGGGAGTAGCATTCAGCAATCAGAATTGTGCTCTCTAAGAATTTGTGAATTATTATAACATATGCTGGTGCTTGTTAATGTAGGGTCATGTTCATCATTGATTTATCACAAACCGTTTATCATGGAATGTAGCAATAATACTGTACATTATCCTTTTTTGTTGCCTGTGAGTATGTGGAGTAAAGATTCTACATGAGAGCTTGAGAAGTTGGGTAGGTTGGAAACTGACCCCAAAGTGGTTTACAATTGAATCTCAGGGGCTACTTAAACACTTCACGATATTGAGAATTGATGACCAGGTGGTCGGATCCATGACTGGGGTTAGTAAGTTATATAACCTGGTAAACATCATGTACAGGATTAGGGTTTAGGGTTTAGGGTTTTAGGGTAGCCCTTAAATACGCCAGGGTAAAGTCAAGCAGTGCATGGCCATCAATGCACTCAATACAACCCGGCAAAATAGAGGCTTCAAGATTCGCCTCAACCATACACTGTATTTCTCCCATATACAGATCGTAAGTCACCCTCTGTATAATGTAGTACATATATCATGTATAACGAAAACCCACCTAAACTGTGTTGTTATCCAGCTAAATGCAGCCCGGATACACCTACACTGAGTTTTAGGGAGGGTTTTATAAGCAAAGTCAATTGTACGAACTTTGACCTTGCACTAGCATTTATCTCATGGAAAATGTTTTGAACAATGTCAGAAGCATCACACTTCATTACCTCCACCACAATGCAAAAGAGATCATTTTGATGGTTAAAATTGAGATGAACAACAAGAATCTAAAGTTGAGATGAGCAATAAAGTAAAAGTTGGTTATTTAAAGGAAGTCATGGTAATAAGTCTACAATTTTCTATAATTATTCACTTTTATTTTTTAAAACAAAACTTCTTGTTTTATTACTTGTGTTTATTATATAATGTTTCTTATATGATTGTGAGACATAATATGTACAACATTGTTTTTGATCCATCTTATATAGATTTTAAACCTCTTTCATTGTTGAGACTTTGGGAGTTTTCATTGCAATTTTAAATTCACATCTTTTATATCCTTTGTTATAAAATCATGAAGAGGAAGAAATTCAATTTCTTAGATGTAGTTGGGTGTCCAAGGCACTTAGAACTAGGGCATCTAGCAAGAATTTTTATATACATGATTGTTCTTTGTTATATACCTTTTTTGTTCCCAAACTATGTTCCAAAATTCCAAGTACTTCCAACTAACAATTATCCTAAAAACAAAATAGAAACGAAGACCATCAAAACTAGTGAAATCTTTGAGCAAGACAATCAAGGTCTTGTAGAAAAGAATAATGCTTTTGAATATATCAACAATTTGGGTTTGCTAGGTGTGATGGATCGAGCGAAGATTAATGGTGCCAAAGCTTGGGAAGAACTCTATATTATAGCACCAGCTCCTTCAAAGGTCAATAGCACTGTCAATATTGCAAAAGCTTTAGTTTGCCCACCTTCACTATCTGCATTTGGAGAGAAATTGCATGCATCAGGAACTAGGTTCTTTCCACTTCCATGTGGTATGAAATTTGGGTCCAACGTTACTATCATTGGAAAGCCACAACCGGCTCAATGGAGGTACAATTCATTATATGAGCAAGAAGGAGAGGTATCCCAATTCATTGTTGAAGTTCAAGGGTTTAAATTGGGAAGAAATGAAATGCACCCTCCTACTCTTCTCCACTTAAACCCTAGACTCCATGGTGACTGGAGTGGTAAACCTGTGATTGAGCACAATTCACGGTATGGCCAAGACCATTGGGGTAAAGCTCATCGATGTAATGGGAAAAAACATGAAGGACAAGGTATGTGTCAATTTCATATTAATTATTTGAGATTTTTTTGAAATTATATCTCTATTTTAGCTTATTTGTCTTTATTTGAAATAGGGTTGAAATTTTGTAAGTTGAAGAAGAATTTTGTTGTAATTCATTTCTAAATTGTGCTATACTTGCTAGATTATGATTTAATGGGAAGTGCATTTTTATGGTAGTAGTTAGGAATAAATAGTAATTTCAATTTTTTTGCATACTTAAATAATTTCTTAAATAACCAATACCAACTAATGCTAAATATGTATTTGTAAAATGGCTTTGTATAGTTGATGATCAACCAAAATGCAAGGATTGGCTTCAAGTTGAGGATGACCAAAGTGTACCCATAGTAGCAAAAGAATCTTGGAAGAATAAAAAAGTCTCTCTTTTTGAAAAGGAAAAGCTTAAGAAGGGCTATCCATTTAGTGAAGGCCGAGACTTTTCTCTCACTATTCATGCAGGACTTGAGGGATTTCATGTGATTGTTGACAATCGCCACATAAGTTCCTTCCCTTATCAAGAGGTGAGTGAAATAGGATGTGTTAATATATATATTATAATTAAAATTGAATAAAATTAGATGTTTTTATATTTCATTTTTTTTATCATTTTTTTAGTTAATATTTCATTTTCTAATCCATAACAAGAATTTTACTTTTGTTATGTAGGGATTTTCCATAGCAGAATCATCTGGGATTGTAATAGGAGGAGATGTTGATGTGTCTTCTATAAAAGTATCATCCTTACCACAAGATGATACATGGAAGGCCCTTCCTCTACCAACCAAGGAGGTTGAAATGTTTGTTGGAATAATGTCTAGCAGTAACCACTTTGTAGAACGGATGGCAATTTGGAAGACTTGGCTTCAATCTAGTTCTATACAATCCTCACAAGTGGTAGCTCGATTTTTTGTTGCTTTGGTATTCTTCATAAGCTCTTTCTTTCTAAACATTTATTCTTCTAATAATTCAATGAAACTTTGAAAATAAACATTCTACCTTAATAATGTCAGTTTGTGTTTTGATACCAAAAATTTTCTAACAACTCTTCTCATTATATAAGACCCAATTGTCAAACCAACATTGTATCTATAGAATTGCTGACAATTGACTTGTTGTATTGTAGCATAAAAGCAAGCTCATCAATCTGCAACTAATGAAGGAAGCAAGATATTATGGTGATATCATTATCTTGCCTTTTATTGACAAATATGATATTGTGGTTCTTAAAACTCTTGAAATTTGCAAGTTTGGGGTAAGTATGTCAAATTTATATTTAACTTATGCAAGTTATGGATGGCATTTCTAAAATTTGATATGAACAAATGTTTGTTTTATGTTAAATATTTTAGATATTAGACTCGATGAATCTAATACAAATGTTGTTTGCCCTACAGTACTACAATGTCACTACTAAGTACATTATGAAATGTGATGATGATACTTTCGTAAGAATTGATGGAATTCTTGAAGAAGTCCAACAAAAGGCAATTACACAAGGGCTTTATATGGGCAACATGAATGAAGGACATTGGCCCCTTCGTCATGGAAAGTGGGCAGTCACCATTGAGGTATGTTTTGACAATATAATACTTGAACCAGTGGGACATTGAATTAAATGAAGAATATTAAAATTTGAATTTAATTTATTTTTGTAGAATTGGTAGTGCAATAGATGATGCTAGGTTGCAAGACCAATTTTCTTCAAGTAAATAAGAAATTATTCAAGTGGCAATTGAAGAAAATTTATATTTTTTACTATTTTATTAGTATTATAATAATTAGACTTTCAATTTATTTTCTTATTATTCTGATTTAAAATCAAATATAGGACTTGAGTTTTTCAAAGTTAAAATAAATTAGAAAATCTTTTAATATAAATCTTTGTATACTTAATCAAAGACCTTAGATTAGAATTTTCAATTTCTTATTTGTGATATCATATTTGAAATAATTGTGAATTTAGAACTTATTTTTGTGAGTATATGAACAGGAATGGCCCACTGATCAAAGATACCCAACATACGCAAATGGGCCAGGATATGTACTTTCAAAGGATATTGTACAATTCATAGTTGAACAAAACAATAAACAAAATTTGCAGGTATGATTTATATTTACAACTTTGGCTCACGTTAAACTTATATCCATTAAACTGTATGATCTTTAGTTTAACTTATGATCTTTAAACTTATATCATCTTGAACTAAAGATCATATAATTTTTATAATGTTTATTCTATGTGATCTTTAGTTTCATTTAATTGGATTTTTTTATATATGAGAATGATAAAAAAAATATTCATAATTTTCTATAGTTGTTTTCATATTGTAAATAAAAATCTCTAACAATATTATGGTGGAAAGTTAAATAAATTGACACATATTTTTTCTTATGATGTTGTGCAGCTCTTTAAAATGGAAGATGTTAATGTAGGTTTATGGACTAATCAATTTGCAAAGGAGAAATATCCCGTGAATTATGTGGACATGAAGAGATTTGCTCAAGATTATTGTCAGAACAACTACTTATGCATTCACTATCAATCACCACGCCAAATGATGTGTTTATGGAATAAATTACTTGCTACCAAGGAGGCAAAGTGTTGTTATAATTGAAAATAAGATAAGAAATGCCACGGTAGTCAATTTCGTTTGCCGATAGATGGATGAAACCCAAAGGATGAAACAGTCCCATGCACGCATTACCAGCTAAGGCGGCCAAACGTTGACACCGAAACCCTAATCTCGCACGTAACTTCTCATTTTTTTTCAGATTAGGGTTTGGGTCAATTGCTGTAGTTTCTTATCTTAATTCGTCAGGGAGCTTCGCAAGAGACGATGAGATTTTAGATCTAAAGGAGTTTTTCGTGACAAATGGAATTAGGAGAATTTGAAATATCACTGTAGCTGAGGTCGGAACCCTGATTTTGTGAAGCCTCAATGTACATGCACCATAAGCAATTTTTCAGAAGTTTTGTTGAGAACTGGGTGTGGATCGATTTTGCAGTCGCTTCGTAACTGTAACTTCGTGCGTTAGGTTCGCATGTTACACCATTGGAATCTAGATGGGATGGAAATTTTTTGTGAGAAGTGGGAGTAGGACGTCGAGGAATGTCGCATCACGCTTAATTGCATGGAACCCTATTTTTGAAGAGACTCTGTGAACACTATGAGCAATTCTTCAGCAGGCCCGTCGGCGAGCGCTGATGTTTTAGCTGCAAAGCGAACGCGGAGACCTGATGCACTGAAGAGCTTCCAGCCGTACACAGGTGGATGGAACATCGTGAATATGGACTACTTAGCGGTACCATCACCAATATTGCCAAAATCTCTTCAATCTGTATTTTCAGATACTTTAATGAATGATTCTGCTTCTTGTGATCTTCGAGTCTTTCTCGGTTTGCATGTTGCTGTGATTCTTGAAAGGTGCAGACCTGATGATCTGAGATTGCTAGGTTACTAGAACATCAATACATTTCTTTAAATTGGCTGGAATCCAATACATAGGCACTTTTTAGAACAGAAACATATATCCATTTATGTCCTACATTTTAAATTTTAGATCTTTATGTACATAAAAGTCACAGTTTTTGGTGCTGGAATCCTGCCAATTTAACGAAATTGACTATCTAGATGCTATGTATTTGCATGTTGTAAAGGTTCACACAGACTGTCATATCACTTGAATTGATTGCCTAGGTTATGTGTCATGGTTGCAGTCTGCGGGCTACACTGGGATGCCCGGATTTGTCATTAGCGTGTTATGGATTGTTGCGGGGTTCCTTTTCATTGTGGTGGTGATATGCATGTGTTTGTGCTGCAAAGGCAGCCTGAAACAAAAACCTGATTTTGAGAGATTTGGCAATTATACCACCCTCGGTTTACTGATCATCTTTACCGTCCTCACCATGTATGCTACCGCTTCAGTTGTTATAATTAGGGCTTTGAGGTGCTTAATTATGGATGCGTAATTTCAATGTTATGACTGCAGCAACATGAATTGTTGTGGTCATGGCTTCTAAATATCTTGAGCCTCCTGATTTAGGGTACACTGGTGGCAGTTCTGGGTGCGGGGCCTTGTTCACAGGACTAGAAGGACTTCATGCCGACGTGAGTACGGTGATCACGTACTTGATGGCTCAGTTTACTGTAGCAGTGGAAGCAGGACTGAGCTCTGTGCCTCCAGCTGCTGCTCCTCAAGCTTCTGAAACTGCGTTGGCCATGGAAAAGGCAACAAACTCTACGTCAACCATGATCCACGCTCAGCTTGACTCTGTGTAATTGCCATAATTCCTCTTCAGAATCCTCCGTCTACCATTGTATAAGGGCGCTCTTCAACTACGGTGTACCAATTACATTGTGGTGCACTACGAAATTACACTTTGGACATTGAACAAATTCGTATATGAATTCAATCTCGAACCGAATGAATACTTTTGGCACCCTGAAAAGTATTCTACAGGAAACCAATATCTGAGCCAGATTGTTTATTTGTTAAAATAGTTTACTTCAAAGTGCCAAAAATTAAATCTGTCGGTTTGAGATTTTAGATGAGCAACTCAAAACTGTGCTTGTTCGTTCTTGTAAACATTTGGGGTACGCGCTAACTTTGTGAAATCCCATCAATGTGACATACATGACCTTCCAAACATGTAGAGCATTCAGAAATGAGTAGGTTTTATCTATCACACATTATTTTGAACAGGAGTGAAGCTCTTTAAAAATTTCGAAATTTTTTTTTGCGGTGGAAAACGCAGGATTATTATAATGCTGTGCTACCAAAGTGCAGTGTGTGCCTTTAGATGTAAGGATTGCAGCATTCGTATAAAGGGAATACGCACCATGACATCTAATGTGCCGGTTCTTGTTCATTTTTTGCAGAGTACTATGGCTTATCATTCTTACCGCGACCATGCTAGGGTTTGCTTTAGTCGGCCTGGGTGAGGACATCTTCCTATCTGCAGACATGTCAGTTGAAAAACCCTCCAGATGCGGTTTTTGTGCCTCAAGTGTGCATAGAACTGAATTACTGTAGTTAAGAATATTTGCAAGCATCAACACTTAGTCTGATTGCAATGTGTGCATACTTACCACAGTTGTTGATGAACTATGCTTCTTGTGGGCTTGGGGTGGCGATTGGAACAGTGTTTGTTGCTTGGAAATTTAGACCTGTGATTTACACGTAAGATTCTCAGGACTCCAGTGAGACTGCATTACATGATAAATTTAACTTCAATTTCGCAGATATTCACGACAATCGGCACTTCTAATGGAGGACGTCTGGAAACCTAATAGCAGAACTAGTTTTCAGAGCCTTTTGCGATTGTAGGTCTCAGTTTTGGCGCTCTGAATCAAGCCAATACATCAAAATTGACTTTAGAATAGGAAAGCCAAACTTAGCATAGTCTGATTAAGTCAGAGATTGAATGATCATAATTTGAGCAGATTTTGATTCAAAAATGATTCTGATTGTTTTGGCAGTTTAGTGACAATTGGCTGGTTGCTCGTCATGGGTACTTGGATCCTGTGCGGCGTTTTCCTCCTGCTCGATGCGTAAGCACCCAAGTGCATTCTTCAAGGTCTTTTTGAATTTGCACGTCAAATCATGTCTGTTTGTTCACTTTTCTACATAATTCTTTTGAAAGGAGCTGCAAACAGCTTGGGAAACCCGCCAATTCAAGGGACCAGACAGATATCCAAGACGCTCCAATTCTCTGAAACCCGTTTTAAGCACCGAGATGTTCCAATTATTTGGCATCTTTCTTTGGCATAAATCCTTTCAAGCCTTAAGAATGAATGCGTTGATACTCAGTCAATTATCCAAGATAGTTGTTGGTGCCAACACGATGCAACAACAGTGAAATTGGATACAAACTCAGCAGTACTCTAAAGTGTTACGCAGTGTTCTCACTTTGAAGTCCATTGAATGTTTGCCCCTTGGTGCATTCCTGCTTGCAGAATCATTGGTGACACATGTGTTGCAATGCAAGAATGGTCTGCTAACCCAAGAACCGGCACCAGCTTTGACATTATTGTGCAATGTGGCGGCTCAGATAGTAATTCATCAAGCAACTCATCTCATTTCAGTAATGTTATACTGCCGCCTATGACGGAAGAGAAGGTACAATACACAGAATATAAGTTTCTGAATGATCTCGAGCAAAAGAATCATAAGTTCTATGAACCAGATGACGAAAGCTTCAGTTTATGGGTGAAGAATTCCGTGCAGCGAAAAACCTCGAGTCCACCGTCGACCTCAACTGCCGACGGTTGTGCACAACTGCAAAAAGCATTTGTTCAAATTTTTGAAACTATCGTAAATAACAATTGCCCAAGTATGCGTAGAAACGCCCAGTGGGTCTGGATTTCCCTCGTTACATTGTCCACCGGATCTACGGCGTCGATTTGTTTGTGGATTGTGTTCACTAGACGAGGCACCATGAGACTGACAAAACTTGAGGGTGGTAACATCCCTACATTTCAATTCCAAGAATCCAGTGCGAAGAGGACTGATGCTGGGGAGAGTTTTCATGATGCAGCCGGGGCAGTGTCAACTGGCTCCTCAACTCCCAACAGCAACGAGGATGTGAATGGAGGAAGCAGGAGGCGATCCAAACCAAAGACGGTGAACATCAGCATCAACACATGACATGCAACTGCTTGACACAAGTGGTTCATGTAATTACAACAAGATCAATGGAGATTGAGGTAAGTACAACTAATTGCAACCCTTACCCAAAGCAGTTCCTACATATTCTTGCCTAAAATTTACATGCTCTCTGAACAAGAAGCCTAGCCATACCGTGTTTATAAAATACATGCAAAGATGCATGTTTAGAATCCCCGTTCAATTACCAATTGAGGAAGTCTAATACGAGGAACCACGCTAAGATGCTTATTTGGACAATTTTAGGAGGACAAACCTTACAGCAGCAGAGCAAACTTTCAAGAAATCGATCCTGCTAAGAACAACTACCCACACAGGATCAAGGCTGTGTTCAGAAAACCTCAGGATTCAGAAAATCTCCTAATTCCTATTTCAGCAAATTCCAGAAGCAGATGCCTTGCTGAAATTCAAAAATCTGGGAGAGAACTCGGAACTTGCAAAAAGTGCGAGGAAGAGAACAAACAGAACGAGAAGTTGATGCCATGTGGGACCGTTCACAGTTGATTTCTGGCAATAATACCTGACGTTGCAGCTCCCTGTCTGCAGGTAAGACGTAAAACAGTAATTGCTAACACTGAACTACGATACATGACAGCATTGAGCTCGTCACAACGTAAAGATTTCAACGTCAGAACTCTGTATTACCAGGAGGGAGAGGGTCAGAACAAAAATTATGTCTGTGACAATAGCCCGTATCCTAAAAAAATTGTTGATCAGCTCATCTGAGTGCTGTTCCAGTTCAAAAAATATATCTACAGCATTTCGGTATTATCACCATGTGACAAATGTACAGACCAAAGATTTCAAAAAGGCACCCATCTGCAAGAACCAAAGAACCAATGGTCAGAGGCAAGCATGGAGCAGGAAAATATAGCACAGGAAACTTTCTAATGCATAGCTTAGAAGCAATAGAACCTGACCTCAGAATTCTCGCTCGTATATTTTCTTCACACCACATCTGAGCGGCCCTTTCTCCAAAAAATTATCGCTACAATCGTCCGTGACATCCCAAAGAATGCTGTTGGGATCTTCACAAGAGACGGTCGGGTCAAACAACAACTTGGACAGCCATTCTTTGCGTGTTGCAGTCATGTGCATCCTCTGCTCCTCAAATGTATCAGCAGCAATCAAACGGTACACAACGACCTTCTTCTGCTGCCCAATGCGAAACGCTCTGCTGATGGCTTGCCGCGTCACGGCTGGATTCCAAACAACTTCCAAAATGACCACTCTAGAAGCCCCCACTAGGGATATCCCCTCTCCACATGCCTTGATTGAAGCACACAACATCTTTGCCTCCGGATCACTGTTGAACTTGTTGATGATCTTCTCTCGCTCCTGAGGTGGCAGTTTCCCGTCCAACCTCAGAATCTGCGAGTCTCGACTCCACTTCATCCTCTGCTCCACCTGGTTCTCGATCAACTCCAACGAGTAGAGGTACTCACTGAAAATGAGCACCTTCTCCTTTGCGTCGTTGCAGAACTGCACTAAGTCCAGCACCCACCTGAGCTTCACACCCTGCTTCACATCGATGTGGCTCTTTAAGCGCGGGTCCTTTTGAGACCTTTTCCCGTGTTCAGCAACGGGCTCCAGGATGGGATGCAAGTAGATAGCTACTGCTCTCTTTTGCAAGTTGTCCCTAACCTCCGTGCCGCAGTTCTTCAGAAGCTCCCGCTGTTGAAAGCTCAGTTCCAGCATAATCGTCAGGTCTGTGATCCCAGGGAGTGTCTCCAGGATTTGGCCTTTATGCCAAGCCACAAAGGGCTCGATCAGCATCCGCAGCTGTTTCAAAGCCCTGGCAATGTTGTCATGCTGGCCACTCTCAAACTTCTCCCCAATCACATCCTTGAACGCTTGCCTTCCTGCATTGCTGGACTTCTTCAGCACTGGCAGAGGGCTGCTTGATTTCACCTCCGGCGTAATCAAAGTGTTCAAAGTTGGACACATCTGAGGGTTGGCTCTCATCATGAAGTTGGGCCTGACCAGCTCCAGCGTGGTGTAGAACTCCTCGAAGTTGTTGTTGAATGGAGTTCCAGATAGAAGCACCCTGCGTTTGGTGTGCACCCTGCTGAGCGACTTCAGAATCTTCGTGCTCTCGGTCCTGGCAAGATGCCCCTCGTCCAAGACCATCAAACCAGGACCTTCAGTGAGGTACCTTCCAACCTCACCGCTCATGTTGGTGAACTGTGAATACCCCACTAACAACACACTTCTCGTTTCCTGCCATAGCTTCAACATCTCCACTTGATTCTCGGCTTCATACAAGTTCATCAGCGTAATCTCCTCCACTTCCCATTTCTTGAACTCTACCATCCACGGTCGCAGCATGCTCTTGGGAGCTACGATCATGGGCCTGGCATTCGGAACCTGGACCATGAAGCTTTGTATGAAGCAAATGACCAGAAACGACTTACCCGTGCCAGGAGCGAATGCCAGCATACACCCACCGGAATCCTCCTCCACAAGATTCCTCGAAAGTATTTTGAAACCTTCCAGCTGATGTGGGTGCATCTGATTTTGTAGAAAAGGGTGCGCTTCCAGCGCAGCCATGCCCAATAGCTTGGCTTCTTCCTCCAGCACCCCATCGTCTTCTCCAGCCCATGTGTCAATCCGTTCTCCTCTCACCCAGGCCTTCCGCACAGTACACTGAAAAATGCAACACGGAAAATACTCAGTGAGCAATGAGCAATATAACATTAATGACAGGATCTTTAACCCCTAAAAAGGTCATGGATTTCAGGTTGTAAAATGACAAATTCGATTATGAAAATAATAGAACTCAAATGGGACCAAATATAATATAACCAGAGTCAGAGAAGAACATTTCAATGATTAGTCAGAGACCACAAAAAAAATTAGACAAAAGAAAAACCCCATACGACCTACTCAAATCTGCTGAAAGAAAACATGAGGTTCAAGTAGGTATTAAGCGCACACAGAAAGGATTTCAAAATGGCATACCGGTCTGCGCCACACAAACGACATGTCCTTGATGTCTTCCTTGATCAACCCACAAAGGACGCAAGCCCTTCCGACATCGTTCTTTATCTCGAAATCATGCTCACAACCTTCCACTTCCTCATCCTCATCCCCGCGCTTGCTCTGTAGTGCACAAACAGGAAGTTTCCGCCTTAGCACGTTCCTAAACCCTATTCTCAAATGCAACATCAGAAAGACCACATATATATCACCCACGACAAAGTTCACCTCCTCCACCTCCTCCACCTCCTCCTGAAGCTGCTCTCTAGTGTACAGAAAACAAGCTCCTCGCCTTAGCATTGCACCTGAACCCTAAACTCAAATGCAACCTTCTCTTTTCCACAGAAACTCCACGAACACATATCATTCAAGTAACAACATCAATTTCATGTTACACCAAAGTTCAATATGCCAAAGAAAGTCCTACCTGACGAGCCATTATAGCGCATTCTTTCCAAATGTCGTCGAACGGATCCTCCGGCTCCGGCTCTAGCTCCCGATCACTATCACTGTCACTGTCAAACCGCACTTCATAATCATCTCCCTCCTCCTCCTCCTCCTTCGCATATACCACATCTTTCGTTTTCTTATGCCGTGGCGACAAAAACAATCGCTCTTCCACCTCATCCACATCCTCCACCACCTTGCCTTCCTTCACCTTCCCACTCTTGGGAGGATTCTCCACTACCTTCGCTTTCCGCGCAGCCGTCTTCACCTTCATGGCTTTTATGCTCTTGAGAGCCGATTTGGCTTCTTTCCCACTGCTTTTCACAGCTCGGATGAGAAAATCCCCATCGTCGGTGTTCATAAACAGCCCATCATGGATCACTTTCTGGTGCCCCGAAATCTCTTCAGCTGTCAAGAAGCCCTCGTCCCGGAACTTCCCCCCTTCGTCAATGGGACGGTGATCCTTGGGTAACAGGGGACGCGGCCGAATCGCCACCACTCGCAAGTCGTCCTCGTCGTCGTCGTCATCAATTTCAAATGCATTCTCCAAAGTGGCGCCACGCACGGGATGCTCATCGTGATTGTTCGCACACTGACACACATCAACGTTCTTGAGGACTTCCACAGCAACTTCTGCAGGGACTTCCACAGGGACTTCGGCCTTCTTTGCCCCTAACGTGTGAAGTGCACCGAAGGCTTCGGAGTTCATGTTTCGCGTCATCAACATCGTCGTGAAGATAGTCTCTTCCGCGGAACCGTAGCGGCCTCCTCCTTGGTCTGTAACTCTGCTTCGCTTCGGTCTGCCTACAACACGCCAACAACGAATTCAACGCCATGACTCAAAAGCATCCATCAAGATCCCCATACCATAACCGAAAATCGGCTTGAAAACTCACCATTAAGCATCAAATCGACATCAGTTGGGGAGTCTTCAATCTTGTGCGCCTTCTTGACGCTCTCGGGTTCCATGTTCGGCGCTCCTTTTTCCCACATGAGCAGCCCAATTCTCAAATTCGGATCGCGAGTTGCTGCTCTTTCTCTCCCCAGTGCTCCATCATCTCAAGTTCGCAGGTGTAACAGAGAGATAAGAACCCAAGAAGCCAAACGAACCCAAAGCCATCGCTAAAACCTCAACCTCCACGATCACTTGCATTCCATTGAATTTGCTTCCCAATGGAGTGGAGAGTGGGCTATGATTACCTGGAGTTGTGAAGACAAGAGGAAGAGTTTGTTCGATCGTCTGTGTTTGGATGCAGAAATGGGGCTTGAGCGCCGTCAATTTCAGCTTGCGAGATGACAAAGTAACAAGGCCCCACTGAGCGTCATCTTCCACAATCGCTCACTTGATCGTGGAGGGCGACATTCTGGTGCAGAATTTGGATTCTGGGGCGAGGTGGCCATTTACTGCGCAGCCGGGGCGAGGCAGCCACGCGATACGGTACATGGTAAGGCATGATGTATTTGTATTTGTATTTGGGATATGTATGGTAGAGCTTATGTACTGTAGAGTTCAACCTGTTGGTTCTATGGTGTTTAACCCCTAAGTGCCTAAGCTTTTCCAAGTGTGTTTTTCCTATGAAAAAAGAGCATGAGCATGAAGTATCCCCAATGAAATAAATTGTTTTGTTTTTTTCTCAAAATCTAACCTTACAAAAATTTAAGGAGCTTGCTTATTAGTGTGCATATCAATTTGGGGTTTTTAATTGCATAGGAGTTGTGAGATTATAACAGGAGAGATATGTGTACCCTATTTTTAATATGCCACCCCTACCCAAAATATTTGAGAAATTTGGCATTATATGAGTTTGGAGGAGTGGAGGTGACATGAACAACTAGAAATTGTGTTAGCACACTAAAATGCACTTCCAAAACCTTAAGTTTAAATGAAGAGCTACAAACTCATTCCACATTCCACCTTGCAATTGTTGAAATGCAATATTTTTTAGAAGTAGAGATAAAAAATAACTCCACATCAACATTTGCATGCTTAAATTTTCAACTAGGTGAAAACACTTTACTCTTTCCATTGGGACCATTTTCAAAGCAAATGGATAAGGACAATTTTTTAGATCTCAAATCAAGTGAAATTGGCAAGTTTTACTCTTCTACTAATGATACATATATGCCTTTGAGGACCTTCCAAAAATCAAATGTTTATTTTTTTCAATGAAAAATAAAAAATTTCCAATAACTAATCTTCAATACTATCTGTAAAAAATTTTAGAACAGTTGAAGGAATTTAACTACACACACACAAACAAGCTAAAATTTTGGAGCACCCATATATGGTCACTTGGGCAGTTAGGAGTTTATTCCTATGTGTTCCAACATCCATATTGTGGATGATGAACACAATGCTTGAAGCCAATGTTTTATCCAATTGTCTTCTTGTTCATCTAAAGCAACTCTTAAATCTTTGAAAGATGACATTTTTATGATTAATTTGATGAAATTGACAAAAACAATATATTTGTGTTGGACAAAGATATAAGCCAATAAATGTGTTCAAATTTTGAAAAGGATTGAAATGTCAAGAGATTAACATAACATTGTTCATCAGTACTTTTTGTTCCCTTTAACTTGAAAAAAGAGCCAAGTACTCAAGGAAAAATGTCATGAGGTACTAAAACCTCTTTGGCTCATAGTAGAGATACTCCTTTGCTTTGAACATGTATTCTTGGACCTTCCATGGTGTTTTGAAGGCCACAATCATGGCATGTTTAATAATGTCATAAACCATGAAAAGATGAAGTCTATCATTGAGGGGTAGGAAAACCAACCTTTACACTTGAAACATAGTAAAACTACTAAATTATTATTTATCAAAAATAGTAATTTGAATTTATGTTTGGAATTAGAAACTCTAATTTAAGCTAGAAGAAGTTAGAAAATAAGAATTAACCAACTAAAAAAAGCAAGGGAAAACTTTTAATTGGAAATTCAAGTGGCTCTCCAATAGCAAACATATATATCGTGTGGTTCACATAGACCATCATTGATGTTTCTAAGAATGATATAATTAGAGGTCGGATGAATAGGTGAATTTTTTTGTTTCAAATAAATAAATAAAAGTCATTCTTCAAAAACTTTTTCTTTTGCAGCATTATAGATTTAAGCTTGAAATGTCTAAGACACTTTGGAAGCAAATATTTGATTTGACTACTTTCACATCATATTTTGGGGGCGGTTCAAAAGTACATAGTTTTATTTGTTCTTCCAATAATGCATTGCAATATTTTCTTTGAAGCTTCCTAAGCAATTCATTTCAATTCATATTGATATGAAACAACCATTTTGGACTATTGAATATTAATTCCTAAGTGCCTAGTACATAACCAACTATTGCTACTTCCATTTCTATAAGACACTTTGGGGATAAATGGTATACAAAACATTGTATATCAATGGAGAGATAGAAGCAAGTGTATACAATACATAGTATGGTAACTTGCATTGAGTTGACATTGTCTTCTTGCCATGCATAATCAATATTACAAAGATACAAGGATTTAACCTACTAATGCTTTGAAATTTGAAATACCTATTTCAATTGGAGATTTGTAGGTAATACAAACAAATAAAATAATTATCTCTCCTAGAAAATATTTTTGTCTACATGATATTTAGACTAGTGATGAGAAAGTTTTAAACAATCTTGTTTTGGAGGCCTAATTAGAGCAACTTCTTGAAAAAATAACTTGCAAGATTCATTTCTAAATTCAATTTTCACAATTTAAGAAAAATTTCACTAAGTTTCATTTTTTTACTAGAATAATTTTCCATTGGGATTAGTGTGTTTCAATTTCATTTTAGGGCTATTAACACTTTAGTTGTTCCTTTAATCTTGTACCTTCTTCTACTTAACAATTTCTTAACCCCTAAAGTCCCATTGTCCCCTTAGGAAACAAAACGGATTTTCAACAAGCTCCTATGGTCTCAATATTCATCCTAATTTTTTGAAACTTTTTGAAGAGATAGAAAAACACAATAGCTTTATAGGAATATAATTTGTATTTCATTTGGTGCTCGGAAGCAAATGTTATGGCACAAAAGTCCTCCTTTTTGGTGCGGTGGGTAGAAATCACACACAAAAAATTCAAATTAATAAAAATTGTTCCTCATAGATTGTAATTTTATCTATATGGGAAGTTTTTATTCATTCCATTTGGATTTGTTATGTGAAAGTTATGGACAATCTTATTTTTCAGACAATCTTATTTTTCAATCTTAGAATTTTCTTGAAAAATAACTTATAGGATCCATTTGTGAATGCAAATTTCACAATCTAAAAAAACAACTTGTTTGACAAGGTGAAGTTTGCTTGCTAAAAAAATCTAACCATTGGGATTATAGTGTTCCAATCCCATCTTAGAGCTATTAATGATTTATTTATTTTTTCGATCTTGAACCTACTTCTACTAAACAATTTTTTAAAGGATGAAAATCAAGTGTGTTTTTTGAAATTATTTCTTATACTTTTACCTCAATTCTTTAACACACATATTTTTAATTCAAATTTTGTAGTCCAAATTTTTTCTATAAATGGCAGTCAAAGTCATCTAAAATTGCAGGCCATGGTTCAAAAAATAAATAAATTTCCAATTTTGATGTTGATATCTTCCAATCTATACATTCAAACTTCATGAATTTCTTACCACATGATATGAGACTAGTGAAGTACAAGATCCTACGGTTAGATTTTATTTTTGAATTCTATTTTCTTAGGTGAATGTAGTAGAATTGACAGTTTTGAGTTGAATAATGACCTTGGGACTCTAGGAGTTAAAGAATGAAAATCAAGGAGTTTTTTAAATAAAAAAATCCTAGACTTTCAACTCAATTCTCCAATATCATTTAAAGAATTTTGAATATTGATATTGTAAAAAATTTAAGTTATTAAAAAGAAGATTCAAAGTCTTGTAATCTAATCACACAAGGTGCAAAATACCAATTTCTTTACTTCAACACAAATATCTTGCAATCCACATGGTCAAAGTTTTTGAGATTTCTTCCATACTACTAGTGCAAGATACAACTATTCGATATGCAAAAAAAAAAACAATTTAAAATGTTTTTTGCTCTTTGCAATAGAAACAAGATTTTAAAGTGGTTTTTGATGAAAAAAAGGACTTAGGACTTAGGGGTTAAACCAATTCAATGTAACATTTTTGAAGCTTGGAATGCTTCAATTCCTATTGGTTGCTTCCAAGAACTCTTTAAATCCTGTTCAAAAACTTGTGGTGTTTTGGGGTGGCTAGTGGTGGCCATTCCAAGCCCAATTGTTGATGGTACAAAAAGGAAGATGGTCACTTTGAGTGCTCATAACTTATCACTCATTATGGAGGCTAGACTTTTCTACATCCATTTTGAGGAAAGCATGTTATCCCTTTATCCAAATTCCAATCAAATTTAGTTTAATTGCAATACATGACACTACTGAGATCTCAAACTATTCATTCATAGGTCTTTGTTTTGAGGCTCAAAATAAGTTTGGTCAAAATGGACACTTAGAGCATCTCCTTGCCACCCTCTTTGTTTGAGCCCACCATATGGATTTCCAAGGGGAGAGTAGCAGAGTTAGAGTTAGGGATCTGGTTGCAAGGCAAGGCTAGAAAATCTCCTATGGCCCTGGAACAAGAAGGCCGGCAAAGGACTTTTTTAGCAATAGGGGGCAAGTGACAAGGAGTCACTGTGGCATGGGGAAGTTGCATTGGAGATCCTTCACAAATTGTTGCAAGGACAGGTAGCTTCTTGCAAATTGTTCTTTCACAACGTTCTCGTTCCAAACCCTAAATTTTTTTTATCTAAATTCTAGAAAAATCTAAAAGTGTCCCATGATCACACAGTTCCCACAGCCTCTCAACTTGGACTGCCATAAGTTAGTGTGAAGTGCGTCTTAGTCAAGAACTGAAAGGAAAAACTCCAGTCTTCTGTTTTTGAAAACTTACGTGAACAAACAGACCCTGATTGATTTGAATGGGAATTGTAGTATTGTACAATACTCAACCCTAATTTCCAAACTGGTCAAGATCACCACCTGACAACTACTCATTAACCAAAGCAACAGCGACCCTCATCACCATCAGTCAAGTGAGTCAACCTGCCCTCACAGCGACACCTACTACAAGTTACTTATTAATGCCCCATTCCCAACGCCATGCAAATACGGCAGGAAACTCACTAAAGTAACTCCACAGTAAAATAGTAAATACACAGTTCTACTGGTTATGCACATCACAAATAATACGGTACAACACAATGAGGCGGGTGGGTGGGTGCCTCCCAAAACTACTGCCACTTTTTGCTACTGTGCTTAGTTACTATTGCGAGACTGGTCCAATGAATTTTCATTGGTTTTCTTGTTGGCAAGGGGAAGGAGGTTCGGATACACCAAAGAACCTGACATTTGGATACCATATGCAAAAGTTAACTCTTGAAAGGCCCTTGGGGTCCCTCTGTACGACCTGTATTTAGCTTTATAACTCTTCAATTGTGTTTTAATAGATGAGTTATGATACATTTTTATTTACGTACTATCACAGTCATTAGTTTACTTTGTACTGAAAAGTATTTGGTCAATGTTTTCCTAATCAAATACCACCAAATATATAATACATTGTGTGGCTACAAAGGACTTTCAGGCCCTTCTAGGGTTAATAAGGGCCAACATTTTTTTGGTAGAGGTTCTGGAATTGTTTCTTCCACATAGGTACACATTGATTTTGGAGATGTAAACAAAGTGACAATGAAAGTTTTAGATCAATGGTTCATTTGGGGTACTCACCTTTTGCTCTACAATACACTTAGGTTGTGAGATCACTATAGTGGAGGTATAGTATATAGTTTGTGAAGAGTTGTAGACTTAAAAACTTAAAAAAGGATCCACAAGTTGACAAGCATGACATGTTGTGGGACTCATTAGTACAAACTTGGGCCACATACACTAGGGAAATGACCCAACAAGAAGCCCCACGTGAAAAACTTGATTAGTAGTGGATCTTTGCGTAGTCATTTTCCTAGTCTAAGTAGCCCAAGTTACCACTAGTGAATTTTCAAGGTCACATGGCATTGGTTTATAGAGACATTTTTTTTCATAGTTTTGAATATTTCTTGTAGATGAGTCAAGGTGCACTTGTGCAACACTTTAGATTTTTTCAAGTCTTCACCTAAGACTTGATTTTAACCCCTAAAGGTATTTGACTATGTTTTCACCAAAAACGCTCCAAAACTGTCATCTCTAGTACAAGTACCAAATTTTAGAAAAAATACATTTTTGGAAAAATGTAACTTTAGGATCTTGTAGTATGCTGTTTTGGGAAGATGCGAAAAAAAATTTCAGAAATTTCCTCCGTTTGGATTGCAAGATATTAGCATTTCAAGTGACAAAAAGCCATTTTTTGGCCCTGCGAAAATCCGGGCAGCTGCACTTCACAAGGTCAGATCAATATGAAAAAATGTCCAAAATGGTTGTAACTCTTTGGATTTATTCTCCAAGTCATGTTGTCTACATGCTTGAAAAATTTTAGATCATTTGGAATTGTACAACATATAGGAAAAAAATAGTAAGTTAAAAGAAGTAGAGAATGATTCAAAATACTAAATCATTAATAATTTATTTATGGAATTGAAAAATGCAAATCCCAATGGTGAAATTGTTGTAATAAACAACCTACACCTCATCTTTTTATTTTTTTCCAAAAATATGAAAAATTGAGTTAAATAAAGGTCTTCAATGTTTATTTTAGAGTAGAGATTCCATTACTACCCACAAACTACCAACAACTAAAACTCTTCATAACTTTCATCTCCTAAATCAAAATGGAATGATTCAAAGCTTTTCATGTATATATAAATCAGGAAAATAATTTTCAAATTTTTATTTTTAAAAAAAGTGATTTTTCAAGAAGTTTTTTTTTGCTGCCCAAGATGCCTACCAAGCAATGAAAACAACATATCATACAATAACTTTTTAACCATGTATTCAAAAGTTATGAAATTTTTTGGGTCTTAAAGCTACTCCTCAGGCACATGTTGTGTGAAAATTTCAAAGAAAAAAATTAAAAATTCCATTCTTAGTGAGCTACCCAAAATTGCTGTGTTGCCAAAAAACACCGTTTGGTCCTTTAGGGGTTAAAATTTCAAAAAAATAACAAAAAATCTCTTAAAATATTTCTTCTACAAAAATATTAATATCCTTTTATTTTTCCTACAAGTAAAAAATAACTTGTAATTATAATTTTGTCTCTATTTATACATATGAGTTGAATCCCTAAATATTGTGGTGGTTTGAGGTACAAAACTACTTCAAAATACTCATACCCAAAGCAAGGCTAAAATCTTCATCTATATTATTTCTTAAACAAATTCAATTGTAGGATCCTTTAGTTAACTTCTTCAAGCATGTTCTCCCAAAACTTTAATAAGAACTATTACAAAAAATTGGGAATCATTGATCGAGATGGTGAAAATGTTCTAGTAACAATAATCATCTTTTTCCTTTATTTTATTTGGAAATATTAAAAATGGAATTCAAGAAATGACTTTATATGTTTTTTCTACATTCATTGACTGCAAAATAAAACTCCTTGTAACTTTCACCTCATAATTTGGAATTGAATGATCCAAATATTTTCAAGTAGGTATCAATCTATACAATCCAATAAAATTATAACCAATGGATATTTTTTAGAATATATTTTTAGCTACCCAATTCGATATTGAAATCAAAAAAATCCTTCTATCATGTGCATTATTTGTCAATATGAGATGAACAAAGTACCTCATATAGATGAAGATGATTATCATCTATCCTAATAGTTTCATGAAAAATTTCAATTTATCTAGTGAATAGAGCTTTCCCAAATTCTCAAAATAACCAAGGTCAGTTCTTTAATCCTTTAGGGATTAAATGAATAGTATTAGATTATTCTACTCAAGTTCAAATATGCAATACATCACACTAGTAGAATGGTTCTTGTTATTCTTAGTATGGTTTTGGTTAACATATCTTTTGCAAGTTTGCTTCATTTTTTTAATCCCCATGTTGTTGATGTTCATAACCCTTCAAGGACGCTAAGGCCAAAAAGTGGTCAATTGGATGACTTCATTTTTCAGTATAAAAACAAAAGAATGCACCTATTGGTTCAATAATCATGGTAGTTTTGGTCATGGGGGGCCATGTCCTTTGGGTGTTAAAGTTGATGATGTTTGCAATTCTCATTCAAAAATTCATGCTACTTCATTGACAAGTGATTCAATATCAATTTGCTATGGTGAGAATTGCATATTAGGAAGCCATAGCTATTGGTTAACCCCTAAAGGACCAAATAGCATTTTTTGTCATCCATTTACAGATGTAATTTTCATTTTTTCTTTTTGTAATTTTCATTCAACATGTGGTCAATGATTAGCTTAAGGTGCAACAATTTTCAAGCTTTTTACTACATGGTTATAAAGTTATTGTATACTATGTAGTTTCTTTCAATGGAGATTAGTCAGCCTAGGCACCTCAAAAAAATTACTTTTTTTTAAGAAACAAAAACTTTAAAATTGGTTTTCTAGACTTAGACATTTGTGGAAAGCTTTAAATCATTCCATTTTGATTAAATGAGATGAAAGTTATGAGGAGTTTTTAGCTTGTAGGCACTTATAGAATCTCTATTCTAAAATAACTTTGAAGTCCTATATTTAATTCAATTTTTCGATAGTTTTCGACAAAATAAAATCTTCAAATGTAGATTATTTATTACACAATTACAACCATTGGGATTGGCATTTTTCAACTCCATAACTAAATTCTTAACAATTTAGTATTTTAAATCATTCCCAACTTCTTTCTACTTAGTATCTTTTTCAACCATGAATGTGAAACATTTTTTATTAAAATAATTTATATGTATTCCCAAGTTATTTTTTGGGATGATTGCAAGAAAAAAACAGTGATTTTGTTGCATTTTGAATAGTACTCATGAATTTTTTGGGAGAACTTCAAGATTTGAAATTAATTATTGAATTTTTAGAAAATGTCTAATGTACGTGTTTTGAGATGAAGGTAACCACTACAAGAAAAGCATAGAAAAATGCTCTAAGTAGGAGAACTAGAAAAGTGCCAAATCTCAAGAAAATAGATTTTTTTTTTATTAGTTAAAAATAGGGAAATTTTGAATAAATAAATTTAAATTTAAATAACTCTATAGAGATGGTCATTCACCAAATAATCACCAAAATGATATTTTATATGTTTCAAAATGCGAGCATAGAGAAACTTACTTTGTGGACTTCTACACCACATACAATCAACTATTTTTAGAATTTCTTTAGACCCCAGCAACAAGTCTATTAGAGGACCATTTCCTCTAAATTTCAGCTCAAAATATGTTTTGGAGGTACTAAATAGTATTAGAACCCCCAATTGGCAAGTGTGACATAAAAGTGGGGGCTATTTTTGGACTATAAATTATTTTTTGAAAATTGCAAAAAAATTAGGCAAGATGTATAATAGTTATGAGTCCCTTACTCATAAATTTTAAGTCATTTTAAGCAATAGTGAAAAATTTATGGTCCAAAAACAAATTAGCACACATGATATGACTCAAAATAGGGCAAGTGTTTCTTGCAATCACCCTTCAACATATTATAGAAAGTTGCAAGTTGTAGGATCTACACATATTAGTGTTTTAGAAGTTTGAAATATGACAAATTTCAAGACAATTTGAAACAAAGAATTTCTTGTTTGTTGAATGATATTAAAGATAGCTACACAAATAGAACATGATGATTAGAGTATATCCTTAAATTTTCAGAAAAATATTAAAAAAGATCAAGCTTGCTTGAAATTGTAAAGATCCCATAGTGATATTAGATATTACTTAGATGAAAGGTTGATTTGTTTTTAAAGACTAAGGACCTCTATAGATTTCTTGTGTTGAAACAAGTCAGAGACGAAAAGAAAATTGCAATTATGTTGATGCATTAAACATTCCATTGTTGTTTTTACCTTATTTTGTTCAATGCCAGTTTCACATTTGTCTACGTAATGAGAATGAACATAAAGAGGTAGTACTTATACAGATCCTATTTGATATGCTAATTATATTCTTTAATTCACATTAGAGAAAAAATGAAGCTTGTGGAGGGCTATCAAATATTGACATCTTTAAATATTTCCAAGTCATCGCTAAACCTATAGAATCTTACTTATTGTATGTTCAACTTTGCAAGGGAGACATCAAGACTTACTAATGAGGGTGAAATTTTTTTTTCTAATAATCAAGTGCATTAGAGCACAAAGTGTTTAATAATTAGCCCTAAATTCAAATCTGATTATTAATCAATTCAAAGTACAAGGTGTTTAACCCCTAAACGTCCAGATTCATCTCCAAAATTGACAATTTGAGAAAAATCATTATAAAGTGCTATTTGGAAGCATATTTTGGAATTGATATACAAATGAAAGTTGTAGATTATGATTTTTAGATTCCATTTGTACAGTTAGATTCACCAATTTTATCACCAATATTTCTTTGTAAATTTTGAAAGAGAAATTCCAAAATTCCTTCAAAATTCGATTACAAGCAAAATATGATCATTTTTTTAGTAAAATTTGTTGGAATGGATTTGAAATGAGGTTATTTTCACATGGTGATTTTTTGAAATTTTTGTGTTCTTCCTATCTATGACCTCATTTTGGCTAATCCAATTTAGAACTAAAGTCAATGCAGTTTGACCACTTGACATACTTGCACATTTGTAATTTTAGAAAAATATGAACTCTAGTAAGACCAAATCCAACCCTTAGATAGGACAAAAACTTGATAATGCATCTTCACAAATTAAAATAACTTTCATCCAAGTAGTTAGGAGGATGAAACTGGTGTTTCAAACTATTCATCGTCCAAAAAATGGACATCGACGCGTTTAGGGGTTAATGAGCTCTAATGTGTACTCAACTAAGTTGGGTTATTAATCAACTCTAATGTATTTAATCCAGTTCAGTACACATCAATAGTTGATCAACAACTAATGAACTTTGATGTTTTAATGGATTGATGGATTAGTCTATTAGTAATCCATCAATCCATTAATACATCAATCCATATATTTAATGAATTATGTTGGATTACACATTAGTGTATGTATTTAATTAGATTTTGTTTCATTTGTCTCAAACATAAAGAAGGGTGTTAATTAGACTTGGGTTATTGAACAACTTAGAATACAAGGTGCATCAAAGTACAAGGTGTTTAAAATTAGGGTTAAAATGCATTAGAGTTAGAATATGTCTCCAGTATTTGGATTTTGAGCCATCCTATACACTGACAATCATTTGATATCCCAACATAAAGTGAGAAGCAATAGGAGAAAATCTAATGGAAGTGCAAAATAAAATATAATCTTGGGGGTCCTTTGAGGGCTTTCTAGCAACCCCTTGGAAGATCCATTTTTTTCTTTTATGTAAGGTTTGAACCATTTAAAAAAAGTTCAATTGGACCTTGTTACCTCAAACACATCAGAAAGAGTCTTGAAGGCAATGGAGTATTTTAAATTTTCTATCTCATTTCTATTAGCACATGGCTCTAATTTTAATTTTGTAAAATATTCTTAGAATATATTTATCAATTCATAACTCTTTTTAAATACCCTTTGCTCGTAGGGGTGTCATTTAATTAACTCACACATGGTGGCTTCCTTGAGCACCAAACATTTCTTAAACTTAATTTTTCTTTAATTCATATTTAGCGATAAGAATGAAATTTATTATCTCCAAAAAATTTCATAGAAAACAATGAAGAAGTGAATATTTTTGGTTTAGTTCATATTCAAAAGCAAAGAATGATTAATTCCTTGCTTATATTCTCACTTGTGCTCCTTCGTTCAAAACTTTTGTAATTTAAATACCAATATCCTCTTTGCATTCTTGGTATAAAGGTAATATTAGTAAGGTATGCATACCCATTATACCATCAACTAGATTGCATGCTTATCTAATGTTGTCCAATCCCAAAAATGTTGAACAATTGGAAATAGGAATGCAATGGGTTGAGATCCATAGTGGATATGCAAAATGGATGGAACCACCAATCACTAATCAAATTCATCTATAAAATTATAGTACTTTACTGTTTGAATTATTTTTAATTAAATTTTTTTGTAGCAAAACAATGGAAAAAATTGCAATCACAATAATGTTCAATTTTACCAAATTTTTAGATTTTTGAGGGAAGACTAAGTGTTTAGTCCAAATTAGGGGTTAATAATTTATCTAGTTTCATTATAATTTATCAAAGATTGCATTGAGGTTGGAAGTGCATAAACATGTCCTTTTAAGCCTACCTACCTCATTAATGACAATACTTGATATTTAGAGGAACATGTCACTCATTCCTAGATAGGGGATGCACTTAGAACCCATTTGGGTTTATGGATTGTCTAAATTACCTTACAATCTACTAATGACAACCTCAACCTCCTCGGCAGAGTAGATATGAAACTGTGGAGCAACTCGAGCAATGTCCACATTGGAAGATGTCAAATCTTCCTCCATCACTTGTTTTAGAATTGCCAAGGCTAAGGTTTCTGCATCTGCAAGGGACATGTTCTGCATCCATAGATAAGCCAAATTAGTCACTTATAAAAAACATAGGGAATGTCAAGGAGCATGTAACTCAAGTTTGTTAAAGTAGGTGCCCCCTAAATTGCCATTTTTTGCTACTATGCCTAGGTCCTATTTTTAGACTGGTCAAATTTTCATTGATTATCTTATTGGCAAGGGAAAAGAGGTTCCAATTCCAAAATGCAACATTTTGGAATGGTATGCAAAAGTTATGAAGGTCTATTTGAAGATTTTTTTGTTAGATGATCTAAAATCATTTCTTCAACACAATTACACAGATAAGGATTTTGGAGGTGTGCACAAAATGATGATGATGATGGTGGTTGTAGAGAGAGTGATTTGGGGTGTACCTATGTTAGTGCTATGTCAATTTAAGTAAGCATCACAATTAAGCAACATTGAAAATTGACCTAATTAACAATTGAGTATGTTTTGACCTTTGAAAGTGTTTGTTGAATTTTCTTTGGAATTTTGAAGGTTGGAGAGTTTAGAATTTCTTAGAATGCATTTTCAAGATACAATATGAAAATTCTGTAAATTTTCAAAGTGCTAAAAATAGGTGTATTTAAAATTGACCCCAAGGCTCTCATGTACAGAATATGTAAATTTTTGGCCTAAATATCTATGAATCAATTCTAGAAAGCGTTTTAGTTAGGTGCCCAAACCTTAAATTCATATGAATCTATGACAATATCTAGGGACAACACTTTGAAAATTCAGAATTTTTTCATATGATGTCCATGTAATGGATGCTAAAGTGCATTATAATTTTCTTTTAATAACCAATAATATCTAATAAAAGTGAATTATGTTTAATAAAATCAACTATGTTTAGTTGTAATTGGTGTTGCCTATATGTATGTATACCATTTACCTTAGTCTTTAAAGATTTTGAGCTAATACTTATAGCTTGCAATATTTAAATTTCATTACTAATAATTATATTCACAAGGATATCCCAAAGACCATTAAGAATGAAGAGTCTACCAACATTGCAATAATTTGACTAAACATGCTTCATCTAAGATTTAAATGCTAATTTATTGCAAAATGTGACAAATACTTGATTATATAGATTTGACTAAACATGCTTCATCTGAGATGTAAATGTTAATTTATTGCAAAGTGTGACATTTACCCGATCGTACAAGTCTATGATAGCGATGTCTGCTCCTTCAGATCCAGATCCAATGGCTTTTGCACTAGTCTCCCAATATGATCCCGATGGATCTGTATGAAATCTGCCAAATATTTGTATTAGAAATGATTTGATTAACCTCTATTGTCTTTGAATCTGAAAATGTAGATGCAACTTGATCAAATTCAATTTAACCGTCACAATATTTTTAAAAAAAATTGATTTTAACTAACAAAAAATAATCTTATTACAATTCTATTCTATTGTAATTTACAAATTTACAAATTTTAAAAAATTTACTGAAATATTCTACTTATAACAATCTTTATATGCCATAATCTAAACTTAACAACATCATGAGATTTTTTTGGAGTTTCTATTTGAAAGGAAATATTTTATTTAAAGTTAAACTACATATTAATCAATCCTAACCTTCAATTTTGGTGAATTTCAAATCATTCTAAAATATATCATAATTGATTTAGATTTTTGTGCATTAAAAAATCATAATAATTCTTATTTTATACCAATAAATTTGAGAAAATCATCATTTATATTAAAATATATTTGGAATATTAAGAATATCTAAATATACTTATTTAATGATACAAAAGCTAAATCAAGGATGATAGTGTAATTTGATTTGATGTTTATACTCATGGTTGTTTAAAGTTTACAAAATAATTTTTTTTTAGAATATTTGGCATTGTTTTCCATTTCTACTTGAAACTCATAGAGAATTTTAAAATGAATTTAATTTTTGAAATATTTACTAATTTTTTCAAAGATTAATAGAAAAAATCGCAAGGATAAAATTTTGTCTCAAAACCATTTAGAAATTTTTACAATCATACAAGCATATGGATTTGTTTAATAATATATAATTTAAACTTACATATAATTGAGAAAGATAGATTGCATTAAAAACTTATGTTTGATTTTGTGAACATTGACAACTTTTGTGAGGGATTTATTATATTAAATGTATGTTTGTAATCAATTTTAAGATTGCCAAGACCAAAGAAAATCCAGCCTAAAAGGCATGAAAATGTACAATCATATGAACAAGTTTTTGTCTACTATTAAAATGAATACTTTGAAAATGATCCTCAACTTCATCACCATTATAAGAATTTAGTGTATTATAGTGATCACATGGAAATAATCCATATTCTTTATCATCCAATGACAATTTTCTTGTCCTCGCTAATATTGTATATGGTATTAGTACATATGCAACACTACATATGGATAAACTCATTGGGGTTTCACTAAGTCTACTTATAGCTACATGCTAAATTGCAATGAGTATCATCCCCTCAAAAACACCAATAATGAAATGACACATTACAATGAATTTATTCTTTCATATACAAACTAGCTTTTGTGACACTCTCTATAAAGGTTTTGAATCCCATACCATTGTCATTGGCAATAAATCAACAACATTGATAACCACATCCTCTCTCGCTTTGATTCTATTGAGACCAACTTTCTAATTTTGCAATACTCTATAAACTGATTTTTTTATACACAAATTAAAGTTCAAAGTTACAGTAGTAGAGTAAAAAATTCACTTTCGAGTGGACAAATATAATTCTCAAATTGACTCCTACAATGTTGTTGATTTTGAATAATAGCCTATTAAACTATGATGTCTATTTAGAAGACTTGGTTATTTGTTTCTTCCCTTATTCTTTATATAAGCTATAAAATCTTTCAAATGTACAACCAATCACATTGGTCTGTCTTTTACATATGAATAATGTTTGTGCCCTATTCATTAAAATGTAAATTTGTCTACAAAAGTAAGAGATTTTTTTTCAATATGTTTTTTTTCCTAATCTTAATGCAATCATCCAGATTTGGATGCATGAATTTTTTTTATAGAAAGTCAATAGAGAAATTAATTATAACCAATTTGTCCTTGTTGTATGCATTTGTAAAATCTTTTAGTATCTATTGTCAAAAATTGCCTTTTTTTTAGGTCAATGAGACGAAGGAAAAAAATTTGAACATCAACTGTGCTACTATATATTGGAAATGTGTAGAAATATTTTCAGAAACTTTGATTGCATTGATTGAATATTATAGTGTTTGAAGTTAGAATGAAAGTTTTTTTTGGGGGCCCTATCCAACCGAAGGTCATTAGACTTTAACTCCTCCTTGAATATGATTTTTGCACTACATATGGGGGAGTACAATTGCATCCTACCATACTATATGTTGGGATCATATTTGTTAGGCCCCTAGCTACACTAAATCATTTTTTTTTCGATTGAAATTCCATTTTTTAACTCAATTTAGAGTTTCTGAAAGTTTGTTTTATAAGGTTTGGAATATTTTGTGACCTTTAGTAGTATTCAAAGCTTTATTGATACTCAAGGCTTTACCAATACTCAAGGTTTACTTGTACTCATGGCTTTGAGTTTTTTTTTGAGGATTAAGATAATTTTCATTAATATTTCTACACTATTCAATTATGCCACATTATAATTTATGAAAATTTTATTAGATGCCATTATTATTTTCTTGAATTATTTTTTAACAAATTTGATCTTAATTTTAGGTATATCATATTAATTACATACCCTCCAAATTTCAAAGGTTGAAGAGGGATTTTTCACATGCTATTGAAGCTATTTGCCTAGCCCAAAACTTGTAGGCAATAGAACTTTGATATGAAAATCCTTTCGAAAAAAAATTATATTCATACCTAAAGAATTAATTCCCACACCTTGGGTCAAATTTTCTAAGAGATCCATCCAATATTGACTTCATAGGAATTTACTTGAATTTTCAATTGGTTATTCAATGACCACTTGGTCCTTTAGGGGTTAATCAACTTCAATACTTTCTATCTTTGATTCCAATATACCATGCTTTTGCATTTAAGAATATTTCACAAAGTTTTTTCCATCTTCTACTTTAATTAAAAACCTCCTAAGTCAAATTAATATCAAATGATATTGAATTTAGAACTATACTTACAAAGATGGACCATGATCATCATGCCCTGCAATTAAAAGTGAAGCTCCAAATGGACGTGCCTATGCAATGCAAAGGAAAATTAACAAGATTTGATATTCTATTTTAAATGTTCGTATAATTTGTTTGACAAAAATGATCCAATAATTATCATTCTCTTAAAAAAAAAGTCAATTCACTTAACATTCTACTTTCTTCATAATTCATTATCATATCAAATTAACACCATGTATCACTATCACACATTTTAAGCCCTAATTTTATGATCATAATACATAATGTTGATTTTAGATATGGTCTTAATTTTAGGTCATCTCCACCTTGGTAGGAACAAACTCTTGATATATAGAGTGGCCCAAGTTCATATTCTTTCTACACTCAAACGAGACAAACGAAGGCAAAAGTTGCATCAGAACTTACCATGGATTCATTATCTCCTTCCCCAAATTTGAGAGCCAAATTGCACAGAGCTTGTGTTGTCGATTCAACACTCATCGCCTCATTGTATGAGAATCTGTGGTTCTATCAATTCCACCAAAAAAACAACCCACTCAAACTGCTTCAAATTAGGTTTTTGTTTTGCAAATCAGTGACTGATGAAGCTAAAGCATCTCCACAAATTTGCAAAAAAATGAAACATGAGGTTATACCGGTATGATCGACCAATAACCTGGACCATTGTTAGAGACCCATGAAGAATTTCGTAAAGATTATTGTGTGTATACCTGTGTTTCAACTCGGCCGTACTCGATCAATGTTCGAGCATCAGCAGCTAATCCGCTTATGGCACAGCCAATGCAATCGTCGATCATGACAATCTTCTCGATACTCTTGGGCTCCTAGAAGAAGTAAAATTACAAAACATTATTAATAGTTGTCAACATTCTATAGTCCTCGAACATTGACAGAAACTAATTCGATGATCTCCGCTTACAAATGAGCTGGTCGATAGATGGAGAGAGAATCCACACACCATTAAAGGGGAAGTGATTTGTTTCTCCGCAGCAAGGATGACACCCTCCCTTGTCAACAACCCTATTGCTGTTGATCCCAACTGTGAGAACATTCCACACAATCGATATTAAGCTTACTTATAACCTGAAATTTCCACATTGTAAATAAAAAAATAATGAATGAAGTTGTGGATTCCAACTTGACATTGTACTGTACACTCATGGAGGGGACAAGCAAATTTCGATCAATTTCGATCCTGGTTTCTTTAAATTCTACGTGTTATGAATCTTTCATTCATGTTGAATAGCCATGATTGTAAATATGCACAAAAATTGGATAATCAGGTCACTCAGATATCGTACAAGTACAACTGAAAAAAAAGAGTCGGATGGAAGTAAAAAGTTTTATTGCTTTTGTGCTCACTACACTATGCAAGAATGTCCATCGGCACAGCAAGGAGAATTTAGCAAATATTGAATCATTGTAAAGCAGCATGTGCTGCTGCATTCAACTTTAAAATTTGAGCTCCTAATTTTGATTCTCTGTAGGTTCTTCTACATATCGAAAATACCTTGCTGGCTTCAATGGCATACTCCACCTGGAAGAGGCGACCTTCAGGTGAGAATGTGTTGACCCCCCTATCATACTCACTTCTGCACACACACACACACACGGTTCCTTAGATTGCAACAAGATTCTCCAGTTGAGCTTCCAACGAGTAAAAAAATTTGGGTTTCTTTATAATTCCAAACAACAACAACAGCAACAAAAATAAGCAACTTTCTGTACCTTGTGAGAAACATAGGTGACGCTCAAAAGACTTGGGAGATGATTGCTGATAAGAAGGAATTGAAGAAGACATTCAGCTGATCCTAATTGTGTGTGTACAACATACGGTATCCTCACTGGTGTTGCCCTCCAGCAGAAACTGTCTTCATTGAAATGAATCAGTCAATTGGGACAGTACTCGTCACAATCATGCAATCTATGTTGAAATCCATCTGTACACCTTGTTTTGCAATGGATCTGGGTGTTAATGAAGAACTGAAGATCAATAAGTTACGTACGTGCCTCTGTGGGGAGTACGTGAGGCTCTTCAACTTTTCATGATCCTGCCACTGGGAAGAGAGCTTTGACTGCCAAATTTCAAAACCCTAATATTATGCAATGTGCAACGAAAACATCTTCAAAGGGTCTACTAACCCACACTGTAGAGTCACTCAATAACTACCTAAGCTTGCTTTCTGAAAAAATCAGAGAGTGGGAGACACATAACATTATTAACCAATGTTAGGGTCCCTTTTGCTCCACAAGAAAGTTGGAGCCCCCACCTTTGAAACTTCCCAACCAACCAACCAATGACTCTTTGCAGATTAAACTAAATTCACTTCTTGGGATGGGGAAGGTATACAAGGAGGGATTATCCTAATTTCCAAGGGGGAAATGGTTTAGGTTGGTATATGATGTTGTGTCAAGGAGGTGATATTGTAAGAGTACACATGGAGGGATAATTCTAATCTTCAAAAGGGGAATGGTTTAGGCTAGTTAATAATGTTATGCAAAGGGAGGAATGTTACAAGAGTACACTACCATCTTGCAATCACTACCTACTTCCATATGTATGTTGCTTAATCCTGAAAGGTACATATAGAACTATATATAGTGTTGTATTTGACTCTTAAAAGACAAATCATGTACTAAAATATGATAGGACGTACACCATTGGATTGAAAATTCAACAATCTACATGTATCACTTGGATGTCACTATTTTTGCATATATGCCTTTTATATCATGCTTTGTGTTAGTAGGTTACATGTCCATTTTGAAACTTATTAGGCATTAAAATGGTGCAATAATCCAAATTGGAAGTGCTATGTCTCATTGGACAAGGCTCGACATGAATACAAACTTTTGTCACTATCCTATACTTCGATTCTTGCACCTTCTATATCTCATACCCCCCTCAAAACATGTTGTGATCCAAATTAGACTCTCCATACCTTTAAGGTTAAATAGTAAACACCTTACTTAACTCCTAAACAACCAATTTCATTGCTATGTATGTGGTCTAACATCATTTTTGACTTTTGTTTAGCCTTTAAATTATATTCAAGTTCCAATTTTATGTTTTTAGTGCATGAGACTATGTGTTGTCTGTTAATGTAAAAATCTTCATTAATTTTATGAAAAATGTCTTACCATAATCGTTACAATTCTTCAAGTAAAAAAAATTGATAGATAAATAACAAAAATAGTCAATCAATTTGAGATTTCTTTCAAAATACCAAAACCAAGTAATGATGCAGAATAGTTTGAATTTTCTCAAATAATTTTTTTTGCTCCCAAAATACCTTTGGCAATGACCTTCAAGACCAATAATTATAAAAATAGTTTTCAAAACTTATAAGTCTTTTTACATGTAATTTCATTATTCACTAAAATACAACTTTATATTTGTATAACTTTTTATTATGGTATGAAGTTATAATGAAATATGAGAATCTAGTCAAATACAATGGTTTCAAAATAATAAATATATATATACAAAAAAAATTACATGCCTAGAAAAAGGGCTAAAGTCAAGAACTTTCAAGAGTTTATAGAACATTCATCTTTTTGGTTGTACATAGAGAAATTGACTCTCTAGATTTTAGAATTAGTGAAGGTATAATATGTATGAAACTTTTGAAGGATAATTAAATGATGTGACTTCAATATAAGAAGATACTATTCTTGTGATATGTAATAGCCAACCATTTCACAAAGAATTGGGTGGTTGCTCACTACATCCTTGGGAAAGAAAGATCTTCTCCGCACTTTGGGCATTCTTGAGCTTGGTAACAAAAATTTCAATTTTCAATTTATTTTTTAAAATGCTGAAAATATAACTATTACAAACTCAAAGGACCAAAAATTTGAATTTACCTAAATAAATTGTTTCAAAAACTTATTTTTTGAAACCTCTCATTTAATAATATTTTGAACAAAAGAAGACAAGAAATTGATGGTGAATAAGGTCCATTAATAATTCTATATTTGGATTTTAATTATCAATCCAACTTGAATATTCTTACAGAAAATCACATAATAAAATTCGATTCATCCAAAAAAATCTAGTAAGAGAGGAGTAGATTAGTTGTACCAATGTTGCAACATTTTGCAACAACAATCCCTATACATGTTTTTGTTTGTTTTTGAAAATATGGATTTTAAACTCAAGAGTGCTTTGAAGAATAGAAATTAAATTATATAATGGTTTATGTTACAAGTTCATACATTTGGAAATAATCTGAGCTCTAAATTCAATTCAAAACTTTCTTCTCTTTGATTTTTGTGGAATTTTAGAGTGCCTAAATGTAGGGCAACAATGCACTAATTTTTACTAAGTGGATTGCTTAAAGTATTTATGAAAAATTAAAATTCCAAAATTCCAAAAATCTCTTCAATATATTGTATGATATGATATCTATTCAAATATTTTTTTGCTCAATAGTTTGTCTCAATTTCATAAGATTTTTTTTGCACATATTGAAATAGCTAAAAATTCATGAAACCTAATTCATTGCAATACTACAATTAGTACATTGTGCTTTGCAAATGCCCAATTATTTATTTGTAAAATGAAAAAAAAAAAAAAATGAAAATTTACATTATACCTTTATTGGAGTCAGTGTAATATTGGTTCAAGCAAAAGGTAGAGTGCTCTAAAAGTGACCACTAACACATAGGTACATTTTGCTCTCTACATACCAATAGTGTACATTTAGAAGGTGGTCGCTTCCAGTGGCCATTACATTTCAATTTCAAAAATTTATAACTAATTCCATAAAGGTCCCCCCCAAATTAAACAACTTTGGTTAGATGCCAATTCCATTTTTTTTCCTAAGAAAATTTATTGACTTCCTTAAGTTCTCCTTTTAAAGGTACCAAAACTGAAATAAGTTATGTATTATTGTCTGGACGGCTAGCTATCAATGACTCTAACAGTATTTAGTGTATTAAGAAATAACAAATGACATTACTTTAAATTCATATCCGCTTTGCATAGTATATAGATAATTTGAGAATTTCAATAAGAAATTTGTTGTTTGATACAAAAATATTTGAACAATAAGAAACGTTTTCTAAAACCACCATGACTCTACTTTCCATGACAAAATTTTCAAACTATCCCTACAACTCTTAAGATGCTTTTCTCATCCAATTAAATGTTCTATAGCTCTTGTTTTTTTTGGTCCATGTGCCACTTGATTGATATATGAATGGTGCATGTTTACAAAATTCTTTTTCACTCATATTCTACCAATTGCAAATTCAAAGTGTGAAGCCAAGAAGCATATCCTTAATGAATCAAAAAGTGAGATTAAAAATTGAGTGTTATAAACATAACTTTTAATTTAAGGAAATAAAAAGCTAATTTAGACTTTTACAAACACAAATCCATTGCCTCAAAAGAATATGATGTTGCCAAATGAATATGTAGGATGTAATGAATTATAAATGGAATTTTTAATTTTAAGCTTGAAATTGTTCAAAAATTAATATTCCATGTAATTAGTTTTTCAAATTATTGTTTATAAATACATCTTTATAAAGTTTCAAATCAAGAGAAGAATCAACATGTTCAAGGCTTCAATTAATTTCTTCCAACTCATGTACAATCACTTGATTGTCCACAATTATCTTCTACATTGAATGTTCTTAACACTTTGACTCAAAGACAATAGGACACTTCCTAATAAACAATGTAATGTATAATACTCATATATGAGCCATCCTAACTATGAATAAGCCTCTAACATTGATATCAATGTTGTTTTTTCCGGCAATTTGTCATCAATTTGCACCAAAACAGTAGGTCTTGCACTAGATCAGTAAAACATAACTAGTCAAACTTTGGATGAAATTGCCAAAAAACTTCAAATTAAACAAAAATATTGGATGAAATTGTTACATTGCGGATGAAAACAAAATTATGGATCTATGTTATGTGCTAATGTAATATTTTCTATCCAATATGTATATGAATGTTCAAATTTGGAGCACCACTATAACATTTAATATTGCTACTTTGGCACTTCACAAAAAATGAAAAAAAACCAACCTTGATTGATATGTACACAAAGTCACTGACATTGAACCAAAAAGAAGTAGCTAGAAAAATTTGACATACTAATATTGTACATAATAGTAGAACTAGTTCACATTGTCATCTAATAAGAGGATTAAGCATAATATAGGGTCACATCAATTGTTTTATAAATAAGAATAGAAATTTCCAATGTTGTGCACCAATATCAACAATTTGTTGTATGGAACAAGGTATGAAATTTTAATAACTTTTTCTAATGAAACTTTTGTACTAACAACAGAATTTTTTAGCAACTTTCTATAGCAAGTCGTGAAAGGTAAAGTTAGGAACTTTTTGAGCAATTGAAACGTTCTCAAGTCACAAAGAGATTGTAGGAACCACTAGTAGAAAAGAGTGTTTCTATCAACAAAATTCAGCTAAAGTGTTTTTGTGTTTTCAACCAAAAAAATAGAAAATTTGCATCGACTACAACTTAGTTTTCAAAATTATGTCAGTTGAATTTTGTTGACAGAAACACTGTTTTCTACTAGTGCATTCTTTATCCTCATTCTAGTATATCACTAGAATACATAGGTATATTTGCTATTAGGTGAGACTTGTTAGGCAAAGAAAGACTTGTTTTAATTAAATAGAAAAGAAATTGTGAGTTTCAAATTGATGTAGACCTTTCTAATGTGAAATTTTAAATATAGTGCCTATCAAAAACAATTGTACACTTTCACATTTCCTATATGTCAAAGCCTCACTAATGTATAATTTTTTAATAATGTTACTACCTTTCAATCTGATTTTATTCTAGATTTTTAAGTATTTAATAGCCAACATTGTTTTACATAAATTCTATTTTGGAATGAATTTCTATTTTTAGTTTCAAATTCATTCTAAAATATATTAGTTAGAGCATGCAAATCCAACCAATGAATATGATCTATGGATCATGGATCACAATTTTTACTTAATTGTCATTAACCCCTAAAGTTTTTTTGACTATATTTCACCAAAAAAACTCAAAACAGCATGGGCCATTTTGATGGCAAAGGCCCCCAAAAAATGATAAATGAAATCTTATTGCATCTTACCATAAGATCTAGTGGTAGACTACTTCATTATGTTGTTGGAAAAAATGGGAGATTTTGACAGCACAATTTAGTATGAGATTAATTATAGTGTTTGAAGTTGAAAAAAATGTTTCTTGGGGGCATGCAAATTCCAAGCAATTTTGATTTGGGGAGGCTTTTGCACAAGTTAATTTCACTTTTTTGCTTAAAATTTTTTGTCTTTCTTTTTGTGGCAAAGTTGGTTACATGTCCAAAATATTTTGTAATATTTCAAATTAGGGAACCTTTACTAGAAATTCCAATAGGGAACCAACTTTAAGAAAAGTCTTGTACAAAGCCCTTTTTTCAACATTTAATGGCTTGTGTATACAATAATTTCTTCAAAATTTAAACGGTGGATTTGTAGGTTTCAACTAGCTTTAGAGGAAGAAAAAGAATTGTCCCAAATATCAAACTTTGGCAAAATTCATCAATCTATTTCTAAACTAAAGTGGAGGACATTTGGGCATTGGACCTAGGATGGGAGAAGGTTGGGTTAGGATTAGCTTAGCCCGAATCATCATGAATCACTGACATTGGATCACATTCTCCTTGCTTTTGAAGATGTTTCCTACTCCATGAACTAAAATTTTAGAATATTTAGCATTAAAATTCTAAGATATCAAAATATTTAGCAACTATCTCCCATAGTTTAGAAAGTCACTTATTTGAGTGTACAAAGATGAGAAGAGAATCTCTTTAACCCGTAAAGGACCAAGATAATTTTCCTATAAAAAAACACTCAAAACTGTCATTTCTATTGCAAAGAGAAAAGAACATTAAAAATTGTTCTTTTTTGCATATCCAACTATAAGATCTTCTACTTGACTAGTATATGAATACATCAAAAAAAATTCAGAAACCTTGACCATGTAGATTGCAAGATATATGCATTTAAAGTGAAGAAAACAAGTTTTTTGCACCTTGCTTGACTAGATTTTTTGGCTTTGAATATTTTTAGTTCAAATTTTTTGCACTAAGGATTTTGATTTTCTACTTACATATGTTAAGTAATTGAGTTGAGAATCTACAAAAAGAATATAGGAAAAAAAGCACTTAATTTTCACTCATTAAAAATTTGTTAAAAAAAGGTGGGTTCAAGATTGAAGAAAAAACTCAATTGTTAATAGTTTTTAGATGGAATTGAATCACAATAATCCCAACAGCGAGATTGTTCTAGTACGAGAATCTAAACTAGTCTAGCATTTTTTTAGAAAAATTCTAAAAATTGCATTAAGAAATGAATTCCACAAGTTATTTTTTCAAGAAGATGCTTAGATTGCCAAAAAACTAAGATTGTCTATAACTTTCTCATTATTAGTCCAAATTGTATGAAACAAAGCTTCACATGCATACAAAAGTATAATCTTTGAGAAATAAATTTGAAAAATAAATTATTTTGATTTTCTGTGATTTTTTTGGGCTGCCCACCGAACTCCATTTTTGCTTATTATGCCATAACTTTTGTTCTTGGGCATCGATTAAAATAACAAATATATTTTCACAAAGATCTTGAAAAATTACACAACCTCAAAAAATTCCAATATATATCACTAAAAATTGAGACAATAAGAACCTACTCGGACCCAAATTGTCCCGTGAGGGAACAAATTGTCCTTTAGGGTTTAAGCAAGTGGGTGGTGGGAGGTAAAACAACCTATGTGCAATATGCAAGTTAGAAAAATTAGGAGCTAAATTGATCATAATTAAGTGAAAAGTAGGAATTATGTTCAAATCAGAATTTAGTTGACATTAAACTATATTTGTCAATATACACCTCCAACATCCATCATAATGATTTCATAGTTGCCAAGTCTTGATTTCTATATCAATTGAAGTCTTGAGACTTTTAACCCTCAATGGATGAGAGCCTACAATTGTTTTTTCATATTGTTTTTAAGCAAATCTATGAATGTGATTTTTTGTATTTATTTTTTGAAGATGTGATTATGTCTTCTATTAGTTGTAAAAATTTTAGATTTTAAAAAGATACCCTGAATTTATGAATATAAAACAAACTAATTCATATCAAATGCAATACATGCTCAAAAAATCAAAAAAACTCTCCATAGGTTTATACTATAGTGTAGAACATCATGATGCATATTTTTCTTATTGTGTTGTTCTAAAATTAAAATTAGCATTCAATGATTGCAAATTCATATTTTCAAATTGCTAGACATTTTTCTCAAAATTTTCTATATTTGAAATAAAATAATGATTGAATAGTTTAAGAATAACAATGACAAAGTGATTTCCATTAGAAATCCAATGCTTTTGGTGCTTCAATATTTGTGTGAAAATTCCCTTCACCAAGGTCCTTCAACCCCCAAAGAGGGCCCTAAAACCTTAAGTCAAGCATCACTAGTAGTATAGAGAGTAGTAGAGCCCTAGTGTTATAAATGTTTCCAAATGTTATCACTTATGACTTGAAATTTGATCTTTTAGGTAGAAGTATACTATCAATGGAGGGGGGGGGGGGTATAGACAAATTCAAAGGTGCTTTATAGTATTTAAAGTACAATTTGACTAAAATAATCATATTGTCCCTCTTTCTTTGCCACTCTAAATTGAATTAGTCTTGAAGAAATGCTTCAACTCCAAGTATGTAGATCAATCTAGATTCTTATTAGACAATATACAAATTTTTCCATTCCATCATAAAATTGGTAAAATGTAGACATTGAGTGCTAAAAATCATCTCAAAATTTGTTAATTTTCTTAAAAATTTGCATTGTGATACACTTTTTTAGTTACTATAGTGTGTTTCTATCTTTTTGACGTGATTATATTGTTTGGAGTGACTCCAATAAAAAAAATCTCTTATTATAGTCATTTAGGACCCACTATTGTACAATTTTTAGCTAAGTATTTAGTCTTTTCAATACAATCTATTGACATTTTTTTCATGAAAAATCTGACTACCTTTCTATTCTAAAAATGCTTGATGATGTCATAACCATTCAATATGATCTTCAAACACTCCCTTAAAAGGATGTCGTGGTTGATTTGGGCCAATGAATGACAAAGAATACTTCAATATAGGATAGAAGTGCAATTATTCATCCTCAGAATTTTGTGTAAAAAAGAGAGGTCTTGTACAATAGTTTGACTTCAGATGATAGCTTTTGGATTTTTTCAAACCAATGATTCACATGGTACCTATAAGGATGGTTTCCATGGTCATGTGTTTGTCTTTTGATGGTTAAATTGTTACCCAAGATATGAATCTTGTAAAAACTCTTCATAATGTTATAATCTTTTAATTTGATAGAAGAGAGAGAGAGAGAGAGAGAGAGAGAGAGAGAGAGAGAGAGAGAGAGAGAGAGAGAGAGAGAGAGAGAGAGAGAGAGAGAGAGAGAGAGAGAGAGAGAGAGAGACAATCCATCTATCATGGTATACATGAAGATTCTATTCATTTCAAGTCCCACAAGTGCCTCCTAGAAGACCATATGAGTGATACTAAAGCTAATTAGTACCTTCGCTGAACCCTTAAAGGACCAAGGCCTTTTCTTTGCAAAAATACACTCAAAACTGTCATTTTTATAGCAAAGAGTAAAAAATATTGAAAATTTTATTTTCTTCTCATCTAACCATAGGATCTTACACCTAACTAGTATGAAAATGTGTGGAAAACATTTGAAAATTTTTGACCGCACAGATTGCAAGATATTTGTGTTTAAAGTGAAGAAAACAAAATTTTCCACACATTGTGGGACTAGGTTATTTGACTTTGAACCTTCCTAACTTTAGTTTTTTGCACTACAGAGTTTTGAGCTTTAAATCTTTATGGTAGAGAATTGAGTTGAGAGTCTAGGAAAAAAAAGAAAATACAAAAAAATTTAATTTCTATTCTTTAAAAAATTGTTAAGTAGAAGTAGGTACAAGATAGAGGAAAAATCTAAATTATTAATATCTCTAAGATGGAATTAAAATGCACTAATCACAATGGTGAGATTGTTCTAGAAAGAAAATGAAACCGTATGGACCTTTTTCATTTTTAAATTGTAAAAATTGCATTCACAAATGAATCCTACAAGTTATTTTTTCAGGAAGATGCTCTCATTGCCCGAAAAACAAGATTGTCTATAACTTTCTCACAACAAATCCAAATGAAATGAATCAAAGCTTTCCGTATAGACAAAAATATAATCTATAAGGGAAAAAAATAAAAAATAAAAAATTCAAGTTTTTGAGTTTTTTTTTGCTGCCCCCTCTCCCCTATTTTGAGCTTATTTGGGCATAACTTTTGTTCCTACGCACCAAATGAAAAAAAATTATATTCCCATGAAGACAATAAATTTTTCTATCTTTAAAAAAAGTTTCAGAAAATCAGGAAAAAAATTGAGTCCGTAGGTACCTGCCCGAAATCTCATTTGTCCCTCGAAGGGACAATGGTCCTTTAGGAGTTAAAGGAAGATTCTATAGTATCTAAATAAAGAAATAATCAATAATCAATAAATATAAATTTTTATAGCGAAATATTATTGACTAAAACATAATTCGAAATTTTTACATTTCTCATAATTTAATCCAAAAAATCATGAAAAATCATGTATAAATAATTAATATACCTTTCATATTTCTACATTTTTCTGAGATTTTTGGAGTTAATTATAGAAACAGAAAAATTTAGAATCATAATTTATTAGGAAACATTTCATTCCATTTTTTAAAAATTTGTAAATTTCTTACCAAAAAATTCTAAAACGACTTTTCATTCCATTTACTAAAATGTCTCAAAATAATTTACTTTTATTAAAAAAATTCATGAATAAATTTGATAAAATTATTAAAAAAGAATTAATATTTTAAATTTTTTTGAAAAAATATTTTATACAATCAAGTATGTTATTTGTACTTCAATAAGTCTAAAATTTGTTGAAAAAAAAATCTAATTTCTCAATTAGTTGTGAATTTTTGAAGTGTTGCACTACTTTTGGAAGCCACTATAAGAACCTTTATCTCATAGTCTAATATAAATTAATGAAGTTTTTCATTTGATTTTGATTTTTGATGTATTGGATTAAGTGAAGGAAAAAATTGTTTTAGTTGTTGAGAATTTGATTCTTCCAGAAAATGAGTTTTCCAAAAATAATTAAAATCTTGCTCATGCAACCTTTTAGGGGACATCTTCTTGTGTAAGATTTTTGTGTATGTTGAATACCTACATTATCTTTGAAAATTGGCATGAAAGTAACTAATAAAACTACATGCCTAATTTTCAAAGTTTCCAAACTTGCATAGTGTCTCCTCCACAAAGTGGAATCAAACTATGTTGACCTTATTAGGCAAGGCCCAAAATTTATTTCTTATATCTTCAATTATTGTAATCTTGTGTGAAATTTGTGTAATCAGTGGTCTAAATTTTTTTTTTCACGAATTACTACAATGTTTTTGTAAAAATTTGAAAGGTTAGAAGTTTAACCCCGAAAGGTATTTGACTATGTTTTCACCAAAAACGCTCCAAAACTATCATCTCTAGTACAAGTACCAAATTTTAGAAAAAATACATTTTTGGAAAAATATAACCGTGGGATCTTGTAGTAAGTTGTTTAGGGAAGTTGTGGTAAAAATTTCAGAAATTTCCACCGTTTGGATTGCAAGATATTAGCATTTGAAGTGACAAAAAGCCATTTTTTGGCCCTGCAAAAATCCGGGCAGATGCACTCCACAAGGTCAGATCATTATGAAAAAATGTTCAAAACGGTTGTAACTTTTTGGATTCATTCTTCAAGTCATGTTGGCTACATTCTTGAAAAGTTTTAGATCATTTGGAATTGTACAATATATAGGAATAAAATAGTAAGTTGAAAGAAGTAGAGAATGATTCAAAATATTAAATTGTTAATAATTTATTTATGGAATTGAAAAATGCCAATCCAATGGCTAAATTGTTGTAATAAAAAATCTACACTTCACCTTTGTATTTCTTTCCAAAAATATTAAAAATTGAATGAAATAAAGGTCTTCAAAGTTTATTTTAGAATAGAAATTCCACTACTACCGACAAACTACCCACAACTAAAACTCTTCATAACTTTCATCTCATAAATCAAAATGGAATGACTCAAAGCTTTCCATATATATAAAAATCAGGAAATTAAATTTCAAATTTTTATTTAAAAAAAAGTGATTTTTCAAGAAGTTTTTTTTGTTGCCCGGGCTGCCCACATAGCAATGAAAACAACATATCATACAATAACTTTTTAACCATGTATTCAAAAGTTATGAAAATTGCTGGGTCTTAAAGCTACTCTTCGGGCACATGTTGTGTGAAAATTTCAAAGAAAAAACTTAAAAATTCCATTTGTAGTGAGCTGCCCAAATTCGCTATATTGCCAAAAAACACCGTTTGGTCCTTTAGGGGTTAAAAAATATATTCATATTTTAGTTATCTTCAATGCACTAGAAAATGATTTTTGGACCCTATTTGTGAAAACATTAGAGAAAAAATCCCCCCTTGAAATTAATGGGTTAGTCCATTTACAACTCATTAGTCCATTAATCCATTAGAGTTCATCGGTTGTAAATCAACTATTAATAGACTGATGTGTTAATGGACGTGTTAATGGACTGATAAAGATGTTGTTACATCAAAGTTCATTGGTTGTTAATCAACTATTAATGGGTTGATGGGTTGTTGTTACACCAAAGTTCATTGGTTGTTAATCAACTATTAATGGGTTGATGGGTTGTTGTTACACCAAAGTTCATTGGTTGTTAATCAACTATTAATGGACTGATGTGTTGATGGATTGATGGACTGTTGTTACATCAGAGTTCATTGGTTGTTAATCAACTATTAATCGATTGATATGTTGATGGATTGATGAACTATTATCAAATTAGAGTTCATTTCTTCTTAACCAACTATTAATGTATTAATGAACTTTGGTGTATATCCAATTGGATTAAACACATCATAATTGATTAATATCCCAACTTAGTTGGATACACATTATAGTTCATTAAACACCTTCTATGATGAATTGATAATCAGACTTGGAGTAAGGGTTTATTACTAAACACCTTCAACTCTAATGCATCTGATTATTAAATCTACCTCTGAATGCACCCTAATTATTAAGTCTTAATTTCACCCTTAAAGAAGTTAGACAAAGTGCCCACACAACAAGTGAGACTTTATAGGTCTAGTAGTGATGTGGAAATACTTAAGGATAGCATTGTGAAGGGGACCTCTAGAGGCTTCATTTTTTTCTCTAATGTAGTCAATGAACTTTAGAGTTATTTTATGGGTGATGTAAGTGATATGATATTGTGGATATGGAAGTAGGTGATGAATTCATAAATGAAATTATTTATGATTGATGAAGTGGTTAATTGAAAGGGGTTGTGATATAGGAGAAGCAAGGATTACTTATATAATTGGATCTTAGAACATTAACCTTGTAAGGATGCTTTGAACCAATGTAGTCAAATGGATGACAAAGAATCCTTCTATATTTAAGAAAAAAGTGTCTAAGATAGACAAGACATTTTTGTCAATGGTCTAATTCCATCATCTTACTTTTGGCCCCCATATTGTCCAAAAAATCATCCAAATCCTTTCATTTTTTGAAAAAATCACCATAGTGACTATGTGAATAAAACATAACAATGGCAAATCGATTCTAGTCAATTGTCTTAGATACAATAGATTTAGGGATAATGACAATACTACATTTTGATGGATTTTTTTGGGTGGGGATTACATGTTGTAGATAGGATCATTTGCCTCCTCTTAGCTTAGGTGAACATTTAACCCTAAAAGCCTGAGCCCTTTCGGGATTTGAAAACATCATTTTTTTTGAATTGTTGTAGATCTAAATGCCACTAAGGTATAGAAATCTCAACTATACAATTTTGTAGTGTACAAGTTGCAAATGACATGAATCAAATTTGGAGTCATTTGGCCATTATATAGATTGCAAGATCATAATGTTTTATTGTTAAAAAAAGATGTTGAAATCTTCCTAGTAATACATTTTGAGGTGAAATTGAATTTCTAAACCTACTCAAATGAAAAAAATTCAAACTATAAAGTGATTCAAAACCAAAATATAAACACATCGGTGAAAGAAAATATCATTCAATTGACTCATTGTATTTGCAAAATGTCTTTGAAATGTCAAAAAATAGAAAGAAAATTTGAAAAAGAAACATCCAAAGTTGAACTTCATTCTACTAAAATGCTTCTCAATCACTCATAACTTCTTTTACTAATATAAAATTTTAGCCACACAAACTAGACTAGTATGTGCAACTTTTCCAAACCTAATTATTGGAAGCGATGTTGTATGAAGAAGAAACAAGTTGCCGAAGTTCATTGTAATCCCCAAATGTTGGGATTTTGAATTTAGAATTGCTTCCAAACAGTCAAAACATCTAGGATTGATATGAAAATTCTACTACAAGAACTAGATTTCAAGGGGAATATAATTCAATTTTTTTTTTTTTATTGAAACGAACATTGGATGAAGGAAATATAAGCCCCTAAAGTTGCATCCATCAAATGTAGTTTAGTGAACTCAAATTTGACCTATGAACTTTGATTGGCATCCAAAAAATCAATGCATCTTGGATTGATCTAAAAATTTTACCACACAAATTAGAAGAGAGAGCGCAAATTTCCCAATAAGTTTTGTTGCATTTAAACATTGGATGCAAAAATTATAGCACTTTGAATTGGACTTGAAACTATGTGAGGACACTTTTTGTTCCCTAGGACGTTTAGGGGTTAAGTACCATTGGATACATTGCAGAGTGGTTATGGGTTGTCTACAAGATGTTCATGACTCCACTCTATGACTAGTTTTGTCATTTTAGAGCAGCCCACTTAAAAAATTCACAAAAATTACAATTTTAATCAGAAAATTATAATTCCACTTGAATTTGATTCATGAAACAAGTGCACACCTCTGAAAAATATCTGCCCCTCTTGGAGTTGGCCCCAAGACAGATATTCAGATTTCTAGTTTGCTTGGTAATAGCTAGGCTTGTCTACCTTATGTTCATCTTTGGAATTTTGTGCGAAAAGCAAACCAAGGTCTTACACAATAGTTTGACCTCCAATGAATGCTTTTGTTTTTTTGAAGTAGACGATTCGTACTGTAGGTGATTTCCATGGTGACCAGCCTGTCCTTACAGGGTCGGAATATCCAGATTAACATTAATCTCTTCAAAATGCATCTGGACCGATGATTTCATGAAACATTTCGCTCGTGGGCCATCTGGATCACTAACTATATTCGATTGTACTGTCCACTTGGAATTCCGGTGCGTGCTCGACTGTAGCAAGCCAGTCCTGCTTATCCCGACGTAAAGTACAAGAAAGAGTCCTGGTAACCACGTTTTTGCCTCCTGGGATCTACGTACAGTAGCTACCTGTGTTGTCTTTCAGAGCCGGCCGGCCGGTCCGGCTGAACAATTTCGCCATAGCCAGATTCGTCCTTCATGTCTGAGTCAGCTGCGCGCACCTGCTCAGTCCTTGTTCATGGACAGACCTGTTCATGTACGGTACATTGTGAAGCTTTAATTTCAATGCCATGATCAGTGCAATAATTTGGCAACAGTATAAGATACTAGGTCTGTGGCTGTATCATATCCATTCTTAGGACCGGACTAGTTAGTAGGAGTGGATTTTGCGTTCTCTGGTATGTTGGATACGTCGGTGTCTTCATCGAGGGGTTACTTGTTTCGTCGATCAAGCTTAGCTTTTTCGGGTGAAATCAGATTTCAAGTACTTGCTCGTGTCGATCTTGCATTAATCATTCAGTAGTGTAGATTGATTTCTGTTAATTGCGACTTTGTTTTGAAGCCAGGTCGTGTGGTATCAGTGAGCTTCGCAGGGAAAGGATTTTTCTCCTTTAGCTAGCTAGTTCAGTGAGACTTGGAGTAAGTTCAGAATGGCGGGGAGATGGGTGGCCTTGCCGTTGACTGCTGCAAGTGTGGTTGCACTGGGCTTCCTGTTTCGTCAGTGGAAGCAAGGGAAGGTGGACGAAAGAATTGTGCCTCGCGTCGTGATCTCCAAGTCGGGGAAATTCAAGGACATTGAAAGCTTCGGCGACTATGTCGGTAAGTTCTAGAGTGTGATGCTGCAATGTCCATATTAAGTTAGATTCATACCTACGTACTGAGACATGCAAGTGTTCGCTGGCAATGTCGTCAAGAATAACGGCTCAATCTTGATTAATTCTGTCTACGACTGTTGATATGATATGATCAGTCCCTTATTGATACTCTTGATTTGAGAATTACACATCTGATGTTGCTTCATAGAGCGTTAGTTTCAATTGTTTTTTCGAAACCTGTCTATTGCGTCTTAAGATTGGGTTTGTATGGATCAGAATGACTACATTAGGTCCCTCATTTTCCAGCTCAGGTGTCAGAGTATTCATTGGCTCTGTCCCCTTGGAGACAGAGGCACTGCAGGGATTATGATCTTAGGGGTACAAGACATTGAATACTAAGAGAATCTTGTACAACTAAACTCGATTCACACCGTATGCCCTTTGAACTCAACTTATAATGACAATTCTATATTACTGTCGCAATTCAGAGCTCACAAAGCTCTAAAATTTTGGACTGGTATAGGTTTACGAATTAGGTCACCACTTAAAAAATTGCCAATGTCGTGAATTTCCATTCAGTAAGTTTAACGAAACAGACCTTTTACTCCTTATGCACGGACAATCTAACTCTCGCCTTCTACACAAACAACCCAATTCACACCTCATGTCTACTGAAACCAAATGCACACCTTATGCTCAGCGAATCTGTCCAAATTCACACCTAATGCCTGGTATTAGGGATAGAGCCTCTCGTTGCTGAGGTGCTTAATATATTGATTTCGATTTCGGATTTGAATTGTATTGTATTGAATTGAATTTGAATTAAATTGAATTGAATTGGGTTCCAAGCTTTGTCAAGCTTTTGAGTAGTGGATGTTCATGATTAGTGCGACAGTTGGGTCTGGATGGCGATACTGCGATTGCCAAGACGGTTTCCAAGGCCGCCGAAGGCTACCTGCGAGATGACAGCAGGAATGTCAACAGCGAGAACAGACAGATTGCGTGTATGCTTGTGTCCGGGCCTACTCAGGAGGAGGAGGAGAAAGAAATCTGCGAAGAAATGTTGCTGGAATTGGAGGTCTTGGTGGTCACCTACTTCAGTTTCCACTGGAAGCATGTCTCTGCTATCATTGAGAAGGTACCTGGCTTGCTCTTCACCCCTCTTTCACCCCTCTTCTGGAAGTTATTAACTGCCGTCTCGTCTTGAACATTTTGTCTACATTAGGATTTGTAAAACATCTGCCAGCTTTCGCCATCTTGTTTACATTAGAATGTGCATCACTACATTAAGGGACGTTCACACTTGGTGTAAGGGCGTTGTGAGAAAAGTTAATCCAGTCGAAATGTGTCCCTAAATTCATTTCTAAGACCCTCGCTAATGCCACCTCGAGACAGCTCCTGAATAATGTTAAATTAGGGTAAAATTTGGTTTGCTAATTACGTGGAAGTTCAGTGCATAGCCATGGAATATTTGGCTGCGGGTTTCATGCGAAGCTGATATGGCTGGGGACCTGGCTCTGTAGGTCGTCAGCAAGGGAGTTACAGTGAAGAAATTGCATAAGGCAGTGTTGACTGCGCTTAGGTGTGTGAATAAGCCATCAAACTTCATGATTCTTGATAACGAATTTTAGCATTCAGTTATGCTTTGCTTCTAAGTTCATATTTCGGGTGATTGTGGCACCCTGAAAGCTTTCTACTCTCCATTTTTGATACAGGAAGCAGCGCTACGAGAAGGTGTTGCAGTCATTCAGTACAAAGCGCCGAATTCACACTTTGATTGAGGAGATGAAGGCAATCGGAAAATCAGATGATTCAATACCTGATGAAGGCTTGGTGACTGTTCCTGCTGAGTCGTCCAAGCGAAGCCCTGTCATTCTCTTCATTGGTGGGGGCATGGGTGCTGGGAAGTCTACTGTTGTAAAAGAAATTCTAAGCAGGTATGGTTGCCTTTTGTTCAATCCTAAGTTCACACGTATCTGCCGAAACAGCTTAAAAAAGGCCAGCTCCATGTCTTCAAGGAAAGTAGCTAACTTAGAGAAAGAAGAAACCAGGGTTCATGGTTTTCAACTTTACAAGTATGTTTTGAAATATATTAGCTCTGTGTTCTTGAAGTGCTCTTTTTTATTTTTATTTCAAGCACTGTAGGGGGAACTGCTAAGTGCTCGACTGATTAATAGTGGTCATGCTATATTTATTGGAGTTTCAATATGTCATTTTGGAAGCTTTGTTTAAAGAAATTAACAAAAACCATTAGTGAAATGATTTCATGCCTATCATTTTTGAGCAATTGAAATAGCTTCAGCAGCGGATTTTCGATTTTAAGCGTGGACGCTTTGAAGTTTATCTTCGTCACTGGGGACGGGGTTTGTTTTAATTGGCCGTGCATATGCCATAATGTAAAACGGAAGAGTTGAGTCTGAAAATTGGATCCATTAAATTGTGACGGCACTATGTTGCTGGCATATTTGCAGCTCATTTTGGTCAGGGGTCATAAAGGATGCTGTGGTGGTGGAAGCTGATGCATTCAAGGAAACTGATGTCATCTACCAATACTTGAACTCAATGTCGAACGGGGATGTATCAGGGACTTCGGAACTTGTAAGCACTCTACCATGCAGTAATTCAAACAATTTTGGCTTCACTAATTGAGTAACTATAATTTAGACAATCAGCAAGGGTACTCCTACTTGTACAGGGTCAACAAAAATATTTCTAAAAAAAGATGTTTTATTACAAAAATTACATTAGAAGAAAAGAAAATCTCTTTATTTATAGGCATTTGGAGAATCACATTTACCCACTTCAATTAATTATCTGGCAATTATTCGGCAGGAAATGCCGATCTTTTGCCCACCGGGTACGCTAATAGCTGTTTTGATCAGTAGTAAGATTACAATCGCGCAAGAGAGTAATGGTTAACTTTGTCAACTGCACATCCAAGCAACTCAGACCCCAGATTATTATAATGGAACATGCAGGTACATCAATTCTCCACCGATGCAGCCAATTCCTTGCTTGTATCTGCTTTGAATGAAGGCCGTGACGTAGTTTTTGATGGCACAATGTCCTGGGAACCTTTTGTGGTTCAGACCATGGACATGGTCCGAGATATTCATAAGAGGTGATCATTCCGAGTCCCTGTCCATTTTCACTACTTTGTAGCACAAAGAAGATCATTTATTTTCTGAAAAAATGGAGGCAGCTAGAATACATTGATGACCTGCAACAACTGACTGTGCGTTGTTGTGTAGGTGGTATCGAATGGGCCCTGGGTACAAACAGAATGCAGATGGGACTGCAACGGAGAAGTACTGGGAGCCTCTAGATGATGAAGATGAACGTGCTGTTGATGTCAAACCCAAAGATGGACAAAGACCTTACCGAGTTGAGTTTGTCGGTGTTGTTTGTGATGCACATCTCGCTGTTGTCCGCGGAATGAGGTACCGAGTTCTACCCGTCTTGATTAGGTCTGCTCCCTTTGTTTTTTCCGCGAACAATTTGTGGGAGCTCTTTGTAAGTGACACTGGAGTTCACTTTTCAAAAGAATGTTTCACTTGGGGACACATGTACAGAACAATTCAACTTCATTTGTGACGCAGCCGTTAATTGTTCATGTAGACTTGATAAAGATTTTTGTGTAACAGACAGAAAGAAGTCCCAGTTTTGATTTCATCTTATGCCCTGCATTTGTTGACACTTGGGCACTTCGATCTTTTAGCATTACCTAGAATTCTAAGCTGCCAGTTTCTTCCAGTTTCAGTTTTGAATTGTACGTAATTTTTTTATCTCTAATTTTCCAGGAGGGCTATAGCGACCAAAAGAGGAGTTCCAGTTAGAGGGCAGCTCCGGTCTCACAAGATGTTCGCACAATCTGCAGAGAAGTACATGTCCATGGTTGATGCAGCCAAAATATATTCCACTAGTGCGTGGAATGGCCCAGCTGAGGTAATGACAAAACCATGAAACATGAGCTTTGAGTTTCTTTTCTTAGTAATCACATTTGACGACCCAGTTTTAAAATCTACCCAGATTCGCTGAATTTTGAAAGTTACTTGAAACTCTTCTTCAATATTTTGCGGTTGTTTTGTTTCCTCTAGCTGTGCTAATATGTTGAAGCCTTTGATGTCACCTGCTCTGTTCTCTCACCACACCCTAAGGACTGGATGTACCTAGTTCAGTTTGCACACTCACTATCAAACTCTATTAACTGCCACAAGAAATTAGTTACAAATGGGATAAATAGGAGTTCCACAAGTGTGAAAAGGGCTTTGGACCCTCCTTATTAACTTCTGCAACTCTAAACACCACCAAAAGAAGATGACAAGGAATTCATGGAAACATCAACAAAAGATAAACCAAGATTGACAATCTTCTAGACTTTCAGACAAGCCCTACTTTGATCCCTTGTCACCTTGTTCTAGAGCACTAATAATGATGTTTGCAACACTGATTACAAACTCTCTACCTCCAAATGTCAAAATGAACACTATTTGTTAACTATTGTAATTTTTAATAGTGTTCATGTTAATGTGGAGTCCTTTGAATGTCAAGAATACCACTAATGTTACCAACATTGAACGTCAAGCTACATACTATTAGTCAACTTCATGAGAATTTGAGTTAAGTCAAGGGATAGGGTAAGTAACACTAAATGTAACATAACACTAAATATCATTATTAGTGTAGTCCAAAGGACCTTTGGAATGTCACTTTTACATGCAACTCTGTTATCACAATGTCAAAGAACTCTCCATATTGGCCCATGGGTTGTGACATTAACGAGGCATTGGTGTACTATTGCTGGGTGCAGTTGATTGCTGTGAAGGACGGTCCTGGTAAGAAGCTGCTTATCGATGTGGACACATACCCTGGAACACGCTGTCTTGCAGACCTGAACACCGACTCTGGAGCTGTGACTGAATTGTACACCGAAACCACCGATAAAAAATTGGTGAATCAGTTCTGGCATGACATTATCTTGAATCCCGAGAGGAAAACTCGACAGGGGCGGTTGCGAGCAGCCATTCATGCCAATGCTCCCACTTCAGTGCTTCTAGAAAAGTCTCTGTCACAGCTTTCTCAAGCTGAAGCGAATGCCATCAAAAAATGAAGCACAGTAGTCCATAGAATCCTTTGGACGTGGTAATTTTAACAATTTTTTCATGGCATGTACCAAATCCAAATGCAATCGAACTTTGATGAAGTTTTGGCCTGATAAGAAAACAATTCAAAAACTCAGTGAGCTCAGCAAACTCCAAACCTCGTTGATATCACCTTCTCCAGAACTGTATCGCATCCCTTGTTCAAAAGATTACCAAATTCTAGAGGATTGACGTATCAAATTCAAAACTCACTCTGTTGCAGACAACTGTGATACAAAGGAGTTGAACGAGTGCCCTAAAAGGGATCTAGATCGTGAACCTTATTGACTCCTGCAAACCTAAGTACTTTCTTAATGTCACTATGAAACACAATTTTCCAACTTCTTTTTAAATTATCTTTAATAATGAAATTACAATTTTCTTTCCAATGTGTCTAAATGTTTATTGTATTCTCTTTAATGGTATTTATCTCCTATTTGTATTTGTCTTGTTGCTAATAGTTAATCTTGCTTGAATTGCTTGAAAGTTGGTCTTTAGAAAGTTGCTTGTATATTGATAGTTGTAAAAATAATCATCCAATACAATGGAAAAAACCCCTATTTATAGTTTCCCGTGGTCATAGGGGATAATTAAATTAATCCTAACCGTTTGGTCTTGGGAATAGGTCCTAAGACTATTCCTTCTAAAATTGCCTAACTAACTTTTCCTAACTAATTCCTTCCTAGAATTCACCTAGTAACTCTATTTACTACATGAGTGAAATTGCCGTTTTGGTTGTCCTCGCCTGTACTGAAATGGTCTTTTGTGAAATTAATAGCTTACAAAGTAGAATAATTTTCCTGTAAATACTTGGGCCATCTTATCTTCTAAAGTATATACTTTAGGATTATGTATTCTTAATTCCAATAAATCATGTTTTATTATTTTTTATCCACAATCGAAACTGCTTCAGAAATACAAGAACCAATACAATTTATCATCTTTGTAAATTAATGATTCTTGTACATTAACATGTTTGTTCATATAAGTGTTTGTAATTATTGTAGGCTAGTATACTTTATCCTATAATTCCATTATTTTGATATTTCTGTAGTATTAATAATTATTGTGTGAGGCCTAAAGTAGGTCAATTAATAATAAAATTTATACGAGGTTAACACACTATGTGAACATGCATTGAGAGTGAGTGAGTGTTTATAGAAGCCCATTCGTCACACGAAAGCAGGGTCACTAGAAAGGGTTAAGTGGATTTGTAGGAAAATCAGAATTCGTTTGCCAAAATCTGGTTGCCAATCTTGTGTCAGAATGTCGAATTGACTAATTTCAATGATGTGATAAGAACGTAATGACTTACATCAAAAGGATGGTGCACAAGGTTTGCTCAAAATGACAACTACCCATGCGTTGAAAATGAGAATTTCTCGAGGTTGCTAACAACGCAAAGCTAACAACGAGATACAGAGCTGCCACAGTGAATCAAACTTCGCACACAATTCAATAACCCTGGACATTGAGGAGGTTTCCGAAGGCTAAACAGTTTGTGGAGTACCCTGAGTGACCGTTCGTGTATAAATTTTTCACACCAAACCTGGAATTTCCTTCGATTGATACGTTTATATCTTCACTGCTACTCAGAAAAGGGTATCCAATCCCATGAGCGAAGCCCTAAGTGATGAACAAAACTTCATCAGAAATTGAAAATTCAGACAACAAAGATTGCATACCGTAGTCTTCTACTCGTACTCAATTACTCAGCTCGGGTCAAAAACTTCAGATGAACGGAAATTCAGTGCATATTGCTTTGTAAGCCGTTTGTTACATAAAAATTCTTAGCAGCACAATAATCCAAGTCAAACACTGTGCAATCAGTAAGAGAATCCTCACGCACACCAATGGACCAAACCTTAAATCATGCTTTGATTCTCCACTCGCACATCTGAACCCCCCGCACTCAATGGCACTCCCTAAACCCTAAATCTTAAACCTACGAAAATTTCCTAACCCTCAGAACGATACGTCCGGTTTCTCGGGCTCCTCCGACGGATTCTCCTCCTCCTCCTCTTCCCTCTTCTCTTCGTCCTCCTCGTCTTCTTCTGGAGGATCTGCGGGCAACGGAGGTGGCAACGGGGTCTTCATCGGACTAAATTGAGGGAAAATGTCCGGTCTCCTTCCAGGTCGCGGCCTATCCCACTCAATTGGAAAGTCAAGAGGCGAGCGCCGAGTCATCTTCTCCTCGTCGGGCGCCATGGCCCTCACGGACCGAGCTCCCACCGCATTGGAGATGGTGGACAATCTGCGCACAGGGCCGAACTTCACCGAAGTCGAAGATTGCAATCCATACTCGGAATTGTACGAGCAAGAGCAGCGAGGCTCCTGTTGGAGATGGCGTTGTGGAGAGGCAGCATGGAGCACCGACGATGCGCTCACCGCCATAGCCATCGCTGCAGCAACAACAAACAATCACAGAGAGCCACAGATTTCGTTGGGAGCTTTGCATAGCCGTATTCGGTTCCAGGTCGGCTACGCCATAGGAATACGTTTTCCTATTTTTTATGGACCTAAATTTCGTATTTTCAGTAAAACCCACAACGTGCACGAAAATGTGGTCTCTCACTGACAAGTCACTCTTAGTAAGTTTTCCTTTAACCCTGGAAGGACACGGGGGGTCCATGTGGAAATCATCATTTCTGAAACCGTGGGAATAATTGGTATTATAAAAATCAAAAGAGCTCATTTGAAGTCAAAATACTGTAAAAGATCTCCACTTCCCACCACCAATTCCAAGGATGAATAGTTGAATTTCTGACCTACACAGGAGAATGCCTTGTCCTTCATCGGACACTAAAAGTCTGTGGCATCCTTTCTGGGTTAAAGATGTATGGAATTGACTTTTGTTTCAAGTGGTTTCATATTTCTTGGACCTATATGGAATAAGTGTTGAATTTTGAAGTTGGAATTGTGAAAAGGTTCTAAAAGTGTCCATCCCCTTGCATCTTTAGTGTTGATACATTGACGAATGTAATTGGTAGATTGAAGAAAGAAATATATGTACCTTAGTGTTAGAGATCACTTTTAGAAAATGGTCACATTAAGGACCTCCTCCCTTTTAACTATCTACAAGATTCAACGAAGGCTTATACAATTCAATCATACAAACTATTCTCAAAACCCTTGTCAAAAGCTTTTAGGTATGGCCATTGGTTCATCTATACACTAAATCCCTACTTGTCCAAATGGTCAAAAGTGTCCGCTTTCTTTTTCTTAGAATTTTTTTGGAGTCATTTCAGAAACTTCAAGGTTGTATATTCATGACAATCATCCCTCTCTATTGCTAGAAGATTTCATTTCAAAATTGCTTCTTCAGTAGAAAGAAGCACTCATATGATATATTATTCATGAGAATCCTACTACTACCTCCTAGGAGATTAAGTGAAAAATTGCTTCTTCAATATAAGAAAGAACTTCACATATATATTTGCTCACACAATTGATCGAGGAACATTCATCATGCATCTTGAATAGAATGAAAACATTGTAAGGTGCCCCCCCTAAACTTCCACTTTTTGCTACTATGCCTAGTTACTATTATTAGATTGATTAAATTTTCATATTTTCTTGTTGTTAAAGTCAAGGAAGTTCTAACATACCAAAAATGCAACATTTGGATATTGTATGCCAAAGTTATGAAGTGTCAAAGTTTTTTTTGGTAGAGATTCTAACATCGTTTCTTCCACATAAGTACATAATGATTTTAGAAATGTCCATAGATTGATGATGGCAGTTTTTGGCTAGTGGTTCATTTAAAGGTGTCCATCTTACATCCAAGGATTTATTGGTTTTAAATAGGATGTAAGAATCAATTGTTTGATTAAGCTTACTTTGTGGAGCAATTGTAATGTGCCCATTCAATGGAATCTTATTGTTTGATCGAAAACTCAGAATGTACTAAAGTTTTACAATTTGTACATTCTATAAAGATGTACATGTAGGCCCCTATACAAGCTTACCTTAGTCTATTCTTCCTCCACTAGAATTTCACAACCTTCTTCAAGGCCTTGCTCTTCTTCTATTTTTCTCATTTGAGACTTTTGTCTTGCCTCTTTACAAATGGTCACACATTAGGAACTTTAGGGCATGTCTGTATGGTAAATTGAAATACTATGATCAAGAGAATTTGGTGCCAACCTCCGTACCAACTCATTATTACAGTGATTGGAAAAATGACATTGAAATGGACTAATTTTTTTTTGTCGAAATGGCATTAAATTGGACTAGCCCAACTTTTTTGGTGCATGTGTGGAGTGATGCTCTTTTGGCATCCTAACTTCAAGGTTGAGAAATTAAAGTGAAGGCCAACACCCACACTTAATCATCTCCATGTTTCGTGAGATAGAACAAAATCTTACACATCAAGTGTATACAAAAATGACACATGCAATGAAGAAGATTCCTCCCCTCAATAATCCCATTCTTCATCAAGTGTTGGAGTGCCCAAAGATCCTTTTGTGCTAGGGATGGTTTGTATTCATCCACTATTTGGTATTTGGACATCTAGTCTATTTAGGGGTTAATCTTAGAAGGGCACTAAGGCCAACAAGTGGCCCATAGATGGCTTTCTAGATTATTGTAGAAATGAAGAATACAAGCATTGGTTCATAAATGAGGTCACTTTTAGCAAAGTACCTTGATGATAAGTCCCATCCTTTCAAGAATAACTCCTAAGACAAGCCTATATGTTCACATGCATTTTGCAACTATATACAATTGAATTTTTATTTTATTTTGCGGAGTTGTAATCACATGTCTTCTATAAGTCATAAAAATATCAGATTTTTTGTAAAATTTGATATAACCTTTAAAATTTTGAATAAAAAATGGAAAAATAGATATAAAATATAGGTTAAATATGCTTTATAAGTTTGAAAATTTTATATGTAGATGTATATTGTAACGCAAAATATTGTGGTGAAAATTAAATTCTATTGTCATTCAAAAATTAGAAAATCAAAACTCCATGGTTATTGGCCCAAAGACCAAATTGCAACACAATGTTGAGTTTTAGCAATTTTCCAAAATTCCTAATTGGAGTAGAAACTAGACTTGGTAAGTTTCTTTTCTTTAGTTTGTCTCAATTCAAAAAAGATCCTTTTCTTGGATCAAGAAAAAGTAGTAGAAGTTACTAAAGTACATTAGTAACACAATGATATATGGATTTGCCATTTTCTTATACAAGAAAGTCAACAAGAAGGGAGATATTCAATAACAATCCTTGAAAAAGAGTTTGAGCAACTCCTCAAAGAAATTTGAATAAGATAATGTCTTTTTTCCATCTTGCAAGCCTTGATGAAATCATCCAAAGGACACAAAACTCATCTCAAGCATTTCAAGGTTAACCCCCAAATGTTTAGAGTCATCTCTAGAATTGATGATTTGAGAAAAATCATTATAAAGTTTTATTTGGAAGCATATTTTGGAATTGATATACAAATAAAAGTTATAGACTGTGAGTTGTAGATTCCATCCATATGGATAGATTCACCACTGCTGCAACCAATATTTTATCATAAATTTTGAAAGATGAATTCCAAAATTCCTTCTAAATTCGATTACAAGCAAATATTGTCATTTTTTGAATAAAATTTGTTGGAATGGATTTGAAATCAGATTCTCTTCACATGGTGATTATTTGAAATTTTTTTTGTTCTTAAAATCTATGACCTCATTTTGGCAAATCCAATTTTGAATTAAAGTCAAAGCAATTTTGGCTTGGTCAACCACTTGACATACTTCCACATTGGTAATTTTAGAAAAATATTTACTCTAATAACACCAAATCCAACACTTAGATAAGACAACAACTTGATAAAGTATCTCCACAAATTAAGATAACTTTCATCCAAGAAGTAAGGAGGATGAAACTTGAGTTTCAATTTGTTTATCATCTGGAAAATGGACGTCGGAGCGCTTAGGGATTAAAGTACCCCCATTCTACTTTGAATTTGTAGAATTAGCTAAGGTACGAGGAGCTCGATTTTGTGAAACTGCACAAGAAAAAGCATTCACAAGTGTTCCAGTGGGTTGCTCCATTGAAGATAATACTTGAGTAAGCTTTTCAAAGGTGACTGTTTTCCAACTCCTGAAGTACTTAAATATAACGCTCCGAAGGCTACATGTATACTGTATTGCACAATGAGAAAATTACATACTGATTTTGCACCTGTATACCCCCATATGACAGAACTTGTGCCTTGCTTTTACATCATCTATGAATAAACTTCTGGATATAGTATCCCAGATAATGCCTTCTTTAGTGCATTAGAATCCTCTTTTATCCCCGCTTTTATCCTCTTTTTTCCTCTTTTATATTCACCAACAAGAATGTATGATCCATACAACTGCGTGTCACAATTGATCGTGGTTACCAATTTACCATATTGGTCCTTCCGCTGCCGCAGGGGCCGGGCGTGCTATTGGTGGTAAGTGTCTGCTTCTGTCGTACAAGTGAAGACTTTCAGAGACTATCTACAGTAGCCCTGTGCCAAAGCTCCATTTCAGAACAAGTCGATCGAGCAATGACTTCAGTTGCTTTTACAGGAGATCCGAAATTCAACTTTGATGTTCTATTTCAAGCTTTTGTTGCTTTGAGAGGGATCCAGCATGCAAGGTTCACGTGGGTGCTTCGACTCAAGATTATTTATCGTGGTCTCTTCAATTCCGACCAGTTGTGTAGGGTAGGGTCCAGTTCAGAAACTGCAATTTCAAAGGTCACCAATCTCGAACGCATGGACAAATTGTAGGAATTAATTTTCCTCTAGCTTCTCTTGTATAGTAACTAAAACTTCTTCTGAAGCAAACAGCTTAGTTACTGATTTGTAACGCAGTGGTAAGATCGATCGACTGAGGCTCTCATATTAATTATTCCTCCAAATTAATTCTAAATGTGTTCAATTTTGTCTACCTGTGTGAAGATGGTTTGAAGATGGATTGAAGAATTGATTCACTGACTCGGAGAGCAGTACTTCATTGGAAGCTACGCAGCTGATCCTGGTATCAGGCGCGCCAACGTCTTGAATTGAGGGTTTTGTCTATCGAATTTGCACGAAATTGTAGCTTTTGTTACGCTGTTCATTGCGAGACTCCTGAGGAAATTCTGGAAACTGGGATTCATTTTCTTGTATTCATTGTCTGGATCAGACACCAGAGTATTACATACAGGGCACAGATACTACACAGAGCAAATTTAAGGCACTAATTTTCTAGATGGCTCGTACCTCCACTAGCGAGCAGATTTTCCAGTACGATGTATTTCTCAACCACCGAGGCCCTGACACCAAAGAGCAGTTTCTAGTTCCTCTCATCAAAAAGCTTCACGAGGCTGGCATCGAGCTGCCATTTCTGGATCAGCATGGCATCCAGACTGGAGAGCGTGTGTTCCAAGTCATCGAAGAAGCCTTACGCTCTGCCCGGATGCACATCGCCGTCTTTTCCAGTTCCTATGCGCAATCCCAATACTGTCTGAATGAGCTCCAAGAGATGTTGCAAACAGGGAGGCACATCATCCCTGTGTTTTACGGTGTAAAGCCGGAGCATGTGAGGTGGCCAATGAACCCAAGTGGACCATTCGAAGAGGGTTTTCGGAAACATTTGAAGCGCGAGAAGCCACAAGTGGTGGAAGGTTGGGTGGCCGCTATGAAGGACGCTGCTGAACGTAAGGGCTTTGTGCGAGACAAGCACCGGTGGTATCACAAACTTTGTGTCCCCGGATGCATTTTAAGGTAGGTGCACCTACAATCATCATTAAGCACTGAAAGCAACTGAAAGAGGATTCCAACTCACTTTAGAAAGCATTATTTGGACACAGTATGAATAAGTTATGAATGTTCAAAGTATTGTCTCCAGATGTTACAAAAAACGAACACCAGACTGTCATAGACTTTCAGGTTTTGAATGTGTAATCAATTTCTAGTTTATTGTGGCGCTTTTTGAACCAAATGTAGGTGTCTCATTTGGGCGGTGTTGATTACGGGTGTGCATACCTTAGATATGTGCTTTCCCCATGTTTTATATGTCCTTCACAAACTGGGTAACAACGTATTAAAAACTTAGATGGATACACACCTGATTGCAGGGGTAAGGACGAGTTGCTTATGAAGGATATTGTTGACGACGTCGTAAGATTACTCTGTCCTACAGCAGTAACAATACAACCACGTGGCGGAAGATACGACTGGCTCAAACATTACAAACTTCCAACTAAAGGTCAAGGGATAATTTTCTTTGCAGCAGACACCTACAGGAATCTCCATATAGCATTTTTTCCTGAATCAGGGATGGTGTTCCCATCATACGAGATCGTGATAGGTTTGCAAGATTCGACGCAACATACAAGGTCAGAAATACGAAGGCGTTCAGAGAAGCCAGTGTGTTCATATTCCCTAATGGATTTAACAGATATTCTCCAAGAAGGAAACTTGCACCATTTTTGGATTTGCATAGATGAGGTGACGCAGCTCATCTACGTTGGACGAGGCCAGGATCTCGAGGAAAAACATGCCTTTATCATCTTCAAAGATCCATCATTTCTTGAGAATATCCAGTATTTTGCCTTGAGTTCAAACCAAGTCGCTATCACTTACACAGGCATCAGAATGGAAAGCACAAAACCATCCTTATTGGGGAGTTTTGGCCAAGATTCTTCTGCTAATTTGTGGAGTTCTATTGATGCATCCCACGTTCTACCTCCATCACGAGATGTCAACTTTTCCGAATCAGCACATAATTATGGTGATTACAATTGGTCGGAAGCCTACGAACTGCCCACGAAAGGTCGAGGAATTGTCAGTTTTTCTGTCAAAGCCTTCACAGATGTGCGTGTGGCAATTTCTCCGGAGCCTCAAACTACGGACCCGATGTACGAGATGGTGATAGGTGGATGGGGCAACAGCGTGAGTAGCATTCAAAAGAAGGAAATATTGTGCCATGTCAAGACCATTGGATTGATTCAGAAGGGCAGTGACAATGAATTCTGGGTGTCCATCAATGTTGACACACAACTGATTCATGTTGGGCGAGGAAACCAGCCCAATTTAGCTTCGGTTTTGTGCATGTATAGAGATCGACACTTCTTAAGTGAAGCTCGCTATGTTTCTTTTTTCTCATCGGATGCAGATGTGGTTTACTCGAATATTTTGGTGGCGTCTCCAAGTGGTACAAGAGTGCTGAGTACTCAGCCCTTCGAGATATCACAATGTGTGGGACACTATATTTGGAACTCAAGTTTTAAATTCTTGTCAGAAGGTCAAGGGATCCTTTATTTTGCAGCCAAGGCAAGGAATGATATACATGTAGCCATTTCTCCCCGATGTGGTACTAGTGATTTCATGTATGAGATTGTGATCGGTGGGTGGGATAACAGCAAGTCTTGTATTCGGAGGTGCTCACAAGGGGCTTTATTAAGCTATGTTGATGAAGGTTTTATTGATAAGAAAGCTTTGAACCACTACTGGGTGTCCATTGATAAAGATACAAAACTCATACAAGTTGGGCGAGGAAACCAAGCCAATCCAAATTCGGTCCTATTCATGTATGAGGATTCACGTTTTCTCGACAAGGCCATGTACATTGCTTTCTCTACTTGGAACAAACCAATCACTTACTCGTCAGTTTCTGTATCATTTCGAAGTGCTACTACTGCAAAGTCAATTCAAAGGGTTAATATCCAACTGCAAGATCCACATTTGAAGGTGGTGATATCAGAAAATGGTGGGGGACAATATGACTGGAAACCTTGCTTTGAACTACCTTCTATGGGTCAAGGGGTGGTGACCTTTGCAGCCGAGACAATCAGAGATGTTCACGTGGCAATCTCTCCAAAACCTGAGACGGTGAACCCGATGTACGAAATTGTGATTGGTGGATGGAACAATTCAAAGTCTGTGATTCGCAGGGCATCACAAGGTAGTGAATTATGTTATAGATGTAGTTCACCGATTGCCCCGGGCTTGAACCACTATTGGGTGTCCATAGATGCGTCCAGGCAGTTGATCAAAGTTGGACTCGGAAGAAATCCAAAGATAGAGTCCTCCATTCTCCTCTCGTATAGGGATCCAGAATTTATAAGGGATGCGCGCTATGTCACCTTTACCAATTGGGATACACCTGTGACGTATTCAAACATTTCACTGGAAACCATCTAATTTTCCGCCAATCCAATTAGGAAAAGAATCTTCGCATTGCTGAGGCTTTGTGATGCCTAAATGGCCTAACTTTATACTCCGTAGCATGAATGTGGAGCGGCATTCAACGATAAACGAAGGGTTTTCAGTTCATACAAAGATCGAAGCTTGATCGCAGATAGATGACTCCAGTGCTCATATGCGGAGTATTAGTTTTACGTGGGTAGTATTTGTGAAGTAGCTACATACCTAAGCCAAAACCTTCAAATGTTCGGTTTCAGATTAGTAAACCAGAGATTGTGAGGGTCCTCAATTCTGCTATGTCTACCGCAACTTTGACCTAAGATAGACAAGTAGAATAGTGCTAATTTCTTACACAAACTTAGTTGGAATGAGCTTTTGTCCTGGGCAAGCTCCTCATTCAAAGCACAACACAGTAATGCTAACATTTGAGGTTTTAATTTACTCCAAGGCCAACAGCATGATGTTCGAGTAAGTAGCCGGCACATCCCAAGTAGTGAAACAGACATACCGTGCATCTAACAAGAACCAGGGGTCCTTGTATACGAGGAACGCAGATTCGAAGCTGGGCTCCCTCCCTCGACCCATCCGAAGGAGCCTGGTGGTTTTGTCAATGGAAATCCACAATTCGTTCACGGTGTCAAGTCGCGGCTTGTTCAATCCCACTGGGACAGTGCAGAGATTGAGCCCTTGGGCCTTCCGCCGTACCACTGACTGTGTATTGTTCCATCCGCCGATCACGAACTCGTACATGGGGTTCATGGATTGGGGTTGGGGAGAAATGGCGACGTGCACATCGTTGGAACAATCCGCTGAGAATAACACAACACCCTGGCCCTGCTCGGGGAGCTCCAAGTGATCGCTCCAGTTGTAGATTCCGTGCATTGGAGGCACTGACAGCGGCTTGTCAAAGTGCTGCTTCAATTTCAGGTGCCCTGTTCTTTCACGAGGCTGATTTTCCAGGTTACTTTGCAATTCCCTGCATGAAGTCATCACGTTAGCCAAGCTAGAATAGTGCTTCAATACTGCGTGGTTCTTTTTTTTTGATTGGCTAGACAGTTTCCTTGGTCTAGCTACAAGGCCACAGGAAATTGGAGGTAAAAGCAAGTACTAAGCCAAATTTTTTAGAAAATTCGTTTAACATAGTCATTCTATAAATTCTGTAAATGTCGCCCATTCATCGAGGTTTTGTGAGGAAGAGCTAAGCGCTTTCTCCTAAACGTCCGCGAGGAAGGGCTAAGTTTAGCCACACTACATGAATAAACTCGATTTCTTGATTTCTCGATGATCGTCGGAGCACTATTGTAATTGGATTTTTTTAAGCAAATGATTCACAGAGGACCAAAAGGTTGATTTTCACGGTGACTAACCCGTCCTTCTGAAGTTAACCTTGGAAGGACATTAAGGACGTTTTGTATCCTTTCGGGGGTGAAGGAGGTTTCTACTTGACTAAAAAAATGAAGCTTCTGAAGTGTAGTTTAGACTTGATTCGGAAATTTTTGAAAAATTCCTTGAAATAAGAATTTTAGTGAAGTTTGAAGTTGAGGATCTATAACCACATTCTAAATGTGAAGTGACACAGAAATTTTCTTTAAACCACAATGTTCTACACTATTATGTTCTTTCCTTAAAATTTTAGAGTTTTAAAATGTGATTTGTATTTAATATGAATTTTCTTCATTTTTTCTTCAAGAATGGAAGATACAAAGTGAGGGACTTTCAACGTCAGCTACAGTCATAGGCTCTGTCCTTGAGGGGTTAATTCTAATTGTAATTTGGATTTCATTTTTTAGTCAATTGGTAATATTTTTAGACTGACTACAAGGCATGATTGCAAGCACTCTGGTCACATACAGTATATTTTTCCCTAAAATGAGTTAACTATTTTTTAGCAGCACTTGATCTGTAAGAAAACTTTTGACCCATTGCAACGATGGTGAGACCAAAACTGCATTCAGGGGAGAGGATAACTCAATGTAACTAGAATGCTTGCAATTATGCCATGTTGTAATTCCAAAAAAATAACAAGCTGAATCAAAAGTCAAATGCAATGTAGGGCAACATTCATGACTTAGATGGATAGCTCTAACATGTTGTAAATTTTCAGATCTAAACGTAAATTCGCCAAAATTGGTGGCCTCTACCAAACTGAGCCATAAGGGGGGTGGGGTGCAAATAGTAAAGTGAAATGAAGAAGAGGAAGAGAAACTAAGAAAATCTTTAAAATAATTATAATAGTAAAAAAAACGGAGATCAGCTGTTGGCTCTCTGAGCATCAGAAAAAGAGAAAAGAAATTTGCAAAAACGGAATAAAAATGTAAAGGAGAATCAGCTCACCTGACTGTCTGCGAGCTAGAGATGCTCTGACCCTTGGTTTTACCTTTGACGTCGTCTATTCCCGCGTGACTCGACGACCTCCCAGCCAAAAGAGGCAGAAGTGAAAATTGTTCGACTTCGTCACTCCAAACTGGGAGCCGTGCACACGCAAAGATTCTACTCCCGAAAAGAAATGCACTGCAGAGCAACCAGAGACGGCCCACTTCGGAGCTCAACCTTGACAGAAACGGTCTCATCGTAGCTGGCAATTCCACAATCTGCACTGACTGAACAAGCTGAATTGCAGAATTAGCACCGAGTCGACGGGAATTTACTCATCCCACCCGAGATAAGCAGTCCACAAATATGTGCAAATGAAGCAAACTTGCAAGAGTTGAAACAGATGAATAACTAACAGGGCCTTCAAGTAGAAGTTGAATGTCGGCCAAACCGACTTTAGCCGAAATTGCAACCACCGGTGACTGAATTTCCCTCCATCTAATTTCTGTCACGAAAAGTTAACATATAAGTTACTACGTGAAGGGCAATTGGAGGCTGACAGCTTTATCTCAGTATAGGATATTTTTACTCAAAGCAGCCGCCTTTTCCTTTTGTCAACAGCTGGCTGTTTGGAACCCGAAGGTTTGTGCCGTGACGGTGGAATCGCAGCGACTGAGAGCATGGCCACCGTGGGGCGGCCAAATCCCCACGGCAGGCTGGCGGCGCAGGGCACTGGGAGGGGAGAGGGCCCGGTCAGCTTGTGACCCCCCACTGTGGGCCGGTCAAATGGACCTTCAGGCTCCCCACCACATCCAAATTCGGAAGCTCTGAGCACAGCAGTCCAACCACGCCCCGCCATTATGAGGAAAACAAGGGAAAGAACAGGGAAATCAGTCAACTCCGGGCTCGCTCAAAACTTCCCCGTGCACGCCCAGCTGAGGTACCCCGGGCAAAATTGGGCGCGCCCGGTGCTTGGAAAACTGTGCCCCGTGCCACAGTGGGGGGCGTTATGGCTTCCGGGCCCGGCCAAACCCACCCCGACCAGGTCTGGCGAGTGGGGGTGGGGATGCTCTGAAGGAATCAAAATTCTACAAGGGTTTGCAGATTAAACAATTGACATATAGGAGGTTTCCGTAGGCCATAGAGATTGCGGAGTACACTGAGAGACCGTATTCCATTACTAAGCTTATACCACACCTCGAACTTCTTCAAGGTAATGTTTGGAAGGCTCAAACAATCGCTTCTGGAGCGTTGCTTCCGACGCACAGCAAATAACGACATTCAGAGTTGCCACAGCGGATCAAACTTTCTCACACAATTCAAACACACAATTTGTGCAAAACCTTGCATACTACTGTTACACCACCCCTAAAATTTCATTCAATTGACACGACCAATTCCTTGCTCTTCCCAAACGACAGGTATCCAATTCCATGAGCAGAGCCCTAAATGATCAAAATAAAGGTCATCAGGAATTGAAAATTCCGAAAACAAAGATTGCATACCGTAATCATCCAGTCATTCACTATCAATCAGCTCGGTTCAGAAATCTCAGATGAACGAAAAATTCGTTGCTATTGCTTTCTAAACCTCCAATACATAAAAATATTTGACAGCACAACAATTCCCGTAAATAAATTGTGCAATCAGTCAGAGAATCCTCACGCACACCAATGGACCAAAACCTAAATCATGCTTTGATTCTCCACTCGCACATGTCGCCTTCCAACGCGGGTGCTGCAAAAACCCTAAATCCCAAACCACGAAAATTTCCTAAACGGGCTATAGAAACTCAGAACGATACGTCCGGCTTCTCGGGCTCCTCCGACGGATTCTCTTCCTCCTCCTCTTCCTTCTTCTCTTCGTCCTCCTCGTCTTCTTCCGGAGGATCTGCGGGCAACGGAGGTGGCAACGGGGTCTTCATCGGACTAAATTGAGGGAAAATGTCCGGTCTCCTTCCAGGTCGCGGCCTGTCCCACTCAATTGGAAAGTCAAGAGGTGAGCGCCGAGTCATCTTCTCCTCGTCGGGTGCCATGGCCCTCACGGACCGAGCTCCCACCGCATTGGAGATGGTGGACAATCTGCGCACGGGGCCGAACTTCACCGAAGTCGAAGATTGCAATCCATACTCGGAATTGTAAGAGCACGAGCAGCCAGGCTCCTGCTGGACATGGCGTTGTGGAGAGGCAGCATGGAGCACCGACGATGCGCTCACCGCCATAGACATCGCTACAGCAACGACAACAATCGCAGAGAGCCACAGATAATGTTGGGAGCTTTGTATATCCGCATTCGTTTTCTGGTCGGTTATCGTTCACGTTCTACTACTCATTCGCTGAAGATAACAATCTTCGGTAGATATTTTACGAGTTGTAGATTTCAGAGAAGCCCTAGATTTCGAGGGTGTGAAATTATTTATTTGATTTCATAGATTTTACTCATCTACATAATCTACGTGTGTTAGGTAAGTCTACATCTAGAGATCTATAGGAGTGCACTTGTATGGATATCATTTACAGGTCTGGAATGTTTAACCCCTGAAGCGCTCCGAAGTCCAAAAAGTGGACGACGAACAAATTGAAACTGTTGTATCTTTCATCACTGCTTGGATGAAAGTCATCCTAATTTTTGGAGATACTTTATCAAGTTGTTGTCCTATCCAAGGGTTGGATTTGGTGTTACTAGAGGTACATTATTTTTCTAAAATTACAAATGTGCAAGTATGTCAAGTAGTCAAATTGCATTGACTTTAGTTCAAAAATACATTTGCCAAATGAGGTCATAGATTTGAAGATCACAAAAATTTCAAAAAATCACCATGTGTAGAGAACCTCATTTCAAATCCATTCCAACAAATTGTACTCAGAAAATGATAATATTTTGCTTGTAGTCAAATTAAGAAGGAATTTTGAAATTTCCCTTTTAAAATTTATAAAAAAAACATTGATGATAGCATTAGTGAATTTAACCATATAGATAAAATCTACATCTCACAGTCTACAACTTTAGATTGTATGTCAATTCCAAAATATGCTTCTAAATATCACTTTACAATGATTTTTCTCCAATCATCAATTTGGGAGATGAGTCTAGATGTTCCAGGGTTAAGCCATCAAACAATATGTTATTATTCAAAGTAATATTTAATAATACATATGCACATTCTAGAAATTCAATCCCTAAACAATCATGGAGTAGTTTGAATTTCCAAAATTGCAAAGATGTATTATAAAATGTACCTTAGAAGAAGAATTTAATGATGGCTCTCAAACAATAGTTGTAAAATATGATTCATAGATCATATCTATGTAGCTAGATCAACTAGTATACAAATCAATATTTTTCAATAATATATGAAGTCAAAATTTGAAAATTACTTCTCGAAACAATTGTAGATTCAATAGTTGTGATTTTTATTAAAAAAAATTCCCTCTAAGTTCAAAATGTTAAGCTGTAATTACATTGACTTTTGAAGATTTTTCGTTTTTTGTTTAAGTCATTTTTTGTACTAAAAAGCTATTGTCTTTTAAAGGCTAGACCTATGAATATCCTTTGAATTACAGAATATCTGCAAAAGCAAAATTTTAGGACTCTATGTTGTACACACGTTAAAGAACTAACAAAAGAATCTTCAAGAAAATTGATGGATGGAAAAATGCATTTTTGCATGTTGAGGATGTGTTTGAGACCATTTGTTGTTCAAAACTTGAACACTTGGTCCTTAAGAAGTCAACTACCTTAAGGATCATAAGTGTTCTTGATCAAATAGTCTAAATATGTGACAAGTGTTCTATGATGAATGCATTTATAGGATGTACATGGAAATTCTTGCAATGCTTTGAAAGCTCAAAATTTGTAGAGGTGAATAAAATGAGACATTTCTTAAAAGTTAAAGTGTCATAGAAGAATCATTATTTAAAAGAAGACACTACTTATGTCTCTTAAAATTATTAATAATGTGGTTTTGGGAACAAATAAAATTAAGGTATGTGATAAAATTAATCAATAGCATATTAAGGCTCCTCATTCTTAAGAAATAATTTCTTTATTTTAGTAGAAACTTTGATGTGGGTAAAATTTTGTCATCTATCTACATGTTTCTCACCCAAAAACCATAGTGCACACGATGATTAATTACATGAAAAGCAATGGAATGAGCCTTCATCTTCAAATATGCATATGATCGACAACAATATGTCCATAGATTGCAAATTTAAAAATAGTGTTATTTGTATTTTCTTTTCACATTGATCATGCATCCCACTGTTGCTTTTTCAAATATACATTCATGATTAAGAAGTCAATACACATTACTGATTCATTTGGAATCATGTGCATTTCCAAAGGTTACAACTTACAAAGAGTTTTTGTGTTCAAATTTTTGAATTCCCTAATGCTTCCAAAATTGGATTGGTTTGTACAATTTAATCCTCAACCCCACAACCTCCTCCATGGCAGTAAATTATAACATGAAAATTCTTTCAGTACTGTACATGCATTAAATTAAACTCCCTATAATTTTATCAAAATACTATGCAATAGCATATTAGAATGTCTCACAGATTCACAGAATTCCAAAATTAGTGAGAGTGAAAGATATCACTTGAGCCCCGACTCTCTGGACTGGACATGGAGGCGATGATCACTCCTTCCCCAGCCGGACACAGGGCCCTGCGTGCTCATGCAAATTTCCATGCGCGGGTACTTTTCTTTCGATATGCAATTGTTAGATGCCGAGGATCACCTCCCACAATTTTCTGTTTCAATATTGTAGAATAGGGTGAAAAAATTTCCTTGTTATTTGCTGAACTGATGCTGAAGTTTCGGATTTTGTCCTGTTAAACAGAGCACTAACATTGAATGTGATGATTAGTATATATTGCGCTGATGATTTCATTCAATTCTGAAATGCGGTATGCTGAGCACTGGAGAAAATTGCTGTTCAAATCTAAGTTCGTTTACCTGGCCCCCCGCTACGAATTAAGTGTTCTGTTCAGGGGAGTATCAAGGTTCTTAATATTAGACTATTCCATCAATTCTGCAATGACAACTCTTTCCTTGCATTCTGGATTAATTTCTTGCGTTTCGAGTTCTTGAAATTTGCAAAAGAAGTATTTCGAGTTATCATCGAGTCGTATTGTATGTTGACCTTGCACACACTTTGCATTCTCATCAACGAGCTGTTGTCCTTCGGTTGGATCAGATTCTTGAAATGAACTTATAATTAATTTCATGTAACAAGGTTGAAGAACCCAATTCGAACTGCTAGAATAGTTCTTTATCAATTAGGACTTGCGTGACTCAAGACTGATATTTTAAGAGATGTCAATTAAGTTCGCACTGAGTTGTTGCAATTACCGGTTGCACTGAGATTTTTCTAATTTAAGGGTTTTCTTTTCGGGTTGAACTGTGCTGCGTAATGACAGTCTTGTGTGACTCGAGATCGTGTTCATGATATGCTGTCTACAGATTCACCAGAGTCTTACGGAGTTTGAGAATCTTCTTCTGAGAGCGAATACACTGAGGGTTTAGTGGTTAGAACGAGATTGCAAATTTCTACCTTGAAATTAAATTAAGTAGCTCGTTACTCGGCAGATTCCATGGTCTGACATGACAGCAGCAGGAGATTCTTCCTCCAATTTGCGGAAGGTACTTGAAATTGCAGCTAAGGAATTTGGTATCCCGAATACCGATATGCCCACCACAGCAAACGAAGGAGGGAATCATTCAGAGAGAAATCAAGCAGTACGAAGGAGCGAACCTTCATGTCGTCACTCGTGCTGTGAGCATAAAGAAGTGCTGATCGCAGATTGTTGAGGAACTATACAGCATGAGTTGCGGCAACTTACACTTTCTAGTCTGCCTGTGAAGGAGATTCTTCTCTTGGGAGTTGGGACGCCCTTGTTCCAAAATTTGGAAGGGAAGCATGGTTACTGGAGGCGCGGGCTTTTTCCAAGGTTTGCAATGAGGTATACCCATCCAATGATTTTTGCAATAATTAGGAAATAAGTCGACTATCGAGAACCCTCGAATTTGTTTTTGGCATTGCCGTGCAGGTGTTTGATACCGACTGGAAACAAATTTCTTCGGGGAATCCAAAGGCTGACCGGAGAAATGTGAAGGAGACTCTCACAGTGAAGCGGAAGACTCTGAATCCTCTGATGGGTCCTCTTGAAACGTTGTGTACAGTACTATGGCACCCATTTACCTTAGATTGAAGCCCGCCAGAATTTGGAGAGAGACAGCCCACCCTGCCAAGTCAGCTCCCTCCAAAAAGATTCCCACCCTAAAGGCATCCACGTCAGCCACGGAACCAGATATTTACACACAAGTTTCACACGGGCAACCCTAGAAGGGGGTGGGGACTTGTCACCGCACGCCACGTGGCAGGAGGAGCGGCGGCCGCCCCCTTTGCTCTCACAGCCCTGTTTCCCCCCCCCCTGCGATATGATACCTTCACAGGCTTTCGGCGTCCCTGGCTTTTAACTTAGCCGCAGCTTCAACGGCCCGACGGACCTCTCAACACCTCGTAAGCGCAGCTCAACTAAGCTACCCTCTGCGTGGTTTTTGGCTGTTGATACATTGTGGGTTTTTTGTGTGCGCTAGGTCCGGTTAAGGTAGCACTTGTTTGTTTTGTCAGTTGCTTGAGGTACGGTCGCAGTGTTTGATTCTCCTTCCATTGCATTAGCTAGTAACGTTATTCAGAGTTTTTTTGGAATGCGGAATGGTTTCTGTTTGCAGTTGAATTGATAGTAGTAATAATTCCAACCGCTACTGTCTGCGAGTTTAGTTTGTTGTACGTCCTGTGTTGCTTGCGAGAAATATTTATAGGTCTAAATGTCCAGGTCCGATAATGGCAGTCGCTGTCTGTTTGCTTGGTTTGCCATGTATATTCAAGGTGTTGACCTCTCCTGTCTTTGTGTTGTGTGTAGCTGTAATTTATAGTTTTTTTAATATAATTATGTTATCCAGTGTATGTTGTGCGGGTCCTCTGTGTAGCTTGTCTTTGGAGGAGGAGTATCTCGAGCCGATATAGTTCGTGAGTTTTGTTTGTTTGTTAGAGCGTTTGGGCATTCTGTTTGGACTATTTTTATGTGTGGTGAAGTTGCTAATGTTGAATGGCTTGACTGAGATAAGTATTCGAAGTTTAAAATGTCTGTTGTCTCCCTGAATGTATGTCGTAGGATAATGAATTTTATGGAGTGCTAGGTTGTGTAATGAACTTCGGTTGCGTCGGCTCGGCTATTTATGTGGTTAATCTTTTCAGGTTGATGAATGAGTAAGCACTACATGGTTTTGTTATTCAGGTTCTGGGTCTTGTGTTTAAGAGGAATCTGATTTACTTGTATGTTATTGCAGCTTTTGATATTCCTGCTTTAAGCTCCGGTTAAATTCTTCGTTATGGCGAAAACTAAGAAAGGAGCTCTGGTACGTTAATCTATCATTTCTGTCGTGTACTTTTATCAAGCTCTATGTGGAGATAATTATTTTGATCCTCGTAGTCCATTGCTCATGAGGTCATACTGACACTGACGGCCAATTGTTTACACAGGGTGCCGCAGTAGTCCCAGTGTCTACGAAAGACAAAAAGACAGGTATTCCCAGGAGCACTGACTTCTTTACAGGATTACTTTTACATTCCATTGGAACATTGACTTCTTTACTGGATTCAGAGCGAGAAATTACGTTCAGTTCTCTAATTATTCGAATATTTCATGCGCAGGAAAGAGAGCCGTCGAAGAGGCTGCCGGTGTCCCCCCTTCTAAGAAATCTAAGGGGCAGAAGAAGGTCGTCCCCCCCCCAAAGATAGTGGAAGAATCTTCTGAGGAGGAGTCCGAAGAGGTATTGCGGAAGATTTTCTATGTTTTGACAAGGCGTGGCATCTGATATCTTTCACTTCAGCTTGGTAATCGTGACTTGGCAGTTCATATTTCTGACGTTCTTAAGTCGTTATGAGCAGGAAGATGCTGGTGCAGAGAGTGATGAAGCATCCTCCGACGAAGAAATGTTGCCTGCTGCCAAGGCTACAAACGGAAAGGTGACCAACGGAAAGCCTGTGAATGGGAAAGCCGCTGATAGTGATGAGGAAGACGACAGTGAAGATGATGAGGTAGATTTTATTTAAGAGATAACGTACTGTTCTTGAAATTTCAGTCCGTTTTACCGTGAATGTCGTTGTAATGGGGTCGATAATGCAACTCCACTTACGTTGAAGCCGCCCGGGCCTAAAAGTACAATTGATACGTCGCTAATGATTCTTATTTTCTCTGTGCAGCCCACTGCTAAAGCTGCAGAGAGCGACGAAGAGAGTGAAGAAGAGGAAGTGCAGGTCAAGACTCCTGCCAAGCAATCCAGCGAGGGAGGAAGTAAAACGATTTTCGTGAAGAACCTTGCATGGGCCGCTGATCAAGACAAAGTGTAAGTAGTATTAGTTATTTTTGTTTTGGTGTAAATTTTTGCGTTGATTTTCCTTGAATCGCTGCGTCTTTTAATGAATTAATACTGATCACATCTGATTTATCGTGTACATTCTTCTGGATTCCAGGTTTGAATTTTTCAGCGATTGCGGTGGTGTCTCTGATGTGAGAATTGCCCAAGATGAGAACGGTCGATCTCGTGGATTTGGCCATGTTGAATTCGAGACTGAAGAGGCCGCTAAGAAGGCAATTCTAAAGAGCGGAGAAAATTTAGAAGGCAGAGATATTTTCTGTGACCTTGCCCGGGAGCGCGGAGCTACTCCTGGTGGAGCAACGTAAGTGTAATTCATCTTGTGCCGGACTTTCAATTCTTTATCTCCTTTTAATACATTACCTAATGATGACTTCGGTTTTTTCAGTCCGAATGGAGCAACTCCGGGAAGGACAGGATCGGAGAAGACGGCCTATGTCCGGGGCTTTGACAAGTACCAAGATGAAGATTCGGTACGGAGAACCAATCTAAAACACTTATCTGTTGTGTTCTGTATTCTCTGGTGTTTCTTTTGAACGTAGCTTTACAAATCATATTTTATTAATTTGCAGATCCGGAGCGGTTTGACCGAATTCTTTGGTGAATGTGGAGAAGTGTTGAATGTCCGTATTCCCACCGATCGTGAATCTGGAGAAATTAAGGGGTACGTTACTTTTCCTGGTATTTTTGTTGCGCCTGGTATTCCTTGTGGCCAGTAAATCTCTAGTGCCTCACTTCTTGAGCTTATATTGATATTTGTTTAGTGGTGTTATCTAGCTATTCGTTCCAAAGTACGCCGCCTTTAACACTCTTGCAATATTCCAGATTCGCATACGTTGAATTCTCGAGCAAGGATGAGTTGACCAAAGCCACTGAGATGGATGGATCTGATTTCAACGGAAGGAATCTTGTAGTAAATGAGGCCAGCAGCGGTGGTACCCCTGGTGGTCGTGGTGGAGGCAGAGGAGGCTTTGGTGGTAGAGGAGGAGACCGAGGCGGCCGTGGAGGCGGTCGTGGTTTCGGTGGAAGGGGTGGAGGTCGCGGTGGTGACAGGGGTAAGCCCAGTCTTTCTGTATGTTTTCAAGTTGGATTCAATTCGTGGGAACAAATGGTTTGAAATGGTTGTGCGTACGTAACTCACAGTTAGCCTTCTGTCTTTCAGGAAGAGGAGGAAGAGGTGGTGGCAGAGGTAGGAGTGATTTCGGTGGTCGAGGAGGCCGCGGGGGTCGATCATCTGCGGCCGCAGGGAAGAAGATGAGATTCGACGATTGAGTTGCCTTTTTTGAATTAGGTAGTGTTTTTCTAAATCAAGAAGCAGGTATTATACATGGTTCGAGTAGCTATCGGCTCTGTTGTCACTGCCCGTTTTAGAGGAGTAATTCGGTGGTAGCAGTTTGTCCTAGAGTAGCTCGAACTGCTCCGCAACTAGTAGCATATTGGGATTTTTGGAATCCCACTTTTCAAACCCGTATTGGAGAGCAGTCTATTAGTGCGGAGTAGTTTGGATTAACCGTGGGGATTCCAGTACACATCATCTGGGTATTGCCATGATGTTGTGTGGATTGAGGGGTTTGAACCTCGTGGCAAGTAGTATAGAGCTATGGACGCCATCAATTTTGCTGATTTCGCTTCCACAATTGTACTTGAACTATCATTTTTTGCAATTTGTTTGAGTATCTATTTATCATTTTGATCAGGATTCCACCATGTACGGTTCGGAAGTGCCGGTGTGAAGGAAATATCCTCGAACCCTCCCAATCCTGCCGATTTGGGGGTTAAGTATTACCAGATTTCTACAAATTTTCGGTCTGGCAAGTATCCTACAGGAAATGTAAGGAAATAATGTGATTAAGGGAGCCGACCCATTACTAATCACAGACCCAGTCTGTCAAGGTAGGGTGGAGTAATTTCAATCAGGAGGTGATTAGACCCAATTAATGCTCACACAGTTCCCGGGCACTTGTGGTGCATTATGATTGGCTACAGGACTCTGAAAATTGGAACCAGTCGTTGTTGGATTTTGCAACCAGCCCTTGATCGAAAATAAGGTCTGTATGACCTATATGGGTAGAACATAATCTTCAGCTTTAAAATTCGTAGTAATTATCTTTTGAGAAAAAAAAATTTGGAAAATTATGGAAACCTTTAGAACTCTATTTCTAGTCATGGGTAAATTTCCCCGCTGTTGAAACCTCCCTTGTAGGTATGTGTATCAACTGAAGTGGCCAGAAATGGGTCGGCTCCCTTACTTAGCCACATTTAGTAGCAGTTTTGTTGAAATCTTGTAATAGATGGATAGATGTTCTATTGTAGCTTCCTAAATAACAAAATACTTTACATAACTTATCTGAGTTTATAGATTTAACTAACATTCTGTGCTACTCAAGTGAAAAAACAAAACATGAAAACAAAATGTTCCTGTCTTTGTAAGTATATGAATATGGTGTTGAGTAGATTCTGATTCTGTTGGGATATTTTAGGAGTATCAGATGGAGATTGTAGAATCTCTTGGCATATGCTTTTAGGAACCTTGGAAAAGAAACACTTTTTTCTGATGAGCATTTGGGATAATGATCATATTGTGAGGTTTGCAATGAAAACAAAAGTAAAAGCATTTGGTTTGAGAATTTCTAGAGTTTGTGTGAATATTTTACAAATTTTCAAAGATAAGATCATAGTAACACTTTTTATTGACACTAGACTACCCTTAATTGAACATTCTTGAAGTACAAAATGTTTCAACTCTTATTGGTTGCTTCAAATAACTCTTCAACTTCCATTGGTTCTTCTTAAAAACTACCATAGTATTGAATTTGAGCAAGTATTTTGTCATTTTGGATCAATGAGCGACATATTTGGGTCAATGAGAGGCTATGAAGAGCTCTATTCTAGATGATGAACTCTATTCTAGATGATGGCAAATGGTATTGCAAAAAGGGTGAGGATAACTTATGTGTATCAAAATCTATCCTAAATTCAAGTGAATAGAGAAAGTACAATTTAGGCAATTTGAGGTAAGCTTATGAAAATTGGATCAAGGCCTAGCATGCTTGAGCTTCAAGATAGGTAGAACTTTGCTTCACTAGACAAAATTTTGAAGGGAAGGGTTGTCATGCATTGTGAGCAAATGAAAGAGAATGATTTCTACTACAACACAAATAAGTGACATTATAGAAAGGGACCCCAACCTCATAAATTAAGAATGTTATGGAAGAAGTCACTCTTTGATTCATATTCTTTGGATTGTTATTGAATCAGTTATGAATTTTTGAAGTTGGAATTGGAAAGGTGCTATAATATTGTCCCTACCTTGAAATAGACACATTGAAACTTCCAACATGTATCTTGATGGTAGAAGATTCTTTTAGACTAGGAATAATTTTAGTGAATTTGACCTTATATATTGTTTGAGAACTATCACATCCAATTTTGAAGGACAAATTACAAAATTAATGTAGATATGCAAATAAAGTTTGATCGAAATGTCAAAATTGAATTGAATGTTGGAAATGACCTAAATTTAGTCTTATGGGGTAGGATTGCAATACATATGAAGATGGTTCTCCAAAAATTTACTCCTACAGGCAAGACCAACTACCAAATACTTTGGGTTGCCAAAGTGGTGGAGGCAATTCCAATAAGAATGAACATCACATACTACTATATTCAATGGTTAGGGTTGGTAAACAATTTTAGATGTAGATACTAAAAATGTGGGGATTCTTTTTTCACAGTTTCTTTTTTTATAGAAAAAAATATGAAATTTTACAAAATATTTTTATTATAAAGATCGGTTGAATCTCTTTTTCCAACTTTAATTAATCTTTAGAGGACATTGCAAGCCCATAGGCATTTAGAAAGTTAGATCTTGAATTTTCACATAGTTCTTGATTTTCCAATTTTTTTCAATTTAATCTATAAACAACACCAATGACTTTTTTTGTCCAATAGATGATAAAGAATCTTCTTATGTAAGATAGAAGTGCAATTGTTCATCCTTTGAATTTTGCACAAAAAGGAGAGATCTTGCACAATAGTTTGACCTCCAATGAATATTTTTGGATTTTTTAACCCTTTAGTGACCAGTTGACCAGTTTTTGGTTGATTCTGGGACTTTTTGTTTACTATAGTTCCCAAAACATTTGATTTCAAAAAACTCAAGGAACAAGACAATTAGAGTATCTTCATACGCTCCAAACAAAAGCAAATTCAAGAGAGTGCATGGAAAAATGCATCAGCTATGCTTATCCAAACTTAAATGTCCTAAGCCTCCACAAGTGAAATATCATAAAGAAATACATATTTAATGTAAGGGATGACTACTTATATGTGTGAAAGAACTAGCTAGAAGGTTTTTGATTGATTTTTGAAGCATTTACTAAAATTTATGCCCAACTGTGGCAGATCGTATGTAGCACCAATGCTGAAGGTTGTTTACAATACATCAATCTTTGAAGATTATTTACAAGCATGTGCACCATTGGATCACTATTATTTTTTGTTTGGTTCAAGTATCTTCCCTATGGAAACAATTGATAGGATCTCATCTAGGATTTCATCCTTAGAGCGGCTACAAAATTTCACTTTGTCAAAATTGTATTAAAAAATTGTGTTTGCCCCCCAAATCAACCATGGTCACTAAAGGGTTAATATAGATGATGTCACATGGTTCCAAAAGGGATGATTTTCACCGTCACCAATCCATCCTTTAAGGATTAACTAAAAAAAATCAACTCCAGTAATATATTTTTTATTCTATTTTGATGTTTTCAAAATTTTCAAAATTTTTAATTTTTGTGACAATTTGAAGATAGCATCTTAAAAGTTCAAAAGACACTACTTTTGAACTTTTCTATTGAATTTCTCTTGGTTTAAGCTCAAAGAGCACATTAATTATACATTTATAATGTGATATTTGTTACTACTATTTCTATATTTCTTAAAAATTTCATAAATTTTTAAATTTTTTTGTAATTAATATAATTTTTATAAATGAATATATATTTAAAATCATATAAATATAAATTTGATGCTCTTGATTATGAAATAATGAGATTAAATTTTAGAATATATTGCTACATATAAAAAATATCAAACTTTTGAAATGTGTATTTTGATGTAGAAATCTAATAAAGTTTGACCAAGCCTAGAATAAAATGTCCTTTATCCCCTAAAAGACCGAATAACTATTGAACATATATAGGTGATCGCAAGTATTAGGTGCATATGAAGTCATTTTTTAACAAATGTTCTTCAAATTTTGACACAAGGTGTGAACATGCACCTCCTCAATGGAAATACAATGTTTTTTTCCAAGTCAAGTGCCTAGATAAAAAATTATGTTGACTTTAACTTTTTGGAGTAGCCGAGGCAACTTCAAGAAGCATGTGCAAAAGTCCTATAAATTGAAATTTGACAAATATGTAACAACATGATAGGAGATGGAAATGTAAAAATAGAACCCATATACAATGTAAAAATCTCCCTACAAAAGTTAAATCTATTGGCCATGTTGGGCAAGATTAGAATTTTTTTTTTCTTCTAACTTCAAATGTTATAATTTTTCAATTTATGCAATCAAAGTTTCTAATTTTTTTCACACATTCCCACGGTAATCTAGTACAAATTAGTAAGGTTGAATTTTTTTGAAAAACTTTTTATTTCCTTTTTTCTCACTACCCTACAAAGTAGCAATTTTTCACAAGTTGTGCCAAAAATGTGCCTCGGTCCTTTAGGGGTTTACCCCTCATCGCCCAAGGGGACAAAAAGTGTCCTCACATTGTCCGGCAGTCATATTCAAAGTGCTGTTACTTTTGCATCCGATGTCTGAATTCAGTGAAATGTATTGGAAAAGTTGAGCATATTAGTCTAGTTTCATTGGTAATATTTTCAGATCAATCCAAGATTTATTGAGTTTTTGAGAGCCCTTCGAAGTTCACAGGTTCAATTTGAGTTCACCACATTGCATTCTGATGGCTGCAACTTCAAGGGCTTGTAACTTTTTCATTAAATGTTTTTTTTCAATAAATTTTTTGGGATTTTTTTCCTCTTAAGTTATAGTTATTGTGGCAAAATTTTCATGTCAAATAAATTTGTTTTGAATGTTTGGGAGCAATCCAAAGTTCAAAATGCAGATATTTTTGCATTATAGTGAACTTCTATGGCTTATAACTTCTTCATACGTGGTTTGTTTTCAAAAAACTTTTGTTGGAAAAGTTCTAAATACTAGTTTAGTTTGTGTGGTTAAAATTTCATATCACTTTAATAGGTAATGAGTGACTGAGAAGCATTTTAGTAGAGGGAGGTTCAGTCATAGATGTGATTTTTTGCTATTGTTTTCACTGTTTTTTGACATTTCAAAACAATTTTGTAGACACAATGAGTCAATTGAATGATATTTTTTTTCACCAAAGTATTTGTCTTTGGGTTTTGAATCACTTTGTAGTTAAAAGTTTTTTCATTTGAGTAGGTTTAGAAATCGAATTTCACCTCCAAATGTGTTTTTATGAAAATTTCAGCATCTTTTTTCAAGACTAAAACATTATAATCTTGCAATTTGTACTGTCAAATGACCCCAAATTTTTTTCACACCATCTACAACATGCAAACTACAAGATTGTAAGGTTGAGATTTTCATACTTCACTGAAATTTAGACTTGTAGTACTTGAAAAGCAAGGATGCTTTTTCACACGTTTGGACTTTGGGTGATGAGGGGTTAAGGGTTAATCATTTGTCAGAAAATGTAGAACCTAATTGCTGGTTAATATATTTGGGGAAGATTGATGCATTCTCGCCTTGAAAACCAAGGTACATGCTTCCTGTTTGCGCTAAAGAGTGAAGACAAAAAAAACAATGCATTTTATCATGTTTGAAATCATTTGCTTCCAATTGCGAGGGTCAAAATCACAATACTATCAATAATCTCAAAATTGATATTTGATTTAATTGTCCCAACATTTCACCTAAATGATGGTGTCAAAATTCCAAAGTGTCAATTGAGATTTAGTATCAAAGGGAATAATTAGAGTATTAGAGTATTGTACTCAAAGGTCTCACTCTTAGGTGCCGAAATTGAATTTCCACATTAGATTGTCAAGGGTCCAAGTCACCTCACACCATTCACAAGATGACATGTGGCACTGTTTTACAAAAATGACTTAATTTCTATTGAATTTGACCTTTACATAGGGTAGCTATTTAAATGACTTTCCACAAATTGATGCCCATGGACAACACCATGTGCGAAGTGCATTAGAAAGGGCCAAGTTATTAAAATGGTTGAGGCAACTCCTTGTATTTTTGGTCAATATCAACCATGTAGAGTAATTCATTATATGCTCTAACTTGAGTACAAACCAGATTATTCTAGAGGAATGTGGGAGTATACCTTTATCCCTTAAAGGACAGAGTGGTGACCCTAGAAATCCTCCCTTTTGGAACTGTGCGATATCATCTACTTTAAAGAAATCAAAAATATTCATTCGAAGTCATACTACAGTAGAAGACCTACCCTTTTCTCACAAAATTCTGAGGATGAATAGTCATAGTTCTATCTTACATGGAAAGATTCTTTGTCATCCATTGGACACAAAACTTCCACTTTGACGTTGAAGGGTTAAATATCATTTTATGTTGTTTAAACTGAAAATCATTCAGGCATTCAAATTGATGCACATTTTTTAATTAACGTCTCTAGAGATCATTGATCCGGGGAAATTTTTGTAGTTTGGGATTGGCTCTAGGACTATCAAATTGAAGTATGGTAACTACATCAAATTTTGATCCCTTTCTACAACTGACTCCTATGTACACTTATCTGAAATGTATTGCTTTTCATGAGAGTCCAGGGTTGATTTTAGAAACACTTTTTTTCAACACTTTGAATATTCAAAGTTTATTCATATGGTGTCCAAAAACTGCATTCTAAGAGAATCTAGAATTTTCTTTTGACTACCAATAAGACCCATACAAAAATTTCAACATAATAATGGAAACCATGTTGAATCATTGGTTGATTGTAGGTGTAGTTACCTTACCCAAAGTGGCACCTAAGGCAACATGACAAATCCTTGTATTTGAATTGGTCAATTCCAAATTATAGTGTTTTACTTGTTGGAAGTCACTAAAGAATAGGATCAAGTCATCTTTGAGATTAGGTACACCACATTCTTGAGACTACTTGCTTGTTGTGATAAGTACCTTATCATATTTTAGACTATATCAAGCATCATTTTGCATCTTCTTTAGTATTCTCCTAGTGCTTTGTCGTACAGCTCCATTCTTATCCAATTTCAATGGAGGGTGGTGTTTCTGTTGTATTTCTATAAATGTACCCTAAAAATTCAATGCATAAAAAGTGCAATCATGCTCGAAATCTATATTTTGACTAACTATGGAATATTTTTCTTTACTGTTTATAGGATATACTAAGGATATTTCATGGGTGTTCTTAGAATATTTCATTAGATGAAATTTGAGGGCATGAAGAGGCCGCGAGTTATTTTGAGTTCCCAAGCTGTGGAAACTCACCACATCAGTAGTATGACGTGGCACAGTCATTGCCATGTTAGAAAATAATATGATTAAAAAAATTTCAAAATATTTTCAAAATATTTTTTCAATTCAGTTTTAAGCTTATTATTACATTTTAGGAAGTTTTGGAATTTCTTTTTTTTAAATTCAAAAAAATCAAAAATTCAACCCATTATAGGTTGGTTCCTAATTTCTCGCAACACAGGGAACAATGCAAGGAACAACCCTGAAATGGGCTCTTGAAGTGCTCAATTGTTTCGAAAGTTTGAGTGTCTTTACAAGGACTATTTTGAAACTACTCATCATTCTATAGTAGTTGATTTTGTAGACATCATTGAATAAAATCACCCCTATCTTTGCACTCATGTGTATTTTTATGATTTTTATATAGTACTTCCCTAAGGTTAAAAGTTCCATTTCATCAATCAAAATAGAATTATTCAAAGCTCTCCTTGTTCATATACACTTCCAAAATTAAATGGATCTTTTTAATTATAAAAATAAAAAATATTTTAAACTGCCCAAAATTCTTGAGTTTACTCTCAAAATAACATGTAAACCTTGCAAATTTTGCAATCCTTATCAAATGGCATGAAACAAATACTTCCATGAAGAAGAAGATGATGATTTATTAGGACTACACTAAATATATTATAAAAAAAATTCTAAATTCCAAATTCATTAGAGCTTGAAAAAAATACGAAATTCCATTTTCATCAACAAAATGCTTTTGGAGTTAATGTTCAAATTATTTCATATTGATTAAGTCTTAGTTTTAGCCTGTCATTTTAAAATTCAAGTACAAAATATAATGTAGTTTTCTCATATGATTAAAATTTTTTTTTCCCAAATTGATTTGATAAAAAATAAATGTATATTTTATTCCAAATTTTGACTATGTCAATCATTTCTAAAATTATGTTTATCCCAACAATTTTTTTTGTTGAATGTTGAATAATTGTTTTTGGTGAAATTCATACATTATAGTAGTTTATGATTTTATCCAAATCTTTTTGGATATTTAGAAGTTAAGTAAAACAATAATAGATGAATTTTCAATAATAAAGAATTGATATTTGGTAGTTAGATGTGATACTATGATTTCTATCTTGAATGTTATTTTTTCCTCTTGAAATTAGTTTTGGGTCATTGGTTGATATCTTTTTGTTTGTTTCAAAGTGATTATATAGTATGCAATTCAACATTGATGAAGATAGAAAATAAATGAAGGAAGAATTTTAAACACATGGATGCAAGATTTTGTAAGCAATTGGTGTAGAAGAAGCAAAAATATGAACAATGGTAATAATTTATCAATGTACTTCCAATTTCAAATTAAAGGCAAGAAGGATACATACATTTCTTCTATTGCAAAAAGCTTGTATAATTAGTGGTTTGTAACAATTATCAACAACGTGTCCACTTTGGTTTAGAATTTGGTGCTTTTTGGTCCTCAACAAGTCTTCGTTCCCGAATTTGAAAAGCTTCCTCCTTCAACAAAGCTGCGTATTGGGTACCTATACAATGTCGTTTAGTATCACGAGAAGAGGGTCGACAATCAAGGTCTTTCTTACATGAGTATTGATTCGGATTGGGTGTTAGATGGTTGGGTAAGAAGTTGATATTTATAGGATTGTTCATTCCCTTCTTAGTACTAATTTGCAAACAATTGGACTTGGGGTCTAAAAAGAGACCAATTTGGATTCCCTTTTTCCCACCTCGCTTGCATCTTGGCTCCATATTGGATCCCAAGCTTGTCCTTGAATTAACAAACCTACGGCTATAAGGGGGGTGAGGTTTAAACTCAGAGTGGGTACCAAATGCAACATGACCATGTGCATGTTGGCGATGTATGCTCTTTATATTTTTATTGCTTGGAAAACCAAATTTCCTTGCATAAGGTCCACCACCACGGTAGCGTACTAATGCATTGTTTGGGTGTAAATCCTCAAAACCATTATCATAATTATGGTTTGTATTATCTTTTCCATTTTGAATTGGGAATCCATTGGAACTTCTAATTCTATTGACATTTCTATCACTTCCAACTGAGGGAAAGTTGATGAGGCCTATTAGTTGATCTCGTGCATTAGTGAGAGCTTGTGCCAAATTTGACACTACATCCCAAATGTTACCCAATTGTTCATTCTTATGAATACCTTGCTTCATCCCCTAAATCATTGAGGATAAAATTTGATTTGATACCAATCTTGGTCTATAGGACTTTTGAGGTCTTGATTCATTGACAACATTGAGCAAATATAGTGTGTAAGCTAAGCTATTTCAACCATCAATGGTGTTAGTTTATTGGTTGTTTCTAGGTCTTAGTTTAGTGTTTTAGACTTTTAGTATATCTCAAGGCAAAAAGCTCTTATATTATTACTCATTGATCCTCATTACCATCATATAGAACATCAGGGTCTTTGGCTTTTAAAGATGTGAAGTTTATTGGCCTAGGTGATGTTATCAAATGTCCATAGCAACTTTCGGCCATCTTTCAAGTTGTACAAGCTGTTCAAAATTATTTAAATAAAAGCATTACATTTAAAGATAGACTATTGTTATTAATAACAAGTCACCTCCCCATGTTTTATGAACTTTTTTTATCAGCAAATTGTGTAAGTTTGAATTGGTTAAATGTCTAAGCCTCAAGCCTTTCAATCATGTCCACTATGGATGTAATTGCACACAAAGGATGCATTTTTTGGGGCAAATTCTCAAATCCACAAGAATTTTTACAATTCTTCTTCTAAAAAACTACAAGGTATTTTCATGAAATCAATTGCTTGAAAATCCCATTTGTCTATACTCCAAAAATACATCCTAAATTTTTTTGCATGAGGTTCTTTTACATTGAAAATGTTTTAGGCATAAAGCATTTATAAAATTATACATAATAATAAATCCTTCTGAAGTTCATAATCACCGATGTTTCTAATCAAATCTAAAACATAACCCTACAATATGTTGTATTATTATATATTTTTCACAATTGAAAATTCTTGTTTAGTTCGAAAATCATGAAATAGTACAATTAAAACATCATTGATATAGTGTTTACAACTTCAAAAATATGCAAGAGCTAGTGGCTTCATTGTGATGTTCAAAACAAGTAGAGCACAAATCGCAAAAGCTTTTGATATTTTGGTCCTAAAACCCTAAGATACACATCACAAATTTGCAAATCCAACTAACATTATAATCTCAACCAAATTGAATGAATGTTGAGAATATACCAGGTTAGGATATTGATGATAGTACTTGTGCATTTGGTAATTAAGATTTAAAATCAAAGCTTGCATATTCCCTATCATAATATGCAATGCAAAGAGGGAGTAGGGCTACCATCATTAGTCTCACTATACTCCTATAAGAGAGTGATTTTTAAGCACTAAAGATATGAGCTTGATGCCTCGTGCTTTGAAGCATAGTAATTTATCCAAGTTCACAAAAAGAAGAATCATTAATAGAATTGAAGGGAAAGATAGTCTATAAGCCACAAAGATGATGATAATGAAGTCAAGAGATGGATAAGGACATACAACGGTGTGTCCCTTCCCTTAAAGGAGAAATTGTGCTCTCTTGTTTGTTTCAACAATCTTTTTGCCACCTTCTATAGGACTAATCCTACATCAATTAGCTCTTCAAACCATCTAGCAACGGTTCATGTACCTTAAACTACTTCATCAAAATTTATAAATTAAAGCCAAAGGGTCAAATATGGTCAAATACTATCAAATATTCAATCGTATTGTAGTTTTTAGGAACTTTATGCCAACTTTCCTTTAGAGTGGGACCCACAATATACAAACCTAAACTATTAAGCATAAATTGTAGCATGAAATTGGTTTTAATATCTAAAAAAGGCTTTGTATGAATGAGGTGATGAATTATTGCCTAAACCCGCATCTTAGTCAATCAAGTTCCAAAGTTGCTAGCATGTAAGCCTAGGATCTTGAGCCCATGAGCTTAGGATCCTATGCTCCTATATTATAGGTAGCTTCCATAGTTATAGGATGTTTATAATTATAGGTGTTTATGTTGTAGGTACCTATGTTATAAGTACCTTTCATGGTTATAGGATGTTAATATTATAGGTGTCTATGTTATAAGTACCTATGTTATAAGCACCTTCCATGGTTATAGGATGTTTATATAATAAGTGCCTAATTATACTATGGGTCTCTATGTTTTAGGTACCTATGTTATAGGCACCTTCCATGGTTATAGTATATTTATATTATAGGTACCTATGTTACAAGCACCTTACATGGTTGTAGGATACTCATATTATAAGTATGCATGTTATAAACACCTTCAATAGTTGTAGAATAGCTACTTACACCTAGGCTCAAGGCTCATAGGCTCTCATTTCTAGGCTCACATGCTAGCATTGTTGAATCAAATTCTTGAAGCTTGATAGTACAAAGGCAAAGATGTACATTTTCTTGAATTAGTTTGATTAAGTCTATAAACCACTCTAAGATAATGCTAAGAGAAGCAAGGATTCATGAATTTAAAATGACCAATGCAATTGATTATATTGTAAGAAATACATTTACATGGGGGCAATTTATGTATTTTATGAATCAATGAAGAAAATTGTATATGTTGATCAATTAATAAATTAACTTGAAAAAAAATTCCATGATATCTTCTCAAAGTACTCAAAAAGACATGTGACCTAATTTTTGGTCTTTACATTGCCAAGTGTGAAACTAAAGATCTTCAAAACACTTCCATGTGAGGATTTGTCTACATCACAAATTTGACTTAATTCCTAGTATATATAGAATTAATACTTGTTATATGTGACATATAGCTAGTGGAAAAGTGGAAAATACTATGTTGCAAAGAAAAATCTTCAAGATGGATTAAACTCTAGGGCAAAGACAAACAAATAGCTATAAGTATAGTAATCTACTTAAATTTAGTAGTCATGGAAGATGGAACAATAATGGTATCAAACCATGAGATTAGATATACTACACTAATGTTTTAGTATACGACTTATAAAAACAAATTTAATTGCTACAAACCTCTTATTGGGAGGAATAGGAAGACTAGGGAGGAACTCCCTTATCAATATTCAATTTATGTTGAGCTTGAAAATATGCTTATATAGGGAGTATAGTAAAGAAACACATTGGCATTGGGGCCACTCGTGATTGAAATATTGTTCAAAAAAGAAATATTGCCCTAAAATTCAACAAATACATTTGAGGTACTACAAGAACACAATATCTTTGCTAATGCAATTTTTGCACTTATACAATACATCCTACAATGCAAAGAGGTCATAGAGACAAAACCCTCCAAATATAACCTCCAAAAAAATACAAAATTGTCCACAACTAGATTCTTTGCAATCATTCTTATTCAATAAATCTCTCCCTAGACTAGAAGTTGAAAGACAAAGGCAACCAACATGTACATTGTACATAAAATTTGGTTATCATTTGAGTACACTTGTCGAACATTCATGCATAACTCTTCAATTTTACTACCTATGCAATGAAGATGCTTGTTTCTATATCATTTTCAATAGTAAAGGGTTTACAAATGCTTTAGTGAAGAAGAGGTTAATCCTTTAAGGTATGGGAAACCCAATTTTAGACTCAACATTTTTTTGTATATTTGACATAGAAGATGCATGAATTGAAATATAAAATGATCACAAAAGTGGTAGTGATGAAGGGTGAGTGAGATACATGCCTTGTGCAACAAAGGGCTCATTTATTGAACTTTTGAAGTGAAATATGAAAGAAATTGATGATTGCATTCAATATTTCTTATTTGGAAGAGTAGAACCCTTATGCCCTCTCAACATTGTAAAATATCTAGAGGGAGCTAGGGGCATAGGCCAAATGGTCTAACAAAGAGTGATATATTGTCCAAATAATTAACATTGATTGCATTTGAGAGAATTGTAACCACCTTCTAAGTAATGGTAATTTTTTTGTTTGATTGACAATGAATCACCTGAAAGTGTTACAACTTTAGAATTGCCACATGAGTTCAAATCTTGGAAAACCCCTCAAAAATATTGACTAGACTTTTGAACAAGTTGGGTGCCTCCTAGAAGGTGAAGAATACTAGCAAGAAAACATTTTGACACCAAGAAAATTGAAAATTTTGAATTGATGAGGACATATTCTAATACACCAATTTCTTGTAGATGATATCATTTGTGATATAGGCACCTTCTTCACAAAAAATGGTAGTGATCTTCATGCAATACAACTACAAAAACCCTAAGTAACAAATCACTTGGATGAAAGAGATATGATGAGTTTAGTCATCCCATATTCTATTCTTTTGCCCCTTTGCCCCTTGGGGGTTAAGCATGATATAAGATAAACAAGCCTATGATAGGAAATATTATTGGTTTGCCTTCTTGACATTATTAAAAAAATAACTTTCTCCATATAAATACAAATGTGACATTATGTGAGAAATGGAGAGAGCAATTGAAATTTTATTTTTGTGACAAAGTATGAATTTGTTATGAATTTTTAAAGTGTGCTGCCTAATTGGCCTCAAAGGCCAAAACAATCTCTAGACTACCTCCAAACTACCAAAAAGTGTAGCCATAATGATCATCTTACCGCCTAAATTAGTTATAATATTTCATAACATGGCTACATCATGAAGGAATATAAAATCGCTTCTTGTGAAGAATTTACATTGAAAAGGTAGAAGTTCCTACAATAGTCACTAATAACCCCACCACCATAACCCAAGGCATTGATTTTGGCCACTAACCAAACTAATGAAGTCCTAATCTCATTTGATGAAAAAATTCTATCATGGTTTGATGTAATCCTGTAATGGGTCATTTCATAGGTGCCTCCATTGAACAATTTGTTTGTCATACATTGATTTACCTTCTTGCAACTGTCTACAATTTTTTTTCTTTAAGCTTACTTCTAAGGTGGCCCCCTCCAAATGTGCCACTAATATACAACTGACATCATCACTTTGGATACATCACCAAAATCAATATGTACCTATGTGGAAGAAGTAATTTTAGAAAAATAGGACCTCTACCAAAAAAACTTTGACCCTTCATAACTTTTACATTTGATATCCAAATGTTGCATATTTTAGTGTATTGGAACTTCCTTTCACTTGCCAACAAGAAAATATGAATATATCACTTGTCTAATAATAATAACTAGGCATAGTAGCAAAAAATGGTGTTTTGGGCTGTTGGATGATTGCAAGAAATACTTCATGTTTTTGGCTCAAAAAGGTAATTTTTGGCCATAGGACTGATAGTACTTTGGAGCACTATCAATACTATGTGTCAACAATATGCCAAGAAATTTAAATTGTTGATCTAAAGAGCTTGCAAATTTGAACTGTTGATTTTGTACAATACAATACTAAAAAGTACTATAGACTACTACGGGGTAGTACAGAAGCCACTGGAAGTAGAAATTAGAAGAATAGGGGTCTATGGACCTTTTTAATTTTAGTAATATAATAAAAATTCAATAGAATTCAATAAAAAAATGGATTTTTCTAGAGAACATTGCGGTTGCAATGCACCAAAAAAATTCATGTAGGAAATGTTTTCCTTCTTCATAGCCTTTGTGCAATGGAAGGTCACTTTAACCCCATGTGTGCAACCAACATGTTTCTATTTTCGTAGAAACTCATCATCAATCCTTAATGTTAGTAGACCTTCAAAAGGTTCAATTGGTGGCTTCGAATTTGGATTTTTGGATCAAAAAAAGGACTAGATAACTTTGTAATGGCCAAGATAGACATCCAATAGGGGAGAGTTTTAAAATATTAAACTAATTTTTAAATTTTAAAAAAAATTACACAATGTCTGCAACTATGGCATGTACCTTTATTCCAAATTTCACTCCAAATAGACAAACGATACAAAAGTTATGAGCAAAAAACCACCTATCCGAGGCCAAGGGGACAAAAAATAGGACAAGTGTTTCTTGCCATCACCTTGCTCACCTTAATACTCCCAAATGCTAATTTCATATCAATCATTCAAAATTTTAATATATTTGCTAATCCGTTTTTAAAAAATGCATTGATGATGCTCTCACTACTATGCTAATAAATCCCATACTTATCAAAGGACCCATCATAGACACCTAGAGAATGATTCCATTGTAGTTTTGTTTTTTCAATAAATGAGATTTAAGCCACATTTAATGTTTTTGGTGATAGGTAATGGAGTGATTAGTGATTGCAATAGGAACTTACAACTTTTGAATGTAAATCATTGCAAGAAGTGTGTCTTTAGGCCTTCATGTTGTAACCATATGAGAAAATTAGGTGAATAAGATGAGCATTAAGGATAGAGTTTTTGTTGGTTTGGGGATAGTTGAGAGACTCTTTCGGGCACTACACTTCAAAAATTCACAACAAATTCAAACTTTGCTGAAAAAATATTATTTCAACTGCTCTTGCCGTTTCTCACACTTGCCTTCATTTGGGAATTTTTTTTTAAATGAACGCAATGGCATGAGGGCAAACTCCTAATGCTGACCATGATGGACTACGCTACTTTAAACGTGCTCAACACAAGTCCATAAGCTTACTCCCGAACAACGTCGGCTGTAGCCTGCTATGATTGTTTGGATATCGGTAGTTGCAATCCTGGGAATCGTGACACAATGAGCATCCAGGTTCCATTTGGGCTATTGAAACAGAAAGTGGATCTGGCTGGAACGAAGAGAGTGGGCCGATGAGATGCTCCTACATATAAACGAACCAACTGCATCCTTCACCTGAAGCCGTGCTTTTAACACACTTGCACAGTAAGCTTTAATACTTCAATACTCTCGATTCACCACTCCCACAACGGATTTGTTGCTTCGATTACATCCTACGATGTCGCACACTCACTTCTTTTCGCATTTCACTTCACAGCTTCACTGAGAACACATAATGGCTATAGTTTTCTGGATTGCAATCGGTTCGAGGGAGCTAATCATTCTAAGATTTTGGATTTGAAGTGGTGTAAATTGAGGATGATTTTTAGGTTTGGAATGCACGCATTGTGTGGTGGATGGATTGGTGCAAGAGTGGAGGATATGTGTTGGAGTGTGTGACGATTGAAGACAACTGGTGTGCAGATTCACGGTCTTCAACTTCAACTTAAATCTGAACTTCAAAGAGCAGGAATTAGGGTTCAAAGCTCACAGCGGGCTGATTTTGCAGGTACTAATTAACTTAGAGCTTGGTTCCATGATGCAGGGCCATTGTGAAGGAGATGAAGGAAGTTGGACTGAAACTGGATCAAGTGTCCTACAGCATCTTGATCGACATGTTTGGGAAAGCCGGTTGTTTAGAGGATGCTGCGCGCGTCCACATTCCGGGAACTCCAGGTACTGGGGAGCTGGGGAGAGCGAGTCATGGACAGTTGGGTGGAGGTGGTGTGTCCGGTGAGAGTAAGTCGTTGTATCTGAGATGAAGTGTGTGGTTTTGTGCAGATATCTGGTTATCTGCCTGATGCAATGGCATACAACAGTCTGATCAACGCCTTTCAGTTGGGATGGCAAGTATGGTAGATCAGGCCACTTTGGCGTTTCAGGAGGCCCAACAGGCCGGATGTCTAGGAGACCTATCATCTTTTACACCACCATTCAGGTGTACGCCAAGGCCGGGATGTCGGAGCAAGCTCTCCAGGTGCTGAAGTTGATGAAAAGACATGGAGATGCATCCGAATGAACTCGGATATAGCAATGTGCTGAATGCTTTTCAGTATTAGAGCCGGAAACCCTGTGGGAGCCATTGATTTGTTTGAGGAGATGTAGTATCTAAGTCTTGGATCAGCGAGAGCACTTTAATCACCATGCTGAATGATAGTGTACTCGAAGGTGGGTTTCCATTCCGCTACAGAGGAGCTATTGACGAAGATGAAGGTGTGTGGTTTCCGTTGGAACATCATGGCATACAACACTTTGATCGACATGTATGGGAAATTAAGTGGGCAAGATTCACGACAAAATGCATTTGTTTTGTGCGATGAAGTAGAAGAGATGCAAGGGGAACTTGGTCGTGTACAACACGATGTTGGACATGTATGGGAAGGTGGATCGGATCAACAATGTTGAGCATTTATTGGGGGAGTTGGGTGATTGCAAGAAACACTTGTCCTATTTTTTGTCCCCTTGCCTTTGGATAGGTGATTTTTTGCTAATCACTTTTGCATCATAAGTCCATTTTTAAAAAAAAATTTGGAATGAAGGTACACATAAAAATTTCACACATTTCATAATTTTTTGGTTTTAAAAAAAATTACTATACGATTTTTAAAGTGCCCCTGATTGGGTGTCTACCTTGGCCATTTGGATTTTTTTAATTTGATGTTGTATCCAAGAATGCGAACTAGAAGTCACAAATTGGAGAAGCTAGAGGTGTACTCCCATTCCAATGATGGAAGAAGAGTTTTTTTCAAAACACTTTTGTGTGAGGTGTCTACATGGGGCCAAAATGACCATTGTTCGTGCACATTTTTTGGGTAAGAGAAAAATTTCCTTGAAGAAATTTTTGGTGCAATACAAGAGAAAACTTGTCTATAAAAATGACTTTTTTTATGGGAATTTTTTGAATATTTTTTAAATTACTAAAAATGAAAAGATCCATAGACCCCTTTTTTGCTATTTTCTGCTTCCAATGGCTTCTATAGTACTCCATAGTAGTCTATAGTACTACACAGTATTGTATAATATTGAATCAACGGTTTAGATCTATAGGTGCCCCAAATCAATGGTTGAGATTTGCAGGCACACACTGATGCGCAAAATTGATAGGAGTTAGTAGTACTACTAGTTCTACGGCTAGAAATCACATTTTTGAACCAAAAATGTGAAGTATTCCTTACAATCACCCAACTCAAGGTTTGAGATTGTGCCTTGATAGAGTGATGTACATGACTTTGATCAATGTATACAACTACATGGGTCGCTTGGATGAGTGCATTCGCGTGTTCGAGCAACACCGTGAATCTGGTTTGAGGCTGGACCAGATCCTATTGTGCATCATGGTGAACGTGTGCAATACTCAAAGCTAGCGGAATTGCTGGAGGAGCTTCCAAAATCCGGCATCTAAGCGGACGCTCGTATTTTGAAGTTTGTAGTGGAGATTTATGAGGATTGCGATTTATGTGCAAATGTTGTAGATTTTTTGTGTAAGATTGAAGAGCTTGGGCTATTGGAGAATACTTCGTTGTGTAAGCTGAGTCGTTTGGTGACCCTTGCCCCTAGTAGGTGGTCTCTTGGAGCCTCTTCTGCATAAATGTTTGAATTACCATATGTGAGCATTTTTTGGTGTTGGTCGATGTGACTCTTGTTTTTATTTCTGATTGCATGTTTGGTTTCCTGTGGTTGTCTGTCATCTTTTATGTATTCTTCATGGTGTCTGTGGTGTTCACAATCTTGGATTGAACACAAATAAACACATGTACCATTAACACATGTATTTATTTGTGTTCTCATATATAGTGGTTGTCTAGTGTGTTATTTGGTCGTGGAGAAAGTCTTGGTTGTTCTTAGGGTTATGCTATTGTGGTGAGATGAGGTTATAGAAGTTGGTCTTGAATAAATAAAAATAGAACATTTGGACAATGTAACTTTAAGTTCTAAGCAACTATCTTTCACCTTGGTTAGATCTAGGATTAGGCATTGAGCAATTTAAGTAGGTAGGAGAATTTTGTAAGAGACAATCTCAATTATGAAATTGGGGTAAGTGTATGGAATTGTTACTACTATCTACTACTATCTCAATGTATATTGCCATTTCAAAACCAAAATCAAGGATAGTTTGATATCTAGGACAATTGTACTTGTCTTACGAGAAATGTGCCTTCTGAATAAGAGACAGGTGACAACCCTAGATTTAGGTTCTAGAATAAAGTGAGGGTGTACACATTGTGACGCCATTAGGTGGGATCATAATGAGGTGAGCTTACCTTAGTCATTATCAAATGCATAAACTCACAAAATGGTGTATGATAATAGTTGTAGTTTGTTGACAAAGCTTGTCCTACAAATTGTTTTTGAGTCTAATGGCAGCCTAGGCATTTGATTTCCATTTTCTCAATGTCTTCCTTTGTAAACTCAACACAACAATCCATCAAAAGGAAATTGTTTAAATGCATTGAGCTATTGATATCCAACTATGAGGTTCCAATTTCTACGACAATGAAATTAAGAACACCCAAAATTGTCACGTCTAGGTTCTAACCCTAGAATGAAGACATCAGTTCTGAACACCATGATCTAGTGTTGATTTATGGTACACCTATGTTTAGGACTTGAAAAATTCACAACTTATTTATAAAGTGTCCAAATAATGCATGCTACAGTGCCCTAGATTCCTCATGCCAATATCCAATAAAAATAAATTATGTCATATACTAGTAACTATGCTCAGACCAAAGGGTTCCGAAGTAGACCTCAGAGTGCCAAACAGCCTCAGTACTGTATCGTGAATTTGGGTGTTTGTAATGAATTATAGATCACCCTTGAAAGCTTGTGCATATCAGGGTTTTTTTTCCAACTTATTGCAACCCAAAGTATTCAGAAGTTGTTGGGAGGTCAAGTTTCTCAAAGCTAATACATCATTGGAAATTCGCACTACCCAATGGTCAATGCTTGTAAATAAATCTAGTGAACTTTGAAGACCTATCTCATTTCCTCCCTCACAATTAGTGAAGTTAAGCTCCAAAATTGGTGAACCAACAATACAGGTAATCCTTTTGGATCCCACCCATCCTTTACTCGTCACTGATTGAATCTTTGTAAGCTTGGTGGAGCAAACAAGTGCTTCACTGTCGAAAATGGATCCTTAAATTAGTCTCTGCTTCGAGATACGGTGATCTTGTCCAGGCCTTGCAATTCTTCACTCAATTCACAAGATTGAAAATCTGAGACTTGCAATTTGGAAAGTTTGCATAGATCTCCAGGCAACTTGGCAAATTTGAAGCAATGAGCAAAGCTACCTCTTTCAAGGTGCTAACCTTTCGATTCACTCACCAGCTAAAAATTCTTCTCACTCTATAATTTCGTTGGAGGTTGAGAAGATTCTTTTAGTGTAGAAGGGAGGGATAGTGTGATAAAGACAAGGATATTCAAACTTCAAGGGACTCGACTTACTTCAATGAGGTCTCAAACATTAGAGAAATTTTTTACTCTCTGGAGGCCTGCTAAGGGTTGCTAAGGGTTGATAAGCCACTCTATTTCAAGAGCCTTGCAGGGCTATTGAAAGAACAAAATCTCTGACAAAAATAAGATTCATCTTCTGTGAATATCTCGAATGAAAGGGAGTAAATCTTAATTTTTCATTCTCTTTTGAATATAAAATTGTAGTTGCCACAACCCTCTTCCATTAAACTACTTGTGTACCAATGCTCAAGTACCAATGCTCTAACAATTGGCAATACATTGATTAGTAGAAATAGGGGAAAAGTTCTTGTGTAGGCAAAAAGAAAATAATGTTGGGGTCCCTTCCAGCGCTTCTAAACAGCCCTGTGGAGAGTCGAAATTTTCTCTAATGATTCTCCCAATAGTAGCACTCCATTTTCAAGTGAAACTAGGTCCTAGAAGCCCAATTTCACCAATTTCAGCATTGTAAGGTTTCTATAGAAAGGACTTCATCACTGCAAAAATGAAATCAGTCTTTTCACAAAGACGTACCGATTTGTTCCCTTGTTCCACACAAGGCTTGTCTCTGCAAGTATTTACTCAATCTTCCATGACAAAAGGCTACATTCTTTGAATTTGTCGCAACCATCCTGCATCTCTTACAACCAAATTTGATGTTTAGGGTCCTTGGTAAGATTATGGTATTGCAAACCCAATCTTTCCCTAATTCTTGTTTAAGGTGTTCCAACTCACTCATGATGGTGATGGAGCTTGGTGAAAGATGAGCATGTGTTTTTACTGGTAAACTTTGTGAAGAACAAAGTCTGTAACAAACTTTTGGAGGATGTCGATGTTTGTATGGGGTGCTTGTTTTCAAGAATTTTCATGCAACAAACCTTCCCATTGGATTAGACCACTCTTCATGTAGCTATAAGGTAAACCTGCCTATGACAGGCAGAATGAGTAGTTTGTACTATTGCCATTAGCAAAATGATTCAGATTTTTTTCCATACATAGAAATATGTGAGAATTGAAGGAAGCAATTGAAATTTTATTTTTTGGACAATGTAAGAATGTTTTATGAATTTTTGAAGTGTACAGCCCAATTAGCCCAACAGAGTCTGTAGACTACCCCAAATCAGCAAAAAAGATTCCCATAATGGTCATCTTACCACCTAAAGCAGTCACAACATTTTCTAAAATGGCTACAACATTTCCTAACATGGCTGTGACATGAAGGAATAAAAAAATAACTTCTTATGACCAATTTACACTTGAATGGTGTAAGTGTCCTATGACAGTTACTAATAACTCCATGACCATCTCCCAGGACAAGATTATGGCCACAAATCAGCCTAATGTAGTCCTAATCTCATTTATCACAAAAAATCTGCCATGGGTTGATGTAAGACTCTAATAGGTGGTTTCCTAGATGACTGCATTAGGCAGTTTGCCCGTCATGGGCTGGTTTACCTTATGTCAATGCAGAGCCGAGCCTCCAGAGCTATTAGATTCCGCACCCCCCCCCGCCCTCCCTCCCTCCCTCCTCCCAAGTATAAAGCTATAATAAAGACGGCCAAGAATAATTTTCACTTTCTGAACCTTCACACAAAAGTAGTGGCTCGCTATACTGTACATCCTTTTCTCTCCACTTTTAATATCAACAAGTGCCAACTTAATGCACATCAAATTTAAGGATGAAGCATTCCAAAAGAAAGCAACCACCTAAAACAACCTGCAGGAGTATCACTCATATTCACATGATTCTTCGAGAAAATTAATGTACACCCTCTGTAGTGGATGCACATGCAAGTAAATTTGCATTATCGGCCATAATCTACGGCACATGTCCTGATGTGCTATCACACAAAGGATCCCTACCTACACTAGTTCTACAAAAGCCCCTACACTGCAAAAGAATCATTGGAGGACTTGAAATAACCACTAATAAGACCAAAGGCTAAATCATGTGAGAGATATCAACTCATTATTGCCATTAGATGGTGGTGGAGTTCCAGCTCGCTGTGGAGCAGCGGACGAAGGTGCAATGGTCGTGGTCGAAGAGAGGTCCATCAGTGCTGGGCCTGAAGCAGATGTAGGCAAGCCAGTTGAGGATGAGAAAAAATCTCCAAGGGGTTGGGAACCAGGGCCCGAAGTAGGGGCTGCGGTTTTCATGGCCTTGAAACCGTCGAGGTCTGAGAAATCTGCTACAGGTTGGGACGATGGCTTGGCAACGAAAGGAGTCATTCCTAGGGTTTCAAAGCCCATCAACGGAGCCGGTTGCCCACCAGGAAATTGGGCGACTGGAGCACCTGGCTGAAAACCTAGGGGGGGAAACGAAGCTGCTGGCATCGGTTGAGGAGCCACTCCCAAGAGTTGGCCTTCAAAAGCCACTTGAGAACCGGGGAAGGAAACTGGCATAGTGGGTGTCACTGGAACGAGCTCGTTCCCAAGCACTGGAGTTGGAGCCTCAGCAGACGGTGGAGGTCCTTCAATTGCAAGTTGTCCTGGTTGAGGTGGTGGCTGAGGAGGGCCTTCAATTGCGAGTTGCTGTCCTGGTTGAGGTGCAGCTGGTTGAGCGCCTTCAAGCATGAGTTGCTGACCCGGAGCTGGAAGAGCATTTTGCGGCATACCAGGAGGAGCTGGAAGAAGGTTTGATGGCAATTCTGGAGCTTTCAGGAGACCGGCGTTTAAGTTGACAGGCGGGGCAGCTACCTTCAATCCAGATGTTAATATACTAGGTGGTGCAACAATCTCAATGACTGGCTTTTTGGCTTTTTCCTGCTGTGGAGTAACTAAGCCAGGAACAGTACTGTTTTTATCTGGGGTCGGGAGGGGTGCCTCCACAGGTCCCAGGAGGTCTGCTCCAGATACTGGAGTAAGGTTCAGTGGCTTGGGTTTTGCTACATCACCAGCTCCATGGTTCTTCTGAATGACCTTATTCCATTGCTGCATGATTGTCTTAAGCGCCGGTCTTCCGTTCGACTGTAGAAACGAATTTCAAAAAGGTGAGATACTGACCCCAAACGCCCATGACTAGTGTTACCTAGGCAAGAAAAGATATCGACAGGAATCTCCACGAAAAAATCTGCTAAATTCGAATGCACCCTGTGATCAACCGTACGAAACTTAACAAGAAGGCATTTCAAGCACGAGAACACACAAGTATCTTCCTGGTCCAATTGTTGAGTAGCCTGTTGACTATCCAAAGCGAAGGTATGAAGTCTCCGTGAAACTACATGTTACTTACATGGGCATGAAGAGCAGCCTCGGCAAACATGCCAGTGTCAAGCCAGACCTTCTCCATGAGATTGGGGTCATTCAAGAGAGCAGCTGCCAGTGCTCCTTCACGGCCCTGTCCAGCAGACAACATAGTGTTGACTTGCACCTGCAAACACGAAGAACAAATTGCGTAAGATCGGTACTGTCGATTGTCAGAGAAGTTTCACCAGGAAGTGTGCCGTGCTATCAACGCTTTTCTCATTCAACACGTCAGATAATAGAGGTTGAAGTTGTTCTCTGGATAAACCTATAGACATCAAATCTCACCTAATGGTAACCAGAAATTCAGGTCAGGCTGAAGTCGCAATAGAAAACAAGCATGACATCTAAAACTACATGAAGGCATTCGATAAAATGAACCAAAAGATGTCCCCTAGTAAGAGCTCCAGGATATTCAGCGAAGGAAACGTACAGCCAATCTTGTCATCTCCCCATGGGTTGCCAGTCGAAGAGAAAGTCCTCGGAGCTCATTTGGTTGAAGTGCTCCTTCCACCGCCCCTGCAGCTGCCAGTCTCTTCAAAGCTTGTCCAGCAATGTCAGCTTGTGCAGTGGCGTCAGCAGCGTCAATCAAATCGAGAAATTCTCGAGCAAATTTCACCACTCCAAAAACTGCCTCAGCCTTGGCCTCTTGGCTGGCAGTGAGAGAAAGGACACCCATAGTTTCCGAGCTCAGATCAATATCCTGCCCTATACTACGGCTGTTACTCAAAATAATGAGTGTCTGCAATGCTCGCTTCAAGTCTCCGCTTTGCATGGCAAGATCAAACTCCAATCTGACCAGAGCAAAGACATCAATAGAGAAATAAGAAATAAGAAATAAGAACAAGACCTTACATGTACAGCATCTAAATATGACGAATAAAAGTTGAGCTGGTAACTCCAAGATAGTAAACCGTATTATGCGTGCATTAGGAGCAGTTCGCACTGACGACAACCTAGACATTCGCTGTCGCACTCTCATAGTGAATTGTAAAAGATAAGCTCAAGGAACAACCACAGGTACAGTACATTAAAGCTGAAGATAATGTGATTACCTCTTAGAAATTCCTGGCAAGTGCAAAGCCTCTGTCGCATAACCCATCCCAACCATAAAGTATGCCAAGTCGTCATGATGCTCTCTACCAAGTCTAGCAGCCCTGTCATTCAAGAAAGGAGAATACAAATCTTACTCCTACAGGTTAAAAGCACAGAACAGTGAAATAAGAAAGTAAACAGAATCCAAGACCTAAGATGTCCATCGAAAAGAAAGAAGCATAGTAACTGTCAAAAAGTAAGGCAAGTATACCCCGAATCGCCGCATTGAATGCACAATGTACATTTCAGGTGGTGAATTTGGGTGCACAATACCTTAACCCAAATTTGATATCACTGAAAACCACCAAAATAATATTGCTAAGAATACTTACCACTTAACAGCACTAACAGCATCTCCGTATGCAGCTAAGCATCGACACCGAATTCCTGGATGACTCAAAGCTATCGCGTGGGCTGTCATATACCTGTCCAGATGTGAAACAAATTTCAGTTCACAGTAGCAAACATTTGTAGTTATTTCACAAATGCGATACACATTTCAGAGAGTCCAGACAAATGAACCTCAAATAATAAAGAGCTAATTGACACATCACTCAGCCCGCTGTTCCCTTGTCCGTGAAGTGACCGGTACTACTTGCTAGATGAGTAACAAACTGGCAAGCCTAAGTCAGGGGTCCACCAAAAGAATTATTAAAGATCCGACCACTTAAAGATGGCACGTATTAAAACAATACCTGTCAACTAGCCAGAGCACACCATCCTTCACACCCACCACCACAAGAGGTCCAACTGGACGTTTCTGTTCTGGAGGCAACCTGGAAACTGCAACAGAAACACCTCCTCCCGCAACAACTGGCTCATTATTTACTCTATTTCCTTCCAAATCTTTCAGAGGATTGGGGGCTTCTCCGTCAGTTTTTGATATCTTCGGCATTGACACGAAAGGGGGTACCGAGGGAGCAGTTTGGAATGAAGCAAGCCTCACCACCTGTAGCATTGGAGGCCGCAAAGCCATTCTGTCCATAATACTTACTACCTTTGGTCCCTCGACAGTCAGCAGTGCCAACTCATTATTCGATACACTTGCCTGAGCCCGCCTAGCCTTCTCTTCTTCCTTTCTCTTTTTTCTCTCAAGATCTAGAGCACTCACTCCCGCATCTACAAACACACACCTGCAAGACAAGGCAAGTCAAAATAGGCAGAAAGTAGAAGCTCAACTTCACCATTGATCAATAAACATGAAAAAAGACCAGCACAAACCAGATAGTTAGATTACTATTTTCAATAGAAAGTCCCAAAGGTCTCAAAATGCAGCATGATAGGCTCCAGTAGAGAAAATTTTGACACGGGAACCCAAAAAGTTCTCATAAGACAAGTCAATCCAACAGAGAATGACCTAGCGTGCTCTTTTTACCATTTAATTCAGAAATCAACCAGGTAGCAGTCAAGAATCCAAAAACGTCTAACAAGAAAAGTCGAGAGGCACTCACTCTATTGTTGTGGGTGTGGCTAAAAAGAGCTGGCGGCGGTGCCATATACCACCGGTTGCAGCTCCAATTGCCACATTTCCTAAGTATTGGTATTGCGGTCGCAGAGATGAAATGACAATGTATTTCTGATAAGCAAGTGCGCAGTACTCTACAGTCTGATCCCAAGCACTCCACTCTGGTTGTGGCATCATCCCACTCACTGGCTTGAAAGTTTCCCAGCTGCAAGTCAAGCACATCCTCACATTAATCTAAGTTGGACAGCATACTCGTGAAATACATTTAAAAAGAGCAGCAATGGGAATAATTCAAAGAAATTCTAAGGATTCCAACAGCGAGGCTAGTTGAAAGAAACATAAGCTTACTTCCTGAGAAGAACGAGCAGAGAGAAGCAAAGAGTTATGTGAAAGAAGGCACGCTTGCAGAATTTAGGACTCAGCAAGATAGACACAAAATAGAGGCGCACAGTATAGAAACAAAAGATATTAAACATATTTGTTACTCAGCCTGATCATTACTTGAAGAACATGCGAAACCCGTTGGAGCATACCTGTAGAGCTGGAAGTTTGACGGTGCTTCAGTAACTTTGGTAGGGGTAACAGTAGAGTCTTCAAACGTGCCACTTGATCCTGTAGCTGCTGCTGATAATCCTAGATTAACAGTACTAGTTCGCCTTGGCATCTTGTATGCAACCCCCAGCAAGGCACCACCTTGCAGTCCTATGACCTGGTAGAAAAACAGGATGAGGGAGGTACTCTACACAAAATGTAATCCACAGAGACCAGAATTGCCAGTGGTTGAAAGGTCAAATATAAGCAACAAGCATGCAGGTCAAAGTTGAAAGAAACAACAAACTCACTGGCTCGGATCGCTTGTCAATGGACTTAGTCAGAAGATTCACACTTCCGTCGTCGAAGATAATGCGTATCTGCACAGTAGCAGCTGCGGCAGCTGCCTGAGCAACAGCTTGCGCCTGAGCAGCTGCAGCAGCTGCTTCCTTTGCTTTCCTAGAAGAGCCACCTTTGTGAGGGGGAGGGGGTCTTGGAACAGGAAAAGACTCGATCAATGCAAACCGCTCTTTGCAGGTGTCCCATGCAAAATGACGAGCAGATCCAGAATCAATCAGCTGCCAATCAGTGGTTCTGTAGACAGCGTACGATGAAGCATCTGGCCATACAACTGATACGTATCTGTCATTCCCAGACAAGAGTGTCAGTTTGAAACCTTCCATGCATTCGTAATACTCCTTGGACAGTTATTTACACCTACAAACTTTGAACACACTGCAGGCAACACCCCGACAGCAAAAATATAGAGATTACGAAATGGCAGCAGAACATCATACACCATAAGAAAAAGAATAGTTCTAGAGTTCAGGAAATTTGCAAAGCAAGACCGAGTCTTATCGGGTTCACAATGAGTTTTTCGATGACTTTCGGACAGAATGCATGTGCTAAGATAGCGCGTACTTACTTTCCAGAATAACTAGTGGAGAGAACAGAATATGAACCGTGACTGGCGGCCGTCACAGGCTTACGGCCCTGCTTTACCTGCACAATTTATAGCCCAATTTTCAGATAACCACCTCACATTCTTCAAATTGAAATCTGAAGATACGAAAACAACGGAGATCTTCAAACGTGCTCTACACCTAGTCCCCCTCAAAAGATGTTCAACGCAGATATACCTGCATCTGTGGCGTCTCTGGCGTTTCGTTCCGTGGGCGACCATTAAGCTCAATCAGAACACCAGTATTTGAAACAGTGGGGTTAGTCGGCGCGGCAAGCTGGAACGATAGTAACTTTATCTCCTTCTCACTGGCGAATGCGACGGAATGCTCTTTACTTCCAGGCGGGGTGACGAGAGGGACAGCAGCTGGCAGAGCTCGTGCATCAAATTCACTGAGAATGACCCCAAAATTGGTACCACTTGCAACTAAATGAGGTTGCAAAGGATGCACTGCCATACAGTAAGCCTGAATTGTAAAAAAGAAATTGACAAAATGAGTTCATGGCACTGTTGTAAGGAAACAAGAGGTGGCTGATTACAAGGCTTTCAGCACAGAATGCATCCCAAGAATTTTGATGTAAAAGATGGGGAAGCAAAGGCAACGGGAGCATTGATGAGCAAACAGCTTCCGACGAGTATGAGAGCAGAACTCAAAGCTCAAAGAACACCACAAAAAGGTGAGTGCATAGCGCACAAAAACATCACCTTTAGCTTTTTCCCTGAATGAAGCAATGACACGGGAACTTGTGATGTTAAATCACAAAGCGGTCTGGTTGTAGCTCCATATGCTGAATGCTCAATGGCCCTGAAGAAATCCATCGCACTAGTCATAAAGCACGTTCATTCAAGGTTCCAGAATCTCTAGGTAGACGGCATGTTACACTAGCTTGCCACATATTCTCGAGTCTCATTAATAGACTGATATGCAACCTATTAAAATGACTTTCAGAGTTCTTACCAGATGTGAGGATCTTTGACACAAACAAGAAGATCCAGATTGGGGACCCGAGGATGACACCAGGACGCTACACTATGGCAAGCCAACTTTGCAACTGGCTTGATGCGACGTAATTCCTGCATCAAAAAACACAGAGGGCTAAGTCAGAACTCCCCAATACCCATAAAAGAGTTTTTCCACCAGATGGTTCTCTCCCACAACTCCGAACACACCATGAAAGTTTATGAAGAATATAAGGTTTGCAAATATGGATCACTAAATCTCTGCAAAGATACTACTTACAAACCGCAATTCTATTATGAAGATGCCAAAATCCCATCTAAGAAGGATCAGGAGCACATAGCACATTGCACATAGCAGATAGCGAGCAAGTCAACGGACTTGCCTTGAACGATTGCGTGTCCCAGATTGCTAAGGTCTTGTCTGCGCCAATGCTGACAAGTTGAGGAGGACCATCCTGCACCCTGGCAAGCTCTAGTGCATAAACCCCTCCATCATGAGCCTGCACCCTCAGTGCCATGATCCCGCCTTAGAACATTCTTGTCTCACTAACTAGGTCACTTATGTGTGAAAGACAATAGTACCAGACGACCCTAACCCTGACCCAACACAGCCACCTTAATGGTGGAACACATATTCCTGAAAGACCTCACGACAGAATGCCTTAAAGAGAGAAGCTCAAAGTCAAATTGCAGAGATTGAGTACGAAAACAAACAACCTTGACTGAAAGCTTGGGCGTTAGCTCCCTTGTTGCCTGGGGACCGTCTACATTCCATAAACTCAATGTTCCATCATGGCCTCCAGAAACTAACATTGTCTGCGTAACACAGTAAAACTCATGTCAGCTGGACAGACACCCGGAAAAAAACACGATATACTCCGTACTATACTCTGGAGATCCTGTACGATAAACTATTTCTCAATATCTACAATGAAAGCATAATTTAATCAAAAGCTATTAAAATGAGGAAAATACCTCGCCTGATGAAGCCAAAAATGTCAGTAAGCAAGCAACGGGACCTTTGTGTCCACTAATATATCGCCGCACAAGCTGTTACAAAAGTTAACAAGCGTTAGTTTCTCTTTCTCTGAATTCTCCTCCTGTGAGATTGTCTAAAGACGATTTGTAAATAAGGTAACCAAAAGTTACAATAAAACAGCAGCAATAAAGTTGGCTGAATGGAAAAGATATGTACCTGCCACAGCGTCATAGAAAGAACCCTGATGACCCCATCTGAACAGCCAAATGCAGCAATAGGGCCTTCAACAACTCCTGACCGTGGTAGAAACGCTACACTGCAATACGCAGTGGATTATCAGACCAGGTATCAGCATGCAACACTTCAGCTAACTTTTCATACTGAATTAGAATTGCAAAGCCTACAAAGATGCATTTTGTATCATAAATGTTACCAAAGAGGAGATTTGCTGTCGAACGTGGTTCTGGGGACATCACGGGCACGCATGCTGACCAAGTCCAGAAATATGACTTTGTTCTCGCAACAAACAACCAAGAAATGTCGTCCTTTGATCGTCATGTGGCCACCCCCAATGGTCGGTTGCTGCTGACCGGCGGTTATAGAGAGCTCCCCTGCGGCCGAACGGCTCATCCATGATTGCCAGAACCTAACATCATCGTCGTAGAAGGTAACATGCTTCACACTGCAGCACCAGAACGATACATCACTTCCTGATGCAAACAATTCTCAAGCCCTCACTGGTGCTATCATTAAAGAAAATGAAACTTTCACTTCCAGTTGTAAAAAATTCCAGTTGCATATATGTTACCCTTTGATAGTGTGTTACTAAAGGCCAGATAATACTGCAAAGTAATTATTTTGATGTCTCGTAAACAAGTAAGTAGTTGGAAAGGATTAAACATGACGCACAAAGTATTATGTGAGACGATTAAATAGTTTTAACTAAGGAGACGTAACATTCTTGAAATCAGCGCCTGCCACCTCGGGCCTATCTGCTAGTCAAGGGAGAATTAGGGTGTCTAAGATCCAGAGATCCTCTGATATTTAGTTTCCTGGATGCACTTCCGCTTATATGTTCAGTTCAACATTTGAAACTACACTTCGTGACTCATGATGATTCATAATTCATCAGGTTCTAACGGTGCAGTCGTGTAGTACAATAGACGGAAATTGACATTACCAGTTCTAACATGATTTCAGTGATCTGTTTGTCAATAGTCCTACGACGGAAAGGGTGCAAACCCAACACTAATCAAGAATGTTCTGAAGAGGGATATCAATTAGTCGACATCAATATAAAGAAATCTGACCTTCCACCCCGAATTGCCTCAGGACCTGCTTTCGATTTAGCTTCTGCAATAACCCAACGTGATCCGCATCAAAATATTGAAGAACATGTAACTCCAGTCTTTCCGCTACACATTGTTCAGAATTCTCGACGATGAATAGAACGTTCAGAGAAAATAGAGTGACCTAAAAGACTGCATGCCCCAAAGCACAAAAGTAAGAAGCAGCACCAGCTTCGCCTTCTGCGAGCTTTTGAAGCTGAGCCCCCACCAAACGACGTTCATCGACCCCCTTTACATTCACCTCATACACAACCTGCACCACACCATCTCTCACACATCAATTGGCCTCACCTGACAATCCTCAATAATGTCAACCTAAAACACAGAAAAAGAATACTGCAAGACAATAGAATTCTCATCACTGACTTGGTCGAATACTCGTTTTCTTAGTAAAATCTGAATCCTAAGCCAAAAGTACTGATTGCAGCGTTATCGGACGCTTATAAAAGGTTGATCATGTCGTAAGATCAAACCTCTGAAATTAGAATTCAGCTGGATATTAAGATCAGATCCATTAGAAGTGATGCTACTGCGTAATTGTTAAACTTCTGTAGCAGGCTTTCGATACCAATTTCAGTATTCCTCGATCCGGCTTACTGAGACCGACCCCATCCTAACCTAAAACCTGGACGGATTGTCAGAACCCTCCATTCTAGAGCTGCCCGTCAAAGAAAAGTGCGTTCCACACTGCTAAATTACTACATGCGAATGTAAAGGCTCACATCGCTCTGATCCAATGCATTTCTTGCTGTGTTCCTGAATTCCCAAACCCTAGAAGCCAAGAGAGGAAGAAGGAACAAACCTGGCGATGTTCCCAGTCCCAAACCACAACATTATCACTCGCATCAGCTGTGACCAGCCACGGGTACGTCGGGTGCAGCAACAGCTTCACCACCTTGTCATTCGTGGGACGAAATGCCCGTAGCCTCAACATTGTGACCCCCTCTCTCTTGTGCTCACATACCTAGCCCAGCAATCGCCACATTACAGATCCCTCAATTTCCAACCACCACTACCTGACTAGAAAAAATAAAATAAACCTAGCCACCCTTGCAGTGGAAGCGCAATAAGCTTCGAAAGATGGAAAAACGACGTACCTGGAAGACCAAGGCCAAGGGCAAGAACAGCAATGGCCCAAAATGCGATCAAGCAAACCCTGTGCACAAGGCGTTGAGCTTCAGAAGAGTAGCCGATTCACGAACACCTGCAAGCTGAACTCCGAATGCGCAAATCGGTCACGGCGACCACTTCCCCGGGAGATCCAGCAAGCAATCCCAGAGTGTCCACTGCAATCAGAGTCTCACTGCTGACACCCTGCCCTCTTCGCCGAGAAAGACTCTTAGCCCACACTATACCGTATTATGACCTCTACTAATTGCCGAATTTTTCGTCTGTCGTCCGTTCTGGGGTCTTTCGTTCGTCGGAGTTGGGTGAGATCGTCATACATTCTTGAAAACGTTCTTGTAGGCCATTTGCCCACCTTACTCACTCAAGGAATATGTACTTGCAAACCAAATATCAAGTTTCTTAAAAGAAAGTATTTCTAAAAACTAAGAATTGGATTGTTGTAAAATTATTTTTCAAAAAAAGAACATTTTGACAAGGGGAAATAAGGATTTCTAGGAAGTTTAAAGAGGTGGACTTCATTTTTTCAAAAAATATTATTATTTGCCTCCTATGTAGTGAGGGAGGCAACCCATCTATGACCACTTAAGTCTTTACACATATCTATAAGGCAACTTTTTTCAATGGGGAAATGTTTTTGTGTGTAGAAATAGAGTTTGGGAGGTTACTTTTCATAATTTTCTAGATTATTTTTTCTCAAAACAGAATTACCATGAATTTTTTAGCTAAAGATTTTATTCCTCTCATATTGGTGATATAGGTCATCCTATTTTTCACCAAAGATTGCTTACAAAATTGAGAGTTTTATAGCCCAATCATAATATACCATTCATGATCACTTACTCATCTCATAACTTGATTGGAAATAGCAATTGTAGGTGGAATATTAGGCAACAAGATTGAAATCATAGAGAGATCATTGTAGATTTTTTAGAAAACTACGTGAGTTAAAAGATAGGGTCCATTTAATTCAAAATGAGGAAATTTTATACAATATAGGGCTATTATAGGGTTCGTGAAATGCTGTATATTCTAAAATATATAAATTAGTCTATATATAAACATTATGTAGTAGGAATTTTTATTAATAACTTAGCCTTGATAGATAGGCCAAGAAGTATGAATTTTTTATAGAATGGTTAGTATTAGATGTGGATAGATGGTATAGATGATAAAATGGATTCAGTCAATAAAATCTGCAATGAAAGAGGGTTGATTAAAATTGTGCCTTAGTACTAATAGTGCATATACCAAAAAAATTGTAAATGTAAGACATTGACTACAAGTGGTAGAAATTCTCACATTGTACGAATAGGAGTTATCCTTAGTGGGTTCAACAAAGTAAACAATATATTGTACAACATAATTATAGAGTTTATAGTCCATTTAGCTTTAATCTTTAAAGCCATGCATGTTAAACACACTCATATTGAATTGGATATTCATGAGTTTGAGTGGGAACTTTGAAAGTAATCAATGGTAAACTTATTTAGAAAAAATGTCACTTGGTTAATGTCACTTCAATTGAATTGATTGTTGTTGGTTTCATGCAGTAAACTCTATACATGTATGGAGTAGAGGGAAGAGAAAATTTGTGAAGAAGGGCAAGGATAGGAAAAAATTAGACATTAAGATTTTTTATATAAGATAGTTACACTTAAAAAAACATGTAAGTGAATTTACAAAAAACCATTTAAGGTACTAGAAATATGCCCCTTGTAGCTTTCTATGCAAAAATACAATCATCTTAAATATAATAATTGGGGTAAATAGCCCTACATCTATAATAATGAAATTGAGCCCTCAAAGGATTTGTGAGTCCTAGACAACAAAGAATAGTAAGGAACTATAGCTGGAAAAAAAATCCCTAAAAAATTAACAATGAATAATATATTCTTTTTGGCCAAGATAGTTTAATTAAAGAATTTTTAAAATATGCAAATTCCAAACCTAATCATGAACTAGCTAAACTAGTGCATTAGATTAATAGTAGACCATCACTCATCAATCCTCAATTTCTTTATTGATGCCATTGCTTCTAAATGATGTGGTGTTTACTCCCTACAATTGTCCCCTCAACTAAATGTTCTCCGGTGGTACCAAATATACTACTAGCAATTTGGTGATAGAAGAAATCTCAACTACCATCACAAACAAAACAAAAAACACATTGAATCTAATAGTACAAACACAATATGAAAAAATCTTCTACTTATAGGGGGATCATTAATTTCACAATATACCAACCCAATCTATTTTCAACCCCCTTCCTTTTAGCTTGACTAATTTGAGAATGATAACAAAAGAATCAATAAAAAAACATATGGAAGTTCAAATTTTATTGATGATTGATAGTAATGATAGTGTTGATAAGAAACATTTGGAGGTCAAATTTTCATCAAATGACAATCTTCAAGAGGATATAAATGAAAGCATTGCATTATGTGACCAAGAATATTATTCATGTGAAAAAACTAAGCTTCAACCTTTGTTTGATGATAGCCATGCACACAATTTAAGTACACAATTTCAATCAAACAACAATCTTAATGAGAGTTTTTTTTTGGTACATGAAAAACAACAAACATTTGAAGGGATTTCAACCCTTTGGAAGATTGCAAGTTCCTAGAGTTCCCAAACACTAAGGAACGTCTCCACATCATCAATTTGATGTGGTAGTGACACTACTACATCAAATAGTAATATTTAATGAATTTTTTCAGAATTTTTTTTTTTCATTCTTTTTTAAAATGTTTTTTTTCTAGACAACAATGCCTTGTTCCCAGTACAAGGAATAGGCTTGAAATAGTTTCTCTATGCCCTCTAATCTCCCCTAATGAGCATCAATCATCATTTGCAATCTAATATATCAAAGTAGGTAAGCAATGAAGTTGAAAAGATAATTGTTACTCCAAATCCTTTTGTGGTTCTAGTGTTGCAAAGCAAACAAAAAATGTCTAAAAAATCAAGAAAGAAAGAGAAGAATTAAAAAATTATATAAATATGACATATTATTGGAAGCTATTTAAGTTTCAAAAAATAATGTAGTACATATAAAGTTATTTTAGTTGATTTCCCATGTATTCTTTGTTGCACTTCTAAGTGGATTTTTCAAACTGATAGTGGGTTGATTGCATTCAAAATTTTGAAAATTTGATATCAAGCACTTAGTATTCTTGCAAGATTAACCTTGAAAGACAAGCCATGACTATGTAGTTTCACTATATACTCTAATTGTGCAACTATTTATAAATTTATTTATACATTTATATTTTTTCAACAATAAATCACATGTTTTATAAAATTCATAAAAGATTTAGAATATATTGTGAAAATTTCAAATCACCTTGAATTTTTGAATAAAAAGTGGAGGAAATTCATATCAAATTTAATGTATACTTGAAAATTCTAAACTTTTCTCTATAGTAATATGTTCAATGTATAACATCATTGTACAAACAATTTTTTGTCACTCTATACTAAAAAAACAAAATACCTTGTTTAAAGGCTCCAAGTTCAAATTGTAATTAAATATTCAAGTTCAAAAATTTTCAAATTGGAGTAAAAACTACAATTAATAAACTTCATTTCATTAATTGGACCTATATTAAAAAATTCTTTGTGGTTAAAATTTTGACAAAGAGTAAAGAGCAAAAAACTACCAAGAATCTCAACATGGTGATTTGTGTATTGAGCATTTTCTTCTTTAAAAAAGTCATATAATAATATCTTGTAGAGGGAATTTTTGATTTTGCCCATTGCAAATGTGTTCAAGCAACTCTCTAAAAAATTTAGATGAAAACTATCTATTGTCATCCTTAGGCCTCTCTAAAGTCACCTATTGACCATTTTTTGGATGACATATCATTTGAAGGTTAACCCTTTTTAGTCCTGGGGAACCACAAACTACTTTTTAGAGTGAAAATACAAAAGTAACTCATAATCTTAGAGGAATTGGAAGTGAATTAGGAAATAGAGGTCACTAATTTATTTGATAGAAAATGAATTGGAGCAATCAAATATGGAAAAAATCAATTGCAAGTAACACTTATGTGGTTTTATACATGGATATGTTTGTGAATCTTCATATAATACTTGGAAACATGCCAACAGAATTGCAAAAGATGTATCCTTTTTGCATCTTGAACAACATTAGCAATGTTTAGGGGGGAAATTGAACACAAAGATGGAACTATTTCATAGGCACTTCCTGAAAAGAAAGTCGCTATAAAGAAATATGATATATGACATTGTATATAACAATGTATTTTTTATTTTCAAGTATAATGGTCAAGAATATGCTTTTTCCAAGTCTTTTGTATCATCTTTAGCTATAGACATTCATTTGGCTTCAACTACCCTTATATAAGTTTTGATTAGTTACAAAAGAGGCACAATCGAACTTGTGCCAATTTCAAGTAGAAGATTTTTTGTATGACCAAGTTCAATGTTTCTTGTATTAAGCATGCATTTCCACACATTAGAGGCATATTTTTCAATATTGATTGCTCAATACGAATCATGAACGCAATGTCTACCAAATCCATAGGTCCTTGAAGTGAATCTTTTATGAGGTTGCAAGTGTTGCAAGCTTGTATTTGTGCATTTTCAATTATATATAAATGTTAGCAACATTGTATACACCATCGAGAAATTCTAAATTCTCACAATTCTAATAGTAAATTATCCTAATTTTTTGCACACCCATTGTCTATCACTCATTCTCTAATTTGGTACAATTACTCTTTTCACTTTGACTCCTTTATCCTCAATAATCCCACATCTACTAAAGATTTAGCCTACATTCTTGCACTAACCAAAATAACTCTTGAACTTAACCATATAATGACGCTCAAGCTTCAAAAGTGTGTGATGCTTGACTTTGGAAAAGTCTAGTGGTCACAAAAGTTCACATTTCCATCTAAGTATATTTTTGCCATATAGCTTAGGCCTCTAAAACTGGTGGAGAATGTTTTTTTGGATTATTAATGACATCGATTTTTTCTTTTGACATGTGAAAAATTCAATAAAAGTAACACATTGCATTTGCTACATGGTTTTAGACTTGGCAGTTGGAAAGTACTGCATGGGGCTATTGAGGTGGGCACCCCAAAATCACCATTATTTGCTATTGTGACTAGTTACTATTATTTATCTAGTCAAATTTTCATATTCTCTTGTTGGCAAGTGAAAGGAGGTTCCAACAAACCAAAGAACACAACATTTGGATATTGTGTGCAAAAGTTATGAAGAGTCAAAGCTTTTTTAGTGAAGGTTTTAAAATCGTTTCTTCCACATACATACATATTGATTTTGGAGATGTACCCAGATAGATGATGACGGTTTTGGGTTAATGATGCATTTTGGGGTGGGAGGCCAAGTCGTTGCCTACTTGGCTGTTCAGTGCAGTACAGGATTGTCTTGGGTGCCCGGATGAGATACTGAACCAAGTGGTCATGGGTCCTTCACCACACTGTCATCCACACGTCGTTTCAGGATTAAACCTTGAACGCCGGGCTGGTGACCATGGAAATCAGGCATTTTGGAACCGTGTGACATCATCCACTTTAAAAAAATAAAAAATACACATTGGGAGTCAAACTACTGTAGAAGATCTCCCCTTTCCACTCCTAATTCAGAGGATGAATAAGGTAGGAACACTCATATGCGTCATTTTAAGGAGATTGAAGTACCAGACCTGACCAATTAAGCTCAAAAATTATATCATTAGATTAGCAAGAAGAAAACAAAAATATTGGTAGCAGTTCATGATTGCCACTGACAAGCATTTGTTCACAGTAAATTTCCAAAGCACAAAATCACTGAAAATCAATGTCTGTCAGTAGGAGGTGTTGAAGTAAAGCCGAATTGAAACCATAACTGTCTTCTGCTAATACAATGCTAAGCCTGACTAGTTATTGTAATAGTTACAAACTACACTTAAATCCGTCAGAAAGTACTCCACAACACCAAGTGACCGGTACTGTAGAATTGGCATATCTAAACAGTAAATGCAAGGGTAAATGTATCATCTTTTATCATTCCTATTTGTGCATTTGATTCAGTGCAGTTGAACCTTGAAGTTACCGCATGCCTGCATGTGCCGCTGCTCCACCATGCACAGTATCCTAAACCAACGCCCTATTCACCTTGTCATTTTTACTTAATGAAAATAATCCACCATCCATTGAACCTACTTGCAAACCCATTGGCATTAAATTCTGCCACCGTTTTCTTCCATAACCACCATTTCTTCTTAACAGTTTGTCATGGGACTCAGAACAACAGCAATGGGTCACAATATAGGTCACGCCCATGGGGACAATTATGCTTATGGGTGTTCCTACCTTAGTTGCAATTCTGTCATACGGAGGAGAATTCCTTGACATTCATTGGACAAAAAACATCCACCACGTCATTTAGGGGTTAACCCTTTGAACACCGGGGCTAGTGACTGTGGAAATCAGCCATTTCGAAACTGTGTGACATCATCCACTTTAGAAAAAACAGAAATACACATTGGGAGTCAAACTACTGTAGAAGATCTTCCCTTTCCACCCCTAATTCCGTGGATGAATAGTTGCAATTCTGTCCTACACAGGAGAATTCCTTGTCATTCATTGGACAATAATCGTCCGCCGCGTAGTTCAAGGGTTAAAGAGGCATCAAGTGAAAAATGTTGGTCTGAAGGAAGTATACCCGTATGCATCATTGAAGCAAATGAACTCATATCAGGAGCATCTACGTCCTAGCGAAAGGTAATGCAATGAAATCAAAACAGAGTATTACGGCTTGCCCGCTCCCACCAGAAGGCTTCATTTGCGAAAGGAATGAGTGTACTTATCAAAATTACAAACAATTCTGTCTCATTTTCTTCGTGTAAACATGGGCTGAATGCACACCAAAACTCAACCCACAAGAGGAGGAATGTACATCTGTAATCCTGAAAGCTCACAAATTTATGAAGTGCACAAGCATAGGAGACCTATGATTAACAGATTCTAATGCATTTCAATAGAAACGGCGCGAACACTTTAAACAAAAGATATGTAACATAACTTCATCTACCAAATAATCTTCACATCTATTCACAATTCCCGCTGCTAATTTGCAAGATCTACACTACAAATCACTAACCCTGCTTCTTTGTGATATATTGACATTACCAAGATCACTGGCAATTTCTAAACTCTTGGCTAGCGAGGAGGATGCCCGTTTCACCGTCCCAGGAAGAGCCGAAGAGGACCGTTTCACATTAGAAGGGAATGGCCTACCGGTATTGCTCAAAAGTGGCTGTGAAACGTTTCTTGCTAAAGACGATGGAGGAGCCGCCAGAAGTGGTGCAATGTCTGGTTGGTAAGTCTTCGCACCCAGCAACGGGCTCCTCAATTCCTCTGCATCATTCTGAGGGTCCAGGATCACAATGCGCCGTGTTTTCCTCTGTTTCCGCTTGCGAGCACTACCTCCAGAGTTGGTCATTACTTCACCGTTCTTTTGTGGAGACTCTACGGGCGAGGGCGTGGATGAGGGTGAGGGTGAGGGTGAATCTTCGGCCACACTGACAGTCTTCCACTTCGCATTTTCATTCCTCCCTGTTTCATGGTCGCTCGTATCCGATTGTACAGGTGAGCTTGTACCAGCACCTCCATCATTATTCTCGATGATAGTTGTCTTGAGAATATCGCCGTCAATAGGAGATTTGTATGTAAGCTCTTGAACATCAACCTGCTTATCCACAACCGATGACGGGCTACTTGGGTCACTATTAGTCCTGTCAGAATTGGAATCTGCTTGATGGCCATCAACCGAATCACTATCACCGTCACTCGATGTGGCGGACAAATCAAGTGGCAACCGGAGCATTTCATTCACTAAGTGTTGCCGTCTGTGCATGAGAGCACTGTCGTAGTGTGGGGGCGAGGCTGGTGCTCCATCATTCCCATCCTCTCTCAATTGCAATGAACTCATACTACTATCCTCATTGTAAAGGTCCTTTTCCTCGATGTCCGACCTTGTCACGGCCTCCAGGATATGGACAGCTTCACGGTGGTCTTTAGGGACAGAGATATCCTCCAACCTTCTTCGAACTTCGTCCTTGCCTCGTCTCCTCCGCTGTGACCACCTCCCACGATCGCTGCTGCCCACGAACTTGTCCTCATGACCCGAACTGCGCCCGGGGTCACTCTCCCAGAATCCAACAAGGTCGTTCAGCCAAGTGCTCGATCCCTCCCTTTTCACATTTTCAATCTGTCGCATGAGCTGTTCTACCTCAGGATCTGCCTGCTCCCTCACTTCTGATAAGCTTGGTGGGGCAGTTTCAGCCTCTAAACCTGCTGCTTGCACATCCTGTTGAACACTGTCAACTGCTCCAGCTAGATTGGAGCCCCCGGTGTCATCAATTGATGCCAGTCGCGTATTCTTCCTCTGTCATTCAACACGGAGTGTAGTGAGTTACTTATTCGACAAGCAATGGAACATTCGATAGCCCATTCGCAATACCTAGGTCTGATTAACAAAGAGGATTCATCAGCCGAAGTATGATCAGTATTTAATTCAGATCAACTGCCACGACAAACGAACTGCCATAAATAATTTCAAATGTAGAAAGTCGATACTTAACAGAATCTGTGCAAAATAGACTAAGGGTGGTACAGAAATCAACTCACCCTGGGTGCTTGTCGAGATTGAGAAAGCAGAGCTTCTGAAGACTGTCCAGTATCGTAAAGGGGTACACTCAAACCCTCAGAACTCTTTGCAGGTACGTAGATACCATAGCTGGCTCGTCGCTTAATCCGTTGAGAAAGTATTCTATGCATGAACCAACTCTCCAGCTTCGTCATCGCTTGTCCGTCCACTTCCACCTGCATGAATGAAGAGAGTGAAAACAAAGTTGAAATTACAGACGATACTATTTCGGGAAGAACTTAATTCCTCACAAATAGAAATATCGTATAGATGAGCAACGTAACGCTCCTTGGATTCGTTCCTTTCTCAAGTTGCACATACATAGGACAAAGCACAAGTCACTAAACTACTTGGAAAACTTCTTTCGTGAATTCTAGCTGAGCAAACTTGCAAAAGTCTGATTCCACCTTCTGCAGGCTACAGAAAACCGCGAAGGAACTAAAAGAATGCCAGTCCTCACATGACCAAACACTTGTATCCTCCAGCCACTTCAAGCGGCAATGACCTCTGTGAAGATAGGGATACTATGAAGAAACACAAAGACAAGTTGCCCACCTTACTCGGATCGTGAAAATAACTGAAAACTTCTTCACGATAGTGCGAGCTGACACTGATGGGGTTACCATTCAGCCACAAGGATTGAAGAACGGGCAAAAAGCCAAGTGCTTCCACCTCTTGGAAGTTGGATATTATGTTATAAGAAAGGTCAAGTGCTTCAAGAGAAAGAAGCGTCTCTATACCCCGTGTCGAAACTAGCGCATTGTTCCTCAAGACTAGCCTGGTGATGGTACCCACTACCTGCAATTGATCACAACCTCCAACTTAGGCATTAAAGCATTGCAGGTAAACCGACTTCAAACAGTCCAGTAAAAAGATATATGCTTCCATCACGTGATTTTCCTATCAAGCACATGCTGCAATCCATGTACCGCTCCATGAGCTGGAAGTACTATTAATTACGCAGATTCAGTAAAATCCCCACGGACAATACAATTCCTTGCGTATTGGGCGGGTACTATAGGCAGGCGATTTAAATGCATCTAAATGCAGTAGTCATGAGACAGTTTCAAAAGTGGATACACCCGTGCCACCTACGTCTAATTTGCGATATTATACCATGCAATGCACATTGCAACTACCGTAACCAACCATGCCAAAGTAGAAATTACCAATGTCAATAGTCGAGCTCTTACTCGAAAGGTATCATTTTCAATCTCATTTTTTTTTCCAATTTCATTTGTAGGCAATGCCAGTCAGCTGAATAGCTATGGAGAATGAAGTCCAACGCACCTGGCTTAGAGACGCAACAGACGAAATGTGGTTGAATCCGAGGTCCAGGAACTTGAGCCGGGTGCACTTTTGGAGATTGGCTACTTTGGCAAAATTATTTCTGCTCAGATCCAGGGCATCTACAGCAGGCAGAAGCTGCAACGACTCATCCATCAGGAATAACCCATTGCAAGGACATGCTACCGCTGCCAGTCGGCTCCACTTCTGCGCAACATTTATCTCAACAGTTTGTTCTGCAAAGACGTGCCTCAACGCATTCTGCACGCCACAAAATGTCCATTGAGTCTTCAGAACACTTCTCAATCAAGACGTAAAGGGCTTGAGGGCTTGTCTAATGCCTGGTGCTCTGCAATACTACACCGTCACAGAATTCTCATGAACGGAACTGGTTAAAAAGATAGATGAAGTGGGATATCCCAACCAGGAATTTCAGTAATTTCCTCGCAGATATACTGTCCGAACGGTCAGCAGCACTTGCTACATGCAATTTCCAATATATTCGTGAAAGGAACTCCATTAAAAATTTAAACCTCTAAAGCACAAAACCCCAGCTGTGATGACACTAAAAAAATGGAATTTCATTGCACGTAAGCCACCTACTTCAGGTGCCAGGTGGACAAGATTCTTCATCTAGAGCACAATCTACGTTCCACTCGTATGAGGAAGGCGAGGTTAAGGAAACCGAGCAATCGACGATCAGATCTACGTGCACCTCCAAGCGATTCATTTTCACACCAGAACTTAAAGAAGGTACTCATTATCATTAAAACAATTCTCCAGCTAAGTGCAACAAGCAAAAGTGACCCTAAACTAATAACAACAGCATCGAAAACAACAAATAAAAGCAATCGAATATTCGACGAATTGATCCTGCGCCAATTACGACTGCTTGACCAAGCAATCTCAAACACCCTCACTGAAACAGAACGAATTCTCAAATGCTTGCATGCTACATGCAGTTTACACTACACTCGAGAAATAAAAACTCAAAATCTCTAGAGCAAAAATTCCCAGTTGTGATGAAATTTAAGAACTAGAATTCATTGCATGTATTCCACCTAGTGTGGATTCTTATTCTAGAGCCAAAAATCCAGTTCATGAACGATACTCTACGATGAATGGGGACGCGATTGAGGGAACCGAGCAATCGAACGACCTAATTTTGGCGATTCCATTCTCACACCAGAAATTGAAGAAAATGGAGGTACTGATCATTCCCATTGAAACAATTCACCAGACCAATGTAGCAACCAAAATTTACCCTAAATGAGTAACAAAGGCACTAGGAGAAAAACAAAACACAAGCATTCGAACATTCGCGGAATCAATTCTGCGACAATTTGAGAATATCAAACCCTCCTAAAGAATTCTCTAATCCTATTAACGAATTCTCAAATGTCAGGACGCACGGATTGATCGCAGAACTACTTACGGCGGAATTGTGACAGATGAGTTTTTCTAAAATCGGCCGCAATTCGAGCAGCCCGCGCGCGGCGGAAGTGGACAAATCGCATCCCCGCAGCTCCAGGTTCTTCAATTTGGTGAACGGCAGCAGAGTAATCGGTGTGGGATCCCTTGCGGGTGCCGGCAGCACCGCCACGACTTGCAGCGATCCGAGGAGACGCAGCACGCGTCGCAGTTTCTCCAGTGCGCGATGGTCACCCAAATCCGCGACGTAAGCGCGAAGGTAGTCCACGGGCGCCCCGCTGCGCAGCTGCTCGAGCTCTTGGAGAGCCTCCAGACGCGCCTGCACGTAATGCAACCCCACGGGGTTGAGCTTCAGCACCAGCGTGCCGTCCAGCAGATTCCCCGCCTGCTGCTCGATGAAGCGAGCCAGCAGCTCCAGATACCGGTCTCCCGTAACTATTGCCATTCATGCTGCTGGCCCCCGTTTGCCAAGGCTCTGACAAGAGTACTTCCCCTGCTCACCTCAGCCCCCCTCATTCGACGACACGGCCATCGTCCTCCAAATCTCGAAATCTCGCCTAAGCCTTGCGTGGTCCGCCATAGCCAGACTCGCCATAGCCGCAGCTGTCACCAACACACACACGGGAACTCTCCCCCATATCCTCGCCCGAGTACCAGTAGGGTCTCAACCTTATGCCGGGTATACGTGAACTCAATCCGGGTATACCTCCGGGTATCATGTTCTTGTGGAATTTAGAAGTCTACAAATTCGAAAAATTTCGGAAATCGAAGTGCTCTTCAGTTCCATAATTCTTGAATTCTTAGATTTGTGCAATTCATCATACCAGGTCTGCCGTGCAGGGATGGCAAGAAATGAAAAACTCACCAAAAATGAGATCTGAGCTCTAATTTATTTTGAGAAAAAACTCCAGAATAATCTATTTCTTAGGAGTTAACCTCAACTCTTCTAAGCTAGATAGTTTATGAAAAAATTTACTAACCACCCATGGTTTGCAACTATAATTCAATCTTCAAACCACGATTTTTTCTAATCAAGAAAATAGAAGAAGATTCAATTCAATTGAACAAACAACAAGACTTCTATATCATGGGAGCTCATATTGCATTAATGCACTATCCTCACCTCCCACAACTCTATCTTATATAGAATATAATAAAAGACTACCATTTCTCAAGATAGACCAAGATCTTCCTTCTAATTTGGATTCTCTTTAGAGCCATCTATTCAAGAAAAACTTAGTTCCTTCTATTTTAACTCTTCATAGACAAGTAGATAGTTTAGATTTCTAAAATTGTGAAGATGAGATATAATATGCAATAATGAATAATAATTTAATATAGTATTTCAAACAAAGTCAAAAATATGATTTACCATATAGATAATATATTTATGGTTAAATCAACTACTATGGTAGCCAATATATTTCTATAAAATTTGAAGCAAAAATTGAAATTTCAGTCTAAATTGATTGTTGATTGAATATTTGTAATTTTTGCAGATTTTTTCCCTTATGTTCAAAATGACTAGTTCTAATTACGGTGATTTTTTTTAGATTTTTTATTTTACTTATTTAATTTAGTCATTTGTAGAAGGGTTTTTTTAACTCAAAAAGTTATTTTCTAAGGTTACATACAAATATTCCCCTTGAATTATAGATTATTTGCCAAAGTAAGATATGATAATTTAGGCATCATAAGTACAAAAAAATTAATACTCCGTGCAAGAATCTAAAAACGTTTAGAAGATGGAAAATCATGATTCAATATACCTAGGACATGTTTAAGTACATCCAATGCTCAAAATTAGAAAGTTTGATCTTTTACGTTTTAAGCTTTCTAATTTTGCTTCCATCTAGAAAAATTTACTCATATATATATATATATATATATATGTTCGTATGTATAATCATACATTGAAATATTCTACAATCTAGTGAATATCTTATCCAAATCTAAATCATCCACTTAAAGTTGTCTAACTCTACACTCTTGCTTTCATCTTGGAATTGTTTAACTCCGATGCATTGCCTAGTACACATATCATCATTCAAGAGTTGTCTAACTTCAGTGCATTAATCCTCCATCTATCCAAAGGCAACTTTAGTCTCAACATTAATTGTAACCAAGTATATCTAACAAACCTCCTTTGATGATTTAATGCATCCACTAATGAATTCATACATAAAGAGATAATCAAGTCTCATGACAACAATGCATGAAGATCTTTTGAGTATTATCTTCTAGTTTATTATGTCCTTGTTCTCTTCACTCTTAATTAAGGAATGCAATTATTCAATTCACCTTGAAATGTCAATGATTTTATAATTGGCTATCAAACAACTTTTCAAGAATTTTTTTTTCTCAAATTTCTAAATTTTAATATATACTATGTTGAGCTACCTTTAGATTTTATTTTCTAAATGGAGATAGTTTAGTTAAATTTCTTTTGTGTGGAAACTAGCAAAAAGTGTAAATACTTCCTAGTGTATAAAAAATACACTATTTTTAAAAATTATTAATGTTTCGTCTTTAAACCTTTAGTCTTGTTTTATAAATAAATTGAAGCTATAAATTTAAGAAATTATAAAAAATATAATCTTCTAAAGATAAAAATTGTATAATTGATGAATTTTTGTAGAAAAATGCTCTCAAATTAATATTTCATAGATCTCATTTTATTTGTTTTAATTTTATCTTATAGATCATTTTTAATATTGATATTGTACATATGGATTTTTGATAAAATCTTGATATAGAAGAAAATTGAAGATGTATCATCTGAGGTAGACATGCCATTTAAAGTACACTATGTTGAACCGGACATCCACCACATACAGACCACACACTTTTCGAAAGTTGGGAACGATGCCAAATATTCATGATTTCATGAGAACTGTTTGGGAACATCCTAGGATTGTCACAAGAATGTAGAAGACAGGGTATACTTCTTTCAGGAATCACACAGCCACCACACATTGTGCAATGAAGGCTTGTTGCAACTTTTTTTAATAAAAAACAAACCTTTCTTGACAAGAATCACAATTGAAATGAATTCACATGATCTCATATTTTGTTTTGATTATCTTTAGTGTAAACACTCAACATGGATTTAGTGTATCGAATGTCAAGGAAAACCAACTTCTAATTTATTTGGAAGAAGGCTTCCAAATCTACTTGTGCAATGAGTAGCACGATTACCTTAGTACATCTAAGTTTAAGTTTTATCCCATACCTATAGACATTTTGGGTTCAATTCAAATTCACTTTATTTTATTGTTGTTGCACATTTTTTTTTTCCAAACTTATCAATTTTTGAAAATAACATAAAAATTTCAACAAGGTTCATCAAATATATAAATACATATTATAAATATGAATGTATAAATATGAATACATGGCAATTGCTAAATTTGTGGTTTTTAGAAATTTTACAAAAAACATATTTTTCCTGTATCAAAAATTAAGGGATTTTATTTTAAAAGTATTGGAAAGCTTATAAAAAAAACTCAATTAATAGGAGAATTTAAATAATGAAAGACTCCTTTATATTATTTCCTAAGTGGCTCCAAAGCCAAAATTTGGCTTTGTAATGTTGCAAATTACCAATTGGATTATGCTTGAGCTCACCACCTTGGATTTGGGTAGAATTAGGGCCATTAAAAGTGTGTTAATTTGGAAATTTCAGAACGAAAAAAATTATAGATTAGTGTGCAACATCTACAAGGTCTTCGAGGACTTTATTTAAATATTAAACTACATATTGAAAAACAATATCTTTTACTCTCTACAATCCTAAATGTATTATCAATTGAATACACTAGTGCCATAGTTTTTACTTGTGGTCAACAATATTCAACTTGCCCACATAGAACCAAATCTGAAATTTAGATGTTTGTACCAACCAATGAGATATATTATTATTGTTCTTGATAAAAAAAAGTGTAGGCATGACACATATATAATTTTGTTTATCCTTAACCAAACAATATGAGCAAAGATTTTCAAGATTATGATGTCAACAAAGACTAATGTTGGCCTACATCATTTCTATTAGATAGATATATACCAAAGGATGTAGAAGTTTATAAGGGATTGATGTTGTGATTTAGATTGTCCAATAGTTGAAGTAGGCATTATCTTATGTTAAAGTGTTTGATATGTTAGGAAGTCTTGTTGTTGGTTGGTTGATAATCAATTGGTTTGTAGTTGATGTTAGGATAAGGGCAATAGGAGTTAGTAGATGACTAGCTTCCTAGAATTGTAGTTGGCTATTTAGAAGCAAGGGTTGGTCCCTTGTCTCTCTTTTGGTTCTCAATAGTTTGGAGGTGTAGGATGCACTTGGGATGCTAACTTTTACCTTTGTTGGTGTTTTGTTATTTATAGAAGCATGGATGTGAAGATTTCTTAGTTTAAATTAGGATGCAATATTAGATCAAGGCAATATTTTGGATCTAGTTTTTCAAAAAGTTGATCTACCATGATACCAATTTTCAAATCTATATATCTTATGGACATAGATATATGAGGCATCAAAGTGGAATTGTTCAAAAGTGAAGGCAACCAAGAAGGGTGTATTTTTTTGATAGGGCTATAGAACTTTGAGGGTACTTTTTCTAATCTATTTTCTACTTTCTATCAAAAAAATCAGATATATTGGACTTGGGACCAATATATTGTTGTATTAGACTTGGACAATATCTTAGATCAAAGTAAAAATTGACATTTGAATATTTGATAAGTTTATCTATATTATGATAAAGTTTCAAAACATTTTATGATACAATTCATGAGTTTTGTTAGGTCAAAGATAGGTATGTCAATTTTTAGATTATTGCGGGAATTATACAATTGGGATTTGGGTAAAAAGGAATTTGGAGATAGTTTTAATATTATTTAGGAGGTTACAGGTATAAAAGAGATTCTATGCAAAGTATATCCATAGCAAAGTCATGTATTGTTCCAAACCTATTTCCACAACTTTGTAACAACGATACATGCAAAGAATACAAACTACAAATTTTCCTCACTTCCCTTGAAATACATTTTTGGAATATGTTGGAGGAATGAGTTTTGTACATTATTTATTCTTCATTTCAAATTAAGTTTCTTTGCATATTAGTCAATGTTGGATTGGATTGGATTCAAAAGTCAATGTAGTAGAAAAAAATGTGACAATCTTTTTGCATTGTAAAATGTGACACGGGAATTCAAAATAGGAGTGTTGCATGTAAAGTACAACTTTTTTTCTCACTTGCATTGTATTTTTATTTTTTACAAAACTAAAATATTGTGGATTCAATGGAATTATTTGTATAAATTTTGTAAATGTGCTCTAATTAGTGTCTATTGGATGAAAATTAGGTGAATTTATGTGATTTGATGAAAGGTGCATTGTAATATATAGATAAACTTACAAAGCTGAAAGTAGATAAATTATGTTGTAATCCCACTAAAGAGTGCATTTTATTGGTTTTATCTAAAATATATGAATTATATTTTTGGGTACTTCAAAAATTTGTATAATTCCAAAATTAATGAACATCAATGTTCATATTGTAAGGAGAACTAATTGAAATAAATTTTCTTAAAAATATATAATTATAATATATTAATTAATATATAGTAAAAGATTATATACGCATATGATAATAAGTAATTCAATAAGTGTTAAGAGGAATCTAGCATTTCTTTGATGATACTTTAATATCCAATGCTATCAAAATATTCTTGAATTTCAGAGGTTGGATCCCTTAACTCTTAAAGATATGAGGCAAAGCACATATATGGTATCAATTTGTCTCTTAGAATACAAAGTATAGAAAGACATACACCATGCAATTCATAATTTGTATTATACCATTGAAATGACTAAAATATATTGTTAATATGAAAAAATTGACAAATCCATAATTTGTATTCTAAAGACACTAATTTAGTCAATCCAATGGTATTATGGTCAAAGATATTATATATACCATTAGATTGATCATTCAAAATTATCATCTTACATTTGAATAGCATTTTGAAATCCAAAGGATGTTGAAAACATTTGCTCTTATGCTGTACAATGTGCATTCTAAGATAGGAAGATGTGTTTGAAGATGCAAGGAAGTTCCAATTGACTTGAATATTTTTGTGAACTCAAAAGTATCAACGGAAATGTTGTATAAAATTTATGATATTTTGGACTTTGTTGTGAAATTTTCATATAATAGAACAAGAAAAAATGGCACAATTCTACATGTATTGCCACTCTGTCAAGGTCTACATAAAAGGTAGGCCCAAATTACTTTTGGATTTTTGTGTTGCATAGAGGTGTTAGTTGCAAAAGCCACCATACATTTGTTCTTGCATTCAACATTGCATGAAATAGTAAATTGTTTATACAACATTGGATCTAAAAACACCATCTATTTCATATGTACAAGGAGATTGGATTGTGCACGCACTCGTGTATTGATTTTATGTAGGACTAGTAACCTCATGGCACTTAGAAGTGACCATTCTTCAATTGTGGCATTCAAGGACATGAGGACAATGAGTGGATTTAGGAATACAAGTGGTTAGCAAGTAACAATGATTATAAACTATACTCATGTGAGCCCCTACTTTGTCATCTAGGACTCAAATTTGTTTTCTTGGTTATGCATTATATTGTTGTGTTTATTAGTTCAAAATCCCCCCAAAGAGTGTTTAACCATAATAGTTGAAGTATATGCTAATGTAATACTTCGTTTATAAAAGCCCGAAGTACTTAAAATAGTCCAAGATCATGCTTATACTTAGATAAGTCCACCTCAAATAGTAGAAAGTTTAAGTTAATAGAATACCTCGTAAATACCTTGTAAATATTATTTCAAACTACAACTAGCACCCAAACATGCAAGTCTAATGCAATAGTCTTGGCTAAAATTGGAATAATCTCTTTCTGTCTTAGGTATACTTGTGAAGGACACAAATCCAAGTTGCTAGTCATTCTAGAAACCAAATAGAAGTCAAATTGTTTGTTAGCCCTACATGTGGAAAATACAAGAACCACAAAAAGAAAAGCATTTGAAGGTTGTGGAAGGCATGTTGACAATTAAAATACACCAAGAGTCCAACAATATAGATTGTTCGTCTACATTTTAAACCAATCAAAAGATTCTTGAACAACCTAATTTCATAGAAGGCAATAAATTATAAACCTTCATGGAAAACATGTAAAGTAAAAATATGAGCATGAATTAAGTGTAGAAGACCTTGTAGAAGGAAAAAATTGATTTTTTGATTTTTTAAAATTAATAACAAAAGTAAGGTTTTTGGAAGGTCAACCACTTACTTAGGCTTAGTAAATTCTTAGAAAATACCTAGGTTGTGGTTAAATTCCAATAAAAATTAACATATCATATTTTGAGATAATAACATTGTTGTATACATAGAATTTGCATCAGAAAACCAAAAATTCTACCTAACCAAGTCCATCAAGTATTTGCTCCAACTAATCTGCCCTTGCCCATTTGCTTTATTCATTGAATAGATTTTTTCTTGAGATGAATTTTCATTGGCTAGGTCTCTCTTCCAAGACCATCCACTATGAGCATTTATTGATGTGTTTGAGTTTGAAAAAGCATCCAAGGTGGGGTTTTTATCCAAATCAAGAGTTTTTTTGGCTATAGAAGATAACTTAATAGATTACATAAGAAATGAGAAATAGAAATTTTAAAATGAACTATAGGATTTAGGAAGCCCTTGAAGTTGGAAAGTGACTAAAAAAGTGGTTGAATGGATCTTTGAGGGTTAGCATCCATCCTAAAAATTTCATGCACAAATTCCAAACTATAAAGTCAATAATGCCTAGTACTTAGGTTTAAAAAAAACCCACATTAGTCTCTTTAGTCCTTTAGGATTTAAAGATGAATTTGGAGAGCTAAGAAATGCACAATATTGGATTTCATCAATAGTATGAATTATGACAACTTCTTTAGTGAGATTTTAGGAAACCCAAAAAATTTCATGCACAATAAAAAATAAAAAATTTTGTTTTCATTACTCCTTTTAAGATTTTACTCTATACAAGTGGAAATTTTTCCAAGTGAAAAATGCAAATATTGGGACCAAAATGTCCTCAAATTGCTTTAAGGGATATTAAGTGAAGGTTGAGCTTACGAGGTTTGCTTAGGCCTATTGTTTTTGCAATAAAATTACCACCTAAGTTAAGTCAATTAGTGAATCTTACAATATAATATTAACTCGTACTAAAATGGACCTTATGCAAATTTGTAAGGCACATTAATCCCTTAGAGTTGTCTATAGTAGTTTACATAATTATCCCATAATGTCCCAAGGCCTTTTTTCCTTCAAAAAATACTCAAAACTATCAATTCTGTAGCAAAGAGTAAAAAAATTAATTTTTTTTTTGTGGATATCTAACCATAGGATCTTGAATTAGACTAGTGCAAGAATTTATGGAAGAAATTTCAGAAACTTCAATCACATAGATTGCATGATATTTGCATTTAAAGTGAAGAAAACAAGTTTTTTTAACCTTCAATTGCTTGACTAGATTTTTAGGCTTTAAATCTTCTTGACTTAAAATTTAACACGAGTGATTTTTTATTTTTTATTTTTATTTTAAAAAATTGAATTGAGAATTAAAAAGAATTCCAAAAAATACACTTAATTTTCATTCATTAAAAATCTGTGAAGTAGAAGTAGATTGAAGATTGAAGGGAAAACTAAACCATTAATAGCTATACAATTAAATTGAATCACACTAACCTAAGTGGTGAGATTTTTCTAGCAAGAGATTTTAACTTTGTAAAGAAATTTATTGAAAAATTGTAAAAATTGAATTCATAAATGAATCTCTTAAGTTATTTTTTCAAGAATATGCTTAGTTGCCCAAAAAACAAGATTGTCCATAAATTTACATAACAAATCCAAATAGAATGAATCAAAGCTTCTCATGTAGATAAGAGTAAAATCTATGAAAAACAAAAAATTCAATGTTTTATTTTAAGTTTTTGTTGGGGGTTATACTTGCCAAACTAAAATTTGGGCTTATTGTGCTATAACTTTTGCTCCTAGGCATTTATTGAAATAATTTATTGAAATAATTATATTCCTTGAAAGCTAATTTATTTTTCTATATTCCAAAAATATTTCATAAAATCTCAATGAATATTGTGAACATAGGAGCCTAACCATCCATTTTGTCCTTTGAAGGGACAATAGATCTTAAGAAGTTAACCACAATAGTATATAGTCTACACTATCATATAGTGTTATAGTCATCTATTTTCTTCCAAATTACATCCAAACTTCATTCCAAATGAATTTGCGTATTTACACTACTTTAGACAACATTGGTCTAATATTCATCTAAATAGTATAAAGCTAGGGGGTCTTGTACTATTCAAATTAACTCTAATAGTAATTTCATTAATTTGTGAACAATTCATCTCTCATTGCCTTGGACCTCGACATCCTCCTAAGTTGGAATTTTGACAACAAGAAAATACTAAGCAAGTATTAAAGACACATTCTTTTGGTAGCTTCAAAAACATGTATTTTTCTTTATTTTTTTCAATTTACATAATGTATATGTTTTTGAAAACATCACTATTTCCCCTAAAAGGCTTAGTGGTCAAAATGATGGGTTTTTTTTGTAAGAATGTTAGCCTCCTTGAGATAAAACCAATTTTTGTTGTTTCATAATTTTCCAACACATACAATATTCAATAAATCTTCAAAGTTGAAAATATATATTGACCTATTCTTGCCACTAGACTCTCCTTAAGTAGTCACCCTTGAAGCACAAAATACTTCAACTTCCATTGGTTGCTCTAATGTACTTGGGGCAGTTATGAGACATTAAATGTGTCATTTTCATCAAAAACTAACTGGCGCAATTGCGTGCACATACCTTAAGCCATTTTCAACTTGTTTTGGATGTTTGTAGATATACTTTTGGGGTTACTTTATAAGATTTTGAAAGTAAAAGACTAATGGACCAATTGGAATAGTTTTACAGCTAATTAGAATGTGAATTAGGTCAAATAGATGTACCAATATGAAAAGGACCATTAGACAACCGGATAAGGAGTTAGGGTTAACTTGGAATCAAAGCAGTTAAACAAATATACATTGCAATTAACTATGAGTTTGGTACGGCCAAGAAAGCATAAGACTAATTGATTATGATTTTTCTCTCTCTTGGCGTTTGCAATGATTGCTTGCCTTGTCTAATGTACTTGTGCATTCCTTCAATTTGAATGGAAATCTATCTATTCGTCTATTTGATTGTGTAGTCAATGATTGGCTTTTGTAGTTTTTGTCTCATTTCCAGTGATTGGAGTTCTTTTGGTATTCTTCAACTTAACCAGGGATTGGTAGTTGTTTTGTATTCTTTTGTTTGTCTAATTGACAAGAGCCTTGAGTAGGGTCAAAATTGTCTTTTCTTCTTGTGATTCAATAAGCCAAAGATTGGCTTGATTTCCTTATAATTTTTCCATTGTCAAATCAACATGCTTTGTTGTGTGAAGCAATGGAGTCTTCTTGTGTGTGTGAGTCAAATGGTCAATTTTGCCAAGGATTGGTGGGTTATTATGTGAAAGACAATTAACCAAGGATTGGCGTTATTCACTATTTTAATTTTAGTCTAATAGTCTTGTTGTGAGAGCTTTGTACAGTGAGATGCTGGTGAGAATAATTATTTCTTAAGTAATTCTAGAGATTGGCAAGTTTTATATTGTTGTAGACTAATAGCCTAGCTATAAGGAAGCTCCTATGAATTTTGATTATATTTTGTCAATTTTGATGTCAATTAGACAATGATGGTATTTGTAGAAGTTAAGCTGGTGAACAACTTATTAGTATTTAAATTTATATATTGTCTACTTGTTTTTGAAAGAAAGTAGCCAAATTACCAGTGATTGGTATTACATTTTCTTAAGTTGGAGCTTAAGTCAATTTGACAATTGAGTCTATAAACTGTGTTAAGATTTATTTGGCATATGATTGTAATATCAAATAGATAGTGTTAGCTTCTTGTGAGCATAAGATTTAAGAAGGAAGTTGTGGAAGTTGAATAGTCCTCAATTTTTAATGTGATTATGTGAGCCATGGATTGGCGTTAGTTATTTTGTTATTCAATCCATCAATCTGGTACAAATCAAGATTATTCCAAGATTTAAATTAATTGTGATTATTCAATATTGATTGAAGAATAATTGGATTATTTGGAATTGCTCTTGTAGTTGGTTGTCCGATTGTCTATGTATGTGATGGTTGTCGTTGTAGTCTAATTGTCTGTGAGAGATAATTTTGAGTTAAGAAATTAACCATTGATGTGGTTTATGTTTATGTGAACAATGGAAAAATTGACATGCAGATGGGGAGACCAAGTACTTTGAGGATATTTGGCAAATTGTCTAAGTATATGTAAGTGATAATTGGGTTGTTGTTGGTAGTTGAGATGTCAAGTAGTTAGTTGGATATGATGTGAGTAACAAACTGATGTTAAGGCTATAGCAATTTGGAATTAAAGTAGGACTGGCCAATTGACAAGTAGAGTATATAGGAGCCAAGTGCTTGACAATTTGACATTAATTAGGATCAATCAGGAATAGTTTACATCTTTTTTATATTGTTAAAGTACCTAGTTAAATTGATAGAATAGCAAACTTATATAGACTATGAGAGTCTAATCTGTTGGAAATGGACCAATTCATTTGTTGTTGGTTGTGGATGGAGCTGGAGAAAGAAAGAAGCTGTGTTTAATTGATTGGAGTATAATTCACAGGAATGAACATTAACTTTTGCATACTTTGCATAATTGAGACAAATTGACCTTACAAAGTTGTGATTTTGCATAAATTGCATTTGTAGTAATTAGGTTAATCAATTAGAGATTGGACCAATTGACAATGGATTATAATTGAAGAAGTAATTAAAGAATTGCAATTGTATGTATGTGGCAATATTTATATATTATATGTGGAATGATTAAGTGGATAGAATAGGAGCCACGACTATTTGACATACCCTTGACAAATTGACATTAGAATTCTAGTATAGGATTGTGACGTCATGTCGTGTGTTTGCATCAATGGAAATTGGATTGAATACTAGAATAGGCTAGAATTTGATTATACATTTCTTGAACCAATTAATGAAATTAATCTTTTATTTCTTTAATTATGAAAGTGAGTGAGTATCCTACATTAAAAGTGACCTTAGATACAAAATGATATATTAATTGACCTTTCCCAAATTAAAGAACCACCACTAGGGGATTCCTTGGGTTAGGTTTCCCAAGCTTTTCTCCTGCTACAATGCTATAGAGCCTCCAAATTACACCAATATAAGTAATAGATATATGCCTTGCAAAATTGAGCCACAAAAATTGAGAGGTAGTGGTTGAAAAAACCCACAATTTAAAGGTCAATTCTCACTACATCCCAAGTTCTACAAGGTTCTCAATATTTAATTGGTTAAGACGTACACTTTGTAGACTTGAGCCACACACATTGAGAGGTATTGGTTACAAAAAAATTGATTGAAAGGTCAATTCTTACTATATCCCCAAGTCCTAATAAGATCTCAAATTTTAATTGGTCAATAATTGAAAATCAATACGTGCAGTTTTACACTAAGTCCTAAGTCCTAAATCCCAAGTTAGTAGCATGTTTCATTTAGAAATATTTACATGGAATTACATTTAGAAGATTTGGTGCCAAGGAGTTGGGAGTCTCAAGGCATACAAAAAGAATTGAGATTCTTTGTTGGCTAGATCTAGCCAACTCTTACTCGAATTATTTCAACGATTGTTTTGTATTTAATATGAAAAAGGCCATATTTGTTATATTGAGACCTTTCGTAGTCTCAATTTTATCCTCGACTCGAGAATAAACTGTTTTATTTCTTTACTGATATTTTTTTATAAATAGATAACAACACCAACTTTTAGAATTTTATTATAGGATCACTATTTGAGCATTATTTATTTTTAGTTTCAATTACTATTTTTTTAAATGAATTTTCCAATAACTAGCATTCTGTCTCAAAATCTGCAAAAAGTCTCAATAGAACGAATATGGCCTTAAAAGAATAATACTAAGTCAAGACATCATCAAAATCTACATTGATTTGTTTTATTTATTAGTGTTATGAAATATAGTTACATATCGTTATATTTTTAAATGCAAGTAGAATATTTTTATCTCTGGTACATAAATTTATTAGTGCTATTTATGTTGAAGAGTCTTTACAAATATCATTGTTATTAAAATTATCCCTCCCTAATAAAAATTTATAACAAGATGTAACTCCATTTTGAAATATGCACAAATAGAAAAAATGAGTGTAGCTTTATCTACAAATATATCAATTGCATATTCTATACATAAAGTGCCTCCAAAATGGGATTTTTGACTATTTGACCTATTCTTTAAAACTTTTTAGGCCATGATATTAGACATGTGAAACTTTGGACTTTGAGTTGGAACTAGTCTACAAAAAAGGATTGGGAAACTACCATGTAGATTTTCTCGCTTTTTTTTCCAAGGTCACTAATTGCATCATTTCAATTTTAACATCTTTTTTTTCATTTTTTCCAAATGAATATCATTTTTTCAATGACCAAATTATTACAAATTCAAAAATTAAACCATCTAAAAATTGTCTAATTCCAAAAAATTGCCAATTTCAAATGTATGGTACAAATTTTCAATGCATCCTTTGCAAGATTTGGACCTAGCATATTCTTCATCATATGAAGACCAAAAATCCTCAAACCTCATCCAACATGGAGTTGAGCTAGATTGGTTATGAAATGGTTGCATAAATAAATAAATTTAGGTTTTCAGGTTCTGTCCTTCAAGTAGTCTCTATACTACCCTAGTAAGGTATCACTAATTATTTGTAAATAAGTGCCCAAACTTGGTAACATATATTTTGCAATACAATATTATTTGGTCCTTCCATGTCAACTTTCATCACATTTACTTTATAAGAGGGGACGACAACGAAGTGAATGGACAGTACGCTATCAGTTTAGGCTAGACTCTAAAGGGGCTTGCACACTTGGTGTTAGGAAGCAATGCGCATAGCAAGATGAAACAAGGAAAGAGCGACGGAGTTTGGGCCATGCCTCAACCAAGTCTGGTAGACAGTGGTCTATGAAAAAGCTACTTCTGTACAAGAGTTGTGTGTTCACACCACTTATTGGAGTTACCGATTTGGCACAGTGCTAAAGAGATAGTGACACTATGACTTATAACCGTGTTACACTTGTGGGTTGCAACTACTGGCGGTATATTTAGCCGCATCTAATGTCTTCGCCATTCGCAGCACCTTTGGCGTCATTAGTCTTCATGTGCAGACATGCAGTGTATGAGGGTTGTTGCAGTTGAACTTGCCGAAATTTCAGTGTTGGATTTGTACTTCTCAGTGTCTTGCATCTGCACTATCCAAGCTGTGACAGTCTTCAATCAACTTCCTCTTGTGTTTCCTTTCAAAAAGGAAGGCGGGGAAAGTTGCACTCGAGCTTCATAGTCACACTTATTGTAGGTGGAGGCATTGGGGTAAAATCAACGTCTTCGGAAGGAGTGGCCTCAGCGTTCCACAACAATTTGCTTGAAGAGGAAGGTACGTTGTGGCTTGAATTTCAACTTTTCTTGCCCATGACAATGACATTCCAGCCTTCCATCGTGTAGGAGAAAGCCCTGTATTGCTTTGACTATAGGTTTTCCGCTCTTCTGTAGTGTACTCACCAAATGCATGCCATCGCGTTTCTTCCGCACAAATTTCTTGCATCATAGCTTGTCGACCTTCTTTCCTTTGTCTTCAGTATAGTTCCCATTAAATTAATTCACAACACCGATGTCGTGCCAAAACTGCACCCTATGGCGTAACTATACAGAACCCATTTTGTTGCGAACACTATCAACCTCAAAGCACTGTTCTCTACCCAACTAACTCTCACTTTCATCAATGCCTCTTGTGCAATGAGTGCATCTTCTTCCTTTGCTATAAGCGTCAATGGATTTCTTGGACAACCCTGTGGAATTATTAGCCTTGGCTTCCGCCATTCTCTTCATGCTCCTCACAATGCAACGGTTGCTCAATGAGAGCTCATGTCTTGATAGAGACGACGAATTCAACCTTGACAATGAATACATCTAGAATGTAAACCTCCTTGTAGCATTGGACTTGGACGCGGTGGTGTGTGCTACACTACACAACTTTTGTGTGTGGAACACCTTTGCTTTGCTCGAAGAAGACCTCGGGTATTGGGTTAAGCCCAAGTCAACAACTTGGTTTTCCCGGTTCCTCTTGAATCACTATGACGATAATTGTTGGCTACAAATGTTCCATTTCACGAAAGCTGCAGTTCAATCAATGGCAAAACTTCTATAGCTGGCCTTGGAGAAACAGAACACAAAGTACCAATTAGCGATTCCGATGTTGGTGCGACTTGCTTGAGCCCTTTTCAAATTAATGCATGGTGTGAGCATGTTGATTTGCAGTGAACTCTTTGCTATGGGCCATAGCATGGTTTTGTTGATCCTTCGCGAAGTTGTGCAAGTTGTGAATATCGTCCTTCGTTCGGAAATTTTGTGGCTGAGGGGCCAAAACTTGCTGGAAACGGAATCCGTTGTCTGCCGATTGTGTGGAATGCCTAGTGTCATAGGAGCCATAGACGATATGCAGATTGCAATTTCAAAGCCAAGGTATGGTGCCTTAGATTACTTTTACTTCAAATCAAGTGAATACTCAATGAATTGCCAGGCTATCGTTGGTAGCGACAAAAGGTTTTTGGATTTGTTCATTGGAATGCCTAGCTCAACAAACGACTCAAGAATGCTCCACCACTCAATGCTTTATCATAGAGCATTGCAAAGTACTTTATGGGATCCCAGACTCACCTTTGACGAATTCTCACCGTATTTGTTGGGCAACACTATAAGAAAACAGGCTTTTTAGTGACGTCAAGAAAAACGTGGTTGGACGTTGTCGGAAACAAGTTTCATGTAACTGTTGATGTCACCTAAAATCCGTTATTTTTGATGCCTCCCAGAACGCCAGAAATTTGAAAAAACGCGACAAAAAACGACTTGTTTTTTTTTGACGTCCTAAAAAACATGGTGTTGTAAGCTCTCCAGAAAGCCCCATGTGGAGGGGTTATGAGCGCCACATAAGCACTTTCAAGTTGGGCAATGCCATGGGTGAAATTTTTTTCCACAACCCAAACCTGACCGACTCTGTGACGTGGAGCCTACAAAAAAGTGACGTGGACAACTGAAATTGATGACGTGGAAAACTTTGAATGTTGACATGGATTGTCCACGTCAGCCTCCACGCATGCCGTGCAAGCAATTTCTGTTTGTAACATGATGTTCACAATGACATTCGAAACAACGTGTGCATGTTTTTCGTGATGTCATCATGGACATGGCTCCGTTAGAAAAAACAACACCATTTTCATGAAAAGTTGTGTTTCATCACATGAATATGTAGTAGATAATGTCACCCTTAACATTTCTGAAATCAGGTACATGACAATTTTAACAGTAACTCATGTTCGGGTGAACATTCTTGAAAACACCCATTTGGAGTACTTCTATTGAGTCTTGTTTTGGTGAGTGTTTTGGGGAACATTGTACCGATCAGAAACGCCAACTACGGCCCTTAGCTCTGTTAGGGAAAGCAAATGAAAACACAATGCATGACTACTTCAACATCAACATTAACATGTAATCTGGTTGATTCTATAAGAACCCTATTACCTACAACATTTGAAGTAACATATTCTCACTTGGATGGAAAGAAAGTCTCATAAAACATTAACACATTACCAAATACAAATGGAATGGTAAACAAATAGTAGGTCATAACAAAATAGGCCGTTTTATTCTTTGCATAATGTTGCACCTAGGATGCTCAATTTGTGAGCACAACCACGGCACGATAAAGGAGGTATCTATTGCATTCCTTGAAAGGACCTTGCAAGGGTGTCAATTCTATGAAACAAAACAAACAAAATCATTATATGGCTGAATATGTCTATATTGACACTAAAACTGATTTGAATACCCGCTATAGAAGACATCATGAAAAAACATGGCCTGCTCTGTGCAACACCACATGAAGCATGGTGGTCACTTTTTGCGAGGTGTCTCAGGTTTCTTGGCACTACTGCCCTGCATCATTGGATAGCCACTTGTTAGCACAAGAACATGATGAAACTTTATATGAAGGTACATCGGAAGACCACTTCCAAGACCACTTCAAGCTTTTACCAAAAGAAACAAATGAAATCAAAGATGAGGGAACGCTTAATCACCTTTGAGGTAGTAGCCGGAGGCTTAGGGAGCCCAACAACCTTTGAGGCTTGGGCTTTAGGAACTACTGCCTTCTAGACAACCTCTGTTGGCTTTGCAGCTGCAGAGGTCCTACTAACACGACGTGGTCGACTTGAAGATTCGCCTAGTGCTTCGAGGCCCTCCTACAAAATAGTGCAAGGGAAGCATTTTAGACTGCATTTGCATCTTGCAAGAATGGCTCGGACAGGAGATGTTCTTGCAAACCGAAGAACAAGGGGATTAAAGATAGTATATGGTGGCATATGTCGATATTTGCCACAGCATCACCCATATCGGAGGAATTTGAGATTCAATGGAAAAGTTGAGCACCGCGGCATGCCTAAAGTACAAATTGGACAAGATATCATTCGATACATAGCATGGACAAGATATCATTCAATACGCAAGAATGCCTTATCTGGTTTGATGCCACTGGAACACCCTCAGCCACGCCTTTCGCCTCCTCCCTCGCGGGTTGCACTCCAGCCTTTTGCACAATGGAGTAGACATCCCCCTCTTGCTCGTCGCCATCACCCTCCTCCACAGCATTTGGAAGTTCTGCAGATGGGGACATTTCTTCTTCAGCTTCTGTGGTTGTATTGCCAGTGACATCCAAGTCAACATGCTCCTTATTCTTCTGGACATCAGGAGTAACAACTTCGTCATTGTTGATGCCACCTGGAACGATGGTAGGCTCTACTTGAATGGAAGGGTCCACCGCCTTCAACATGGGCATAAGGAAATCTTTTTGGCCCACCTGCCACACCTCCTGGGAATGCGAGGTCAAACCTGATGTTCCAACCACCTTTGTGGAGGAAGAAGGCTCCATGTTCTCATGCAAAGCAGTTCCTTCCTTTGGCCCCCACTTCTCAAGGGCTTCCTTAAGCATGTCTTCTACTCGCTTGGTGGACGCTGTGACATGTTCCCTAAGGCTCGAGAAAGAGCCTTCCAAATCATCAACACGGCTACGAACTTCTTCAATCGCTCTCCCATAATCAGTAGGGCCTTTGCGCTTCTCCTCTGAAAGACGCTTCTGCTCTTTTGCTACTTTAGCGTCCACTTCTTCGTCAATTGGAGACTGGTTCAGTAGCATGGTCTACATTCAACAACCAAAACAAGTCAATGAAGGGGAGGGAGTAATTTAGGAGAAGGAGAACATTGCAATTTAGAGAGAACTTACTTTGGCATGATTTTGGGCTAAGCAAGCCCAGAAGGACAACATTGACCTTCTTCGTGCAACATGAACTTACAATTCTGCATTGAACACATGTTAGTACTAATGTCATAACCGACGTCATCTGCACCATCTCCTTTGACATTCAAATGGTAATGAACTATTCAGGGACAAAAAATGTACAAGGAATGAACCATCCTCCATACTTACCAATCGTGAAACAACTTGTCTCTCAATGGCCTTCACTTGTGCTGATGTGGACACCTTACTCAAGGAGATTGAACGCATGTGGGCAGATCTCTGTTGTGCTGCTTCGGTGGAGCGCATGGCTACAAGCTTCTTCCAATATGGGCCATGCACATCATCTGGTCTTTTTTGTTTTGCGTCAATCAACTGATTGATGCGAAACCGTGTAGTAATGAAGGTCTTTGTTATGATGGGTTGGAGGTACTTTTCGGTCACCCTCTCAACATCCCCACACATTTGCCAATCTACAAGCCACACACATTCATTAACAATAGCTTCAATATAAGGCTCCCAAAACATGGCATGCAATAGGGCGCATTTCAAGGATGGGATGTTTAATACAAGGAAATAGGCTAGGTCTGAGAAATTAGAAGACCTCAATGCGTGGGGCTGGTCCCAAATTCTTAGAGACATTGACATCAGCCATAATATTTTCATTCATGTAAGGCTTCATGTGAACCTGTACCACACAACATCCCCAAAGAACATCAAAGAAAGCTTAGAATTGAACATGGAAAGAAAGTTGTCCAATGCTCACCCGTATACACTCTTCTGAACAAATTCCTTCGAAGACTTTTATCTTAGCCTTCCCAGCCACAAGAAGGGTCTAGGTCCTTTGCATACTTTTGGATGTCTTTATGGAAGGCATCCTTCGTCGATCCCCAAGGCTACCCTTCCACATCCAACTCAATGGGTTTCTTCATAGCACTACTCCCCACTTCTTTAAATTTCCCTTGGGAATGCAAGGCATCAATGATATCCTCCGTATTTCCCTCTGATTCATCACCACTGCCTGCTGTTCCATATCCGCGACTGCACAAGGCACATTTCAAGTTTGTATGCAAGAAGATTGTAACACGTATGCAACATGCTCACAAATGCCTTGCACAAAACTTTATAGAAAACCAAGGACACACGGTAGGCTTCAGGTCCTTCTGCAATTTATATAAGGTTAATCTAAAAGTTTAGGGCAATCTTTGTGGAGTCCCATCTCCATAGAATCTATGTTAACTATGACATCACTGAGAACATACAATGTCACGTTTGACGTCACTAAGAACATACAATGTCACGTTTGACATCACTGAGAACATACGATGTCACGTTTGACGTCACTAAGAACATACAATGTCACGTTTGACATCACTGAGAACATACGATGTCACGTTTGACGTCACTAAGAACATACAATGTCACGTTTGACATCACTGAGAACATACGATGTCACGTTTGACGTCACTAAGAACATACAATGTCACGTTTGACATCACTGAGAACATACGATGTCACGTTTGACGTCACTTAGAACATACAATGTCACGTTTGACGTCACTAAGAACATACAATGTCACGTTTGACATCACTGAGAACATACGATGTCACGTTTGACGTCACTCAGAACATACAATGTCACGTTTGACGTCAATCCCAACACCTGACGATAATTTTGACATTAATCACAATAGTCTCCGTCTGGATTGACATCAATCACCACAACATGTTGACAAATTGTGCTACAGAAACTAAAAATACTCACAAACAAGGCCTAATAAACTCAAAGGACTCTTAGTACAAAGCATTCCATGTCTAACTTTCACTTGAATCTTTAAGTTCTGTAGCGCTATCTGCATTTAACCTGTTTCCACCATCTAGGTTGATGCACAAAAATCACGGCATAAACATCTTGACGTTGTGCATAACGCAAACGTGTTGACGGTGACATCAACAATGACAGCCTACCTTACGAAAAATGGAAAAACACAAATAAATAAGAACATCGAGGGAAACAAAACCTTCACCTCCATGACTGCTCCTTCGGGGCTTTGCTTTCCTCGCACTCCTCTGCGGCAGGGTCAACGTCTTCATCGTCCTCCAAATCGACAACAACCACCTTCTTCTTTTTGGAGGGCGGTGCAGCTTGCCATGCAGCTGCCTTCCCTTTTCCAACCAAACGGTGACCATCCTCCTGAGCCTTGGACTTGCGCTCTCCCTCGCCACGCATGCGCATCACCGGTGAGGCTGGCGGCACCTCCTCCAAAGAGGGGCTCTCACGGAGCGGCGCATCCTTCCGCTTCCCATGTCTGTACGGGAGCTTTGGCATCGCAAGAGGGGGCTCTCTCCACTGCACGAAGAACTCTCCCACCTAGGTCCACCCACAAGCACAATCAAATTAATCCATGTGAAGGAGGAAGGAGCAACCACGTCTATAAACAAGAGCAAAGGACTCGGGTTAGAAATCAGACACAGACTCAAGCAAGGAAGGGGAAGTAGTCACGGTGTCATGGGAGGTTGGAGCGACCTCGATGGGTTTAGGGTATGAGGTCAGGAACCCCCACAGTATGCTATGGCGGCAAGGTCACCTGCATTGCGACTGAAGAATGCACCCTCCTCTTTCATCAATTCAAAGCAACATCGCCAAACAAGAAAACAAAATCAAAGAACCCCACCAAGAAATCAACAAATTTCAAATTACCTAAATGATCACTGAAGAGCTAACGCCGCCCCTTGCGCCCTGAAATTGAAGACATGATGGTTCCAAAGAACGAGGAAACGACAGCACAAACGGAGCGTGTCGAAGGAAACAAAGAAATGACGGCAGGCAAACATGATGCTCGGGTATTACCCGAGTCTTATGGCTATACCCTCTGTACAGTAGGGAGATACTTGGTAGAGGCCCGGCCGGGGCTACATTGCAGCTGCGATGGCAAGCGTCTGACGGCCATGGTGCAGTGGCCGACGTCGCTGCGCTCCTAGTGGGTCGAAATCCCCCCCCCACGCAGCCCAGATCTTGAACACAAACTCTAAGTGCAGAATGAAAATATGTACACGATGAAGGCAATTAGAAATGGGTTTGCATTCACCTGCTTGGAGGGTGGGTTCGGTTCTCTGAGCTGAATAGCAGCCGTTGTGCTAGGGTTTGGGAGTAACTGGTGGCATGAACTCCGCCGAAGGAAGCCTTCATTAGTGGACTCTGCCGAACACTTGATTGCACTCTTCCTTGGAGGCATTTTTGCACTCCCAAAATTCAGATTTGTGAGAACTGTCGCTGCCTCGGAGTCCTTCCAATCCACTGACTGCGCCTCTGGAGATGAATCTGCAAATCGAACAACCCTAGCACGCGGTGAAAGCATAGGCAATAATGCCATATTGGTGAGTTTTTTCATTCACCACAGTGATTGCAAGTAGGTTCTTGCAAAATGGTCAGACGAACCCTATCCACCCTACTATCGCACCTTCTACAGTGTTCTTGCTTCATCATGAAGTAGGAGACACGTGGGACATTCTCAACTCTTTTGGTACAGAGCATTGTTCAACATGACATCCAAGGTGACGTTATCTTTGACATGCTACCTTGTCAATGTACCTACAATAGGATTGGGCATGTTGAGGTTGTAATTGGCTTCTGAAATTGATGGAAATGCAAGCCCAATGTGGGAGCAAGACTGAATTTCTGTTCTTTGGATTGACATGTGGTATGTAAAGGTAACAAGGAGGCCTTCATGTACCTTAGGGTTTAGGGCTATTGTAATCTTTAAGCCTGATCCAAAGACGTTAAATGCATGCAATTCAAGAACTTGTGACAAGCCCCGACCCACAACTCAAATGACACTGCAACTTAGTGAGGCCTTGTTATGAATTCCCTAGTCTCATTAGCATGTTCTCCAAGACGTCACTTTGAACGTCGAATGTCACTATGAACATTTCTTCTAACATCTTCTTTGACATGCTAGTCCAAAGTTAGCAACAACTCTGTTGTGATGGTTCACTTATATTGCTTATGTGTTTCTAACTTGGGCTTTTAGTTATTGCAGGTTGTTCTTCACTAGTATGCAAGGGTTGTGACCACAAACAAAATTGCGGGCGTGAGGACAATATGCCACGGCCTAGGGCAAATCCAAATCCTCTGAGCCGTCGCACAACCATCCGCATTACTGAGGATGGGCGCACGCTAAGGCATATACCCATGGGTGACTTGATATTGCAGACTGAGCTGCGAGTGGCTACCGAAAAGCATGTATGGTCCTTCAGGTGTCCATGTCGAGATTGCAAAGGTGGACGCTGAAAATCCATACAAATCATCCGGTAGCACCATGCGGCCGTGGGTCGAGATCCCTTTCTAAAAAAGTCACTCCTAGGGGGGGACCCCTTACATGGCTATCCACGTGGCGGCATGTGGGTTGAAGATGTTGCCTACGACGATGACGTCATTGAAAACATGGATACTAGCAATGCAGCTGACTTCAATATTGATGTTGAAGACGACATCAGAGAAAACGTTCTTGAGGATTAGGGTCTAGGGGAGCTGGATGACTATCACGAAGTGCAAAGACAAGTTATGGAAGCATTAGATCGAGGAGATGCATTGCATGAGGAGGCTGAGGGCTCTAGGGAGGTAGGTGATGAAGAGGATGCTGCCGGTGATACTATGGATGGATTAGAGGATTTGTACGTTGAAGCTACAACCCCATTATATCCGGATTCAAGAACAAGTGTTGTGTCGGCAACAATCATCATTATGAATATGTGCACGGTGTTCCGCGTGAGCAACAAATTCAGTGATGAATTGTTCCGCTTCTTGTCCACAGATTTACTTCCGTCTAGGAACAAGCTTCCTTGAACCCATTATGCTGCACGGAAGAGCATACGCCGATTGGGATTGCACTATAACAATGTGCATGCTTGTCCTCAAGGCTGTATTTTGTATGAAGATGGATATCAAGCATTGGAGAGCTGCCCAAAGTGTGCAAGCTCACGATGGATGGATGGGAGTAATAGAATCCCAGCCAAGGTTATTAGACATTTTCCCCTCATTCCAAGGCTAAAACGAATGTGGAGGTCGTCTGAGATAGCACGCATGCTGACAGGCTATACAAAACATGTTACTAGCGATGGCGTGATGTGCTCCGTTGTAGACAGTCCAGCATGGAAGCACATCGATAGTGATGTCGCATTTGGCAACTTTGGATCTGAAGATCATAACTTGCGGCTTGCGTTAGCTCTAGATGGTGTGAATCCATTCAAGTTGAACAATACCAATTGGTCAACATGGCCAATTCTTATATTGATATACAACCTTGAGCCTTGGTTTGTCACCAAAAAATTCTTCATTTCATTGTGCATTTTGATTTCGGGAAAGCACTCGCCTTCTTCTATCAGTCTTGATGTATTCATACGTCCCTTATTGAGGGAGCTCCAACAATTGTGGGTTGGTGTGCCAGCGCTTGATTTTTCACAACCGCAAGGGAATCGTTCTTTCAACTTGCATGCCATACTAATGTGGACCATCTCTGACTTTCCAACATATGGTTTGATTTCCGGCTTGTGTTGCAAGGGGTACAAGGAATGCCCTCATTGTGGACCAGATACCGATGCAAGAATGGCCCAGACAGGAGATGTTCTTGCTAACCGAAGAACAAGGGGATCAAAGATAGTATATGGTGGCATACGTCGATATTTGCCACGGCATCACCCATATCGGAGGAATTTGAGATTCAATGGAAAAGTTGAGCACCGCGGCATGCCTAAAGTACAAACCGGACAAGATATCATTCGATACGCAACATGGCGACAATCATACTTGGATGTTGGAGGGAAGGAAAATGGACCAGATGACCCAGTGCATGTGACGGGGGTAAAACGTTTGTGTGCATTGTTTGAGCTGGATTATTGGGAGGTGAGGTCCTTTTCTTTTCTCACGTTTCATAGTGATTTGATTCCACATTGTCACTGGAAACATCAAGTATAACACAGAAAAACATGTCAGTGATTTATGTGTCCATGTTGATGTCATAGTGAACATGAACTCGTCAAGTAAGATGTCATTTTCAATAGACTGACGACAGCTTCAGAACCAGAACTTCTTGGGTCAAAGTATGAGTTTAAGCATGCATAGCTGCCTTGCAAAGCCTAGTTTTGCTTCCAAAGGTTGTTGACGTGGAGGAAAATTATTTTGATACGTGGAGTTGATCTTCCAATTTCAACCTTATTTTTTCCATTAATTGGACTTCCGTTGTTTTAGCAGCATTTATTGGAGCGACACATTTTGGATCCCATGCATTGCGAGAAAAACCTTTGTGAGAACATTGTGAAGACATTGTTGGGAATGAAAGATAGTCCGGGTAGCCGAGTGGATGTTGAAGATTTGGATATCCATCAAGAAATTTGGCTTCAACCTCCACGGTGGCAACAAGACGAGTATTATATGCCACAAGCTCCATTTGTACTGAATCCAAATGAACGAAAAGAGTTCAAATATTCGAACACCTTCTGGATATGTGGGTAGCATTCACAAGCGCTTGGAAGATGGTAAATTACATTATATGAAAACGCATGATTACCATGTGTTGATGCAACAGGTGAGTGGGCATTCAACCTTTAACTTGAACTACATGATTCAATGACCAATTCTATAGACTTCACATTCAATATAATGGGACACAGTAATCTGCATCTTACGCCAGGTTGTTTGACGTCAACAAAGAGGGTAGCTGGCGTTGCATGTGATGTCTATGAACACAAAGTATTTGACATGTTAAAGGGTAGCTTGTTTCCTGACATGTCTTGAGGATCAACTTACCTTAATTGAGGTATGGTTAGCTGCACCTACATTGCTTGCTTCTATGATTCCATATGACTAGTAGTGAGCCCTGACATGCTAACATGTCAACATGTTGTATAGGTCCTTCCAGTGGCCATCCGAAATGTATTGGATGAGAGTGTGCGCTTGGCCATAATCAAAATCAGCAGGGTGTTTCAAAGACTTTGTGCAAAAGAGGTGCAATTGGCGGACGAACATGACATGATGCAAGATGTCATAATGGCAACGTGTGTTCTTGAAAAGGAATTTCCTACAACGTTTCTAAACATCATGACGCATTTGCCCTTGCATTTGGTGCAACAATTGTTCACGTGCAGCCTAGTGCATTGTCGTTGGATGTATCCTATTGAACGATACATGAAAACCTTGGAGGATTATGTTCGGACTTTTGCACATCCAGAGGGTAGTATAGCCGAGGGATATCAAATGGATGATACTCTTGGATTTTGTACAGAGTACATGCGTCAATATCAAGGCACAGTGCATCGAGTATGGGATCCACAAGAAGAAGCAATCATGACAGATGAGATCTTGCGATCAAATTCCCAACGCAAGCGAAAGATGTCTGATCAGTTTCGTGAGTACGTGCATGCATTTGTTCTTGACAATGCAATGTGCTTGGAGCTATGGCGTGAGTGAGTTCCAAAACCCTGAAGTTCTTGTGATTTTCTTAGTTGAAGTACTCTCATTTTCTAAGGTAGTTCTATCGTGTTTCATTACATGCAACGTAGATTTCGATGTTACACAGTGCATTCTATGTTTCATCAAATGTTTGTGAGAATGCTTTTAGTGCCCCAATCAACGCATCTATGTCAAAGTACACGTCATCCGTTACATGTTCATGTTCCAATTGATGTCCATGAAGACGAATTCTGCATTTGAAATGACAATGCTCTTGCATGTAGGTTGAGAACTTATTCTCAGTATAACTGTTTGTCTTATTGGGCAGGGAGTATTCCACAACAAGGGGATGTCGATGGGAAGAGCGAGAGGCATATCGGAGACAATTTTGACGTCGACATCCATCAGCAGCAGTGCGGTACCCAGCCAACCTCTTTGATTTGCCACCTTTTGCATCGTGGTTGACAAGACGCGTGCAAACTCTACAAGATGAGGGTGAGCACGTGGACGACGACGTTGTGCAATACTCGCAGCCTCCAGAACGATATGCGGTGGCCCATCGTCAAATGCATGCTTTTGGCATGCATTTCCGTGTCCGCAATGCAGAAGGAGGCCTTGTCACACGCGATTCCTGTGTTGTGGCATCATTCACAAGTCAACTTCGTTGGGGGCTTCGCAACGGGAGGCCTATTGAGAGAACGGATGATTATGTGGGCTACATTAAAGAAATTCTGGAGTTGGACTGCTGGAACCATTGCACCACTATATTGGTATGCAATTGGGTTCAAGGAATGCATGACGTTCGCTTTCCTCATGTGCAAAGGGATCGATATGGCTTTACCATAGCCAATTTCAACCACATGGATGGCAATGTGCATGCCAACTCTTTTGCATTTCCCTTGCATTGTCAACAAGTATTTTTCTCTGATGATCAACATAGGCGTGGATGGAAAATAGTATGTCGCATGGATGTAAGGGGTAGACGTGGACAAATTGTAGTCAACCAAGCCATTCCTTCTATGATTGATGTGGGAAACAATGCAGATTTTGATGGTTTGCAACCCGAAATGCTTGAGTCAGAGCCGGTGAGGGAAGCCGCAAGTGAGGGTGGAATGTACATACCACCCATAGCAGAGGCTCCAAGGCAAGAAGAACCAGAAGCAACACAATAAGAATTGTGACAGTGTTTTGCGACAGTGGCGGTGCTGTAGTAAGTGATGTCTGTTGTGACGCAGGCAAAACATTACTTTAGGTACTCATTTGCGTCCATTTGAATGTTACTTAGAACGTTGAAGTGACGTCTTAATTAGCAAGGAAACGTACATTTTGGCAATTACCCTAATAGATACAGTTAGTTTGAAGTACAAATATTTCTAGATTTTGAACTCAAATGTTGTCATGCCTAAACTACATATATTAGGAAATTAAATGATATGTTCCTAAGGCCTTATTTTATAGGTTATCCACCAAAGCACCTCAATTGTCTTTTTCTTAAATAAAACCTTCTTCATTATCATATGTTGCATTCCCTAATCCTTCGAAGGATATCATAACATTATAACTTGAAGCAAGAATTGACTAAGAAACATCCATAGAATTGTCTTATTCTAAGAAAGAGAACTTAGAAAACAAATTTATTAGAGCATGAACAAGCCTTCCAAAGAAGGAGGTTTATTTTGTGGAGCTCAAAATGCTGTGCATACCACTAGTGACTCTCAAAAAGTGCATGTATAGAATATGGAGCACAAATGAGAGACTTTATTTTGCATTGGTTTGGAGTATCCCAAAATTTCAGGACCAAATTTCCTTCCATATTTCTTAAGCATTATGAACTTAAAAGATGCTAGTAAAAAAATTGCAAAGAAGAATAAGTCATATCTTGTCCAATAAATCATTAAAATATATATTGTAATGGTTAAAATAGCAATCTCACTGAGTTGTGTCTAAAACAAAACTCTAAATCCAACTTAGAAATTGGAAACCAAAATGTCACAATTCGGTTCATTAGTGTTAATATAAATGTTTTACTGGCATGAACTTCTATGAAAGTAGGTTGGGTCTTTCAACTCCATGAAAACAAAGAAGGGTGCATTGTACCCCAAAAAATTGGACATAGAAAAAAAATTGGAAATAGAAAAAAAATTGGAAATAGTCAAAAGAATTGGAAATAGAAAAAAAAATTGGAAATAGAAAAAAAAATTGGGTCCAACCTTCCTCCTAAAAATGTTTTCATGACCGAAATACATTTGGTTAGTGCAAGATATGTTTAGATATATTTGTATAGAAATTTGTAACCACCTTTTGAAATATTCCAATTTGGTACACTGAATAAAACAAATGTACTCTCAATCATATTTGTTTTTCATGCTCGTTTGAAATTCAAATCTCCTATCTTATTAGAAATTGGATGTGTGATTTAGTGATTGTAATAAGCTTTCTAAAATTGAGAATTACCTTTTTATAATTTTCTTTAATTTTAAGAATTCATTTCTCTAAAAAAATTTGAATTCAATTGGAGGTCTTAGGAGATTTTTAGGTGAGCAGATTGAATTATTTTGTGAACAGTTAGGAATACAATTCCACAAAATTGAAAATTTCATTTAAATAATAGCAAGAAGGAAAAATGACCATTTCTTCCTAAGAAACCCTATGCATCACTTTGAAAATGGAAATAATGTGAAAAGCATGTGCAATTCTTATTATGCATTATTTTAAAGTTTTCATGAGTGATTTATGGGAACTATAACAATCTAGAGTTTTACTTCAATCAAGAATATTTTCTTAATTTATGGTTAAATTTCGACGTATTTTTCCATTAAAATTTTATAAAAAATTCTCATTCCGGTTACTAAAAGAATTTTTTTTAATATTTTGTATTCAATTTTTTTAAACCCTATATGTTTTTCCTAAACTTTCCAAGCTAGAAATGAGCCATATTATTTTCCTACTCCATGAAAAAATGCTCAATCCATCCCTACTAGTTTTTTGGCTCCCTACCAAAACACCTGCCTGTCCCTTCAATTTTTTACTTGGGGTCAGTGTTCTACCTTAGGTCTCTATAGTGAATGTACTCTACTCATACTGAAAACAGTCCTTGTGGTTGATGTGGCAACTACATGTTTTTGGTGATGTTCAAAATCTAACGTGTACTGCTATCTTCAACGTCAAGAATGACGTTCATGTTAGTTCAACCATGTTTACGTTCACTTGGTTTCAGGGACCCGTTTTAGGAAACATTAGTGCAAATTTCGACTACTGGGCCAGTTAGACAGAAAACGCAGACATTAGGTAGAAAACGCATTGACGTCAAGAAAAACAAGGTATGTTTTTTGTATAACGTAACCAAAAACGTGGTTTTCTAATAGTGCAATGGTGGCTACCCCCTCTTGCCATGGTTGATGATACCCCATTGTCATGGGATACACCTGCCCCTTGCTCAGCCACTATATAACAAAAAACTCAATTGCAACTGCATAGTGGTGGAGAATGCTTTTGGTCTGCTTGAACATACCTTTCGAGAGCTTCACAGGAAATCTAAATTGAATGTGTGTTTCTTGCTTGACGTCATTACGTGCTGTGCAATTTTACACAATGTTCTCTTAAGACAGTCACATGCTAACATCGAGCACCTGCTGCAAGTTTTGTAAGCGAAGGGTTTCCCAAAAGACAATGTTCAAGAAACCCCCCTTGTTGTTGTGGAGCCGGAGTCACGAAGAGAAGACGGAGAGCACAAGGGGCACGCCCTAGGAAGGCAAAAATGACAGGACTTGGCCCTTTTCCTAGCGACGCACGGAGCTCTGCCGATGTGAGTCTATGAGGTTGTATTGGATAAGCCAACCTCAACTTTATTGTATTGAAAATGTTTCCTTTACATTATTGTTTTACTTGTGCAACTATTGTACAATATAGTTGCACTACTTTATACAATATGACATGCTTGCTTCGATGTGTACCATCGTCTGCACCATTTTGTACAAATATATCTATTCACAATAGTGGAGAACCAAGAGAGCTGCGGGATGGCTAGAATAGGTAGTCATCATCTTCTACACATTTTGGATGTTGAGCGAAAATATCAAGTGCTTTGAGTAGGAGGATTAGTACCTCCACTAGTGTCTTCATGTATAGTGTAGGCAAGATTGGCAGGATGGCTTGCAGATGCATGATGCAGTTGTTCTTCTAGGGTAGGAAAAGTCGGTACCTGCGGCAACTCTAGCCGACTATGCCGACACTCCAGGCCTGCGCTAAGGACTCCAGAGAGGGTTGTAAGGCAATGTACTAGCTGACCTTGTTTCTAAATGGAAAGTTTGGTATTCTCGTTTGTCATTCTAGCATTCTCGTGTAGGCGGCGATCTCGCTTCCTCTGGTACTCCATTTGTTCTTTGAACAAATTGAGTTGCACATCTATCTTGGCTCTTTCTAACTTTCTGCTAGCTTCAACCATCTCCTTCATTTGTTTAGCCATGACTTCTCCAATGGCTTTCATGGATTCCGTGATAAGGGAATGTCCAATTACGCTTTTCCAACGAATATTGGTGTTCCCAGGACAACTTCCAGCACGTTCACCAACTATGTCACTATTGTTGAGGAGTTACAGGGTTACCCCTACAAGAACAAAGCTTTTCGTATGAGGAACGGGCGCCACACTCGTACTTGGTCTTCGACGCGTCTGCGTAGCACCTCAGTGACCGTTGTTGACGGGAGGGTGTAGTGACAAGTCAGAGTCACTCCAATCCACCGTTGTTGCAACCTCATTGGGATCTTCATCATCTTCAGGAGTGTCACTGTCTTTGTTGAGGTTGACTAATCGACTAAGAGGAATGTCGTAATGGCTATCATCCGGTGACATGAGATCTTGTGTGTGCAATGGAAACATCTGGGGACAGATTGAAAACCACTCATTGATGTTGTAGAATACATCTTCGGGAAATGATTGTGGTAAACCTTGAGCTTTGTGTTCCGTAGTAGAGAGGTTCCAGTAATCCGTTGCATTAGTACCACTACGTGCAAAGTAGTCAGCTATGTGCTTATAGTAAGGAACTAATTGATTCCACTTACTCTTTCAAGTTGCACCATCACGTAGGCAAGGAGAAAACCTAGCTTTCATCACTTCAGTGTTGATTCGCATCCACTTCATTGTTTCTAGAATCATGAATTTTCTTTTGTCTACGATCTTCGATTCTTGTAGATGCATGTGTCATTTCGCTTGAATGAGTGCATTAATTTCGAGGGGTTGCCAATTCGAACCTCGCTCTCTCCAAATGTGTTTGGATGGACTACTAGGGTTTGTGCTCGACGGTGTTGGAGGTCGCCGTTCAGCAACAGTCGCCGATCTTGACTACGCTTTGCCTATCTAGCAATACAAAGGAAGGTTTCCAGCATGCACAATGTGCATAGCATAAGTTCAAATATGTTACAAGTGGGTGGTTGAACTACGAGACATAGATTTTGTTAAAGGAAAGCGATGTACCTTCACTGTAAGAATTGATGCTACTAGGAGTGCATCCATCAACAATGAAGGAGCATCACCTTCGCACATGTGCAAGAAGACATGAGATTCTACTAAAAGCACTGACAACACCCAACATGAACATCAACACTTCTTTTTGTCTCGATTGCACAATGAAATTTGACAACATGAACATCGACTTCTATTTGTAATGACTAGATGATGAAATTAGACAACGTGAACATCGACTTCTTTCTGAACAGACTGCATGATGAAATTCGGTAGTTGACATTATCCTCTATGTAGCATTAATTCATGAGGTGTGCCTAGGTAGAGAACAAGAGCTTACCATCAGAGGAGGCTACCACACCTGTAGAAGGAGCAACATGAGATCGAGTGGGGAATTTGCGGTCCATGTTGAGCGTCTTGTAGTGATAGAGGAAGACGACATGAGAATAACGCAATAACTGGGTCACAAATCCAAGAATTACGTGACCTAAAGTTTAGTAGCAGTAATTGAAGGCTTCAACGGAATCACTATACATCCATGCAGTGTGTACAGGTAGATCTAGACGTACTCGAAGTCTACAGTGTGTTCTTGTAGAGCCCGTAGACTAGTGAGCACATGTGTGGCAAGAGGTGAGTGAATGCATAGAACAATAGACCATCACGCAATTTAACGTGTGTGATTCCTTACTAGTCGGCGTTGGCATTTTCTTCTTCAATGAAGTAGAGAGGGCCCACAGTTGCCGAAGTTGGCGGTGGTATAGTGACTACTTATGCTACGGAAACCATTACTGCTGTTGTTGATCGCTGCATTACGTTAATGGACACCTCCAAGCACCATTAACTAGAAGTGTTGCTAACTTTGCAAAATCTATATTTCACCTTATTTTGAGTATTCATTCATAGCACCACTTACTTGTCCTCAGTCAATTCAAAGCCATTTACTACTGCACTAAGAGTTAGTTTTTGTGGCAGACACGTAGGCGTCCAAGTAGGATCAGCATTTACAAATGTATATAAGTGTGAATGCCCCTAGAATTACTGCCCACTAAAGTTGCCTCTAACGCCAAGTGAGCAAGCCCCTTAAGCTCTAATTCCTATAACTATCTCCATGGCCTATGTATACCCACCAATCACTCTCTATATTGGACTTAAGACCAAAATTGGTCCCAATGTCTATCATTATTTTTCTAAAGTAAATAGTTGATATCCACATATATATCCTTCTCTTTGGGAATTTAGGTTTCTAAATATTGACCATTTTTTTTGCTTCCAATGGATTTTGAGTGTTATGAAAATTTCCTTTCTGTTTAAAAATAATTATTTTATAAAAAAAAAATCCATTTTTATCTTTTTTCAACTCTACTTGCTCTATTTGTATCAAACATCATCAGTTTTCTTCAAATGTTGGTTAGATCTTTGGTCCCTATAATATAGGGCTCCAAATTTTACATATACTAGTACTCTTTTTTATTGCCTTTTCATAATCCAAGAAATAGTTTGGATTTGGCCTTAAATTGAGTTTGTAGATTTGGAATGTGGAAAATAGTATGAATTGCCTTTAATTGTTGAGAAAGGGAATAATAACATTGGTATTTAAATGCATCTCAATGAAGTGCAATTTCTTCAAAAAATATATACATCTACATAAAATAGATTTACTAGAATTGTTCAACAATGCAAGCAACTCAGAGATCATTTGAAAATAAGTTGTTAAGGATAATTTAATTGGAAGTGGAAAACAAGGAGATTGTTATAGTTCCACTATTTGTGTTTCTTATAGCTCAACCTTTTTCCAAACTTATTGTAGTGTTCTCTTCTATGTTTTCTTTAGTATGTCAATTTTTTAACGTCAACTTTTTGGTAACTTCTACCCTAGTGGTACTTGTTAAAGATATGGATAAGATAACAATTGCATAGAAAGAATTTAGAATCACTTTAGAAGTTTCAAAATAAGAATAAAAGCAAAAGTAATTTTAAATCAATGCAAAAGTATATACTAGGCTATTGGGCATGGTAGGAGGTATATAAGAACTTTGGGGCTCGAAAAGAAACATCTTATCAATTCCTATTGACAATTTCATTAGATTTGAATCTCAAATATATTCATCAAAGTGAAAATATTTAGAATAAGAGCCCCAAAGGTAGGTGGTTCATGCTAAATAGTATTAAAACAACAATTCCAAAATATTATAATTACATTGAAATTTTTTTTTTCTGCATTTCAAATATCTAGTAGTTGTAAAAAAATATTTGTCTTCCTAGTATTAATTCACATTGTGGGAAACATCTAACACTTTAGAAGAATGTTATTTCTAATGAACTTTTTTAGCACATGAAGTAGTAATTTTAGCACATTTTACATTGTGCCTAGCTACCCTACCTCGTAGTCGATTTTAGCACTTAAATAGTTCACAAAATGAAGTATTTTTAGTCAACCCCAATAATTTGTTTGTTTTGGAATTTCAAGTCTTTCAATCATTTTCAATCATGTTTCATTAGTCAAAATACATTCTCATTCACCTTACCAAATTTCTATCTATTTGAGCATTCCCATATCTAAGTTGACAAGTAAGGGAGGCAACCCATTCCCAATCACTCCCCCATTACAGTAGAGTAAGGTGTAGCAATTTCAATCAGGAGGTGATCAACACGATTAATGCTAGCACAATTCCTGGCGCAGCTCTAGCACATTATGATTGGCTACAATACTCTCAATATTGAAACCAACCCTTATTGGATTTTGCAACAAGCCCTTGGTAAGAAATAGGAAGGTATGTATAATGAATATGGGGTGGAACAAAATCTTTAGCTAAAAATTCATAGAAATTTTGTTTTGAGAAATAAAAATCTGAAAATTATGAAAATCTTATGAACTCTATTTGTGCACATGGGAAAATTTCCCACTATTAAAAACTGCCTCACACATACATGTATTTGCTTAAGTGGTCAGAAATGGGTTGCCTCCCTACATCATTTTCAAACTTTCAAACAAGCATACATTATAAATCCTCAAAACATTCAATAGGATTTTCCTTTTGTATTAATTGAAGTCTAAGCTTACAACCCAATGGAAGGATGTTGTCTTGGAGTAAGTTAACTTAAAGGATTGTCTTGACTCATGCGATCCCTTGTGACTTCCCTTGTAGGACCGTGGAAGAACAGACTTTTAATTCATATACGCCAAACCCTAAAAACAGGGATTAGGGTAAACTTTAAAATAGAGAATAGAGTTCTCTTCACCGACATTGGTCAAAATTTACTTGAGAACAGTCATAGTTGGGAACTTGGGCTGCTTGATTGTAGAGCCGGTGCGAGAGAAGCGCCGATACAGACTGAAAGCTCGTGAACTTTCGGCGATCTCCGCAATCAATTTAACACAATCAGATTGCTGCAATAGCGCCCACCTCTGCAGCAATTCCGACTTCAGCGCTCCGAGTAGCCGCTGTTATTCGGTGGTTACTCCCCAAATTAGTATTATAACTGACGACGTGCTCCGCAATCAGCTGACAACCGCCATCACGCGGTCATGTTTAACGCCCACCTGCACTTCGCCTTCGCCTTCTCATGCTCGGGTTTCTTTCCGTTACTTTACCCATCTTGCTTTCTCGCAACTCCAGTCCAACAGGAGCTGGCAACGACGCCTCCCATTCTGCAAACTTTTGGGGATTCGAAATGAGCTTCAGTAGAGACACTGCTGCAAATAATCTGAGCCAGGTGGAGTACGATCTTTACATTTGACGTTGGCGTGAGGTTCAGGACCGATTGCAGGTTGCGCACGAGTTGTCCGAATGGCAAGGGCATGCAATATGGGAGTTTGTTGGGTGCAAGTGTTGGGACTAATTCTTCTCGTGTTGCTGGTGACGCCTGCGGCGGCGATGGACTATGGGGGTGCATTGTCGAAGTCGCTGCTGTACTTCGAAGCTCAAATGTCGGGGCAGCTGCCGACGGGGCATCGGGTCGCGTGGCGGGGAGATTCGGGCCTGGAGGATGGCCGTGCACAAAATGTAAGTCTCTTCTTCTGTTTCTCTTCATTGTCTATGGCAAAATGGCAAAATTTCGGCTTTTCTGTACACCTGAGTGACAACGCTTGTCTTGGTTTTGTGCACCTAAGCATCAATCGCAATTTTGGCGCTTCTAATCACGGTATTTGAGCCCGTCAGTAGTATCTTTGCGTGGAGTGAGCTCTACTTGTGGCGCTCTCTTGAACGTGCTTCAGCGGAATCCCTTGTATTACGGTCGTGTATGCTATGGTAATTGAAAGCGCGGGGACTATGACGATCAAGTGGACAGAGCTGTAGAAACAATGGCAATATAGATTGAGGTTCCGGATGGTAGCCTGCAAGAGCGCCTATCTCGTGAAATCCTGCCAGTTTAACGAATATGGGGGTTTGTGCAAACGTAAGCGCCGGAGCCACATGTTGTTACAGATGGATGAGACTGGTGGCATGACGCCTTGTGCAGGTTGACCTGACGGGCGGCTACTACGACGCGGGAGACAATGTGAAATACGGGCTGCCGATGGCGTTCACCATTACCATGCTCTCATGGAGCGTGATAGAGTACCGAACGCAGCTGCAAATGTCCGGTCAGTTGGACTACGCTCTGAAGGCGATCAAATGGGGCACGGACTACCTCATCAAAGCCCACCCCGAACCAAATGTGTTGTGGGGCGAAGTCGGCGATGGCGTATCCGATCACGCCTGCTGGATGCGTCCCGAAGATATGACCACTTCCCGGACGGCCTACAAGATCGACGCTAACAATCCGGGATCCGACCTCGCGGGTGAGACCGCGGCCGCTATGGCCGCCGCCAGCATTGTTTTCCAAACCTCGGATTCAGCATACTCCGCCACACTCCTCACCCACGCCAGAGAGGTACAGGAATTGCCCTGATATTGCAATGGTTTGTGTAGTGGTCTTGCAATGACCGTTAGAAATCTATTAACAATGGTTTGCATTGGTTTAGTATAACGTTTTGAAATGGTTTTGTAACTTTTTGAGATTGCTACAGTTTTCGCGATAGTTTCGGCATAGATATGCATTGGTTCTGTGTTCAAGACTTTGAAAACAAGTTTGCAGCACTTTCGCAATGGTTCGCAGTAAACCATAAGTTTTTAGCGAAGTACGAAACCGCCACAAAGCCATTGCGAAATAACTGATGATGTGTTGCAACTGCGACTTCGTATTGTAGTGCTAGACTGAGCTCCGCTTTCAGTAGTCTATCACGCTCAAACACGGAAATCTTGTATTTGTAGGAGTACTGGGCTGGATTTTAGCATTTGACCTGAATTTTGCTTTCTGAATGTGCAGCTGTTCACGTTTGCGGACACTTACCGGGGTTCGTACGATGTGAGCATTCCTGTGGCGGCGAAGTTCTACAACTCGTGGAGTGGTTACAATGTGAGTGCACTCATTCAATCCTTCCGGTTGGAATCTTAGGTCGCAATCATTTGTGAGAGAGGCTGGACGCGAGACGTACCAGCTAATGTTTAATGGTATGTGGGTTTATTATTGTGTTTTTGCAGGACGAGTTGTTATGGGCGGCCATTTGGTTACACGAAGCCACCAACGACAACTCCTATCTGCAGTATGTGGTGGACAACGCTGATAGCTTAGGCGGAACCGGATGGGCGTTGGATCAGTTCAGCTGGGACAACAAGTATGTTGGTGTACAGCTCAAAGCCACCAAGGTAACTAGTTAGTCCTCACTCATCACTCGTGCAAAAAAACCTGTTGAAACATGTAACCAAATGCAGCATTGGGATGCTGTTTGTTGAAACAACCTCCCAGTCTCTTGCTTGGTTGACACACCCTAGTGGCGTTCGTGGTGGTTGAAACAACATCCCAGTGTTGTCTCGGTATTGGTGCATCAGGAGGTTTTGCACTATCTGGTGCGACTGAATTCCATTGGAAACTTCGCATGTAAAGCACACTAATTTGATGATTTTGCCCAAGCCCAAGCTTAACTGATGGATGCATCCCGAACTTGGATTCGCAGTTACTACTGGACGGGAAAGGCGGTTCATACACCTCGACACTCGAGGCGTATCGCGTAAAGGCTGAGTTCTTCCTCTGCGGTGCGCTCCAGAAGAACAGCGGCGGCAACATCCTGAAGAGTCCCGGCGGTATGTTCTGGATCCAGTCCTGGAACAACATGCAGTACGTCACCACCGCAGCCTTCCTCCTCACGGTCGCATCCGACTACTACGAACAGGAGCACGAAACTCTCCAGTATTGCACTTCCTCCGTCTCCAATGCGGACATGCTCGCGGCCGGCAAGGAGCAGGTCAGCCAAATTTCCATAATCTCCAATTTGCAAAATCTAATCGGCAAACAGGCTATCCTTTGATAACTTGAACAATGCACAAAACTCGACCGATTAACTCGGGCTAGTAGCGGCTTGAGGCTACAGATATCCGTCTGCAATATTGTCAGTTTCTTGAAATTGTTACCATTGTACTGAATGTCACGATGACTGGTAGAGACGTCAGTTTGGTGCTTATGGGAGTTTTAAGAGTTTACCATGATGGTACTGAAACGAACTTTAGCACTTAGCTGGTGGTAATGGTTCAATTGAGATGGTAAACTCCGTTTCATTTGTGGGGCAATTGTATAATGTGCGACGTCAATTTTCACTGAAATATTGGGAATGGATTGGAATTTTCTTAAGGTGGACTACCTCCTGGGCCAGAACAGCCGCGGCACCAGCTACATGGTGGGTTTCGGCACAAACTTCCCGCAGCGCGTTCACCACCGAGCAGCCTCCATTTCTTCCCCAGTTTCCTGCAAGGCCGGCTTCAGCCGATACTACTTCGTCCAGTCGAGTAACCCTTGGGTGATCGAAGGCGCCATCACGGGCGGTCCCGACGCGAACGACAACTACAACGACCAGCGCGACGACTACGCCATGGCGGAGCCCGTGCTGTACAACACGGCTCCCATGGTGGGCGTGCTGGCGCGTCTCAGCGTCGGAAGCGGCCTGAGATTCTTCAATGATACCGCCCTCCCGCTCGTCGTCACGCCTCGTCCGCTCGGACTTTCCACACAATCCACGCAATCCACCCACGAGAGCCGGCAGAAGCGATCCCCGCGCAATCGGACACACTTCAGCGGCGACTGCATCGCGATTTCGCAGGCGCTAGTGGAGAAGTGGAATGTGGGACGGCATGTGTACTACAAAAACAAAGGCAAGGTGACGAATAACTGTAAGCAGGTGGTGGCGGGCACCACGTTCGTGGTGCAAGGGTTGTATGGCAAGCTCTATGGGCTCCAAAAAATGAAATCCAATGGGAATATCTACACGCTGCCGGAGGCAGCGGTGGTGTTGCAAATGGGAACGAGCGTGGAGTTTTCGTATATCCAGACACGGGGGTTCGAGGCGAAGATCTTTGTTCGGAATGCGTGCCCCACTTGCACTCCGGCGGAGTTATAGACTGATAGACATTCAATTTCACTTGATTTGTAGAGCTATGGGATTTGAAACATTGTCTGGTAGGTGTCTTTCACTTGCGGTGCAGTGGTTGGGTTGTTCTGAGCTGCTGAGGGCGGCCGAACATCTGAATTTAGTAGCTAGTTGCTGATCGATCGATTACCGTAGCTGCCCATGAAAATAGGTACCTCTCACTCAGTTGGGGATGTGTAATTTTATTGTGATTTGGATACATGATTGAGAAGCCCCTTTACTTGAATGCTTGGCGGCATTGTTTCAAAACATTGCGAGACCATCTAGTTTTAAGATGTTTGTGTGGACCTGGTGCTTAATCATGCCTCGCGGTTCTTGAAATCAGCAGTCAACATGTGGCTTTCCCTTGTGGATTATTTTTTTTATTGGAGTTCAATTCCAACTTGGTTTTGCCTTCTCCTTGGTGAATCACCAGGAGGAGCGTTTTGGATGATGATTGAAGGGCTAAACGCATCATCATTTAGTGGGTGCCCGGATGCGATGATGATTTCTTACGCCCTCTTCAAGAATGCGTGCAGAATGTGGGCTGCGCAAGTAACTTAGCCTAACAGTAGGGAGAGGATGGAAATATATGATTCATCGTTCTTGAAGATGGCTGCAGCTTTTGTAGCCGGTGTATACATCTCGAAATTTCTTTGGTTTCTGTTTCATGTCAATCCTCGTTGTGCTGCCTATACGACCGCCGAGAGTGTGCCACCTCTGAGAGAAGGCACCGGAACAGATCTCACCAGTTTGCCTCAGGAGAAGGTATCTAGGCAGTCGGGCAATCTCAAGTGCCAACACCAATCTGTCGGCTTAAACTGAATGATGCTAAGCCTGTGAGCCAAGGACGGATGGTGAGAAATCTGAAGAGACAATTAAGATAATTCTGCTTATTGAGAGTGGCTTGAGTATTGGGAGTGGCCGACTGTAATGTTCTCAAATTGGTTATGTGTCAATACTTTTTGTTCTCATATTGGTTGTGTTTAATACTTTCTGTCGCTCCTCCATGGACAGATGCTGCTGTGCAGTGTGAATCCCATCCAGTGCTTAAAAAAAGGAGGAAGTCGGTGTGAATTCTGACGCAGCAATCCAAGGTGTTGGGCTGCAGGGGTCGTCAGTTAGGCTTTGGTTGTTACTGCGGACGAGGAGGCCAAAACCAAAAATCGATTAGAAACATGTTTGCAATGTTCCTTTATGTCGTTTCATTGCAGTTGCTCGTAGACTCATGATGTGAGTACTTCAGCGTACGAAAAAACCCTAGTGCAGTAAATATATGCATCTTCTAGATTGTTTGTCCATTCAGTGTATGTCACGGACACAATGGACTTACTGTAATCGCCTTCAATTTTGGATATCTTTTGAAGCCAAATTGATTTTCTTTTTGTTTACGAGGCTTGCTTTGCTCTCAGACCATGTTTTTGTCTCTTGGCATCTTGATGGTGGGGCTTACTATCCACTCAAAAGACAGACCACTTCCTGCTCAATTAATTAGCCCCCCCTCCCCCCGAAATTAGTAGCCATTGATCCTTTTTGAAAAAAAATAAAAACACCCCCCTCCCTGCCGTTAAGCACTACAGCACCAGTCTCTTGTAGACGTCTCTCTAGATTATATGGCAAAATGGCCCCGTTACAATGCCTGGCACTGCTTACAGGGCCGGGCACTACCAGAGATTATGGAATGGCACGATCCCCAGTGCTTAACGCAGTGGGAGGCCTCCCCACAAAGGCCTTCCACTATGTGAGAGTCCCTTCCTTCAGGCTCAGGCTCAAGCTCCGCCCTCGCCTTCATGCTGGGGCTCTTACATAGTGGAAGGCCTTTGTGGGGAGGCCTCCCACTATACGTTGATCCTAATACAAATATTATGATATCGTATGTATACTATATGTATATAGATACAGAAAACAGATATGGGAAATGGATACAGATTATCCCATATCGATTGTCAAACGATTTCGTTTTCAAAAATACAACAGTGAGGGGGGGCATGATTTTTTTCATGAGTGTGTGTGTTGTTGAATTCAATTTTAATTGCCTCAAACAACCTTCTTCACTATCCACTCAAAAGATAGCCTATCCCTCATTGCCTAGTGTCCAAACATGTGTAAAAGCATCCTTGTTTTTCAAGTGCTATAAGTCTAAATTTCAGTAAAGTATGAAAATCTCAACCGTACAATCTTGTAGTGTGCATGTTGTAGATGGTGTGAAATAAATTTGGGGTCATTTGATCGTAGAGATTGGATGATTATAATGTTTTAGTGTTGAAAAAAGATGCTGAAATTTCCTTAAAAACACATTTAGAGGTGAAATTTGATTTCTAAACCTACTCAAATGAGAAAACTTTAAACTACAAAGTGATTTAAAACCAAAAGATAAACACTTTGGTGGAAAAAAATATCATTCAATTGACTCATTGTGTTTGCGAAATTGTTTTGAAATGTCAAAAAACAGTGAAAAAAGTAGCAAAAAATCACATCTATGCTGAACCTCCCTCTACTCAAATGCTTCTCAGTCAATCATTCATTCTTGGATTGATATGAAAGTTTAACCATACAAACTAGACTAGTATGTAAAACTTTCCAACAAAAATGATTGAAAAGGGACCAGGTATGAAGAAGTTATAAGCCATTGAAGTTCAATGTAATGAAAAAATGTTTGGATTTTGAACTTCAAAATGCTCCCAAACATTCAAAACAACTTGGATTAACATGAAATTTTTTACCATGATAACTAAACCTTAAGAGGAACAAAACTCAACAAACTTTATTGAAAAAAAACATTTTATGAAAAAGTTACAAGCCCCCAAAGTTGCAGCCATTAGAATGCAATGTGGTGAATTCAAATTGAACCTATGAACTTCGAAGGGCTCTCAAAAATTTAGTACATCTTAAATTGATCTGAAAATTTTACTTGTGAATCAGACTAATCTGCACAACTTTTACAGCAAGTTTTAAAAGATTTGGACATTGGATGCAAAAGTAACTGCACTTTGAATTTGATTGCTAGACAATGTGAGGACACTTTTCATCCCAAGCCAGAGGCCAGGGTGGATTGACCCCCTTGCTTGTCCCCAAGTAAAAACTCTGAAATTCTTTTGTTTTCCACACATGATAAAATTTGCAAATTTTGAATTCATATTTGCAATCAGAGGCCCCAAATTAGCTAGGAGAAGTAGAGAAGATAAATCAATCAAGCACAAAATAGGGGGTCTTTTTTTTTACATGCACCCCTGGAATGACTTGGGGGGACGAGTGAGGGGGTCAATCCACCCTGGCCAGGCCGGAGGGGTTAACTGATGTCCCCAAGGAAGTGATGAAAAGTTGAGCTTTCAAATTTTTGGAAATCGAGTTCAATCTCTGTATTAAGTTATACAGACCCAATGCTAAGCATTTGCTAAGTCACATTTGCCAAATTTAATTAACCACAACATTTTTGAAAAATAACTATTAGACTAGTGCAGGTTCTTTTGACTACTTATATGATAATTCTAGTAATTTAAGTGCTTGAAGTTTGGTTTGCAAAAGTCAAAGCAAAACAACAAATAACCCCAAAAAATCATAGCTTGCTATTCAGAAAAAAAATTATTCAATCTTTAAACATGTTCTGAAGAAAAATGATGGAGTTGTAATTAAAATTAACGCATGGAATACATCATTAAATTAAAAAATTAGTTAATTGACACTACTTTTCATTTAAAAATTTGATTGTTATTTAGTTTCATCATTTACAAAAAGAACGTATAACAACACTTTTACTTCATGATATGTTATGATAAAAAAAAAATTTAACTTCAAGATAGAATTGTTCTTGAAGAATGAAAAAGTTATGAAGTACTATTATTTACATCTTTTTCTAAAGTACATAATTCTATTGGCTCATTGGATAAAACAACAGCAACATCACTATCCCATAGCGGAGGTTCACAATCCATGACATTGTCTTTAGTTGTGGAAAAAGATAAGGTCTTCCACAATGCCGGAAAATATTCCATAATTTTTTCTTTTGTTTGAATTATTGGTCTCTCTAATGGGTTGTGTTCTTGGATTGTTTTAGCTTCCTTACACCAATTCAATATACCTCTCTCTATTGTGATGTCCTCTCCATAGTCACAAATGCTATCTAAGGAATGAATAGTTTTGTGAAGAATATTAGAACATGTATCTTCTTCACTATGTATGCAATTACTATCTTTTTGATCAATTGAATCAGTTTGACTAGAATCAAGTTTTTTGGATATCAATTCTTCACTGAGTGTTTCTTTAAGTGTTGATGACTTGTCTTTAGTATTTTTACTTTGGTGTGATCGTTTTTTAATCTTGAAATAGTCTACAATACGAACATTGCAATTCCGCTCCCTATATAAACCAATTGGTGTCCATTTACTAGGATATTCTCGCATAAATGAAGCAAGCTCTTTATGACAAGCTTGTTCTACTTCCCAATGAGGATCTAATGCCCATTGCCTTGGTACCTATCATGATTTCAAAAGAATATGTATATGAATTTTCAATATTTCACTACCTATTGATTATTTAAAAATGTGGTACATATAAAATAATCAACAAATATTCTCAATAGATAGCCTATATTCAAGTGAACAAATATTAGTCAACTACACTGGTATGTAATTGCATTAATATATCAACTTTTTTTTTTACCAAAAGATCTATGATATCTCATATCAATTTCAAAAGTATAGAAAATATAATTCTTAAATATAATTAGATAAGTAATGATAATCTAACCTTATCGATTGCAAGAGTATAGACATGCAAATCTCCTTTCCGATTTATATGACATCGTGTAAAAGATTTATAATTGGCAATACGTAGAGAAGAGAATGCTTCATCGAAGTGAAGATGAAACCAATTGATACATGTGTATAAGTAACTACCAAATATGAGTGAAACAATCGGGCACGAAAAAATCCAATAGTATAAAAACACTGTTGTATAGTATACAAAGATTAAACTTCGTGGAAGATCAACCATGCCTTGCTTACATATATTACTACGAGTTACAGCCATTACCTATTTAAATGAAGATATGAAATTTCATTATTGAAACAATAAATTATTTAAATTTATAAATTAAAATAAAAATATTTGTATGTATAAAAACAACCTTTTCATTGTTGTAAAACATTCTACAATAATTGAAAATTAGGTAGGTTTTGAAAATTATAATATTAAGAAGGATGAAGTATTGCTATTTTTATAATCACCAAATATAAATCAGTTTATCAATTACAAAATTAAAGTGAATGTGTGTGAATTCAAGTTACATTTATCCAATTAAATTTTTCAGAAATCAAAAAACAGATTTTTTATAATGGAGCAATAGTTACAATAAAAAGTTTTGGGGGTGAAGGTAAATAAAGAATATTGACATCTATAAGACATTTGCAATATTATGTTACATATAATTTAACTATCCATATTTATAGATTTTTCATTATTAGAACTACAACAAATTAGTATTTTTACCTTTAAGGGCATCAAATTTCATTTTTAATAAAACTATAAAATTTATGTATTTTATATAATATCCAGTACCTCAGGTACATCAAATGCTGCCATTAAATATTTTATACAAGCCGGATAAAGTCCAAATGTCCAATGTTCAATACGTCCCCTTAGTCCAGTTGGATCAGGAAAATGTTCTCTTTCTTTTGAATGATACCATTCATAAAGAGAATGAAATCCTATAATTAAGTGAAATTCAAAATCTCAAATAAATTATATAATCTCTAAACAATGAGGCTAGGTTAGAAATTTAGGATAATTATATCAAATAGTATTTTCATTACTTTCATATTACATACTTCCAATTTAAAGTTTTATTGTAGGAATTCATGCCTGATGTGCCCAAATGGTTGTGGCGAACACAAGTTTCAATTCCAATTTCAAGTAGCAGCATCAAAGTCATAGCAGACAAGAGATGCAAAATTACATGAAGCAATCCAATTATAATTCTCTTTACTCGGGAAACTTTTACTGGAACAAATGATATTGCAAATATGAGTAAAATCAATGTTCCTATCATTGAAACATAACTATGATTCAACATCTGGAAAAAAGCTCGGCAAATTGTTCTTCCAAATTCTTTGAGAATTTCTTCAACACTGTCTTGTCTAAAAATGTCATCCAAATCACACTAGACCCATCTTTTTATCATCCATCAAAGAAATGTTTAGCACTACTTATATATATATATATATGAATTTGTATGGTGAGGTTTTGTATTAGAATAATCATTAAACTGACTAAAAATTACGTATGCAAAAATATTGTACAATTTTACTGAAACATTTGACCAAAGTAATTTAAGGTTATTGACATATTGAAGATTTATGTTAGATTTGCACTTTATACATATATAGTACAAATCTTAGAATAAATAATTATTTATGTTTCCCACACAAAATTAATTTAACCAAGTGTATATTTTATATAAAATTTCAAAATAAAAATCACATTGCTTTACTTGTGGAAACATTGAAAACACCAAAACAAAATAAACAATACCACCGATAACATCAAAGCGCCAATTTTTCTTCCTAAATTTCAAAATGTTGCCTAATGCTATCTGATTGAATACAAAAATTTATTATAATCATTTCATTCTAAATTATATCCATTCACTTGGTTATTTTGACTATGAATATAAGTTTTAATTAATAATTTAAAATTTTCATTATTACTTAATTTGTCATAAAAAAAGAAAACATTATTTAGTGTAATAATGATATTATGACATTAAAGATTAGTAGATTTAAATAATTCAATTTAAGGAATTGAATTAAATTTTATTTAATATAGAAATGAAATTTATCCTATTTTCTATTTTTTTAAATCATAATTATCTTATATTAATGAAGTAACTTAGTTTTTATGATGTTATCTAATAATGATTTACAAGAACAAGGAAAGAAAGTATACATGTCTAATAGCATACCCTCCTTGAATCTTGCATTGTAGGGTAGGCAATCATTTTTTCATATTTACCCCCTTGATATTCTTGAAAATTTGCAAATATGTGAGTTGGATGCAAAAATGCTCCCCCTTGACCATTGACAAGTAGATGGTCTATTGGATGACCTTTAGTTTGAGATGTCATAGAATGACGCATATAATGATGGAGGTCACCAGCTAATCGAAGTCGACATCGACCTTTTAAGTGTTCATGAATAAGATGTGAGACATTCCTCCCTGTGCTACTTCCCCAATACCAATCCAAAAGCCAATTAGGCTCGTGTGTCATAATTATTACACATTCATTTTTACCTACCTGTGGATTTAAATAAATATATAAATTCAACTAAGTTCATAAAATTTAATAAATTTAAAAATAGCTATTATCAAAAGGGTTTTTTAATTGTCATAATAAAAGTATATTTGAATTTTTATTTGACAAAATGCACCTCTGTCTTTATAATGTCGCTAAAGTATTTAAATTGAAATATATCAATGTCACCATGAAGAGCTTGATCAAGTCCAAAAATCCACCATCCATGTGGTAATTTTAGTGCAAAATAACTCTTAGTTTGTGGTAGCAACCATCCTCCCAACCAACTCCTATGACATATATATCTCATAAAAGTATCAAGTCCATCAAACCAATCTACATCAAAAAAACATAGTAATAACTCTTAGTTTTGTGAAAATTGACATAGTAATAATTTTATAACAAAAATTGAAAATAAGTTGGTAAATATAGCAAATTTCAACTTGAGATTTGAGATATCTTTAGAAGGCACATACATCAATAAAAAATAGTGCAAAAACATTTCAAATAATTACTTTCATTTTCAATTCTAAAACACCCATACTCATAATCTTTATATAGAATTTTCACTATCAAGCTAAATTATCCCTTAAAATAATTGACTAAATTTTTTTGATATATTTATTATTTACAAAGACAGGAATAATTTTTCTTTTCAAAAAATTGGATGGAAAAATCAAATTAGATTTTTGAAAAGTATAACATTTAAAAAAATTATACCAATAGATTGAAATAGTCTAGAATTTTTACTAGAAAATGACAGTTAGAATGACAAACAATCATTCAATATTATGAGATTTAGATTTCAATACATAGAAGTTGTAGTTTATATAATTCATTGAACTTTTGGATTTTGTCAAAAAAATTGATTTAGTACTTGAAGAGAAAAATTGACCAAATAACATTTGCTTAATTTACATCAAGTGCCAAAAATGATTGTTTTGAAAGTTACAATCAAGATTGACTAAGGCCCATCCACTTTGGGGATGCAAGGATCTTTAGGAGTTAATGTCACACTATAGTAATCCAAAACACATGAGATTTTATACAAGTTTTTAACATTGAGTAAAAAGATGACGGTAAATGGAAAAGATACTTAATACAAGACTTTGGCCAAGAACCTTTTCACACTTATTGAATTCCTTAATACCGTACCTTGGGGTCAGGGTCGGCGAAAAATAATTATTTTTCAGAAATTAAGCCAGAAAAAAATAAAATTACAGAGAGAAATTGCCGAATTCAGAATGAATTAAATGACCAAGTTGTCTTAAACAAAGAAAATGTCTAGTATTAGATGCAAAGGAAAACATAATGACTATTTGTCATCTATCATCACGGAATTTTTTTGATGGCAAAGTGTGGAGGATGTATCACTAGCAAAAAGTATTTTCTAACGATGGAGAGGTGGGCTTTATAATAAAATCCATTGTTCATCATGAATCCTCAAAAGATATGGGACAATTTAAAGATGAAAACTTAACTATGGGTGGTTGAGCTCCTACCAATCCTAATTGACATATCCCACATGGGTTGTTTCACTTCCTACCACCTCACTTATATAAAGCAATTGTCTTTCCCTAAGGGTGTGTTGGAGGGAATTTTGGAATTCCATGTCGAAATCATGGATAGTGTTTAGATATAATATAAAATATATTGAAATTAAATTTCAATTTGCCAAACCTACTTTGGGAACTTTAATTAATTATTTGGCAACAATGTTCCGACCTTGCCCCAAACGTAAGGTATCTCATTTGTATGCAATTTCTAGTGAGACAACTTGATACAATAGGGAAAGTATAAATTGAGTTCGAATTAGCTACGTCCACTCATTAGAATGTGGTGAGAGAATACACATTGGGAGTGATTCTAGAGATGACAATATTAAAGACACTAGTAGAAATCCATACTAAAAAGCACACTCTAGATGATAGTTTAATTGTGTGAAATTTTCATTATTTTAAACACAATTGTATTGGTTTCAGCCTAGATTTAACACGAAACCATTGTATGGAATGGTTTTTTCAGTAAGAATTTCTATTAGTGAGAATTATAGATAGAGATTTAAGAAAAATTTAGAATTAGTACCATGATTGCCTGGTATAGCAAAACATTGTGGAGCTTCAAAATTTTCCAGTAATTTCACTCCTTTTGGCAACTCTGGTTTGCGCACTGCAATATGTTCTGGCTTGTACCATGGTGGAGGTTGCATTGCGTATTCAAATGGTCTGAATAAGCGACTTTCATAGGAAAATATTGATGGGTTGGGATACCTGATAATTCAAAAATTAACCATATTAATTTGATTAGGCTCATGATTTTATGAAAGTTATGAGTTTACCTCAAAATATTTCTACAAAATTCATCTTCACAAAAATTGTTTTACAAACTGTGGAAAAATTATAGTTTTTTTAAAACCTTGAATTTGTTTTCTTTCTATCTATCATGTAAGTGTCTCTATATTCACTTATGTATAAAAGATCATAAAAAACAAGTAGAGACCAAATGCATATTGGTGCACTCATCACTTGTTTCATTTAAAAATACTCCCTTTGTCCCATAATTTTAGACTCTCTTGAGGGAAACTAAAAAATATTTAACAATCTATAAGGAATCTACAAGGAATTTGCTAAAACAAGCAACTAAGATTTGATTTGGATTTGAACTAGCTTTTCAATTAATCATTTTATATTCAAGAAATAGTATTTAAAAACAAGATATGTATGATATTTTGATTAGGTTGGGATGTAGTTCAATATCATATTTTTTTGCATTAAAGGTCTTGTAATCTTTGTCACGGTAGCTCAGAATTGGTGGAAATTTGGAACCTATGTTGTTGGAAGTATCACTTTCTAAATTTATGATTGAATTTTCTAAAGAAGATTGAAAAGTGAGTCATCTAATTGAGAAAATTTTCTTAGAGAAATTTTAAGTAAAGTGGGACAGAAGGAGTAATGATTTAGAGACAATTTCTTTTTATTAACTCTTCAAAAATTGACAACAATTTCTTTCTTTTGGTTTGAAAGACGAACGCGAGGTCTCCACCAACTAGAAGGAGATGGCTGCGAGGTAAGTCATGATATACACAACAATTTTCATTGGTAACACAAAGAGAAGGTTGTGCAAGGAGACGTGCTATGCTATATGTTGAATTGCCACCGTCTCCAGTATCTGCCATAAAGTCTAGCCATAGTTCTTTTTTCTTACTCAAATGGGAATACACCATTTTTTGGTTATTGTGTTGTTGAGCTTGTGTCATGGCTGCCTATAATATTGACACATAATAAGTATATCTATTATTATTGTTTCAATGTATAAGGTAGAACAACCCAAATGAATACCCTCAATCACCCAATTCTGACATCTACTAGCTAGACCCTCCCATGAATTTTGTATTAGTCACCCACCCATAACCACAATCTTAGCAACTCTTCAACATCATGACAATGCACTTGGGGAGGGGACACATTAGCATGAGGTTTAGTGCAAATCTACCTATACTTTACCAATTTAGTCCCAACAAACTTTGAAAAATCACAGAAACTTCATTACTTGTTAGAATGTCTTAATTCTACTTGTGCTTCTCAATCTCTGAAAATTATGTGAATTGACAAATAGCTTCTCCAAAGTACCTAGATAGAAAATTTGCTTGATAATTGACATGTTTTAACTTACTTCATCTTGTGTCGAAAAGAATGTAAGTCAATACTCACTTGCATGGTGCGCATGTCAAAGCGACCGAGGAACAAAGTAACCGAAACCAAAAGGTCAAAGGCAGTTTTGAATAAATCTGCAGAAGTCCTAGAACAAACAATTCAATTAGATAGGAATATTAGGATGTAATATTCAATAAATTTGTAAATAATGTTTTAAATGAAGTAAATATATAAAATATATGTTTATATTATATGATGTAATCATACCCTGAATACCAAGGTACCATATCCAAAAATTCAGGGGTTGGAAGTGTGTTTCTTTGTTGTCCATCATTTGAGAGGTGTGAAAGTGCCCATCTGTATATTAAATCTCCTTTAGTTTAGTATAAGCCAACTGAAGCTTTCAGATCGACATAAATAATTTTTTATTCTAAAATAGAATCAAAAATTGAAATTGAAATCCCTTAATCAATTATTTATGAAAAAAAAGACATTATCTTTTAAATTTGGAATTCAAATCATTCAAATGAATCAATTCAATCTCACCCAGTGGATCTCTCGACAACAAAATTGGCAATGTATAGTCCTATAAAAGTTGCCCACAAAGAATACACTGGTGATATGTTATCAGATGGTCCAATACAACCGTCATTGCACACCAACTGAAAGGCTTGCACATAAAATACAAAAATCACAGGAAGGTATCAACATTACATTCCAAGTAGTTATTGAACAATTTGTTGAGAAGAGTATGCAGATTTTTTAAAGATCAATTTTATTACATAAAAACTTTTATTCCAATCAGGCAATACTCAAGAACTACTCCATTTTCGAATACATTTTGAAAAACATCTTACACAATGAATGGAAGTCGCTCTTGAAATTTTGTGTAACACATGATTGCAAGAATTTTTATTCTATTTAGTAAAATAATCAAGTGATCAAGTGATCAAATTAAAGACAAGATTATAGATATGGACAAGTGATTGTATTAACCTCTCCATAGACAACCCACTTCGAAAAGACGGGATAATCTTTGGCCGAACCAACTGGAGCCAACCACTTCCAACAAACTTGGGATTTCACTTGTTGCATATTCCATCCTTCTGGTGACAGAGGCTCGGAAACTCCGGCAACCCACTTGATTGATTCTCGGCTAGGCGGCCACAAAGTGGGTTTGTTTTGCGGAACTTGATTGCCACAGTGGCTATAGAATACACAGCATGCAATACTAAGGACCTGCAATAGATGTATGTTCAATTTCCAACTTCAGTTAGTTAGATCAATAGAAACGCGGCCACTTGTGAGTTGTGACCATTCCAACACTTAATAGATAATGTTGAAGAATGTTCAAACTTACAGACATTCAAAGTATTAAGACTTGGTGTTTTATCGTTTTCTCCGACTAGTGTTTACCGCAGAATTTTGTAGTACAGTTAGAATTTCTGGCCGTTTTCCTGCATCCTGAGCTGCTAAACCAATGTACCAAAGGGCGAGGAAGACAATATGGAACAATAACAAGGCCAACAATGACGCCAAGAGCAGTGTCAAGAACAAGGACAAGTTCATTCGCACGTCCACTCCCATCGACCGGATGCTCGGAAGATGATACATGGCTGCTATCAATAACCATGCCACATACCTGAGCCCAGAAACTTGAATTTATCAATTGGATAAGCTGATCGATTATTTTTAGGATTGGAAAATTTTGAGCGAGGAAGGAATGCCATGATCAAATTTTGCAAACTTTACCATCTGCTGAAGTTGGAGTAGCTAGGTTGGATTGTCTTCCCCAGAAATGGTGATGAGAAGCAGTAGAAAAACACTAATAGAACGGCGTAAATCGACCACCACTTGGAGGTTTTATCCAGCTTGTGAAGCACAATGTGCATGTTGTCCGTCGAGATGAAGAACAATGTTGTGGCCAAGACGGCCAACATGGCATGCCGGGAGTGTTCATGTGGATACGGGTACACATCGGACATCATTGCCAATTTTTCCAATTTCAACAATTTAGCCTGTTTCATAATTTCCTTTGTGTAAAGTCTACAGCTTCGGGTTGAATGATGCGCACTTGAATTCCCGCTCCTCCAATTCAGAAGCTCAGCATTTGTGCATTGTAGTCACATCCATGGAAAGAAAAAACATGTATACGGTAGTGTCTTCAACCACATCTCAAGCTTGACTTTGTGCAGCAGATTCATCCTTCATTCAAAGTACCATTTCAAGTCCTGGAATCACTTCTGATCTGCACAAAATTATCAGCTTTCAGAAGTTTTCCATCATGTAATGGTCCTCCGATTCCCATCAGAACTCAGTTTAATAAGGGTGTGAGAGATCTCAATTTCAATTCTAGTGCAAGATTTCATGCACTATTTCTTTATATTTGGTGCCCAGCCTGTGTCTTTTTGAGCACCATAATCTTGTGGATCTCAGTGGTACTACCCTAACGTAACGTTTTCAAATTGCCTTTGAAAATTTCCACTTCGTACAGAACAAAAATCTCACACACTGATATTTCGACACCTCATAATATCCCATTTCGATGTTACGAGGGCGTCAAAACTGCCACTTCGTGCAGAAGAAAAAAGTCCCGCACATTGAATTACAACCTCTGGTTCCAAAGACACCTTTCAATTTGTTTTGTTTCAGATAATCATTTCAGGAATGGCATAGACTCATAAACAACACAAAGTACAATTATACTATCCCACATTATTGAAAATCACTTCCTTCTAGTAGTTTGAAACTATTATCACCTGAGGAGCTTCAAGAACCCAGCAGCATTAACTAAGATGAGAATCCTTCCACGACTTCAATGCGAATACTTACTTGGTTTGATGCTCAATTCCTCAAGGCATTGATTTAAGAAGAATCAACGATCTGCGCTTGCAATTGAATGTCTGAAATGTAGAGACAATGTGCCGATTTTGTCTTGCAAACATTCTAAGTTTCTGTAATTAAGTTTCTGCAAGTTCCTAAGCAGGCTGCGTTTCTGTGCAAAGTCAATGCAACAAGGCTGTGAATTTAGACAGACAGGGGATAACAAGTGGTGGAGGATGTGAAGGGGTGGCAAGAACACGCTCAGGTGAAGGATGTCAAGAGCCGGTTGCATAAGTTAAGAAGAAGAAGAATCAGTTAGGTCTTGGAAGCTGATATTTTCAATCCCATGGATGCGTGTTTTCTGATAACCCTTTGATCCCGAAGAGAGACTCACGGCATCCACTAGTTGGGTTACGAATGTTTTCATGAGCTTCTTATTGTGGGAGATGCACAAAAAAGATGGAGCACATCCAAGTTAGGTAAAACAGCCCATTACGGACCATATGGAGGGTTTGCCCTCTTGTCATTTCTGAAATTTTCTACTTTTTTTTCCAGAGAAAGTCAAGTGATAGAAATGGCGAGAGCATTTGAAACCATATTTTTTCAACAAAGTGTGAATTTGTTATGAATTTTTGAAGTGCTTAGCCCATCACAGCCTATAGACTACCCCAAAACCAACAAAAACTGATCCATAACACTCATTTTACTTACCTATTACAGTCACAATATTTTCTAACATAGAAGACCTGAAAAAGGTACTTCCAACAATGAACTAACACTAAAAAACTAAAAGTTCATATTACAATCGCTAATTACTCCATTCCAGTTAGCTAAGACATTGAATGTTTCCCAAATCTCAAAAACTAGAAGAAAATTGTAATGGGCTCATTTATAGAGTTCCGTAATGGGCAAAAGGTCCATAATGGGCTGTTTTACCTTATGTTGGAAAAGTAATTTTTGTTTGTTCTTCAGCTATGTGATTTCTTAGTGTGAACACTTTAGTTGGTGCTTTGTGATTAATATTGTGCAAGGTTTTGAATGAGCTCATGTAGCCTAGATGGGGTGACAAAGAAAACTTGCTGAAAACTATGAAGATTTCATGTCTAGATTCTTCACATGTTAGAACTAATTTTGCTTGCAAAGCTCCAAATCTACATCTGAACTTTCTATCAAGGACTTTACTTTTAGGACTAAAGATAAGTGCACCTAATTTTGACCCCATAATGCATGACTTCTATTCATGGGAATCTTAGGTCAACTCAAAATACAACTATTCTTGGTATTTTGAAAATTCTATAACTCATTCATGAAGTACACAAAAAATTTATGCTAAAAGCTTCTAGAATCTCCCAATATTTTGATTGTAAAGAAGATTTAACAAAAATTTACGTAGTTTGATAATAGGAGTTACTCTTGAATCATGTTCATTTGAACAATTTTAGTTGTTTTTGTCTCAATCAACAAAACCAACATGCTTGCATGCCAACAATTTGGGTATTTTTAATTTATTTTAGAGATACAAAAGCTTTGAAATTGTCTAGGTTGAAAGTTGAAAATGTTTACAAAGCTCAAAAAATCATTTTGCTGACCATAATTAAATTTTGCAAATTTTTTCATTTTTAGACCATTATATTTTTATTTTTTTTGTTCTACAACTCCAATTTTTGACTAGGACTCCACTTCTTATCTTGGTATAGAATGAAGATTTTTGAAAATAAAGATGCTAATAAAAGTTTCAAGTGTTCTTATGCGCTTTTCATATTTGAAAACAATTCTTAGAAGCAATTTGAGGAATGGGGTTAGTTGGGGCTTTAACACATCCGAGATGAAAGTGATGGAGTTCAATGACAAACTCAAAAGAATTGGATGGCTTCAAAAATATGGAGCTTGAAATAATAGAGGATAGATGAAACAATTGTGGCTTCACTATTCTATAGTTTTAGTTGTCTTTCCTAACATAATGTTGTGGATGTCAATAACAACAAGTTCCAATGTCCAACCAAGAATTGCAAAAAAGACCCTATAGCTTGATTACAAAAATAACAAAAAAATGATGTTTTTTTTTAATCCTTCACTGCTTAAGAAGACAAAAATACATCCCCTTTTTAGTGAATTATAAGATATATATGGGGTTAATCTTTTGGAATTTTTATGTTTGTGTTTGAATAATGAATTTATGTAAAAATCATTTTTAATCCATTTATTTAAATAAATAAATGAGTTAATCCAATAAAAAGATCAATGACTAAAAGTGTCTAATGAATGACTTTTAGGAAATTATATAAATGAAGAATACACCTATTCATCCACAAACCTAATAAATTTTTGTTGACTACCTTGGAGATAGGGCTACATCTTTTGAGGTTTAACCCTTAAAGGAAAGACTGGTGACCATGAAAATCAATCCCTTTGGAGCTGTATGACATCATCTACTTTAAAAAAATAAAAAATACTCATTAGAGGTCAAAGTACTATAGAAGATCTCTCCTTTCCACACAAAATTCCAAAGATGAATAGTTGTAGTTTTGTTCTACATAGAAAGATTCTTTGTCATCCATCAGACACTAAAGGTCCATGTCAATGTTTAAGGGTTACAATTGTTTTTGAAAAGGATAAAATTCAAAGAGAAAACTATAGAGAAGAAAGCAAGAAAAAGAAAAGAAATGATCTCGTCCGAGAAAGAAAAAGAAATGGTCGGAAAAGGAAAGGAAGGGAGAGGGAAAGAAAAGAAATACACCACCACAGTAAATCCGTCCGTCCGTCCGTCCGTCCGTCGGAGAAGGTTCGACGACATCCATCCATCCATCAGCCAAGGCCGTCTTCGGATGACGGCATGCGACCACTGCTCTACTGCCAACTGGCGCAAAGTTTACTTTAAAGTTTAGTCATCAATGTGCGTGGCAACGAATTCCCGAATACAAAGTCTAATCAAATCATCTAGAGCTTGTAACCCTAATTCGATTTCCCCTGCTCTTGTGCGCAAGTTTCTGGTGTCTTTGAGGAGTTTGGGGGGGGGTTTTGTGGAAGCGATGGCGGATGGGGACGAGCTCCCGATGCCTGAGGCGAGCGTGCAAAACGTATTGGAGCAGACGGAGTTGAAGTGGATCTTTGTAGGAGGCAAAGGCGGTGTGGGTAAGACCACCTGCAGCTGCATGCTTGCGGTCCTTTTGGCGAAAGTGCGTGAATCGGTGTTGTTGATTTCCACAGATCCCGCTCACAATTTGAGCGATGCGTTCTGCCAGAAGTTCACGAAGTCGCCGTCCATGGTGAACGGGTTCAGTAACCTCTTCGCCATGGAAGTGGACCCGACGGTGGAAAACGACGATCTGGAGGAGCAGGCGGACGGGCTGGGCATGGGCGGTTTCGTTTCCGAGCTTGCGAATGCGATCCCGGGGATTGATGAAGCCATGAGCTTTGCGGAGATGCTGAAGCTGGTGCAGACCATGGATTACAGTGTGATCGTGTTTGATACGGCGCCCACGGGCCATACATTGCGCTTGTTGCAGTTCCCGTCCACGCTGGAGAAGGGCATTGGGAAGGTGTTGAGCTTGAAAAGTAGATTTGGGGGGTTGATTAACCAGGCGACGCGGATGTTTGGCGCCGGGGAGGAGTTTGGCGAGGATGCTTTGCTGGGGAAGGTGGAGAATATTAAGGTCGTGATTGAGCAGGTGTGTGCCCTGGAGCCCTAAATGCAGAATTTGATGATTTTTCAAGAGAATTCGCGTCGGAAAGTATAGAGTAATAAAATATAATGCAAGTCTTGCAATGTTACTGGTTTGATTGTGGGCAGAGAGTTTCAAGGTTTAGGTAGCTTGCAATTCTGAGTTGAGCGCACCTTCTACCTTACATCGGTAATAATGTCCTAGTTGGATAATCTAATTTACACTATGTTGCCTCTCTGTTATGATTAACCTAGATTGTGAGCGAAATTTGAATCCACAGTTAATGTCTTCAGTGCAATTTTCTTAGTTTACGCAATAATATAGGTCAACTGTTAGGTAGCTGTTGGACTGTCACTTTAGACGCTCAACTCTAAATTACAGATAGAGAATTGTTCGGAAGCAATGAAAATGATATCTGAAATCTTCCTTAAAATAGGCTTGAAATTTAAGAAAATTCTCTTACAACGACCATTGAAGTGATTCTTGGCCCAACTCTCTTTTTCATTATATTTGAGCAAGGATCAACGGATGGCCCATCAATTTGTAAAAATTGTCTAGAATTGGTTAAATTAGAGTTATTTGCAATTTTCAGAAGGGTTGCGGAAAATGACTTGGTTGCCTGTGAATTGCGGTACCAGGTCAATGAGCAATTTCGAAATCCAGATATGACAACATTTATATGCGTGTGTATACCCGAATTCTTGTCGTTGTACGAAACGGAGAGGCTGGTTCAGGAGCTTGCTAGATTCGAAATCGATACACACAACATCATCATCAATCAAGTCCTCTTTCAGCCTGATGCTTCTGACTCAAAGTTGCTACAAGCTCGGGTACGGATGCAACAGAAGTATCTTGACCAGTTCCATGAGTTGTATGAGGATTTCAATATCACTAAATTACCCCTTCTCCCCGAAGAAGTGCGTGGAGTAGAAGCTTTGAAATCTTTTTCACAAAACTTGATCGAGCCTTACGTCGCGGATGAGACAGTCGAGGGTGCCGGTGCAGCGAGAATCCGGGAATTGGAAAAAGAGGTGGCATCTTTGAGAACAACAGTTGCGAAGTATCAAGCAGAATTGGAGAGTCTTAGGGATGCGCTTTAATTCCCAGTAAGTTGATATCTGTCTATGAACGCTTTCTAGATGGACAGTCCTGGACTCCTCGTCCTCCTTATAATTCATTTGAGTCTATGCCGGTCAGGATGCTGCTGCGGATTATGATAGAGCCAATTTAAGACAGACTTAATTATCCTATTTCCTGCAGTGGCATTATCATTGGTTAGTTGTGCAAATATGGATCTGACCTATTTGCTCAAGTTGGAAATTAGTGTTGCAATTCTTATGTTTTAGAAAATGTCAAATAGAAGTCAACCCTAGTTATTTGTTTAATTTTTGGAGCTATATGAATTTTTCAAGGTCATTATGTTGTCTGGTCCAAATTTATGCCTAGACTATTCATATATTCTGTTCTTAATCCCGCAAAGTCTTACATGAGAAATCTTCTAGCCAGCTCTATTGTTGATAAAAAAATATTCGATTTGCTCAAACTTGATCGGCTCACAATTGATTAGGAACAAGTTCCAAAGGTAGCTGTTTTAGGTGAAGCTATGAGACAAGAATAGGGTCTAGATGAAGAATCCATATTTATGAAAAAAATATTCATTCTTGAAGAAAAAATTCCTTTTTTTTGCATTCTTCCTAATCCTTATTTTTGCACACATTGAGCTCAATTTCTCAATGAAGTTTTCATATCCTACAAGTTGAAATGCTTATTTTAATTGTTTATGGTATTTCTTCAATTAATGTTTGTAAAGAAAGTCAAGGTGTATAGAAAGCATCCTATCATGCTTATTTGGATTTTGAAAAGGATTGTGCATATGGAGCATTTTTCAGTCAATTTTCTGTGAAAGAGAAGTGGAAGTTGTAGAACCCACTTGGATTCTTGTTTGCTAGGGTCTTACACTCTTATTGAATTTGAATGGAGGTGTTCAAAAAACACTCCTACCCTCAAATGTTTTTTTGTCAATACATTGGAAATTCCAATAAGTCCCATGTCATTAAAGGACCTTTGAGAGCAAGGATTGTTACAGGACATTCAACCTTATCATGTATGCAACAATCTAATCTTTTGAGTTGTAGATGTTACATGTGTTTCTTGATTTTTACTTTTGAGTGATGGATTGGCATGATGGTTTCAATTTCATGTATTTGAGGTTTTTTCTATATTATGCTTGTACTTTATAATGGTTTGGAACTATAGGCACTACTATAGTGTATGTAAAATAAACAAACAACTATCATATTTATAATTAAATTTGAATATTTTGTTGTGGATCCTATTGGCAATCAATAAAAGAATCCTATGCATTTTAGAGCATACTTCAATCTTGTGAAGGTCAATGAATGTCTTTGCTAGTGTTGTGTATTGTACCTTTGAAAGTGTTGCAACTTAGAATAGGTAAGAACTAGTTTTTCATTAGTGTGTAGTTAGAATTTGAAACTATTATCATTGGAAATGCATCCAAAAATTCTTTTAGTAAATACAATATTATTCAGATTTAGACTTTTGGTGACTAGGATAAATCCCTTCAAAAGCAAGTTAAAAGACAAAATATAGAGGCCTTGACAAATCAAGCAACATTACATTGGCAAATTGATATATTATTGGCATGATTTTGCTTGACATTCAAGGCCTCTATATTTATTGGCTTTGAGTTTGCTTTGAAGGTTTTATCTTGGTCATCTAAAGTTTTTAATTTTTAATTTTCTTGCATCTATTCAATGTAGTTTTGGATGTGTTTTCAATGAAATTAATTCCAAATTCTAATTATCAACCAATGAAAAGATAGCTATATATTTGGAGGGCATGTATGCCATTAGTATAGTGGATGCTCTAAGTGGCAATTCAATGCAATAACACTTGACATAATTTCTATATATTTAATGCTATCTTTGAACTTGTATCATTATGAATAGAAGATTTTATCATTTCATTCCACATAGTATTCACTTAGTAATACCAAACAATGTGTTTAGTGGATTGCTATTGTGATTTAGAAGCATTTAGGTATGCTTTGTGTATACCATAAGATGGTGAAAGACCATAGCATACAGGAAAAAATATAATATAAACATAATTTCTTGACCATTAATATGATGTTATACTCCAATACAATATTATTTTTTTTATCATTAATCAATATTAATAAACAACACTATATTATTCAATATGATGCTTTGCAAGGACTCATAAATTGTAATACAATATATTATTTTATTATAATCATTATTTTACTCCATCATTTCTTTTGATACATTCTAAATATTGTTATATCTATCTTAAGTATCTTTGGATGCATATCCAATGAAAGTACTATCAAGTTTTAATTCCACACCAATCATTCAAAATTTATGTAATAAACCAAACCAGTTTTTTGGGTGCATTCTAGATGCCATTCAATTGCATGCTTTTTATTTCAAAATTGTCAATAGGTTGAGTTGACTTTGAATCCATTGATTGTTGTTCAAGCATTAACTCCAAAATTCCCTAGTGTCCCTTTGGAGAACATTTGAAAATTTGGGTAGGTTCTTAAGATCTCAATTTTTAGCTTAATTTTTTCTTAAACTTTTTTAAGACAGAAAAACACATTACCTATTTGGGAATATAATTTTCTATTTGAATTCATCCTAGAAACAAAAGTTATACCATTTTAAACCCCCCAAAAAAATTGGACGAAAAAACTAAATATATTTTTTTATTAATCTTTTTCTTGTAGATTATATATTTCTCTATATGAAAAACTTTGATTTCTTTCATTTGGATTAGAGATGTAAAAGTTATGGAGGGTTTTTTTTGTGAGCAATCATTGCATTTTCTTAAGAATTCAAGTATTGGATTCGTTTCTCAGCTCCATTTTTTCAATTTTCAAAAAAACTCTATTCTACAAGGTTCCCTTACAGAACAATCCCATTATTGACATTAGTGTGTTTCAAATCCATCTTGAAGTCATTAATGATGTAGTTTTTCCTTCTATCTACTAACCTACTTTAATCTAACAATTATTGAAAGAATGAAAACCAAGGTTGAATTTTTTTTCCTAGATTTCCAAATGAATTATTCAACAAAATCAATTACATATGAAAATATGTAGTGTAAAAAAATTAATTTAAGAAGATTCAAGTACTAATTCTAGTAATCTAGTCACACAAGGTGCTGAAAAATCCATTTTCATCACTTTAGCCCCTAAATGTCCAAATTCATCTCCAAAATTGATGATTTGAGAAAAATCATTATAAAATGCTATTTGGAAGCATATTTTGGAATTAATATAGAAAGAAAAGTTGTAGATTTTGATTTGTAGATTCCATCTACAAGGTTAGATTCACCAATGCTTTCACCAAAAAATTTCTATAAATTTTGAAAGAGAAATTCCAAAATTCCTTCTAAATTTGATTATAAGCAAAATATTATCATTTTTTCAGTAAAATTTATTGGAATGGATTTGAAATGAGGTTCTCTCCACATGGTGATTCTTTGAAATTTTTGTGTTCTTCCTATCTATGACCTCATTTTGGCAAATCCAATTTTGAACTAGAGTCGATGCAATTTGACCACTTGACATACTTGCACATTGGTAATTTTGGAATAATATGTATTCTAGTAACACCAAATCCAACTCTTAGATAGGACAAAAACTTGATAACATATGTCTACAAATTAGAATAACTTTCATCCAAGTAGTTAAGAGGATGAAACTTGAGATTCAATCTGTTAATCATCCAAAAAATGGACATCGGAGCATTTAGGGGTTAAATGCAAATATCTTACAATCTTACTAGTAAAAGTTTCTAAAAATATTTCCACTTATTCTTAGACTAGTCTAGCGCAAGATACTTCAATTTAGATTAAGAAAAGTAGTTTTCAAATACTTTTGCTCTTTGCAATAGAAATGGAAGTTTTGAGTGGATTTTGATGGAAAAATAGCCTTGAAAAATAGGGGGTTAAACATGTAATTCAAGTTCTTTGTAGTTTTGAGTTTGCAAATTTTCTTTTACACTCTAACCTTGTTTACATCAAAGTTCCAAAGGCAAATTCTTCAAAGATTGCCATTTCTATTGCAAAACACAAAACATCTAGAAAAATTGTCGTTTTTGCATATCTAACTATAGGATCTCAACCTAGAATTAGTATTGAAATCAGTAGAAGAAATTTCATTATCTTTGCATATAGATATTACATTGAGATATTTATGTGTAAAGTGAAGAAAATATAAGACTTTGCCCTAATAGATTATAAGACTTTGAGTCTAGGTAATTACAAATATTTGCTCTAAATTTTAAAATTTTAAAATTTTCTATTATCAAGAATCAAGTTGACAATTTTGAAAAAAATTATTAAAAAATGACAACTTGATTTTCATTCCTTTAGAAATATTAAGTTAAAGTAATAGGAGATAGAAGGGAACTCTTGTTAATAGCTCTAAGATGGATTTGAAAAACACTCGAATCTTTACAATGAGATCTATTCTAGGAAGAAAGTTGAACCTTGTAGAACTCTATTTTTGAAACTTGTGAAAATCGTGTTTAGAAATGAACCCAAGAAGTTATTATCTCAAGAAGATTCAATGACTGCTGTCAAAACAAAAAGTTCCATAACTTCTACATCACCAATCTAAATGGAATAAACACAATCTTTCCAAATAAACAAAAATACAATGAGAAAAAAATTATTTCAAAATTTTATTTTTTGTTGCCTAGGCTTGACTACTTTGAGCTTAATGTGAAAAAACCTCTAGTTCATGGGTACCAATTGAAATAAAAATTATATTTTCAAAAAGATACTGTCTTTTTCTATCTTAAAGTTTTCTAAATCACACAAAAAATTGAGATCATTGGGATTTTTTAACTTTAATTTCTCCCCCATGGGATAAAGGAAGGAAAGAATGATGTAAACAACACTTTTGTCCTCACTCTGTAGCAAAAGAATATGCACAATTTTGGAGTCTCTGAGAATTGTAGTCAAGCCCATCTCATAGGGTGGTCTTAACAACAATTTCGGGTGACCATAGGGCTAAGAGCCTTGTAGTCAATCATTGGGAAAAAAAACTCACATCATAAGTTGTCCTAATTTGGATAATAGATTGAGCCCTCATCTTTCAAGGAGTGCTAGCACATAGGCTTAGAATCTATGAGCTCATGAGTATAAATTTTATATTTATAGACATCTTCTATTGTCGTAGGTGTCTATGTTACAAATACCTATACTACTGATTCTTTCCATGTTATGCTGTACCTATGTTATAGGTACATATGTTATAAAAGCACTTTCAAATTCCTGTACATATAAATATATACCTCCAACTAGATTCAAGGCTTGAAAGCTCACACACATCTCGTGGCTTATGCGCTAGCATGATCATTGTCCTCTTACTTCCAATGGCTGGCCAGCCTCTAGGTACCTAGAAGATGATTTCTACAAGGCAGACTTCTCATAGTCGCAATAGTGTGAGTAATGATAATAGTAAGAGGCCCGATTCATTGGAAGGTCGGAGACTCGGAGTCTGATAACTTGTCAAATGCAATTGTGTCGGCAGTGAGCATCTCGGGGCGAGCGAACCAATTCATGGCCACGAGATCGGTCGAAAAGAGCCCAAATGCGAAGTCCGTGTACGTGTGACGGTGCACGTATTTTCTGCAGCCACACAAGACACGTTGAAGTCAGAATAATAATAAGAAAACATCAGTTATGGAATGAACAGGACGTGCGTGATTCTGTGATTCTAGAGAAAGGGCCGGCGACTGACCGGAGCTGGTGGATCTTCACTTCGACAGCTGAGGAAAAAGCTGTGGCTGGCCTTCAACCAGTACGAGAACGTCGACCACCACGTACATGGCAGGGAAGAAATTGTGGCTGCAGGCATCCAACGCCGGTCCGGACAGGGAAGATTGAGGATCGTGCTCATCTGGAGCTCAGGAAGGGAGGGAGGGAGGTGTCAGTTTTTCTGTTGGGGTTGTGACTTCCCCCCCAGTCAAGCTCAGCCAGCTTCAATGATTCTGCGGACCAACACGAGACTCTTGTGACACAGATTAGGTTACATCTTTAATACTGGCAGGCACTACCTGTAGAGTACCTGCTTTGTGACGGACATCTTTTACTACAACTAACACTCTGTATGGTGAATTTCATTAAAATGGCAGTATTACGGTAAATTGACACAACATTCCATTGAAATGGCACACAATATGTTAGAAATTGCATGACATTCCATTGTGATGGTATGGAATATGTCAAAAATGGTGGAAGAATACCGCCATTTTAATGAAATTCACCTTTTGTCAATACTCTCCCCTCAAATGTAATCCCTTCGTTTGTCTCAAAGTAATACTAGTGTTTCCTTTGTATTCCTTTTGTACATAAGAATCATCATTATTTTTTTGAGACAAAGGGAGTATTGTATTGTTGAAAGTCCAATGAACTTAAGAAATTATGTATCTTCATAGTCATTTTTTAGTAAAAAGAAAGTTCATCAACTTCAAGAAGCTCTATTAATCATGTAAAAAAATGAACTCATTTTCGAACCGCAAGTTGCATAGGAATTGTAGTGAAGAGTATGTGATTGTCATAACAAATATCTACATGTAAAATTTGGAATCATACAATACTTTGGATTTTTTATTGTATATACTATTTAGAACCCAAAAAACAAATATTGAGTTGCAATTTGGATGAGATGGTCTTCTAGTGGACTTGTAGCTATTCATGGAAGGAATTTTTAAAATAGTTAATTTTTTGTAGCCATGGAAATCTACAAAGTGAGCTTCTTTCTCCTTGCATTTTGACACATATAAAATATTATTTTGGTGATTTTTTTGGTGAATGACCATCTCTATAGGTTTGTTGCAAATGGTCAGTTTTTATTTTGTGTATTTATTTTTCTTACTATTTTTCCCTAATTAAAACATCAAGGTATGTATTTTCTTAAGATTTAGCACTTTTCTAGTTTTCTTACTTAGAGAATTTTTCTATGCAATTCCTTCAATGGGTACCTTCATTTTAAAGGTATACATTAGTCATATTTTTTTGATTTTTTGAATTTTAAAGTACTCCCCAAAAAATCATGAAAACACAACAAAATTGACAGGTGTTTCTTGCAATCACCTCCTAAGCCCTAAAAATAATTAGCCATGCAACAAAAAAATAATACAAAAACTTAAAATAAAATTTTACAATTTTAGTACCTCATAGATAGATTATATCTCTGTCTAAATGGAAAGCTTTGATTCATTCCATTC